>CM030797.1:33518057-34810200 GCA_018127125.1 Rhododendron griersonianum | reverse complement strand
AGATCCACAAGATACAAACTCAGATAAAACAATTGCATCAACCCATCATAACAAAACCATTACGATACAGCAATCATCAACAAATCGATACAACATAGGGGCTACTAAACCATACGCTCATTCAAAATCAACACAAACACGCACCAAAACAAACAGATCGGAGGCATACGAAGCTAAATCGAAGATTTGCGTATGAAACCAACTAGGGTTGGCTCACTAGATGTTAAGAACATCGATTTCGTACATACACACAGCAGATTCCAAAGCAAACCACGAGTTTTTCAAATTTCCATTTTCTAAATCTAAAATCCAAATCAGACAACACAAAATTGAATAACCGATGTCGAAGTGCGCATAAGCTGGTCCCGAAAAATAAAGAAATGAATAAAAGTTAAACCATACCGTAGATAACTTTGGATTGTAGATCGAAAATCAAGCGAGCCAAAATCCGATGACGATGGCCGGCTCTCTACGTTTCTCTCACTAGACTCACTGGTTTCTCTCTCTCCTCGGTTGGACGGCCCAAACGAAATGAGAGAGGAAATAGGGTAGATAGGGGAGATAAATACAGAAGGGCTATGAGGGGGATTTGAAATGCAAATGAAATGACGACTAAATTGGAGTAATTTTGAAGAGAGAGAGAGGGGGAGGGTTGAGCACAAGGGGATCAGTCTAATTGGTCGGTGGGTTTGCTTCGTACTACTTTGGTTTCTACTCTCTTCATCCGGATTTAATAATTATTTTTTGGAGTTCGTGTCATTTTTCAATCGATTATATTTTTCAATTTATAATATTTTACGTGATTTCGAAAACATTGTATTATAAAACTAATCGAAATCTATCAAACAAGATTCATATTCAATATGAAATTCATTACGGATTCAAAGATATAACCCGTTTTTTAGCTGGTTAGAATAGAACTAGAAACAATTAAATCCGGAAGGAAGGGAGTTTTTTTTTTTGTCCCTTGTCCTATCTCATCCGAATAAAAAACTAATCATAATTTTTAATTGGTAAGACTATTTATATGGAATATGGATCTTGTTTGATAAATATCAATGAGCTCTTTTAAACGATGTTTTCAAAATCACCTAAAAAATTATAAATTACAATATATAATTAATTGAAAAGTGACACGGATTTCAAAAAGGGACTAAAGAATGAGAATGGAGGGAGTACAAAATTGATAGAGTTTGATTCTTGGGTTAGGCCGCAACGGTACTATCCCCACCGTTTTGTTTCAACACTCTGTCCAAGCAGCGCTCAATCTCATCATTCATCTCACCAATCAATAGTCCAAATTTTAAAAAAACTCTTCGAAAACTTTTCTCTTGAAGAGTATTTAAAATTCGAACTGTCAAAAATATTTTTAGACAATGAGATTGAGAGCGGTGAAACAAAGCGGTGGGGATAGACTTTCTGATCTTGCATGGATGGTCTTTCTTTGACTTGACCGAGGACAAAATTAGTTGAAGTGTGCACAAGTTGGTTCGAACACCCCTGAAAAGAGAGAGAGAGAGAGAGAGACTGGGAATCATTTCGACCACGAGAAAAGATGAAGGGGTGACCTGGCCTGGACAGCCTTTCGGCATGTTCGCGGTCGGATTCGGTTTCGGCCGTTGGATCTTTGGGTATCGTTTGCGACTTTTGGATCCGCCACGTCACGCTTGGTGTAGAGACCCGTAAAATTTCTGTTTTTATTTTAATTATTGAAAAGTTTATTAATTGGATAATTATGAGATTATGGATTAATTGGTGAATAATTGATTCGAGGACTATAGTGGAAGAATAGAAGGTTGAGGGGTAAATGTGTGATTTGAGGATGTTGTAGTATAAATAGGAGAGATTAGGAGTATGGGATCATTTTTCCCAAGAACACAACTCTCGGCTCTCTCTCCCTCCCTCCGCCGGTTTCTCTCTCTCCTCTCCTCTCTCTCAAAACTCACCCAAATACCTCAAACACCTTAAGAACCCACCCTCATTTCACCTCCTCTACGCAACTCCGGGCTCGTATCGCGTTGGGTGAGGCTCGGGAGAAAGATCTCGGTTGATTTCCAAAGATTCGGAGCTAGGGCTCGTTCGAGTTTCTTGGGTCTCATTCCTTGAATCGAGGTAGGGATTTCTTGCACTTGTTGTGTGTTTATATGTTGATTATGCACCTTGATCGTGCCTTAGTATGTTGGTTATTGTTGGGTTGTGTTTTCTGAAAATCTGCAGAAAATCTGCTCGAAACCTCTCCGTATCGATACGGGATTCTTGCCGTATCGATACCCAGTTAAAACAGGATGGACTTGGCTGATTTGCATCCTGTATCGATACAGCTATTTTGGCTGTATCGATACCAGATGCTTATGGGCAGTTTCTCAGCATTTGTTTCGTACTTCATTCCTTTGGCCCCCGATCACTTCCAAACCCGTTTGGACACCTCCAAACCTATTTCTAGCATGCCTAAATGAATTCCTTTGGTTTACTTAAATTATCTTCGTCTCATTGGCGTTTCGTTGTATAGAAAGGGTAGCGTCTTACTAGACAAACTTAATCAAGCGTATTTGTGGGATTGGTGGTGCTTGAGAGTCTCGTGGCCTGAGGTGAAGCATGCTATAGGTATGTTAGGTGCTATGACTAGACTTGGCGAATGGTAGGAAGAAAATGCGTATTATAGAGAGGTTATTGCGTATGGTAGGATATGAGGTATAACGTGGGGCGCTTGTTGATCATTAGGGGTATGTCTAGAGATCCGGAGGGGAATAGGGTAACCTGTATCTTCGTGCTTCGTCTCGAATGTTCATCCTTGGTTTCTTTGGCATTCGTTCTATAGGCTCATGTTTATAACCTAGCCGGTGGTGTGTTGTAGAGTTGTTATGGGTTCGGTGCGAGGCGTAGGGCGTCGTAATAAGCTTAGAGGAATAACGTGAACTTAAGGCATTTATTATCCTATATTCGAATTGATAGTGTATATGTGTTGTGTGAGTTGTGGATGTTGAACTGAGGGTCCTGCAACGCAAGGTGTGGTAATGCGGAGACTCTAGAGGGCCCGTAACGCAAGGTGTGGTAATGCGGAAACCCAGGAGGAGAGAATTCACTGTAACGCAAGGTGTGGTAATACAGTTGAATGTCTCATATGATGAATGCAGTCGTAATTGACTTATTGAAGTTTAAGTTGTTGTTTGGGCTATGAGCTGCTTGATAGTGTAACTGTTGAAAAGAGAAAATAAACAATAGATTCAACCAAAGTTTTTCTGAAGAGAAAGGAACTTGGTTTTGGAAAAAGGATTTTTATGAAAAATCCTCCGGTATTCCTGAGTGAATCAACGGTTCCGGTATTTGGGCACAAATCAACGGATTCCGGTATTCAAGAGAATCAAAGGAGCTCGACTCGCGGAGGTCGAGAGTATTTCTCAAAATTATTTTGGAAACCCAACGGGAGTGTTTTCTTTTCATGAAAAGAGGCTCGATGGCAATGGCATTGAATAATAAGACTGTTCGTGGCATTCGTTTAAGTAGTTATAAAAGGGTTGAGAAGTCGTCGTGGTTATTCAGAATGATATGAGCTTAATGTTGCTTCGAGATGACGTACGAATGGTTAGGGATGTCTTAAGAAGCATAAGATCCCATAGTCGTAGCTTGTTGATTCTTTATGGTGCCCCTGTGTATCTCTTGTTTGTTAGTGGAGATCATTCATTCTCATCGCATAAATCGTCACATTTTCATACAGCTTGTGCATAGAATTCTCTACTGGGCACGTGTTTGCTCAACCTACCATTTCAGGTTCATTGCAGGTCATGGTCCTGGAAAGTTCGGAGTGCAGGCGGGCATTATCAAGTAAAGCTATTTTGATGAATACTTTGTTATTCTTGTAAAGTGAAAAACTTGTTATGGTTTTGTAATTTGGAAGATTGTATTTGTAGACCAGTTGAAGAATTGGAAACTGTAATGTATTTTGGGGTAATGTAAACACGATTGTGAGAGTTTTGTATTTCAAATGTTATTATTATTTATGTTCAAAATCGAGGGCGTGACAAATTGGTATCAGAGCGACTAGGTTTGAATACCTAGAGACCGTGGGGAGACTTTTAGTCTCATGGGTTCAAAAATCACTGCATCTTTTTATGAAACCACATGTGTGATTGCATGAGTGACATTAGTCCATCGATGTATCATTGCATAAGTATTATGGTAGAGTGGTGTATAGTTGTTAACCTCATGTTGGAAAGGTTGGAGCCTTGCATTTGATAGTGATGTGATTAATGCTGATGATCCTCTTTCTTAAGTTTTTTTTTTTAGTAGGATGTTTTCGAGACGTGAAGTTAGGTGGGGTGAGACCGGGGATCAGGATAACCTTGGTTGTAGTGTGTGCGGGGAGGATGAGGCGAGTCAGTATACTAGGGATGAGATTATGTTTCCTGAGATCGTTGAGTGCGCGAAGGGTGTTGAGATTCTGGAGGGTGCACAAGGCGGTATGAATGTGGGGGAAGCTAGGCATCGAGTCGTTAGCGTGAGATCATCTTTTGAGGGTGTTGAAAGTTTAGGAAGCAAGAAACCAGAGGAACTAGATCAGTCTATTTAGGGCCAGCGAGGCCTCACACTACCATTTCATTTAGAAACTTCGGGAGTTCTCCTTAAGTGTCAGATTGTGTGTCACCGATGTGGTCAGCCTGGTCATATTCGTTCTCAATGCCAAAGGGCTCAAAGATCTTGTTTTACTTGCGGGGAATTTGGCCATCTCGCGAGGAATTGTCCTCAGAAGAAGAGAATGCAAGAAGAGTCAGGCTTAGTACAGCAGCCAGGAATTCGACAAATCGCTATCCAGCCACAACCCCAGAATGCACAAAGACTACCAACCGCTAGCGTAAGTACGTCGCCAGGGAATGTCAAAAGTCAAGGGAGGAAAAGACAAAGGGAATCAAGTCAGCTATCACAGAATCAGATTCATTTTGGGCTACCTACTTTATCCGGGAATCAGAGAGTCTCACAGCTCGATAAGCATTGTTATATTTGCCGCAAGCCTGGCCATTTTGCGAGAAATTGTCCTCGGGGATCTGGAGCACATGGTGAGTCGAGTTCAATGCAGCCGTACAAGCGTACACCAAATCGACAACAGATGCAGTTCCGTAGTTAAACTACCACCTCCTACTACTCTCTAGCTCTTAGAAACGTCACTTGTTTGAGGTATCACCTTTTCCAAATTGTTCTACTCCTTCGTTGCAATGCTTTCGATTCGGAAACACTTCACCCATTGTGGACACCATTCTTTTTCGTGTTTGGAATCAAAGGTAAGAAATCTTAGTCCATGCGTGTTGAGAGACATTGATAGATCACATTTGTTGAAGATTAGGGGTTAATCGTTCCATATGGAAGTGTTGTCTTGACTTCTTTGATTTATGTGTGGCAAGGATAGATGTGATTTGGGAAGAGGTTGATTGTATCCATGGTAGTAGTTGGTATTTCAAAAGTGAACCCGTAAGCGTTGTTCTTTAAGTACTCTATTTCGCTGGCCAAATTGAAATTTTGATTAGAGTTGTATCGTAATTAGTTTTTTTTCGTGAAGTTCGTCGTACCGTTAAACAGTTATAGCTCTTGACACTTAAGTTAATCATCATAAACCGTTTCTAGTCTTTCTTGGGAGTATTCGAAATCTAGTGTTGAAGCACCCCATGACATGTTTACTTTTGCTATTGGTGACTGTCTCCGGTATCCCATACGAAGTTTTATTCTGACATTTTTCTGCTTGATATAAGTTTTATTTGGTAGGTTGAGATCCCTCTGTGGCACTATCAGTCTGATCGTCTGTTACAGTTGGTCTGCGCAAGTTCTCGTATTGCTGTTTTAGTCCATTGAGCCCAATCTCTGGTCACATACCTTTTGGCATACAAATTTGTTGGAATCGTTAAACTCGGACTTGTTACTATTATTGCTCGTATCCACCTTGTATCTGTTTGTCAGCCTAGAGCTATTTAGTTGGTTTGAGTTTCCTTGTTGCACCTACCAATTTATTTGTTGGAATGTATCATCCTGCACAAATTCTTATGTCAAAATTTGAGCCAAATCTTGTGGTGGCATATCTCTCGAAATCCCTTTGTTGGTTCTGTTCAGTTT
The DNA here is from genome assembly GCA_018127125.1 of Rhododendron griersonianum. NCBI lineage: Eukaryota > Viridiplantae > Streptophyta > Magnoliopsida > Ericales > Ericaceae > Rhododendron > Rhododendron griersonianum. Next base: position 34,804,104 of record CM030797.1, on the reverse strand, counting down.
GAAATCATGGGTGATAGTTGTCTCCGGTGCTATTCGATCCTGTAGTGGTTCCTCAACTCGAAAGGCATATGATGGTTTAAATCTGTGACACTCAGTTCCACTTTGTTCGATGTATTGCTCGAATCTGGCATTGAACAAATTTTCAACCCAGTAGAATTACGATCGGTTGTTTTAAGATTTCCTTGGATTATCATGAGTTGTTCGATAAGTTTGTTATCTGACCATTCTAAAGATCTCATGTGTCCTTTAGACTCGGGTACCTTTCTACCGTTCTCGTATACTTGATTAGCTTTGTTTGAGTTTTAGAGTTCGTTTGTCTCGTTTGAGATAGTCAAGAATCGTGTTGACCGTGTCTTCACTTATTGTCGCTCGAAGTGGGAAGATTTCCATATTTCTTAAGGTATCGCCGTGTTGAAGCTTGACTCGTCTCGGGGAGAAAAGGAAGCGTTCACCGCTAGAAAGAGAGATTAGGTATTGGATACGGTACGTATCTTTCGGATAACCATGCGACAACCGATGAAATCCAGTTAGAAGAGGCGCTTGATCACCGCTCCTTCTAGATGGAGGTCTCGGGAAGTCAATTGGGGTATCGGGTCGTATTTAGAGGTAAGATCTAAGTGTCGAGATAGATGATCGTATGTAGGAATAAGTATCGTTTGGAAGTGTCACCGCAAACTTTTGAGCATTTGCGATGCAAGGTATATACGAATATCATGTACGAGCAGAATCCATTGCATGAGTTAGAAAGATTCGAACTCGAGTTAGAAGTCGACGTGTCCATGGTGAGAACCCGATACGTGTCCTAAATTTGCATAGTCAAGTGTTGAGAGGTAAGTCAATGCCGTTAGCGCGAGTTTACATGAGAAAGAGAGGACAAAATTAGAAAGATACACTCGTGTTTGTTATGGTTGAATGATATGAATATTTGACATAGCTTTTGATGGTTATCAAATTGTTGTATGGTGGATAGTGATACAATTGGAGTATGTTGATACGTTGATTGGCAGGATAGAACTCGGTTTATTAAATTTCGGGACGAAATTTCTTTAAGGAGGATAGATTGTAGAGACCCGTAAAATTTCTGTTTTTATTTTAATTATTGAAAAGTTTATTAATTGGATAATTATGAGATTATGGATTAATTGGTGAATAATTGATTCGAGGACTATAGTGGAAGAATAGAAGGTTGAGGGGTAAATGTGTGATTTGAGGATGTTGTAGTATAAATAGGAGAGATTAGGAGTATGGGATCATTTTTCCCAAGAACACAACTCTCGGCTCTCTCTCCCTCCCTCCGCCGGTTTCTCTCTCTCCTCTCCTCTCTCTCAAAACTCACCCAAATACCTCAAACACCTTAAGAACCCACCCTCATTTCACCTCCTCTACGCAACTCCGGGCTCGTATCGCGTTGGGTGAGGCTCGGGAGAAAGATCTCGGTTGATTTCCAAAGATTCGGAGCTAGGGCTCGTTCGAGTTTCTTGGGTCTCATTCCTTGAATCGAGGTAGGGATTTCTTGCACTTGTTGTGTGTTTATATGTTGATTATGCACCTTGATCGTGCCTTAGTATGTTGGTTATTGTTGGGTTGTGTTTTCTGAAAATCTGCAGAAAATCTGCTCGAAACCTCTCCGTATCGATACGGGATTCTTGCCGTATCGATACCCAGTTAAAACAGGATGGACTTGGCTGATTTGCATCCTGTATCGATACAGCTATTTTGGCTGTATCGATACCAGATGCTTATGGGCAGTTTCTCAGCATTTGTTTCGTACTTCATTCCTTTGGCCCCCGATCACTTCCAAACCCTTTTGGACACCTCCAAACCTATTTCTAGCATGCCTAAATGAATTCCTTTGGTTTACTTAAATTATCTTCGTCTCATTGGCTTTTCGTTGTATAGAAAGGGTAGCGTCTTACTAGACAAACTTAATCAAGCGTATTTGTGGGATTGGTGGTGCTTGAGAGTCTTTGTGGCCTGAGGTGAAGCATGCTATAGGTATGTTAGGTGCTATGACTAGACGTGGCGAATGGTAGGAAGAAAATGCGTATTATAGAGAGGTTATTGCGTATGGTAGGATATGAGGTATAACGTGGGGCGCTTGTTGATCATTAGGGGTATGTCTAGAGATCCGGAGGGGAATAGGGTAACCTGTATCTTCGTGCTTCGTCTCGAATGTTCATCCTTAGTTTCTTTGGCATTCGTTCTATAGGCTCATGTTTATAACCTAGCCGGTGGTGTGTTGTAGAGTTGTTATGGGTTCGGTGCGAGGCGTAGGGCGTCGTAATAAGCTTAGAGGAATAACGTGAACTTAAGGCATTTATTATCCTATATTCGAATTGATAGTGTATATGTGTTGTGTGAGTTGTGGATGTTGAACTGAGGGTCCTGCAACGCAAGGTGTGGTAATGCGGAGACTCTAGAGGGCCCGTAACGCAAGGTGTGGTAATGCGGAAACCCAGGTGATAGAAATCAAAGTAACGCAAGGTGTGGTAATACAGTTGAATGTCTCATATGATGAATGCAGTCGTAATTGACTTATTGAAGTTTAAGTTGTTGTTTGGGCTATGAGCTGCTTGATAGTGTAACTGTTGAAAAGAGAAAATAAACAATAGATTCAACCAAAGTTTTTCTGAAGAGAAAGGAACTTGGTTTTGGAAAAAGGATTTTTATGAAAAATCCTCCGGTATTCCTGAGTGAATCAACGGTTCCGGTATTTGGGCACAAATCAACGGATTCCGGTATTCAAGAGAATCAACGGAGCTCGACTCGCGGAGGTCGAGAGTATTTCTCAAAATTATTTTGGAAACCCAACGGGAGTGTTTTCTTTTCATGAAAAGAGGCTCGATGGCAATGGCATTGAATAATAAGACTGTTCGTGGCATTCGTTTAAGTAGTTATAAAAGGGTTGAGAAGTCGTCGTGGTTATTCAGAATGATATGAGCTTAATGTTGCTTCGAGATGACGTACGAATGGTTAGGGATGTCTTAAGAAGCATAAGATCCCATAGTCGTAGCTTGTTGATTCTTTATGGTGCCCCTGTGTATCTCTTGTTTGTTAGTGGAGATCATTCATTCTCATCGCATAAATCGTCACATTTTCATACAGCTTGTGCATAGAATTCTCTACTGGGCACGTGTTTGCTCAACCTACCATTTCAGGTTCATTGCAGGTCATGGTCCTGGAAAGTTCGGAGTGCAGGCGGGCATTATCAAGTAAAGCTATTTTGATGAATACTTTGTTATTCTTGTAAAGTGAAAAACTTGTTATGGTTTTGTAATTTGGAAGATTGTATTTGTAGACCAGTTGAAGAATTGGAAACTGTAATGTATTTTGGGGTAATGTAAACACGATTGTGAGAGTTTTGTATTTCAAATGTTATTATTATTTATGTTCAAAATCGAGGGCGTGACACTTGGGCGGCTGTGGTCCGCGCTTGCGCCGGCCTTTAAGTTTGAAAGTTTGTGAATAGTGATCGCTACAGTCGCCGGCGGAGCCGAGTAACGAGAAAGTTTCAGCTCGGCTCGGCTTGGCTAACATTAGCCCTAAAATAAGAGCCGGGAAATTATCGACTGTTAAATGAGATATGGTCACTTGTATGCACAATATAAACTACAGAATTGTAGTGCGGCTGGGTTGGGCTCTTTGAGATGTCATCGTAACAATTCAAAAATTGCTCATTTTATAGAATTCGTCGATCATTTTATATATAAAAAAATCAGGGTAATCGGCCATTTTTACTACCAATGATCGTGCTAGATTCAATTTATAGTTCATTCTGTATATTATACTAATCATCATGCTTTTAACAAACAAATGTTGTTAAATCATGTTGCTACTAGTACTTGATCAAATTTTTTTTTTTTGAAGTGATTATCAAACTTTATGAAATGAACGGTTAAGATTGTAATTCTATTTGGGAAATGATTTTGCCACTCCCTTTTTTGTTAACGGCACTCCCCTGCAAGTATATTTTTGGTGCAAAAATACACTTGCAGAGGAGTGCCGTTAACAAAAAAAGAGTGGCAAAACCAGTAGCCTTCTATTTCAAAGAGTTCCACTGATACGCATTACCCAGTAGTGCATTAATACATTATGAGGACCAAAGTTCGTGTTTCAAGACCGTTAACTGCACAATCACGTATAATTTATGCAGTGGTAGTGCGTTGGTGGTGGCGGGGGTTGGTGGTAGGGGCGGCTGTTGCTTATGTATTTTGGGTTAGGGTTTTTCTTGGGGCCTTGCCACTTTCTGTATGTGGGCTTTCTGTGTTTCGGGCTTGGCCCCCGGGTGTTTTTTTGGGCTTTGTCCCATTGGCTGTTTTTTTTCTTTCAACCTTTGGTTGGATTCCTCTCCCCTATCCCCAAACTTGATATACTCTTTGTCAAGTTTCTTAATAATATTATTTTGCCTATCAAAAAATAAATAAATTTATGTAATCAATTGTAGGCTTCACGTAATATGATCATGCTCTGGAACCACTCGATAAACACTCATTCTATAACAAATGTTAATAGTACTTTGGTTTGGTTTTCAATTTTTGCTGCTTATTGAAGCAATTGACTGACAAATGAAAGTGTAATAAGCAAAGCAAAAAAGTAATGGACGAATCAAACTGATCCTAAGTGGTACAAAACTTGGACTTTTTCAAGGAGAGATAATCTTTGGTGGGATATGTTTCATTGACACTCTTTGGTGGCTTGGGCTTTATGAAATTGACATGTTGGAAAAAAATAATTTAAAACTAAGGAAAAGCAATTACATTCAACTTTTTTTGGTCGGCTTATATTAAAAAGAGATTTTCAAACTATGTAGTGTCAATTACACATTTACTTTTGACAAATTACTCCATCACATAGGATCTTCTTAGCAAAGAGACAATCACATCGGCCACTTCTTCCAAACCAATTGTAATGGGTATCGGGCTCGGGGCCATGCTCACAACAGAGCGTGTTGTATGGCGATTGAGAGAAAGGTTCATCCCCGCTTTGTGCTGTTACAATTTCATTTTAGATAAAGTTCATATGATTATCCATTTATTTGTTTCATGTCCGTTTGCACAGCAGGTTTGGTCTTGGTCTCCTATACTCTTGAATTATGGGAATAACCAGTTCAGTTTTTTTATTGCGTTTTGGGATGATTTGGGATCTCGGTGGCGGATGGGAGTTAATAGAGATGAATGCTTTGCATTAACTGCTGTGATTTTGTGGCTTATTTGGAAAGGTCGGAATGGAGCGCTCTTCAATGGTAAAGTTATCCTTCCCAGAGTGATGGTTATTAGAGTGGTGGGTTGCCTATGTGAATTTCAATGTGCAACTAGCTCCTCTGCTACTGCTACGGGCGTGCGAGTTGGAGAAGATAGGGGTGGATGGCAGAAGCCGTGTGAAGGATTTCTCAAAATTAATGTGGATGGAGCATGGAAAAAGGGTTCTGGGCTGGGTGCTTTTGGGGTTATAATAAGGAATGAGATGGGTGTTTTTAGAGCTGCTGCAAATGGAAGACTGGATTGGTGTTCAAGCCCCATGGTTGCAGAGTGTAGAGACCCGTATTTTTATAAAAAAAAAAATCGTTTAAAGGATTTATTGATGTTAGAATATGGAATAAATGAGGAAAATGTAAAATTTGTTGAGTTTATTTGATTTGGGGTCGATGTGATAAGATTGTTAGTAGAGGGGTGTAAGTGCAATTTATAATTGTATTAGTATATATATGTGTGGGTGTGGGTATAGAGGAGTAAAATACTCCTCCACTCTCTCTCTTCTCCCGATCTCACTCCCCTCTCTCGACTCCTCCCTCCCTTTCACTCCATCACTCAAAAACTCCACCCCAAACTTAAAACCCATGTAAACCAACCTCCAATCCATCATCTACGCGCGTATTGGAGCTCGTACATCGTTGGCTAGTGCTCGGTGGAGGTGTATTGCTCTCGGAGTCGATTTTGGAAGCTAGGGCTCGATCTCTCGTTGGGATTCGGCTTGATACTCGAGGTAGGGATTTCTTACACACTCTATATGTTTATGAGTTGGTCTTGTACATGAAAATCGTGCTTTGGTTGTTGTTGTTGCTGTGGTTGAATTCTCGAAAACCTGCTAAGAAACTGCTCGAAAGCCTCCCGTATCGATACGGCCCTTAAACCGTATCGATACCCCACAAGCTGGGCAGATTCGTAACCAACCCGTATCGATACGGATTTTCCCCGTATCGATACGGTGAGCTTATCCCCAGATTTCACTGTTTTGTTCCAAACTTCGTTATTTTGACCCCCGATCACTTCTAACACCTCTAAAACTCCCTTAAACCATCTATAAGCTTAGTGGCTTGTCCTTTGGTGACTCGTTGATCGTCCTCATTCCCGAGACACTCGTAAAACGTAATCTTTGGGTAACGTTGTAAATGAATGATACATCGTAAGGTTGTTTCGGAGTGTCGTAGGATATGCGAGGCATTATGGTGAGTGCGAGTGGGTAGATGGGTGTCCGTCTAGTGATCCGAAAGGTAAGACCGAAATTCATGTTCTCGTGATCCATCTTGTTGTTTCCTTTTAACTCTTTGGGTGCTTATCCCATGAGATCTAGGTGTCAACAATAGTAAAAGGTATGCCGTAGGGTGGTGATGGGTTGGTACGTAACGTGTGGTACTATGGTTTACTTAAAGGGAAGGATGTGTATTAATTCATGGGTCGGAGTCATGCAATGGTTGACTATTTGAGACGTTTTGAAATATAATCAATGTGGTGTATTGGTAGATCGTTTAGAATGCTTGAAATCTCATCGACGTTGTGATTTAACTGTTTGGGATGATTAAGTTGTGATTGATTAAACGGCTTTTGGATTCGATTGAATGATTGATGTTTGTGACACGGGAATGTGGAAAGACTGTAAATGTTAAATGGACGCAAAGAGGATTTTCAGGGCTCTTAAATGAGTAAATGCCTGGCAGGAGCTAGATGCTTATATTGTATGCTTTCAGGACTCTTAAATGAGTAAATGCCTGGCAGGAGCTAAATGCTCATAGTGTATGCTTTCAGGGCTCTTAAATGAGTAAATGCCTGGCAGGAGCTAGATGCTCATATTGTATGCTTTCAGGACTCTTAGATGAGTAAATGCCTGGCAGGAGCTAGATGCTCATATCATTTGTCTTCAGGGCTCGTTATCGAGTAAGTGCCTGGCAGGAGCTTCGGCTCAGACTCTAAACGACACGTTATTGGTTTACGAAGTTAACGAGAGGATTTTGGGTTTGGTTAAAGGATTTTGATGAAAATCCTCTGGTATTCTTGAGCGAATCAACGGTTTCCGGTATTTGGGCACAAATCAACGGACTCCGGTATTCAAGCTCGAATCACGGAGCTTGACTCGTATTGGTTTGGTTTGGTTTTCACAAGTCATTTGCAATCAAAAGGAAAGTGTTAAGGGAAAGAGATTTGATATTCGGTAACGTGAAATTGAGTTAGATGGTGATGTTCATGCATGAAGTAAATGAAGTGGTTGAGAACCCACTCTAGGTTTGTTGACTTGATGTGAACTTAGTATAGCTTCAAGTTTGACATGAGCTTGATAGGAATCCCGATATGATGCTTAGAACATTGAAGTCGATGTCCGTTTGTCTATTGTGGTAGTTCCGCGTTGCTTGTGCTTGTTCCTTGAAAACTCATTCCTCTCTGGTGCATCTCTCATCGCATTTTCATATAGCTTGTGTAAAGACTTCTCTACTGGGCGCGTGTTTGCTCAAACCTATTATAAATTTCAGGTATAATTCAGGAGTTGGCTTGGCATACGTGGTGCACATGCATGATCATGTTATTGAAGGGTTTTCAAGAGAAGTGTTCAGAAGAGTATTTTTTTGTAAATTGTAACATTATTTAGCTTCGGATACTTATATGAGATAATTTGGGGCCTCGAGCCAGGATTAAACAGGTGTATTTAATTTGAGAACAGGAAAAAGAAATGTTATTTGGGTATTATCTGTACTTCAGCGAGGATTTTATTTATTACAAATGATTATTATTTATGTTGAAAATCGAGGGCGTGACACAGAGGCATTAGCTGTTCGAATGGGAGCCCAACTGGGCCAAAATCTGGGATTGAGGAATGTACTTATAGAAGGTGACTCATAAGCGGTTATCAATATGATTAACGGTCTGGCAGTGGTGAACCAAGAAGTGGAGATTATTATTGACGATATCAAGGTTTTGAGTAGATGTTTTGCTTTTTGTATTTTCTCTTATAACCATAGATCCTCTCATTCAATTGCGCATTTGTTAGCTAGTAAGGGTTTAATTGGGCTGGGGTATAGTCGTTGGACTGAGTCCCCTCCCGTTTGGCTTCTTGATCCCTTGTCTAGGGATGAAGTTTCCTTTTGATGTATTGGTTTTGAAATAATAATATCACCCGTTATCGTTTTGACAAAAAAAAAAAAATTAATATTAAATTTAGTTTGGTGAACTTGTTGATTAACATCAAATACCGCAAGAGTAAATGTTAGGTGAGTTGTGTTTTGGAAACAATTGATGTGATATTTAACCCTAAATAAAGCTATTCCTACGACTTTGGTAAGTTATCAAGTGAGAGAACCTTAGCAGGGCGAAAAATTATTTTGACAGATTTTTTTATTCTACCTTCTAAAAATCAGTTTAGAACGTTTGTCAAAATTCTATATAACTGTTTTTTAAAATCTACAGATTCTGATAACATGAAAAATGAAAGAAATTCTCAAAATTCTAAAGTTGGGTTTGGGTAGCTTTCGGGGTTCTGTAATACAAATTCTCAAAAAATGAATGAAATTCTCATATTCTCACAACCGCAACAAACAAGTGTCTCAACTTCTACTAAACTACTTTTTTTTTTTTAAACTTCTACTAAACTTCGGAATCTAAAATCTGCAGCAGAATCTGAAGCTAAAATCTGTATCCATAGCTATCACAAACACACTCTTTATTCTCCATACTTGTTTTCACTTTTCACCGGGCTTAGAAAGGTGTTTTTATTTGGTGAAGCTTTGGACTCATAAACTAGTGTAAACTATATAGTGTGTAGAGCAACATAACGCAATTTGGGTTTTCTCATCGCAGAGGCTATATATCTCCTTAAAGAGAACAAGATATCCATGCCTCAACTCTTGTAGTGTTGTGCTTGCCTCTTTAAACAATCTTTTTTGGAACATTTTCACCTAGCAATGCCTGCATTGGCAATCTCAACAAGTCCTTCATATTCAATGGACCAATTTCAAGAGGTGGAAAGGAAAATCCTATTCTACCTTATCCTTCTCAAGGTTGTCTATTTTCTCGCCAAGAAAAACTCGACCGAGATCTTGGCTGATGAGATGAATGACGAAGAATACCACACTTATCAAGAGCAATTGGAAAGTAAAATTTCGATGAGTATAATTGTCGGTATTATCTCTTGCATTGTGAACTTATGATGGCAGGCATCATTGATAAACTTTGTAAAGTAGGCCATTCGAGCAATGAGAAATTCAACTTTGAGTCCCACGTTGGAAAGTTTGGAGAATCCAAGTGAGTATACAAGTCTCAATTGCCATTTGGGTTTCGGTCCAAAAGGATACCCAAGTTTTGTATGGGGAGAGGACCTAGGGTATGTGGACTTTTGCCTATTTACCATGCGTATTTGTCGTTGCCCAATTGACCGGGTTGGGTCGGGGTTCGGAATCCGACGTTTCAGTTAATTATTTTTGGGTCAAAATTTGTTTGAAGTACTTTTTTTTTTAGAAAAAAAACTTAAAACAAGTTTAGTTTCTAGAATATTGCTTCCATTTATTCATATTCAAGATCAATAGACGGGCTCAAGAATAAATAAGACATTACCCGTTTTAATGACATTTTTTTTGAACTGTTAGCCATTCTCATTAGCTCAAAACCTCAACAGAGACATCTTCTTTACAGATAACAGAAAGAGCAAAAGGCAAAATTGAGACCCAGTTTAAGGGGATAGAGCCCTTGAAGGCCTGGGAGGCAACCCAGTGAGAAGCCTTGTTGCAAGCCCTAGGAACCCAAGAAAACTTCCTAGCAAAATTAGAAGAAAGCAGTCGAATATCCCTAATCAAAGCAGCACACTCCCGGGGGGGAACATTTTCTGTGGAACATAACTTAATAACCATTTTGTTGTCACTTTCGATGATAGCTTGGGAGATCCGATTCGTGATGATAAGATGACAAGCTAACCGGATTGCTGAAGCCTCTCCTTGGATGGCTGAGGAAGCGTTCACCAAGGAGGAGCAGCCGTCCAGCACTTCGCCTTAACAATTCCTAAGCACCACTGCAATAGCTGCCTTGGGATATCCCTTCTTCAGAGCCACGTCGCAATTTTCCTTAACCCACCCCTCCTCTGGGCATTCCCAATGCGTGACAGTAGAAGCTTGCTCCATATGCTGCCTTGTGATCCCTTGAATCCCCAAACTTCTTTGGAACTCAGACCATCCGAAATTTGCTCTTGCCATGGTTTCCCGTGGATCTACTGGGACATTATTGAAGACCCAGTCATTCCACGATTTCCATATTTGCCATGCCAGAAAAATGACTTTACCCATGCACGAAGGCCCATCTATAGCTAAATCCAAGTGGTCCATAACTGAAATAGTCCACTTCATGACAGACGAGATTGCCAATGAATCCACTTTGTAATTTAAATTGCTCCCAAACCAAACTGCATTGGTCCAGTCGCACCGGAATAGAAGGTGCTCAACACTCTCAGGCTCCCGAAGACAGATTGGGCAAATTGGGGAAGGATTGCATCTTCTCCTGTGTAAGTTTTCCTTCGTAGCCAGGAAGTTACAGCAAGCTTTCCACCAAAAGTGCCTGAGTTTTGGAGGGATATTCAGATTCCAAATAAACTTCCAAACCTTGTCAGGTGGTTGGAATGAGGTGGATGGTCTATTAGAGCATTGTCTTATGTCGGCTTCCATAGCAATATGATACCCAGTCTTAACAGAATAGGACCTTTTCGAATTGTAATGCCAAACCAGAGAGTCAATGTTTTGCCCACTTGAGAAATAGGAATGCTGAGGATAAAATCTGCTTCCTCTCTCAAGACCAGAGACCGAATCCCATCTTCCTTCCAGGCCTTTGTGTTGCTATCAATCAGATCACCAACCACTTCCACACTACTGTCAGGAGGTCTGGCAGAGTGAATCTTGAAATCCTTCGCCATAGGAATCCACTTATCATTCCAGAAGGAAATATTTGATCCGTTTCCCACCTGCCACCTGATTCCCTTATGGAGAATTTCACTGCCTTGGATAAGACTGGACCAAGCCCAGGAGGCTCGCTTCCCTTTTGAGGCATGCAAGAAGTCAGAGTTTGGGACATTAGTTCGCATATTTTATCTCCCACAATGGTAATTGGATTATTTTAATCTCCGCTCAAAGGGCGTAGGATAATAGGTAAAAGATGTATTGATATTTGAAAAATGTATTAATGTTTGTGCGAAATGCATTGATATCCAAATTTGTCTGAAATTATTAGTATATTATCATCTTCCTACTAGGTGGAGGTTAGCAAGACCGATGATAATTCGTAATACAACATTACATATTTAAGATATTTTTGACAATTCAAGACCGAGAGAGAATCTTATATATTAAAGCAAATGGTCTTTTTGTGATGAGAGCTCTCATCGCGACAAGTGGCATATATTGATTTAATCACTATTAATCTATCCAAAAGAGAAAGAAAAAAAAAACATTCATTGGCTGAGACTAACAACTGAAATTCAAAATTTAAATCTTAATCAACACGTAACTAAATCTTTATGAGGAATTGCCGATTAGGGGATTTGGACTTCTATTCTAAAGATTTTAAAAAGGAAACACAATCAGTATTTTATGGGATCTCAATTTGTTTAAAAGGAATTTCATAAACCCACTTTGTGCGGGTACAATTTCCACATAATTGCAAAAAGAATTATAACGAGTTTCAAGTTTATGGTGATTCAAATTTCATCTAATATCAATATTTAGAAGTAGAAGCGGATATAGGGTGTGTTTGCGACAGCTGTGGATACATATTTTTAATTTTAGCTTCAGATTTTGTTGTAGATTTCAGATTTCAGATTTTGATAGAATTTGATAAACATATTTGTTGCAGCTACAAGATTATGGAAATTTCATTCCTATTTGAGAATTTGTGTAGCAGAATCTCAAAAGCTACCTAGACCCTGTTGGAAAATGGAATTTTACCAAAGAGAATTTGGTGGGACCCACACCGCGTGAGGTGGGCCCAACAACAGTGAACAAATTCCATTAAGATATGAATGAGAAATTGTCTCATTATGGGAATTGGAAAAGCCAAATGACATGCGTGCGCGCCGTCACCAAACACCTAAATTAGACTGGGGCCGGGGCCGGAGCTCAGGATTCGTGGGCCCGCGACCTGTGGTTCGAGGTCTGTGGTCTATGGTCTAATCTAGATTAGTTTGGAACTGACTGGACTGTGGTCCTAGTTATGCTCCAGAATGAGAGCACGTGAGTCTGTGACTCTTCAATTGCCTGGCAATGAGTTGGATGCTGCAATTGAATGGTTTTCCAAGGATTAATCACCGTATTAATCACAAGGTTAATTCCCCGTATTGAATGTATTGAATTCCCCCTATTGAATGGAAAGGCTCCCTATTCAATTCTGGTATTAATTGAGGAGGCTCCTCTTCAAGCTATATAAAGGAGTCGTTCTTCTTTGTTTGGATACCGGAAAAAATCTAGAGCTTCTCTACTTCTGCTATCTAATTGTTCTTTTCGAGAGAGAGAGTACAAACACAAGTTGGTTCGACGGGCAGTCTACGGCGGTGCTCCGGCGGCTGGGTGGAAACCGAGTCAACCCTGGGAGACAAACACCGACACAACCTCCAGCACCAGTGAGGCGGCGAATTTGTCTTAAGGGCACCGTTGAACAAAACGGGTCTCGGTTTGCAAATTCTTGTTCCCTATTTACAGTTTATGCTTATATGTCATATCTTGTAATTCCGTTTCATATAATTTTCTGTTCGATTGTAAATTTCCAGAAATTAGTAAAATCGATTACTGTTTTTCGCACTATATTTTCCTACAGACCCAACTTTGGGACTTTGAGAATTTCATTCCTTTTCCAGGTTTTCAAAATCTGTAGATTTTAAAAATCTGTTATGTGAAATTTTTGACAAACACTCTAAACTGATTTTTAGAAACTAGAATCTCAGAAAAATAATTTTTAACAAACGTACACCCACATAGTTCACTGAGAAGACTCATTGATTCAACCGATCATATGGCATGATTTTGATTTCTAAGACTTCCATTTTTTTAATCTTTTGTCATTTAAGTGTTAAGATCATAAATTTTAAGAATATTTAATTGATCTTATGTTCTTTAAGCTTTTTTTCTAGCCTAAACTTTTAGGGAAATGATATTAGCACTCCAAAAATTGATGCAGGCACTCCAAAATCAGTGTAACTCCAAAGTCACTTTCCTTTGTTTTTTGGAGTGCCTGCATCAATTTTTGGAGTGCCAATATCATTTCCCAACTTTTAATATTAGCCGTGATTAGAGTGGCGCAAAAAATCAAAGCCGCTACTCACATTCTTATATTTTATTTGATTCTCTTTAATATTTCTTATCTAGTTCTTTTTATTTTGTAGGTAAAAAAAAAGAGAAGGAAATCTTCTTCTGATGGTAAGCATCTGCCTTAGCTATACTTTTGATTTTAGTGTTTAATTTTTTTTATGTTAATGGTAACATTAATTAGCTAAGCATTGAGTATTTCTTTCTTAATTAATATTTGTCACAAAAGTTGGTTTTCTCCTTTTTGATAGTGTACGTGGGAGACAACCCGTAGCGGCTTGGCAGATCTATAGTTCTTGAGAGTTCATTGATGCGTTAATACTTTAGTGGAGTGCATCTGATCGTCTGGGTATTTGGTGTATTTTGTTCTTAACTTTGCACTTTTTCTCGTTTGAGACTCCTAATTAGATGTTAGGCAGTTTAAAAGTGTCGCTATTACGTCAGGCCATGTCTGGGTTAGGATGAAAGATATCAATTGCCTTGTGATTTAGTTGTTTTGTATTTTTAGACGATTAGTTTGGTTTTGTCCAATTTCTTTGTAATGATCTCCGTTTTGTAAATGCCGCTGGACGTTTATCAATATAATCTTCTCACTTTTGACACAAAAAAAAAGATAGTGTACGTGGGGACAAATGTAATGGTTGCTAGGGCATGAACTAATGTTTTACATTCATAATTATATTAACGAATAATAATGTTTGATACACTTTTAAGATTTAGTTTTTTTTTTTTGGACAAAAGTGAGGTGCATTGATAAAGCCCAACGACACTTACACAACGAAATTCATTACAGATAACTTGGACAAAGCCAAACTAATCATCTAACTGATACAAAATGAGAAAGAACGAGGCGATTGATGTCTTTTATCCCCAGCCCAGCCCAGGCATGACTTGACGCACCTTCTGCCTTTTACTATACTTTTGATTTTAGTGTTTAATTTTTTTGGGGTGAAATTACATGGAGACCCCCTCATCTATACGTTTTGGACACGAACACCCCCTAACCTTTAAAAATGCCCACAGACACCCCCTCATCTACTTGAAACTAAAAAATCACAAACTCTGTTAACGGAATGGCTGAAATGACAAAGATACCCTTGTCACAATAACACTCATACAAATATACCCTTGTTATAATAACACTCACAGATGAAAAAATTTCAAACACCTAATTTCGTCTCCCTTTCCTTCTTGCACTGTCTCCCCTTAAAGCCAGCCTACTGCATTTACCCATAAATGACGACACACCGTAAAAACTAGCTATAGCAAGGATTAATGAAATAGATCCAAAAGATTAACCCAATCTCAGCCCAAACAGATGGCTGCCCATTCGAGTTTCTCAATATGGATCTACATGTCAAGGAATGAAACCTGCCGTTGGGAGGTCTGGCAACAATAGAGACCCTTAGATGATTGTCCCTACTGCCGATTGGAGTTGAAACCCTCTAATACAATTAAGACCTGCCAATCCATTCTGAGTTGTGGGTTGTTCTCTGAACGAGATGAGCAGTGAAATGAGCGGTGAGCTGACGCTGGAGGTGCGCCAATCATCGAAGACCTCCATTAGAACCCGCCGACCACTTTGACATAGGCACAACCATCTCCAACCACCAATCTGGACAGGACCACCAAGAACCACCAAACGCCAGAGAGCAAGATGTACACTGCCCTTCAGCCGTAGTCGCCGGAGTTCCTTGAACCCCGCAACCCAGACACGAAGCACCGCTGCACACCACTGCACCAGATCCGTGGTCACCCACCTCACCAGTCACAAGCCCACCACCGTTAGGTCGAACCAGGTTCACTTCAGGATTGAATCGGCTGGAGGCCATGCGAACAGCCCTTCAAAGACCCCCTACCACCCACGCCGTTTTGGCCGTCAGATGGTCGGAGCAAAGAGGAGATGTGGAGGGACAGTGCTTGAACCCTAGAAAGAAGGAGGAGAGGCGACTCTCATCTGGCTACCGAAGAACAGTGGAGCCAAAGAGGGGAGCCCGGAGGGAGGAGGAAGAGGCCTCTTCCCCTGCGCTAGAATCGCCACCTGAATCGTCGTTGCAAGCGCCCTTGGTACTGCTATTGGCTGCCGTATGAGAGAGAGAGAGGGGGGGGGGAGGTATACAGATTCTGTCAAGGGTATTTTTGTCTCAAAAAGGCCAAGAGCACTGACACGTGCCATTGAAACAAACGGCAATCCAACAAAAGGGGTTAACTTGGGTAACGGTAATACATGAGGGGGTGTCTGTGGGCGTTTTTAAAGGTTAGGGGGTGTTCGTGTCCAAAATGTATAGATGAGGGGGTCTCTGTGTAATTTCACCTCTTTATTTATTTATGTTAATGGTAACATTAATTAGCTAAGCATTGAGTATTTCTTTCTTAATTGATATTTGTCACAAAAGTAGGTTTTCTCCTTTTTGACAAATGTAATGGCTGCTAGGGCATGAACTAATGTTTTACATTCATAATTATATTAACGAATAATAATGTTTGATACACTTTTAAGATTTAATCAGTATAAAGTTTTTGTAGATTGACTTGCATTTATATATGTTCAGAATTGTTTTTAAGATACTTTCCTACCTCTTGGGGGAATCAAACTATCCATGTGGGGAAGGTGAGATTGGGCCTAATTTCTTTAATTTGCAGCTAGGGTGCCTAGCTTATGTACACCAAAATTAGAGTAATTTTACTAGGGGGGAAAAAAACTCACAAGGGTAGGTGGAGGGGGATTTTAATTGATCACCTATTTCAACTATTTTACTAGATTTGATATATATAAAATAACATAGTAAGTATAAAACTCAACTTTTAATAAGAGAAAATACATTGTTTCGTTTAATTAATTTGCTGTGAATAGCATGGGTTCGATGATACTAGTAATGAATCAACAAAAATGTTATGGTACATGAATGATGTCTATGAAAAGCAAATGGACGGTTCAAACCAAGTTACAAGTTACAATCATGGTCCCACTTTGTTCTTTTACAAGTTTTGAAAAAAAAAAAAATAGTATCTGCACTGATTTTACTGATAAGTTTCTCTATCTATCTCTCTTCATTTATTATCACTTATCACATCAAAAAAATTTCTCGAAACCAAACAAAGTGAGTACTTTTGGTTTGCACAAAAGCGTCATTCTTGAAAATAATTCACACTTAGGCTCCGTTTGTTTCTATGGAAAATATTTTTCTTTTTCGTTGTTTGGTTAGACAAAAGGAAGTAAATATTTTCTGAAGTAAAACATTTTCCATCATTAGGGCACAAATGTTTTCATCCCAAATTTCCCGTTAGTCGTTTTCCCCAGGTGCGCCATCCTCAGACGGAATTGGACAGAATGATGTTCGGTTTCGGAATCCTACATCATGCTATACAAAAATAATGTTGGGGAGAGAGGAATTTGAGTCCCACATGCAACCTGATTGAATTTCTAAAAATTTGGAGTATATTTTTTCATATATTGCATTTTCTGTGTTTTCTTACTGTTTTTTAGGAATTTTTTTTCCACGGCTAATATTTTCAACGGTTAACAAAACACAATATCTACCAAATAAAACACAAAGGTGTGGTGATGAATGTAATTTTGTTCACCCTCCTTCTTACTGGTTGAAATGATGTGGGTCCCACCACAAAATGATGCCTTGCTTACCAAAAAGTGTATTACATGGTAAGCATGACATCACTTTGTGGTGGGTACTGTTTGGTAAGCATGACATCACTTTGTGGTGGGACCCACATCATTTCAACCAGTAGGAAGGAGGGTAATGTTCACTTATGTGCAGGGTGAACAAAACTCAACCGTGGAGACTACACAAACACAAGTTGAAAGAATGACTGAGATTTATTTGATCCAAGGGCTGATGTGTGCTCTCCAACTCTATTAAGAAAACAACCACACCTTTACAAATATATTACAAAAATGCCATTGGCTCTTTTTACCCGCTGCTCGGCTTCCGGCGTTAGCTTAAAAAAAACAAAAAAAGTAGTAAAAAATGCTCGTGCCTACAATACTATCGGGGTGCGCAGTGCCGTAGGCGGCAAACACTAGTACGGAGTATAAAAATAGAAACAATGATTTTGTAGGAGTAACTTTTTTACAAATTCATTTTACATTCGAAACATTCGAGTTGGGAAAAAGTATTGGCAAAATGGAATTTTCGACAAGCCCTTGCTCGTAACAGCGGATTTTGGCGGGAAAACGAAGGTCTGCTTTTCCTCGCTGATTTCGACTGGTTGATCGGTGCTTTTTTTGGCCTCGAGTCTTTCTTCTGTTCTTCATCTTGGTGAGTTGCTTCTTGTCTCTGTGTAATTTTTCTATTCCATTTTGATGTCTTCCGTGTCACGCATGGGTACTGGGAGATGGGTCTGGGATTGTTCGTAATTCTGATGCTTACGCAAGGAATTAAAGTGATGAGGATGTGGAGAATTCAACTTGTGTTGGAGATATTGTCGTGGAGAATGTTTTATATGCAACTTCTCCTTTGAGTAGGGTTAATCTTTTTCATGTGTTGGAGAATGTTACTGTGCCAAATCTTGATCACTTGCTTATTGCTAGTTCTATTAGTCCTACTGTGCAGCAAATCATTAAAAACATGAGGTTGGGTGATTTGATTCAGAATAGGGATTGAAGCCTAAATCCAGTGGCGACTTCTTGACTAATGATGGTGAGACTCGAGACTAATAAGGGCGGGGTTGAGTCGTATGGTATTGAACCTATTACGCCTATGTCTCGAAATGGGTCGCGGATTTGGGTTCTTCTCGATAGGAAAAATTTATTGGCAGTTATTTCAGCGATAAGAAACTCACTTTTACTGTAGTTAGGAATATGGCTCTGAAAATATGGGCTTGGTTTGGCATCAAAGATGTTCATCAATTGGAAAAAGGTTTCTTCTTCTTGTTTGAAATTGGACCATAGTACTTTGGCGGGCGATTGATTGTTAACAGTGGCACCCTCTTTTGAAATTAGAGAAGGAGAAATTTTCTATGATTTCACTCTGGGTTCATCTATACGATGCTGCACTATATTTTAGGACAGCTAGGGATTTTGAGTTTCGTAGCTAGCTCTATGGGATAGGTTCTCTTTGCCTGATCAAACTCTGAATCTTGCAAGCGTGTGAGTTTTGCTACAGTCCATGTTGAGATTGATGTAGATGCTACTCTGCCAAATTCATTTGACTTAAAAGCATTCTAATTGTGATGGTTATGTTGTAAGTGATCATTATCCTTGGAAACACATGTCATGTGTTTGGGCATGTTGATGAGAAATGTCCATATAAGAGATATGGTGATTCAAAGGATGCTAGAACTATTGCCGAATTGGTTAGAAAAGCCAAGGAAGTAGAGGTGTGGCAAGATGTGGTCCCTCAAAGGGGGACTAGGAAAGGTGTGGTTGGGTCTGAGGAAGCAGGGAGTAATGGCAACAATGCGATAAAATTTGGGATGGAGAGGGTTCGGAGCTGTCCTTGAGAAGGATGCTTTAGGTCTATTGGCAAACAGGCAAATGAGTTTGCTGTTCTTGAAGAAATGGACCGCCAAGAAGATGACTCTGTGGAGCTGGTTGTTACT
This sequence comes from Rhododendron griersonianum, assembly GCA_018127125.1. NCBI lineage: Eukaryota > Viridiplantae > Streptophyta > Magnoliopsida > Ericales > Ericaceae > Rhododendron > Rhododendron griersonianum. Next base: position 34,785,008 of record CM030797.1, on the reverse strand, counting down.
CAGAATGTGGAATTGGAAGATGTTTCTCAACTGGATTCTGGTAGTGATATCATTCTTTCTCCTCAGGGTGTTAAGTGATAAGGGGAGAGGGAGAAGAGGTAGGGGTCCTCCTAGTAGAGGTTGTGGGAGAGGCTTGACCTTACAATAAATTTAGGATTGCCACTTGGAATATAAAGAGATCAAATAATTCCTTAAAGCAGAAGGAGGTGAAGACCTTGATTGCTACTAAGAAGATGAGCTTTTGTGGGTTTTGGAGTCTGAAGTCAGGAGAGAAAATATTGATAATAGTGTTGCTCGGTGTTTTCCTCAGGGTTGGGAATCTATTGATATTGATGCTTCTAGACGGTTTCATGCTGCTAGAATAGTTTTAGGATGGGAGCTTGTTACGTTCTCTGTTACACTGTTCCATTGTTCTTCTCAATGTATTTGTCGTAAGTAGGGTGCTTATCTACTAAAAGATGGTTTTATGTTTCAGTGGTGTATGGGTTAAACACTGCAAGTGAGACACGGACTCTTTGGATAGAGATGAGGTTTCTGAGAGAGTGGCGATTTTGATGTGGTAGCTGCTGCAGTTTTAATCAGTAGTTACATAGTTATATGGTTTTGAGATGGTCTAGTTGCTAAGGGCTTTTGCTTGACCTGGTCATACGAGGGGTATAGGGGATTCTAAAAGTAGAATAGATAGGGCAGTCATTAACCATAAGTGGACTGTTTTGCATGCTCAGGGGTGTCCGAGCATTGCTCATTGATTGCGACTGTTAAGAAGGAGATACCAAAGGGGAAGCCATTAATTAAGTATTTGTATTTTTTTGGATGAATCATGAGAAATTAAAGGACCTAGTCACCTAGTGCACAAGTTTGCGACTGTTAAGAAGGAGATGCCAAAGGGGGTGACTATGAACACTCAGTTTGTTTTCTGCTTAAATGGAATGGAGTCTTATTCCCATCTCTTCTTTGAGTACCCCTTCTTCAAATACGTGTGGACTGAGGTTCTGCTTCTGAACCAAATTCATAGATGTCCAATGGGTATCTCTGAGGAAGTGGAATTGGCGTCAAATTCAGAAAAGGTAAGAGCTTCAGGGTTTGCTGTTAATAGTAAATAAAAGGTCAATTGATCTGTAGTGGAATTGACATCAAATTCAGAAAAGGTAAGAGCTTCAGGGTTTGCTGTTATTAACTATTTCTAAGAACGGCAATTTACTGAGTTTTGGGTGAAAGAAACTCAAGTATTTTTAAGAAAAAGGGGATGGAGGCTGATCCTCTAGGGTAGTAGCTAGCTGAGCAGAAAGGGGCAAAGCTGGTTTCTCGGAGATCTGTTCAAGGGGCTGCGCAAAATAAGGTGCTGTAACTGCTGTTTGATGCTTTGAAACTAAGGAACTGTTCTTTTGGTTGGAGTATCTATCTTCATTGTTTCATTTTGTTCATATCGGGTTACTTTGTTTTGATGTGCTGGTTTGGTGTTTGTAACTGTTGTGTCAGATAGGTTGGGTGTTTAGGCAGGATAGCTCCTAAGGAGTTTTGTGTGTCCGTGGCCAAGGGCCTTTATTTTGTTCTTGAATGTCTCCTTGTGGTTCTGTGCTTCTATTCTTGAAACAAATTATTCACCCCAAAAGAAAACAGAGAATTGTTAAATTGAGCAACTTTTTCATTATTCGTAACCAATTTGCGTTGGGAAAATTATCACCAAATATTTAGTTCACTCAGCTTGTCTTACATTAGAGCAGTTCTTATGTTACCAATAGCCCATTGATAGTTGACTTGAAATACTCAGTACATAGTTATTACTAAAATTGTTATGTCTCTTGTATATGACTTAGCTATTGACCTATTGAGATCATCATGACATTACATACCAGTGCTTCTTATGCTCTTGCGTATCAAGTACAATACACGTCGGAAGCTCTTAGGTAATATTATTGCTTTGTAACAGCTATGGCAATTCCCCTTTCAACTCTATTCTTGATTGAAGTTTTCTTCCGTATTCTTTTTAGCACGTGTTCGCAACGCAAAGTAGCATTTCTCTGGTTTTTCTTTCCTAGTTTTCTTGGATAAAGAAGAAAGGTTTGTCTTGAAGAGAAGGTCGTTCCTTAGGAAACAAGACTAAGGTAAATGCAAGCAATTGTCCTATCCATGCCAGTTGGATGGTCCACTGTCAGAATGTTATCTTTACACACCATAAAAACATGAAAAGGCTATTATTTGAAGGGTTCATTCACCAAACTCTATGTGCCAAGAAATAACCTTTTCCAGTAGATCTTCTAGTGTTGACCCAATGAACCAACCATATAAAAAGTTGTCAGCCGCAACCTGCAAATTATTGTATCCTACTCCTTTGGTCCTTACTAACTGTGTAATACAACTTATTATATCTGTTTGATATGGCCTCATTATATCCTTCCTGTTTGTTTTATTAGAGCGTAATCGTTCTTGTTATTTCTCCCCAACTTAGTTACCTTCTGTACCCTCTACCATTCTTGCTAAAAGTACTTTTTTGGCACAGGTTGCTCCAAAGTTATTCATGAAACTGAAAAGATGAGGCAGTTTTGTGCTTGAGGTCAGTCATCTTTAAACCATATTTTAAATGCGTTTCCAACTGTCTTTTACTTACTCTTCCTTTGTGGAGATTGGGAGACCATATCGATTTTTTTGGTTTTAAGGGTTGGCTTTGTTGCATTGATAGAAAGAGATGTGGGGGCCCTGAAGCTGGAACCATTTTACAAACAGTTAAGAATGGCAGTCGTTGCATCTTCAAACTTGTGTTACCCTTATTAGCTTCACTGGCTATGTGCAGATTGTAGAATGCAATGTGTCCTTGAGACTGTTACTGGCCACAAATGCGGGTTAGAGAGGGACATTGGGTGGTTATGTGGTATAGACGTATAGTCGAGGCACACTCTTGAAAAACTTCCCATAAGACAGACAATGACAGTTAAACTAGGCATGGCTGAATGTCAAGGTTTGATGCAAAGTGCAGTTGTGTTTTGTTCCATCATTCAAATCTCGTTATACAATTACAGTTTGCTCTTCGTCATAAATCTTCGTCTTTCCGTGAAAACTAAACAACGAAGTTTCTGGGAAGATAATATTTGATTTGTTTTTCGAAAGGTATAATTCATCTCATGTTAGGTAGGTAAGTTGATTATCAACGAACTAGGCAACTAGAATGAACTTCAACATGATTGTAAGATTCAAATAGTTTTTCATCAATTAAAAGCATGACAGGAATAAGCCAAGTGATGTCAAACCAATTTGCCCCTTTAAAGGAGGCATAGTTGATGAGTTATGAACTTATCCTAGTTTGTTAATATGGGAAATGGAAATGTGAAATGTGGTCAGGAAATGGAGGCAATAGCCGATAGGTGATATAAGACCTAATAGAATGTTTAATAAGAACCTTACGGTAGAAGTATGTCCTCATATAAGTATATCAAGTAAAAATGATTATGTTGTAGTATGTTTCAGAAACTTATGCTTTTCTTCTGCATATACGTATGCAAAATATAATCTATATCCACGTATTTAAAGATTAGATAGGCGAGCGGGGAAAAAAGAGTAGAAATCATGAGAATTGAATCTCCAGAGAGTTTTCACAATCATCTTTAGGGGTTGCTAACAAGTTTCTTTATTATGCTACAGTTGTAGGAACATCTAGGGAACGTTTCTTAAGAATTTTCCTTAAAATTTTCATGATATGTCATCTCCTTCCTAGAAAACGAATTGTCGCGGTTTCCTTTCTCAAAGTGACTTTCCTGTTATATAAAACCACCATTCCATGTTACTGTCATATATAACAATATAAACATCGTCTTTGCAGTAAACTATTGCATCTTATTCAAAAGTAACATGGAAAATTAGGGAACGAACCCATAAACATGAGAAGGTGTGATCACTTTTGTCAACTGAAAACATAGACCATGAAATGACACAGTTGAGGCAGATGCAATTTGGCCTTACAGCTGATTAGTACTTGGACATGTATATACTTTACTTCTTTTTTCTAAATAACTTTACATTCTTTAATTGTTGTTGTACCCATCTTTCACAGTGCTTTTGTGTCCAATCATTCAAAATTTGGTCGGAGGAAATAATTTATGCGAGATTAGATAGCACAAAATGGACTTCTTATCTTATAATAAAAAGAACTTTGCAATTACAAGTTGAGTGCACATTAGACAGTTAACTACATGATCACGGCATGGTTTTAATACTCCCCTATTGCATTAAATAATATTATGTCGTAGTAACTGAAGATAGTTTGGACTTTGTTTGGCCTTTTTCTTTATAGAACTTAAGATTCTTCTTATCGACGAAATTTTGGAACATGTTTTGTAACTTAAATGCATTCAATTGGTGACCTTGTGGATTAGAGTCCAACACAATTTGCGTCTCTGGATCCCTGGTTGGTGGTTCTGTATTATTATGTCAAATTACGTCAAAAAACATCTTAATGTCAAACACCGGCAAAAATACAAGCTATGGTTCAATAGCCAAATCCAGACCTGCTAATCTTAGGGTTAATTGTTTTTTTTTTTTTTTTTTCTGACATGGCTTAGGGTTAATTGTTATTTGTTAAATGTCTCAAATTCTTGTTGAAGCCATCTAATTAGCTTAACTGATGTAGTTTCAAATGGTTCCTATTGAGTACTCCTGGTACTACCCCATATCTACCTAGTATTTATTTGAAAGACCTGGTAGGGTACTATAAGGTGGCCACCAGATGGATTTGTGTGCTTGAGTGCAACCTTTATGTTGTCACTTTTCCGTTGTCTACAAAAAGGAAAAGGTGTTATATATGAAAAGAAGATAACCAAATTAACGAAGTTGGTTTGCTACCAATTTTAATAATTCCATTTTACTTTGATGTTTGCTTTCTGTTTTGCAATTTCTATTGTGTGTATTCCCCTTCTCGCAATTTTTGTTGTGTGTATTTCCCCTTCAATTATTCCTTATAGAACCCTTATGCTGCTTCAATGACTATGATAACTGCTTATGATTGTTAAGTTTCTGCGCTTCTAAAGTGGGCTGTCTTTGAGTGATGCCATTAACCTCATTCTGGGTATTTATAGCTTGATATATATTGTTCAGTCCATTTCCTAACTTCTTAAGCTTTTGGATAACTGGTAACTTAATATGGTATAGGAGCTTAGGTTAGGAGAGTTCTTGAGTTCAAATCTCTCCATTTGCATATGTCCCTTGGTTGCATTCTGCTTCTCCCCGTCGTATTCTGTTTCCCTAGTAGCTTAAGCTTTTGGGAGAATTGGTAACTTAAAAGTTGGAACATTTGCATTTTGTTGTATATTATGCTGGGAAGTGCTAAGAAAGTGCAGCATAGTGGCTATCAATAAGTTCTAATAGCTTTTCATTTTCGTAAAGGCCTGCATCCATGGTCCCCTTTCCACCAATCACGTTTGTATATTTGGGAGAGAGACTATTGATGCAATGTTTTTTGTGGCTGCAGAAGTAGTAGAAACCAAAAAAAGAGTAAAGAAGGCAAAAGAAAAACAAAAAAGCACGGTTTAAGACTAAGCCTTCACATCATTACTTTTTTTTATCGGCATCTTCACTTCATTACTTTACCGCTGAATCAGATCCAATATATTTGAAAAGCATGATAAGTCTCAAGTCACTCTAACTCTGGGATTACCATCGTTGAAGCACTATGATGTTAATACTAGTTTTACGCAAAGCTGGGGTTGAAGTGCTTTTTCTTATACATTGACTCTGAAATTTTGCATATTTTTATTATGCTGCAGTCATTTTAGAAATATTGCTCTAATCTTATGGCGATTGATGCTTTGTTGGAGCCAATAAAATGTTATCATAACCTACTGGAAATGATCTTAACTGCAGGCTTAGTGGGCTAGTCAGTGCCCATTGAGTAGATCCTCCATATGAGTACTATGAAACAAAATCCACCTTTATAGTACATGTTTATTTGATTGAACTCATATTTTGCTATCTCCCTCAGCTTCCATTTATTCTGTGCTCAATTGATTGAATGGACCTCTTTTCTATCTTCTTTCATGCTTTGTTTTCTACTTTGTTATTTTTGTACTACTATGATTGTGCTCTTTTATAGCATAACTTGTAAACTAAATGTATTATTTTCCCCACTATGCCTTGAGCCGTGATATGTTGACTCAGCTGATTTAGTGCGGCGTATGTCAAATTCAGTGTCCATTTGTCACATTGTCTTCTCTGAGACAAGGGTTCGAATCCCGTAAGGGATAGGTATTGGTTCCGGCCACGTTCAGCCCTATATGCGATGGATAGACTCCTATAACCATGACAAAGTTGCTATTTGCTTATTTAAACCTAATTTCTTTCGAAAAGAAAGGAATAATTCCAAGACCTCTTTTGTAAATAAGAGTAGTTCTATTTTGTGCTGTTTGGTGGTAAAATATTTATTTGCTTTATCATGCATGATGATAATTTGAGTGGCTGAGTCTGTGGTACCAGGGAAAGCTAATTCACAAGTGATTACATGTTGGGATGCACGTTTCAGACTTTCTCTGTTTCAAAACAGGGCAAGGTTTTTCTAAAGACTAGAATGTAATAACTAAAAGTCTAGGGAGTAGAGTTTTGGTGGTAAAGACGTTATAAAACTGGTTGTTCAGCTCATAGAAACGTTATTTGTATGAATAAGCTGAAGAACTATACTTGTTTTATTTGATGTTAATCGTGTGAAAGAATAGAAAGCTTACCACAGTTTAGCGCATGTGGCGTACCATACCGTGTACCTCTAGGATCTAAGTTCCAAGTAACATGGGCTGAACTTTGCTTTTCATGTTACTTCTCAGGTTGCTGGATTCTGGGTGTGCACCATAATCTCATGGAAAGTAAATAGGAATAATGTAAGCCACAATACTAAGGTATGTACAATTTTACCATTCCAGTACTACATGTCTTCTGGGGGGCTAAACTGGGTTGTGACCAACTCCCCCAAGTGATGACCAAATTCCTACCTTTGAGGGACAGGACAGAGCTCAAGCCCATCACCTATATCACACCGTTATGGGAAAGAAAAATAAGATTTAACTAATTGCCCGGTAATTACGTATCAAACCTTCCGGTTCAAGTGGTGCAATGCTCACAATAGTTTCCGGTGGTGCTGGCGGTGTAGATGAGCTAGTCGCTACCGCCTGGCCACAACCAACGATCTTCTGGCACGTTTCGATTAGGCAGTGCCGGCAGGTAGGGCAGGAAGAGTGAGAATTGAGCCACTTATCGATGCACCGGACGTGGAATCCGTGGTTACACTTAGGCAGGACCCTGACTCGCTCCCCGGGCGTGAACTCCGATAAGCAAATCACGCACTCGGTGTCCAACCCCGGTAGTTTCATCCCTGTTGAGTAGTTCACCATTGGAAAAGTCTTCAAGGCCTTTTTCTTGATCCCCGTGTTGGCGAGCCGAGCCGAGGGGTTGTCGCTTGGTTCTGAGGTGACTAGACTGGAGCACCTTAGTGCACACCTAATGATGGAGTTCAACCCTAGCGAGCATATTAGGGCACACAAGAGGACTGAAAGGACCATGACGACATTCGCGTCGAAACTATTGTCTCCGGTGGCGTAGGGTTCTGAAGGGTCATGGCGGTTTTCTATGGTTGGAGGAGCCGCCGCAGACGGCGATTGGTAGAGAGGGGTGTGTAGGAGCAATCTTCTTGAGTAGAATTGTGTAAGGCTGTCTTGGAGGAGCTGAGTAGTAGTAGTAGTAGAGGAGGAAGTAGAAGCATACATGTTAGCTTGAGTGGTTGGTTTTTTAGTTTTTGGTCTAGTTGATACCTTTTTCTGGAGTTGGTTGCGCAAGGGGGATATATAGAGGGGGAAAAGTGAAAAAGGTGTGATTTTCAGTTTTTGAGTTAGAAAAAAGTAAACTAATATTAGTAAAACTGATCATAATGATTTCCGAATATTCTGTGGGTTTAAAGTAATCTCTAGATTTTAAAATGTATCAATTCTGCCACCCTTTGGATCCTCCACTATCAATCCTTTTGTAGTTTTAATGGGCTTTCCAATCAAATTGGGCCCGTCCACTTTCTGGGCAGTAGGAATTGACACGTGGCACTAGCATTTCATTTATTTATTATATCCTTAAAAATGCCACATCTGTCCAACTAGGCAGGAGGCGGCTAGGAAGCTTCCTGCACCCCAACTTGAGTAATGTTACGGGCACATAGATATCCGGTTATAGATTGTGTACAGAACCATTGGATGTATGTGGGCTCCATAGATACACTTGGGACCATACGCATCTCATAGTTGCTAAACCCGCTTTGTCCGGACATTTGTGTCTAAATCATTTTCGGTCCAAAAATGACATGGAAATATAAGCAAAATTACTTTTATTTTGGTGCATAACAGCACACCGGACCGCATAGTTGTATATTTGTTGAATTCATCCAATTGGACACTCGAATTAAGGGAGTCACTGCCACAAGCCACCCTTATTTTGTTGCGTTATGCCTTGAGTTGTGTAGTGAGTAATTGACATGTCAAATTATTTATGAGTCGGACCCAATTCAATTTCAGAGTTGCTTAGCTGCAAATTCCAACTCAGCTCATTAGTCAATGAGGTTGAGAACTTAAAAGAAACACGAACACTTGAGAGTTCTGCTAGTAACACATGTGTGGGACTCACACTATTATGTGAGAGTTTCTACATTTGTTTGCACAAACGTTAAAGCATCTCCGAAAATAGGCAAACTGTATACTTATAAGTACTTTACGCAAATCCAACTGCTTGCCAAAAGACTAAGGATTTTGTCTCTTGCTAATCAGGTTGGCTAGTCAGCCCGCCACCGCCATTGAAAGCAAGGCAAATTTGGCTATCCGAAGGAAACGTGCCACATATTGTGTTGACGACTTGACGTATCAATTTTTGTATTTTGACTAGAAAGAAGGCTTAAATATTGTTGGAACACAGACACGAAAAAATGCCAGAATAGGAACCTTTTTCCTTTTTGTACTTGGACTTGGCAAAGTGCCTGTAGTTTGGAGATACTCTTCATGTTAGTAGTTTTTCCTACACAAAAGAACAGTATCCTTGGAATGATAATTTCGTACATTGACATGATGTTTCAGGACCGATAAAATTACTAGGCATGGATGGATAAAGCTGACTTTTAGGATTTGGACTATCTTGAGGAGATCAAGGCGACCCCATTGATTGGGATCACCACGGACACATTCCAGGTATGCTCTGAGTGTATTGCATAGTTTTTTCACTTTTTTTTAATATTTTTTTTTAATGCTTTTATAGTACTTTCATCTCATATGAAAATGGCCTCTCCCGATTCTCGTGCTAAACGATGGCAATAGAAAAAACCCATGGCAAGTTACTAGAAACGTTATCTCAAATTTTATCTGTGTCAGTGCTCTTTAATCACCCACTTAGTAAACCATCTAATCTTGATTAGAAGCAACTGTCCCACTTGTATCACTCCTTTTTCACCCTTTTCTGTTTGTTTGTCAATGAAATACCGTTGGCTGAAAGCACTTTTAATAATCTAATTGCAAATTGAACACCGCCCAAAGGATTGACTTCTCTATGTGGCATTATCCATAAGATCTTCATATATTCGATGGCAATTTAAAAAAGGAAGTGGTGGTTAATAGAATCCTTGAAAGAGTGAAAGAGTTTAAAATATGTTGATTTGTATCTATCCGTTCTACAACTGTTTGTGCTCCAAAACCATCTGTGATGCACGCCAAATGTGCTTTCCTACAACATATGAATTATAAGACATACCACCCGAGGTGGTAATTTGGTGGTTGAAGCCTGAAGGGTTACTCTTGCAGGGTTTGGACCATGAGAGGTCACAAGTTTGAGTCATGCTATAGATGCCCCTCTACCCTGTCACTCTAGTTCCGGTCTATTGGCCGCGCTCTCCTCAGGTGGGGCGGTAGTGGCCATGATTCTTTGTTCCCTTGCGGATTAGCCGGTGGGCCTATAGTTTCTATGATCATGCCTAGGGAAGAGCTGCGATGCCTGGTCGCCCACTCCTCTTGCAACTGAGTAAAAAGTATACTAAAATAGATTATATATAGGGAAAAACTTTTTTCTCTTTTGCTTTATGTGCTGTCAGGATAATATACAGGAATTAGAGATAGTCTAAGGTTCAAGATTTGAATTTGTATTTTGAAGGTAGTCCGAATGAATTTTTCGGCTTGAAGGTGTCTACGGTTTATGCGACAATATAATCCTTCCACTCACCTATAACATGTTATTATTATATGTCTAGAGAAGTGAACAATCAAAATATCAACCCTCTGTCCTAAAATTTTAGTCCACTACAAAAAGTCATGCGATTTTCGTATACAATAAAACGTTGTTCTGTGCATAATTTTTTGAATTTCTTTGCACCAAATTAAAGATCTCAATGAGTTCTTTAAATTGTTGAGAATGAATTTGAAAAATTATGTTCGAATTTTTATTTTGTTTTTTGCTCCGAACATTGCACAAACTTTCGTGCTGGACTAATATTTGGGATGGGGGAGTAACCATTAATTTGCCCAAAGTAGGACAGTCAATAGACACTAGACATACCTAAAGTTGGAGTAACTATTTGGTGTTCTTGGGCACCACCACATGGTGCTCCAACTCCCTTGTCTACAACACATTTTTGTGGGGGTCCATACTCCATACATTTAGTATTAGGCCCCACAGAAATGTGTGGTAGATAAGAGTGTTGGGCACCACGTGGCGGTGTCCCAAGACCCCAAATAGTTTTTCCTAAAGTTGGGGTGAAAATTATTACTTGCTCTTGGAGCATGTGGTGCTCCCGGGGTGGCGGTGCTCCAGGGGCCTTCTCTACCACACACATTGGTGTGGCTTCCACACTATTGTGTGATTGAAAAGACTTCTTTAGCACCACGTGATGGTGCTCCAGGAGTACGGAATAATAATCACTCGGGGAAAATTACAACCGTCTAGTTGCTCTTCGGGGACCCACATAGCCCCATTGAGTCACACGAAAAGGGTGGATTAATTAACAATCCCAATGCACGTGCTTGTTTATTACTGGAATGCAAATTCTGAGTCAATCATATAGAATGCAAATATTATACATTTTTTTTATAAAAAAGCAAATAGCTAGAGAACTTTGATAGTTGTAAGTTGTAAAGGAGCCAATTATCTCGAAACAGATACAGTATATTGTAGCGCACCTTAAGTGCTTTTATGGGCATTACCTATTGTGGGTCCTCTGTAAAGCTAGAGCCTAGACGAGTAGTTGAGTGTTCGAGCTCAATTCACTAACTATTTAAGGAAACGACTGGTAGATATCTTAGAAAAAATTCTTGATGAATATACGCTACACACCCTGTGTTCTTGAGCAAGCTTGGCTTGATTATCATACGGGCCTAAAAATTTAGCTTGAGCTTGTTTTTTGAAAAAATAAATCGAGGTGAAATGAGCATGCAAGCCAAGCTCGAGTTGGTATGAAAAGCTCGGTCTCTGTAAAATCCTAGAAGAGGGTGTCAAAAGGTGTATGTTTGAAGTGAAGTTTTAAAATAAAGAACTTGTATTCTAGCTCAAAGTATCCAATAGTGCATCGTAATACTCGGACTCAGACATCCTACCATAGCAACGTAATACTCGAACTCGTGCATCATACCATAGCAACACTGACTCAAACTCAGACATCATGTTTGAGAATTAAACGTCTTAATCACCAGACCAATCCTTTCCTCTTCCCTTCGATCCCTTTCCCCTAAATATCCTCTCACCTCACAACTATGGAGGTTTAGATCATGGGTTTAAACCAATACAATTTCTTCTAGTGATGTCAGTTATTTATCCCATTATTGTATCGTGGTTACTTTTACATTTATAAAGCGATTTAATAGTATTCATTTGTTTCTTCATTTGAGTTGTTTTATCAAAAGATGAGTGGGTGGAGCAGTAAAGTGGGCATGCAAATTGGGAGAAAGGGGAACAGCAAGAGGCCAACCCAACGTGATCAATTAATGATCAACAAGCTTTTAGGATTAGAGAGTGTTGGTGATATTACAAAAGTTTACACCAAAAATAAATATTACAATGGACAAATTAACAGGCTGAGTCGCGGAAATCTCGCTCTCTTTAAGGAGATTCAAGCCCTCTACGGTAACAAACCAGTGCAGTAGAAAAACTCTGACTTGTCCCCTCTAAGATATAAACAGCCCGATAATTTATCGTATGGTTCGGACCTAATCTGCACAAGTAGGAGAACCCAAAGCTCCACAAAAGAACACCCTTACACTTTGCCCATGATTCTCACATACATATTTAACTTACAGATTTTTTATTTTAGAGAACAAAGCTGGAAAAATACTAGTGTTTAGAAGAAGTTTGCTTCTGTTTTATTCTTTTTGCTAGGATGTCAGATACGTGCAGAGCTTACGCATATATATAGGCAAAATGAGAAGGAAGGAATCCAAACTATATCATTTCATTAATGACCAAATCCCATAGGATTTATAACTTGATAGATACTAAAGATATGCTAGCTCCTTCTAGATTTGCTCTTAGATTTTTCTAGATTTGTTAGATATACTCCTTGATTCTTTTAGATTTGCTCCTAGATATCCAAACACCTAATTAAATGATGTGATCTCAAGATTAGATATGATCTTGCAAGTGGATATCCAAATAAACGCTAAGATAAGAGTCTCTCACGCAGACATACACGTGACTTGTAAAAGTCTAGCACCAAAAGATGTACAGAAATTTAATATTAAAATAATAAATTTCCAACAGAGAGTCCCTTCAACCATATTTCATATTTTATACAAGAGATAAACTTATTCATGGCGTAGTCGTGAATATCCGCGCAATCTCACCCGCCCGTTTCGGCAATCAACGGTTGAGATACATTTTTAAACTATTACTAGTAATAAATATTTCTTACCCTTAATAGTTTGTCTTTAATCTGGATCGTCCAAAACACTTTTGGACGGCTGAGATTGGCCTCCGTAAACTTTATTTATAGAGGCCCCGTTAAAAAGTTTCTCTCTTTATACAACCATTATACAATAATGATTGTTCATTACGGGCTGTTGTCATTTTTCAGATAACAGATAAAACACTTGTGGACATGTTTTAATTTTTATTTTTTTGCTCCAGTTTAACTAAATCATCAAGCATTTATGTCCAAAAATACTTTTAACTTTTGATCCGAGAATCGACACGTTTTTTCCTTAGTTGCAGGGAGCTCCTAAAGTGGTGCCGCTCCCATTAATTGATCACGAGGGAATATTTCCCAAGATTGGGAGCGTGTACATATATCATGAAAATAATGTAGCACAGAGTATTCACTTTAAAAGTACAATCATTTTAGGAATTAAAAATATGGGCCAAGTCCTCCATAAGTTTAAGAAATGGGCTAAGGAAATCTTGGGAGCTTCTATATTCCCTCGCTCCCACGCTCCCGCCCCCGCACCCGCTTCGTGCAACTAAGGTTTTTTCGTAATGGACTGTCATTTTGGAACGGAGAGAGTATGATGATACTACACTAAACAAGTGGGTCCCTTGATGGATTTGTAAGATATTTGCACTTTTTCAGAGATTGGAGATTAGCCCCCACCCATAGGAAATTGTGGTGCTGGCCTAGCAGGCTACCACTGGCATGCATGTTCTTTGTCCATAATAAAACCAGCTCATTGGATTCAGTGTGTGTACTCCTTATCTTCAATTTTCATTTCCCCATCAGTGAGGTTTAATGAACTTTACTTTAGAGGCTAATAAAGATATTTTAAACCTTGCTTTGCCAACTACCAGCTAACAGTTTCCACATGGTTTCAATCTTTTTAAGCCCTTTTTAGCTCAATTATTCGGGGTTAACAGGAGCACAAATCTGGACCTTTCAGCTCTAGTTAAGACAACCATAACCATGGATAGAGTACTGCTCAACTTGAAATGTTCATGTTGATATTTGTGAATTCGTCAAGGATTATGAACATACACACTTTGTGACTCGCATGACTTGACTAATAGGTCCAACATTTGTTCCTATTTGGGGGAATGGTTGGGCTTTATTTGAGAGTTAATGTCCATAGGTAGCTCTTTTGTAATTTTCAGTCTGAGTGAGATTCCTTTTTTCATTTTCGCGTATGGACATAGGTTTTATGCGGTTTGTCTGTTTACATAGGTTTCATGCCAAACCATGTAAATTGTTTGTGTTCACTGTGTGATTGTGCATTTTCTGTTCTCGCATTGTGTTCTAATATAAAATTTATCTTCTAGTTTTCATCTCTAATTGTGTGCGTGTGCGCGTGTTAATGAGTCTAATTGTGTCTGTTCAATTGGTTGTCTTCTTAGTTGTTAAAATCGTATCAACTCACAGAAGACTCTCGCTACAATTGCATGTGACAAAAGAGAATTGTAAGAACTCTGCCTTTTGCAACTTGAGTGGTTGAGCTCCTACTAGTGGACAGTAGGAGTCACCTTATTCACATAATCCTTCAAAATGCCCCGCGCTCGTGTTCTCAATCCTCGCTCTTAATCCTTGCTATCGCGGATTTTACTAGTTTGAGATGTGCTTTAAAGACACTTTCATGCTCGCACAAGCGCACACAAATTATGTGACTTAGGGACTGTCCCCCAATATGTCAGTCGAGGTTTGCGTAAGCTAGACTAAACATTCTGAGTCATACCAAACAAAGCATGTAAAACATGTAGGTTGTACTTTTCCGTACGTACCTACTACATGTCCCTGGGAAAGGACTAATGATAAAGCAATATCCTTAAGGTGGACACGCATTAGGTGGTTGAAGGAATAGACGTGGCCATGTTATTGAAAACTGGTATCATTTGGAGGGTCGGTGGGTGGAGTTGGACCACTACCAAACCCTAAAAAGGTGAACCCTAGCTCACCTTAATTTCAATTTGAGTTTTTTTTTTATAGGGTACCGGTTACAATCTTTCCACTTTACTTCTTACTTTTAGGGCTGTGTTTGGATTTTGTGGAACTAAATTTTGGTTTTTCAGTATTTTCCTTTATGAATCCTGTACAAGTTTCTTACTTCTGTACCAGTTTCTGAATTCTGTTCAAGTTTTATGAACCAAATACAACCTAATTCGAATGTAGTTGAAGGATAAAACTAAGTATATGACCCCATACTTGTGGCTTGTGAGTGGTAATTTGCGTTATCGATCGAGTAAGTCGAGGTGTTTTCAATACGAGTTCAAAACACGACGCCTGGTTTTATAGTTGGTCCCGAAGACAATCTTAACTCCTGAGCCATGTATATGCTAGTGAATTGAGAAATGCACTTTTCTTGTATAAGGTGGCTTCTTTCCTAACTAGCTTGCTGCCCGGGTAGCTCCTAACGCCATGCTTTCCATCGACTTTTACCTTTGTCTCCTGCTCTCTTCACCTTTTTGTTTTGCAGGCGATGATGTTCGCGTTTTTGGTGTAAAAGGGCGAGCTTGCTTGATCTTTAGGCGCCTTGCGAAGGCGTTTTGCCTGTCCTGGTTCGGTTCTTTGGTTGGGTCCTTGACTGTTTCTCTTTTAGTTCTGCTTTGATTGTTTGATGGCACGAGTATTGTTGTACGAACTTTATTTTACATCAGTAAAGTTTTATCGTTTCTCAAAAACTCTTAAGATTTCAGTTCATCACTTTTGCATATTGGGGTCATAGACGCAATAACTGATTGCGACCTTAACACTGAAATAATCCTCTCAATAATTGTGCTGTTTATGTCAATCTTCCTCAACAGTAAAACCCTCGTTTGATTGTTTTTTTTTTTTTTTGATCCGCTCCCTCGTTTGATTCTTGATTCGAGAATTTTGAAACATCCTATCACATCATCGTTTTCCTTTTTTTTGTTTTTTTTGGTTGATCGATGGGAGAGAACATTGCATCAGGTATCAATTACACGGGATAAATCACGGGACACTGTATCAATTGTGTGAGAGTTCACATGATAACAAAGTCCAACAACTCAACCATTATAAACCCAATCCAACTACAAGCCCCCATTAAGGAGAGAAATAATCCCACAGGAAGAAAACCTATACGCGGATGAGAAGACTCGAATTCCTGATCTCCTAGTGAGATGCAAGAGTCCTGACTAACTGAGCTAGCTCTAGTTGGTTCATCGCTTTCCTTGTCATGTTGATTGGGAAAGCAACTACTTAGTCGAAATCATTACTCAATCAATCATGTTCTTGATCATGGATGAGCACCTTAAATTTGTGGTATTTGTGTTTATAATTTACTGCCAAAAATCTCACGTTTTAGAATCTGGTGGCACCGTGGTTTTAGACATAGCTGTATGAATAATTCTAGTACCACTCCCACTTACACACCCAAACACACACCTGCACTGGAACCTCCAGTATGTGCGGGACCCACCACTCATGTGAGTGGGGGTATGTGTTTGGGTGTGTAAGTGAGTGTGGTGCTAGCAAAGTTGTAGCTGTATATTACGAAGACACACCAAGTGGTTGTAGACATAGCTGTGTATTAGGACTAGGACGACACACCAAGTGGTTGGTTCAATGGATAAGTACTTGAGTTCCTCGCTCAATAGTTGGGTTCAAGTCGTTAGATCTAGTTAGTATTTGTGGTTAAATATATACTCTTAAGCGCTCATAGCACAAGTTGAGACCTTAACTTCAGCCCGATACAAGTGCAATGTGATTCTTTAAAGATTGTGATGTTTTGTTGAAGATAATATAGCTTGGCAGATATATGGAGTAGTCTATCTGCGTATCCCTTTTAATAAAATAAAAAAAAATGTTCATTATGGAGACAAATTGGCACTTGAATTTCTTACAACACTCCTGTTGATTGCTAAGAGATCTCACCGCCTGTTGTGAATGCTAAAGAGTATGTTTAGTTCCACCAATCTACTTTGTAAACTTGAATTTGCCCCAGCATTGGATGCGTATATAGCTCTTAGTACTGACTCATAATGAACGATTTAGGCCCCATTAAGGTTTTTATTTTTTAAGTACTTATTTTTCACTTTACGAGATATGTCATTCTCTCACAATATATCACATTTAATTCAAAAAATAAGTACTTATTTAAAACATAAATATTTATTTCTCTCAGCAGAACGTGCCTAGTGGTACTTTTGAGGACTTCGTGTAATGTATAATGCGATTTGCCATCTGTTTCGTCATTTGATTATTTTGTCAAATGATTGAGTGCAGGAAGCAGTAAAGTGGGATTGCAAATTGGTGAGGACAATTATAGAGTCCCTTCCAACCATAATTCCGAATTTTTTTTTGTCACACGGTATACATTAGCGGGGTCAGAGCGAGTTAGCAAGTTAGTTCACAGGGAGCCAAATAGCTGTCCATAGCCTTGAATTCCAACCATCTCTCATGGAGCTCGAATCCAAACCTCCACCGAGAAAGGCGGTGGGTGATGCCAACTGAGCTAAGAGCTCATTGACAACCATAATTCCGATGAACCTGATACATTCATGTACACAAAAAGGTGGGTCCCTAGCTGCATTTTTTGTTCTTTTTGCATTTTCCTTTCCAGAGATTGGAGAGCAGCCAATGTGGTGGGGCCTACCAATTTTCTGCATTTTCTTTTTTTGGGTACTCAAAATCGAAGTGTAAATATGGTACTTGGCAAATCACACTTTTATTTGTTGGGGACCATTCCGTCACATGTACAGGGGCTGAAGATAAGTATCAGGAAGTGCGGATGATGTCGGAATATGTTTAACCCCAATAAGAAATTATGTAAACTCAAACTTAGAACCTTATACAACCGGGTCCTTATGTTTTTACCAATAAACCAACCCCTTATAGGTAACTTCGTGCATGTTCTTTGTATGTCCATAATAACACCACCGTACAATCTTGCAGAGTTTAAGGCTATACCGACCTCACACGTGTGGTGTAGGAGGAGCCTGAGGCACCACGTGGCGATGCCCTATAGGCAATGAATAATCTCTCATTCTTTAGCTCCTTTTTCTTTCCCCCATGAGTGAGGATTGATTTAACTTTACTCCGAGGCTAAAGTTTTGTTCATTTGTGTTGTGTTTTCACTTGAATATTTATACACTTCGTGAAAGGTTTCTTAGAACATTGCTTTCGCAACTACGTAATTAATCGACCACTAACAGTAGCCACTTTTTTTTAATCAAATAAAAAACATATCATATTATATATCATTATAACAAGGACACTACCGGTTCAAAATACAAAACAGCAAACCAAAATAACAAACAAAATACAAAACAAAACAAAAAAAACAGTAGCCACTTGTATGATCTCAACTTTTAGCCCCTTTTGGTTCAATATTTGGGATCAACTACCCAAAGTTGAACCCCCTTAAGATCTATTTTGAGTAAAATGAAGAGCAAAAAATACCACCTCACCATTAATATATGGAATCACCCCCCAATCCCTAATACTAAAGATACCAAGCCCCCATTCTGCTAAGGAAAATAAATACTTATTTTTTGAATTAAAAGTGATGTATTGTGAGAGAATGACATGTCTCGTAAAGCGGGACATAATTAAGTACTAATAAATAAGAATATAAGCGGAACGGGGCCCAAATATACGTGATGATAAATCAAGCGATTCTTAGAAGTTACCGTAACGTGATGTCGAACTCAATCATCTAAATGTCACTCAAGAGTGGATTTAGGATTTCAAATTGAGATGGGTCAGGTTAGAAAAAATGAAAGGTGAAATTACAAATCGACTTCAATGCTTCTACTTTGTATGGAAGGTTTTTGACAAATTGAGAAACTTAATACATCTCTTAAAAATATTTATTTCTTCTGAAGAGCAAAAAAGGAATGAATAAAATCATGTGGGTGCGACAATGAAATAAAAGTCATCATGTGCATATACCGAACCCCACAATCTACTCGATTCCTTATTTGGACCGAAGGTGATGTTATTCCATTTGTAAATGATGCCATGTCCTGGAAAAGTGAGGTGGATAGAAAAACTTATTCAATGCCCTTAGTGAGAGGTCGGTAGAAAAACTTACTCAATGATCTAAGGCATTGTCATGTGGTTAGGGCTGTAAACAAACCGAGCGGCTCGTAATCTCGGCTCGGTTCGGCTTATTAACGCTCGGTTCGGCTCGTATAGTAAACAAGCCGCTCGGCTCGTTCGACAAAAGCTCGGTTTGTTAAGGGCGGCTCGGCTTGATTAAAGAGGCTTGTTTAGTAAATGACTAAGCTCGGCTCGTTAAGGTTCAAGCCAAGCTCGAGCTTGAACTTTTGCCTCGTTTAGTAAATGAGCCGAGCTCAAGCTCGACAAAGCTCGGCTCAACTCGTTTACACCCTTACGCGTGGTGCCACAAGCCTCTTCTTTAAGGCAAAGTGTGAGGATTAATCCACCACAATGTGTGGTGGAGAAGGGCTCTGGGCCACCTTGCACGTGAGCCGGTGCCCCAGGGGCAATGCTTTCTTGGTAGAGAGGGGCACAAAAAGTCCATTCAACATGATGCTTGTGGGTTTGTACTTCGCCGTACAATGTAGTTCATACCCTTAACCAAAGGCAATTGCTCAAGCAAATACTCCATTCATTTCCTAGGGCTAGGACATCACCACCCAGATGAAGAAATAGGAGCAGATAACTTGATCGAACACCCTAAATATTTGAGAGAGATCAGTGGAGCGGATGGATTCATGCGACCATCCTACCCACATTTTAAAATTTTAAGGTGAGTTCACGTTATTGACTAAATATTGTGTTTCCGGTATTCCGTCCAAAAATACCTAATTTTCCTTATCTAAATGGACTAAATGGTGTTTTGATATTTTTAGTGAAAACAAGTGGTATTTTGACATTAGTCTGAAGACAAAATAAAAAATAGTGTGAACTCACCTTTAGTAGAATTATAGTCTTTTTCTTTTGCCTAAAAACATTTAAATTATATAGCTTCGTCCGCGTAATGTAGATTTTTTATGATTTTATTGGAAAAATGAGGGAGTGTCATGTGGGATACACCTCTTTAGTAGGATACAGTATAGATAACATATGTACATATACATAATAATCTCTTTTACTAATTAGAGTGTTTAGGTCATATTACGCTCACCTCGACTAATTATGCGAAAGAGATAAGAGAGGTAGAGCGGAACAAACGAGAAGAGAGAGCGACAAGAGAACTTCACATTCGTTGAACACGAACAACTGAATTGCAAAAACTAAAGCCATTTGTCCTTCAATCTTTTGATAGGGTCAATTGTCTACCAATTTAAATAGAAATTTTCAGTACACTTCTGGCAACAACAAAAAAATTCCATGGGGTCGCCTGACCCCACAATAATACACATGCCGTCGCCACTGCCCGGTCGCGACCACGCAGGATGCAGCCGCACCCTTAATAGCAACAAATTTGCAGAAACATGTTTGCTTCCAAATCTGTGCATCTAGGGTGAATGCATGGGGTCGCGACCTCACAAGATGCACCTGCAGCCTTATTGCAGCCGCACTTTCGTAGCGATACAAATTAGCTGATTCAGCTCAACGCATTAACTTGATTAATTGAGAAACTTATGGTACAGTAAATTCGTGGGATCGTGTAGAGGAGACAATTAGGGTGCTTTGCAGTTTATAGCTTTTTCCAGTTTCAGAAGTTGTGCCTGAAGGCCAAAAAGACCTTAAAAATAGCCACAGAAAAGATGAAGAAACACTTGCCCAAACATTTATCCCATCCTGATCAGTCAGTGGAGAAAAACCTTGCACTTTACCAAGTAATTGATGAACATCAGGGTTTTGCTGCAACAAGTATCTTCTAGGCTCAAAAGGGACACCGAAGAACTTTGTTCTTTCTTTCCTTTTTCTCCGTTCTTGATGCAGAACGGAAGTTCGAAGAATGTAAGCAGGAGCAAAGCACAGCTTACAGAAAAATCAGATAGGCAGAGTCAAAAAACAAAAACCAGAAACAAAACCAGAAACATCTGGAGCCCAAAATAGATTACTGAACAAGAGAATCAGATTACCTCAAAACAAGAAAACCGCATATGGAATGCCCATTACTAGGAACATGAAAGACCAAGTTAATACATATGGCACCTCCTGGAACACATGGAATGCCTATTCATTGAAGCTTTAATGTGCTCACTCACCTAGTCACCTTGGAGAACGTGAATGCAAACACCATCATAGTAGTCACATGATGTCATGATATTTCGGCTCGCCATGGCTGGGATCTCACTGTCTCTGTCAACAATCTTAGTAAATAGACCCCTCCAAAGATTCAATCCCTAGAGAAAGCGGAACATATTTATCAGATTTCCTGCACCGATCTTCAACTACAAGATAAACATTGCAACAAGGCACCTATAGCCACAGTTGCTTCTGGAAAGTGGAACTTCTTCAACAATCTTCTGTATCCGAGGAACTTTTGTTATTACTTCTTGAACACTTACATCTGCAGCATCCAAACATTTCAGGCAGAGCTCCGTGATTCTCCCAAACAGGGGCTTTGTGAGTTCCTCAAATTCTGAGCGTGAAAACTCTCTCGTTGCATCTACGAGAACACCATCCCCATCCATTGTGAGGTAAGGGACATCTATCGAAGTCTGTGTAGGGCCCTCGGTTATCGGCTCGGTAACCGGGCTACCAACACTGAACCAGCGGCTAGGGTACGGGCCGAGGTCTTCTGACTAGCTCTCTTCGGGATGCATCTCGGTCGTTGCCCGGGCTTCGGCTGTTTTCCACTTCGGAGCCTCGGTTCACTGCATGCTCCCATGCTTCCAAAGGCTTCCAGGCGGTAACGGTTTCTGTGAATGGGACCCATGGGGATCATGCTCCCCATGCAGCTGGCACAATCATTGAGATCTGTCCCATGTGCTCCGTAACCACCTCGCCCCCCTCGTCATATGTGACGTCACCCGAGGCGGTTACCCGAGCGTACTCACCACGCGCTGGCGTGAAGACCAAGCAAACCTAGGTCTATAAATACGAAGTGATACACACCTGAGAGAGGTACGCAATACTATCCTAACCCTAGACCTAGACACCTTCCCTGAGATCTAACTTGATCGTCGGAGGGTCACTGGGCAGCCAAAGCCCTAGTGACTTGTTGCAGGTCAGGCGACGGACGAGCGGAGCAACGGAGGAAGGAACCTAACCAGACACCACAGTCAAGGTCCCGATTAATCGAACCCCTATAGTCTGGTTAGAGGACAAGAGTTCCAATTTTGCCTTCTCTGTAGCGTCCTTTAGCCTCCACATGGTCATTCGGTCACCAGAAATATCAACAGAATGGGTCATTTTAATTCCTTCAACCATGTACTTCACTAAAACAAGGTCAAAATCATGATCACCTCCCAGTGCCGTATCAGACTCTGTAGCTTTAACCTGATACGATACAAAGTGGGTTTAAGAAACTACAATGGAATTATCATATTAAACAGCAGAAAATAACCATGATGAAAAAATGCACCTCTAGAACTCCATTGGAGATTTCGAGGATTGTGATGCTAAATGTTCCAGACTTTAAGCCCAGAAGATATCAAGTTGCTCTTTTGTGCCAAGAGATGCCATATAATGAATATGCAAAGACACAGTTTTCGTACAATAAAACATCGACAAAAATACCCAAAAGAACAGAAGAACTTGCATTATTAGGGATACAAATTACAAGGCAGTTCACAACTTCAGACACAAGGAGAATCGACGCCACTCAAGATTTACAAACAGATACAGATGCACATTATTTATCACTCAAGTAAATCTAACTCTATTTCGATTCGCGAAGGCGCGTTACTTGCTATGCCCTCCCTTCTAGCTCATCACTCGATGGTTTACCACATAGAGATCCAGTCCAGACCCGCCTTGTCCGTAATTTCCTTTTCCTTGCCAGTTTTTTCTCCAAATCCTTCACTCTACCGGAGAGGTTAGATATGGCAGTTATCTGCTCTCTCCCCGTTTCAATCAGCTTCTCCATCATCTCTCTCAACTTCTCATTTTCTTGAAGTAATTTTTGATCCCTTTCTGACCCCATTCCACTTACCACAGAGACCTGACTTAAGGCCGTTGGTGACATAGGGATGTGTTCTCCTCCGGCTACATGTCCCTCAGCACCACCTGGAGCAAAATGCGCTTCAATTACTCTATCATCCCCATGGATTGACTCTAACCCCTCAGGCTCATGTCCAACCTCCACCATCCCTTGATTTTCTTCTCCGGTAGTTATTTCCTTATTACATTCATCAATTACCTCAATAGGCACTTCTTTCTCTTCCCAAGAATTGCCAGCATCCTTCCATTCTCCGCCTTGAATTTCATTTTGTGAAGGCAAGAGCTCCGGAAGTGCTTCCTTTGGTCTAGAACCTTCTGCATCGTGCATTTCCTTATGTGCAAGTAAAACCTCTGGTTGAGGTTCCTGCTGTTCAGATGTATTCGACGTGTCATCGATATTACTTCCTTCTCCTTGTGTTTGCACAGGCCGCTCCTCCCCTACTTCAATCGAGGTATTGTCCAGTGGTCCACCCTCCTTTACTCTGATGACCTCATCCTCTCCCTTATTCATTTCCACATGATCAACGACATGACTAATTTCTTCTCCTTGTTTTTGCCCCAGAAGTTTTGCTTGTGTAACTGCCACATCCTCAGAGAGTTCCAAAACTTCCTCTCTTCCCCCATCCTCCACATCTGCAACTACTTTCTCTTCCTTGAGTAGATTTGCATCCCCAATTTCAGCATCCAGAGGAGCTTCAACTTCACCTCCTTATATGATCCCAGATTTCCCTGTTGTATTCTCCCCATTCTCCTGAAACTCTTCAACGGGAAGTGCCTGATCGGTCATTCCCAGCAATTCTGCTGATTGGTCACCAAGACAAGAGGGTAGTTTCACCTCTCCTGTAGAGTCAACTTCCCCTTCAAATGGAAGTGGTTTGGCAAGAGGCTTGAGCTCTAGATCCCCGGCTTGAGTTTCCAATATCGTCACTTGACCATGATCAAGCACTTCAGTGTTCATCCCATCTTCTAGTTTATTGACTGCCTCTTCTTCTGCCTCTGCGTTTGAGATATTGCCTTGAGGCTCATTGCATACTTCTTTCTCATACGACTTTAGATCTGAAGTTTCCACAGACTGGGAGTCGGGTGTTAACTTTTTGACATGAGAAACCTGACCTCGACAAGGCTCCAGAGATCCAGGATTATTACCCTGGTTACTCTCACCAATGATGTTTCCAAGTCCAACCTCTGCCTCCTTTTGTTCTCCTTCAACAGTAATACCCTGATGAGCGTTCATGCAAAGATCTTCTGCGGTTTCGGAAGTTGGCACTTGAGATGTTTTCGAAATTAGAGAATCAAGCTTCTCCTGCAAACTAACAAGCTCCTTCGCCACGGATTTCCTAAAGTCCCTGACTGATGGGTGTATACCCTGATAATCAGAAATGCAAGTTAATATTTCATTATCCATTGTAAGGCAACAAACTATTCGAATTGTTTAACTACGAGTAAAAACAAGAGAACTACGAAAAGAAGAATTTATTTACACTACTCCCTCCGTTCCTATTTGATGGTCCATCTTTCCTGTTGAAAAATGTATGCATTATAATTTGTTGGAAAATTATATGTATTACAATTAATTATTTTGATGATTATTTTAATGATACTTTTATTCGGCAAATACAAAATTATCGAAAAGTTCTTTCATGGACTAAATATTTACAAAGATTTCTTTTGGGCTCAATACATGCTTTAACGGATTTATTTAGATGTTTTTATGAGCTACAGGTTGACGAACCGGCTGACAGGCCGGCTGTCAAACCAGAGGAGTGTGTCCACCGGAGAGCACCGGACGACCAACCGGTCGACCTCCCGGACGACCGGCCAATGCAATTTTCGCCCAGTCGTGCAGACCCAGATCTAAATCCAACGGCTCAAATTAAACTCCAACGGCAGGATTTGGAGTACAACGGCTAAGGAGCAGGACAAGGGTCTAAAAGCAAGGAGATTGATTATTGATTTATTTTCAACAAAAGCTCTTACACTTTCCAAGCAAAAAGGAGCTGCTCTCTTCTCTCCCAGATCTGTTCAGCACTCTCATTTCTCTTACACTGTCATATATTTTTTTGTGAGAAACTCCATTGTTGTTGTGAGCTTACATCTTCCATCATTCTTCACAATTTGTAAACCTAAGAGAGTGATTGAGAGAGATCACTTGTAATCTTAGAAGACCAAAATCTAGTAGGATTTTGGGTGTTTGTTTTTAAGAGATTTTCAGAGAAAACTCTTGCGGTTGTGCTAGCTCCTCGGGAAAGCTAGAGGCATACGGTTTGTGTAAGCACCCGCAAGACTTACAAGTTGTAATCTTTTGAAGATTAGTGGAACCTTCAAGTAATTGCTTGAGGAGAAGTGGAGTAGGGCCGGACCGTGCACAAATCCGGACCGAACCACTATAAACCGGTTCTATCTCTCTAACTCTCACTCTATTTGATTGCATACTTATTGTTCGCATATTTTGTTAGAGATAATTTTATTGGTAATTTTTTACTAGCAATCCTATTCACCCCCCCTCTAGGTTGCATTATTTGGGTAACATTTCCTTTTTTGGATGTCCCAAAATGAATATCCAATTTAGAAAGTCAACATAAAAATAGATCATGTTTTCCCTTTTTGCCCTTCTTCAAAATTCAATTAAGGTTCCATTAATGCTTCTTGACACTTTTTGAATTGGAGTGGAATATGATTCCTTTATCAGGAAACTCCGCCCACTTTTACTGCCAATTGGTTACCTCTAACTTGGTGCCAATGAGTTTACCGCCTAAATTTTTGAAAGTGGTGAGTTTTCCAACAAAAAATTGTTTCATAGATTTTGAGGGGCAAAGTAGGAAAGTTCAAGTTATGTCTCCCTAATTATGAAGCCTCCTAAAAAAGTTAGATCCCGCTTTCGGAGGGAGTATTACTTAATGCGACACAAAGCATGGAAAATCAGTGAAAACTAACACAGGTTGTAAGCATACCTGAATGGTATCAAGTTCAAGCAGAAGGCTCATTATGGTTTCTCCAATAACCACCTTTTGCTTTTTGTCACAGCTGCTATCAGGGGAAGACTCGAGAGCTTCAACGCACCTTCTAATCTCAGCCACCTGCTCCCTCACTTTAACTATTTTCTTCATTTTCTTCAACGGTTCCCATCTCCTCACCTCAAATCCACGATACGCAGATTGAATAATCACAGCTGCTTCCACCTCTGACAACTTCTTCCTTTCTACTTTCTTTACTTCCTCAGGTTTCTCCTCTTTAGCCCTGGTTTCTCCTTTATCCTCCCGGGTCAGCAATTGACTATCACATGATTCTTCTTTAACCATATCAGCTTTTGGTTTGTTTACTCCCCCAGATTTCCTCTCCTCTTTGCTCAGGCTTGTTAAAACCTCTTTTTGAGAATCAACCGGAAGAGTAACAACTTGAGGCTGACTCCAAAATTTGCCATCTTCACCACTGTCTTGCCTGGCTCTATCATCCCCTACCTCAACCTTTATTCTCTTTTTTTCCTTCATCTCTTTCTCGCCAAATAAATCTTTTGATTTTCCTTTATGACCGGGAGGACTAGGAGACCTCGAACAGCCACTACTACCATTTTTCCTCTTTGGTAAGGGGTCGACTCTCAAACAAACAGGAGGTAGCTTGGACGCCTTTGGTGGAGAGGAAGACTGTCCTATAGTACCATTTTCAGAAGGCTTCTTTTCTTTGCTTTCTTCTTTCTCATTCACAACAGCACATTGGGCTTTCGCATCATCTCCTCCTGTTTTTATCTTCTCCACATGCTCTTCCAGTTGCTTCACGGGAATTATTTTCTGAGTGGTATGTTTTTTCTCCATTGACTTTGAACCACCCTCACCTCCTTCGCTTGATCTAGGTTGGCTCGTGTTGTGATCACAGCCAGGGAAATGAGCAGAAGTAGGCCTTAAATTAGGAGGAGATTTTTCATCAGATACCCGACCGGTATTTGCCTCTTGATGGTCTCCTTTTTCTTCTTCTTGAGGCTTGTAGGGCATCCAAAAGATAGGAAATGGGAATTGATTTTTGTCCTCGTTGGGCTGTTTTTGAGTTTTCTTTCCATCTCCACCATGATTCAGAGACCCAAAGTTGCTGACATCAAAGGGAAACCACCCATTGCGGACACTAGGCTCCTTTTCAGCAGGCTTCAAATTTTCATCTGCCTTTGTGTCACAAGGATAGTCATCCCTGCCCTTCAACCTCAGCGGAGTGAGATTTTTTCCCTCTCCGTTCAAGTACCCAGGTGGAATCCACACAACTGGATACCCTTGATTCTTAAAATCAACAGGAA
Source organism: Rhododendron griersonianum (assembly GCA_018127125.1). Classification (NCBI taxonomy): domain Eukaryota; kingdom Viridiplantae; phylum Streptophyta; class Magnoliopsida; order Ericales; family Ericaceae; genus Rhododendron; species Rhododendron griersonianum. The sequence continues at coordinate 34,757,784 of CM030797.1, read as the reverse complement.
CCAAAGAACTGCTGGTTGTCGTTCCACCACTAGTTCCCTTTTCAAGCTGTGGTTCATGTTCTTCAATCTTCACGCCTCTATCTTCCTTCCTACTACAAAGGTGATTAGGGAAACCGCAACAGTGATGATCCCCAGCTACATTCTTGTCAAACTCATACCTTGGCTGACCCATTGAGTAGTTTGGCGGAGGAACATAATGAACAGGATAAGCTTCTGGGAACGAAGGATAACCTCCGTGATAGGGAAACTGTTGAGGCGGTAGATAATAAGGATATAGAGGTTTGAAACCACAGTAACCAGGAAAATTGTGGTGGTTGCAGCAGTTGTGACATCCCACTGGAACTGAGTGGCCGTAGTTACCATCATAAGGCCAGGTTTCATATGGTGAGGGAGATCTGGATGCATCCACCTTCATTGGAGGAGGAATAGCTTCAAAGATTGGATAATAATGTTGTGGGTAGGGCATTTGATTTTGCTGGTGGGGAAATGAATCCATGCACCGGTGAATAGGATGCATATTTTCAAACTTTTGCTGAAGCAAAGGCCAATCACTACTTTTAACTGCAAATCGACAAATACCCTTTAGCAAGGTAGAAAAAAATCCATTCTTGAGAGGAATAATAAACGCATTCAGGAGGCTCAAAAGAGCAAAAGTTAAATTTTGAGATAATCAGATAATCACTAACAACCACTAATAGAAACATTCGAAAACTCAGATCAAGCCGAAACAAGACAACATTTCCTTCTAGGTTAGACAACATCTGACAGACTGCGTCAATTGGTTTTGAAAGTGGCCCCTGTAGTAACGGAAGGAAATTGTACAAAATCCCATCCCACAACCCCCAATTCCCACACCCTTAGAAGGCTAAGAGGGAGATGCTTCAGAAAATGGATAGTGGAGATCATACCCAATTATATGAATCCTAATATCTTCATACGGTCAGAAGTTCAGCTCAACCATAAAGCATCCTCATCAAGCATTCACATAAACAGTAATTCATACCAAAAGATTCCCTTAGTCCTAATTAGGAAGACCAGAAATGAGTTCTATTGGCTCATTTCTTTACCGAAGTCGTCACTATAAGTGAACCAAACCCAGAACTTACAAACCAATTTACTTCATATGCATTTTAGCTGGAATAGCAACATGTACTCACCAACAAACTACCTATGTATTGTACAAAATAACTCCTTCAGAGCCTATCAAGCAAGACCTACAAATATGTTTTATTTGTTGTATTGTTAGAGATATTAGTTATGTATTCCTAGCAATTAGTTTTGATATACACATAGATGAGCAACTTAAAATTTATCAGATCCACATAATTAAAGCAGCTGGCAAATCCAAAAATTAGATGAACTGTAATAGAAAACACAATACTGCAAGGGCAGGGGAGGGGAGGGGAGTTTCAAACCAGATTGGTTCAAACTGTGGGATTGAAAAACTGATCTTCCAGCACTCTTTTCACATTCAAGCAATAAAAAAATTATTGAAGTTTCAAACAATGACAATCACATTGGAACTTGGGTTGTTAAAGAAAAGAAAATACAAAGATAAAAATGCAAGAAAGAACTTGTCAAGGTTCCACAGAAATTTCTTCCCTTTCAGAAATAGACTACATGATTCTGCTAGCCAAACAAGGTTAGTTAATATAAGTGAATATTTTTCTACTATACAAGACTTAGTTTCAAGGCGTCTGGAAACCCCCCCCCCCCCCAAATTCTTTACTCAAATTGAACTCTAAAATAAGAGTTTTACTTATTCTTTCGCTCAAATCAAGGGAGAATCTATGAGTTTCTAAAAAATTCAAGCCCTCGCTCCAACTTTCAAGTATACCCTTCATAAAATTCTCTTTGGTCAATATCAAAAAAATAAAAGAAAAAAGATGACATCTTTTACTCACAATCAAGCTTAAATTTTAGTAATTGAATTAAAGTTCGCATAGAGGGATAGAGATAACCAAGCCAATATTATAGGAAAAAATCGATAAGTAATCATAGACAATCAATTGTCCATTACTAGAACATAAAGGGAACGTCAGTTTTAAGGCTGGCTCACAGTTTTTGCTCTCAATCTACCCTTTTAAGTGCCTAACAACCTGTCAAGACGAAGGAAAAAAAATATCTGTTATTCCTTCTTTTTTTTCCCTTCTCTCCTCTTTTCTACTTTCAAATCCCAGATTTCATTGCAGATTAATGTGACTACAAGATTTTCGTGGTATCATTTCTTGCGTAACATGATTCATTTCTTGCGTAACACAATTTGCACAAAATAACCACCCCTAAATGCAGAAGTGTAACGTAAAATGTACTCCCTCCGTCCCAACATGTTTATCCGTAACGTAATGCATTTCTTTTAAGACAAAATTCAAACTTTTTTTATAGGAGTAAATGTAAAGTTCTCATCAATATCTAGATTGATAAAATGTTGAATTTTTCTTACAAAAATTGTGTTATTTTTACGTTCTCATTTTGCGAGGTGGGCAAATATTGTGGGGTAGTTTCACAAATGCTGCACCCAAAATGATAAGAATATAAGAGAGAGAGAGAGAGAGAGAGAGAGAGAATCACTTACAAGGACGCAGAAGATTATTGACAGAAACAGAAAATTCCTTCCAACCCGTTCCACCCAAATCCGAATGACTCAGTTAATCAGCACAAACTCGGTCCACAAACCCAGTAGAAACTCACAGATTTCTCTCCCCTCTTGTTTTCAACTCTCGGCTTTTGTTTTCAATCGATTTTATTCAAATTTGGTGACCGTTTATATAGGGGGCGAGATAGAGAGAGATACAGAGGGAGGCAAGGATAAATTCTACTGCCTTCGAGACCATTCGCGTACCCTCCAACCGTCTAGATACTTCGCGACAGGTCAGTCCAGTAACATTTGGACACGTGTTCGCACTTGATTTAGCTGGCCCAGGGAAATCTACCTAATAAAAATACAAGGGTGCGGGGACCACACAAACACAAGTTAAAAGAAGGGCTGTGATTCATTTGATCTAATGGCTGATGTGTGCTCTCCAACTCTTTTAAGAAAACACCCACACTCTTACAAATATATTACTACAAAAATGTTATCAAAGGGTGGGTAGTGCCGTAGGCACGGACAAACACTAGTACTATATGAATGAAGTGAGGAAAGGAGTTCGCTTATCTGAAACCGGCTTCTGGTGGTTAAAATTGACTCTTTTTTGTGTGTTTTTATTCAAATTTTTTTTTGTATTTGTTAATTTTGCGTTAAATTTTTGTAACTTATTGATTTGTCTTGACGAAAGAAATCGAAAAAATAAAAAATTACAAACGAAACTCATAGTAACTTTTTGAATAAAGACAAAAATAAGTCAAGACAAATCAATAATCTGTCTTTTTAAAAAAAATAATGAGTTTTGATTATAATTTTTTACTTTTTCGATTTCTCTCGTCGAGACGAATTAATAAGTCACAAAAATTTAAGAGCAAGTTTACCGGTGCATAGGTATATTATCAACTAAACAGTTCACAATTCTACTTTAGCTATCAACTTTTTCTTTCACAATTACATCAACACTATCTATTTTACCTAATACCAATTAAAATATACATTTTTTCACTCTTTACTTTTTATCTTTATTGTTTATTTATTGTGCAGGAGAGAGAGAGAGGAAACAATAAAATAATGAGTAGATTGTGAATAGTTCTTAGGCAAAAGAAGCCAAGAGCATGTACACCAGTGAAATGTACTTTACCTACCCAATAATCCATTTTTTTTATTTTACTTACTCAAATCTCTTTCAACTTCACACCAATCCTCTCTATTATACCTCTTTATCCTTATAAAATATACTAAAGAGAGACAAAGAGAGGGGTAGAGAGAGAATGAGGGAGTGATAGGGAGGAGAGAGAGGAAGAATAATAGTACTACATTTGTTTATTTATACATGGCTACAGTTGTTTGATATCTTTGTCGAACCAAAACACCAAATGTATTTTACCTTGGGGTTTTGCTACTCTGATGTAGCATGGTTTTTCAAGGTTTGCATAGCTATTTTACCAAAATCTCCCCTTTACCTATGCTAATGTTGTTGCTCTAAGAACTGTAGACAAAAGAATTTTACCTTCTTGTTTACCTAAGCTGCTACAGCTGAACATTTCTCACTTTGGTAAGTTAAAATAGCTATAACGGTAGTTTACCTATGCTGGTAAACTTGCTCTAAGGGAATCTATTTCTACACCCTTTTTTGATATCCATATTCCCTTTTTTGTCTTTTAGAAAAAAAAAATACGCATACTCTTTCAACACTAAAATTCAAAAAAGAGAGTGTAGTTATCAAAAAAGAAAGTATAGAAATCAATTCCCAAATTTAATGCAAAACTAACGAATACGAAAAAAGTTGAATAAAGACAAAAAAAAATCACTTCACTTTTTAAGCCAAAACAAGCCGGAGTAAGGTTGTACTATTCTTGTGAAAAAAAATTGTTTAAAACCTTTTTCGGTAATTTTATTTTTCTTAACTTTTTGTTTAGTTTTTTTTGCTGTATTTTTAGGGTTAATCGTTAATATTTTTTTCTTTTTGTCATAATTTTTTACTTTTAAAACTTCTCTCATGAATTATTAATCCAAAAAATATAACGCAAATCTAATAAAAATTGAAAAAAAGACGAAAAGAAAACACAAAACGAAGAAGGGAAAAAAAGTTTCCAAGGATGCAACCTAAGCCTAGCAATCCAGATCGTTCACTAATTTGCGAAGGTTTTGACTTATAGTTTAATATTATGTTCTCACGCTTCCTCAAACATGAGCGTCTGTAGTCCAACGGTTAGGATAATTGCCTTCCAAGCAATAGACCCGGGTTCGACTCCCGGCAGACGCATGAATTTTTGCCCCATTTTATCTGGTTTTGGCTTTACAGCTTTGGAATCACTAAAAATCTCTCTCTCTCGCTCAGATTGATAAAAAAGAAGGAAGAAGCTGAAACATTTCACTTTGGCAGTCTCTAGACAAGTGAGTTAATGTTAACAGAGTATAATCAGTATTCAGTCTTTTGTCTTTTACAAATCATTGGAGCTTGTTCGGTTTGAATTTTGAGGGAGATTTTAAAGTGTAATGAGTGGAGAAAAATAAATAGAGAAAATTTATTAGGGACCTTGCGCATGGATTTTGAGTATTCCAAACGAACAAGCCCCTAAAAACTGGGTACAACTAAATAATTACTCTACTTGTGGGGCATTGGAATCCAGTTTGTTCTACAACTGAAACAGTGGATTCGATTACAACCAATCAAATATATAACCAGCATTTGCAATACACTCACTTACCCCGTTCGCTTTGGGATGTCCCAGGACTGTGGACGGGAATCATGATTCCCTCTAGTTAGTGCAACTATAACGCGAGTAGGGTTTAGCAAGTACTCGGACACGAAGTGTAGTTCAAAACATACAAGACATTCATAAATCTGTAGTATCTCATGAACGTATAATGGGGAAAAATGGCGAATTAAAATGAATGCTAAAGCTGTTCTGAAATACAAAATGAACATAAAAACTGGAGTAGTTTCTACATGGACTGGTTTAACATCAGAAAACTATTCTGGAAAAATAATTTCTCGTGCTTAATTAAACACGCACATCAGAATCTAAAGAGACAAATTGCAAGCAGGTTAGGAATGGGTGATTCCATGTGCTTCATATAGGTGGAAATGATCGGCAGTGAAGAGTTTGATCAGCTGCCACTGGATGGTAACTCCAAAAAACCAATGGACATAAAATGAGGTCAATAGAATTGGAAGAGCAATGGTGTTTGAGGGCCTCTTCATCTTATCCATTTGATAAAGTGTTCTTTCTGACTCACTATCATCTGCCAAGGGGGGACTCCTTTGCATGTTCGTCCACTAACCAGAGGCCGAAATCATGGAAACGCTTGATTTTCTTATCAAAACCTGTTATATAGTTATTATGAATGATAGCATGCATTCCCTTAGTTTCCTGAACCCATGTCTGATTCTTGAAGTATAACCCTCCCGTAGGGAATGCTGCCTGTGGGAGCAGATACAGATCAACCTGCAACAAAGAAGACATTTATGAGAAGCTACTCGTTAGGATCATGCTCAAAGGGTGAAAAAAAGAATCCAATTATACCCATAATATCTATAATAGGTGCATCAGTAAGTAGCTCAACCGTTCAACAACATACAAATCCCACAAATGACTGTTCTACTCTGCACCCTCAACACAATTGTTTGAGTGCTTAAACATTATATGGTGCATTCTCAAGAATAAGGTACGAACTGCCAATGGTATACTTATCCTAACAATCCACGGGTGGAAGAACTAATGATTAAAAAAGGAGACAAGGATGAACATAGCAGGAAAAAGAAGAGTCAGAAGAGTGAGTGCTGCATCCTCCTTAGACCACGTTTTTTTCTTTCCTGATGAAAAGAGTAAAAACAACTATCAGTTTTTAGTCTAGTACTTGGTAGATGACAGACAAGACCTCTGCATTGAGGTTAAATCTGTTAATTCCATAATTGGTATCTTGGTGGCTGTTGAAGCAGATTTCTAATGGGTGTTCTAAATTGTGCTCTTAACTATGTCCTGTAAGGTAACTAAAAACCATAGAAAAAAGAAGATTACTTGGTTTACAGAACATAGAAGCAATATTATAAGGAGGCCAATGCAAGTTGCAACACACCTGTCCTGCAGTTTTGTTTAATGCCCAGTTAAAAGCAGGCTGATCATTTGACTTCTTTGCTCGAGACCATGGCTGAGCTTGAAGTTCTTCGATCCACTTCTTCAGAACCAGTTTAGCTCCACTAGTTGGGCGCAAGTAAATCATGCAACTGCAAATGTAAGTCCGGCCCTTTTTCCCTGGAGGTGGCAAATCATGAGAATGGTTCAAAGGTTTCACCTGGTTTTCACAAAGAGGAAGAAAAAGACCGGTGATCATTAATAGCAGTCATGCATGCATATTGGAGAAGAGAACTACTTCTTAGAAGTTAGAATGAAGCCATAGCAACAGTTACACGTACACAGGTAAAAGGACCAGAAACGAGAAGTGGGTATCCAAATAATTTTGTATGAAGACTAATGAGGGTTTATGCTGCAGAGTTTATGTGGGATGTTTAGGTTTTGATAGCATATTGCCCCTGCTTAGGTATGATGTACTAACACATATAGAATACTAGAAGGTAAAGTGAGCAAACGTACTGCAGCCATGTCATCTGTGAAGTACACATCATGCTTCCCTTGCAGATAAGAAAATGGATCTGCTAACCAGACCATATCAACATCATTGTACATAACATTATATCCAAGCTCCAATATTTGCAGTAGGTGGCGAGGTCTTCGGGAAGTAAAATTGAAGAATCCCTGTAAAATGAAAGTGACCAAGGTCATTATGAGAAGCCTCTATCAAGGTGGTTGACGAAGTTAGTTGAAGATTAACAAAATGTAGGAAAGAGCTAGAGTACTACTCCGAGGTTCTGTTTGATCAGAGAATAAATGTTCCCGTCAGCCTGGCCGAAAACTTTACGAGTTGTTTCAGGTTTACAACCAACCACACCTCATTATCTAATTAGTAAGGACTAGTGGCAAAGAGACCCCTATCACATTTTTGGCAAATGGTGAAAGCAAAATACCTTTTATCTTCAAGCAGTTAAAATAATAGGCCCTTCAAATGCCATTTCCAGCATAGATTCTTCCTTAAATATGACATGGAGTCTTATCTTACTCAACGAAATAAAAGGGGAACTGCTAAAGGATCAACTCAAAGACAGTGCTCAAAATTCAACATTGCTAATGCAAACGTCTACCCCAATAACAGGAGGCATAAAGTGAATACAAAGCGGTCCATATGATGATGGGCTTTCCATGACAGAATCGAAACAGCTAATTACGCCACTCCTACCCACCCACCAACAGTGGTGGCTCTAGGAATCTTAGCTAGATTGGGTCACTTTTAATTTCCACACAGGTTTGAATCATATCATACCACTTCTACGGATGAAATTAATCATCTTACAAATTTACTTCCAACTAAATTCAACTAACCCCAATTTTGAAAAACCGAAAACGAACATCAAAGAGTACACACATCGCAAGAACCAAACTTTAAACTAATCCCATTTTCACTGAAATATGCAAGACACCACGGAACCCAAAAGTACCTGAGACCCAAACTTATGCGCAGTCTGAGCGTCCGGAGCCGGCGGAACGAGCACAGCATGGCCAGGCCACTTCCCATTAACCTCATAAAGCGTAGCATAGTCCTCAGCAATCACCAGCACCTGCTCGTGACGCCTCTGCCTCACAATGCTAATCAACCAATTATTCAGAAACGGCAAGTAGGGCTGGCTCACGGCACACACAATGACGGTGCCGTTCTTGGCCACGTTGGCCGCCGCCTCGGCCAGCGTGTAGTCCTTCCACCTGGATTGAGAGGATCGAGAGGCGGTGAATAGAGATTGAGGCGTGCCGATCCAGGGGGCGAAGACGCCCAGGATCACGAGGAGGGATAAGAGGAGTAAGAGGGTGGTTTTGCTGAAAATGGAGGTGGATTTGGGGGGGTCAGTGGGAGAATCATTGGGGGATGTAGGGTTAGGGTTTGAGAGAATGTTGTGGAGGGATCGTTGATGGAGAAAGTACGACATTGCAGCTTACAGGTGTGTATATACGTGAACATCTGCTACATGGGTATGTTTCTATTCGAAATTGAGCTCAAATAATGGCGGTTGCGAGCGATGAAGCGTGAGAAATTCTGGGTTCTTTTGCAGATCTCGGTGGGATGGCGTGATTTTTGATTATGTCGGTGACGATTAGGATATTACTACTGGGGATGAAGCGTGAGAATTCTGGGTTCTTTTGCAGATCTCGTTTGGCTGAACATTCTGGCGCTCGTTTACCATGAGCTGATCGAATCTTGACTCCTGCTGGATTTAGACCGAGAGGGGAGAAATTTTTTACTCGAGGGGCACTGGTCCAATGCCCGATCTGATGGAGTTGTTTCTTATAATTTCTGAAGCTAAACGAGCGCCAGAATGTTCAGCCAAACTAGGCAGCGCGCCTGTTTGAGACATTGAGGCATTAAACGGGTATGAAAGGGCATGAAACACCAAATACTAATTTTAACACCAAAAAAATATTAATTTACGAGATAATATTTTACACTTTTTGTGTTGATAAATATTTTATACTTTTCGGAATTTTTGTTCCCTTTTCGACGACATGGGCATGACACGACACGATTAAAAAATGGCATGACACAATAAAGTAAACGGGCAGGCACAACATGACCCGTTTGACACCTCTAGAGCCAACTAATAACTCAACAGGCTAAAGTCCACAAAACACGAACTTTGAAGAAATACATCAGCTAAAAGTTCATTTAAAAATGGAATAAACGGCAACCCAAGAGTTTCTTTAAAAATTCTCGTCCAATCGAGAATGACGTTTTAAGAATATCGTCACTCGAACAAATGGAATATGGTACGATAAGAAACAACTAGTAGTGAACAAATATACCAAATCCCAAAATCAGCAACCATGTTTCTTTTATTGCCGCAAACGAAAATTGCAACATCCATTGAAAATGCCCGAACAAAAGAAAGTAACTCGACAAACCTGAAAGAAAGAAGGGGCATAAGAACTGATCATATGGGCAGAGAAAGAAGAAGGCAGCAATTTCTCTAATTAACCCATCAGCAAACAAATACTGCATGACATCGATATGCAAGTAAACTGAACCAAAGATATCAAAATGTTTGGATAGATAGTAATCGACATTTTCAACCCATTATTTAGCATGTGAAATTGCAAAAATTAACCATGTGTTTCGTGTGCACAGATGGGTTTCTTGTTTTGTTGATGTAACCATTTTCGTTCCGGGAAGCATTTGGCATGCTGACCCATTCAAATTGGTTTCATTGTTTCAAAAGATTTTAGTTGTTTTCAATACTTTCTGCAGTACTTTCTGAGGGTGCAAAATTACCTGAAGAATACCAGCACATCCATCAACTGTTACCACTTACCAGTACTGCTCTTGCCCTGCCCCCATCATACAAAATCTGGTAACATATTGTGGTGGCAAGCTTTCTCCGGTTGGACCTTGTAGCTTGGATGGTTGTGGTTTGCACGAAGATGGGTTAGCCCTGCGCACGAAGCAACCGCGTTAGTGCCCAAGCCCAGAGCGTGGTGGTCCGGGGTAGGCACTCCGACGCTCTAGTCAGTAAAAGGAGAGGAGATATTGAAGTATAGTTTAGGGTTTGAGAAAGTGTTACCTCATTCTAGAGGGGAATCCCTCCTTTTATAGCCAAAGGGAGCGCAGAGTTCGGCCCTCATAAGCCCATCACGCGCTGTGTGATGAACCCGCCAACTTCGGACCCAAATAGACTTCCCAATCTTGGACCTATCCAATCCCCCATATTCCGCTCCTAAAGATAAGGGATGAGATAAGACGCGAGGTTGCCCGCTCCTGCCCATCTCTTCCTAACTTCCTCTTCAAATTAGGGGGCAGGAGGCTCGGTGAGCATAGGTTCCGCCGGACAAACGGCACGGCACTGACTAAGCTTCCACAGGGGCAATCTCCTACCCGTTCGGCAGGAAACCGCCGAACCAGATCACACTCTCCCTCGGATCAACACCACGGTTAACTTAACCGGGTCCGGCTAGACTCGGATCGGATACCGAGCCAACCCGCCGACCCATGGGTGGTAAATACATTGGTTCGGCAAATTGGTGCGACGCGGCCACCGCCCTGGTCCCTTCGCCGGACCACGCCCTCCACACATATGTTGGCTATAGGTATTGATTTCTTTTCCATTTTGTAGTTCCCGGAAACAACAGCTTCACAGTTGATACTTATGCTGAAAACAGATCAAAACGAAAAGAAGAGGCGGCAATGGCAAGAACAAGGACCGCATAGTTGATCATCTAAGGTTATAGTTTCAGCTGACAAATAACCGATGCGGTTAGTAGGTAACTTGGCATGTAAGCAACGACATTCGGTCGTAGGTTTATATAGAGTTGGTTTATTACCTCAACCTAATCCCGAATTGTAATCAACCTAGCTATAGCCTTGTTACAGCAATTGGATAGAGAGTAGTACGTACTACGTAATTATTTCCTCTGCAATCTCACTTCTGTACAGAGACGGATTTAAATGCGGGCATATGGGGGCCAAGGCCCCCACGCGGTTTCGGGTTTTTTTTTTCAAAAAAAAATTAATACTCCCTCCGTCCACTTTTTAGAATCTAGTATTTCATTTTGGGCTATCCCTTAATAAGTGTCCATTTTGTAAAGTTAGTGGATAAAAGTTGGTGAATTTTCTATTTTGCTCCTATAAATAGATTTCATTTTGAAAAGTTAGTGAGTAAAAATGTAATTATGATGTTTTCATAAAGGGTACAGAGAGAAAGTAGAGGTAAAAGTTGATGTGAAAGGTATAATGATGATGTCTTTTTAATAAGTTAAAATTACTAAGCAGGACACTTAAAAAGGGACGAAAGAAGTATTAAGATTAGTTGTTTTTTTTTTAGAACACCTACGTATTATATTTTGTATTGAGTGTTATTAGACATTAAAATGCTCTAAGAATGTGTGCGTTTCGGGTCCCAAACCCTAATTTCTCCCTCTGCGCATGGTCTCTTATAAGTTTTTTCTTCAATTATTAATCTCATTTCTTTTTCTATCTCTCTCCACTTACTATCCAAAAAACCTCCCTCAAAATCTAAACCAAATAAACTATTAGATTCCCAAACCTTGAAATTTCAAAATCTTGTTCATAGTTCGGCCCCCGCATTTACAAAATCCTGATTCCGTCCCTGCTTCTGTAGACGGTTCAAGGACTTGGCCAATGCATTACAAACTCAAAATTAAAGTTGATTGGGCTGATCTATGTGTGCAGAAATTGAATGGAAGAGAGGAGCGTTTCTACTTTCTAGCATCTCTGAAGAAAATCGACCTTCTCTGCTCTATCTTATAGCTTTTAAGGCTAAATTATGACGTCCGTGAACTGTGAAGTTTAGCATCAAATTGGGGATGTAGCTCAGATGGTAGAGCGCTCGCTTAGCATGCGAGAGGTACGGGGATCGATACCCCGCATCTCCAACTTTCCTTATCTCTCACTTTTATTATCTAAGTCCTCGTTTGGACTAGCAAAAAGCTAGTTTCAGCGGAGCAACATTTTTTAGCCCTGAAAAAAAAAAGAGTTTTAGGGAAACAGAAAACTTCAAACATTTCTTTGATCCGAAAAACCAGCTCAAACTATTTAGTGGTTTTGGCTTGATTTTCTTAACCCCACCCAAAAAAAAAAATTCCAAAAGGGTAGTAAAATGCTTGATTTTAAAGACACCGCAAAGGGAGCCTATTAGCCTAAGATCAAAATCCCATTTGCCTGTTTTCACTTTTCTCTGCTACTCCACATCTCATGAACTCTTCTTTCGAATGGGAGGGTAAAAGGTGTTAAAAGATCAATCAGGATGGAGCCATGGAGGAGTCAGTAGGGGTGGTCGTCCTGCCCGTGCACGAAAATAATTCTACTATTAAAAATAATTTTTTTTATGAAAGTATATATGCTTGCCCCCCTAATATTTTGCTTACAAAAAATTAAATAGTAGTAACCTTTGAAATACAAGAATACGAAACATTAATTTCTAAAGGCTAAGGATTAGTAAAATATAACAAAACATAAAATAAAATAAATCAGTCTGAACTCATTCTGTTCATTTCAAATTCAGGAATTTCAAATCTTATATACCAAGAAACAGACTAGACCATCTTAATTCTTATGCTTGTTTGTGTGCTCTGTCTAGACTCTAGATCCACTTTAATGGTCAAAACCTAGGTCACATAATGCGGGTGCGGGTGCAAGAGTACGAACGTAAAAGTGTCTTTCATAAATCTCCCAAACGATTACAATTCGTGGGTGCGAGGATTGAGAACACGAGCGCAGAACAATGATTGAGAGCGGAAGCGAAGGCCATTTTGAGATTATGTGACTAATGTTGTCACGCCCTGGATTTTCAACATAATAATAATAGCGTTTCCAATAAAAGTCCTTCGCAATAATACGTCATAATACCCCAAATTTGCTTCCCATAATCCGTCCAAGAGAACGATCAAGTTTAAAGGTTTACAATAAAGGCACTCCGGCCCCAAATTCTTAGACAGTATCCTAAAGAGAGGAAGTCAAAGAATATAATTGAAATTACGATTGCATCTTCAAAAAAGATTTTACAAAGATGCCATGGTAATTCCTCAAAGTTAGCTTTCAAAAGTATGGTCAGATGCACAACAAGCACTCCATATCAATGTCCCTGAGAGGTACCTGAAAATAATAATAGGTTGAGCTATACTAGCCCAGTAGAGAAATCTTTACTCAAACTATATGCATATAAGATGGACGATGCACCGAGATGAACATTGATACAAGAAAGTTTCCCATGTGAGCAAGAACAAGTGGTTAATACTTGACAATCAATACCGATCATATTCACGTCACTTAATAATCTCTAAAATTCTCCGTTTTCATTATATCAAGTGTTCTCGATTTTCTTTCCGGGCATTTGGGACCCCGTGCATCCCAAATTCATTCCGGCATCGCACCATTCGGTGGATCCGTGGCTTTCTTGTGCACTTCCGGGCATTTGGGACCCCGTGCGTCCCGTTTTCCGGCATCACACCTTGTAGTGGATCCGTGGCTTTCTTCGTTTCGTTCTATCGTTCTAAATTGTGATTTTTCGTTCTACAACCCTCAATACCGTAGAGCATGACGTATGTCAAGTCCGCATCATTCATAAAGCATGCCACAATACTCATGTAATAGCCCAAACGCGTGAACAAATGAACAAGTATCGTATTCATTCAGTTTTATACTTTTCTTTATTATAACGAGAGCCCGAAGAGTAGGGACGAACAACGAATCATTGAAACGCGAGCAATCAACCTTAGAGATGATTTAAAGGTGTTTAAAAGGTATTAGAAGTGATCGGGGGTCCAAACCATGAAGGGAGAAACTTTTCAGAAATTTCCAGTTTGGTACATGTAGCAGAAAAAGGTGCTACATGTAGCCAGCGAATAGAATGTAAAATCTGGATTTTGGTACATGTAGCAGAAAAAGGGTGCTACATGTAGCCAGCGAACAAAATCAAAGAAATCCGGATTTGCTACATGTAGCAGAAAAAGGGTGCTACATGTAGCCAGCAAACCAAAATCAAAGAAATCTGGGTTTGCTACATGTAGCAGAAAAAGGGTGCTACATGTAGCGCCTGGGTTTTTCAGCTCGTTTTTGACAGATTTCAAGGGCGAACACAAGGCTTCCAAACAACGATCCAAAGCAAGTTTTGGACACCGAATCAACTCATAAACATATAGAGAAAGTTAGAAATCCCTACCTCGACTTTGAGAACGAAACCCAACGAGATTGATCGAGCCCTAGCCTTTGAATTCGAAATCCTTCGAAAATACTCCTCTCCGAACTTGCTCCAACGAAACCCAAGGTCGAGAGCCCGAGAGGATGATGATTTGGTGAAGGATCTTAGTGGGTTTTGAACTTGGAGTGGGATTTTTTGGGTGAGAGGGTGAGAGAGAGAAGAATGCCGAGAGGGAGAGAGAGACGTGGTGTGTGTGTGTTTGGGAAAGTTATTTCTCTACACCACACTCTCCTACACATATATACTCAAATAAACCCATATTGCACATACACCCTATTACAAGCCATTCTATCACATTAACCCTAATTCAATTAAACTCTACAAATTTCCTATTCTAGCATTTATAAAACTTTTAAACGATTTTTTTCGAAACTACGGGGCTCTACATTCTACCCTCCTTAAAGAAATTTCGTCCTCGAAATTTGATAACCATGATCAATCAAAATATGCATCACATAAACATGTCCAAGTCATAACGTTAATCATTATGCAACAATGGTAATAATTTTAAGTTCAAACTTAAACACTCACATCGATTTCTACGCCGGAAACAAATGCGGATACTTCTCCATAACCTCATCTTCTCGTTCCCAAGTTGACTCTTCTTTACCTTGGTTACTCCACAAGACTCGCACTAACGGTATTGTCTTACCCCTCAACACTTGATCGCGCGAATCTAGGATACGTATCGGTTCTTCCCCATAAGACGCGTCGGCTTCTAGCTCGAGTTCGGACCACTCTAAGACATGAGATGGATCCGGTTCGTATTTCCTCAATAGAGACACGTGAAACACGTCGTGCACTCCCGAAAGCTTCGGTGGCAAAGCCAAGCGATACGCTACTTCCCTAATCTTCTCAATGATGTCGAACGGCCCGATATAACGTGGTGAAAGCTTCCCCTTTTTCCCAAAATGAGACAAACCCCGACGCGGCGATACTTTAAGAAAAATGTGATCCCCTTCTTCCAATGATAATGGTCAGCGACGACGATCGGCATAATTCTTTTGCCTACTTTGCGCGGTCAACAATCTTTGGCGAATCACCTTGACTTATTCCGTTGTTCTTTCTTGAGCTTCAAAAAGGCGTTGGCAAATTGCTTTCATATTCTCGGGGGTCTCCTCGATCATATCCGGCCCTACTAACGTAGCCTCGCCTCACTCGGTTCAACACACGGGTGATCTACATGGCCTCTCATAAAGCCCAATAATGTAATTTCATAATCATAACGTCATTCTTTCTTTTCTATGTAGGCTCTTCCTTATCCCGTCTGCTCCTCAGAACCCTCACTAATGGTATGGTCTTATCACTCAACACTCAGTTACAAACCTCCACCATCTTTATCATATTTTCAAGTTCTAACACCTATACCAAAATCCTAGTCCCCACATACCTACATGACAATCACACCGAGATCCAATAGATTATAATCTCACGTTCTTCGAACTCTGAAATTTCTCATTCTCATTCTCATTCTTTGCACCTTATTCCACTAAGTATCTTTAGAACTTCCCAGAAGGACATACAAAACTGCTTATAAAAACTCTAATTCTAATACTCTAAGTCTCATCTTCCCAACACCAACTGATAGATCAATCCATCAACAATTTTCTTTGAATACCCAAATACTCTCCATTGTAATAAAACCAAGAAACCCAAAACCCAATAGTTTGACTACATAACGATTATCACCATTCACTCAATTTTAACACCAACTCACCCTAGTTAAACGTCTCACATCTCAAGCTATTAACACCTCTTTCGTCTCCACAAATAAACACACCTCACAACTAATTCAATTCTATCAATACCACAAATAATAGGCAGCTGCACCATTCCCTTTAACAATCTCAAATTATTTCACGCACCTCGCTACTCACTTCCCCCTCTTAAAGGCATGGTTCACCTCCCTTGGTACAACGAAACACATCTAACAAAAAAAAAAATCGTTAACCTTTATCTCTAACTCACACTTCTGTTTACCCACACAACTCTTATATCATCTCTGTACAAACCTCAAACGTTTTTTTTTTTCGTCCATTTAACATTCAAACACAACTAAGAATCCAACACTACTTCACATTCCCTAGCCCACTCTGAATCGCTTCCTGTTTCTATTCTCGGAAATCCAAACTCACTCCTATTGTAACACGTCCCTTCTACATGACTCTTCACAACACACATTAAAACCGTTCTGGTAAACTATCAATCCACTATTTTCCTTGAACCAAATTCTCCAAGCATCGTTGCTGCTGCTCAAGAAAGGTATACACTCGTAGCAACTACCCACATAAGCATCACTGTTTATTCTACATTGTATACTCAAAGTAAATTTCATGCATTGAGGTTACATAACAAATCACACATGTAGATTAAAGCTAAACGACAGCACATTTCATTCACGAGACATTTCAACAAACCCACGGTACAATTTAATAGCTTACACGACACCAAACACATCCACGCATTAACAGACTCACTCAGTATCCAGCAGACTCACCAACTCACAAAGTATCCAACACTTCACATTTTATGGCTCTAGAAAGCCCAATAGTAATCTCGTTCTTTTCAACTTCATAATACCTTTCACGTTTTCTGTTCACCCATTAACCTCGAATACTCTCGTCAATTAGTCTACTCAAGTCACATGTTTCTCATTTTCACAATCTCAAATATCACATCACAAATACACTGCATCGATATTAATCATTCCTCTATCAACTTTACAATCACATGGCATTTCATCACCCAAATACCGACACAATGTGTGCACTAGTTACACTAACGAACTTCCACAACTATTGATTATCTCGATACTAAAATTTTAAACACCAATACAAGTACAAACAAATTGACAGACACCTTCCTAAATACCAGCAAGATTTTGGGGGTTGCAACCAGCATGTCTATATTTCTCATCACATTCCAATATTCCAACTACTTCATCACCTAGGAGTCAATTCTCTCGCACCAATATCTTCTGACAGTTTCGCTCACCACAAGTTTCATAGCTCTCCTTTTTCTTTTCTTTTTTATTTACTAAACAATCTTATCGACACATTATTCCTCAAGAACATTCACCACAATTTCACTCAATCTCAATATCAACAACTTTCATTCCCATCACCCTCACTGCTGTCACTACCACTATTATCCCTTAACCCTCTCAAACAAACATGTCACCCTAACGGCATACCTCAACATATCTCATACTGTCATTAGTCTAGTCCACATCCCCAATTACACTTCATACACAATCTCTATACTCAAGTCTTTCAATTCATAACAGTCCTCATTTCTATTGCCCTCACTTCAAACAAGTCTCTTACCACGCACTGACATCAATCACTCGTCTCAAGTCACATCGATATAGTACACCTCAAGTCTTGTCTTCCTTCTTCTTCTTCTTCTTCTTTTTACCACACAAAGCTATCACTACCTTCTATCCACCTGTCATAATGACACCACCACGACATTCACCTCAACAATGAAGACTACGACCCCATAACACTTCCCTTTTCTATGAAATTCCTACGTAGAGCCATCCACCTCAAGCCTAGAGATCTAACCTCTATATGCAATCCTAGTGTCCAATTGACTTTCCGAGACTTCCATCTAGAAGAAGCGGTGATCAAGCACCTCTTCCAACTGGATCTCATCGGTAGTCGCCTGGGTGTCCAGAAGACACATACTGTATCTAGACACCCTACCTATAACTCTCATCTTCCTAAATCAACCTTAGAAACATATAGCTCCCTATGTGGGCTCAACCCGCCTTACCTATACTCACAGTCGCTATCTCAATAACTACCATAACAACAACTAACCACAATTAGTACCACAAGAGGTCATACCCTTCTCCAACACATGCAAGGCACACGCTAACTCACCTGCTGGCTATGATACGTCCCACTCACTTTCCAGACAACTACGGTTCTTGTAACGCAAAAGAAATATTACTCTTCGTATACTTACACTCGATGCGACTTACATCACATAAGATTCAATTAACGCAATTCAGACCCGATATGTAACCCACACAATTCAAATAAAGCACATCCAACACTTAGCTCATAAATCTTATTAATAGTCTAGCACTTCAATTACATACTAACAGATATCAGCTTTCACACATCAACCTCAGTACTACGCACAAGCACTGTAACAATCTATGTCTTTCAGATTCTTTCCTGCCTAACATCTCATCTAAAAGGGCACTTTACCACATATAGCTTAAGTCCAAAAACTACCAACAGTAACGATAACAACAACAACGATCGCAACCATAGCTACTACAAGAAGGTCAAACTTCTCTTTTTCTCAGACACAAGCGTCAGCTTTTCACTGTTTCATGTGAACATAAATGCAATACTAGTTCAATGATGATCACACTTCAGTCATGCAAGCTCACACAGGTTTTGTTAAAATATGCAATGATTTTTTTTTTTTGAACCCATGAGACTAAGTCTCCCCACGGTCTCCAGGTATTCAAACCTAGATGCTCTGATACCAAGTTGTCACGCCCTGGATTTTCAACATAATAATAATAGCGTTTCCAATAAAAGTCCTTCGCAATAATACGCCATAATACCCCAAATTTGCTTCCCATAATCCGTCCAAGAGAACGATCAAGTTTAAAGGTTTACAATAAAGGCACTCCGGCCCCAAATTCTTAGACAGTATCCTAAAGAGAGGAAGTCAAAGAATATAATTGAAATTACGATTGCATCTTCAAAAAAGATTTTACAAAGATGCCATGGTAGTTCCTCAAAGTTAGCTTTCAAAAGTATGGTCAGAGGCACAGCAAGCACTCCATATCAATGTCCCTGAGAGGTACCTGAAAATAATAATAGGTTGAGCTACACTAGCCCAGTAGAGAAATCTTTACTCAAACTATATGCATATAAGATGGACGATGCACCGAGATGAACATTGATACAAGAAAGTTTCCCATGTGAGCAAGAACAAGTGGTTAATACTTGACAATCAATATCGATCATATTCACGTCACTTAATAATCTCTAAAATTCTCCGTTTTCATTATATCAAGTGTTCTCGATTTTCTTTCCGGGCATTTGGGACCCCGTGCATCCCAAATTCATTCCGGCATCGCACCATTCGGTGGATCCGTGGCTTTCTTGTGCACTTCCGAGCATTTGGGACCCTATGCGTCCCATTTCCGACATCACACCTTTTAGTGGATCCGTAGATTTCTTCGTTTCGTTCTATCGTTCTAAATTGTGATTTTTCATTCTACAACCCTCAATACCGTAGAGCATGACGTATGTCAAGTCCGCATCATTCATAAAGCATGCCACAATACTCATGTAATAGCCCAAACGCGTGAACAAATGAACAAGTATCGTATTCATTCAGTTTTATACTTTTCTTTATTATAACGAGAGCCCGAAGAGTAGGGACGAACAACGAATCATTGAAACGCGAGCAATCAACCTTAGAGATGATTTAAAGGTGTTTAAAAGGTATTAGAAGTGATCGGGGTCAAAACAATGAAGTTTGGAACAATGAAATTCCAGTTTGGTACATGTAGCAGAAAAAGGTGCTACATGTAGCCGAATAGAATGTAAAATCTGGATTTTGGTACATGTAGCAGTAAAAGGGTGCTACATGTAGCCAACGAACAAAATCAAAGAAATCGGGGTTTTGGTACATGTAGCAGGAAAAGGGTGCTACATGTAGCCAACGAACAAAATCAAAGAAATCTGGGTTTGCTCATGTAGCAGAAAAAGGGTGCTACATGTAGCCAGAAACCAAAATCAAAGAAATCTGGGTTTGCTACATGTAGCAGAAAAAGGGTGCTACATGTAGCGCCTGGGTTTTTCAGCACGTTTTTGACAGATTTCAAGGGCGAACACAAGGCTTCCAAACAACGATCCAAAACAAGTTTTGGACACCGAATCAACTCATAAACATATAGAGAAAGTTAGAAATCCCTACCTCGACTTTGAGAACGAAACCCAACGAGATTGATCGAGCCCTAGCCTTTGAATTCGAAATCCTTCGAAAATACTCCTCTCCGAGCTTGCTCCAACGAAACCCAAGGTCGAGAGCCCGAGAGGATGATGATTTGGTGAAGGATCTTAGTGGGTTTTGAACTTGGAGTGGGATTTTTTGGGTGAGAGGGTGAGAGAGAGAGAAGAATGCCGAGAGGGAGAGAGAGACGTGGTGTGTGTGTGTTTGGGAAAGTTATTTCTCTACACCACACTCTCCTACAAATATATACTCAAATAAACCCATATTGCACATACACCCTATTACAAGCCATTCTATCACATTAACCCTAATTCAATTAAACTCTACAAATTTCCTATTCTAGCATTTATAAAACTTTTAAACGATTTTTTTCGAAACTACGGGGCTCTACAAATGTCAAAACCATTCATTTATATAGGGTTTGTCAACAACATCAACCACACAAAAAATCACGTTGATTGAATATCAATTCCTATGATCTCCGAATCAATTACATGGGGAAAAAAATTGCAACATCTGATCGGAGCCCATTTAACCCATTTATCTCACGATAGATATATGATTGATGCATTTGACGATTCAATCTACACAGCTATGGTTGTGCTTCCCATTGATCCCATGCTTCCAAAACCCCAATCCTAAATTTTTGAAATTTGAATTTATAAAAACAATTGAGAGAGAGGGGGAAACATAAAAAAAAGGGGAGTGAGAGAGCATGGGGAAGGGGTGTGAATATGGAGAGAAGAAGAAGTTTTTAGTTTTGTAGATAATAATTTTCCTACTATACTTTTTAGTTTTTGTTTTAAATTTGATTTGTTTAACTTACTTTTTCACACTTGTAAATTAATTTGAATTTATTTTATTTACACTTCAAATTTGGATTTATAACCAGATATATGTCTTTCTGTGCATAAAAGGAAAACAATGCTAGCGTGCATCAAGCATGAGGCAAAAAAAAAAAAAACTAGTATATATATTTTTTTATCACTAAGGATTTTGGCTGTTTGATACACGGGGTTAGAAAAAATGTGATTTTTTTTTATCATACATCGAACGGGCACAACTCTAAGTCATAACAAGTAAATGGTTTTCATCCTCTAAAATAAATAATAAAAAAAACTCAAATGGACATATTGGGACAATTGGGTCTATTTCAAGATTTGAGTTTTGAGGGAGGGTTTTAGATAATGAGTGGAGAGGGATATCGATTGGGCCTATTTCGTGATTTTAGTTTTGAGAGAGGTTTTTAGATAATGAGCGGGGAGAGAGAGAATTATTTTTTTTTCCAATGGAGATAGAAATAGAAATAATAATTAGAATTTTTTTTTATTAAGAACCGTGTGCAAAAGGAGGGTTTTTTTTTTATATCAATGAGGGGTTTTTTTTTTATATCAATGAGGGGTTTATTTATTTATTTATTCGGTCTCCTCCCCTCCAAAGCGCCATAGGCAAAGCCTCACAGTCCCTCCATACAAAACTCTCTCTCTCTCTCTCTCTCTCCATGTGGAGCCGTAAAGTTTCTGATTCTCATCATCTGCTGTTTGATGTTTCCCAACACTCTAAAACTCACCCATCAATTTATTAGGTTTCTTTCAATTTCCCGAAAAGTCAATATACACGAATAATAAAGGGCAGTGATAATATCAAAACTGTTTTTGTTGTCAAAAGTTCAGCACATAAAACTCTTTTTTTTAATACACTAATAATACTCTATACAGTATATATATATATATATAGAGAGAGAGAGAGAGAGAGAAATTATGTACAGTCAGAGACAACCCTCGTCAACCCTTATCGATATCTTCCAAAGCAAGCAACTGCTGACAGTGAGTCCATTCTCTCTTTTTTGTTTTGCTACATCAACTGTTCTTGGATTATCTATCAATAAAATCCATTTGTATTTTAGTTCTCTACTTTCAGTTGTTGGTTTTATTTTGTTGATGAAAGATACTGCTTGAGTACTTTTTTTCCAAAATTCTCTTCTTGCAGTGATTTGTTTTTGAAGTGGAATTTTGGGGTTCTAATTGACATTCTAGTTTACTTTTTTCATGGATGATATTTGATCACCCTGTTTCTGTTGTTGCAATTTTAGGGTTTGAATTGCCATTTTATTATTAGTGTACTAAGGATCTTCCCCTGTTTCTCTTTTTGCACTAATTGGTTTCAAGTGGAATTTTAATTTGTAGGGTTCTGAATTCTGATTAACGTTTTAGTTTTTACTTCGGTCATCGATGATCGTTGATTATCCTGTTTCTCTTGTTGCAGTGAACTGCTTTGAAGTGAAAGTTTAGGGTTCCAATTGTACATTGTTAGGGATTGGTTATTGACGAAGAGTATGGCATCTTCTCACGGTAATACGCAGTCAGAACCCGCGGAAATGGAACAGATAATCGTTGAATTCTTCGCAAAAAGTAGGCAAATTATCCTTGAATCGAGGTGTCCTCACGTATCATCTCGTAATTATAGTGGAGAACAAGTGATATCGTCCCTCTCTTCGTCCTCATCATCGTCTTCTAGTGTTAGAACAAGGGATAAATGGTTCAATTTAGCACTGAGGGATTGCCCAGCAGCTCTAGAGAATATTGATTTTTGGCGTGAAAGTTATCTTGAACCAATGGTGATTGACATTATTTTACTGCAAGGAAGAAGTGGTCTGGACCCAATGAGTAGTTCCCCTAGAAGGGGCATTGTAAGAAATTTGTCAGCAAAAGAGCAGTTTTCGAATATTTGGAATTCAGAAGTTGATGAATTCGGACGTGAGGTGAAGACTGAAAAAATTATAGAGAGATGGGTAGTGCAGTATGAAAATGGAAAGAGTGGTAGAGATTGTACTTCTGGAAGCAAGAGGTCAACTGGTAATAGTTTGCCTACGTCTTATAAGAAATCAATACTGCTTTTAAGGCTATTGTATTATATGATTAGACTTTTGCCTGCTTATAAACTCTTTCACGACCTTAATTCAACTGGTCAAATTCTCAAATTTAACCTAACTCATCGGGTGTCCTCTTTTGTTGAGCCATTCACCCATCAAGAAGAGTCAGAGATGCAGAAGTTCGAGTTTATGCCTGTGGAAACCTTTTGTGGTAGGCTTTGTCTCTCCGTGTCCTATTATTCTTCCCTCTCTGATGTGAATTCTGAACCGTCAACACCTACAACCCCACAGTTTATACAGGATTATGTTGGGAGTCCATTGGCATGCCCGTTAAAAAGGTTCCCATCCATTCCTCGATGTTCTCAGTCTTCCTCTCCCTTTGGAAGGTGTCATAGCTGGAGTGATGATATTTACAGAGCGGCACCTCCTTCACCCACACACTCCGATTCCCATGCTTCAGTTTCTAAACCAAGTTCCCATTGTATCCCTCCTACAAACTTGCTGCTTCATTTTCCGGATACCCCTCAGCTTCATGAAAACAGTAGCAATACCGATGTGTATTGGCCTTCGGTTTTTACACCCTCTCCATCCCAGTCACCACCTGCCTATATTCCTAGTAGCCATGTATCTAAGGTTCTTTTGCAGTCTGAAAGTGCTCCAGTTAGCATACCTGAATCTAAGCTTGGTAGTGCTCCTTTGTCAAACATTTATCAGAATTTGCCTCCTTCGCCTCCTCTGAAGGTTACAAGGCCTGGTGCTTCCAAGACAGAGAAAAGTTCTGATCTGGCTCAGAACAGGTCAACAGTTGAGAAGGTATCTTAAGCTGGCTTATTGATATGGTGAGCTTTGGATTTTCCTACCTTATTTCATTTTGATAGTGCTTTTTGTTCGTTGCTGTAGCTGCTTTCCTTCAGGAAAAATGAAAGTGGAAGCTGTTCCGGGCTGAAGTTATCATCCAACAGCTCATCACGGAAATCAATTTCCAGAACCTCGAGTAGGTTGTCTTTCCAGGATTCTGAGTTTTCTGGCCCCTTCGTTGTGGATGATGTTGACATGGTTGATAGAGGTAGCAGGTAATATTGGTGATATGTTGATTTGGTATTGGTTGTGATTTACCTGTCACATTCACTTCCATATGTTTCCTATGTTTTCGTAAATGTTCTCGTCTTCCCTATTCTAGTGATATTTTGCTTATCTGCATGCATGCTTGTGGCTATGAGGTTCTAACACTACAACGTTTATACTACTTTCTGGATCAGCAAAGATTTTATTAGAAAAGAAAGTGCCACAAAAGAGCATATACCATTCATTTTAAATTTCATCTTTCAGAAGTTATTTGACATATTTTATTTATTGATCTCTCATCATGCTGATCATTGCGTAAAAGAGTTAAAAAAAAAAAAAACATCATATGGGTGCACAATCTTGCCAATCCAAATTTTTGTCGATCTGCCTTCCTTTGTTGATCTGCTATGCTTGCAGGAGTCAATTGACATAAGAATTTGTTAGAAAACTGATAAAATGATGTGATAAGTATGTAAGTGGTGAAGTGAAGTCGACTACTAGCCCATTCAGTGGTTTTTTTCCTCTCAAGAGTTTGCTTATTGTTTTGCATCTTTCGATCAATCCTGTTTTAGTCTTTGATAACATGGGGGCGGAGTTTCAATTCTTTGCTGTTTACTTTGGAAGATTTTGTCTATATTCCATCATTTATGATCCGGAAATCAGCATTTGCTTTGAAGTACTGGATAGCATTTGAAATAGTAATGTCGCCTAGAATTTACTGATTATAAATTTCTCTGGGAGCTGTTGACGTTGGATAGGAGTTGCATCGATGGCATGCCATCCTTGACTGCTTGACTGAAAGCTTGGAAGCACATGTTCTTCTATATTTTCTTGCCTTGGGAATTTCTTCACATATAACTTCTTTCAGTGGTCAATTGGCCCCTATAGTTGATTGACCCAGTCGAAGAGCGAGATGTATCAACTTTCTAGCTTTTTTCCTCAATCACATCATTTGGCTGATTGAGTCTATGAGAAAAAGTCCAACTATGTAATGAGGTGGTGTAGCTCACTTGAAAGTAACAAGAAAAGCACTATACGCATTTTGATGCTACTCATCATTCTTGGAGTTTAGCATGATAGTCACCTAAACTAGAAAGTTATGCTAGAATGGAAGAAAGACCTTTGTTCACCATGGGTTTTGTTATTGGCTTCAAACTCATTTTTGTTTATTGTTTGTTCTGAACAGATTTTCTGAGGATCTCTAGGTGTTGCAAACAGAAACTTAAAGGAGAGATATTTTTTGTTACAAGCAGTCATACGACTCATACGTAGCTTAGCAAATTAGATTTGGAATCTTATGGTGATTTGAGCTGTAGATGTAGAATATGATGCTGCAACAGCTTGATTTTGCATTAGTGCTATGCATCATAATTCATGACTATAATGTTGGTTATGTTGGAGTAAGAATGCAGAATTTTGGGAGCTTTTGGGGTAGAGGTTTGAAATCCTTTGATAACTTGGATAGCTTCGAATGGGGATAATGGGTATTCATAGTGGGTCAATAATGACTTGGGGTGTTTTCCATACGAGTTTCGGAGGGAGTAGCACTTACTAAGTGAAAAGTTTGGTCCTAACATGCCACTTGGCATTTAAGCCCAAAAGTTCACGCAATTGCCGATCCTGGGGGAGTAGCCAGACAGACTCACTACGGTGGCCAGTTTGAGGGCTGCCTGAAGTGTGAATGACTAGACCCACTAGCATGCTTCACTGGTTCCCTCTGTTTTGAGCCCTTACCTAGCAGGCTTGCTCTAGGCTCATCTGAAGCTGTTTCTTGCAATCCAATTGTCATTTTAAAGCTTAAAGAGTCTGTTTTAAGCCCAACCGGTCAGTTAGGACCATTTGTTCAGGGTCGGCAGTGTTCCAATTATCGACCTGGATCGCCGCCTAGGCGCTAGGCAGTGCCCAACCGCCTTGACCAAGGGCCTAGGCATGGAATTAGGCGCCAGCGCGTATTAGTCGACCGCTAGGCGGGATCGGTCGGCAACTAATCGGCAAGGCGGCTTGGCAGTATCAGGCGGTTAGGTGGATTAGTTGGCGGCTAGGCGGTGACTAAGCGGCTTGGTGGATTAATTGGAGAATTAGACGGTTAGGTAGGATTAATTAGGATTAAATATGTGATTTTTGAAATTTAAGGGGTTTAGCTGTGGTGGTAATTTACTCCTATGGATTTTGGAGGGATATGGAGAAAAAGATTGAGTAATTGACTGGTAAGTTCAATTTGGTTTTCAACTTTGAGCATTTAACTTTGTAATTGACTAGCTATTTGGCCCTACTTGGTTTTGTTTGGTTTGAACTATGAACAATGAACTTTGCATTGTGGATAGACTAGTTATTTGGTAGTACTTACTACTTAGTTTTGATGTTTCTATATGGTATATATTAAAAAGTTTGATTTCGATGGATGATAGATGGATGAATGTTTAATGTCTTCATTACTAATGTTTTGTTGTACTTAAGTTGTTCTACTTATTCAAAACTTAGTGGGGGGGGGGGGTTGAAAAAATAAAAAACGACTAATCTCTAGGCATCGATTAATCGGCCTAGCCGATAGGCGGTACCCGGTCGTCTGACTAGCGGCTAGCAACTTTTAGAACACTATCAAAGTGAAGAGTGGTATCCAATAACCCAGAAATGTCTCCAAAAAATTTCCATTCTTTTCCCACCTTCAATTCTTAACTGTCTTAAATGTTGATGATATGTAGAGTATTTTGGAAAATATTTGGTGATGGAAATGCCTCTTTTCTCCAATGTTATGTAATTTCAAGTACACGTTGAGTATTTCACAATATCTTGTGTTAGTATATAATGTATGCACAATGTATTTAAAGAGCAATGCTACGGTGACCATGTATGAGTACCACATTTTGGGTACCATGTGAGGTGTCATCATTGCATTGGTAAAATGCGTTCCACTACATGATAAATGGGGCACATTCTACCAATACAATGGTGACACATCACATGGTACCCAAAATGTGGTACTGGTCACCAAAGCATTAGTGGTATTTAAATGTTGAAGGTGTGTCTCCGTACTCGTATCAAACATTATAATATATCTCCTTACTTCTACTGACCTCACCTATTTGTGTCTGACATGCATGTGACCCAGACACGACCCGAAACAAAACGCTGCAGACACGTGTTGGACATGTCTAATTTTTTTCATTTTTTTTGTGTGTATATTTTTAGTCTGACAATGCTAGGACACTTTAAGGACTTGTTAAAAGGTCAAAATTCAATGCCTCGAGTCAAGATTTTCATGGTTGTTTAGTTCTTGAATACTTTATCTGTGACTCTTGGTTTGTATTTTCATAGTGTTACTCTACGTTACACGGATCCTCCATTTTGGTCGAAGTACCTGTGTCTACACGACATGATACGGGTACGGGTGTGGGATTCTCCCAAAAAAATTGGACTCGTTTGCAAGAGGAAGAGGATGAAGAACTAAGGAGAGAGATGGGGGTGGGGGGGGTTTGTTACCGACTCCACTGCTCTTCGTCATCTTCGACGAAGCAGCAGCTGCTGTTAAGATTCCTATCTTCATCGTATAAAACTATAGATAGGTTTTAGCCTTTTAGGGTCTATTATTTATGTAAGGCATGGGCTATTTCTTTGTTTGGGTTGGGCCATTTAAGGCTGTTGCATCTTTATTTTATAGCCCTTTGTACAAAAACTTACTTGACATTTTGTATTTTTCAATTAGTAGGCCATAAAGACATTTAAAGACATTTCAATTATGAATGGGCCATAAAGACATGTGTTTACCCTTTACTATTTAGTACATTTTTTTAATATTTGTGTTGGAATCCATTGAATATCAAATTAAGTGATTATATTTCGGAAAATGATGTTATATATTTCAATACATAATATCAAAATTTATATATATAAATATTCAGCGGATCCCTGCACCCGTATCCAAATTCGGATACATATCCCCGAATCCTCTATTTTCAGCTTTGAGGTGTCCAACTCTTAGATATGTACCCGCACCTGATTCACGTACCCGTGCCCGTGTAACATATGTGTTACTATTTTATGTTTTTTTCCCCCTAACTTGGTCTTAATAACGGTTTTGACTTGTGTGCATTCATTCGTAAGATGCATCTATACTAAAAGACTACAAATATATTTCACATTCGTTGTGTCCCCCCGTGTCCATACCGGTTAGCTACAAGAGCTTCCTCGGCACGGAAAGCATCGAGGATGTAGGACTTGCTATGAGGGACCAAAGTAAGATCAAGACGTGGAAAGACTTATCGGATTGGATCCGATTTTGCTGTTTTTTTTTTTTGCAGTAATCCCTGATCCCATTAGAAAACTTAGGGGAAGAGATACAAATACTAATCCATTCACCAGGGCCTCTTTCCTCCTCCCTTTTCTGTTCACTCGTAGGGGTCCGGACCCCCACAAAGGGGGAGGGAGTCGACTGAACATCTCAGCCATTGGCGGGAATTTCGCCCACATCCGATCCCCAGTTCTTGTTCACCGATACAAAAAAAAAAAACTTTCCATTAAATCAAATCCATTCTAAAAATTAGAAAACTTTCGCTTCCCTCCTTTTAATAAAAATATATGGTAGTCAGGCAGGCACATAGAGATAGGGACATCCATCGGTAAGCCAATAATTACAATAATCGAATAAGAACATGGTGACTATTCAAAGACGAAACCCCTCGGCTGCTTAAGGGCTCTCGGAATTCCCTTTCAAGCTTTCTCGAGTCACCCTAACGTAATGGGGGAGATCTAGGGTGGATCATGCATTTGAGAATTCCCTATTTTTCTGTGCTTGTGTCCCTGTAGCGTCCGCGTGTCTGTATCCGTTCGTCCTTAGTCTCCTAATATCCTAGTAATTGGGGTTTATGATGTCTGGTGCTTGGACACATGCCTGTAGCCCATGGTGTATGTATGTGAGTCCATGTAACACAGCCTACCTCTCTGTGGTTATGTTATTTGTCGGATTACGACCTTTTTCTTCTTTTGAATTACGGTTCAGAACATGGATACTTTTGGGGGACTTAACTATCTTCGAAGATATAAAGTTCACTGATATGCTGCCCTAGTGTTTCCTATAATTCAAGAAATGAAAAGGACTTAGCTTTCATTTTGTGAATTGATTTAATCGGCAAACTTGAAAACCTTCCAAAAATTAAGAAATTTAAGCTTCATAAAGTACGTAGACATATGCTTGGTGTGTAAAGGGTTATATTATTTGCAAAAAAATGCAAGAAAGAACGGTCGCAATCTATTTCATGTTTTGGAAATAGGAAATGATCCAACACTAATGACTAGTTCTTGAGTCGTAAATGGTACCGTGACCCTGTTTGTTGTTTCTAATGCTAAAAACAAATAGAAATGGAGAAAATTGCCTGAAAAAAAAAGAAAAGAAGCAATACGTGTGTACATATTCTGAGGATTGTGCTTCTCTTTCCAAAGATATATCTGTTTGATTACTGATGTGCGTACTAGGAGCCTACAACGTTATAACAACAAATTTAACGTAGCTTTCTAACGATCCAAAACTTGCACAAGGAGAACCAACGAACATTTTCATCATCATTTCAAGAGTGTTGAACTTTTTTTTGTCCAAATTATTGAATTCGAATAGGTTACCCTAAGTAAGTACTGATGGTTTTTGGAAATTGCAGTGTGGATCTCACTCTGTGAATTACTTCCATATGACTTTCTGACACTAAACCTGATAACTTAAATATGCAACGTAAACAATTTATCTATCCCTTTTCACTTACTTCGCCTTAGTTTTATTATATGTGTTCTTTACCTGTAACTTCGCCTTAGTTTGAGTTTGTGATCTCCTTTTCCTTAATTTGGACCGTGTCAATGTAACTTGAATGGGAATAATTGTTCGGATGAATTTGATACTTTCTTCTTTCATTTTTTCTTCTTGTGCATGAGCAAACTTTGACTTGTGTTCTTTCTCCGTCTATCAGACCTGCATCTTTTGATCAGAAAGGACATCCATGTGAGCCACTTGAGCCTGGAGGATTGTTTCAGGTCAGAAAAACCCAAGATGCTGCTGTTGCTGCTCTTGTTCACATGTTGAAGAGGGCCCTACCTCTCCGCCATGACTTCTCCAGTTCTATTAACTCGCTGGAATCCTCTAGGCCTCTAACCTCAACCGAGCAAAATATAAAATCTGACCCGCCAGGAGTTCAATGTGTTGCTGCTGCTGTAAGTGTAGCATCTTCTGGGCATATTTTGCCCAAGACGACAGCCAATGCATTAGATGAGCTCAGGGGATATATAGATATGAAAGACTCGTCGGTTACGCAAGGCATGCGATCCAATATATAGACAAAATAACGATGCTGTAAGGCCGTGTTTGGATTGTGGATTTGTGGAGGGATTCAATGAGGGAAACTGAAATGATTTGAAAACCAGGGAATTGAATTTAGCTACTTTGCTTTGTTTCTTGTAATCGGCTACCTTATTGAGATATGTACAAATGCTATTGAGATATGTACAGCATTTTGGTTTTGGAGTTGAGATTCATGCCACAGCTTAAACTACGGAATTCGGTCTCCTCTTTTTTTGCTAAAATATCTTAGTGCACGTATATTTAGTGCATGTATATACGGATGTATTACACGGATATCTCTAGTTGTGTTTATTTATACGACCCAGGGCAAATGTTGGGTTGAGCTATATGACTTGTATGTATAAAGCACTCACCGTGTCCCGATTGTTCATTATTGTATATACAACATACAGGAAAGGGTGTATGGATTCATCGGCGTAAGCTGAATATTCAATGTTGTATCACTTTGGTTGGCTCTCTCCCAAGCTATTAAGCATTGCAAATTGCTAAGGATTCTATTTCTGCCCCCCTTTTTGTATTGCAACTGATGAACATTTTAGAGCATGAAGATTTATTTGGGAAGAACTTCTGAGTGAGACATAGGACCCGTTGAGTTCTTAATAATAATGAGAATATTTTTCTGTAAGTTAATAGAACTTTATTTAGTAAATATCTCGTCAAATTTGATTTTTTTTTTTTTTTTAGAACTTCGTCTGTACATTTTCGGATACTCCGGCAAAAGCAGAGATAAAGAGGGACGACAATTCAACGGAAGTATACAGAATTAAGGCTCCGTTTGTTTCGATGTAAAATATTTTTTTATGTTAAATGATTTTGGGTAAAATGTTTGTTTTTATTTGTGTTTTCCGTTGTTTGGTTGCAATTGAAAATATGTGTTTTCCGTTGTTTGGTTGCAATTGAAAATATGTGTAAACATTTTGACTAATCACAATTGTAGAGAGAGAAGAATAGAGTTTCTAGGTAAAACTTTGGAGAGAGAGAGAGAGAGAGTTTTGTTCCTCCTGTTAGTGAACTATTGGGGAAATAGCTACTGGAAACAGGAAAGTTACAGAATTCATGTCAAGAGACGAAGGATTTGGAAAATAACTTACCGTCATTTCCAACGTAAGTCATTTTACACTAAATGGTGGAAAATGTTTTACACTGAAAAATGTTTTCTTTGTTCTTTGTCCAACCAAACACCGGAAAATAGGTAAATTATTTTTGAGGAAAATATTTTGCGTAGAAACAAACGGAGCCTAAAGGTGAGAACATTATTTTGCCATGTCAAATTTTCTCACTGGTAATGTTAGAAATAATCCAATAATAAGTTTGGTAGGAGGTGAAACAAGTCCCAACTATTCCAATGGATGTATCAATGACATCTTTTACTCCACTTACTAGAAACAACAGTGGTGGACGTTTTGCATTTAAATACAACGGGGTCGTTATTTTGTGCTCCTATGCCTATCCGCAGCAATCTTCGCGGATAAGCAGATAAGGTGTTCTACGTGTTGGAGAATTCGGCTGAAATTATTCATCAATTTTACAGATTTTAATTGTAATAAAAATTTCACAGATTTACAAGTCAAAGTTATTTATTTAACAAAAATCTTTAAGCCTCATTCGGCCCAACTTTTGTGTGACTTTTGGCACAGTCTTTGGTTCTTAATTTTTACTACTATGAACTTAACTTAAATCTAGGAGTTCTGTTTTTATTTGTTTTTTTTTTGCATTTGTTAGTTTTGCGCCAAACTTTTGTGAGTTATTGATTCGTTTCGACGAAAGGAATCGGGAACATAATTTTTTTTTTACTTTTACCCAAGTATTTTGAGAAATAACCACTTTTTAAGCCAAAAAGTGACTTTTTTTTTGTTGCTAAAAAGTGGTTATTTCTCAAAATACTGGGGTAAAAATAAAAAAAATTTACTTTTTCGATTCCCCTTGTCGAGATAAATCAATAACCCACAAAAGTTTGGTGCAAAACTAACAAATGCGAAAAAAATTCAAATAAGGACAAAACTTCCAGATAGTTAAGTTTAAGTCAAGTTCATAAGAACGCCGCCTAAATTTGGCTCAAGTTTTTACATTATATCGTTTGTCTGATGAAAGAATCGGAAAAAAAACACATTAACCAAGTTGGAAAATTTTTCATGTCCGACATCGTCTTATACTGTAACTTTCTTTTCAATTTTGATTCATAGTTTTATACTTTTTTGATTTTTCTGTCAAGCTGAATATATGATTTAAAAATTACTGTCGGCTCAGATTTGCAAGAGTCGAAATGAAATTTGAACCATGCATTGCCAAACATATGACGTTAATTTCCGATTAACCGAAAAAAAAAAACATAGTATGACGTAAAAATTACTGTCGGCTCAGATTTACAGGAGTCAAAATGAAACGAACGGTTTAGATCGTAAGACTTGCTTCCCCTTGTGCGTTGTGACATTGTAAATGGAATCTCCAACTTCCACCGCTCTCGCCGAGGCAATGACCGTCGGTGACTACAACTTGACCGAAAAGCTCGGCGGTGGGACGACGTCGACGGTGTGGAAGGCCGAGCACCGGACCAACAGCCAAGT
The DNA here is from genome assembly GCA_018127125.1 of Rhododendron griersonianum. NCBI lineage: Eukaryota > Viridiplantae > Streptophyta > Magnoliopsida > Ericales > Ericaceae > Rhododendron > Rhododendron griersonianum. The sequence goes on along the minus strand of CM030797.1, from coordinate 34,724,547 downwards.
GGTGGCGCTGAAGCAGGTCCGCCTCTCCAAACTCACTCGCCGCCTCAAAACTTCCTTGGACTGCGAGCTCAACTTCTTGTCCTCCGTCAACCACCCGAACATTGTTCGCCTTCTAGACGTCTTCCACGTTGGTCTCTCTGTCCCAAATTCTAGTCATTAATTGCTTACCCGTTTAATTAATTATTTTAGAAATCGTTTCTGAAACTTACCCATTTGAACCCAAGGGGGTTTGCTCCTAAAGCTCTCATGTGCCATCAATTCCTTTGGGCCAGTCCATATAAAAGCATTTGCTCCGGCTTCAAGTTGGGGCCGCCATAGTTTGAAATATCGGGATACCTACCGATACGTACCGGTATCGGTATTGGTAGGTACCGAGTCCTGATACGGCCGGTATTGGGGTGTGAAGGAAAATTGCATACGGTGGACATTACAGCCGGTATGAGTCAATACGTAACGGTGGAATCGGTGATATGATGTGCAAAATTTTAAAGAATTCACACCTCCGGTCATTGATACTGCTAAGCTAAAACTTATACGCCCCGAAATCGTGACATCACATACGATACCGTTATGGAGACCGATACTGATATTTCAAACTATGGGCCCGTTGGTGGACGGTGGGTTTATGGTTTCAGTATTAGTCGAGGTGCGCGTAAGTTGGTCCAGACACTTGGGTATTAAAAAAAAAAAAAAACCTTACCCATTTGGGTTCCTAGGGTGTCCGAGACATATCCATTTCCTTAATTTTGGTTTTCTAGGGTTTTTGTTAAGTTATTATTTGTAGTTTTATTTATGTGTCTAGCGGTCACTTAAATGGGGAGTATTGTTTCTTATTTTGTGGGTTGTTAGCTATTTTATGTCCTACATAGTTGGGAGTATTGGAGGTGGTGTTGATGGTATCCATTATGATTGATGTGTGTAAATACGAAGTGTCCCTCATGGATATAGGAGCAAGTGAATATTTATCAAAGTCTTGTATGGTGAAGTACAGAGGTCCGGTTCTCCTCAATCGGAGCAATTCGGAGGTCTTCTCCCTTCCTTGAAGTGGGACTCTTCTCTACTCTCCTTTCATTCCATTTTATTTTTGATACAAGAAAGTTCATATCAGTTTCTGAGACTTATGCATTTGATTAATTGTAATTCTGGGGTTTCTTCTCTTCGGAGTGAAGTGATCAGTTTCTTTGAGTCAATTTGGAAACTGCTCTGCTTTGATTCTGCCATGCGTATTCCCATCTTAGGAAGTTCATTCCAACATCATCTTTCCTATCAAAGTGATTTACGTGTCTGCAAACTCTCCACTCCCGTTGCTCTTCTTCATTTACTTCTACTCTGTTACTAGTCCTTAAGGTGAAAACCTACCCCACCACAATCAGGCACGTTCCGATTGCCCTTTTTTATTTATTTATTTAATTTAGAAGGATTGGAAAAGGTGGGATTAAGGATGGGATAGAGGGGACATTTGGGTTTCCAGTTATTTTTCATTTAAGGGTGTTTAGTGAACTCCCTCCATTACATGTAAAGCTGCTACTGGGCATAACCACTTTTTGTCGACTTCAACCAACAAACAACACCAATATAAGCAGTATGTCTCAAGGCAGTTGACAAGCGCTGGTACACTCGTGTGCTCTATTTTCTTTCTGCATGGGAAGGCCAATGTCTGGATTTCTTGGTTTAGCTGAGGTGATGATGCAAAGATGTTTGTGTTGCAACTCTCTAGAATCCCATATTGAAAGGAATAGCTTCGATATGGCTGCAAACTGTATTCCTCTTGAACATATTAAAGTGCTTTGTTTATGTATTATTCTGTCTTCTGGTGCGTTTAGACTGTAGATACTTGGTATCTTTTACTACATTACCATGGAAGGCATCAGTTTGTTCCAAGCATTCAGAGTGCAGAAAATGCTCTCTTTTCGGGGAACAAAAGTAAATTGAAGGTGCATGCTACTTTAAGAAATGAAGATGCATTTCGCACAGGGATTGATAGAAGTTCAGATTGGTAGCCAGTTTTAAATTGAAATTTGGCTGGACCCAAATGAAACTCCAATTAAAAGCAAGCTCCCTCAAGCCTGTTTTTGTCACCAACCCCCTTAATCTGGTATCTGTCCTTTTTCTTCTCAGACTGAAGATTGTGTTTTCTTGGTCTTGGAGTTTTGTGCCGGGGGAACTCTATCTTCTTACATTCAGCTACATGGAAGAGTTCAAGAACAAATTGCCAGAGAATTTATGCAACAGCTTGGTAATTATTCATTGCAGTCTTGTTACCACTAATTTTTTTTATCATTGCCATTTTCTTCCTGTTTGAAATTGGATATTGCAAGTGGCACCACTGCATCGGTCCCCTTATTGCAGGAGCTGGTTTGAAGGTGCTTAGCTCCCATCATGTCGTTCACCGAGATTTGAAACCAGAGGTATGTGATATCTGTATGCGTATAGCCTTTCCAGCTCTCAATCTATTTTTTTTGAACGGCGGATTTTTTTATTTATTAATCTTTGAATGATACAAAGACCAAAGGGAGCAAGGAGAAAGGCAACAAGTACCCATTCGAGACCCCCCTTAATTGAAAAGATGCCAACCAAGGGACAAAGCCCAGCACCTAAGAGGCCTAAAAGCCCAGATAAAACAATAAAAGCAAATGGGACGTATCCCAAACACCAAAGAAGGCCTGAAAGCCCAAGTACAAGGGAATAACCCAACAATTAAAGCCCAAAACAAGATCAGGAAGCCAGACACTGTAGCCGCCGCGAAACACCAAAACCGCCGTGGGAATGGTTCTCCTATTTAATACTTAATTACTTACTGTATAGTACGTGTTGAAGCATCTTTCTCAAAACCAAGTTGCAATGATATACGGGAGCGGGACAAGCTTTAACAAGCTCCTCCACGTGTGATCCCCAACTTGCATGTGGAGAGGTAAACACACGATCCATAATATGAAGATTACAAAGCAACGCACGCATACTTTACAAACGAACAGGGAATCATTAGTACGAAGTACGAACTAGAGAGTAGAGAGCCTTGCCAAAAGCCTTTCAAACCTAGCTATGCTACCATGTTGAAGCATCCAACTCAAAACCAATTGACGATAAATGGAGTGGCATATTACTAATTTTGGACATAATAATTATTAACCTATTTAGGATAAGCTATAAACAATAGGATTTGGGGTGTCATGCAAATAGTAGACATAAATGGCTCTATGATGAGAGAGCAAGAAACATTAGTTTCACTCATTTCACTTGTTAAAGCATCCACCGTAAAAATTATTAGCAGTGAACAGAAATGCCCACAATACTTATCAAAAATAAAAAAGATGCCCATCCAACATATAGTAATCCTGAGTGAGTTATCAATATTGGGCAAGGTCTAATACTCCCCCTTATGGGCGAAGCTCACTTGCACGTGGAGAGGTAAACAAATGATGCATAACTGCCAAGTCTGCCGTAACATATGGGTTACAACAAAACAAAGTGAAATCATTTTGCAAACAAAAGGGGAATCACTTGCTATGAAATGGAGAGTCTTGTCCATGCCCTCCAAAGGCCTGGCTCTTATATCATGTTAAATCATATAACTCCAAATCAATGGGCAATGTTGTTGCCAATTTTTTGTTTTTTATATTTTATTTACATACTTTGTTGTGGGAAGAAAATGCATTCCATCACTTCCTTAATGTTGCTGACATTGATCATATTATTCATATTGACCTCAATTCCTATTTTTTTAGTGTTGTGTACTTCTGAGTGAGCTCAGATTTGCTAATGTTAATGCCCTTGTTAAAGCAGAATGTCCTGCTTTCAAGCCCTCAGAGTGATGCAGTGCTTAAAATTGCTGATTTTGGTCTCTCCCGGTAATAAATGGCTGAGGAAACTCGAAAGTAGTGACTTCAAATATTGGAAATTTGGTTGCTAATGTAAAAAGTTCTCTAATGGATCCAAATATAATTTGGGAACAGAATGATGCTTCCAAATGACCACATTGAGACAGTTTGCGGGTCTCCGCTATACATGGCTCCGGAAGTCCTCCAGTTTCAAGAGTATGATGATAAGGTAGAAGTTTTCAATTCTGTTGATCTGTTAGAATGCATGAAACTTAAATCAGCCTTATTTTAGGTTGACATGTGGAGCATTGGTGTGATTCTTTTTGAACTTCTGCACGGCTACCCACCCTTTTGTGGTAGAACGAATGTTCAGGTAGCATCTTTATCTTATACTCGAAGTATTCCTCAAATATAGCATTTCCAGTTTCCTCTGAAAGCAATTTCTATTCCAGCTTCTGCGGAATATCCAGTCATGTACGTGCCTTCCATTTTCAAAGCTCATCCTTCCAGGGTTGCACCCTGATTGTGTTGACATGTGTTCGAGACTATTGTCTATCAAGCCAGGTTTAGAAATTCTTTATTTCCCATAAACCGATATATATTCCCATGTTCTTCCGCATTTTGACGTCAAAGGTGACAATTCTCTCCATCTTGGCAGAAAACCGTTTGTCTTTTGATGAGTTTTATCGGCATGAGTTCTTAAGAGTGAGAGGGCCCAGAGGTCAAGGCTATTCATGAAGAACCCAAATCCTCCAACTTATGCAGAAATGGTGATTGCGTGGATGTTGAACTCACGAAAACTTCTTTTGCAAGATCGATTTTCAAGTATCAAAATTCATTCACTTCCTTGTTCTTCGGTATAATCACCATTTCTCTGTGCTAAGCCGTTATAATAAGATTGAATGAAGTGGTCGCAGATCTTTCCCTACTGCTTATAGTTATTGATATGGACTAATGGTTACTTCGTATTTTCGTCTAAGTACTGAGAGGTTAGAGCTTCTGGTGGATCAATCACCATAGGTGGCTGGATTGGTTTTTGTTGGCATTTCTTCCGTGATCAAGCAGTGCCGAAATTCCAAGAACTGTTGAAATCGATCTGACGGATTCTTAATTGATCAAACTCTACTGGGTTATGTCAGGGAGCTGAATGACAGCCAAAAAATCGGAGACCATTGTCATTTGGGTTGCCATGCTTCTCCCTGTTTCTGTGAAGAGGAATTGCTTTCAAGCTTTGTATGATTTAATTTCACGTGAAAATCGGTATAACCACGATGATTGATCTCGTGGTATTTCTTAATCTGAGCATCTCAGCCACAATCCTCCAGCTGCTCCCTTCTTTTACTTGGTGGGTGTGCAGAAAACGCTGAAACTAATGGTGCTGGTTTTCTTCGGTTATATGTCACGACATTCCAGTAAAGAATGTCGTGACGGCAATTACAGAAAGCAAGCAACACTGGTTTACTCACTTAAGTGCAATGGTCTTGGCGACATACTGGTTTATCTGGAATGAAGGGTTACCCAGTTATCAAATTATCACGACTTTGACACATTGAGCCATGGTCTTGCGATGAGGTCATCAGTTTGCTGAATATGAAGTTGCACATTTGTTAGACGGATCATTTGATGACATTTCGGTATTCCTGGATGACATTGGACATGTTTTCAATTAGGTGATTCTGAACTTGTTAATAATCTGTTTTGCTCTTTCTATCCTTCAATAACTTTGTTTCGCTTCTTTTCTTTTCTATATTTTTTTCCCGTTTCTTTAGTTCAATTATTTTGTTGTAAATCTGACTTTGTCTGCACTTTTTTGTAGTTTGTGCATGCAAGATGACATTCTTGCGAGCGTTCTGCTCAGTAATGGAAATTATTAGATGTCATTCTTTGGCATGTCATATATTTTAGGTATCGCAAATTGAATTATCAGAGTTTACTTGATCACTTGGGCATCGATATTGTCTGTCTAAAGATATTTGGAATTGAATGGTATCCAAAGCAAATTGATAATCAACAAATCATAAAACCATGGACCGAACTTCGGTTACACATTGAACAACATGTAAAAAAGGACGCTGAACAAGTTGATGAAACACATGACAGTTACCCCATTCGGTTCAGTCTATGACAAGTGGTTTATGGTACAACTTACATGGACTCGGGGTGTTGTGTATGGATGTGTGTTGGATTCAAATAATTGTCATGTCAAGAACATGAAAATAGTGTCTTAGCTTTGGATTCATAACTCTTAGTGTTGGATTCATCAATGTTTCATGCTCAGGGCACAGGGACACTACAATTCATATTGATATGCTTATTTTTCTAGGAAAATTTGTGTTTGCTATAATAGACTGTTTCAAGCATGATAGGCAAGTCTTGGGCATATTTAGTAGTACTCTTGAATACTATTTGTGTTTCTTAGGTGAATATCCAACGAAAATTGACTGACATAGATTTCAAATTCTTGTCCAAGTGCGAGAGTGCTTATTCTACATCTGGACGACTTCATGCATTAGACTCTCTCCTTCCCAATTTGTTAGTTGATTTCGGAAAATCCAATTTATTAAGAGAGCATAATCATTACACTTGCCAAATTTGAACTTTCAAAAATGCCCTTCAATTTTAAGGGTGTGTTTGGAACTTAGGGAAAAGAAACAAAATGAAAGGAAATTAAGGAAAATAATTTTTCCTTGTTTGGTTTGATAGGAAAGAGAGAAGAAAATAACAAAATAAAGAAACCCTTACCGAGATGTTGGTTAATCGTCTTGGGTCAGTTCTTGGTAGCCTGATCTCTAGATTTCAGAATGGTTTTGTGCCTTCGCGCGCCATTTCAGATAATATTATGATTTCTCATGAGACTTTGGAGTTCATCCGGAAGAAAAGGAGTGGCAAGAAGTCGTTTTTTGCATTGAAGTTGGATATGGATAAAGCGTATGACAGAGTTAGCTGGGATTTCTTGCTCAATATGGTTCGGGTTATGGGTTTTAGTCAAAGGTGGGTGAATTGGATCAGGCAATGCTTTACCATGGTCTCCTCTGTTGTGGTCATTGCCATTGGGAATAGATCAAGGTCATTTGTACCGACTTGTGGGATTCATCAGGGAGATCCTCTTTTGCCATATTTATTTATCCTGGTAGCTCAAGCGCTTTCAGATGGTCTAGCAGAGTTTGCCTCCAATAAGGTGTGCAGGGGAGTTGCTGTAAGTCCTCGTTCTCCTCGCATTTCACATCTTTTGTTTGCGGACGACTGTTTTATCTTTATGGAAAATGGTATGGATCATGCTTGGTGTCTTAAACTGCTTCTTGATATTTTTTGTGACTAGGCGGGTCAGAAAATCAAATTTGCTAAGTCTAAGTTATTTGTGAGTCCTAATAAGCAGTTAAGGGATGTGGAATGGTTAAAACATATTTTTGGTGTCAAATGTGTTGATAAACCTGGGATTTACTTGGGGGCTAATTTAGATTTTACTTGTCGGAAAGGGAGGCTTTTTTCTCGTGTGATGGATCGGATTCAAGTTAAGTAATTGGAAGGCTCCTTTGTTACCTTTTGCGGCTAGATTGGTTTTGGCTAAGCATGTTATGCTAACCATACCCATTTATTTGCTTTCGGTGTTTTGGGCTCCTGTGTATTTTTTAAATAAGGTTAAAAGTGTTGTTACTCAGTTTTTTGTGGCATGGTGAGAAGGACAAGGGTTTGGTATAGCGGAAATTGAATATTTGCTGTCTGCCTAAGAGCAAGGGTGGGTTAGGTTTGCGAGATTTAGCTTGTTTGAATCAGGCGTTGCTTGCTAAGATGGCTTGGAGGATTTTTAAAAATCCTGATTCGTTGCTTTCATCAGTTTTGCTGGAAAATATTGTTCTTGGAATGAGTTTTTGGATGGTAAAGCTGCTTCTAATTCGTCATGGGGCTGGAGAAGCATTCTATGGGGAAAGAAGCTGTTAAGAGAAGGATTAAAATGGAGAGTGGATAGTGGGACTAAGATAGATATCTTCAAGGTGGAATGGATCCCTAAACTCCGGAATCCTTATGCTGGAAGGGATATGTCTCAGCATTTTAGTAGTTTTAAAGTGGCAGATTTGTTTGATCAGAGTTCTAGGGAGTGGCGAGCTCCTTTGATTTCAATGTTTTGTCCGAGAGCGGTAGCTCAGAAAATTCTGGAGGTGTATGTACCAGTTTCTACTATTGAGGATGAGGTTACTTGGGAGCACACTAAAAATGGCATTTTTTCAGTCAAGTCGGCATATTTATTTCAATTTTCGAGAACTCATGGTCAAGCTTTTGAGGAGGCTAAGAGTTTGTTTGGGCCATGGGGGAAAGTTTGGGGTCTGGGTTTGCCGCCAAAATTCCAGTTTTTTATCTGGAAGGTTTTGCATAGAATTTTGGCTGTCAAGGATGCTTTGCTTAGAAGGAATATTAGTGTTGATCCGTGTTGTCCGTCGTGCGATCAAAACTTGGAGATGATTGAGCATTTGTTTCTCCAGTGCTGGTTTGCTAAGACGTTGTGGAGGGCATCACACTTGGGTTTTAACTTTGACGTGGAAATGCCAGTCTCGTTTGGGGTTTGGTTTGAGGGGTGGATATTGATGGTGCCTCTTAAGGAGTTGATTTGGGATTCGGTTTTTACATTGTGGTGTATTTGGTGGTGCGTAATGATGCCTTATTTCATAGTGCTAATTGGGAATCGGTTAATGTTTTCGATAATGCGTGCGTAATGATGCCTTATTTCATAGTGCTAATTGGGAATCTGTTAATGTTTTCGATAATGCGTTGACCTGTTTTTCAGGTCTCAGGAATTTATACAGGTTGGTGAAGAAGTGTGGGTTTCAAGATGTTCTTCAACCCGGAGCTGGCCATGGGTCTGTCATAAGGAGTCCTGATTTGCAGTTTGTGTTCAAAGGTGGAGAAATGGAGGTGCTGGGCTTTAAGTTTTCTCTCACGTATGGGGCTTGGCATGCTAGTTCGGGTTGTGGGGTAATGGCTTGGGTTCAGGTGGATGAGGGTGGTCAAGAGGTGGCGCATCATGTAGCTAAATGTAATTCTTCTTCTGTGGTATTGGTAGAGATCGGACCTACTTACCTTGCTTGTAGACCAGTCTTCTCTCTTGATGAACTCTCGGCTGAGGCTGGTTTATTGGTGCCGGAGTGGGCATTACAGTCCGGTTTTTTTGGAAGTTTGCATCTGTGCTGATTGTGTGGCTTTTGTGCAGGGGCTTTTTAAGCCCGAAGAAGCTGACTGTTCTTTGCAATCTGCTCTTATGGACTTTTGTTCTTTATTTACTTGTTTTAATGTTGTAAAAGTAGTTAAGGTGGATAGAAATGTGGTTAAGCCTGCCCATGTAAAAAGCTAGGGCAGTTATGTTGAACTGGTAACTTGGTTTAATGAATTAAGCTTGTTTGTCAAAAAAAAAAAAAAGTGAATTTTTCTCTACACTTTGCTCAATTCCCCCTTCCTCAACTTAATTGGGTGTAAGTTAAAGTTGTCACATCACTTCGAAGAGAATTACAAAAAGAGAATTCCATAGGGGTTTATTCCTTGACTTTCTCTAATGGACAAACGTTCGGGACGTAAGAAAGTCAAATGGTGGACAAACAAAATGAGACGAGATTGACAGAGACTGTATATACATCTTTGCCAATGAAGGAGAATGTTTCTTCCTTGTATGACAACGAATGGCATAAAACGTGTACCCAAAAAGAGGAATGGCATAATGGTCCAAGGATTAGGGTTCAGACATCTTTTACTCGTCATTGTCATATTGATTCATCTGCTGGTTTAGCCATGAGGGGTACGAGTATATGTGATGCAGCTTGTGGGGTAGTGCAAATGGCCACATCCCTCACTAACGCAAGGCCACAGCCTTAAGCTTGAGAAATTTTTTGGTGCCGGGCAGGTGGTAGTGTGGTACCCGTTGCCGATCCATGCCGTTTAATATTTGATTAAGATTTTATTTGCTAAATTACTACTCCGTAGTACAATATATACATAGCTTTTTTGGTACTCCATTGCCTTATCTACACATCAACTAGCTTTCCATTCCTGATGACGTGCAGTTCGTACCAAGTTGGTCCAATTGATAACGTCTGCCGTCAATCTGATTTTTTCCGTCCAGTTTGGCTAACAGATGTTAGCAATTGGACCAATTTGGTATGAAAACCAAACTTAAAAGGCAATGGCGGCTCCAGGATTTTTCGGGAGGGTGTTCAAAAAAAAATCTTACAATATACTACCCAGTATTTTAAATGGTGCTTGCCACTAGTCAGGCGGTGACCTACCGCCAAGCACCAAACCCGCCTAGGTGCCGCCGAGCAATTCGGCATTTTTTTTTACAAAATTCAAGAGATTATTTTTAATACAATATGGACTGAAATAAAAAAAATAAAAGAGACTAACACTGTTTATATATTAAAAACTATGGTTACAAAATTAAGTAATCCAATTTTCAATCCGTTTCAACTGATGCAAAGATCTTATTTTTATGATCATTTTATCTCAAAGGGTCATAATTAATATTTGTCTCTAGGGCTCTCAAAATTAAATATTTGCTCTTCATTTGGTTCTATGGCTCTCTTAGGGATTCTCATATGACATCCCTAGAGCCAAAAATTAATTATGACCCTTTAGGATAAAATAATTAGAAAAATAATATCTTCACATGGGTCCAAACAGATTAAAAATTGGAGAACTTAATTTTGTAGACTGTTTATATATTAAGAAATATGATGGAAAAATATATAAACAGTCTCAAATAAAGAGAATAAAGAGCCGTAATTTTATCACTAATCAGTGGTCATTGATGTATGAACTGGGTGTTCAAAATTTTGTGAATTGGGTGTTCATTGATATATGAACTGGGTGTTCAAACTACTTCAAATCATGAGTTATCCTAAAATTTCTACATGTATTATAGCAATTTTTTTTTAGGTAGTCATGTGACCATGGTGGGCTCCATGTGGAGCCGCCTCTGTTTATGTTATTCGTAGATCTTTTGTAATGTCCTTACTTTATTTGCAAATAAATAATAGCAAAATAATTATCATACCAATCAAGTTTTTTCACCAAAACGTAAATTTTATGGTTTGAATCATTCTTGATACTTTCCTAGGCACAAATAATTCGCTACACAATACTCGTATGTGAAAATTTGATTTAAATGAGTGCCGTACGAACGGACAATGCTTTAGACAAACATAGAACACTACCAAAAAAATAATGTTCATAAATTTCATATTTTACAATAAGATGCTATGAACTAAAATTGTACATAAAAGTCCTTCGAGCCAACCTAGTCTAGTTCAATTATGTCCGTCTATTATTATCAACAGAAAAAACAACATCTATGTCTAATCAGCCCCAAAACATCTGCAAATGTAGCAACACAAACACCTAGCAACACAGTAAAAAAAATGGACTTACACTATCCAAATCCACAACATAAATGGCCAGCAATGACCAAAAAAAAAAAACATACTTCAAATGCAGATATTCAATACCAAACTAAGCTCTTTTCTTTAACAAAAGTCTCTATGTTACATATTGACTTCAAACAGAGTTCACAAACAGAAGTCAACCTAAGAAATATGCAAATCAATCCTTTGATGCTGCTGTGAACTCTATTTTGGAAACTCTGTTCCTTCACGGTCTGGAAGATGATGCAAAAATTATTCAGGTTCTAGGACACCGTCATATTATGCCTCAAGTTCTTTTGGGAGGCGATGAATTTGACAAGGCTGATGATATTAAACTATCATTTTCACTAAAGTACAAATCAATGTTGTCTACCACCACCATATTTTGGTACTTATCAAAATGGGAGAAATGAAAACATGAGACCTATAAAGGTACTTTTTCAAAGTCCAAACAAGTTAGGTAGAGGTATACGCCTCATTGACTGTTTGGATGCATTGAAAATGAACAGTAACAATTTCATGCACATTTTTTCCCTATTTTGGAATTCACCGCCAATAGCTTTTCCATCCATTTTAACGGAATTTTTAATAGTTGCACTTCAGTCCAAAGTACAAGGGGTGTAAGTGCCTAAATTTAGAGTACAAGGGGTGTATGTGCAAATCGGTGATAGTACAAGGGGTGTAAGTGCAAATTCCCCTATAAATTTTCCTAGAAATTATTTTACTCATCACCACGTCCTCATCAGATATGGGGAAAACTCAAAACGGTACACGACAGGACTGAAAACCAGTAGGTGAAAAGACCTCCAAAAAACAAACAAATGGAAAACAAAACCCCCTAAACCCAACCGCACACCTTATTATTTCACCACATGTCAAAGGGCTTCAGATCTGGAAACGAAGGACGAGAAACAAGCCAGAGGAACCACCATTTGCCAGTGCCACCGACTCTGAGGAGTCCTCGCCGTTCAACGAACCACCGCCCGAAAACTGAGGAACTTGAAGGCACAACGGTAAGGGAGGAAAGAGGCGAGGAGGGACAGAGGAAGAGGAGGAGGAAGGGGGGTAGACACACACAAAAACCATCCACCCACCCCCGGCCCAACGACGCTCTAAATTTGGGTTTTTTAGTTATGTCATTGTAGGCCCCCTAAGATATCTATAGGATTGTTAGAATTGTGGCTAATATGATAAGTATGAGAGATACTGAAGAGTTCTGGAAATAGGCGTGTTGGATGTCGCCGAGAGAAGTTAGGAAAAGACTGCTAGTGAAGGCGGTAGGGCTACAGCTCTCAGCTGTAGGGCTACGGATGAGAAAAGCTGTTGGTTAGAGACCGCGTAGCCCTAAAACTCTAAGCTGTAAGGCTACCGGTTGTGTTACGGGTTAGGGTTGGAATAGGGCGGGTATAAAGGCTCTCTATTGTAAAACCCTAAAGATAAACTGTGATCATCAATAACATCAAGACTGCTTTCACTCCCGTGAACGTATCCGATTTTGGGATATCTCTGTGTCGTTTTCTTTACTGCTTTTATACTCGTGAATCGTGTGTGTGTGTTTTGATCCTAACAAGTATGGATCGTAGATTTTTCAGATTATGATGAGAATCCGGTAAGTACATCATAGATTTTGTAATGGATTTTTTAAGTCAAAGTACGGTTATTTGTTTTGATTTGTATGAAAGAACAATTACAACTCAAAATACTCTCAACATGTGATTTTTAAATTCTGCATTCTCAAATTCATTTCAAACATAAAAAAAAATCCTTGAAAACAATGCATTTTATCAACTCTCAAATACTCAAATTTAACATTTACAAAATATAAAAAATGAAAAGGAAAACACTTACCTCCGGCGGAAGATAATAGATAATAGGTAAAATGTACATTAATATTTGAAAAAAGTATATTAATATTTGTGAAATATGTATTAATATCTATAACTTGTTTGAAATTATTGCCCTAGTGAACAGAAGTTAGCAAAGGTTAAAGCATCCACAATTGACTTATCAAAATTGGATAGCTAAAAGTTGTCACATCATTGGTTAACCATTGGTGCATGCCTAAAGTTAGCAACTCTAAGTTCTACAATGGCCTAATCAAAATGAGTTGGCAGATCGGTCTGTTATTTTCTTCTCAATTGAATGGTTCACATTGAATGACATTCTAATAAAATAAGAGAAAATAAAGAGCATTTGTTAAAATTCATAAAGTGACCAACATTGTTAAATGCACAGCCACTTGTCAAAGCGGAGAGTGAGTTTCACCTAAAAAAACATTTGCTTTATGGAGAATGAATTTCAACAAAAAAAATGTTCATATCAGTAACTGTTATGAGTATGACCCACTACTTTTTGTTGTTGAGACTATTTTTTGTTATTGAGACAAATGTTGCTAAACTTTGGTTATTGGAAGACTGAAATTTGGGTATGGATTAAGAGGTTAGGCCTATTTTGGCCAAATAATCGATTAGGCATATTTATTTTGTCATTCAATTTTTTTCGTAATTATTAGTTTTTTGTCAATTTTTTTGTGGTAGCGTTGTCATGGCATGAGAAATGTAAAAAGTAAAAAATTACGATCGAAACCAATTTTTTTTTGAATAAAAACAAAATAAGCCAATCTTTTTCGTCTTTATTCAAAAGAATTGGATTTCGATCGTAATTTTGTACATTTTAGATTCCTCTCGTCATGACGAAACAATAATCCACAAAAAATTAACAATGCGAATTCTTTTTAAATAAGGACAAAAAAATAAGCCAAATAAATCATTTGGCCAAAATAGGCCAAAGTCGATTATTATATTTTGAGTCATTTTTGAGATCAACGTTACTAATACTCTATTGTTAGGTTGGAAGAGACAGAGAGAAGAAAGTAAAAATTTCAAATTTAATAAGTAGTAAATTTTACTTTCCATTTTCCGCCAAATTTTTATTTTTTTCCCCTTTACTAAGGCCTCGTTAACATTTTGTAAACATTGCTTTTGGAGAGCTTTGGTTATAGTACCAGTGTATGCTCAAATAGGCTCCTTCCCTAATCCCTTACGAGTCAGCTCTTTCACTCTCTACGATTCCTGCCCTGCAATCCGTCGCTCCAACTCACGGGTAAATTCTCTCTCTCTCTCTCTCTCTCTCATCCTCTGTTTTTTCCCCAGAGCTTTCCGAGCGAACCCTTGGGACGTAATCCGCACGAATCTGTGATTATTCGTCGGAGATCATCCTCACCTGATTGGCTCTCCTTATTTACGACTCAGAACCAAAATCTAGGTAATAATCCATTGAAACCCACTCCGCCCTTAATTCAAAATTATATCAAATCGAACTTTACTCTCATTTTACTCCAAGGGAGACTCGAAGTTTTACTCCACAATTTAAATTTTACTCAAATTTTACCCGCCAATTTCCTCCCTCTCACAACTATGTCAGCTATTTATTCAATTTTTTTTGCTTGGATTTGTGTTAGAGCATTCAAGTATTTCATATCAAATGAAGTTTTTATTCGTATTTTTACTCAAACACTCCAGGGTCCAGAATTAGTCGAGGTGAGCACAAGTTGGCCCGGACATTCGGTTATAGAAAAAACAAACTTGTCTGTGTTCTTTTATTTTTGGAAAAAATCTATGTACTACTGGAAACTTGTTTCAGTGTATTTGTAACATAAACAAGATTTTCTGTTTATTTTTTACATATTCCGAAATATCGTCATTTTGTTTATTTTTTGCTTAACGGTGTGATCAGTTTCTTTACCCAGTTAGTCCTTTTCGTGTAAATACAACTACTGTGGAAGGATCTTCTATGCTTATTCAAATTGACTGAAAGTAAATGAGATTCAAATTGCAATTGGAATGGCAGAGGCAAATAGGTCCAACCAAATTTTTTGTAATTCCGATTCCACTATCAGCAACTTTGTGCTTGTGGGATGACAGATACATAGTGCAGTATTGTGTAGGCAGCATATGCTTTTATTACAGAGAGAGTGAGAGCGCAATCCATGGACGTAGAGTGAAGAAAATAAGGAGGAAGGTTTTATAACCCTATCACAATTTTGTTGACATTACCTTATCTGGTATAGGTCACCTATGTGCGTAGATGTTTAACTGAAAAGAGCACAGTGAACCAGATTTCTGTTAAGTGATCAATCTTCATACATTGTTTTGTAACTAAAATTCCAATAGTCTTTGGCAATAGTAACCATTTCCACTGTTCCCAGTTGAAATGTGTATCTTGATTGGGCATTTCTGTTTAATAGGAAAAAAGCTTTGAAAAGAGGGTTTGTGATGGAGGGTTTTGGGTATTACTATTACCAATTGAGACTTCATTTGTCCCATCCAACTGGAAGGAAACTTTTTTGAGCGACGTGGACTTTTTTACGCACTCCTCGTGCTTGTTAGTTCATTTGAAGGAGACAGAGACCCTTTTGCTGGTATGCACTTTGAAGATCCTATTTGGTCTTTCAAAAGAGGCTAGATTAATTGAAGGGAAGCTTGATCATATCTCTTTCTTTGATTCTGTTCCAATGCAGTGGATATTGCCTTCTCTGTATTAGGGTTTACCTAGGTTCTGAGCTAGTTGTTGCCATTGGTCTTAGTTAGTTGAACATTTCGTCCTTGGAATCAATTTAACTTAGTTGCGGGTTGACATGTATTAGGAGTCATAGACCATATGCTGTTGACTATTTCATTGCAATATATAGTTGCTTCAGTTATGAAATAAGTCATTATTTTAGGCCAAGTTGCAGTGTAGTTGATCATTTCCTTTCATGTGATGCAAGTCTAAGTAAATTTATCATCTTGGATAGTACTATTTTTCTTCTAGCGCGATCACTTGTAAGTTGTAACTTCTAACAAATTTGATATATCCGTACAACGTTCCTAGAATTTTTAAACGTAATCTTTTATATATCCGCAATTTATTTACTTATTCTTTGTTAATGTGAACATTACAGGTGACATATGATGCTTAGAAAAATGCCGTAGTTGCTTGGTGCGTAATGGAGTCTCCTGTGAGTTTTTCCACTCGTCTTTTTCTTAGTTTCTGTTCCGAGACTGGTGTTAATAACTGCTGTTATGACAGCATGGTAACTGACGCATTTCTCTCGAAGCATGGTACTGCTAAATATTTGCTACCTCTAGCATCAACCCATGAATTACAGAAACAAGCATGTGGGGCCTAACCCAATCTAAGATTGATCCTTATGTTCTTCATTCCAATAGACTTGATTACTACGTCCGTCTAATTAATACTACTAGAAGCTATGGCACATACAATGCGTGTGCAAACACCTTAAGAAAGTACCCTTAAAAAAAAAAAATGACATAGAAATGATGAAGAATCAGTAATTACGTTTTGCAGTTTTTAGCGATGAATTGAAAAGAAAATTGAAGACAAAAGAAAGAGAGTCGCTTCAAATAGGATTTGAGTTTGTAATGAAGACAAAGTATATTGGAGTTGGCAGTTTTCTTTTGAACGGCAAATGGGTCAGAGGTTTGAACGGCAAATAGGGTAGTGCCGTAGTGGTTTCCAATGCATGTATGCAACTGTCGTGTGAGCGTACAATTTTACCCGTGAAATTTAAACTACAAACTCAAGGGAATCTGAACGGCAAATGGGGTAGTGCCGTAGTAGTTTCTAATGCATGTATGCAACTTTCGTGTGAGTGTACAATTTTACCTGTGAGATTTAAACTACAAACTCAAGGGAATCTGTTCTAGTGAGGATATTTTAGGCATTCAAAAGTGTGAGCCAGCTTCAAGAATGAGTCCACACCAAAAGTTGTTCTCCCTTCATGCAGCTTGGCTTCGCTATCGCTCATGACTTGGTATAGAGCCGTGTAGTGGTCAGCCTTCCCACCAGAATGCCTCTGTAGTTGTAGTCTTGTAGTTGGCATAGAATAGGTAGAATAGATAATATACAGCATCCTAGAAACTTCCAGTTTTTCGTTGATTTTCCACTGAAACTGCTTAGCATTTCCCCCATTTTTTCTATTGCCACATTTCAGGACAATAAAACAAGAGCTCCGTGCAGGATTGGTGATAGATCAACAAGTGATGTTGTCGTAAGGTTACGAACGCAGGAAGGCCGAGATGAGTGGGTATACTGCCACTCCTATGTCCTCATAAGTAACAGCAAGTATTTTTCTGATCGCTTATCTGAGAATTGGCCCACCTGTCAGATTCTGGATTCGCGCAACTGCGTTGAGGTCTACTGTCAAGAATCTGACCTGGACTACCATATTAATGTCCTTCGCCTATTCTATGACATAAATGTCTGTTCAGTGACTGACATGTGTCATGGTGTTAGAAATGCCCTTGGTGCTCTCCGTGTGGCCAATGAGCTTGGGTGCCCCCATATAATTGCTTCTTGTGTGGACTACTTGGAAGCAGTCTCTTGGGAAGAAACTGAGGAGGAGGAGATACTAAGAACCATTCCAGGAATGGGATCACAAGCAGAACCGATACTTGCTCGTCTCCAACCTGTCAATACAACTGCTATTGTCAGGATTTTTCTTGCAGCCATTCGATTTGCCACGTCATCCCCTTGTCCATCCCTGACTGATTTAAAGACCTCAGCTCAAGAGCAGCTCGAGTACATGCTTACTGAAGATGATGATGCTCCACTACTAACAGCTGACGACCAAATAAAATCGGAGGTAAGTGAATGTGTCAATAGCCTCTTTACCAGATTTACCACTCTATTAGAGTCTTTAGTATGCAAGACCGAAGAACCAGTTTCTGAAACAGGGAAATTGCAGTTATTCCAATCATATCTGACAGACTTATCATGGGCTTGTCAGATACTAGTCAAATTGGAGATAATGAGAGAGTTTATTATGAAGTGGATGGAGGCATCGGATAACATAGTGAAGGCAGTTGACCAAGCTAGCCCAGAAGCCGATATTCTTGAGTCAAGATTGAAGATTGTGGAGATCACAGCTAAGATTTTAGAACCGATGGCTTATGGAACCATAATACTGCCAACTGCAACACGCCTTAAGATGGTGAAGGTGTGGCTTCCATTCACGAGGATAGTGAAGCCTTTGATTGATGCTGCCTCGGCTGATGGTGAGGAGGGTCTGGCACTAAAAATGGATGGTGAGCTCTGGCAATCCTTGGAGTCTGCGTTTGTTTCAATCATTCTTGCATTGCCATCTGGGGACCAGGCCGAGATCTTGACTGGGTGGTTGCAAAACGAGCATATTCGATACCCAGATCTCACGGAGGCATTTGAGGTGTGGTGTTACAGGTCTAAGGTTGCCAAGAGAAGACTAGCATCATTTGGGGTATCCATAGTATGACCTAAATCCATAGTAAGACCCGTATTTAATTTTGATAATTTTAATGCGAGATTATGCTTTTAATGTGAAATATGATGTGGGAATGTCTTGGGGTTGAAGTGTGATTGCTTTATAGTTGGGAAGCCATTGTGAAACTTGAGTTTTGGAAGGGTGTATGTGTAATCTGGGGTGTATATATGTCAAAAAAATCTCAGGAAAAGGAAGAAAGAATCACTTTCCCTTCTCTCTCTCATCTCACTCACGCCTCTCCCTCTCTGCTCCCACACGGCACACCTCTCTCTCACTCAAATGCCTCACAAAGCTTCAAATCCACCATAGATCCTTGAAACCCACGCACCTCTCGCCATTATTAGCATCTTTGGCTCTCGGATCGCATGGGAGGAGCTCGGAGGAGTGTTTTTGGGTGGAGTTCAACTTTTGAAGTTCTAGGGTTCGATTAAGCTTGGATTGGTGCTTTCAATCTTTGAGGTAGGAAAACCTAACTACTTTTATGTGTTTGAGTTAGTTTGATGCTTGGATATTGGGTTTAATATTCCCCTTGTTGATTGTTTGAAGTCTAATAACGAGTTTCCCCCTTTTTCGTTCGCATTTTTGCTGAAAATCGCACCTTCAGGACTCGTGGTATCGATACCTCAAAATGGGGTATCGATACCCACTTCAAATCTGGAAAATTCCCTTGAGGTATCGATACCTCAAATAGGGGTATCGATACCCCTGCCTTATTTCTTTCAGATTTTTCTTGCAACTCTAGACGGGCATAATTTCGTCATCCGAACTCCATTGGGGCAAACCTTATATCGAAATTGATGTGCTCGGAGTCTACTTTCTAATGGTGGTGGTTTCATAATCTAATTCTGAACCTATAAAATGTTATGGCCAAAATACGGCGGGCTGGTTGTAGATTGCATGTCGATTTTGGAAGTTAGGTTGTATTTGGACTTCACAGGCAATTAGAGACACCTAGGTCGTTGGGACGGGCATGTATGCATTTTGTGGCATGGTGTGGGTGTTGAATGATTGGACTATGTAGTAATTTATCGTATGGTATCGTTAATGGGTTTGTATCAAGAGGAATATGACAGCATGTAAAGTATAACAAATGGTTAACGATGAGAATTTATGATACATTATGAAGTAAGAAAGAGTGAAATAGGAAATTACGGACACCTTATGAGCGGCATATGATTTCTATGGGAATGACGATTGGAATGAATAAGCAATTGGGAAATGAAACTCTTAATGATATACGGTTCAGACTCTTTACCACGTATTTGACATGTGTTGGTGTAAATCGCTGGTGTGAGGTCGATGGTCTTGAACATGAGATCATGTATGATGTGAAGGGGATGGTGTGAGGTCTCCAAATGCTCGGTTATCCATCACATGATGGTAGATTGAATTTGAAATAAAAAGGTTAAAAGAAATAGACTAGACAAGATGGTTGAGTACAACTAGAAACTTGAAAAGTTGACACGAGTGTGTATATGCCAATGAGATGCGGGTTTGTGAAATGGAAAAAGAAAGAGAAAGTGATCGTTCGAGAACCGAGAGTGTATCCAAGTCTGCAACAATGGAAACGTGAAAACAGAAAATGATATTTGCAATGGTAAGCCCAAAATCCAAGTAGAAGGTGTGTGAGTGTGTGTGTGTGAGCTTCTTGATGTCCAGCGTGATTAAAGTGTCGCGTGTATTGATGTGTCGATATGCAAGCGAATGTTTTGATGTTAATGTTGTTTGATTGTGTAAGGACCCGTAATTTCAAAAATCATTAAAAGATTTATTCGATATTATTATTGAAGGAAAAAGATGGAATTTGTTAAATTTATTTGATTTGGGGTTAATGTGAAAGGATTTTTAGTGGAGGGAGTGCAAGTGTGAGTTGTTGTGAGTGAGTGTGTGTATATAGGTGTGTGTAGGAGTAGGGGATTAAAATCCCAACTCCATTCTCTCTCTCTTCTCCACCGGCTCTCTCTCTCCCCCTCTCACTCTCTCTTTGGCTCTCTCTCACTCTCTCCATCTCCCAACCAAAAACCCACCAAAATTACTTGGAACCTACACAAACCAACCTTCAATTTGTCTTCTAAACGCGACACAAGCTTCGAATTTCGTAGGTCAAGCTCGATGAAGGATTATTCGGTTGAGATTGAGGATTTCGGAGTCAAGGGCTTGCGCGGCCCGATCTCCTTTCGTGTTTGCTCTCCAACTTCGAGGTAGGGATTTCTTACTCCTTCTATATGCTTATGAGTTGATTATGTGCTTTGATCGTGCTTGAAATTGTTGGAAGTAGTTTCGAAAATCTGCTCGAACTCATCTGGTATCGATACCATTTGGCATTGGTATCGATACCTTTGTGTTACAAATCCAGAAAATCACTTTTTATTGATACCATTTGTCCTGGGTATCGATACCCTTGCGTCTGGAGAGCTTTTTGGTCAAATAGTATTGATACCATTTGACTAGGTATCGATACCTTTGGCTTAGGGATAATTTTCAGCTTTTTTCTAAAACTTCATCTTTTTGACCTCCGATTACTTCTAACACCTCTAAAACACTTTTAAACTGTCTCTAAACTTGGTTGTTCGTCCTTTGATGATTCGTTGATCGTTTCCACTATTTAAACAATCGTTAAATGTCATCTTAGTTTCATTGTAAATGAGAAACGTACCGTAAAGCTGGTTAGGAGTACCGTAGGCTATATGGGGTGCCATAGTCAGTATTATGGGGAGACGTGAGCATGTCTAGCATGATCTCTTATCCTCTTGATTCGTCGAACTATTAGTTCCCAACGGCGTTTGTTGTTAAAGGTTTAAGTATCGATACAGGCGAGTCGTGTAGAGACTCGCAAATTTGTTTTAATTTCAGAAATCGTTTATTTCGTCAATTAGTTGTATTGCTTGTAAAATCACTCGTATGTTGTGAGGGTGTACGGAGATACGTATCCGGGTGTGTATCGGGCTCTCGTAGGATAGTAAAATGTTAGTTTTGATGTTGCAATGATGTTTGGAAGTGTTAGTACCAAGTCAGGTTCGTTTCGGTGTCCGTTGGAAAATTTTCCTGCATGAACCGGTACAGCTTTTCCCCGTACCGGTACATGGTATCCAGAAGTTGTGATTTTTGACAGTTTGAAGGTTCATGAACCGGTACAGCTTTTACCCGTACCGGTACATGGTCTGTT
Organism: Rhododendron griersonianum; assembly: GCA_018127125.1. Taxonomy (NCBI): domain Eukaryota; kingdom Viridiplantae; phylum Streptophyta; class Magnoliopsida; order Ericales; family Ericaceae; genus Rhododendron; species Rhododendron griersonianum. Next base: position 34,702,860 of record CM030797.1, on the reverse strand, counting down.
TTTTGCACTTTTTCAGCACGCTTTTTGGACCACTATAAATACTCCTTTATGTCATTTCTCACACCATTGGGCCACGAAATTAGATTTCAAAACTCTCTCTCAACTCTCCCTCAACTTCTCTCTTCGATCTCAACACCTTAGAGCGTGATTCCGGACGAAGTCCAAGAATTAAAGTTGCTATACGGAGCACGGGCTTTCCGAATATCCAAGAAAAATCATGATCGGACCGCGTGGGAGCTCGGTTGACTTGGTCAAAGGTTCGGGTTTTGCTTAAAACCCATGAGGTAGGGATTTCTTACTCTTGTTATGCGTTTGTGTGATGTTTATGTACCTAGATCGTGCCTTGTTTCGTCGTTTGAGATTGTTTCTTCCATTCCCGAATTTCTGCAGAACAGGTCCCTGTTTATGGGGCATTTTCGTCATCCTAAACTTAGAAATGAATTTTGGTTCCTTCATATGAAATAGAGTAGACTTGGAACCCGTTCTAATGCCGCTAGAATCACCCGAAACCGTTGAGAATTGAATAAATGGTGGATTTTAGAAATCAGGTCTCGAATCTGTCTCGTTTTCTGGGCTTCAGCCAACTTCGAACGACCATAACTTCTTCGTCCGATGTCCATTTTATGTAAATTTTGTGTCGATTCGAAGGTCTTGAAGTTAGCTTTCGTTTGCCGCCGGAATCACCTTATAACTCTTAGTACACTGAAAGTTATGGCCATTCGAGTAGAGGTGTGTCAGTCTACCAATGTCTGTCGGCTATTCTAAGTTGTTTTCGTTCCATGCTATGACTCCCTACATGATTAGAATATGTTTAAGTCACTCTTGAGTATGTATGCTTGTGACCTATTGGCTCGTTGTTCGATCGTATCTTTTAGCACTCGTTTAAGTATAATATTAGGATCGTTGGTTGGAGAACATACCACGGGGTTGATAGGAGTACCAAGGATAACAAGGGGTAAAGCGGTGATGTATCGTGGAGTCTTTGTGGGTCCGGTACGTGGCATAGGGCGTCGTGATAGACCTAGATGGATAATGTGAACTTAAGCTATGTGTCTATGTACTATGGAGTGTGTTTATTAGTTTGAAATCCTTTGAATGTTAATAAATGATAGCATGTGAAAATTGGAAAACGTTGTCTTTTGAATATGGATTGGTATTGCACGTGTGTATGTGAGTAGTGAATTTTGAATTGAGGGTCCTGCAACGCAAGGTGTGGTAATGCGGAGACTCTAGAGGGCCCGCAACGCAAGGTGTGGAAGTGCGGAAACCCAGGTGGAGAGAATTCAATGTGAAGCGAGGGGAGGTAGCACAGTTGAATGTCTCTCCTGATGAAAGAAGTTATGATTGATTATGGAAGTTCATGTTGTTGTTTGGGCTGTGGTATGCCTGAGATTGTAACTGTTGAAAAGGGAATAAACGATTGATTTCTTCAAAGTTTTGAAAAGGAATGAATTTGGTTTTGGAAAAGGATTTTTATGAAAATCCTCCGGCTATTATTGAGCGAATCAACGGTTTCCGGTATTTGGGCACAAATCAACGGACTCCGGCTATTCAAGCTCGAATCAACGGAGCTTGACCCGTGAAGGTCGAGAGTTTTCTCGAAATTGTTTTGGTAATAAAAAAAAAAGGAATGTTTTTCCCTCATAAAAAGGGGCTCAATATCGAATGGTAAGACATGAGGAAGTTGGTTGCGAAGTTCATTGAGGAGTCTTTATATGGCTTGAGAAATTGTCGTATGTTATTTAGATTGATGTGGGTTTATTGTTGTTTCTAGTTTGATGTACGAGTGATTAGGGACTTCTTTAAGACGTGAAAGTTCCGTTGTCATAGTTTGTCGGTCATTGTGGTCCCCTTTGTATCCCTTATCCGTTATTGAAACTCACTCATTCTAGTTGCATACCTCATCACATTTTCATGTAGCTTGTGTAAAGATTTCTCTACTGGGCTAGCGTAGCTCAACAAAATCCTTCTTTTCAAGATCAAATGTGGGGCAATAGCTTGCATGGCATCGTGTGCTCAACGGGGAAGATATTTTGGAAGCTAACTTCATTAGTCACTTAATCTTTTTTGTATTGATTACCCTTTGGTTAAAGATGGCTATGTAACTAATAACTTTGAAATTTCTTTTGTCTAAACCGTTTGTATTAGAGAAAACTTGTTCGTACTTGTACAATTTGTTAATTTGGGCCGTGGTGCCAGGGTTGTATTTCACTAAATTTGGAGACTTTGTTTGTAAATTAATTCGGTGGAAAATTCTTTTGGGGTATTTCTTATGATATGCGAGAATCTTTTATCGAAATGATTTATTATTTATGTTGAAAATCGAGAGCGTGACAAATTGGTATCAGAGCAACTAGGTTAGAATACTTTGAGACCGTGGGGAGACTTTTAGTCTCATGGGTTCAAAAGTCATTGCATAATTTAACAAAAACATGTGCGTGTTTGCATGACCGACGTTTGTTCCCCAATGTGGCTTGTATTTACGTTTATTCTGTGAGGTGGAGTGCTGGTGACCCGTGTTGGGAAGAATGGAAGTTTGGCCTGTACATAGGGGGCATGGCAACATTTGTTGTTATTGTTGTGGTTTTCGTTAGCAGTCTTGTTATTGGATTCTATGTGGTAAGATTTTAGGTGAGCTGGAAAGTCGTGAAGAATTGTGGTCGTTATGCGTGGTGGCGAGGTCGGCACGTGAGAGATGATATCGGTTAGTATGTAATAGAAGTGTTAGACTGTTAGTAAGATTTGTGAACTAAGTACCTGATGTGTTTTATCTGGATTGTGCAGGTTACTTGTTAAATTTTAAATACTTTAAGTGATTTTTATGTGAGGTAAGGTGTGGCAGGAGCATAGTTTGTCCAGAAGGTGAGTAAGGTATATCATAGCTAGGGGATTGAACTAAGGAGTAACTTGAATGTGTGAAGGGATGATGTTTTGTCGTGGCAGTGATTGTGGTTTGTTATTGTTATGGTAGTCATTGAGGTGGTGATATTAAGTATAGATAAGACAAGTCAAGCATTCGTAGAGAGTTGTAAGTATCTGAGGTTGACTTAGGAAGATAAGAGTTATCGATAGGGTGTCTAGATACAGTATGTGTCTTCTGGACACCCAGGCGACTACCGATGAGATCCAGTTGGAAGAGGCGCTTGATCACCGCTCCTTCTAGATGGAAGTCTCGGAAAGTCAATTGGATACTAGGATTGTGTATAGGGGACTAGCTAGATCTCTAGGTCTGGGAATTAAGATAGATGGCTGTATATAGGAATTTTGTAAGAGAGAAGACAAGACTTGAGGTGACCTATATCGATGTGACTTGAGCCGAATGATTGATGTAAGTGTGTGGCGAGAGACTTAGCTGAAATGGGGGCGATACGAATGAGAACTGTTGAGGCAGATAATGAGGTGAAGTGTAAATGATGTCTTGATTGGAAAATGGAAGGGACCTTGAAGGGATAGGCATATGGAGAAATAGTATGTTGTAAATTAAAGAATCGAAGTGTAGAGATTGTGTGTAGAGAGTATCCGGGTATGTAGGCTAGACTAATGACAGTATAGGACATATTCGGGTGAGCCATGGAGATGATGAGTCTGTTCAAGAAAGATTAAGAGGTAATAGCGATAATAATAGTGATAGCAGAGATGGTGGTGGTAATGGAAGTTGTGGTCCTTGAGGTTGTAATGTTGTTAGAATAGAAGAATAATTAACATTGATAATACGTGTATCTGTGATGTGGTGTTTGAGATTATGAATTTGAGAAATATGTGATGTGCTTTGACTAAACGAATGAGAATGCTTGAGATTGGTAAAGTGAATAGATGTTGTGTGAGGTATTGCTAGATTGGAAAGAATGAGATAACTGTTGGGCTTTTTTTAAAACCACGAATTGAGAAGTGTTGGATACTGGGTGAGTCCGTTGGATACGGAGTGAGTTTGTTAATGCGTCAATATGTTTGGTGTCGTGTAAGATGGTAAATGGTATGGTTGGTTTGTTGAGATATTTCGTGTATGAAACTTGATGCTTTTTAGCTTAAACCTACCTGTTTGACTTGTTATGTAGCCCTGATGTGTGAAGATTGTTTTCAGTATGCAATATAGAATAAACAATGAAGCGTATGTGGGTATTTACTATGAGGAATTATTATTATTATTTTTTGTCTTGTGTAGTTAGAATCTTGATTGTGATTGAATGTTAGATGGACGAAAAGACGTTTGAGGCTTGTGTAGAGTTTATAGGGAAGAGTTATGTAAAAAAAAAAAAAAAGGGAAGAAGAAGAGGTGTGAGTTGGAGACTGTGACTAGCGGTTGTCTTATGTGCGTTTGGTGTCGGTGTCTATCCTCAGTACTATCAATAGAATGGGATCGATTGTGGGATGTATTTACTTTCAAAGTCGAGAAGGATATCAATAGCTTTGAGACGTAAGAAGTTCAATCATGGGGAACTGGTGTTAAAACTGAGCAGATGGTAAGGGTCACTATGAGGTCTAATCATTGAATTTTGGGCTTTCTTGGTTTTACTACCATAGAGATTATTCGAGGTTTTCTAGATTGATAGTTGGCAAAAAAGAGAGAGAGAGAGAGAGAGAATGTAAGATTCAGAGTTTTGGGTAAACGAGGGGATATAAGTTGATGAATCTTAGAGTGAGTGTTAGAATTTGAGTGTCTGTGAAGGTTGAGATTTCAGGAGAGCGGTTAGAGGTTGGTGTGATTCTTGGGAAGAAACCAATGTACATCCTAGGCATACGAGATCGACTGTTGAGCGGTAGGAGCATACCGTTAAAATTGTGGAAATGTGGCATAAGGTTAGGTATCGCGAGGGATGAGCTTAGTTGGCTTAAATTGTAAATTTCGGGACGAAATTTCTTTAAGGGGGATAGATTGTAGAGACTCGCAAATTTGTTTTAATTTCAGAAATCGTTTATTTCGTCAATTAGTTGTATTGCTTGTAAAATCACTCGTATGTTGTGAGGGTGTACGGAGATACGTATCCGGGTGTGTATCGGACTCTCGTAGGATAGTAAAATGTTAGTTTTGATGTTGCAATGATGTTTGGAAGTGTTAGTACCAAGTCAGGTTCGTTTCGGTGTCCGTTGGAAAATTTTCCTTTTTCTGCCCTGCATGAACCGGTACAGCTTTTCCCCGTACCGGTACATGGTATCCAGAAGTTGTGATTTTTGACAGTTTGAAGGTTCATGAACCGGTACAGCTTTTACCCGTACCGGTACATGGTCTGTTTTCTGCACTTTTTCAGCACGCTTTTTGGACCACTATAAATACTCCTTTATGTCATTTCTCACACCATTGGGCCACGAAATTAGATTTCAAAACTCTCTCTCAACTCCCCCTCAACTTCTCTCTTCGATCTCAACACCTTAGAGCGTGATTCCGGACGAAGTCCAAGAATTAAAGTTGCTATACGGAGCACGGGCTTTCCGAATATCCAAGAAAAATCATGATCGGACCGCGTGGGAGCTCGGTTGACTTGGTCAAAGGTTCGGGTTTTGCTTAAAACCCATGAGGTAGGGATTTCTTACTCTTGTTATGCGTTTGTGTGATGTTTATGTACCTAGATCGTGCCTTGTTTCGTCGTTTGAGATTGTTTCTTCCATTCCCGAATTTCTGCAGAACAGGTCCCTGTTTATGGGGCATTTTCGTCATCCTAAACTTAGAAATGAATTTTGGTTCCTTCATATGAAATAGAGTAGACTTGGAACCCGTTCTAATGCCGCTAGAATCACCCGAAACCGTTGAGAATTGAATAAATGGTGGATTTTAGAAATCAGGTCTCGAATCTGTCTCGTTTTCTGGGCTTCAGCCAACTTCGAACGACCATAACTTCTTCGTCCGATGTCCATTTTATGTAAATTTTGTGTCGATTCGAAGGTCTTGAAGTTAGCTTTCGTTTGCCGCCGGAATCACCTTATAACTCTTAGTACACTGAAAGTTATGGCCATTCGAGTAGAGGTGTGTCAGTCTACCAATGTCTGTCGGCTATTCTAAGTTGTTTTCGTTCCATGCTATGACTCCCTACATGATTAGAATATGTTTAAGTCACTCTTGAGTATGTATGCTTGTGACCTATTGGCTCGTTGTTCGATCGTATCTTTTAGCACTCGTTTAAGTATAATATTAGGATCGTTGGTTGGAGAACATACCACGGGGTTGATAGGAGTACCAAGGATAACAAGGGGTAAAGCGGTGATGTATCGTGGAGTCTTTGTGGGTCCGGTACGTGGCATAGGGCGTCGTGATAGACCTAGATGGATAATGTGAACTTAAGCTATGTGTCTATGTACTATGGAGTGTGTTTATTAGTTTGAAATCCTTTGAATGTTAATAAATGATAGCATGTGAAAATTGGAAAACGTTGTCTTTTGAATATGGATTGGTATTGCACGTGTATGTGAGTAGTGAATTTTGAATTGAGGGTCCTGCAACGCAAGGTGTGGTAATGCGGAGACTCTAGAGGGCCCGCAACGCAAGGTGTGGAAGTGCGGAAACCCAGGTGGAGAGAATTCAATGTGAAGCGAGGGGAGGTAGCACAGTTGAATGTCTCTCCTGACGAAAGAAGTTATGATTGATTATGGAAGTTCATGTTGTTGTTTGGGCTGTGGTATGCCTGAGATTGTAACTGTTGAAAAGGGAATAAACGATTGATTTCTTCAAAGTTTTGAAAAGGAATGAATTTGGTTTTGGAAAAGGATTTTTATGAAAATCCTCCGGCTATTATTGAGCGAATCAACGGTTTCCGGTATTTGGGCACAAATCAACGGACTCCGGCTATTCAAACTCGAATCAACGGAGCTTGACCCGTGAAGGTCGAGAGTTTTCTCGAAATTGTTTTGGTAATAAAAAAAAAAGGAATGTTTTTCCCTCATAAAAAGGGGCTCAATATCGAATGGTAAGACATGAGGAAGTTGGTTGCGAAGTTCATTGAGGAGTCTTTATATGGCTTGAGAAATTGTCGTATGTTATTTAGATTGATGTGGGTTTATTGTTGTTTCTAGTTTGATGTACGAGTGGTTAGGGACTTCTTTAAGACGTGAAAGTTCCGTTGTCATAGTTTGTCGGTCATTGTGGTCCCCTTTGTATCCCTTATCCGTTTATTGAAACTCACTCATTCTAGTTGCATACCTCATCACATTTTCATGTAGCTTGTGTAAAGATTTCTCTACTGGGCTAGCGTAGCTCAACAAAATCCTTCTTTTCAGGATCAAATGTGGGGCAATAGCTTGCATGGCATCGTGTGCTCAACGGGGAAGATATTTTGGAAGCTAACTTCATTAGTCACTTAATCTTTTTTGTATTGATTACCCTTTGGTTAAAGATGGCTATGTAACTAATAACTTTGAAATTTCTTTTGTCTAAACCGTTTGTATTAGAGAAAACTTGTTCGTACTTGTACAATTTGTTAATTTGGGCCGTGGTGCCAGGGTTGTATTTCACTAAATTTGGAGACTTTGTTTGTAAATTAATTCGGTGGAAAATTCTTTTGGGGTATTTCTTATGATATGCGAGAATCTTTTATCGAAATAATTTATTATTTATGTTGAAAATCGAGGGCGTGACAAGTCGTACGTTACATAATACTATGGGTTGATAGGTTACTTAGAGTATGGTGACATACGTGGGGTATGATATGTGTTTATCCATTAGCCAATGTTATGATATAGTTGATTGTTTAGAATGCTTGGGGTGGGATCAATGTTGTGAAATAACTATTTGAGATGATAAGATAACTTGTGTCCTCATGACTCGTCGAATCTTCAAATTCTTTATGCACTCGTCCTATGAGATTCAAGCGTAGAAACAAATGAGTAGAGTATTGTCGGATTATATAAATGGGCTTAGTACATTATGTACGAAACGGATATGTTAACTAATAAAAAGGCATGAACATGTATATTTGTGGAGTTATGTAAAGGTTGATTAAAGTTTTGTGGTACAAACGATAGATTGATGATGAAGTTGATTATGAAATGATAGATGGTCGGTTAAGCGATGTGCGTTTCCGCTAACCAATGATTATTATGATTGAGGGAATAGACTCGGGGTGACCCTATGCTCGAGGGAATAGACCCGAGGTGACCCAAATGATTATTACTGATTAAGGGAATAGACTCGGGGTGACCTTACGCTCGAGGGAATAGACCCGAGGTCAGGAATAGACCCGAGGTGACCCAAATGATTATTACTGTTGAGGGAATAGACTCGGGATGACCCTACGCTCAAGGGAACTAGACCCGAGGTGACCCTAGTGTTTATTGATGGAAAATATCTGATTAAAGGAAAGGAAAGATTCTGTAATGAAGGGATTGGATAATGATGACTGTAGACCCGTGGAAGATTGTAGTATCGTACGAAGAATAATAAGATGATTAGAATTGGTTATAGATTATGGTGGATTGACGTGAGTTTATTGAGGTATCTAGTTTGAGGAGTAAACGGTTAGTGACCTTCCGGTGAAGTCTAGAATCCTTGATCAAGGCGTGCAGCTCGTTGGTAATCGTTCATACTTTGGGTGCATCTGTCTTTACTCACTCATTCATGGTGCATGATTCATTACATTTTCATATAGTTTGAGTATAGAATTCTCTACTGGGCGCGTGTTTGCTCAAACCTATTATCATTTCAGGTACACCACAGGATCAGTGACATGAAGTGCATGACAGGCGTCTCGTTTTAAAGGCTGTTTTCAGGAGCCATTTATATGTCTGTAAAATAAACTGTATTGCATTGTATTGTTTATTTTTGGGATGTTGTAACGGTTAATCAGGTTATTTAAATTTGGAAATTGTAATGTCTTTTGGGGTATTATTTATATTATCGCAAGGATTTTAATTATGAAAAGTTATTAATATTTATGTTGAAAATCGAGGGTGTGACAGATTGATGAAGATATGTGGTGGATTTACTACGTGAAAGAGTTGGACTTGGGTGTCCTTATTATTATAATTCTGAAGATGAGATTATTTATGCATTGTTAATCTTTGAGTTGGTTTCATTGGTGTGTTTTGTTGTATATCGAGATTAGGAAAAATGTTTGATGTTGATGTTATCTGATTGATCAGATTAATTGATTGTAGTCTAAGGGTTGTAATGGGGAAGTTATTGCAACACAAGGGGTGATAATGCAAAAACCCAACTAAGGGGTGGTAATGCAGACGGCAACGCAAGGGGTGGTAATGCAGAAACTCAACTAAGGGGTGATTATTGACTGCAACGCAAGGGGTGGAAATGCAGGGTGTTGTGGGTATGAGCCATTGACTTAAAATTGTGGAGTGATGTTGTTGTTCACATCTTGGTTGCATGTTATTACTAGCAAACATAGAATTTGTGGTTTATGAGATTTGGGAAAAATGGACAAAATGGTTAGGTCTATCGATGTTTTGGAAATGAGTAGTTTTTTAAAATCCTCCGGTATTCTTGTATGAATCAACGGAGCTTAACTCATACAAGTTTTTGTGTTTCTCTACACCATTTTACAATCCAAATATGAAAAGTTTTATATGAAAATAATTTGATAACCAATAATGTGGAATTGAGGTAGAATGGAGCACTCATGGGAGAAACGGTGAACTTTGAACTTGAGTTGGTATCGGTGATCGTCCGAAATATCGATATTTGTTTTGTTTTCTTTCATACAAACTTCCCCATCATTGTGGCTTATTGTCCTGATATTGATCTGGTAACATGTTTAGTATGAGTGCATATTTGATATACATTGTGAGAGATTTATAAAGGGTATTTGCATGGTATACTCATGAAGGAAAATCTAATGAAAAGAAATCTTGAGTGGGTGTTGACTTGGGACTAGAAGAGGTGGTGTGTGTAGGTGCTTGTAGGTCGAATCATGATATGTTGATGTGAAAATATGATAAAGGGGACACGATGGAGGATACGATAGATACTAACTTGAGATTTTAAAGATAGATATGAGAGCGTGCACATGTGTAGGTGAGAGTGTCGGTGCGAGTGAAGTAGAATTCTAAACTAAGAATAGTAGTGTAAGTTCTACCTTTAGTCAAAATGTTCTTAAAAAAAAAAAATTTCAGGTACGGACGAGAGGTAATAGCTTGGAGTGGTTGACACAAGCGTGGACAAACTTTTGAAAGCGGTCGGTGGAGAATTATTTTGACATCCTTTGTACATCATATTTTGGAGATGTAACTGTAATTTTAATCATATTGGTTTTACGATGGATAACTGTAAACACTTGACCTTATTTTTCCCCTTTTGGATTTAGTGTTAATATTGGGCCGTTATGCCCTTATATGTGAACTTTCGAAAACTTTTGATGGCATAGCTAACTCTTTGGGTATTATGGATCGTATTTGAAAGGATTCTTTTTATGGATAATTATTAAAATGTACGTTTAAAATCTAGGGCGTGACATCTATGAGACGTTCTTCACCACAGGATATATATTGTCATTAGATAGGATTTTCTTCAGTTATATGGGTTTGCTACCCAAGATTGTTGCAAAAATAAAGAGTGGTGTCTAGATGGTATCTGAATGGTGGAAATCTGGGAATTGGCTCTGCTGATGGGGAGGTTTTTGGTTTATGTTGTTTACTTCATTTATGCTAATCCAGCTCTCAGGTTGGATTGCGGATCAAAGCAAAAGTACAAATGTTGTTCGGAACAGCATGCCAAGATACTTTGTGCAAAGAGGAAAGCGAACGAGATATAGATATAGGCTAGCTATTGACACAATATTTTGCTTCTTTTGCACAATACTTTATAAAATAGCTCATGTGGCACTTGTTCATTGGGTTAGGCTGAAAGCTTTGTGTTTCCTTGACTCCTTGCAATGGTTTGATGTACAAGTCCGGTGGATGCCCCTGGGAGAACTGTGGTGAATCGAAATAGCCGGAGAATGTTCTGGTTAGGTTCTCGTTCGGATCTCGGCTCAGGTACGTGAAGCTTCTTTTTCTCACCTACACAGTGAACACCCATCGTTAGCGCCTAACTGGTCGGAGGTGATCAGGAAGGCACTCCGATGGTAAAGTAAGTGACTAGAGGAGGAGGAGATGGAAGGGTTTAGAATAGAGTGAACGGCGTACCTTATCCCATGGGTCTCTAGTCGGGCCGAACTCTTATCTGTACCTTATCCCATGGGTCGGTTAATGAGGCGTGATGTTATCTTGACCCGAAGAAACAGATCCGGTCATCTAGATCTGAACAATATTACTTGGTAACCATCTTACCGGATTTCAACGGTGTGACCCGCATAATTTACGAAAGGCAGCTCACCCACATGCACTTAACCGACGCAGCTGATGATATCCCGAGCGTAAATCAATTTTCGAGAAACAAGTCAATCCTCTCAACTGATCGAACAAATCATCTATCCTCGGAAGGGGGTAGCGCCGTAGCGGTTTTTGATCGTGACTCGATGGAGTTGACGGTAGTCAATACAGAGTCGAAGAGTTCCTTCTTTCTTCTTGACAAATAGGGTTGGTGCTCCCCAAGGTGATGTGCTCGGCCGGATAAAACCCTTCTCTAACAACTCTTCAAGTTGAACCTTCAGTTCCCGTAGTTCCGCAGGTGCCATGCGAAACGGTGCCATGGAGATAGGCGCAGTCCCTGGTTGTAGCTCGATGGTAAAATCCAACTCCCTTCACGGCGGTAGTCCAGGCAACTCGTTAGGAAATACATCTGCGTATTCACAAACGATCCGCGGTAGTCCCAACTCCATGTGGTCCCCTTCCTTAAGCATAAGGCTCGCCAGCCATCCTGATAGCTTATCTATCCACCTCGATTGTGGTGCTGTTGAAGCAGGATTCTGTTTATCCCCCTTAAAACGAAAACATAGCCCATCCGGAGAGTAGGCTGTCATGATCTTCCGGTGGCAATCAATCACAACACGATGGGTGGATAACCAATCCATTCCCAAAATTACGTCGAAATCAACCATTTCAATAATACGGAGGTCGCAGTCAAATGCATATCGGACACTTCTATCTCGCAGGATCTGCATATCAAACTTACTGAAATCTGACCCCCTAATGGTGAAGTGACTCTCAAAGACGACACTAAACGTTTGGTTTCTAGTCCTAACGTTTTAGCGCAGGCAGCAGATATAAATGAATGTGATGCACCAGAATCAAATAACGCTTGCACACAAGTATTGAAAAACAGGAGGTTACCTTGAATGACCGCAGGGTCGTATGCTTCCTCCACACCCTGTAGTGCAAACACTCGTCCCCCAACTGGCTGATTCTGACCTTCAGGTTCCTTCCTTATTCCCTGGTTCTGAAACTGGCGCGGTTGTTGTTGTGGGTTCCAACCTAGCTTCTGGTGGTTAGGATTTCCCTGATACTGATTTCCTTTCCCAGCTGGTTTCCCCTGAGATGATTGTGGTTGTTGCCCCCCATGTCTTGAGTTTTCGAATCCCCTTAGCTGCGGGCAAAAATGCCTAATATGCCCATCTTGGTTACAGTGGAAGCACTTTACCCCTCCGGATGCTCTGTTCTGCTGTTGATTCTGATGCGGTACTTGATTCGGGCCTCGGTTTTGGTTATTGTTTCTCCACGGTTGGTTGTTCTGATTGTTATTCTGATTGTATGGCTTGGGTGCGACATACCCCTGATTGTTATTGAGGATCGGCCCTCCAGATGCCGATGCCGATGCCGCTTTCCTTTGATTCGAAATCCTGATCGAGTCATTGATCTCCCTTTCGTTGATCAATGTGGTCTCTACCACCTCAGTGTAAGTCTGTAGTCAGATCCCAACTACTTGGGTTCTGAGAGCGTGCTCTAATCCCCATTCAAACCTCCTCGCTCTAGCAGCATCGTTGGGAAGGTATTCTGTAGCATAATGGGATAGCTTCTCAAAATGTGCCATGTACTGAGTCACAGTCATGTTTCCTTGTTTTAATACCAGAAATTGCTGCGCCATCTCATCCTTCATCGGGGTTGGGAAGTACTTGTTCAGAAAAGTAGTCTTAAACTGCGTCCAGGTAATGGTCGTGAGGTTCAGACTGGGGTTGATGGCCTCCCACCAATAGTCAGCCTCTCCTTCCAATTGATACGTGGCCAGAGCCACTTGATCAGCTCCTCACAGAACTCCCATCGTGTCCAACTTCTTCTTGACTTGTTGGGTCCATGCGTTAGCGGCAAGTGGGTCAGGTGCTCCATGGAAGGTTGGAGGTCTCTGCTTCCTGAACTTAGTGAACAGATGGGTACGGTCTGGGGCTGCTCGAGGCTAAGATCCTCGCGGATTAGCGGCAAGATTCTGGAGTATCTGGGCCACGTTTTCTAGGGCAGCCGCGACGTTCTGATTTGTGTCCCCATTGTTGTTGTTCCCACTTGAGTTGTTATTATGGTTGGTGTTGTTACTGCCATTACCATTTCGTGTCCCCACCATCTAAATTAGTCGGATTTGAAAGTCAAAAAGGGGTTTTTAGTTGTGTTGCCCGTTTGCATAAAACTTTACTTAAGACAAGAAATACACAATACTGAACTGAAATATCATTCCACTAATAGTCAAAAGAGTGTAATCACAGATCTCGACATCATAGTTCTATCACATCATTAATACATAAAGGAAGTCATACTACTAGCACTACCATCATCAAAAGAGTACTACGAGAGACCCTACTACTAGCACTTCGACCATGAACAAAAGAGTGCTACCAAACGTATAGCGACCCTTCCCTTCTTAATACTATAATTAGGGTTCGCTGACAAGTACTACAATACTCTAGTCCGAGTCGTCCATCGGCGGCTCCTCTGGGTCCTCCTCCTCTGAGTCCGAAGATATGTCTATATAAACCGAAGGTGTTGGCGCTGGCGGTGGGTAAGTTTGTCTAGGCGAATTTGGCGGCGAAGATGGACCAGCGACGTAAGACCCCACGCTTTTCGGTGTGCAAAAACGGTAACTCGGCTGTGGGGGGGCTAGGGCATCTGCCCTCAGGCGAGCATAAACGACGTCATGGGGCTCGATGTCTAGAGCCCATCGACATTCCTTCAAGCCACAACTCTACCGGCGATGATGTTAAAGCATCCAACTCCAAACTAATTGGCAAAGTGTGGAAAGGCCGTCCAGGCTCATATACTAATTTTGGAAGAGATAATTAACCGATGTGGGATAAATCCCAACACTCCCCTGCACGTGTGACCCCCGACTCGCACGTGGAGAGGTAAACAAAGGATCCGGACACACGGATCGCAATGAAAGAAAGTGCAACTATTGCACAAATAATGGGGAAAAACCTCCGAAACCCTAGCTCTGATACCAAGTTGAAAAGCCCAGCCAACACTACTCCTTAAAACCCAGGTGTTAAGAAGAGGAAAACTGGGACCTTATAACTAGCACAAACGGGGCATGTCCAGGCGATGTGGGACACATTCCAGCACACCCTCCTGGACCACAACACATGGCAACCGGACAACGGTCCACCAAACAAAGGCCCAATCAAGCTCTGATACCAAGTTGAAAAGCCCAGCCCACACTACTCCTTAAAACCCAGGTGTTAAGGAGAGGGAAGCTAGGGCCTTATAACCAGCATAGAGAGGGCTTGTCCAGGCAATGTGGGACACAATCCAACACACCCCCTGGCCCACAAAGCGTGGCAACCGGATAACAATCAACGGTTCACCAACGAAAGGCCCAAACCAGAGCTCTGATACCATGTTAGAGTATCCAACTCCAAACCAATTGGCAAAGAGTGGAGAGGCCGTCCAGGCTCATATACTAATTTTGGAGGAGATAATTAACCGATGTGGGACAAATCCCAACATATGAACCAACTTTTGCTGCTCCTCCTCAGAGTACCAACTGAACTCCTTAGCTACTTTCCTGATATCCTTCTTCAGACGCTCTTCGGCCAAGTACGTCAACCTCCTCTCAAAGTAGTGCTGGTCTCTGGGCTGCAGATCTCCCCTGCGATCGCGAGTGGTGTAGAAGCCCCACGTGTCAAAGCTCATGTCAAGCGACTTCGAATCGGACGACATCCTACATTTTAAAGTTAAGTCACTACAAGAAAAAACACCATTCCTGACTAACGGTTTAGTCGGGAAAAGTAGGCATTTTAGTCGGCAAAAGCTTTCCCCGACTAAAAATTTTGGTTGGCAAATTAGTCGGTGAAACGCGGTCGGCAAATGTTATCGCCGACTAAAATTCAATTAGTCGGCAAATGTTCACTTTTCCCGACTAATTATTTAGTCGGCTAATTTGAATTATTGTCGACAAAGTATTTAGTTGGCAAAATTATTTTAGTCGGAAAATGTATAATAAATTACCGAATAATTATTTAATCGGCAAATGTTTAACAAATTACCGACTAATTATTTAGTCGGAAAATATTTAACAAATTACCGACTAATTATTTAGTCGGCAAATATTTAATACATTATCGACTAATTATTTAGTCGGTAAATGTGAAAAGAAATAGCAACTAAATAGTTGGCATCTTTTACCAACTAAATATTTAGTCGGCAAATATAATATTACAAATTTTAAAACTAATTCTAAAATCTGCTTAGAATTTTTTTTTTGGTGATTGATTTATAGTAAATTAAATTGAGCAACATCTATTTACCAATCTACTGTAATCAAGTATTGAAATTCAAGAACAATTCATTCATAACTTCCATAAATAAAGGGTGTTCACCAAATACTTAACAAACGGTATCCGAATTCGCAAAGCACAAAATAACGAAAAATCGTACCACGAAAAGTGTACGTAGCATTAAACATATCATATCCAAGCCCTAGAGCGCAAAATAATAGAAAAGTTCATCAACGAGAAAACTAGATTACGGTAGAATCCACGGCAAAAATCCAACTTCTTCATATATGACTCTTAACGAGATGCCAGATACTCCAATATCTGTGGAAAGAACAAAACACAATAATAAGACACATGATATTGATACAAACTTGACAAGGGTACATCAAGGGAAGAAAAGAAACCTAACACCATGATATTTTTTTGGAAAGGCGAAAGCAATTTTATTAATAACAAGTAAACAATATAGGACAAAATCCCAAGTATGTTGGCAACCCAAACGCTCAACAATCATAAGCCAACCCAAACCCCCATCGATCAACACCTAAAATAGTTGGCAAGGTTCCAACCATAACATACACCCACGAAAAGGTAAGACACCAAATAGATAATCGAAGATTAAAAATTGCAATGGTGCATAACTCATTAGAAGGACACCAATTGTTGTGGCAGCAAAGAAGTTGTATCAGCATAAGACCCAACCAATGACAGTAATGAATGTCAAGTATCTGGTTTTTTCCAAGGTGACAGCAAGAATTATGAACAAAGCAAGCACAGTGATAAATCATGATAACAAGCATTCTACCCAGTTCTAGCATATAATCTCATAAGCACGCCACTAAGACCATATGCATAAGCACGCCACTAAGGCAATATAAATAAATCGACTCCAAGCCAAGCACAATACCGCTACTTATCACAAACCATACTGGAATCAAAGACACCCATACTGGAATCATGCCACATGCATTTGATAGTTGTGCATTTAGTCACAGTTCTAGCATATAATCTCAAGTTCCAGCAAAAATTAACTCATTTCCTATACCCAGGGTTCCTTCCTTCTGAACCAACATTAGCACTCTGCCACTCCAATCCACACACATAAATGAGTGCTCAAACTCAAACTTCTCAAAGGCATAATAACGTAATGAAGGATCCCTAAAATTTAGAAAGAACTGAATGCAAATTCAAGTATTATCTTCATCAATTTTGTGACCATAAACTCTTCTTTTAACCCCATTACTGTATCATTGTTCTATGATCAAAAACAGCCTATAATACCCTCAGGATCAGATTCTACAAACACTCCCATATAAAAAGAAAGAACATAGGCATAAGCGGTCCCCACGATAAAAGAAAACTCTACTGATTGAGCTAAGCACATCTGAGGTGCACGGTAATACGATAGACTAGCTTGACCACACGGAACCACTACTAGTTTGTGGTAGCCATTAACACCACGAGCTCCTCCTCTCTGGTTCGGTGCTCCAAAGAAAAATGGAAAAAGCGAATATTTCAATTTTTATTTTGCTTCTATTCTTTTTAAATCCAAGCACTACAAATCTTCGTCATTCAAATACTTTAATAACAGAAAATATAAAAGAAGTGGGACCTCAAAAATAAGTCTAAGTCTAAGTTCAAACCCGAAACAAAAGGAAGCTGGAGGTAGAAAGTCACACTTAGAAACAAAATGATGCTTTCATGATTGGTTTTAAAAGAGAACACCAAACAAAATTGGTACCTATAATTTGTACCCATAATAAATTAGACACGCAATACTACAAGTTACCATTGCATGAAGAGACAACTAAGAATTTTGGTATCCTTGTCTCAAGTAATAGTGTAATACCAAAACAAAAATATGACCTCCACCCAAACATATATCTGTAATGTTGTGTCAAGGGAAACATTCACAACCTTGACCAACAGGCCTAATGCAAATGTCCGAGAGCACGTGATGAGTTTCTTTATATCTCATCTTATGACAGTGAGAGAGAAAGCATACTCAAGACTACTACTGGTAAACTATGTTTCAGAATAACTCAAACTTGTTCTGGCATCAGCCCAAAGAATCTTGTGGCGAAACAAATCAAAGAAACTGCTGAGCAAAAAACAAACAAATCAATATATGAAACTCAAGGAACCACCGAGTAGTTATTGTCGAATGACAAAAGTTGCAGCTTCTCATCAATTGAGAGAGAGAGAAGCTCTAAACCATTTCGATAATTTCAAAAACAATAGAACTATTCACACACAAAAACATGGTCATGGAGGTAAATGCCAAGCTTTTTAAATTGCCCCAATTTTCTCCTGTGCTACCCCATAAAAAACGTGCATCTACACAGACTTATGCTAAGAACTGAATCATAAACAATTGGCCAGAATAATACCTTTAAGTTGGGACCAAATTCACTTTTGAGATGGCCCACCATAATACAACAGGGTTAAATCTACTGGTTCTCAATATTCCATTTTCTGATCCCATTCAAAATATTAGACTTAACTGACATTGCAAATCCCACATGGTCCAATTAATCACCACAATTCTGATGCCGACGAGGACAGGATTTTGACGTTGGTTGGGCGAACATCAAATATTTTTTGTCACAGATAAATGTTGTATCAATTGCAGTTAATTCGTATCACAAAAAAAAAAACTATCATAAAATTTATTATAGATATTTTTGAGCATCTTCGAGTTCAAACATCTCAAATAAAACAAGCCACATCTCCACGCAGGGATACCAGAAAATAAGCAACGCTATCACATTTATCTAGTTTGGTACATAGAAAAACTGCTCATAATTCAAATAACCAACACACCCTAATTCTGGCCAATCGCTGAGTACAAGGCACAAACCCTAACCTGTCCAACCCTTAATCACAAACCCTAAATCTGTCCAACCCATCCCTCCTTCCCAACCCCCACCCCGATCTCGAGCCCCTCCCTCCTACATTCGCCACCAGCATCTTCACGAGCAATAAACCCCTACCCACACCCCAAGTCACCCGAATAAATGTACGAGAGAGAGAGAGAGAGAGAGATACAGAGAGAGAGAGAGAGAGAGGAGAGGAACGTACCCAGAGGACGGAGAGGGAGATCGGCTAGAGCTAGATCGACGAGGAAAAGGAGGCGCTCTGTTCGTCATTCGTTCAAGTTAGGAGACGCTAGACGAGAGGAGAAGGGCTCTTCGTTTTGAGGTTATAAATTTTCAAAGTCTAACACTTTGGTCCCAAACTTTAAGATACTAACACTTTGGTCCCCAACGTAACAATTGGCGACTAAAGTATTGGTCGGTAATGAATAAAAACCCGCCAACATTTTTCGCGAAATTTCAAATTGGCGCAAGATTTTGATCTTCCCCGACAAAATATGTTTTAGTCGGCAATTATATTATTTGAGGATTTAGGGGAAATTTTTAGTGGGCTTTATTTGCGCAAACATTCCATACAAACTCTAAACTTTATCGCCATAGATGCTTTTATAATGCTCGATCTGAATCATTAGGATTTCACGTCTTACCAATTATAGCATTGTCACCAAAATCGAAAATCATTCAATATCAAAGACCACCTGATCGGAAGACTTTTACTGCGTCCAAAAGCATTACACTCTTATAGCACATCATCTGAGCGCCACTTGAGGTTTTTTTGCGTGATCAGAATCATCTATCTTTAATTGATTATGGGTTCGATCATTCTTACCGAGATTAGAGTAGATCATTTTTTTTAGACAATTGATACAAAGGAAAATACTAATTTTCAAATAAGTTAATGTCTCGATAATGGAGTTTTCTAAACTTGATCGAACCGCAAATTTACGAGAATGAATAATTTAACAAGTGCAACAAAATCAATGGTCTTGATTGTCATGATTGTCTCGCGAACATGTGGCTACTTCAACAATGAGTGCAGCATAAGACTTAGTTAATTGTCAAGTAGATTGAAAGTATAGATTATAAAGGTAATTACTAAGTAATTTTTTATAATGTTTGATCTGAACCATTAGGATTTCACGTCTTATCGATTATAGCATTTTTACCAAAATCAGAGATCATTCGATATCGGCGACTGCGTGATCGAAAGTCATTTAATGAGTTTGGAGGCGTTTAAGTGTCACAATGCACCACCCGAGCCCCGCCTAAGATTTTTTTCGGCAATCAAAATCATCTAACTTTGACGTAATACGAATTAGACCATTCATACAAAAAATGAAGTTAACCGCATACGAATAGACACTTGATCGGACAACAAAATTCTTTTTATTTAATAGCGAAATTCTTGTTATTTAGGAATTTGCGTGTCGATGAAGGGGCTTCCTTAACCCGATCGAGCCAAAATTTTACAAGAATCTTTTGATTATGAAAGAAAAAAAATGAATGGTTTTGATCGGGAAGGTTGCATTGTGATCAATGTAGTCGAACAAATACCGTCCTTCTTGAAATTTTTTAAAAAGGGAAAAAATATATAATCCCGACCAAATGACTTAGTCGGCATATTTATTTCATTTATTGGTTTTTTAATTGCGGGAAAAATGAATATTCCCCGACTAAATATAGATTTAGTCGGCATTTATTTACATTTACCGACTAAAATATTTAGTCGGCTTATTTATTCCATTTATTGGTTTTTTAATTTCAAAAAAAATAGATATTCCCCGACTAAATATAGTTTTAGTTGGCATTTAATTACATTTACCGACTAAACTATTTAGTCGGCTTATTTATTCCATTTATTGGTTTTTTAATTTCAGAAAAAATAGATATTCCCCGACTAAATATAGGTTTAGTCGGCATTTAATTACATTTACCGACTAAAAATATTTAGTCGGCTTATTTATTCCATTTATTGGTTTTTTAATTTCGGAAAAAAATAGATATTCCCCGACTAAATATAGTTGTAGTCGGCATTTAATTACATTTACCGACTAAAAGTTATTTAGTCGGGGATAGAATTTACATTTATCGACTAAAATTTATTTAGTCGGTAATGGTTCGACCATTGGCGACTAAAGTGTATTTAGTCGGGAATTTTAGTCGGCAATTATGTAATTTCTTGTAGTGATTATTAGTAAGATATTCTAAGAAATCGATAATTTGAATGAAACGTGGCGATAGTGAATATATGGTATGGTATGCTTAGCTACCAATACTAAATATCCCCGAGCTTACTTCTACCCATTACTCACGTCCTCGCGATTATCGTTAAACCTAGGCTCTGATATCAAGTTTTAACGCCCTAAATTTTGGAAACGTTAAGTAAATATTAAAAGACCAATTTCTCAAAAGATTAATCTAATTTACTGCGTCAGACGTTCCAAAAGCATACGTTATAATATTACTACCATATCGAATTAAGTTTAAAGTTTTCAAACGAGTCAAGTTATCACCCTTTCCAAATTTAACCGTTTAAGCTTTCAAAATCAAAGACCAATTATCTGCTAGAGCATCTAAGCGTATGGCAACCAGAGTCCCTCACCTCCGTCTGTAGTAGAGTTGAAGTCGGTCTGCTCAAACGGCACTTTCGTTCTGTCTTAAGTACCTGGCGTTCGAATTACCAAGGCAACATAGTAACGTGAGCGATGACGCTCAGTAGCCAAAACCCCCCAAACCCATAACTTACAAGCAACAATATAATATAACTAGTGTTAGCCCGTGCCTACAGCACTACACATTCCGGTTGGAAGGGGATGGCAGTTATGTGATTTAGGTGAAAACCATGAGCACTTAACCGGGAAGTGAGAGGATGCATTACAGCCTTTGGATCAAATGAATCTAAGCCGTTCCAACAACTTGTCCCCACACCCTTCTGTTTTATAATAGAGATTGAAATAACATAAAAGAGAACAATAAATCATTTTATTACTATTCTTTAACCTAAGTGTATCCTCGGATCTTATTCACAGATCTGTTCCTACCTTAACCTCTGGCACAAGACACTGGTGTGGTCTGACTCCCCTTTTTCTGATCCGGATGAAAGATACTTAAGTTATGTACTCGGGTATCCCATCCGCGACCATTAGTTCGGATAAAACTTCACCGGATGCGCACACGAGCACATTCTAGCCCGGGTTATGACACAAGCACAATACCTCCCTTATGACCCGTCCCAATATCCGAGAGTCGATCACCACCTTGCCGTACCCAGGGTTTCGCAAACCAAAAATTCACAAATTCACAAATTCACCACCAATCAATCTCTAATCAACACATCACCACGGGTTCTAAGCCCGGAATAAAATCACAGTCTCTTACTTTATTCTTTTTCCATTAATCCTATTTTCACGTCTAATATGTTAAATCCGTACATCGCAACCAACCCCGGGAACCTATTTGTCCATTCTACCATCCTAATAAAATATCACACGATTTAACATTTCAACTAAAAAATATACTAACATGCTAACAACATATAAGCATGCGATAAAATTAATCATGCGTTAAAACTAATCGTGCGATAAAACTAATCATGCGATTAAAATTTATCATGTCATCGAGTTAATCATGCGATTAAACAAAGATTAAACCGGAAATTTATTAACCGTAGGACTTATAATGTTATTACTTATTCCTTTGGGTGGTTTCAAAAGCTATTCAAACATCAACGGGTCAAAGAGAGATTTTTCTAACTAAAGTTTCACATTACAGTAGCTGTCATATATTTTGGAAAAAACGGGATTGTGGGTTTTAATGGAGTTCGAACCAAGCCGTGGGTTTTTCTCCGGACTGGACGGGGACGCCGGGTTCGGAGAAAAATTATACCGAAACACAAAAATCATTACGGACACGGTATATACGTAGGGAGGTGAGTTTTGAACTACCTCTCGTCCGGCGAAGCGGTTTACGGAATGATTTTTGCGGCGGTTCGGAGCTGAGACGGAGCTCGGCTGGAGGAGGTGGGTCCGGTGGTGGGTGGTGGCTGCTACGGAGGAGGAGGAGCCTTGGGAGGTGGTGTAGTTCTCGGGTGGGGTGCGGCAGTGGTGGTGGAGGGTGGTGCCGTGGAGTGGTGGTATCGGCTGGATGGGTGCTGGGTCCGGCGGTGATGGCGTGGGAGGGTGTTCGGTGGTGAGGAGAAGGAGGAGTGGTGGCCGGAGGTGGTGTGGAGGAAATGGAAGCCGGCTCTCTCTCTCTCTCTCTCTCTGTGTGTGTCTGTCGAAGTGGGTGTTGGCTGGGAACCAGGGAAATGAAATGGAAAGGATACTTCCTGAGAGCAAGTTTATCAGATGATGGAAAATGACTATTTAGCTATTTTACCGAAGGAAAGTAGAAAAAATGGGCTACAGTAGAGGAGGTAAAGCAGGAGGTAAAATAGCTTTTGAAGAATTGGTTAGGTATTAATTTATTTAATTCTCTCTCTCTCCCTCTTCCTTTCCCCCTCTTTCATATTATAATAATAGGATAAAGGAAAAGATTGAAAAAATATGCATTTTAATAGAGAGTAGGTTAAATAGATAGTGTTGGTATAGTGTTAAAAGAAATATGGATAGATAAAATGAAAAATGTGCACTGTTCACAAGTTTTTTAACTAAGTATTGGTAAACTTGCTCTGAAACAAGCTATTTTACCTATCCAAAAGGAGAAAACCAAGTTGCAACAGATTAGGTAAAAAAGAAGGCAAAATCCATTTTGCTACAGTTGTTAGCTTCTTTTAGCAAGTACACCAACTAATAGGTAAAAATGCTAAAGAACAGTGTAAATTTTATATTTTACCTACTCATATCTCTTTCAACACTACACCAATCTTATCTATTTTAACTATCATTTCATAAAATAATACTATTTTTTTCTTTCCCTACTTTTAGATTTGATTTGTGGAGTGTGTGAGAGAGAGAGAGAGAGAGAGAGCGAGAGTAATAATAAAAAAACAGAAAGCTTGTGAACAGTTGATAGGTAAATTTACATGATAGGTAAATTTACACGAACCGTAGCAAAATGTAATTTGGCTTCAAGTTTTGCTCTTCTGCTGCAAGGGGTTTTTCTGGTTCAAGTTCTCTATTTTACCTTAAAAGCAACAAGTAGAGAAGCTGATAAACTTGCTCTTACCTCACTACTATTCACAAGGTACTCTATATTTTATTGTTTCCTCCTCTTCTCTCTCTCTCAACTGTATTTTTGTGGAAAGAGAAAAGAAAAAGAAAAAGAAAAAGAAAAAATAGTATTTTAATAGATGTGTAGGTAAAATAGATAGTGTTGGTGTAGTTGTGAAAGAAAAAGTTGATAGATAAAATAGAATTTGGAACTGTTCACATGGTAGTTTACGGTAAACTTGCTCTTATAAATGGGTTTTGGGTTTTTGCCTGGGTATTAACTTGTGGGTAATTATGTGGTGTCACATTGTGAGGGAATTGGGGAGTAAAAGGTGGGATTGGATTCCCCTTCTTTTTTTTTTTACTCAGCCGAAATGTAAGAGATATGGGGAAAAGTTGGATTGGTCCAGAGCAACACACGCACACACTCGAACAATTTCTCACCGGACACGCGCGCACAATAGATTACAGAATAAAGTTTTTATGACGGCATAAATAATTTTTTGAGAAAAATAATATTTTTTATAATAATAATTATATATATATATATTAAAATATCGGGTCTTTACACCCTCCGTCACATATTGTTGGTTCTTATTCCATTTTGAAATTTCTCAAAATACATGTCATTAGTACAATAAACAGTTATTGTTAAAAAATTATCAAATTTTTTTTGAAGAGAAAGGCATTAATTGTTCGGGCTGCACAAAAAATCTGGTGAACCTCGAAATTAGTCCGAACTGAAACGATCTGTAAGTTTTGGGCCAGGTTTGTGGATAATGGTCTGGACACAAATTCAAAAATTTAAAAACCATGAGATATGGTCCACGGATTTTCATTCGGAAATCGTGGATTAACCGAACCGTTCATTTATATATTTGCATATACACGTGTAAATACATATATATGAGTGTAGTTATATATATATTATTCTTTTTATATATTTAACAGTTGCATATACACGTGTAAGTACATATATATGAGCGTGGGTGTTATTTCTCTTTTCTTATTAACTTGTGTATGTGTCTAACAGTTAAATTCGGCCGACAGTTCCCTAATGGTTTCAAATTTGCTTCTTTTTTATCTCATTGTATTTGTGATATACGTAGATAATTTTGGAACAGTAGATTCACAAACCGAACCATACCTCCTCAAATGATTTGGTTTAATCTGTAGGACTTTTGAAACCGTACACAGATTTCAATTTCTTGGAACCATGAGCAACGGCTGGGTCCTTGAATTTACAAGAAAGTAAACTGATCCGGATCGTCTATACCTCTATCACTTGTATGTTTCCAGAAAATTTTATTTTGAAAAGTCATATTTGCCGCACAAAACCAGTATTAATTTCCATTGAAGAAAACGGGGCCTAAACATTGACTGACCAGGCTGGGCCTTTATATAACGACCGGCATTTCGATAAATCGAAATATCAAAAAAACAATACTAGACCAGCGAAACAGTTTTATTCATATCCATGGCTTTTGCCATAATCTTTCTCATTTTTCTCACATTTTCCACAATAGATGCTCATCAAACATCCAGAAGCATAAGCGTAAGCTCTTTTCTAACACCTACCGGAACCAACTCCTCGTGGCTCTCACCCTCCGGTCTTTCCTGCGCATTGTTCAAAGACTTCTCACCCCAGTAAAAAAGGAAAAGTCCTTGTTTGATTGTTAGTTTTGAGATAAAAATGCTTTATAGGTTTGTGTATTTTTCGTCTTTAGTCATTTCTTTTAATATTTTAACAAACGTTTTGAATTTTTGAATAGAAGTTCTTTTTTTTTTGGAAATGAATAGAAGTACCTTATATACATGGGAAAATTTCAAAATACCCCCCAACCTTTACACCAAAATTTAATTAGACTCCCAACCTTTTAAAAAACTTCAATTTTACTCACAACGTTATCTTCCGTTAATCAAAATGCCCCCTTCCGTCCGAATGACTAACGGATTTCGTTAAAAGCTCCGTTAAATATTGTCCCGATCGAATTTCGATGATCTGAGCCGCTTAATGTGTTCAAAACAAGATTTTAAAGGTACTAGGGGGAAATCACCAAAAAAAAAGACCGGAAAGGGCTTCATCTGAACAGTTTTTTATTGACTGTTCAAATCAAGCGCTTCCCGATCATTTGTTTTGCTGGTTTCTTGCGAGTACCCTTAAAATCACGTTCTAATCACATTGAACGGTTCGGATCATCGAAATTCGATTGGGAAAGGGGAAGTGCGGATCGATCCGGATTTTGCTTCGATCTGCACCTCTCCTTTTTCGATCAAATTTCGATGATCCGAGCCGCTCAATGTGATTAGAACGTGATTTTAAGGGTACTCGCTAGAAATCAGCAAAAAAAATGACCGGGAAAGGCTTGATTTGAGCAATTTTTTATTGAACTATTCAATAAAAAACTGTTCAGATGAAGCCCTTCCCGGTCATTTTTTTTGCTGATTTCAAGCGAGTACCCTTAAAATCATGTTTTGAACACATTGATCGGCTCGGATCATTGAAACTTGATCGGAATGATATTTAACGGAGCTTTTAACGAAATCTGTTAGTCATTTGGACGGAAGGGGGCATTTTGATTAACGGAAGATAACGTTGGGAGTAAAATTAAAGTTTTTAAAAGGTTGGGAGTCTAATTGAATTTTGGTGTAAAGGTTGGGGGGTATTTTGAAATTTTCCCTATATACATTCAAAAGTAAAAAATAAGTAGAAATCACTATATAAAAATGAAAAAACACGAATGACCAAACAGTTAATATTTTCGGAAAGAATATGGGGGTGTTTGGATGGCTCATTTTCCCATTTTCTATTTCCCGTTTTCCGGTTTTGGCTGTTTGGTAGAAACTAGCAGAATCCATTCCATGAAAATGGGTTCTCTGATTTAGACAATGGAGAAGAGAAGTGAAAAAGAGGTCCAGAGGAGCTTTTCCCATTCTCTTTTTCCCATTTTCGTTTTCCAGCAACGTCAAAAGACAGTCATGCCCTCTCCTTTTGTACGTTTATCTCTCCACTTTTCTAAACTCACCACAACTTCTTCCACTACACAAGACAAGAAGAAAGAGAAGACAAGACCAGAAGACGAGAAGGAAGCCAATCTACACGATTGAAATCATTCACCTCTTCACATCCTCGCCTCTTGTTCATATATTTTTTCTCCTCCCCCACCCTACTCGTTCCTACCTTCTCTGTTTTCAATTTCAGATCTAAAAATACCCTCCTTGAGAAACCCAGCTGAAAGAAGCCACCAAAATTCAAGCATAACCCATGTCATTTTAGTTAATGTTGTCAATTCCAGCCTACACGGTTTCTCGGGAGATTGGGATTTTGGGGGAATTGCGGGAGATTTTAGTTTCAGGATCTGGATTTTAGTTTGCATGTACAGCTATCCCTTTTCTCTGTATGTAAACAATTTCAAAATAAAACTTAAGAAAAATTGATTAAAACATTATTTATACACTATTAATACTAGGGGCAACATAGTAAAAAATCAATTCATAATTCATTTCTATTCCATATCTCCCAAACATTACTCCTACTGTAAAATATATTCTACACATACCATCCAAACACTCTACCAAATACAAAATACATTTTGACCATAATCCAAAAAATCAAAAAGCCAAAAAGTTAAAAATGAAAAGCCAAAAAGTAGGCTTCCAAACACCCCCTATTTCTGAGATGCGAAATGACTTTTCACGCTTAAGTTGGCCAATCTCACAATCCACACTTTCAACCATTGACAGTCATTTAAAGAACATTCAATGATTCAAAAGCAGCCTCAGAGATTTTTCTACGCATCTGTTCCAAAGGGTGCGTCCGTGGCCTGCTTATTTTTGTAACGATTACTACTTTTCTTTTCTTGAGAAGTAGTAATAACAAATTAACAATTACTACTCTTTCTCCAAGCTCAATTTTTATTTCCGCGTTTTCATTCTAATGAAAAATGGGTTAACTATTCCATTTTTGAAATTTCTTTTTGGAACTCATTTTTTAGAAATAGACGAGAAAAATTAGCTTTGATCAACTTATAATCACTCGAAGCCTTTGGTGGTTTTACTTTGTAGAGAATTCCACATTCCCAAATTAGAAGTACTCCGTATTTGCTACTCCCTCTGTCACGTATTGTCGGTTCTTATTCTATTTTGAAACTTCTCAAAATACTTGTCATTGTTGAAAATTTAAAGGAAAAATTCATATTTTTTTAAAAAGTTAAATCTGTATAAATGACAAAAGATTGTTTTAAAAGTACAATAAACAGTTATTGTTAAAAAATTATCAATTTTTTTTGAAGAGACATGCATTAATTGTTAGGGTTGCACAAAATATATGGTGAATCGCAAAATCGGTCCGAACTGAAATGATCTGTACGTTTTGGGCTGGGTTTGTGGATAATGGTCTGGACACAGATTCAAAAATTTAAAAACCGTGAGATATCGTTTGGTCCACGGATTTTCACTAGGAAATCGTGAATTAACCGAACCGTTCATTTATATATTTGCATATACACGTGTAAATACATATATGAGTGAAGTTATATATATTATTCTTTTTATATATTTAACAGTTGCATATACACGTGTAAATACATATATATGAGCGTGGGTGTTATTTATCTTTTCTTATTAACTTGTGTATTTGTCTAACAGTTAAATTCGGCCAAAAGTTCCCTAATGCTTTCAATTTTGCTTCTTTTTTATCTCATTGTATTTGTGACATACGTAGACAATATTGGAACAGTAGATTCGCGAACCGAACCGTACCTCCTCAAATGATTCGGCTCAATCCGTAGGACTTTTGAAACCAGACACAAATTTCAATTTCTTGGAACCGTGAGCAACGGCTCGGTCCTTGAATTTACACGAAAGTAAACCGATCCGAATTGTCTATACCTGTATCAATTGTATGTTTCCAGAAAATTTTAGGGTAGTGATAATGTCAAAATTATTTTTGTTGGTGCCAAAACTCCAATGCATAAAAATCTTCTACATTGCACATGGTATAAGTTTTTTGTTCACTAGAGTTTTGACACCAACAACAACAGTTTTGACATTATCATTTCCCAAATTTTATTTTGAAAAGTCATATTTGCCGCACAAAACCAGTACAACGGGGTGCATGGAGTATTAATTTCCATTGAAGAAAACGGGGCCTAAACATTGACTGACCAGACTGGGCCTTTATATAACGATCAGCATTTCGATAAATCGAAATATCAAAAACTAGACCAACGAAACAGTTTGTTCATATTCATGGCTTTTACCATAATCTTTCTCATTTTCCTCTTTTCCACAATAAAAGCTCAACAAAGCTCAACAAGTATAAACCTAAGCTCTTCTCTAACAACTACCGGTACCAACTCGTGGCTCTCACCCTCCGGTCTCTACGCCTTCGGTTTCTACCGGCAAGGCGGACGCTACGCTGTCGGGGTTTTCGCTGCAGGCATTCCAGAAAACACGGTGGTCTGGACCGCCAACCGTGACGATCTACCAGTCCGGGGCAGTGCCACGTTGGCTTTTAGTGCTGGAAGGCTCGTTCTGAACACTACAACGGGCCAAAATAAGTCCATAGCTAATGTTTCTGACTTGATTTCCGCAGCATCCATTCTCGACTCGGGCAATTTCGTGCTTTACAACTCTGCCCGAGATATAATCTGGCAGAGCTTTGATGACCCGACAGACACCATTCTCCCCAGCCAACGTCTCGTGGCCGGGAAGCAGTTGATCTCCGGCATTGAGGAAGGCGACCCCTCAACCGGGCTTTTCCGTCTCAAGATGCAAGAAGACGGGCACCTCGTCTCGTACCCGTTGCAATCTCCGGACACCCCCTCGTATGCTTATTGGGCATCTGGGACGTGGGGAACCGGCAATAACATCACACTAAATCTTGATGACAATGGCCATCTCTATCTGTTGAACGAAACAGGTGGCAACACCATAAGGAATTTGAGCGCAGCAGAATCCTCGAATGATGGAAAAATCTATCGCATGACGCTTGATGCGGATGGAATCTTTCGAGTCTATTCGCTCACAATGGATCCGAAAGGCAACTGGTCGGTTATGTGGCTTTCGACAACCGATAAGTGTGGCCCTAGAGGCCTGTGTGGCATTAATGGGTATTGCGTACAGAATGATAACGATGCAGATTGTAGATGCCTCCCGGGATTCAATTTTATAAATCCTGAGGATTGGAGTCTCGGGTGCAAGAGGAGTTCCGCAGCAGTGAGTTGCAACAACGCCAATGGCAGCAATGTCGAGCTCGCAATGACAAAACTAGATAACATGTTGTGGGACGACCAATCGTATATGGAAATCAAATTAGCCAACAAAGATGATTGTGAACAGTCATGTCTGGAGGATTGTCATTGCGAGGTCGCACTATACAGTGACACGCAAGGTTGCAGAAAACAAAAGATTCCTCCGAGATACGGAGTAAGGTCGGTAGACTATCCGCAAGTTGCTTTTATTAAGATTGCTTTAATCAAGAAAGAGATGAGATTAGAATGTTGGTAAGCAATAAACTTGATTTGACTTAGATAAGCCAAAAGTGAGTGTATAATAAGTGAGCTTATTGATGAAGGAAGGTGAGAAGTTAAATAAATTTGGAAGTTGTTGTCTTTGATTGCTTTGATGTCTTTGATCTTTATGCTTTATGAATAAGTGTATGCATGTAGAAAGGTGTGGGAGAGGAAGACAGAGAGAAAGGGTTTAAGATTTTCTGCTGGCTGGTGGATGAAGGGCGCGAAGCACTGGCAGCTCTCGCATTCTCGGATACCTGTCACAATCTTAATTTCTTGATTGACGGCCACCATCTGTCACAACCCAAACCCGTGGGATAAAAGTTTGTGACTGGCCAGTGCGTCTAAGTCACCCTAGGCCTCACTATGTAAACAGTTAGGGAAATTTTACTTAAAAACCATCTAAGTTAATATTTGTTTATCAATACGTCCAATTTCTTTTCTTTTAAGCCTATCAAGCCTACTTTTATTAGCCCCAGCAACCTTTAGTGGGCCTATCATATCAAAAGGATCGTAGAAAGAGAAGCTCACGTTCCTACCGTTTAGTAGGAGATCCCTTCTTGTGGCTTGAAAATGATTACCTATTGCTAATGGGGAGAGATCTTTCATTAGGGTTTGATGCACCTCAATGGAGATCCCCAGAATAATAGCTTGCTTGTGGAACCCTTTGTTTGGTACTTTAATGGGGATATTCTTGTACAGCTTGGCCCTTTCCCTGGCGCACTGCCATTGAATCTACTAGTCCTCCTCATGGGATTCGGACTCTTTTGGGAATTCTAATAAAATCCTGGATTAATAGGATACTCAATTTCGTTATGGCAGTGAATCGAACAAAAAAAAAGTCATAAAAAATGACTTGGATTATCGAGTTAATAGTCAAAATTTTCTTCTATATCCATTCTCAATTTAGTGGAAGTAGGGGCGCGGGGAAGGACTTCAATCCCGTTTCCTGTCGCATGTTAATAAGATCCTTAGGTAGTTCCATATCCCTTGTTCCAGTAATGAAGGCCAACATATTTTACATATTTATATTCTCCAAACAATTGTTTATATTCTCCAAACAATTGTTAAAGTCAGCAACCGCAGACATATCATAACCCACCATTCTCTCAGTAGGGATACGAATAACATTAAAATCCACCATTAGAGTCCAGACAAAGGAACCAATAACAGGGAACAAGGTTCTCAAGTCATTCCACAAACAAACCCTCTCTCTAGCCATGTTCAAACCATAAACCATATATACAAAAAAAACTTTTGTGTTCAGCAATAACTTCTAAGACAAGGTTATCATCTGATTAAAGCAAAAAATTAAAGAGACAGAAAGCATATAAGGATCCCAACCCACAATAATACGAGCCACAGAAAAATTAGCACCAACCAGTAAGAAAAGCATCTAGCAGTAGTACAAGCCATATTCTCAGGCCTAATCTTAGCTTCAACAACACCAAACAATGATATGCGATTAACTCTAATAAAGGAAAGTACCTCGTTTTGCTTCAAGGGGTTATTGAGGCCCCTTATGTTCCAGCAACCAAGCTTAATTACTGGGAAGGTTTAGGAATTCTGCCACCACCTTTCCCCTTCTTCCTCGCTCCCTTGCTAGCCTTAGGCATAGAAGGGAGGGCACCTTTTGCCACTAATGGGAAAGCCACATCTCTGCACGTTCAGAAACACCTACATCTGTCTTATTCTCTAAAGGAAGAGTAGGAATCTCCATAGAAGAAGAGACATCACCAGTATTCCAGAAGAAGAAGCAGCACCCATTTGTACAACTCTATTAGATAGAGGAGAAAATTCTTTCTTTAGTAAGCTAGACCCTGCCAATGGGCTAGACACAAAACCAGTATGACCTACATCTTCTCCACAAGGAAACTGACTCCCAGACACAAAACCAGTACGACCTACATCTTCTCCACAAGGAAACAAAACCAGTACGACCTACATCTTCACGACCTACATCTTCTCCACAAGGAAACTGAGTAGACCTCAACCATACCCCTCTCACATACATGTGGGTCCCTAGCATTTATTGTGAAATTTTCACATATGCATGTGAGAGAGGTGTGGTTGGGGTGTGACACATTGATGTGCCCCTAGCATTTCTCAACTGGGTAACCACCGAAGACCTTTTATCGGAGGGTTTAGTCTTAACCACCAAAGCAGAATTTGAATAATACTGAGAAATAACCTTATCAATTGAAGCTCCCTCACAGATTTGGATCCTAGAAGTAGACTTAGAAACCACTTCTTTAGACAGCCCTGCATCCATAGATTTAAGGAACCAGTCACCACTCTACAGGCCTAGAAACACCATTGCCCAGACTCTAAGAAGATCCAACACCAACAGAAGCAGGGCTAATCAAAAGAGGAGACCCTACCACATTCACCTCTGGAGTCACAATAGAAGAGGTTATCTACAACGGATTTCTGCTCTTGGGGGCCGGCAATGATCATCAGAGTGCCCAAACACCATACAACGTTTACATTTCAAAGGAAGCCAAGGGTACTTGACCTCAATTGTGTTACAATCTCCATTTGGCAAACTAAGATCAAAGAGTCAGGAAACTTAGAATCAAGGTTCACTTTACCCCAAATTTTAGCATAGTTAAGACACTTGCACTTACTTGTCAACTCATCAGCATATAGAGGCTTACCAACATAACTAGCTATATAGCTAAGCCCTCTATGTCCAATATTCAAACGGCACATTGTAGAACTGAACCCAGAATGGGAACACGTTGAAGTTGTTCCTTAATCAGGACCATATTTGGCTCCCATTTCTTAATCACCAGCATCTTGCCACCAACGAACTAAGGTCCTACTTCCAGAACTTCTCCCAGAGCCCCACCATGTTCAAAGATAAAAAAAGAAACCATGGTCATTTGCAAGTACTTCACTAATGCCAAACTTATTCTAAATCTTCATAGCTATACTACGAACCACCTGGAAAGACAATTTCTTATCTAGGAAGTGACCAACTAAACAATCCTTCCATTTAGCCATACCAAGTTCACCCACCTCAGGTGCGGGAGAAACCACCACTTGATCATTCATCACCAAGGGGGGATTAAATTCCAAGTTCAAACGCAGTAACTTTATCTTCCCAAGGAGAAGAACCCCCTTCTTGAGAATTAGGGTTTGTAGCCATCTCCGCCATCTGCATCCCCAACGAAACATTTCCTTCCGATAACTCCTCAATCTGCTGTGACGAAACCAAAGGAGCCACCGAAGAGATATTATAACTTGGTCCAATAATTCAGATTCCTTTTGCATTGACCCAATCCCACAGGAATTAGAATCAATTCTACTCTACCATGAACCTCAGTCAATTAGGGGGTCCATGAGAAATTAAGAACAAAACAGAAGCTAAACATAAGCGAGAATAGAAGAATTGTTCTAAGGCCCATTATACCAATTTATAACCGGCCCAGTCCATCTCATTTTTTTTTTCACAATTCTTCTAGTCCAGCCCACTTTTTTTTAACACCTCAGGTCCAACTTCACTTTTTAGTGGGACAAAATTGCCCCTTCTTTAATAAACTTCAAACGGTACGTGTATAACGACGATTAAGAGAGAGAGAGAGAGAGAGCAGTGTAGATCGATCAGGAGAAAAGAGAGAGAGAGAGAGAGAGATCGCGCAGTGTAGATCGATCAGGATTTCTCACCGGTTTGTAAGCTCTTTCGTGCAGTCTAGATCAAGACACAATATCCTTTTCTCCGTTGATCCGAGCTCGAATTAAATCGATCTGAGAATAGGTTTGTTTTTTGATGATTTCTTTTTGTTCTAATTTGTTCTAATCGATTACAGAAAAGGTTTTGATGACAATGTTTGATTTGATGATAATTAAATGTTCAATTGTGACTTTGATGATAACGTTTCTAATTTGTTCCTTCTCCAGACTTTCAACCTTCTCAATCAGATCCTTCTCCAACGATTGTTTTTGGTTCTTGAGTTCATGCATCGTTGTGAGTGGGCCTTTGCTCATAACATCTTTCAACATTACAATCTGTTTGTCTTGACTTTCCACCAATTTTTTCAATTTTGCAATCTCGTCATTGAGAGGCTCGCAAATCGATTCTTTCTCAATCTCCATCTACTTCTTTTCATTCTCCAAACGTTCGATCTTCGTGGACATGTCATTTGTAATTGAATCTTTTTCCTTCCTCAATTCGTCAATCATGGCAAGTGCATCCTTATTTGATTGTTTCTCAATCTCCATATGCTTCTCCAAATATTCAATCTTTATAGTGAGATTATCACTAATTGAATGTCTTTCTTCTGTCAATTCATCAACCATTGCAGGTGCATACTTCTTTGAATCATCTAATATGTTATCCACAAGTTTCTTCAAGCATTCATCTTCTTCTTGTGGTAGTGATTTCCCATTCAATGTATTAGGTTCAAGAGTTGAATCCGAATTATATTTGGGAGAGGTCACTTCATCACGTCTGAAACTAACCGGCTGTGATTCATCTATTTCGCACGGCACAATGGAGACTGAAACATATCAGTGAGAGTATCAAAACCATCCAACCTACAACTATCAGACACGTTCTCAACTTCAGCAACTTCAACTTTCTCCCCTTTATCTTGCTGAACTTCAAATTGAGCTTCAACAAGTTCAACAAATTCATCATTCTTCACCTCATGTTGGTTGACTTCATCTTTCTCCCCAGCATCTTGCTGAACCTCATGTTGCTCAAATTCAGAATCAACTTTTTCTTCAATGGTTTGTTCAAGTGTTCCATCTTTTACCTACAAAGAGGCAATGCCATTAAATCACATTAAACCACGAAGTTTCGTCATAGACAGGTCGCCTTATGAACATTAAAATCAAATATGAACAATTAACCACCATGTTACCTTCTCATCTGGGAGTTGCTGCAACTGTTTCACGTCTTTGAGTGCTTTCCGCAGCTTTGCAATGTTCCACTTGAGCAACCTTGGAATAGAATCTGGGCTCTCTTGATTCGGGATGTTGCTATGCTCACAAAGCCAATACTGCACAACAGAATTACAACTTAAAAGGACATATATAATATTTTTTAGACAAACAAATGGAAATAGTTATATTGTCAATTACCAGTAATAGAATTGAAGAACCTTTGACTTCTTTGGGATCTTTATGTTCCACGTGAGTAGATTTCAGCAAGTACTTACAAATCGCTCCCGCCCAATCAAATTGTTTAATCTTATTCAAGTCTTTCATATAGCGAACATAAACCCAATTGATTGTGGTTCCGCTTGTAGAGAAGAACAACGTCCTACAAAGGAACAAACACAACAATCTTGCAATATCATCCATATCTTCTTCCAACTTGCTGTTTTGCTTTTCTTTTAAAAGCTTCTTGATTATTGAGGTATCCAATCTTTTCCCCTTTATTTTCCACTTGACCGCTAACTGCACATTTTCTTTCTTACAATAACTTTGGTTTATCTCCTCATTTTCACATGAAATCCCAAAAATCAACTTCACATATTCCCTTTCGAGCTTGACATGTTTGTTTCCCAATCTAAATGTTCTTGTATTTGCATCGTACGACTCTACAATTTTAACAACCACCTCATCAAACTTTCTACAATGATCACTCTTCACCTTCTCCTCAATAAATGCATTGATCAAATGCCAAAAAGGTGTTTTTTTCAGCGAATCCTTGAGCGCAGGAGTGACAGGAAACCCATTCATTAATCTAATCATCGCTTGCATGTTACATCTATTAAAAGCGATGTGTTGTGACTCTTCAGTCGCTTGTGTCTCTTGAGTCTCAACCACAATTCTTGGTCTCTTTCTAAGAGGTTGTGATTGAGGTGCAGCTTGTTCTATGTTGATTCCTTGGTTTTTTGGCGATCTAACTCGAAGGTTATATTGAGATTGAGCATGTCTTTCATGTGAAGCCTTTGGGACAGATGATGAAGTAATTTCAATTGGTTTTCTTCCCGCCAATTTTTTCGTCTTTAACTTCTTTGGCAGATTTGAGATTGTGTCAGCTTCTATAATTCCTTTTGATACTTCCTCATGAGGCAGGACTTCCTCATCACTTGTGTGTTCTTCTGTATCTTCTTCATCACTTATGTAATCTAACTACTTCGCCTTCCCTTTTCCTCGAACTACTGCATACAAAACAATAAGAAAATGCTTATAACATATGTTTCCAAATGTAAAATTTTCAGTTTTTGCGAATGTAAAATTGCTGTAACATTCTAAATTCAAATGAGAGAGTCTAAAACTGTCAATTTACAGTATTGTTTTCAAAATAAAAATGTAAATTTTGACATTACTCTAACACTGTCAATTTACAGTGTTGTTTTCAAAATAGAAATGTAAACTTTGACATTACTTTAACACTGTCAATTTCCTGCATTTCAGAACATATTTTCCTAAATATCCTTGGCAGACAACAAGTGGGAGGAACTATAAAACCTAATTTATGCTTTTAAACATGAAATGTGGTCCAAAGGGTTATAAGGCACAAAATATTGCTACACAGCTTTAAAACAATTGAAAGAGAATATTTCAGTCCCTTAAGAATGCATTGACAGTTGGCGCGAAATGCAGATACTCATATTGCAACAATATCAATATATGTTAAACCTAGGTAGAGTTTGACTTGAACCAACTTGCATGTCCACATCACCCATCACCTAATAGAGGTCTATTCGCACATTTTTAAAACCACAAGTAGGTTATGTGCTCAGTTTTGAACCATGAGAGAGGTATCCGCACATGACGATAACCACATGGGATGAAAATGGACTTTGCCCTTTTGTCATATCTTGCATTGAAATGCAAGCTCTTGGAAAAAGGCAGTCATAATCGAATAAAATGCAATTAAATCACATTGGACTGAATAAAAATGAGTTCATGAAGATGTTTGCTATATACGGATCAGAGGAACTAACAGTCAAAATCTATGCACAAAATAATTCCAAAATCATAAATCAGGGTAAGTAGCAACTATAGTATAGTGAAGTAGCATGCATATTGTAGGTGCGGTCAAAATTATCAAGATATAACCAAGGAAGACCTTTTGACCCTTCAATGGCATGCGGACACGTGGTAATGGGGCCCGCGCGGAATGGAAGCCTTGGTCAAAGCTTCATTCAAAGAGAAATAGTTGACTACCCAATGGGGAGAGGACGCGTGTAAAGCATAGAAAGGTGGCTCCCACGGAAGCATCCGCGGAGGAGAAGTTACCGTAGGGCCTCCGATGGCCCCGCGGGAGAATCAAATGAATCCCAAGGTGGCCTCAGCAGCAGAGGGCCATGGAGAGGCCCCGCGGACTGCTGAATATTAATAAATCTAAAGAAGCTATGTTGAGAAGTCTACGGGGTTCCATCTGGGCCTAGAGGTAGGGCCCGGAGGAGACTCCGCGGAAAACACACGATCGCCGCGGGTCACGACCTTGCTCCTACGGGAATTGGGGAATTTCTTGTGGATTGGGATGGAGGTAGCGTCGTGGAAATTCGAGCCCTCCCGCGGAAAAGCTTCTGCGGGAGGACGAGTTTATCCAAGACCTGGAGGTATAGAGGGGACACGTGTTGGGGTCTTATTGGAGCGCCGTTCTGGGCCTGACCTAGGCCCAGGCGCCCTATAAATACCCCTGATATTCTCAATGATTGCCAGAGCTGACTTTTCCCGGAAAGAGAAGGCGTGAGCACTGATTCTGAGGAAGGAGAACATTCTTCCCCAGAGAGAAGGTGACCTCACCCATTCGAGCCCGAAAAAGGTCAGACACCCCCCCCCCCCCGCGGAGAACGAAGGGAACACGCTGCCTTTGTTCCTTCTGTACCTCTTGCTCATTCCCTCACCCCACAAGATTTCTCCCTTTTTTCCTTTTGCTAATCATTGGCCAATCGCACCTCTCCAGCTCACGAGTATACACACGTAAGCACCTCCAGCAGAAACCCATCACTACATTTAGGCGACTCTGCTGGGGAGGTGTCTTTTGGTTTATGGTTAGCACCCGTTCCAAGGAATACATCGAGCCACCACGCCAGAGAGCAATGACGGTGCAAGATAATGGTGTACCAATTCTCGAGGAAGTCGAAGAAACCAACAGCGCAGGTGCAGCAGCACAGATGCTGTGGGCCTTTCAGGACGGCAAGTGATAGTTCCTCGAAACGCAGAGACAGCTACTCGCAGCCTTCACGGGTCTCACTGAGCTCATCTCAGCGGCACTCCCAAAGGCCGCGATCGGCTAAAACGACGAGCCACAGCAAAACCATGCCAGGGGCAGCACTAGCCAGACGGTACAACCTCAGATCCCCTTATCCGCGCCTCACCATTTGCGTTCCGTGCTCGTGGGAGGCATTGCTGGAAACCCCGTTGGGGAGCGCCAGAAAGAGACTGCCATCGATGGTACCAGCACGCCATCCACGGGACCCTACATCACCATGGCGGAAGCCCAGGCCCTGTTGGCACAACAGAAAGCAAGTGAGGCAAGTAGAAAGGAGCTAGCCGCCGTTGAAGACGGCGCCCCGTCCGCGGGGCAGTTCATCACTTTGGCAGACGTGCAAGCCCTCCTTACTAAAGAAAAGGCAAAAACACATTTACCCTCCCTTCCCAGCCCTGATATCCGCCCTCCCTACCCCGTGACGATCTTATCGCTACCTTACCTGGAAGGGTACACCCCACTAAAGTTCGTCAAATTTGACGGAAAAGAAGGCAGCGCTCAGGAGCACGTGGTCCGTTTCATAGAATCCCTTGGGGCCCACGCGTCCGACTCCAACTTGCGTCTCTGCGAGTTTTCAAAATCTCTTACGTCCCGCGCATACATGTGGTATGTCAACTTGGAACCTTACTCGATCGCCACTTGGGAGGAGATGATGAATAGCTTCTATGCTAAATTCTTCCAGGTTCGCGAGAAGGTAACAGTGATCAGTTTGACGAAGGAAACACAAACAAATGGAGAGGATGTGGTGGATTACATCAGGCGATTCCAGGATCGCGCGGTTGATTGCACTGAGTCAGTCAAGGAAGTACAACTCGTTGAAATGTGCATCGACGGAATGATGGATGAGTTCAAGATGCTGCTCATCAACTTGAAGTTGGGATCATTTTCCGCCCTATTGGAATCCGCGTACAACATCCACCACGTGGTCAAACCAGCCAGGGAAGATAGCTGGAAAGGTAAAACCACAGGCGCCACCGTTGCCGTCGTGGAGGCATTGCGTGCCCAGCAAGCCGTTGGAGGAAGAAAACGGAGGGAGCGCGAGATGGGGCCAGCCCCAGATTATCCCTACACCATGGATGAAGTACGAGCCTTGGTGAGTGCATGGGTACAAGACGGAGAACTGGAGCTTCCCCCAGTAGAGTACGAGCCAACGTGGGAAGACCGCGAGCATCCGCGGTACTGCATGTACCATAGGCATACCAAGCACCCAACTAGTGATTGTTGGTTACTAAAGAGATTGTTCAAGAGAAAGCAGAATGCAAACGAGTTAAGAATAAGGCGACGCGACATTCGTGTCGAGCCCTACCCGGCACACAGGAATCACAACGAAGAAGTAAACATGGCGGAATGTTACCCGTTCATGTATGAAAATGAAGAAGACACGGACAACCATTTCTATCTGGAAGGAGAGGAAGAGGAAGCATGGGTCTACATGGTCTCTTGCTACGAAATCACTGAGGAATTTGGAGACGGTGCGGCCCTCACGGTCACGCCTAACCCCAATGCTTCGGTCAAGACATTGCAAAAGTACAAAGTTCCGTGCGTTTTTCGATGGTTTTGGCTTCACACCAGCAGCACGGTTGGAAATCACCAAGGCGATTATCAATATCGCGGAGGTCCACCAAGAATCATGCATGTCCGCGGAGGGGTCTGTCCAGCGGACAATCCGCGATGAATCAAACTCTGTCACTTTTTCGGATGCGGACCGAAGGGTGCCATACCTCCATAACCGCCCACTGTATGTTACATCTCGCATCAATGGGATAGAGTTGAAGAGAACCTTTCTAGACGGTGGGGCCTCCATAAACCTCATGCCCATATCAACGTTCAAGAGGTTGGGAATACAGGACAATCAGATAGTAGAATCACCAATCACTATCACGGGATTCGGAGAGGACATAAAGCAATCCCTGGGATATGTTGTGGTGGATTTGGAAGTGGGGGCAATCCGCTCAGCCACCAAATTCCATCTCATCAACGTGGATCCGAATTATTAGATCATTCTCGGTAGGAGTTGGATGCATAAATACGAGGTTGTGCCATCAAGTTACCATCAATGCCTGAAAGGAGTTTGGGTGGGAAAGAAGGTTACCATCCGCGCATCAGAAAACCCGTTCGACACTCATGAAGCACATCTTTCAGATGCGGTTTACTTCTCAGAGCTAGGTGAAGTACCTTAAGCGATCACCGCCAGGCCGCGCGGCGTAAAGATCCCAAAGTGGGAAGACATCAAGGATGAGAAGCAAGAGACCCGAGAAAGAGACCCATCCGCGGCGGAGGCTGCAGCCCCCAAAAAGATAACCAAGACGAAGGAAGGGGGCAAGACGGTGTACTACTTATAACGGTCCACCGGGGCAGCGGCATATCATGAAATCGCTGGCCCCGGCGGAACGTGTGCCGTGATAGAAGAAGAGGTAATCCAAAAACCAGATCCCGCTCCAGAGTGCATGCAGGATCAACCCAGGCCGCAATAAGAGGCGCTGGAGGAAGTTGACCTAAACCTCGGAGTAGGCCCGAGAAAATCGGTGTTCGTAAGCAAAGAATTAGACGAAGAATTCCGTGAGAGGTTAATAACACTGTTACATGATAATTCAGATGTGTTCGCATGTCATTACGAGGAAATGCCCGGCTTAGACCCGAAGCTAGTAACGCATCATTTGGATGTCTTTCCCAATTCCAAGCTTGCGAAACAACCCCAACAGAAATATCACCCCGACTTGGAGGGACAGATCAAAGAAGAAGTCGAAAAGTTGCGAAAAGCGGGATTTATCTGCCTAATCCAGTACCTCGAGTGGTTAGCAAACATTGTCCCTGTGAAGAAGAAGAATGACCAAATCAGAGTATGTGTCGATTTCCGCGACCTTAACAAAGCATGCCCAAAAGATGAGTTCCCGCTCCCACATATCGATACATTGGTGGATGCGACCTCAGGCCACCAGATGTTCTCCTTCATGGATGGGTTCAGCGGGTACAACTAGATCAAGATGGCCACGGAGGACGCGGAGAAAACGGCCTTCCGGACCCCCTTGGGAAACTTCTACTACATTGTGATGCCTTTTGGGCTAAAAAATGCGGGAGCAACATATCAGCGGATCATGACCGCGATCTTTCACGATCTGATGCACAAAATCATAGAAGATTATGTGGATAATCTGGTGGTGAAATCAAGGGAGCGGAAGGACCACCTAGCGGATCTAGCTATCGTGTTTAACAGATGCAGAAAGTTCAATCTCAAGATGAACCCCCTGAAGTGCGCATTCGGTGTTACCGCGGGGAAATTCCTAGGTTTCCTTGTGCATCGCCACGAAATCGACGCAGATGGAGCAAAAATTAAATCTATCGCGGAAATGCCCTCGCCCCACTCTCAGAAGACGCTCAAACGGTTCTTGGGCAAAGTTTCCTACTTACGGCATTTTATCCCCGCGTTGGCGGAAATCGCAGCACCTTTCGCAGACTTATTGAAGGGTAATGCAAAGTTCGCATGGAAAAAAGAGCACCAGCAAGCCTTCGAGCGGATTAAAGCAGCTCTGACCTCTCCCCAAACGATGGTGGCTCCAGTTGTAGGGAAACCGCTGATACTCTATCTCACCTCCACCCCGAGATCCATTGG
This sequence comes from Rhododendron griersonianum, assembly GCA_018127125.1. Taxonomy (NCBI): domain Eukaryota; kingdom Viridiplantae; phylum Streptophyta; class Magnoliopsida; order Ericales; family Ericaceae; genus Rhododendron; species Rhododendron griersonianum. The sequence goes on along the minus strand of CM030797.1, from coordinate 34,661,018 downwards.
GGCCCTGCTGGTGCAAGAAGTGGATGGGACAGAGAGCCCAGTCTACTATATCAGCAGGAAGGTCCAAGGAGCAGAAGAAAGATACACGCCCATTGAGCGGCACTGTTTAGCCCTCGTCTTCACCGCACAGAAGCTCAGACATTATTTTCTGTCGTTTCCTGCACAGATAATCACTAAATGTGATCTGGTAAGGTACTTCCTGTCTCGACCTGCACTCACGGGCCGGGTCGCCTGCTGGTTGTTGGCACTCGCAGAATTCGAGATCTCATGCTCAACACCGAAGGCAATCAAATGTCAAGCCTTAGCGGACCTTCTGGCCCAGTTCCCAAGCGGACAATGCGAACCGCTCGAAGAATCTCTACCCGGAGATGGTTTTGAAGCTCTCACGGCCAGCGCAGACGATCCGCATTGGACTTTCAGCTTCGATGGGGCCGCGGGTAGTGGATCAGGAGGCACATGAATAGTGTTACTAAACGAAGAAGGAGAGAAATCCCATTTGGCTTACAAGCTGAGCTTCCCCTGCTCCAATAACGAGGCAGAATACGAAGCACTGATTTTGGGTCTAGTAGCAGCAAAAGAAAGAGGATTAAGCACCTGAAGATAGCGGGAGACTCGAAATTGGTAATCCTGCAAACGGAAGGGGTTTACGCGTTGAAGGAACCAACCCTGGCACCGTACAGAACGAAGGTCCAGAAGTTGATGAAGTTTTTCAAAAGCATCAACATCATTCATAAGCCCAGGTCAGAAAATCATTTCCCGGACGCCCTTGCAACGCTAGGGGCAAAGACGGAATTTGAGGAGGAAAGGGCTTGCATAGAAATTGTAAAGATGTTCGAACCATCTGTGGTGGAAGATTTTTCAGAGCTGACGGAGGACTGGCGTGGATCCATCAAAATTCAGTTGATTACCGACGTAAGACACTTGTCAACAGCGGAGCTGTCATACTTCGTAGTCTTGCGCGAAGAGTTGTATCACCGTGCTCCGCAGGGGTGGCTCGGGCGGTGTATTGATTCGAAGGAGGCAGAAGAAGTTTTAAATCAGATCCACGACAACAATTGTGTGGACAACGAAGTAGCCCTGTATAGAAGGATTCAAAGGCAGGGTTACTATTGGCCCAACATGAAGAAAGACGCCGATCTAATCGCAAAAAACTGCACATGGTGCTCCCTATACGCGACCAGGCTAGAATGCCTAATGGTGGGTACTAGCGATCAGGAGACGGATTGGAGGCAGGTCTACATTGATTACTTACGGGAAGGATCCTTGCCTATGGAGCAAACTGAGTTGGCAAGGATCGTCCGCGGAGCGCGACGCTTCTTCTTGGAGAAATGGCTCATATTCAGAAGGACCCTCGATGGAATGCCCCAAAGATGTGTAGACAAAGAAGAGGCAGAGGAGGTTTTGAGAAGGACCTACGGAACTGAGCATCAAGAATGGAGGAAGCTTTACGAATAGTTGGTTCATCTGGGGTATTTCTAGCCTACCATGGAAAGGGATTCCAAGCGGCATGTGTAGAGATGTCAAGCTTGTCAAAAATTTGGGAACCTGGTTCACGCCCCTTCTGTGGAACTACATTCGATTCGCGCCCCATACCCCTTCCACACCTGGGCCATGGATCTGGTTGGGCCAATTAGGCCAGCATCGCGGAAGAACAGATGGATCCTAGCAGCCATGGAAGTTTGCACCAAATAGGTTGAGGCCGCTCCGCTGAAAAAGGCCACAGGTGACGCGGTAGCGGCATTTATGAAAGAAAACATCATTTGCAGGTTCGGCATACCCAAGATGATCCTTTCCGATAATGGGACTCTGTTCATTAATCATCACGTAGGAAGCCTCCTCAACGAATACTCGGTCGATCACCGTACTTCTAGTGCCTACTATCCATAGGGAAACGGACAAGCAAAAGTGACAAACAAGACCCTGATAAGGATCCTGAGCAAGCTACTGGACGAACGCGGAGGTACTTGGGTGGATCATCTACCAATAGCCCTTTGAGCTTATCGAACTTCAAAAAGTAAATCCACCCGCGCCAGCCCCTTCAGTCTGGTGTATGGAGCTGAAACAATTTTGCCCACAGAACTGAGTGTCCCTTCCACGTGGATAATCCTCGCAATGGAAAACTCCGCGGAAGGAAGAAAAGCAGATCTAGAAGCCCTGGAAGAAAGAAAGGTTGCTGCGGCCCTCACTCATGAAAAACACTGGGAGTCCGTGGCACGCTACTACAACAAGGGCGTGGTACCGCGGGTGTTCAAAGTTGGGGACTTAGTCTGGAAGGCTACCACGACAGTGATGAGAGATTTGAAGACTCCAAAGTTCACGCCCAAATGGGAAGGGCCCTATGAGATAATCAGCACTTTCGCGAGCGGGTACTACCAATTGGCCCGCATAGAAGACGGTTTCCGGACGAGGGCAGTCAACTAGAAGTACATCAAGAAATTTTACCCGTGAAGAGGGCGATGGACCTCTCTCTTTGAATTTGGTTCATTTCTTTTTAAGCTTCTCTTGTTCTTTCTCTTCCTTTAGTAATGTATCAAAGTTCAATGAAAAATGTCGTCATCCCGTGGGACACCTGGGAGTTTTGTAAGGATCAAATTATCAGGCCTTTTAGAAGCTTTTAATGGAACATAAAGATTATCTTTCATCTACTGTTTCCATGATTTGTATGTTGTGACAAAAAAGCGTGGTCACGCGGAGAGAACATTTCCGCGGTGCCTCCCGCCTCGTGGTTACCAATCCGAGCTTGACGGTTATCAAATAGAGATAATGTTAAGTCACGAGGGGTCAGAACATGACCCGCGAGTTCCGGACTTAACAGTCATTAAATAGAGATAATGTTAAGTCATAAGAGGTCAGAACATGACCTGCGAGTTCCTGACTTAACGGTTATCAAATAGAGATAATGTTAAGTCATGAGGGGTCAGAACATGACCCGCGAGTTCCGGACTTAACGGTTATCAAATAGAGATAATGTTAAGTCACGATGGGTCAGAACATGACCCGTGAGTTCTAAACTTAACGATTATCAAATAGAGATAATGTTAAGTTATGAGGGGTCAGAACATGACTCGTGTATTCTAAACTTAACGATTATCAAATAGAGATAATGCTAAGTTATGAGAGGTCAGAACAGAAATAATGCTAAGTCAAGAGTGGCCAAAACGTGGCCCGCGGACTGGAAGCTAGCGACTGTCCCAAGTAATAACCCAAGTCAAAAGTGACTAAGGCATGGTCCGCAGCAGGAAAACCAAACAGGAGAAGATGAAATAATGGCAATAATATTTCCAAAAGACAAAATCAACACGCGGACAATATTATTGATACAATGACGGTTTTATTCAAAAAAAAAAATGTGTGTGTTACAATGCTAAATGCGTTACAAAAAAATAAAGAAGAAAAAAGAGCCTAAGCCAGCCACTCCGCGAAGACAAGCTCCTCCGGGTCCTTAAGATTCAACGCCACGGCAGCCAGCTCTGCGTCACGCTACATAACTTGGGCGAACCTAGCCTCCAAATTTGCCACATGCTGCAGAGCGGACTCCAGCTGGGTAGAGAGCCCCTGGATCTCAGGCCTCAAAGCTACTCTATCCTCCGTGGCCCTCAGCGCAGAACTCCTTGCACACAGCCAGCCAAGGTCAAAACCCAAGACTTCCATGTCCTGCGCGATCTCCTGTAGAGCAGCTTCCGTGTCAGGGGTAAAGTCGCCAAAGCGTAGCTACGCCCAAGGGGTGAGCACTTCATGGAGATTGCCAAGGAAGAGCGCCCCAAGCCGGGCTGACCGCGGGTTGAAAGGGCCAAACGTCTCCAGATGAGCCCGGGCTATGGCATTAAGGAGCGGATGATAGGCTTCGTCCACAAGATAGCCTGCGGGAAAGAGGCGGATTGACACCTCCATCTCGGTGACCATAGGCTCTTTCCCCGGATCTGCGACAGGGCTCCGCCTAGGAGAGGGCTGCTCCTTGGATTCCGCCTCTTACCTCCAGCTGTCAGTCTTCTACAGCTAAAGAAGGCTGGGCGGGGGGAGTAGCTGTGCGCCTCGCGGATGGATGGGGAGAGTGAGTTTGGGAGGTGGAACACGCTGGAGAATGAGGACTGGTTGCATCCGCGGCTACATCCCGCCCCGCGTTTGACCCAGGGCCTTGCAGGAAGGAAGCGTTGGAGACACCCGGGGAGCCGCCAGCAACCCGACCCAAGAAGCTTTTGGTGGAGCGGATCCGGGCACTGGTAGATTGCTATTGAGAGCCAGAGGGAGTGGAAGTCGAGCCCGCCCCAGGCTGACCCGCGGCGAGATCTCCTGCGGTGGTGCGAAGAAGCTCTTCAACATTGTCCTCCTCCTCTTCCCTCAGGTGCTGCGCGGTCGCCGCATTGAGCGGCTCCGCGGCAATATTGGCCTGACCGACGGACTCACGGGTGTCCATTAGCGGAGGGGGATCACGAGCCTCAGAAGATGCTGCATTAGATGGGGAGGGGTCTCGATCAGTGGAATAAACTATGATATTTTTAGATTCCTCGGAGGAAGAAGATGACTCGGTGGAAACCGTGTTGGGGTCTCCTCCAAGGTCAACAATGGAAGGCTCGTCAGGTAACATACCTCCAATCACCGCGGAAGACTCTGGTTCCGGGTGAGGAAAAGGGACCGGCCCCGCCTGGGGTTGAACCATCTCCACTTCCCTCCGCTCCTCCGGGGAGTCAGAGATGGCCACCACAACAATGTCCTCCGCGGCAGGGCCCCCCGCGGGCATGGATGGCTGGGCATGAGGGTTCCCAAGCGGGCGCTGAGAGGGACGTTATCGTCGTCGTCGTTGCCGTCATCGTCATTGTCATCGTCACTGCCACCCGCGCCCACGTTCTCTTCCTTTTCATCATCGGATTCCACCATGGCTGTTCAAGGGATTTTGACAAAACAAAAGTTAGAGGCTAGAGAAGAAGGCGACAAAAGTAACATCGCAATGAGCGAAACTTACTCTCAAGGCGGCGTCATTTGGCTTGAGCATCCGAGGCATCCGCCCCCACTTCCTCTCCCGCTGCTTGCTCTGCTGCCTCTGCCACGGCGGCCGCCGCTGGCTCGAACGCCACAAAGGTACTGGTGTCTCACTCCTGCTGCTGGAAGAAAGAATCAGAATGATGAGGACGAATGCTAGAGCAAATGAAGTAATAAAGCAAAGACGATTGAGTATTGAGGAATAAAGAACCACGTACCGTGCGAATGCGTTTACGGCGTCAACCTTCCCCCGTCGCAGGTGCCTGGGAAGAAGATGGCTGGGATGGCTTTACAGGGGCCGGAGGCTGCGCCCTTCCATGGGTTACCCGCGTGCTTGTGCGCCTCGGAGCAGCTTGAGGAAGATGAGGAGGCATTACTAGGAATTCCTTATTCAAGGGCGTGGCATCAGTTACAGCCCATTGGCCGTGGGGCCCGCGCCAATCAACTCTTCAGACTTCAGTGATGGCTCGCAGCGAGGTGTCCTGCATTCGGATCTCAGCCACTGCGAGGACGCCAGCCTCCGCGGACAAATGTCAGGAAGGAGTTTACATTCCTCCTCCAGAACAAGCGGAACTCCGGAGTGTAGCACGTGACACTATCTCTGGCCGGGATAGGCAAGTCCCCGAGCTGCACCAAGATGGGGGCAAGTTGAGTCACCATGAAGCGGAGTTGGGACTTCGTGAAAGTGGGCATTGGAGGAGCGGGCCCAGGCACCCCTTGGTCGAAACTCAGTTGTCTCGCGAAGCGGTCCGGGCGGTAGACAACTACTCCAGCGGCCTCGTTGCTCAAAAATGGAAGCTACCCAGGAAGAGGTATAAGGGTGGAGTTGATGACCGTCCACGACACAGAGTCACCCCTGCTCGCGGCATTGAGAGAGGAGCTGGCTGGCAGAAGGCATTAATCGACGCCAATGACCCCTGGGGAAGTGGAGCAGTAGGGCCGAGGAGTGGAGTTAGCTTCGATATCGCACGCCTCGTACCAAGAGACGTTGCTGCTGGTACCATACCATTGTTTTGCACGGGACCGTTGTGTTGATGACTGAAAGGTCCTCGGGACGCGACAGCATGGAAGTGCTCAAAGAAGTAAGCGAGCAAGAAGTTGGTGTGAACCATCGAAAGATGGTCACACCTCCCAAGAGACCTGGCAAGGTCGGCGTGCACCAAATCCAACTGGCAGTATAGCGATCCCAGAAAGAAAAGTGCCAACGCGACAGGCTGGCCGTGGGCCAGAAGCACGGCAAGTGGAAAGACCGCTGGGGAGGGGCTGTCGACGGGGTAGCCAGGCATGACGTAATAAGAGAGGAAGAAGGCAAAGAACTCCGCCATGTAAAGCCGCTGCCCGTAATGGGGACCCGCGACGAAGTCCCGCTCGACACCCGGGATGATTGTCTTCATGGGCTGGAGGTCCTTGAAAAAATAGTGAATCCAGCTCCCGAAGGAGGTCTTCTTGGCATTCGCCGCCGCGGCCTTGCGGGTACCTTGAGCAATAAAAATGGGGCCATTCTGAGCCAACCTGTACAGCCTCTTCAGCCCCTCGACGTTCTCTCAGTCTTTGCGAGAAAGGTTGGCCAAATCCAGAATGCTGGCCCCACGGAGAGACAAGCGAGTAAGAATGAACACATCCTCCAGCGAGAGCCCGCTTTCCCCCAGGCCCATGCAAAAGAATGAGTATCGATGCTCCAACGCGAGCATGCATACTCCAAGTTCTTGATAGCCGCCCCTTGCCGGGGGATGCTCAGATACCGCGACAACAAGACGGCGTCGTAGGCACCGCTAGCCATCAGTACTTGCTTGAGGGGGGGTCACTAATGATCTCATCCACCCACTCCGCCCAGTCAGTGGGTGGAGAAACTTGGGCCCCGAAGTGGCACTCCACGTAGGGAAAGTCCCCGCGTTCGATGCAGAAGCAGAGAACAGAGGAAGGGTTGACCAACTCTGTCACGCCCTCGATTTTCAACATAAACAAAAATAGCTTTTCATAAATGAAACTCCTCACGTTATCATACATAATACCCAAAAGAGTTCACCATGTCCTGGTCATTAAATTACAGATCCAACTCCAAGAGTTTGAATATATTACATCATTAAAAGAAATAGAGTTAAAGTTTTATTACATTCCCCAAAACATGATTTACCCAAAATATCCATGAGTCACTTTTACCATTTCTTTTGAAAATATGCACTTAAATGCATGCACTTCACTTCAAGCTACTGCTCCGGGATCACACCTGAAAAATGATAGGTTGAGCTACACTAGCCCAGTAGAGAAATCTACACAACCATTATATGCAAATGGGATGACAGGTAGAATGAATAACAGAAACAAGATACGGTATCTCAAAGGAGAAACAAAACACGACTAGTAATTATCCCAATGTCGACGACATAAATGAGGTACCATGATTATACACCACGCCTCTAGTTCAACCACGAGGACTTACTGTCTATACGATTCTCTCATGACTGCCACTGCCCCTCATCTTATTTCAAATCACCAATCCGATATCTTGACTTATGAAACTATCATAATCAAAGAATCGCAATGTCAATGTCTCTCATACCATTCACACTTTCACAAGGATAACCCCTTTTCATTCTGCGTCATGAGCAAAAGCTCCTGCCGGGCCATTGAAGGGATCCCGATACCCCCTACTAATACCACCCTCATTGAAGGAGCTAATTCAAGTCACGCATCATAGGTCACCATACCACAATTCCTCATATACACTTTACAATTTCGTCATTCATCTCAGTCACATATAGTGAAATCTCAACGAAGGCTTATTCATATAGTAGGAGTACGGATAAATTCCACTTCAATCGACTCGCTATCATTACACCATTAGTTTCTCATATCACCATTTAAGCTTGTACACATTATACATAAAAGGGCACTTACTCACAATGATTCTTAGATTTCATCCTAGCAACACTTTAAAACGTACAAGCTACGCAAGAGATGTACCACACTTCAATCGTGAGGGAAAATGTCTCGCGTATTTACACCTTAGGTTGTTCAACGTAACGGAGTGTTCTACATGTTCGTCTTTCACCTCGCATGTCAGCACACAACCTTCGCCCACCTATATTCATTATGTTCTCTAAAATCTCGTTTCAGTGTCAAAAGACTCGTATGGAACCCAATGACCACTATAAAGCCTTAAGTGCACCACTAGCCTCGTCAAACCATTCAATTAAATACTCAAGAGAACTTAAGAACATCCGTGTCTCCCCCAAACGATCCTAAGGAAAAAGGATTACTCCACGTTTATGAACGTACCTATCTTATTTTGGCTGCCAAACCTTTTCAGCTTAGAATTAGGCTATGAGACGACCACCGTTAGAAAGCAGATTTCCGGTACATGAATTTCGATATAAAATTTGCCAAAAATGGAGTTCGGATGAAAAAGTTATGCCCGTTCGAAGTTTTGCCAAAAATGCAGATTTTTCATTACCTACCGGTAGGAGACCAGAATTTCACAAAATGACACTACTGGACGGCATTTCTACCGGTAGGGCCAAAACTCCTATCGGTAGGACCTGGGTTTTCAGTGCACAATTTTCAGATTTCACCAGAACATTTCTAACAATGAAAGCAACGATCTAGGGCACGATTCAAACACCAAATCAACACATAAACACATAATAGAAGTGTGAAATCCCTACCTCGAAGTCGAAGAACGAAACCCAAGCTCAATCAAGCAAGCCCTAGCTCTGAAAACCTTGAATCAACCGAGTACTCCTCTTCGAGCTCAAACCCACGAATTTCCAAGCTCTAGAACACTTGAATGCGAAAACTTTACGGCGGATCGAGGTGGGTTCGAAGTATTTTGGGGTGTTGGAGTGAAAGAGAGAGAGAGCGAGAGGAGCCGAGAGAAAGAGATCGGGAAGATAGAGAGGGAGGATTGGGGATCTTTTTTCCCCTACACCCTCACACACACACACACACACACACACACACACACATATATATATATATATACTAGGGCACACACCAATCACACTTGCACTCCCTCCACTTTCAATCTTATCACATTGACCCCAAGTCAAATTAATTCAACAAATTTCACATTTATTCGATATTCTAACATTAATAAGACCTTTAAACGATTTTCGAAAATACGGGTCTCCACAAACTCTGCCTGTCCCAAGTCAGCGGGAGTTGTGAAGAATGTAGGGTTAACCATTGGCGCGCCCTCAACGGTGTAGGCCTCTGCAAGAGCCCAGAAGGGGTCCCCAACAGCCCGAAAGTACGAGGCCTTCTTCCATTGATCCGTGGGAGGAACGGGCACTTCGACTGGTTACGCGCTGCCATTTGAGCTTCGGTGCGAAAGGAGAAGGAGTTTCCGAAGAAAGGTGGAGGGTTGTTGCTCGCAGAGAAAGAGAAGACAAAATGATAGCACTTCGACTGAGAGTTGAAGGGTAGGTAAAAAAGGAAATAATGAATAAAGGGTTTATATAGTGGGTCAAATGGTGGAGCATTTATGGCGATCGTACACGAAGAGGCACGACAGTACATGAAGGGACACCATCGACGGTTAAAGTACCCATTAGTCTGCGGGGTGGCTCGAGGGCAATCGCGAAAACTCGCAAACGAGGCAATGCACACGCGAACGACATACACCCGCCGTACACGCGCGGGGGCATATGTAGGTGCGGTCAAAATTATCAAGATATAACCAAGGAAGACCTTTTGACCCTTCAATGGCATGCGGACACGTGGTAATGGGGCCCGCGCGGAAAGGAAGCCTTGGTCAAAGCTTCATTCAAAAAGAAATAGTTGACTACCCAATGGGGAGAGGACGCGTGTAAAGCATAGAAAGGTGGCTCCCACGGAAGCATCCGCGGAGGAGAAGTTACCGCAGGGCCTCCGCTGGTCCCGTGGGAGAATCAAATGAATCCCAAGGTGGCCTCAGCAGCAGAGGGCCATGGAGAGGCCCCGCGGACTGCTGAATATTAATAAATCTAAAGAAGCTATGTTGAGAAGTCTACGGGGTTCCATCTGGGCCTAGAGGCAGGGCCCGGAGGAGACTCCGCGGAAAACACACGATCGCCGCGGGTCGCGACCTTGTTCCTACGGGAATTGGGGAATTTCTTGTGGCTTGGTAGCTTGGGATGGAGGTAGCGTCGTGGAAATTCGGGCCCTCCCATGGAAAAGCTTCCGCGGGAGGACGAGTTTATCCATGACCTGGAGGTACAGAGGGGGCACGTGTTGTGGTCTTATTGGAGCGCCGTTCTGGGCCTGACCTAGGCCCAGGCGCCCTATAAATACCCCTGACATTCTCAATGATTGCTAGAGCTGACTTTTCCTGGAAAGAGAGGGCGTGAGTACTGATTCTGAGGAAGGAGAACATTCTTCCCCAGAGAGAAGGTAACCTCACCCATTCGAGTTCGGAAAAGGTCAGACACCACCTCGCGGAGAACGAAGGGAACATGCTGCTTTTGTTCCTTCTGTACCTCTTGCTCTTTCCCTCACCCCACAAGATTTCTCCCTTTTTTCCTCTTGCTAATCATTGGCCAATTGCACCTCTCCAGCTCACGATTATACACACGTAAGCACCTCCAGCAGAAATCCATCACTACACATATATGCAGGGTACGTAAGTAGCAATTATATTCCAAAAAGGTTCAGTGCCAGCCACCACAGAGTTCACTGAAGACGTATTTCAAACAGTTTAGTGCAAAATGTGGCAACCGTAGAAGGGGTGGTTTACCTTTAAATGAAACTGTAATGTGCATTTATGGTATGGGACATCAGGGAGAGTGCAAAAATAATCCATCAAGAATAAATCCTATCGGGAAAATGAATACAAAGAAACTTAAAAATCACGTCAACATTGAAGTATAATAGTCATGCAACTAGTTAGTGTATTGATTCCTCCATAATAGAGAATCGAACAAGAGCGAGGAATAACCAAACAATGTCAGTAGTTATGTCGGCATGACGAAAACGTGATATTAATAAGAAACCAGCAGCTAGCTAGCCTATGATTTGAGATTTTGTAAGACCATCCTGGTGAAACCATCAAATAATTGTGCGTGAGCACATAACCACCGAATACTTTTCCGATCTGCATGTACAGCCAATGCCATGAATTTTTTTTTTTTTTTTTACACATACGGAATCGTATCAATTACAACTAGTAAAGCCTTTCAAGGTTGGGGGTGGTGAGAGAGGCAATGAAGTATTGTTGTTGGAGCTGGTGCTGCGATGGTACCGGTAGCAAGATGGTGGCGGTGAGGCGTCAATTGTAAGCAAAACTCATTGAGTATAACACTTGTTGTATTTTTAGTAAACTCAGTACTGTCTAGTTCAATTACATTTCTTGATTAGATAGGCAATCAGTTGTTTAGTTAGTTCAGCTGGCAATACAAATTGAAATTAATTAGCCCCTCTCGATCTCGCATCAATTATGGATTCCTATAAAGAGTATTTTGTTGAGAGAACAGTTTTCGAGAATCAAGAAACATGAATTTGTTGTTTTTTTTTTTTTTTGTAACTCTTTTCCCGGAAACGTTAAAAGCACCAGCAGATAGCAAACAGAAGTGAGTATTTTCTTCCCCTTTTCAACAAGTGCTAGACATAATGATCAAGGAAAAAAAAAAAAAACAAGTGCTAGACTTACAAAAACACAGGGGATGCAATAATCCGGAAGTGATTTTGGATTAAGCATTCAATAATCAGCATAATCAGCATAATACTAAGATGAATACTTCGATAAAGCATGAATACACCTTGTGCGCTATTTTCAATTCTAAGTGCTAGACTTACGAAAACATGAATACTTCGATATGAAGATAGACGATAGGAACGAAGATAGTCGATGGGAACGAAGACACAGGGGATGCAATAATAAACGAAAATACAAAAATACATACATTTCCTCCCCATTGTAGCTAGCGTTCCGCAGCAAGATGTCGTTCTAGTATCGAAACCCTAAATCTCTGTAAACGAAAGAGACCACGCGAACGACGAAGTAGACTCGATTCGGAAGCTGTAGACTCGATTCGAAAGCTATAGACTGGAGTTGCTGATGAGTTCACGAAGAAAGACTCGATTCGAAAGCTATAGACTGGAGTTACCTGATTCGTCTTGTCTCTAGGTTTTGAAAAACTCGATTTCTGAGGAACAGTAGAGAGAGAATGGCCAGACGTTTGCGTTCTAGGCGGAGATCAACCAGCTGTTGAGTTTCTCCGTTGAGCTTTTCCGATGTGAGTAGTTGTCTCTTCTCTATTGTAGTCGTTTCTTCTCCGATGTGAACAGATGAACAGTAGGTCGATCGATTTTGGGAAAGTTACAGCATGTATTGCTGTAAAAAAACAGGGGTATTTTTGTCTTTATGACTCGCGCGTGGATTGGATGTGTTATAAAATTACATTGTGGACCCGAAGGTTTAGAAAATTCTTATACTGGACCTCCCACTATAGAGTTTGATCATATTTTCAAATTGTTTTATGTCACTCATAACAATATTGATGTCTATATCTTTCAATGCTTATGATTAATTGGTAATGCTAAATTGGTTAGCATATGCTTAAGTTTAACCACACTACAACAAATTAGGTAATTTGTGACCAGCAATGTAGTCACTAATAGCTTCAATTTGGTCGCCATATCTTTTTTCCGACCAGATTTGCGACCAGCAGTGGTGGTTGCAATAGGCTCGTTGTCTTAGGAATTGCTCGACCAAGAAAGATGCTGGTCACCAAAGGTTAACTCATTTGTGACTAGTAGTGTTGGTCGCGATAGAATAAGCTGAAATGAAATAGCAACCAGAACTTGGTCGCCTAATCGAATACATTTTGGTCACCTTATGTCATAGCTGGTCGCCAAAAGTGGCCATTTTTAAATCAAGTCTGCCCTCTACTAAATTGTTGGTTGCAAATGATTATGCCTTCTATGACAACAGCTTTTAGTCACAAAATCACTCAAAACCATAACTACCTTTTGTAATAACCACAAGCATGGTTGGTGTAAAGATTTCTAAAATTTCCCAAAACACCATTATGAAACTCTCAAATAACGAATTTGAACAACATTCATCCATAAAACATGAAAGTTTTAAATAGATCCAAAGCGTAATAGCTCCCAAAACCGTTAAAACTACATTTTCTTTAGATTCTAATACCAAGTTTATCCAAAACATACATAAAATATTCCAACATTAACCAAGGAAGTAAAATGGAAAACTTGTAGACTCCAACCACCTCCAACCATTATAAGCAAATCTGATCATCTGCCAAAAAAGAAAAAAAAGAAAGAAAGATAAAGAGAAACATGTTTTTGAAGTTAGTCAAATGAAAGAAAACTTAAAAGTAATTACGTATATGTGTTATACTATTGAAGCGAACATGTCTTTTGACAAAAAGAAAAAAAGAAAAACATCAAAATAGAGGACGTGAACGCTATGCGGGCTTCTTTTTTTTTTTGATCATCGAAGAAAACATTTCCTTGATAAGTAGAAGGAAAGGTACAAAATACAAGATGACCAAAAATGAAAGGAAAGGTAGGGTATACATAGTGGCCAAGAATTTGTGGTAGGGTGTTCAGAAATTATCTTAACTCTACTAGCTAATTTATTAACTAATAATATATGTACAAAATCTTATAAATTACTAGTATAAATAGTGGGGTCAAAAAATATAGCCTCTATTCTAAAAAAAAATTAACTACGAGGCAAAATGAGAACTCAAAAATATATATTATATTTTTTTACAAAAAATTTAGTTTTTTTTGAAAGTTGTTGTATTGTGCACTAGACAGTGTTTCGAGAATGGAAGGGGTAAATTTTTTTTACAGTTGTCTTAGACGAGTTCTCATATTTTGTATCAACGTTTAACCAACATATTAATCTACTAAAATCCTTTTGAAAGAAATTGTAGCAAGTATGTTGGGGCTGACTTTCTCAAAAATATGTTGTTCTTTAGGATGACACGATGAGATTTTAATCGTAGTCTTAAATTTGAAGGAATATTAGAAAGTTAATAGAATTTTGCAACGTAGTTGAATATTTTTAAAACTTTTGTCCGTAATTCTATAAGCTAATTAAACAAAAAATAATAATGTAGTTATTGTCATGAATGTGAAATTAACACATTTAGGCCATCAACAATAAAGATGGAGAGATAATGCATATAGCACAATACTTGCCCCTATAGATTCTTCTTTCTCTCTTTCTTTTTTAATTTTTTTCATTATGATTGTGAGCTGTATTTGAGGTAATGCGTTAGGTGTTCAAATATGAATTACATGGATTGATGAATTGTAATTGGGTTGTGATTGAGTGTTTAATTGATTTTCGGTTGGGTGTTCAATTCTTTTTGGGTTAGGTGTTCAAGACTATTACACTTGGGTGTTCATTGATAATTGAGTTGGGTATTCATTGATATTTGGGTTGGGTGTTCAAAGTAAGGTTAGTTCAAAAATTTTACATATATTCTAACCAAATTTTTTTGCTTTGGATGTTCATTTGACCATGGAACTAACAATGTAGAGCTGCCTCTGGGTATACAACATTGCCTAGGAAGCACGGACATGTCTACTGGCCTCACGTATTCGTATCCCCCATGTGTCGGTCACAGACACGACACGACACGACACTCTCTAGATACGTGTTTGTGTCCTAATTTTTTTTTTATAAAACGTGTTCATGTCCATGTCAAGTCCTTATCCCGTATCACTTTTCATGGTTCTTAGAAAGTAACAATAGCAGCAACAACATAAATAACATAAGCTTTTGGGAAGGGTATTCTAGTAACCTCGAGCTTGGTAATTCCTTACACTTAGCACCTACGTATTATAACTTAAACAATGAGGGTAGCTTGTTCCAGACCATATCCGTGCGAAATGGTCTGATATCATTAGTTAAATCTCTTAGGTTTGTTAGAAATGTGAAGCCGGCCTACAAATTGGAAGGCACTACTCCAGATGGCACATTAATTATGATCTTAAAACCAAGAGCTACAAGCAGTTCCAAACTCAATAATCTTTCATCGCTTCCATCACCTTATCGGATAAAGTGTATTCTCAGATCATACTATAGTGATTACTTTATCGTATGAAAGATAACCTCCAAAGAAGCTAAACAAAAGCATATGGCGAGACCATAGCCAGTGAGGCAATATAAAACGAGCAAAAGACAGATTTGCTAAAGATTCTACTTCTCACCATCTCTTAAATAGGACCATTAATGAGCTAAATTCAGTAAATCTATGTCGTTCAAATTAGAGTACGTACCTTGATGAAGCTGGAGGAAATGAACCTCCATTGTCCATCCGCAAGGTAAGTGTCTCAACTAATGACTCCATCCTATCATATTTCTGGGTCAGAATGTTAATTGTAGACCGCTGTGATTGCACCTCTTCACTCAACTCGTTAGCTCGTTTCTCAGCTGCGTTTGCTCGCTCATCAGCTAATTCTGCCCGCTTCTCTGCCTCTTCTAGTCTCTTTGAAGTTTCCTCTAGTTGTCTGAAGGTAGCCTTTCCCACTTTGATCGATGAGTTGGGTTTGACCGCATGCCCAAGACCAGGTACATAACCAACTACTGGACCAAGAACATCATCACAAATTTGATCCTCTGTTTGTGGTGTACCTCCCTCTTCCACAGGTTGTGCCTTTAGATCCAGCATCTTCTTCTGGACAAGATCAATTGACATTAGTTTTCATTTTATACAAGAATAAATCTGTGGGCTACCACAGCCCCGGGTGGATCAGGGCGGCCCAAAAAATATATTTTGATTCGAAAAATTGAAGAGTCGCTATCCGGATTTATAGTTCGCCACCTGAGAAACTGCTTTATTCGAAAAATGATGCTTGATATTGAAAACCAGGGATTGCTTTGAGTTCGGAAGCCACGTTACGAGAGGGGAAGGGTTTTACGGCACCCCTCTCGCCCAATACGAGATCGGTCTCTACTTGACTTCTGTGGGATTTTCATAAAAAATGTTTTGTTTCATTAAATAGCTAGCAAGTATCTATAGGTATATCAAATAAGAAGGTCTATGCAGGTGCTGGTGTACAATGTATAATGATGGAATGATACAAAATGGAAAACAATCAGAAAATGAAGAACTGCTACTGAAATCACTCCCAAGCGCTCAGGACTGCACTCCTGAGCGGTCAGGAGCTCTGTTGAGTCACCCTGCAAATTTTGGTTAGAAAAGATACAAATGGTACTTGAAACAGCAACACACAACTACTATTATGCACTAGTGCTCAACAAAGGGTTTAAACATGTGGGCAACATGCCCTTAAAAAATTCCGGTTTTTAAAGAGGGCCGGATCGAGGGAGCGCTAGCGGGACGAACGCTCAATTCAGAGTCGCCACTTGGGTTTGAAGGTCCGACACCCAAGGAACCGAACTTGAAACGCCTTATATGCTATTTGATTTGAAAAAAAAAGTGAAGGCACCGGTCCGTCATAACCATATCTGGGTTCAGGAGCCAGGTTACGACAGGGGAAGGGTTTTAAGGCACCCCTCTCGCCCAATCCGGAGATCGGTCTCTACTTAGGCATTTTGTGAAAACGTTTGAGATTCTTCTTTATTAATCAACTCTTTAGCCATTTAGGGACGGGGAACAGTTTAATGGGGATTAAGACTGTAACACGTTTGCAGGATGTGATTTGAATAACATGAATGGATGTTTAAATAAGCAAAAAGTGAGATAAAAATCAAACACTGATAAAACAGACCAAAACAGTGCATTAATTAGAAGTTGACATGATCAGGGACCACCTTGCATGCAATGATCTACGCTCATGCAAAGGGACCTGCGCGCACCAAACCCCAATCCACGCGCGTGAGTCAGCTTATTCTAACAGTCTTAATATTTATCCCTATTTGGGCTCTGGAAGGACCAGTGCTCACCCAGAACCAAACCAAACAGTTTATATGCATATAGGAATTATAAAATTACAAACAGAATAGGGAATAATTGAAATACACCCCATAAACAGTGTGGGAAAATAAGACAGAGGCCAAAGGCCAAGCTACCCATGCAAAGCTAGCCACTGGAAATAAGTTAACCTGCGCGCGGGGATCACGGACAGGTGCGCGCCTGTTCTAATTGGACTTCCAGTAATTGGTGTTGCACACCTGGGCTCTGAGACATGTTCAGTAGCCACCCAGGGGTATTCCAAAGAAGCAGAAAGTCATATTGAAAGACAACTAACAATTTTACATATAAAACAGTAAATAAGTTGTAACATGCAACATGGTGATTTGAATGCTATTTGAAACAGCAAAAACCAACACCCCTGTCCCCATGCAGATCTGCGCACGCAGCCAAGGATTGGCGTGCGTGTACAAAGGACCAGCGCGCGCAGGTGTGAAGGTTACACGTTTCTTGTAACCCTGCCAGCTTTAGGACCAGGACTAGTATTGATTACCAGTCTTGGCTCTGCCAGTCCCCCTCAGGGATCAAAACAGAAAGCAGTAAAAGTTATACCTTTGCTTGAGGTTTGAAAATGGATTGAACAAAGATGATTAGTGTCTGAAAATAGACTTTGAAGTGGTTGTTTGAATGGTAGTGAAGAGTGTATGCTTGAGTGCAAGAGAATTAGGGTTTGATTATATGGCTTTTTTGCTTGAAAATTGTTAACCTTTTTAATGGAAAATGAATGGGGGTATTTATAGGGGAAAGGCTGGTGGTGCACATGGAGATACAACCAGCCAACAAGGCTAGTTGTGGTTGCTTGGTGTAAAAGATTGCCCCAAAAGGTGATGGGAGAGGTTGAGAGTGGGTGAACCCCAAACCTGCCAAAACATTGTTTAGGCGACGAAATCAGGGCTCTACAGTGTAATAGACCCCTAATGATAACAAAATTCGGCTGGCAAAAAGATGATGGGGACAGGTGTTGACCGGCGCGCGCGTGTCTCAGATCACCGCGTGCGTGTCATACCTACCACCGCGCTGGTCAATAGTCAAAGTTTGACCTTTGACCAACACCTGGCAAGTTGACCGACGCGCGCAGGTTCCAGATCAACGCACGCTAGTCAAACCTTCAGCTAGGGTTCAGGGTTTAGAGTTAAAGGTTCAAAAGGGGTTCCAAGCACTCCAAGTTCAAATCCTTTTCATTCTCAAGACTGTTTTTTATCCAATTCATCATTGGGGAAACAAGAAACCGAAAAAGGAAGTAAATCAATTGGGAGACCCAGATTGGGGTGTCTACAAAATAGCTAAGAACTGGTCCTAACCATCCAAGCCTTGCTTCCTTGCAATTGAAAATAAAACTAACAAGGCTCTGGAAGGACCAGTACACACCTAGTGCTTAAAAGAGCATTGAAAATGGAATATGCAAGCGAAAATGAGATTTGTTGTAATGCCATCACTCTTGAGCACTCGGAACTAGTCCTGAGTGCTCAGGAGTACTGCACCACAGGTTTTATTTTAATTAGAAAGCTAACACATCTTGACATGTTGTTTTCATTTTGCTTTCTGAGGATGAAATACTTTTGAAAATGGTTGAAAATATTTGCCCGAGAAGGTTTACCTCCATCCTCAGAAAACAAATTGATTAATTATGTCAACATATCAAAGTAAAGTCATTGTAATTGTGAAAAGAAATTTCATTTTCCTTGAATATTCACAAGAAATATGAGAAATAGGGGGTGAAACCAGTCCTGAGCGCTTAGGAGAGGTACTGAGCGCTCGGGAGTGTCCCAGAGCAAGTTGAAAATGTGTTTTATGACTCTTTTGCCCTATGTTTTTACACTAAGGCCACTCAACCACACGTCCAGTACAAGGAACTGGAGTGGGCTAGGTGACCTCCCTCAGAAGGATAACAACCCTTTGGTTGAAAAGTAGAAGACTTTCTACTTTCTTAACTTGAATTAAAACCTTACTTCTTGGATGGTTTGGATGGATGGCAAAGAGAGGAAAAATGCAAGAAGTCAGAATCAGATGTGATCCCCAACTTCCTCAATTTTTCTTGATGTGTTTGATATTTTTTGGATTTTTTGGAAATGTTTGAGGATGATTTTGAAGAGTGATGTTTTTTTACTTTTTGAAAATAAGGAGGTTAGAGAGAGATTTTTCGTGGTCTCTCCTAATGTAGCATAGGGCTGTTTATATAGGGGGAGGGGGGAGAAAATAAGTTTGAATTTTGAAAATTAAATAAAAAATAAAATAGAAAATATTTTAGGGGGAAATTTATCATCATTAGTCTTTAGTAGACTTCTGATGGGGTGTCCTGTTGCAAGACCACAGGTTTGAACGGATATAATCATACAATTATGAAAAAGCTGAAAGCTCAAAATTTTCAGACACGAAGTGGGTACAAACACGAAGTAGGTTAGGATCGAGAGAGAACACAACAGAGGGATGTATAAACAAACACGCTGACTTGATATTAGACTGACTTGATATTACAGAGGGGTGAGCCCTCCTAAGCATGCATTGGGCAACACAGTGGTCCTGAGCGCTCGGGATAGTCACCCTGAGTGCTCAGAAGTGAGCATCATTTGGGTTTCTGAAAATGGTCCTGGGTGCTCAGGACTTATTTTTAGCAAATTGTTTTGATTTTTGAAAGCTCAAGAAACAAGGTCCAAATTTAACCGAGGCTTGTTTTAATCCAAATTCATCATCGGGGGGCCTCGAAGCCACAAATTGAGGAATTTGAAGAAGTTCAAATTGGGGTGTCTACAAAATCGCAAGAAATGACATTGTAAAATTGAGACTTACGTGTTTGTTCTCAGCACCTTTTGATGTCCAAATTTCTTCCTTGCAATGAGTCATCGTAAAAAAATCTATCCTACCAACCTCTGTTTGCTACACATCATAAAAAAGTATCACATTAAACCAAATATTATCAAAATGCATTAACCAAAGTAGAATAGTATTACCAGCTCTTCTCGACGTAAAAAAGACTTCGATCCTGATCAATGAAGAACATTCACTGGGGTTAGCTCAGTGGCCAAACTCATGATTTCCCTTAACGATATCACGCGTTTGAGACGGCCAGCGTACTAGATTCAGAATTGAAGACCCACCATCTCTCGTTACATTTTTCATAAGTTTTTACTAAGAATATTTACCTTGATTCTTATTTAGACAATACTAATTGATAACATAAAATCAACAGTAAAAGAAAGTTATTTGGCGCAGCGGAATTCATTAAGAGATCAGTTAGTGTACTAATTCAAATGAGTTAAGCACTCGAATCCACGAGCAAATCTTGCGCACAAGAAAAATAGAGAAAACTCTAAATATTATTGATGAAAAAGCTAAATAGTTGATTAGGTTACAACCCTTTTTATACTAGTAGGAGTATTAACAATAAGATAACTACTTAGAGCAAGTCCAATGGGGGGTTGTCATAGCTATTTTCTAGCCCCAAACGCAAAATTTGGTCTCCAATGGGGGATGGAAAAGGAGATGGAAAATAGCTTTGAGTTATATTGGGATGGATATATCTATCTCTAGATGCATCTTTCCATCCCTAGACACCTCAGCAAAGAAACTAATTTACCAAAAAATGGACGGCCGGAGTATACCTGAGTCTGAAAAATGGCCGGAAAAGCTTGAACTTTGCCGAAATATGGAAATCTTGAATCTGAAGGTGAGGAGGCAGGAGATGAGGGGGTCCATGAGGTGGATGACGCCGGCGGGGGTTGGGGTCGGAGACATGACTTCTGATTAGATCAGCAAGGGTTTGGATGAGGGTTTTTTTGGTCTGGAGAGAGAGAGAGAGAGAGAGAGAGAGAGAGAGAGAGAGAGAGAGAGAGAGAGATGGCCTGGATCAGAGGCAAGGGTTTGGGTTTCTCCGTTTCTTTGTGTTCTATGATATATATATATATATATATATAGAGAGAGAGAGAGAGAGAGAGAGAAGCGATGAAATGTTGAAGAGGGTGGGATTCTGTGATGGAATCCTACCGTTCGGGAAAAAAAAAAAAAGAAGAATCCAACCATTGGATTTGGGGGGAAAAAAAATTCAATTAAGTTGAATTAATTTGGGGGAAAATAAAATGGAAAAAAAGTTAGTTAATCAATTTTTCATCTTAAAATAACTACCCATCCCCCCATTGGAGAGGAGGGAGTCCTATTATCCATCTAACTAACTTGTAATCACTTTTTGACACTAAAATAACTATCCATCTCCTCATTTTCCATCCCCCCATTGGACTTGCTCTTAGAGTGGAGACCGAACAAAATAACTACTCGAAAACCAAGACTAACAAAAAGGAATTAGAGAGCTTCGGCCAGAGGTCCATAGTATAGGGACTAATACGATAATAAGGACATCAATAATTTTTGTACTGCCGCCAGGACAATTCGACCCGGTTTCCAAATATACCCTTGTTTTGAATCAAAAGCGGGCACACTTTTCCCCACTTTTATTTGATCAAAAAGGTTTCTAGAAGAAAAGAGAACGAGAGAGAGAGAGAGAGAGAGGACAAACTGTTCGTTGCCATCCTTCATTGCCTACCAAAGTCACCATTGCCGTTGTCATTGTCGTCGTCCCCCTCAACGTCGTTGTCATCATCTTCCTTCAATTGGTAAGTTATTTTGCACATTTTTGTTTTGTTTCTCTGTTTCTACACATTTAGGGACTACGAACTGTTTTTTGTTCCAAACATTTAGGTTTCGTTCCACATGTTGTTATCTATTGTATACTTTGCATTTGTAGTTGTAGACACCCTATTTTGGATTTCCCAGAATAGTTTATTTACGGTCTTTGATTCCCCGATGATGATTAAGGTCAAGAACATCTCAAGTTTGTTAAGTGAGTTTGAGCTTTGAGCGTCCCGAACCTCATCCAAACCCTTCCGAACTCCTTTTCGAAACCCTCAAGCCAGAACCAAATGGCCGCAGCAAAACCCTACAGGTGTACGTTGGTGGTTGACTAGCGTGCGCTGGAAAACAGCCACGTGTCAGTCATCGCCCGTTGACCTTGCTTCCACTGGCGCACGCCACTCAAAATGATGCGTACGCCAGTCAATTCCAGTCAAATCAACTTTATTCAGCCGAACGCGCGGGACTTTTGCTGCCACCCCGACGTCAGCCACAGTTCCCTGATGATTACTTCGGCCAGAGATGTCCCCTTCCCTCATACACCACCTTTCAACCCAAGTCCCATGCATTAAATGCATGGGAGGCTCCTTCCTTGGCCTTAACAAGCCAAACAAGCCTTAACACCCAACTGATCAGTCACTCTCTGTAGAACCCAATTTGGCCTAACGATTATTTCAAGTCCCACCTTGGGACAATCCCGATGATGAAACGGATACAGTGATTGCTGATTGCTTCCTTGAGGACCTTAGGACTTTCGGTGAGAACTTTGAACCACTTAGAGGACCCAATTCAGAGCCATACAGCCTTTCAGACAGAAATACAGAAGCCTAGGAGAATCCATCTGACGGCCGTAACATCGATCTAACGGCCATAACATCAATTCCTCACCCGAGCAACTTGTTGCCAGCAAAATCTCCCTGAGAGATTAGTTCCTCGGCCGCAAGATCTATCCTTCGGCCGAGATATCCATTCCACGGCCGCGACATCCTTTGCTCGGCCGCCAGATCGACCTTTTTCCAACGTTCTGTCAGCGTTTGGTTTGATCCAACTACACTACCTTCCCGATGCGTTCGGGCTACGCTCAGAGATTACGACGTAGAGTTAGAGATGCATTGCAATTGCAATTGCCATCTCATGATTTGATTGACCGGAGTGAGTCATCCCTATGCCTATATAAAGGAGCCTTTGGGCTCCGAAATAAACACAGAAATTGATAGACCCACACACTCAATCAAGCCAAGAAACTCTGTCAAAATACTCTCTCAATCCCATACTCCAAAAGCCCTAACCTTCCGAAGGTAGCCGTCAATCCGGCGATCAAACCCCGAAGTTCAAACCCTAACTCTAGGGTTCTCGATCAAGCAATCAATCAATCACGCCCAATCCAAGGCAATTAAGCAACTGAGGGATCAAGGTGGTGAGGCCCAACGGCCTCTGGTTTGTCTCAATTTACTGTATTTTTGACTAACCGTAGCATTTTGATTATCCGTTAATCTTTCTGTCTGGTGTGAGGAAGAACACCGACCGGGGCCTCGATCCCTCGGCCGGTACATCAAACCAGTGTGATTACTCGGCCGTGACATCCATTCACCGGCCGAGTAATCGATCTCCTGGGACAGTTTATTTGCTTTCTCTGCTTTCTAATGCATGCTTATTTATCGCACTGGCTCACCTTACTTACTGTTTAAAGGAATAAATAAACAGACTATGTGTTGAAATTAAACAAAGCATCTACACGTCTTATGTTGAATGATTATGGGCTAGTCTCGCGACTGGGCAAAGAGGGGTGCCTAACACCTTCCCCTTATTGTACTTTTGGCTCCCGTATCCAGAATCTCTATCTATTTTCCCAGTTTTAATAAACTGGGTGGCGACTCTATTTGATGATAACCGTTATCATGTGGCGATGTTCCTAGCCATGGGAATGTCCATGATTTTGGTTTATGAAACGAGCAACCAATCGAGCAAACAAACGTAACCAATCTGTATGGCGATGCCCCGCTTGGGAGGTGTCTACAGTTTTTGGCGACTCTGCTGGGGAATTGAGAGCCATAACCGAAAAGTTCAACATAAGACTAATACATGCCTTGTCTAATTTATTAATCATATGCATCGAGCGGGCAACCCGTTGAGTTCACCTGATATCCCGGCATGACACGGGCTATGTTGGGGGTTCCAGCAAACTCCACAGTCACTCGCATCTAGTGGTATATCAAAAAGGGAATCACCCAATCACCGCCTATGATGGGCTGGTGAGAGGATTGGTGCCCTTTGACAACGGAGCACCCTGAGACTACCAAAAACCTTGCATGTTTTAGAAAGCCATAGAACTTATCAAACTAAGACAGGAACCTACAGGCTAGGAACCTACTTGCATTTTCACTTCCAAGTCCTTCCTCACACCTTGTATCATCTGTTGTTGTAAATAACTTTTTCTGTGCAGAAGGGTTGGGATTTTCAGCCTAAATCCTAACCCTACACAAGCCAAGTACTGACTTCAGGTACTCTACTTTTCAAAGCAGACACAATAAGTAAAACAAAGAAGCAACCACAGCCTAATTTTATACTCTTACGACACCCGAAGTCACGCCAAATAGAGGTCTTTGCAACCGTCCCCGTCTGTCACTCTCACCGGCCAAAACACCTACACTGCTATGGTCCCAATCACTTCTGTGGACTCGCGGTCATCTCCTCAACAAACTCAATCATCTACCAAATCCTAAGCTTCATCAAGTAATCCTCCCACTCTCATGGCAGATAACGACCCCATCATTGCTAATCACCAAGCTCAAAGTCGCTACCTTATTAGCAGAGAAAGCAGCAAGAGATGCTGAGAACGAAGAGAAATCGGTGGAAGATGAGAATCCTCAAGAAGTGGTATTGGCAGAAAACCCTGAATTGGCCAAAACAAGTCAAGGAGATCAAATGTACTCTGGCCCGTTCACAAGGGGACCAAATTCTAGATTTTGAAGGACTCTGCCTTTTTCCAGATTCTCAACTACCTGAGAAGTTCAATAGAACTGGCAATCCCACTAGCCATGTCCGCCATGTCATCAACACTCTGAAGCCAATGGGCTTGGATGATGAGCTCATTGTTCAGTTATTTCAAAGGACTCTTACTGAAAGCGCTCTCGATTGGTTTCTCACTTTGGAGTTTGTGCACTATCATACTTGGCCAGAAATTGCCAATGCTTTTGTCAAGCAATATGCATACAACGTCCAAATTGAGTTAACAACTCGAGATTTGGAAATGACTAAACAAGAGTCAAACAAGGACTTTGCAACCTTTGTGGCTAGATAGAGAGAAAAAGCCGCCAAGATGAAGAACCGCCCCTCTGAGGAAGATCAAGTGAGAATAGTTGTCAAGAGTTTGCAGCCCAAGTACCTCACGCACATTTACACTCAGACTATCACTGATTTTAAGCGCCTGCAAGCTACTGGGCTGCAGATTGAAGAGAGGATCAAGCTAGGCCTCATTGGGAAAGAAGAAACTCCTCCACCCAAGAAAACCTTCCCAACCCGTACATCTCCTGCCTTCGTCAACACCCTTAACTCAATCTTACCACAAGACCCTTTTCAAATTAGCTCATCCCAAAGCTCAAATCGCCCCCGTTGCAACTTTGACCATCTCTATATGACCTCATCTCAAGCCTTAGCCATTCTGAGCCGTTAGGGGCATCTCAAACCTTTAAAACAAACCACTTCCTCAGCCACCCTATGGCCCAAACCATGATCCTAACAAACAGTGCGCCTACCACCAACACCCTAGGTATGAGACAGATAACTGCATGCGTCTCCGCCATGACATT
Source organism: Rhododendron griersonianum (assembly GCA_018127125.1). Classification (NCBI taxonomy): domain Eukaryota; kingdom Viridiplantae; phylum Streptophyta; class Magnoliopsida; order Ericales; family Ericaceae; genus Rhododendron; species Rhododendron griersonianum. The sequence goes on along the minus strand of CM030797.1, from coordinate 34,635,718 downwards.
CAAGATCTCATTGATAGCCGAACTATAAAACTTCCAAAACCTAATGTGCAAGCCAATCCACTTCCTATTCACAAAGCTGAGCCACCACCCCGAAACATCGATTTCATAAACAACCCCACATACAATCCTGGCCAATACATTGTCCAAAACAACCAAACCAAGCCAACCTTTACCTTCCCAGAGGAGGACGAATGTTTCATGATGGAGGAGGAAGAAAACAATGAGTCCAATCAATCAGAAGTGATCGATCCCGACATGTCTGACAAAAGTAATGAAGAAGAACAAGCAAAGGGGAAAGTGACTTTGACGGAATGGAAGGAGAATACGATGATCCACTCGATGGAATCTCCTTAGTATCACTATTTAATCAAGTGGAAATAGCTGACGACTACACAATCAATAAAGAGGAAGAAAGGGTGATGAAAACCTAGACCAACACTTCTATTTGGGGACTACTCATGTCTCAAAGAAGTAGCCACCAGGTGAAGATGGATCCAGTTCAAAGGCCCTGTTTGGCAAAGAAGAGGGTGGAAAAGAGTATAAAGTTGCGAAAGGCAAGGGTTTTGAAAACGACCTCGAAATGCTACAATAGCTAAGAAGTCACAACATGGCAAAGAACATTAAACATTGCTTTTATCAAGCTAAAACCTGTTTTGAGCCCCTGCTTGGGCATTTAATTTCTGCTAAGTGAATTCCTGTTTCATCCTCTAGACTATGCTTATTCAATGATTTACTTCCTAAATTGCAATTGCCAAACACTATAGTCTCTTTGCCAAACAAGGAAAATTTCAAGGAATCAAGTTCCTTGTGTCACTGACAAAAAGGAAGGAAAGGATGAACTCTAGTTGCTTAAGAAACTAGGTTTTTGTCAAAACTTAGAAAGAAGACACTATCTCCGCGAGAACACTTAGGGTTAGCTCGCCCATTATGAAGGTACAAACACAAGAGAGATTTAGAAAATATCTCCATCATATTCCTCTCCGAAACGCAGAAACCCTCTTGAGAGAAGTGCTCGTTGGGTAACCTGAAAACCCAAGCAAAAGTAAGAGCAAAGCCTGCTAGGGCAAGAAAATGCAAAAATGCAGCCTAGGCAAAAGTTAAGGCATTCAAAGAAAAGCTCGCTAGGGACTCAACCTCCATTAGGTAACCTAGGCAAAATCAAGAGCATGTGAGAAGAAAAACCAAGAGTGAAAAACCCAACCTCAAAGGTAATGATTTTGGAACTACGTAAAAGGCCTGATTCCCAGATTGGGATACGTAGGCAATCTCACATTAAGATGCGGCCCAAACATTTGGAGAGAAGGAAAAACATCAACAGATTTGTACTCAATGATAGGTATAGCTAACCCTGCGTATTGAGCTCGCAAAAGATGAGTATGCTTTTCTCGAAGAATTGGCAACAGCAATAGACACGAGAGCTATAGGTCATCCCCTCTAACCTAAAGGTAATTGACACAATGAGCAAGATACCTTGAAAACTCCCGAGTCTGGCAACCGGACTATGGAACACGGCAAAAGCAAAAGGCAAGAAAATCAAAACCAAGCATAAGAAGGAAGAGAAAAGAGGATGCCACTTAGCCAAAACAAAATCTACCTTTGGAAAATCAAAGTAACGGCCGAAGGATCTATACATCGGCCGCAACATCGATTCTTTAGCCGAGTAATCAATTCTTCGACCAATATTTTATTTTCACACAAATTACTGTCTATCAGCAAACACTTGTTCAAACAGCCATGTTCTGACTATCGCATGCAAACTCAAGACATCTAGGGGCATAAAAAGCATTTCTCATTTCATGAACAAAAAGCTTGCCTACAAAATCATCACTGTGGTTGCTTTCACCATACAAATACAGTTTCTGCTTCTCTCTTTGCTAACCATGAACAGGAAAGAAAAAGAAAATCCTAAAGCTAGTCGTGACGGCGTCTTCGAGACGATCTCGTCTCCGAGATGAAGAAGGGGATTGCTAGCTATCCTCCCCACTGACTGCTGGTGCTCACTCAGCCTCAAGCTACAAGGAAAAGAATGCAAAATAAGGGGTAAGCACCAAACGCCTCTTCTCCGTCATCAGAATGGAAGGAGACAAAGGAAAGGGCCCGTGGCCAAACAAGAGCAACTGAAGGAACAACAGGCCAAACCAAGGAAAAATGGCAGTACTCCATACAGTCACCTGCCTAAAGAAGCAAACCTGCCTAGTCTCTGATCTGAGCATTCTCCAAGTCTACTTTAGACATCGAAGAAGTAGACCTCATCAACGCCGGAGGAGGAGGAGGAACAAACTTAAGATCCTCAGCACGCAGGCGCCACTGGCTGGCCACCCGATCACATAAGTACCAAGCTTAACAAAAGGAATCCTCGAACAGGCTACGAGTACAATCTAGAACCCTGGAACGCGCAAGAGGGATGTCCTCTGATACACCACTCCAAGGGTCGAACCTCGCCTGCAAACAAAGTCTAAATCAGCCACATCACAGAGGAATGGAGATCTAAAAATAAGAAATGCAAGGGGTACCTGGTCAACCGTCAATCGGTCCAAAACTCGTCGCCAATGCTCAAAACTGGCGACCGTGGCTTCCGTTGGCCCACCAGCCATCGCTCATAGTGAGAAACACAGTTCACATCCTCATGCTTGGTATTATTTGGAAACTGAAGGGAAAGGAAGTAAAGAAGAAGGATATACCTTAAGCACTCGGTAGTGACCGCCAAGGATAAAACTCTTGTCCCATGGGCAAGCTCCAAGATTGCCATACAGGGTGGCCAAAGCAGATGATCCCCAATCAAACTCCCTAACGGCCCCCAAATGCTGCAAAGGGGCCAAGAGCTGTGTTTGCACTGAACAATCTTTGTTGGCAAACAATGTCTGCCCGAGGAGATAGAGAAGGAAAGCCCGTGTCAACTGCTCAATATTCACCTGAGTCAAAATATCAGTCTTCATGAAAGAGACATCAACTTGACCTCGGGAGTGAAGAAGAGGCATCTTGCCTAAGAACCACTCCAAAGCTCCTACCCGCTCCCAAAAGCCTGGGGTCAACCCAAAGAGGAGCTCCACCTACTCATAGGCCAGTAAGCAAAGAAAAATCACCTGGCGTGATCGTCATCTCGCCAACAGAAGGAAAGCGAAACGTGTTGGGAGTATCCCACCACCTTTCGACCAGCGAGGTCATCAACGACCAATCCATCTTCGGAAGATTGAGGCCCAAAACAAACGGGTCAAGACCAGCAGCGCGTACTAACTCCCGAGCCTGCTCTGGCAACGTCACAAACCACTTGTGCACTAAAGGCTTCCACCATGAGCCTCTAGTCTCCTGTTTCTCTGCCAAGGACAAAAAGGGAGAAGCTTACCGAAACATTGAGGACGCTCAAGTGCTGCTCAGCAGCTCTACGCCTACACCTCAACAGCTCTATGCCACGCCATGTGCACAATCTCGCGCTCAGCAGGCCAGTAAAACAATCCTGTGGCTTCCACTCAATGCACCCTCCAGAAGGCGTTTATATTGCTAGCTTCCAGAAAGCGTTTATGTTGCCAGCTTGCAGAAAGCATTTAGCCACCAGAAGACATTTGAGTCGCTAGAAGGCGTTTGGCCTCCGGAAGGCACTCCCAGCAGTGGAGGTAATGGAAATCTCCCTAACAAATTGGAATATGGTCAAGGACTAGCCTTGGGGATCACCCCGAGCATGTGGAATCTAGCCTTGGGGGCAATCCCGAGCATACTAGCCTTGGAAACATCCCAAGCATAAGGAACCAATCAAACCCCGTGGAAGATGGAAGATGGAATACTCAACAGCTCAGCGGCTCTATGCCCGCCATCACATCAACTCATACAGCAGCTCTACGCTTGCCACTCCAGCAACCATATTGCCGCCAACTTACTCAACAGGCTCAAAGCCATAGCAACTTACTCAGCGGCTCGAAGCCCATTATCTCAAATGGCTCCAAGCCGTAACCATCACTTCAACAGGCTCGAAGCCTGTATCTACTATCTCAACTGGCTCGAAGCCGTAACAACCAACTCAGCGGCTCTAAGCCCATTGTCTCAACTGGCTCGAAGCCGTACACAATCAAGTTCTTAACAGGCTCGAAGCCTGTGTTCATCATCTCAACTGGCTCGAAGCCGTAACAATCAATCTCAGCGGCTCAAAGCCCATTACTTCAATAGGCTCGAAGCCTGTATCTACCATCTGAAATGGCTCAAAGCCATAACAAACAATCTCAGCGGTTCCAAGCCCATTATCTCAACTGGCTCGAAGCCGTAAACAAGCAACAGGCTCTAAGCCGCCCCAACAATCAAGATATCTATTCTCAGACTCTACGCCTGAATGCTCAAAAATATAACATTTTTGAATGCTCAAGCTCCACGCTTGGATGCCCAACCACTGTGTACTGGATGCTCAAGTTATACACTTGAATGCTCAAGCTCTACGCTTGGATGCCCAACCACTGAGTACTGGACGCTCAAAGCCTGTACTTTGAATGCTCGGATTCTGCCGTCCGAATGCTCGAGCTCTACGCTCTGAATGCTCAAGTTCGGAACTTGATAGAAGCTCTAAGCTTAAAACAAACACACACGCACGGGCCCGTGCACATATTGCATCAATTGCATCACCATTATCACATCGAGTCTGCATCATCGTATCTGTTCACATCTAACAAGCATTTGCACATATACACTCTGCATATCTCTCATGAAACAGGTCAACCCTGCAATCAACCGGCTCTATGCCTCGGTTTTATTGATCGGCCCAACGCCTCGATCCTTTGGCTCCACGTCAACACTTATGATGAGAAAGCTCCGTGCACAGACCATCAGAATGCAACCAGCTCCGCGCTTCGGTCTTATCAATCCAATCCCCTTAGGCCTTCGCCTCAAGATTGCAACAGGCTCCACGCCTCGATTCTATCACTCTCCAGGCTCTCGCCTCATGACTACAACCGGCTCCGTGCCTCGGTCCCCTCATCACCAAAGCTCCGTGCTTCAGTTACTGGCCCTGTGCCCCTCACGTCTCAAAAGCAAGCCGGCATCCAACTCATCCCCAGTAGATGGTCTGGATTCCACCCCACTACATCAAACAGAGACTAAGGGAGATTTTTTAGGCCCAGATGCTGAACGAAAAATCCAAACATAAATCCAAGGCCTTCACCAAAATACGGGTCGTTTCCCAGCTCTGGCCATTGAAAAGCAAATCATTCCTGGCTTTCCAGATAAACCAACAGATAGAGACAAAAAGGGCTTCCATATCATCCGTCTCCCCATTGCTCTAAAATAATTTCAAGATAGAGCCCCACCACTCGGAAAATTGGGCAGTTCCCCAGGAGGAAGAGATAGCAGAGGCAAATGGGGATCGATGCCACACATCTTTAGACGATTTACATTGAAAGAGCATATGTTCAAGGGTTTCAACATGTGACTGGCAGCGAGGACAATATGGAAGGACATCAACATTCCTCCGATTCAGATTATAAAGGACATCAATAGCATTATGAGAACAACGCCACATAAACATCTTGATTTTATTAGGAATGGGAATTGACCAAAGAGATTTCCAGAGGGGGTTCAAAGAACCACCTGAGCTTGATTCCCCCCGCTCACGGGAGTGCCATAAAAAAATGCTATTCATAGCCAAATGGTAATGCAGATTTCACTGAGAAAAAGCCATTACTGGTGTAATGCCACGTTCCTTTATCCCCAACGCCTTGAGAACTTACCGGAATTGAGAGGATTGATTCCACATCCAGATCTGAAAATAATGACTTTATCAAAGAAATATTCCACCAGTGCGTCTCATCATCGATAAGTTCAGCCACTCGGTTGATATTATAAAAAGGGGAATCCGCCAATGGAGGAGGGCTAAGAATCTTAAAAGATAAGGATCGAGGAAGCCACGGATCCTTCTAGATATCAATAGAAGACCCATCACCCACATTCCATCGCCACCCCTTCTTGAGTATAGTTCTGCCCGCGACAATACTTCTCCAGGCCCAAGAAGCATTATTAGGACAAGGGGCGTCCCAAAAGGATAAATTATGAAAGTACTTCCCTTTGAATAGCTGCTGGAATAAAGAACGAGGCCCTTGAAGTAACCTCCAACCTTGCTTGGCCAAGAACGCAAGATTTACAGCATGAATGTCGCGAAAGCCCAGTCCTCCCTTAGATTTCCGCTCGCATAGCTTGTTCCAACGGACCCAACTAATCTTGTTTTCACTTTCTTTTGCCGCCCACCAGAATTTACGAATAGCATAGCTAAGATTTCTGCACACTTTCTTCGGTAAAAGAAAACATTGCATGACATAATTGGGCATGGTCGAAGCCACTGACTTAATCATGACCTCTTTACCAGCAGGGTTCAATGTTGAGTCTCTCCAGCTTCTTAATCTGTCCAGAACATGATAAGAAACATACTTAAAAACTTCCGTTTTGGATTTGCCAATAATGGATGGTAACCCCAAGTATTTGCCTCCCTGAGTCTCAATTCGAATATTCAGGAAGTTAGAAATCCCTTGTTTAACATCGTTGGGCGTATTTGGACTAAAAAACAAAGAAGATTTCTCCTTGTTTACCATTTGTCCAGAAGCACCTTCATACTTGCGGAGAATGTCCTCAATAGCTTGACAACCAGCAGCTGAAGCTTCCCAGAAAAGAACGGAGTCATCAGCGAAAAAAAGATCGGAAATTGGAGGGCAGTGTAATCCCACCTTAATCCCACAAAGAGCCTGGTCTTCAATCTCCTTCTGAATAAGATAATGGAAGCCTTCAGCACACAAAATAAAGAGATACGGGGAGAGAGGACAGCCTTGTCGAATTCCTCTGGATGGGGAAAAAAGCTAGGTCGCTCTTATCGCCATTAATAACAGTAGCAAATGAAACGGACGTCACACAAGCCATAACCCAACGGATCCATTGTTCATCAAAACCAAATCGACTTAACACTGCTTCCAAGTAAGGCCATTCAATACGATCATTGAAAAAGTATAAAATTCCCATCTTCATTCGTACAGATTATTGAAAAAGTATAAAAAAAAAACCCTACAAAATAGGGAGCCTTGTTGATAAGGACATACTACAGGGTTTAACATGCAATTAGTCCATCTAAAGAATTTGTAGCGGCTCCAGTCCTTTAATCACACGCGTTCCACAATTAGCCACATTACACGCGTTTCCAAGACCGTTTCAGAGACGAAGAAACCTAATCGGCGTTGTCGACCCTTTCACCGTCGTCATCGTCGATCCTCCTTTCACCATCGTCATCGTCGATCCTTTCACCGTCACTGTCATCATCGTTATTGTAGTCGTTCCTTTCACTGTCGCTGTCGTCATCGTCGCTGATTTTCGACCGTTTCAACAGGTAACTTAAGTTTTCTATTTGTCGCTACCATCATCGTCGCTTGCATCATTCCAATCATCATCATTTTCGCCGTCATCGTTTTAGCGTCACTTTCCGAGGGTTTTAGCATCATTTTCCTAGGGTTTGGGTGAAATTTGTAATTGTTTTGTTCGATTTTCTTTTTCTTCTGTTGGTTTCGTTTTAAGTTTGAGGAAATTCATTTCTGAAGATTCCACAAGCATTACATGTGCACAGAACGCTAGTTGGAATTAATGGCATACAAAGGATTTTATTTGGAAACTGTTCTAGTGTTGAAAATTTTGATATCTGGACTGTTGTCATAATGCTGGCTTTGGTACATGAGCTGAGATAGAGTTATCTCTTAGTTTATTTGTGAATTGAATTGGCTGAGACTGAGATAGAGTTATCTCTTAGTTTATTTGTGAATTGAATTGGCTGAGATAGAGTTATCTCTTAGTTTATTTTGTTAGGGTTTTAGCGTGCACTTAGTCTTATATATTGTGATATTACTATCTCTTGCTTTATCCATGTTCGCATGTGTGTACATTGTACTACTAAAAAATGTTTTCGATGAGATAACATTATCTCTTTATTAAGTTTGTGAGATACCAACACAATTTATCTGAGATGCTATTATCTCTTGCTTCATTTTTGCCAATAGACTATATTTCTGGCAGATAGAATTGGCTGAGATAGAGTTATCTCTTAGTTTATTTTGTTAGGGTTTTAACATGTACTTAGTCTTATATATTGTGATATTGCTATCTCTTGCTTTATCCATGTTCGCATGTGTGTACATTGTACTACCAGAAAATGATACAAAACCCTCCCAAAAGCCTTGAAAGACCCAAAAGATTCAAAATGAGAGCCCGCAAGAAACCACGACAACAACAAGAAGGCATAAAAACAAGGAGTGAAACAACAAAGAAAAGGAAAGAAAAAGAACTGGAAGAGGAAGAGGAAGAGGAAGAGGAAGAGGAAGAGAAAGAGACAAAAGTTAAACCAAAGAGGACAACAAAAAAACAGAAAAAGCAAGAAGAAGAAGAAGAAAAGGAGGAAGAGGACATAAAAGAGGTGAAGGAAGAGGAGGTTAAACCAAAACGTTTGCAATACAGGTAACTACTTGGTGTGCCATTATACAATAACTTGAAGGTGTTATTTTTCTGATATCGTTATCTCTTTCATTTTTGCTGATGTACTGCTATTATCTTGTATCTTTTATTGTAGGTCGAATCTTTACAGCATTGTAAGCCTTCTACATGATGTAAAGTTCAATGAAATACAATCTGAACAGATTCAGAAATCACCTTTTGCAAACATGTTGTTTGCAATTACTGAAGGCAGTATTGATGAGCAAATGGTGAAGAAATCTGATCCCATCCTTGTCAAGTTGATAGAGACATATAAGAGAGGACAAGCAAAGTTTTTGCTTGCAGGGAAAGATATTGCTCTGACTGATCTTGAGGTTGGCGTACCAGGGTTGTATATGAAATGTCTTGCCAGGGTTGTATATGAAATGTCTTGGCTGCTCTGTTAGAAGTAGAATAGGTGTTCTCTTTTGTTAAAACTGACACATATGAATGGTCAGCTCCGAACAATTGGAATTCGCCGTACCAGGGCTTGTATATGAAATGTCTTGCCTGCTCTTTATTGAATTACAATAGCTGTTCTTTTGTTAAAAATGACACATATGCATGGTCGGATATCGGTTTTCAAGTTTTCCACACGTACAGAGAGGAATTTTCAAGAACAGATCGTGGAGGTTGGTTTGAGCATTTCTAAGGAATTCTATATTGCGATACAGAATTTGTTGTTTTAAGCTGGAGACAGGTAGTACCGGAGCTTGGCTAGCTAAGAAAAGGCCTATATAAGCAAAAGATAATGCTATCTCAGCCAATAAAATCTGTATTAAATTACAATAGTTGTTCTTTTGTTAAAAAAATGATTGCTAGGTGTTGTAATTTAATACAGATTTTTTAACAATAGTTGTTCTTTTGTTAAAAAATGATCTCAGCCAATTTAATAGTTGTTCTTCAAACCGCAAAAGACTGACTAGGTGTTGGAAAGTTGAATACGTGTTCTTTTGCTGAATAGGTGTTCTTTTGTTATGATAACAATTCTATATCTTTTCATTTGATATACAACTGATGCTGGGAAATAGTCTATCTACCAGAATAAAGTAAGAGATAATGCTATCTCAGCCAATAAAATCTGTATCAACACAAAAATTAAAAGAGATAACAATATCTCAGCCAATACATTTCACAAAATAGAGTGACAGATAAAGCTATCTCATACAAAACATTCTTTATGAACCCTAAACCCATAAACCAAACATGCTCTGTAAAAACAAAAAGAATATGAATATGAATCAACAATAGAACACAATGAATCAATCGCAAGCTTCCTTACATCTCTTCCTATTATGATTTCCTAACTTCTTGCACCTGCCACACCTTATTTGCCTCACCTTTTCACCCCTTGACCGGATTCTTGCAACCTTGGGTCTCCCACGTGGCCTCCTTGTCTTAGGAGGAAGAATAAGAGGAAGAATAACAGCAGAATTTTCAGATACTTCTGCAACTCCAAGAGTAGAAATAGGAACAGGATGTATAGGATAGTCGTAGGATAATCGGAAAGCATCGGCAGTGTATAATGGATCAATATAATTGGACACATCTATGCCATTTTTTTGAAGAGCTGTGAATGCATGCACACAAGGGAAACCATAGAGCTGCCAACGACAACATGTGCATGTCTTGTTTCTTATGTCAACCACAACAGCTGGTAATGAAGACACTTCAAAAACTTCATCACTTGATCCAAACACAGTCCATGTCCGTCCTTTATTAAAGAACTCTCTCAATTTCGCATCATATTCAGGACACAAAACACCGTTCAACTTTCTTGATAACTGTTTCCTTTCACACATTTGAGTCATGATTTGAACCCTGATCGTATCAACACATTTAAGGACTGGCAACTTACGAGCTTCAAGGATCCAGTTGTTGAAAGACTCCACAGCATTTGAGGTCATTTCCCCATATCGTTTACCTGGGAAATATGCATTCGCCCAATTATACAACGGAATGGAAGCAACAAACTCCTTAGCTCTGTCTCCACCGACCTCAAACAATTCGTTTACACAGTTTTCAAAATCTAATACGGTAGGTGCAAGAGCACAATCATTGAAGAGACTCACTACTCGTTCCCGAAAACCATTAGCTGCTCTTCCTGACATCCTATCCCTCAAGTTATTCTTCAAATGCTGCAGACAATAAGAATGATATCCGTTTGAGAAAACCTCTGGCACATGCTTCACAAGACCAGTATGGCAATCCGTTATAAAAGCAAGTTCACAAGCTGACAGAATAGATCTCAACTTCAACAAAAACCAAAGCCAATTATCGTCGGTTTCGGAATCAACAACACCATAAGCAACCGGAAACAAGCCTACACCACAAAAAACAACAGATAACAGTATCTCAACAATAACAGTCTCTGTATCTATCATAATAAAGCAAGAGATAATGATATCTCGATTAAAACAGTCTTTACCTACTAGGATAAAGCAAGAGATAACGGTATCTCAAAAATAACAGTCTCTGTATCTACCAGAATAATGCAAGAGATAATGATATCTCAATAAAAACAGTCTCTACCTACCAGAATAAAGCAAGAGATAACGGTATCTCAAAAATAACAGTCTCTGTATCTACTTGAATAATGCAAGAGATAATGATATCTCAATAAAAACAGTCTCTACCTACCAGAATAAAGCAAGAGATAACGGTATCTCAAAAATAACAGTCTCTGTATCAACAGATACCTCAACACAACGAGCACCATATGCAGCAGCTAAATCCATCATATTACGAAAATCATCATCATTCTCAAGGAGTATATTAAGATGATCACAAACAGAATACAATAACCTCATTGATACCAAACCATTCCACTTGTTAGAAATACTTCCAATAAGATCCTCAAATTGATAACCTTCTATCACCTTAACAACAAAACTATAGGATCCATATTTGCACAATAGAAGAATAGAAGAATCCATTTCAACTTCAAAAAACAGTTCAGTCTGCAAAACAGATAACATTATATCAGAATAAACAAATTAGATACACATATCTCAAAAAACAAGAAGTCTATCTACGAGAACAAAGCAATAGATAATGTTATCTCAACAAAAACAGTCTCAGTATCTACCAGAACTAAGAAATAGATAATGCTATCTCAGCAAATAAACAAAAATAGAAAGGGATAACAGTATCTCAGCAAATGCAGTTCACAGTGATACACATATCTCAGCAACAATAATTTCTGTATCTACCAGAATAAAGCAATAGATAATGTTATCTCAACAAAAAACAATCTCAGTATCTACCAGAATAAAGCAATAGATAACGCTATCTCAGCAAATAAACTCTATAAACACAAAAATAGAAGAACATAGCAAAAATCAATTACTGCGACAGAGAAGAACACAGCGAGAAAGAAAAAACTCCGAAGACAGAGATTGCGATCATAAAAAACTCAGAAGACAGAGATAGTGATCGTGAGAGATCGTCACAAAGGGAATCGAGATCGTGATACAGAACTGAGCTGTGATCGCAGGAAGAGAGAGAGAAGCACCAGCGAGCTCGTGATCGTCGTTGAGATCCAGAAGGGAGATCGTTATCCAAAGCACCAGCGAAACAGACTGGAAGACAGATATTGCGATCAGAAAAAACTCGGAAGACAGAGATCGTGATCGTGAGAGATCGTCACAAAGGGAATCGAGATCGTGATACAGAACTGAGCTATGATCGCGGGAAGAGAGAGAGAGAGAGAGAGAGAGAGGGGGAGGGAGAGAGAGAGAGAGAGAGAGAGAGAGAGACGCACCAGAAGCAAGGTCGTGACTCGTGATCGTCGTCGAGATCCATAGCAAGGTCGTTATCCAAAGCACCAGCGAAACAGACTGGACTAAAGTTCAAAACTAACACATTATATAGTACACGGCAGTCAGGGACATTTTCGTCTATAAACGGACTGTAGACCTCATAAATGTTACAGGAATGTACCTTCACCACTATTACACATTGGGCTGGACTAAACACCTAAAAACACCTTCAAAACGGACCCTAGCCCAATTCACCGTACAAAATAAATAGTCAATTTCAAGCCATAAAGACTCATGAAGAAAATTGGACCGGCCCGAACACTATATTCTCTACATAGATTATGCGAAAATAATAGACATTGACAATGATGTACTAACTAATTTAATCTTGTCAATATTTTGAGGAGCAATATGAAGCAGCAAAATAAAAACCAACGAATCACCCTAATTCTAGGGAGGATAGAGTTTGATCATATTTTCAGATTTTTCTTTTATGTCACTCATAACAATATTGATGTATATTTCTTTTAATGCTTATGATTAGTTCAGTGGCCAAACTCGTGATTTCCCTTAAGGATGTCACAGATTCGAGATGGCGTGGTGGATTCAGAACTGAAGACCCACTAACTGTCGTTACTTTTTTCATAAATTTTTACTAAGAATATTACCTTGATTCTTATTTAAACAATACAAATAGATAACATGAAATCAACAGTAAAAAAAGTAATTGATAATTTATTCTTCTGAAAAATACTTCAAATATGTTTTAATGAAATACTGCAGGTATCTCTAATTTATAAATACTTCAGGTACTTTTAATGATAAGTACAATACTTCAGGTATTAGGGGTACATTACTTCCAGTAAGACATCCTTTATGTTTAGAGCATACTTCAGGTATTAGGGGTACACTACATCCAGTAGGACGCCCTTTTTCTTAGAGCTTTGTGTTGATAACGTGTTATAAAAGTAAGACACATACTTAACAATATCGATATATATGAAATTAGTCTCTCAAGAATTATTGAGATCCATCTTCCAGAGCGATCATATTCTCATTAGTACCTTTCTGTATACTTTCTTTTTCTTATCTCTTCTCAATTCTCAAGTGCACTTCTCTACACGACATAGCAGAAAGGTACGTAAGAGGTGCTATCAATATGCTAACTTTTTCAATCAACTCAAATAGTGCCTAATTAATATTATTGTTTCTTTGTCTTCCAACTTGATCTCATTTGTGGTCATCCACTCTTTTCATAACAGTGAAACTTTTGTTGGGACCATTCTGTGGGGATTTGAAAAATTGGAACCATATTATCGGGTATTCTTTTGACCTACTACCTATATTCTAAATTTGCCCAAAAGCATTCAAAAGCAGAGAGAGATAGAGTGAGAGTGAGAGAGGGGTTAGGGGTGTTCCGCTTTTGTTCTTTAAAAAATAAGTACTTCTTTACAATTTTCAAGCTTAAAAATAATAGATTTACTGAAATAAAAAAATATTTAATGTGGATCTTGTTTGATAGATATCAATGAAATCTATCAAACCCTGCAAAAAATTATTTTTGTAAGCTCATTATTTTTAAACTTGAAAATAGGTCCTTATTTTTTAAGTACTTATTTGAGAAGGGAGAACGGGGCCTAACTAAGAAGCAGATTTTTCTACGCGTTTGTTGAAAAACTCTTCTCACTCCAGTCAACAAGGCAAAAGGCTCTGTTTGGCACTTGCTTATTCTTGTAACAGTTTTCATTACTCTTTTTCCAAACTCAAATCTTTATTTCCACTTCTTCAATCTAATGAACAATGGGTACCGAATAACTATTTCATTCCCCCCCTCCCCCCCGTCCCTTTTTTTCCTTTTCCCGGATCTCACTTTTTAGAAATACTTCCTCTGTCTATTTTTAAATGTCCCGCTTCGTAACTTTAACTTATTAAAAAACATCATCATTACATATTTCACATCAACTTTTACCTCCACTTTCCCTACTTACCCTCTATGGAGACATCATCATTACACCTTCTTCTTTTTTTATAGGCAAAAGTAACATTTTATTAAGGGGAAAGGGGAGGAGAATCCAACAAAAAGTTGGATAAATACAGCCAAATGGGACAAAGCCCACAACACCCGAGGGCCTAGAAGCCCAGATAAAACAAATACAAGCACAAAACCTCAAAAGGGCCAAAAGCCCAGATCAAAACAATTAAGCCCAAACCAAAGAAAACCCTAAACCTAACTCACTAATCTGAGCACATCCATACACCGCCGCCCACTGCCACCCACCGCTTCAGATAGCAACCACCAGCCAACAGATCCCTGCCACCATGCTCCGCCACACCACCACCGGTAAACCCCATGAAAATAGACAGATTCGACACCCACAAATACTGCCGCGGAAGCATCACAGCTGTTAAGCAAAAACCAAATCACCCAACAGTGATATGGCGGACGACCACGCCATCCATCACCACCGCCACAAGCCCACCCAAGCCGTTAGGCACACCTCGGAGAACCCAGCAGAAAACCGAAGGGGAAAGCAAGACAGATAGCTTGATGAACGAGAAACGGGGGAGACAAGGGAAACCAGTAATCGATGCACACAAACCAGCAACTAGGGGGTCAAAAAAAGAGAAAGAGAAAGAGAGAGATCTGAAGAAACTAGAGATCCTTACCAATGCCGCCCTCGCCGCCAACCGAAACCCCTCGAAACGACCGCCGAGTAGCCGCCAAATCGGTACCCACAAATGATCAGAAGGAAAGCGGATGTTGAGAACCATAACCCCGGCCAAAACCACCAGCTCCGCCACCTCATGCCAACTCGTTACAGATGCCTATCATTTTGTGAATAAAAGAAAAAAGCCAAGATCAGAAATCGAAAGGTGGATGAGGAGGAGAAAGCGGAAAGAAAGAGTTCAGGGAGGGAGAGGAGGAGAGGGAATCAGAAGAGGGGAGGAGGAGGCACCCCCCCAAGAAAACCCTAGGAGAGGCGCCTGGATAGGGTAGAGAGAAGGTAGAGAGATTTTAGAGAGAGAAAGAGTTTTTTTTGTCACATCAGGCGTTTATCATCATTACACCTTTACTCACTAACTTTTCAAAATAGAATATACTTTTAGGAGCAAAATGGAAAATGTACCAACTTTACCCACGAAGAAGCTTCATCTGGTGAGATGGAGTAAGGTTGCCAAGAAAAAAGAGAATGGTGGTTTGGGAGTGAAAAATCTAAAGATACAAAACCTAGCACTTCTTGCTAAATGGTGGTGGAGGTTTAGTAAGGATAAAAATGCCCTTTGGGTCAAGGTCATTAGAGGGAAGTATAATCTGACTCAAAGTTGTTGGCTTCCTCATCTCCCCAATTCTGGACAGGTCATAAATATATGGAGAGATATTTGTTCCATAGGGAATGCAGCTTCATGTATCGGTACTATAATTCAAGAGGCTTTCAAAGTTCTTGTGGGGTCGGGCCGAGATACGCTATTCTAGAACCATATTTGGCTGGGGGATAAGGCTCTCAAGGATGTTTACCCCAGGCTATTCCGTATTTCTACTCAGAAGGACCTTGTTATTAGTGCCATTAAGGAAGGGGTTGGTGAAGATAGTTGGAACCTACTTTTTGGTAGACGTTTGTATGAATGGGAAATGCTCCAGAAGGTGGAATTACAACAAAGATTACATAGTGTAGCTTTGGACTCTTCCAAAAAGGATGTATTGCAATGGAATTGGTCTACAGACAAGAATTTCTCGGTGAAGTCAGTTTATGGCCAATGGGAGCAGCAGGTGCAGGCCCGAGATGAGGTATTGGGGTCCGTATGGAAGAACCTTAGTCCGCCTAAGGTAGAAATTTTCTCGTGGCTGGCTTTACAAGGAAGGGTGGTGTCTAGATCTGTGCTCGTGAGCAAGAATATGATTCAGGTGGGTCCATTGTCGAAGTGCCCATTCTGTGCTTCCTTCGAGGAAACCCCTAAACACCTATTTCTGCACTGTCAGTTTTCGTGGAATACTTGGTCGCTTATAATGGTGTGGTGGCAGATGTTTTGGGTTTGTCCACCCTCTTTGGCGGACTTAGCAAATTGGTGGTTTGGCTCAAGATTTAGAAATATGGAAAGGCACATTTGGGAGGTGACTTTCTTTGCTACCTTATGGTCATTGTGGCTTGCAAGAAACGACCTCATTTTCAACAATACCTCAAGGTCAGCTAGCGAGATAGGGGACCAGATAAAGACTAGGGTGGCAATGTGGATGAAAGCAAAGTTCGATATCAAGGTGTACTCAGTGGAGGATTTTAAATGTTTTCTTCATGGTATTCGTAAGCTGGAGTTCTAATTATGGGTTCAAGGTGTAACACATCCAACCCCCGGCTGGATGGTGTGTTGTTATTCTTTGTGCTTCTTATTTCGTGGTTGAGCAAGTTCGCTCTTCCTTCTTTTCCCCTCGATGTAACCCTTTCGAGATTTATAAAATTGTTTCGTTTGCCGAGCAAAAAAAACTTTACAAAATAGACACTTATTAAGGGACATCCCAAAATAGAATACTGGACTTTAAAAAAGGGACGGAGGGAGTATTAGACGAGAAAAATCAACTTCCATGAACTTATAAACACTTGAATTTTCAACCACTAATATTTGATATTCCCTCCATCTCATAGATATACTGGTCCACTATTCTATTCTAACATGTCCAAAAACCTTTGTAATTGGAGACAATGCAAAGAAAGAAATTTTAGATTTTTATAAATTAATCCTCATAAATAAATAAAAACAGTTTTATAATTGCTAAAGAAGGTTATTATTAAAAGTTTAAACCTCTTTAAAAGAATTTAGGCGGTGTCTCAGTTGGTCGAGCACCCTTTGGTGGCCTCCCCTTCTCCTTCCCCCTCCTCCCAACAACTAACTCACTTTTACCTGCTGATGTATCTTCGCTGTGACAAAAAAAAAAAAAAATCTTTAAAAAGACATGTATTAAGTTTTGGAGTATTAATTTCTGCAAAAGCAAACAAAGCCTAAACCAGCAAAAGAGTTTAGGCTACCAGCTGGGGCCTTTATATAAAAAACATCTTTACAAAGTATTAAACATTGACCGACCAGACTTCAGAGTCATTTCTTCCATAGACTACCAGCTAACTGGGGCCTTTGAGCACTCCTACCCATACTCTATATCTCTATTTGAGAGTATCAAAGCACTCCAACTCATCCTCTCAACCCTCCTCCATTTGAGAGTATTGGATTTTGATATTCTATATTTAGAGGGTAGAGAAAATATAGAGGATCATCTCTAAAATACTATTCACCTTTTAAAATGATATTTTTGTCCTTGTTTGCTTTTCTTACTAAATTTTTATACCAACCATATCCTCATGAGAGTATAAAAAAAAAGGTTTTTTTCGGTAAAGTGATTTTAGAGACAAAAATAGAGTGTTTGTGGTTGGTGTAAATATGAATAGTAATTTCCTCTATAATTACTTTATGAGTAAAAAACATTATTTTGATACTCTCAAATAGAGTATTGGATTGGAGATGCTCTTATAGAACAACATGCACTTCTTCAATTCAAACTATATCACAAAACAATACTAAACCAGCAAAACAGTTTGTTCATATCCATGGCTTTTGCCATAATCTTCCTCATTTTCCTCACATTTTCCACAATAGAAGCTCAACAAAGATCCACAAACATAAGCCTAAGCTCTTCTCTAGCACCTACCGGAACCAACTCGTCCTCCTGGCTCTCACGCTCCGGCCTCTACGCCTTTGGTTTTTACCGCCAAGGCAGCGGCTACGCTGTCGGGGTTTTTGCTGCCGGCATTCCGGAAAAGACGGTGGTCTGGACCGCCAACCGAGACGATCCACCGGTCCCGAGCAACGCCACCTTGGCCTTTCATGATGGAAGGCTCGTTCTCAACATTCCACCAGACCAAAACACATACATAGGTGATGTTTCTCAGTCGATTTCCGCGGCATCCTTGCTCGACTCGGGCAATTTCGTGCTTTACAACTCCCTTCGACAGATAATCTGGCAGAGCTTTGATAACCCAACGGACACCATTCTCACCGACCAACGTCTCCTGAACGGAAAGCAGTTGATTTCTAGTGTCTCGGAAAGCGACCACTCAACTGGGCTTTTCCGTCTCAAGATGCAAGAAGACGGGCACCTCGTCTCGTACCCGTTGCAATCTCAGGACACCGCCCCGTATTCTTATTGGGCATCTGGGACGAATGGAGCCGGCAATAACATCACACTCAATCTTGATGACAAAGGCCATCTCTATCTGTTGAACGAAACAGGTGGCAACACCATAAAGAATTTGAGCGCAGCAGAATCCTCGAATGATCGAAAAATCTATCGAATGACACTTGATGCGGATGGAATATTTCGAGTCTATTCGCGTACCTTGGATCCGAAAGGCAACTGGTTGGTTATCTATAATTCGTCAGCCGATAAGTGTGACCCCAGAGGCCTGTGTGGCCTTAATGGGTATTGCGTTCAGAACGATATCCAGGCCGATTGTAGATGCCTCCCGGGATTCAATTTCATAAATCCCAAGATTGGGAGTCTCGGGTGCGAGAGGAATTTCACAGCAGTGAACTGCAACAACACCAATGGCGGCAGTGCCGAGTTCGCTATGATAGAATTGGAAAGCATGCAATGGGAAGACCAAAATTATAAGTGGACCGAAGAAACCAACAAAGAAGATTGTGAACAATCATGTTTGGAGGATTGTCATTGCGAAGTTGCGTTATTCAGTGACGGAAAATATTGCCTAAAACAGAAGCTTCCTTTGAGATACGGAAGAAGATCGCTAAGCAGTTCAACGGTTGCCTTTGTCAAGGTTCCGAAAGAACATGATCAGGTTTTGGCACCCAAGGGAACTAAGAAAGAGCTGAGATTGGAAATAATCCTAATCATTGTAGCTTCACTTATTACCTTTTGCTTTATGGTCTTAACAATTTCAGGATTTCTTATTTACAGAAACAAGGTTTGGGTATACAAGAAGATTTCCGAAAGGGCCCATATTGAATTCGGCGGAGATATAGTTCTGCGAACCTTTACGTTTGCAGAACTAGAGGAAGTAACAAACGGCTTCCGAGAGGAGTTGGGAAGAGGAGCATCCGGGACTGTTTACAAGGGCGTAATACCGTACAATCAAAAGGTTGTAGCTGTGAAGAAGCTCGAGAAGGCGTTGGCAGAGGGGGAAAGAGAATTCCAGAGAGAGATTAGAGTAATCGGGCGAACCCATCATCGAAACCTAGTCCAACTCATCGGATATTGCCTCGACGGACCTAACAGACTTTTGGTATTCGAGTACATGAGCAACGGATCACTTGCGGATTTTCTCTTCACACTCGAAAAGCCCCAACCGAATTGGGACGAAAAAGTCGAAATCGCTCGCGACATTGCACGTGGCATTCTCTACCTGCACGAAGAGTGCGAGACCCAAATCATCCATTGCGATATAAAACCCCAGAACATACTCATGGACGAGCAATGGCGCGCCAAGATCAGCGACTTTGGATTGGCAAAGCTTTCGAAGGCTCAGGAACAAACAAAAACCTTCACGGGCATCAGGGGAACGAGGGGTTACGTGGCGCCCGAGTGGCATCGAAAGCTGCCGATTACCGTCAAAGCGGATGTTTACAGCTTTGGAATCGTGTTTTTTGAGATCATATGTGGTCGAAAGTGCTTGGACTGGAGCCGTAGGGAGGACGAAGCTGTGATTGAAGACTGGGTATATGATTGTTATGAGGCCAAAGAATTGGGAAAATTGGTTGGGGAGGAAGAAGAGGTGGACATGAGGAAATTGGAGAGGATGGTGAAAGTGGGACTTTGGTGCATTCAAGATGAGCCATCTCTTCGTCCTTCGATGAAGAAAGTTTTGTTGATGATCGAAGGAACTGTTGACATCCCAACGCCTCCTAGTCCTACTTCCTTCTTAAGTGCCATTTGATTGTGTAGTGTTTTTAGTATTTCTATTCAAAGTTTTCATTGAATTTTTCAAGGTTTTTTGTATGAGGAATTGAGGATTAACCTCAACCAATTGTGCAATAATTTCTTGTCATTGACATGGAGAAATTGCAGTTTTAATTGTTGCGTTTCACTCGCGCGGCTGCATGCTTATGCAATTATTACGTGCTCATATAACAATAAAAAAAATATATTAGTGTAGAGAAATTAATAGCTACCGTAGTAATTTTAGCAAAGACTTTGGAGTAATTAACCAAAACTTGACAAAAGAAATCAGAAGCCAAAATAGGATTCCTCGTAGTGGGTTCATAACTTCTTCTCACGTACGTTAGTCCCCGTACCTATCTATGCTGGAGTAAAGATCGAGCATATTCATAGAGTAAACAAATGATTTTTGAACCTGTGGATTTGGGGACCCTGTAGTGCCCCAAGCACGATGCTCGGTGCAGTTCTTCATTCGAATTGTCCGTTCCGATAATTTGTGGTCCAGATTTTAAAATAACTCTTCTAGGAGAAGAGTTATTAACTCTTTCCTAAAAGAATTTTTTTTTAAATTCAGACCATTAGTGAGATGACTGCTGTAGTTCTTTTGAGGCGCTGCTCCATCTCGCCTTCCGGTACTTGTAGTTCTTGTCCGGCCCCATGTGAATTGACCAAGACTTTTGAGTCCCACTTATGTAAATTGCTAATCCCCCCGCCCCCATTTTTCCCACATTACCCTCCCCTTCTCTCTCTCTCATTTTATTTTTTTGTTATAAAATTTGAAATGGTAATAACTTTTTCTTGACGTATTTATTTAAAATAAATTTTATATTTTGAAAATCTACTCAACGAAACCTATCAAACGAGCCTAATATTGATGGTGAAATAATAGAAAATGGAAAAACTATATATTTTTGTGATAGTTTAAACCGTATAAAGAAGTTGAAAAATTAAGTGTTCCAAAATTCAATCCGTTTGAACTGGTGGAAAGATTTTAGTTTTCTGATCATTTTATTCTAAATGATCATAATTAAATTTTGACTGTAGAGCTCTCGTTGATTAACCCTAAGAAAATCGTAGAATCAAATATCTCTTAGGGTTAATTAACGAGAGCCTTACAGTAAAAATTTAATTATAACCATTGAGAATAAAATGATCAGAAAACTAAAATCTTTCCACCCGTTCAAACGGATTGAATTTTGGAACACTTAATCTTTTAACCATATTTTTTATACAGTTTTATGTACAAAAAATATGGTTAAAAGATTAAGTGTTCCAAAATTCAATCCATTTGAACGGATGGAAAGACTTTTGAGTCCCACTTATTTTGTAGTTTGGTTTTGCACCATTGGCGAAAAAGTCGTGACCATGTCCTCCACGGCTCCTACTCACAACCCACCGCCCATTCCACGTTTGAGGTGGCCTATCTCACATCCACAGTTCAATCACTGACAGTCAAAAGCAGCCTTGGAGATTTTTCTACGCGCATCTGTTCAAAGACTTCTCGCCCAGTAAACAAGGCAAAGGCCCAGTGGCCCCAGTCCGTGGCCTTGCTTATTTTTGTTATAGTTTTCTTTTCTTGAGTAAGGTACTGACGAACTTGAGAATTGTTTAATCACCACCGTACGATCATTCTTCAATGGCATGATACCAGGCCAGAGCCGCTAATGAAAAACATTACAACAAAAGAATAAACCAAATAAATGCCCCAAAAAATACCAAACACACACACAAAAACTTAATGAGCACAAGACTAAAGCACGTCGTAAATAACGCCAGTAGCAATAAAAAAAAAATATTAGGGAAGAGAAAGAGCTACTAGTAATTAGCAAAGACTTGAGAGTAATTAATTAAACAGAAATTGACAAAAGCAATCAGAAGCCAAAATTGGATTCGGCGTAGTGGGTTTTTAACTTCTTCTCAAATCTCACTTGATACGTTAGCACCCGGACCTATCTATTGGTCTAAAGATTGAGCATATTCATATATAGAGTCAACAAATGATTCTTGTGGATTTGCGGACACTGTAGCGCCCAAGGCACGTTGCACGGTGCAGTGCTTCATCCGGAAATAAAGGGGGAATTGCATATCAGTGGAGAGAGGGGCAAATATTGCCCAGGTCATGGACCAGTTTTTCCAGAATTCATCTAAACATGACAAGGAAAAAACTAATTCCCAATACATGGAGAGGGCACCTGAAATGACTATTACAGCCCTGATGAAATAAACCCTAAATCTTATAACCCAGCCACCGTTCCTTTCTCTTTCCTTCGTACGCTGCTGCTGAAGAGGAACAGAACAGCAGGGGAGGGTTCTTCTTCTGCTTCTCCTTCTGCTATCGTTCCCCTTCGAGCTTTCTCCCTCACCCCTTCTTCCTCTCTCACTTCATCTCTCTGTATCAACAATACTCTCTCCATTCCACCGAAGAAGAAGCAGTCTCTTCTCCTTGACCAAGGGACATCGTATGCATCTGGTACGTATATGTTTTGGGTGTTTCAATTTTTTTTGCAGTTTTCTCTCTTTTCTCTTCTCTCATTTCGTCCATGTGTCTGTGTTTGGAAGCAATTTGGTTTTTTGCATTGTATGAGTGAGGATAGCATTGTATGAGGGAATCCCCAACCAACAGAATAGTAGCCCATCCTACAATGGTTAAACCCAACATTAAAATTGTGATAATAATAACCATAACTCAGCAATACAACTCCTAGCTAGGGAGGCGATTTTGAAAGATCAGAAATTTAGGCTAGGGTTCTAATTAATTTTCGAACTTGGGGTATAGGTACAGGGGAAATGGTTTTGAATGATTAGTGTATGAAAAAGGGTAGGGGAAATTAGAGGAATTGGAAATATGGTGAGGGAGAAGATAAATTTTCGGATTTCCTTGTGATTTGGGGATCGAGGTCTCAAAACTTGCAAAGCCCTGGGTGGAACTCGAAATTCCTCTACTGTGGAGAATGACCATGGTGAATAATGGAGAACATAACCTCCACAGGATTAGGCCCATATGAATATACCAACATTTGATCCACCATTGTGAACCCTCATTGCAATGGAAGTTTGTTTTTCCTGAAAATAAAATAGTTGCTCTTTAAGTTACCTAATGTTACTCTTTGTAAGAACTTTTGTTGCTCTGTATGTAAGAATGCATGCCCTAGACTGTTAAGGGCAGTGACGTATATTTGAACTTACTAAATGGTTGTCCCTTTACAAAGGTGTGTTGGTTTGTATGAAATGTGGTTCTTGTTCAAGTTACGTAACATATTTTTTTCTTGATTATTCCGAGAAAGATGAAAGATGAAACCAATACAAAATACACTTCATGTTCTTTCTAATACTTGATTAGACACTAGAAATACTTGATGTAACATGGGAACCTATATCTTACCCATGGCTTATGCCAGACCATGTAACAATTGCTAATTGCATACACAATTTAAACCGAAGCATGATATGCAACACCTTGAGCATGCACATGTCCTTTATCAATGCAAAGTTATTTACTGCTACCTCTGAAAACAGTTCCTTCAATCTACATGTCCTGACTTTCAAAAGATGAAAATCCTATGCATCCTTACAAGTGAATTAATAAGATGGAGTGAGCTATTCTCCATGTTAGATGGAGGAATAGTGAGGTGGAGTGGCCTATTTTTCCATTTTAGCAGGAAGTCGTTTGGTATCTTTTCATTTGCTATTTATTACTTGTGGATGGTGAGAAATGATAGACTATTCAATCATAAGTATATAGACCCTACTAGTACCTTGTTCAGGAGCATTGCAGCTGATATTAGGGACATGATTTGATCTTTTAAAATGGTGTTCAACACTCAAGAAAACTACTTGTTCATCTAGCTTGGAGTATATCCACCAAGATTCTGAACATAAATAGACCCAAGAAAGCTTGACTGTAGTTTTCAGCTTCTATTTCTGGTTTCTTGTTGCGATATTCTCTGACCCTAATGATGTAACTCGGCAAGGAGGGGGTACAAGATTTGTTAATCAAAAGCTTACCATCTCACCAAAATACGTGGGTATTAGTGAAGGCACATCTTTATTTCCTTACTCAGCTAAGTGCTAACAGCTCAACTGAGACTTCACCCACCTGAGCTAATGAAGATTAGGAATACAAGAGGCAATATTGAGACTTTCCCATTAGTTCTCCTAGGAGAAGAAGGTACTCTGTTAATACCAACATTTGATCCACCATTGTGAACCCTCATTGCAATGGAAGTTTGTTTTTCCTGAAAATAAAATAGTTGCTCTTTAAGTTACCTAATGTTACTTCTTGTATGAACTTTTGTTATTCTCTATGTAAGAAAATATGCCCTAGACTGTTAAGGGCAGTCACCTATGTTTTAACTCACTGAATGGCTGTCCCTTTACCCTTGTGTGTTGGTTTGTATGAAATATGGATCTTCTTCAAGTTATGTAACATATTTTTTTTCTTGAAAGTGTTTTTTTTTAAACATCCCTCAAAACTATACACTATTTGATTACTTCGTCCTTAAACTATCAAAAACATTTACTTGGTCTTCCAAGTCTATGTTGTCCTCCTCTCTAACTTGTGTTAACTTGTAAATGGAAAACACGCATGTGAGCAGCACATGCCCTAATTCCCCACAACTAAAAGGGAAAAAATTCCATTCCACATCAATCCACAATTCGACGTGCAAAACCCTCCCCTCTCTCTCTCTCTATCTCTCTCTCTCTCTCTCTCTCTCTTATACTCTGTATACATAGCCTACTCACCTAATGTTAATCATTGTATGAACTTTTGTTGCTCCCTATGTGAAAAAGTATGCCCTAGACTGTTAAGGGTTGTTCTTTTCTGAAAACATAAAAGTTGCTCTTTAAGTCACCTAAGGTTACTCCTTATATGAACTTTTGTTGCTCTCTATGTAAGAAATTATGCCCTACACTGTTAAGGGCAGTCAACTATGTTTTCACTCACTCAATGGCTGTCCCTTTACCCTTGTGTGTTGGTGTGTATGAGATGTGGTTCTTCTTCAAGTCATGTAACATGATTTCTCCTGCAAATATAAAAGTTGCTCTTTAGGTCACCTAATGTTACTCCTTGTATGAACTTTTGTTGCTCTCTATGTAAGAAAGTATGCCCTACACTGTTAAGGACAGTCACCCATGTTTTAACTCACTCAATGGTTGTTCCTTTATCCTTGTGTGTTGGTCTGTATGAAATGTGGTTCTCCTTCAAGTCAGTAACTTCTTTTTTTCTGAAAATATAAAAGTTACTCTGTAAGTCACCTAATGTTAGTCCTTGTATGAACTTTTGTTGCCCTCTATATAAAAAAGTATGCCCTACACTGTTAAAGGGCAGTCACCCATGTTTTAACTCATTCAATGGCTGATCCTTTATCCTTTGTGTTGCTCTGTATTAAATGTGGTTCTCCTTCAAGTCATGTAACTTCTTTTTTTCTGAAAATATAAAAGTTGCTCTGTAAGTCACCTAATGTTGCTCCTTGTATGAACTTTTGTTGCTCTCTATGTAAGAAAGTATGCCCTACACTGTTAAGGGCAGTCAACCATATTTTCATTCACTCAATGGCTGTTCCTTTACCCTTGTGTGTTGGTCTGTATGAAATGTGGTTCTCCTTCAAGTCATGTAACATGATTTCTCCTGAAAATATAAAAGTTGCTCTGTAAGTCACCTAATGTTACTCCTTGTATTAACTTTTGTTGCCCTCTATGTAAGAAAGTATGCCCTTCACTGTTAAAGGGCAGTCACCCATGTTTGAACTCATTCAATGGCTGTCCCTTTATCCTTTGTGTTGCTCTGTAAGAAAGTATGCCCTTCACTGTTAAAGGGCAGTCACCCATGTTTGAACTCATTCAATGGCTGTCCCTTTATCATTTGTGTTGCTCTGTATTAAATGTGGTTCTCCTTCAAGTCATGTAACTTCTTTTTTTCTGAAAATATAAAAGTTGCTCTGTAAGTCACCTAATGTTGCTCCTTGTATGAATTTTTGTTGCTCTCTATGTAAGAAAGTATACCCTACACTGTTAAGGGCAGTCAACCATATTTTCACTCACTCAATGGCTGTCCCTTACCCTTGTGTGTTGGCTGTCAACGATCTCAACGATAATAACGTCAACAACAGTGTTTCTTGTACTGATCCTTTTTTACATCCCCCCGCTGTGAAAAGGCAGGCGGGCCGACCGAAAAAGAGAAGGATTGAGTCACAAACACAAGATAAGGGCACAGTTTTTTGCAGCCGATGTCGTGAACCAGGGCACATCCGTAGTACATGCCAATCCGCAATACCTGGATGATAGGTACACTCACACAAATGTCAAACTATTTTGCCTTTCCTTAGTAACTACTCTTACTTTGTTTCATTGGATATTATATGAACATCGCAATACCCGGATGATGGGTATAGTCACACAATATTTTTAATGTTTTTGGGCTTTAGAATTTACTTCGACTAAGAAATTTACTTGCAAAATTATCATAATTTCCGTTGATGGAGCTTATGTGTTGTTTGGAGTTCATTTGGATCAGCGGACTAGAGAGTAATACATGTCGCTTGTGAATTGATATGTTCCATTGGATATTTTTCAAAAATATCTCTGCTCCCGATATAATCCTGCCTCAACTCCCAATTATTGGAGTCAATTAATGTGTGCCTAATTGAAATCTGGTCTTCATCCTTTTTTTCTTTTCTGATGTGTGTAGCCATTAGTATCGCATTCAACTGGAAGCATATTGATATTTTAGGGTGCTTGCACACACTTCTTTATGGTTTTGTGCTTTGATGTTTAAATTCAATTAACATGCTTATACGGATGTGTCCGTGCAGATGCATGTTGGGGGAAAGTAAAGATGGCTGCAGATCATGATAGCGAGGCTTGGGATTTTCTGCTTGGCCTGATCCAAGTATCCTACGAAGGCTACAATAGTCCTTTTGGGAGCCGAAATCTGCATGAGTATCTAGTAGTAGTCATTGTTGGTTGGGATAAATTGGTACAAGATCATGATAGCGAGGCTTGGGATTTTCTGCTTGGCCTGAGCGCCACTTAACTGTGCCTACATAAGAAAAAAGGAAAACATAATACCTTGTCTTTTGTGCAGATACACATGATGGGAAAATAGACTTCAGTCTTTCGAATCTTTGTTGCTCTCATTTGTCTTCGCTTGCATACTCCGTCTAACCTTTCAAGCTAAAACATTTATTATCTTTATTTCAGGTGGAAGATATTGATTAATATAAAGACGGTGAAACTCTTGTACAAGACTGACAGAGCTAAGTACAAGATGACAACTGATGATCCTTTTGTGCCTGAGATTGAACTCACATATATGTCATTTTGTCGTCATAGAAATATTCTTCCTCATTCTCTGAGTTTGTTAAATCTTGAAGGCAAGCTTTTGTGATCACGTGATAAGGACCAATTTATGTGTCCTCAGTACTGGTTTTCTGATTCAAATAGACATGACAATTGAGCAGTTTCGTTTGAATGCTACTTCTTAATACGTTTTGATGTCTGAATTTGGAAAATATTTCTGGTGTTCACAAATATTACACCTTCAGAACAATCTCTCTCAACTTCACAAACACTTTCCAAGTCCAACGGAAAAAAATCATGCAGTCTATTGGTTTGCCACTCCTTCTAGCATTCAAGGTAGGTATCCTTGCCTGCATGCTTGTAGATTTTTATAGCCTTCAATGCACTGTGGTTCCTTTTGTTAAGCTATACAACTAAGACTTGCTTCTGCGTATCCAACTTCTGTGCTCGAAGTTAAGAAGCCAATGGTGGACTGAAATTTAGAAGCTTAAAAAAAAGTAATCCTAGCCTTAAAGCCAAAAAAATGCTTCCAAGTTAGATCCACCATAGGAATGTGCCAATATTATGCTCTAGGTTCAGAACTTGATTTACTCCCAACATTATGCTCTTGGTTTAGAACTTGATTTAGCTCATGCCTTGCTCTTCTTTGAAGAGTTAGCCCAAAAAATAACTTTTATAAAAATAAGTTTCACCATATACACGACAAGAGGAGCGAGTGAAAAGTCATATCACTTTTATGTTTTTTTACCCGTGACACTTGCTCTGTCAGTCCACATATGTGGCTCCTTTTATGAAATTAAGTTGCCCCTTCTGAAAAATAAGTTGCTCTATATATGAAAATAAGTTACACCACATACACGACAAGAGGGACCAATGAAAAGTCATATCACTTTTATGTTTTCTTACCCGTGACATTTGCTTTGTCAATCCACATATGTGGCTCTTTTATGAAATTAAGTTGCCCCTTCTGAAAAATAAGTTCCTCTGTATATAAAAATAAGTCACACCTTATAGAAGACAAGGGGGGCCAGTGAAGGGTCATATCACCTTTATGTTTTCTTACCCGTGACACTTGCTCTCTCAGTCCACATATGTGGCTCCTTTTATGAAAAATAAGTTGCTCTGTATATGAAAATAAGTTACACCACATACACGACAAGAGGGGCCAGTGAAAGATCATATCTCCTTTATGTTTTCCTACCTATGACTAGTTGGAAGCGAAAGTCGTAAGTACCTACTGAAGGTGCCTAAAGCACGGTCAGCGCAGATGATCGCCGGAAGAAGGCCAAATCGGAAGAAGACTAGAAAAGGGAAGCTAAAAGGGACGGCTTCGACCCCAGAGAGTCTATTAGAGGAATTAAGAGGGATCCACAGTATGCATCCGACCCCGAAGTATCTAATTATTCCGATGACGAATAGGAGTAATTGTATTTTATTTCATTCTTGTATTTTATTGTTGTTGGATCTATGGAAGAACTTTATGTTTTGTTACCGGAGACAGTTGCTCTGTGAATCCACATATATTGCTCCTTCTAGTTGCTCTGTGAATCCACATATGTTGCTCCTTCGATGAAATAAGGTTGCCCTTTGTGGAACTTAAATTGATCTCTCTATGAAAATAAGTTACACTATATACACGCCAAGGGGGGCCAGTGAAGGTAGGTTAGCTAACGGTTTGTTGGCCATGTATATGAACGAGTCAGCTCGGCTCGAGCTCGTTAAAAGGTTCCACATTCATTTTTTTAAGTCCAACTTTCACATTTAATTAAAACCACCACCTAATTCCATCGGTCCATCAATTTTAAGAACCAAAGTAAGAGCATACATGAAGCACCATTCACAAAAACAATGGAGCATGCCTGGAACAAATAACATCCCCTAATATATCAAAGTTCACCAAAATATGAGATCTTAAAAAAAAAAAAAAAAAAGTCAATTAGCCACCAAATGCCTTTGCTTCCAATCTCTAAACATATAACTACATATCAGTATTCGATTAAAACCACCGCCTAATTCCATCCGTCCATCATTTTTAAGAACCAACGTAAGAACATACATGAAGCACCATTCACAAAAACAATGGTGCATGCCTGGAACAAAAAAGATCCCCTAATATATCAAAGTTCACGACTCAACAAATAAAAAGATAGAGCTTTCCGAATTCTTCTTGTACTGACAAGGTCTTTCCGCTAGCAAACGTGGGCACCGTTCTCACGACGTTATGCATACAAGAAAGCCAGGTCATGGACTTCAAATATGCTACAAGAAAGCCAGAAAACTCGTAAGTGTTGATGTATGGGATACCCTTTTGCCCAAATTGTACTGAGTGAACTTTGCACAGCTTGAACTGCAGTGAAGAAAACCCCAGTGTATCACATGAATCACAACAAAAACAGATGTTATGAAGAACAGTTTAATACACGTTAAAAGTAAATATTTACCAGGTATACAACCAAATAAGATAATGAGAACACTCCAATGTCTAATAAGTCGTCAAATGATTGTCTCCACAGAGAAAAAACATATAGATCAGAGCAAGGGATTGAAGGAAAATCAATCAGATCAGTGAAGTTCCAGATGCATGGCAATTTCCATCGAATATAAGCTTCAACGATAATGAATGTGGCAGACTAATCAATTCGGCATAGGTATGTTTCAAGTACTAAAGATTGACATCAAGTCTAAGTTAAACGTTCAAAGACGAATCATACATCATTATGCAAGCATTGTTCTAGCTTAAAAGGTGTCAAACATGGCACAATTATTAGAAGGTTTTCTTTAAAAGGAAGAATGCACGTGCTTAGACAAAAAACCAACCTTGGACTCCTCATCCCTGATGGAGTGCAGTCGGAATCGGCCCTTAGTATCATAAAGGAGACGGAAACTCTCATTTGTCTTGGGAATAGAAACAACATCTGGTGCAGAAAAAGAACAATTTAAGAGACAAACTTCGAATACGTAAACATGGCAAAAAGACGCGGTCATTCTCCTGTTTTAGGAATTCTCCAAATCTACTGCCAAATTTTTCTGACATAATTTACAACGAAAGTAAAAAAGGTCAGTTCAGCAATCTCTAGTTGTATACTTGTATCTGCCCCATGATTCAAGTGGCGGAAAAGCATGTCCTTCGACCGAAGTTAATAGTCTTACTGAAAGATTAGCTTTCAACTTTCAACTTTCAACTTTCAACTTTCAACTTTCAACTTTCAATTCATCACTAGGATTTTGGGTAGGTAATGAGTGAGTCAAACAACTGTAAATCTCAATATGTGCAAAACAACATAAACCCAACAAGTCAAAATTAAAGACAGTCAGCTACAGAATGGTTTTTTGTATGAAGCACAATCAACTTCCACGCTACCTTCTCAATTCAACTATACTGAAACACTCCAATCTAGGTTATTATCTCTTCAATAAGATGCCAGGCCGGTGATCTTAACAAATCATCAATACTGGTGACAAAAATTGCACTCAGAAAACTTAATGCACAGATCTCCCTGTGGACAAGAGTTACTTTTTTTTTGGTTATTACCTGTTCAGAGGAAAACGAACCCTGCCAAACCACAGACTGCTAGTCAAATTCCTTACACTTAATTACAGAATCATTTCTAACATTCAGTAGGCTGGCAATCTCTTTGACCGTATTAGAATCTTATCTCCAACTTCAACGAAAATATTATCACCTAAACTAACTACCAAGCATAGCCTTGCCCAATTCTTTCGTCCCAACAATAAGAAGAGAACCACAACTATATCTCTAAACAATTCCCTTTTTTTTTTGGTGCTTTGGGAATTCATTTCCCTTCAGTACCTGCCATCACCATTTTTTAGAAAATAGAACATTCCATTTTGCAAGCTTCCTTGCGCAAATATCTGGCTTTTCTTCAAAGAAAGCAATTATATCAATTCTTGTTTTGCTAACATTGTTAATTACCGTCTTCAAAAACCTTCTTAGCTTCATTACAAATAAGTTTCCTATATGGTAAAATCTTTTTAACTCGCATTAACATTCCTTATACTATATTTACAGGAATATGTAAATTGTAAACCATGACCACTTGCAGTATCTATTCCGCACTTCAGTCATTGAGAACCAAAGGCAAATGCTTCGAGACCAAAAACCTATAGTCAACTGTGAAAGGCCAAAATTAAACCAACACACACAAGGGTAAAGGGACAGCAATTGAGTGAGTTAAAACATGGGTGACTGCCCTTAACAGTCTAGAGCATACTTTGTTACATAGAGAGCAACAAAATTTCATAAAAGGAGCAACATTAGGTGACTTAAAGAGCAACTTTTATATTTTCAGAAAAAAACAAGTTACATTACTTGAAGAATAACCACATTTCATACACACCAACACACAAGGGTAAAGGGACAGCCATTGAGTGAGTTCAAACATGGGTGACTGCCCTTAACAGTCCAGGGCATACTTTGTTACATAGAGAGCAACAAAAGTTCATACAAGGAGCAACATTAGGTGACTTAAAGAGCAACTTTTATATTTTCAGAAAAGAACAAGTTACATGACAGGAAGAATAACCACATTTCATACACACTAACACACAAGGGTAAAGGGACAGCCATTGAATGAGTTAAAACATGGGTGACTGCCCTTAACTGTCCAAGGCATACAGGGCATACTTTCTTACATAGAGAGTAACAAAAGTTCATACAAGGAGCAAAATTAGGTGATTCAAATAGCAACTTTTACATTTTCAGAAAAAAAACAAGTTACATGACTGAAAGAATAACCACATTTCATACACATTAACACACAAGGGTAAAGGGATAGCCATTGAGTGAGTTAGAACATGGGTGACTGCCCTTAACAGTTCAGGGCATACTTTGTTACATAGAGAGCAATAAAAGTTCATACAAGGAGCAACATTAGGTGACTTAAAGAGCAACTTTTATATTTTCAGAAAAAAACAAGTTACATGAGTTGAAGAATAACCACATTTCATACACACCAACACATACAAGGGTAAAGGGACATCAATTGAGTGAGTTAAAACATGGGTGACTGCCCTTAACAGTCTAGGGCATACTTTCTTACATAGAGAGCAACATAAGTTCCTAAAAGGAGCAACATTAGGTGACTTAAAGAGCAACTTTTATATTTTCAGAAAAAAAACAAGTTACATAACTTGAAGAATAACCACATTTCATACACACCAACACACACAAGGGTAAAGGGACAACCATTGAGTGAGTAAAAATATGGGTAACATTAGGTGACTTAAAGAGCAACTTTTATATTTTCCAAAAAAAATAAGTTACATGACTTGAAGGAGAACCACATTTCATACACACGAACACACAAAAGCTCATACAAGGAGCAAAATTAGGTGATTCAAATAGCAACTTTTATATTTTCAGAAAAAAACAAGTTACATGCTAATGCAAGCAAGTTTTGAGTAGAAGCCTTGTGCCATGTGAAGGCTGTACATGAACTATGTATTGACTGGAACGAGGAGAATTGTATCAAGTAATGATCGAGAAGGCAAAGAAGAAAATGAAATTAGAAGTTAGAATTGCAAAATGATGACATTCAAACATAGACAAACATTTAACCAATAGAAAACCAGAATGCTCAAACAACAGAGGTCAGTATTCATCATTCACAAAAATCCGATTGGCATGCTCTATGACTGACCAAAGAAAAAAAACTACAAACCCCATAAAATGACAGAATTTGGCTGAGACCACTGACCAGTGACCACTAATGTTAACAGATAAAATCAGTTATACCTGCATATAGAAGTTAAATTCCAAGGCCAACTCAGGCTTGAGGTTGTCAGCAAGACATCTCCTTTCACACAAATAATGCCGTCCATTTCTCTGATATACCAGAATTACTGATTGCACTTGGCCATGTGAACTGCCCTTAAGTCCCAACTGCCAAGCTTATGCAAAATACTAGAGAAAGTCTGCACCTTTTCGGATTGCACTTGGCCATGTGAACTCAACTGACCAAAAACCGTTATGAGTAGTTATTCAGTCAAAACAGGTACTACAATTGCTTCCACCAACATCTTATGAATCCCACAAACATGCACCATAATTTTATGTTTTGATCAAGGAATTTTCTAATGGAGAGAAAAACCATAAGACGCAGACAGAAAATTCAACGTGATAAACTCTGAGCCACCAATCCAAAAATCCTCCAAGTTCATAGCTGATCTTTGAAACTAATTTGTGTATCTCTGATTTATCTTATTCCACTGAAGGAGAGCCAAATAGCCAATCTCCAACAGTCCATTGGTGAAAATAATCAACTATTTTGGTGACTGAGATTTGCCATGTTTTCTAATTCTCTGGGGAAAACAGCGGCAGTTTCTTTCTTAGCGGTAACTATTTTTTGTGTTATGCTTGCAATATTATGTCGTACAGCTTGAGATTGTACCTTTCTAACGAGAACAATGAGGGAGAAGGCCATTTTGCCTTCAAATTCAGGATATGCTATATGCAGATTTTTCTCTGTGGTGATTAACTAGGGGCTTGTGTCCTCTCTCACTCTCTCTCTCTCTCCACATCGAAAAGGATGATTGTGCTACAGTCTGAAACCCAATATATGTGGAGGGCATATTTTGTCGAACATGTGGCGGGCGAAAGATTTCAATCAAGATGGGGAGGGGAGAGCGTTTTACACAGAAGTACATAGCAAATATAGGAGTAGTAGACAATTTATTACCTGTTCTGAGATTAGGATTGTTGGAGGCGGCTACTGGTCTAGTGACGCGTATTGATTCCTGTATCTGAATTTCTACAGCAAGCAGAGATGGGCGGAGATGGGGAACGCACCCTCACCACTCCAGTCGACGAGTAAGTCGTGCTGATTGATGGTCATCGGTTGGCAAGAGAGAGAGGAGGAGAGATGAGCAACGAGATGGGTTTCAGAGCAGAGAGAGAAAGAGGGGGGTTTCAGCTAGCTAGGGTTTCACAGAGTGATTTGGGGTGGGAGGGTTTCACGTTTTGGGGATGGAAGAGAGTGAACGACGTTGTGTAAGAAAAGGGGGTATTTTTGTCCAGGTCTGTTTTGAATTCCATGACTTTGGAATTAATATTCTCCCTCCCATGATTTATGAATTCCAAAAAAGTGGTCCATGTGTTGGGTATTTTTTGCCCCTCTTCCCACTGTCTTGCAATTCTCCCATTTTAAAACAACTCTTTCTTGAAAGAATTTTTTTTAAAAAAAAATCGGACCATCCGAAATACTTTTGGACAATGAAATTGAACATTGTACGGTGCAGTGCTTTTGAGGCACTGCTCTATCCCGCCTTCCGGTACTTGTAGTTCTTGTTGGGCCCCTTATGAATTGACGAAGACTTTTGAGTCGCAATTATTTTGTAGTTTGATTTTGCACCAAAAGTATTGAGCGAAAACCGGCCATTGTCTAAAAAGTCTTGACCATGTAAGGTGGCCTATCTCGATCACATCCACACATTCAACCATTTACAGTCATTTAAAGAACATTCAAAAGCAGCCTCGGAGATTTTTCTACGCGTCTGTTCAAAAATAGATGACAAAACTTAGCTTTCGATCATCAATTTACAGCCACTTGAAGCCTTTGCTGATTATACTTCTTAGAGAATCCTAGATTGCCAAATTAGAAGAGAGGTTTTTTTTTTTTTTGTGGTAAACCATGTACTTAAATAAACTTAAGAAGCATACAAGAGACTTAGGGGCTGTTTGATAAAACTGAAAATTGAAACTGAAAGCTGAAAAATTAAGTACTGAAAGCTGAATGCTGAATTTTTTAAGCTGAAAAGCTGTTTGATAAATATATTAAGCATTGAATTAAAAAAATTATGAATTAATTTTGTTCCAATTCTCTCTTAATGTACTAATAGTCACAATATATTTATGGTAATGGTTGAGTGGTAGTGGAGGTAGTGGTGATGTAGTGAAGGTAGTGGTGGTGGGTGGAGTGGTGGTGGTGGAGGTGGTGTAGTGATGGTATTGGTGGTGGTGGTGGAGTAGTGGTGATGGTGGAGTGGTAGTGGTGGAGCTAGTGGTGGTGGCGGTGGAGGGTGGTGGAGGTGGTGGTAGGAGTGGGAGTGGTGGTGGTGATGTGGTGGTGGTGGTGGAGGTGGAGTGGTGGATGTGGTAGTGGTGGTGGAGTGGTGGTGGTGATGTGGTGGTGGTGGAGTGGCGGAGCTGGTGGTGGAAGTGGTGGTGGTTGTGTAGTGATGGTGGTAGTGGAGTGGTGGAGGTGGTGGTAGTGGTGGTGGTGGAAGTGTTGGTGGGAGTGGTTGTGGTGGAGTAGTGATGGTACTGGTGGTGGTGGAGTGGTAGTGGTGGAGTGGTGGAGCTAGTGGTGGTGGAGTGGTGGCGGTGGAGGGTGGTGGTAGGAGTGGTGGAGGTTATGGTAGTAGTGGTGGTGGTGGGGGAGTAGTGGCGGTGATGGTGGTGGTGGTGATGTGGTGGTGGAGTCGTGGAGCTGGAGTGGTGGTGGTGGAGGTGGCAGTGGTGGTGGAGTGGTGGAGCTGGTGGTGGTGGTGGTGGTGGTGGTGGTGGAGTGGTGGAGCTGGTGGTGGTGGTGGTGGTGTAGTGATGGTAGTGGAGTGGTGGAGGTGGAGGAGGAGGTGGTGGTAGTGCTGGTGGTGGAGGGGTGGAAGTGTTGGTGGGAGTGGTTGTGGTGGAGGTGTTGGTAGGAGTGGTTGTGGTGGTGGTTAGAGGTGTCAAACGGGCCGTGCCGTGCCGGCACGGCCCGTTTAACTCCGTGCTAACCGTGCTTCGTGCCGTGCCGTGCCGGCCCGTTTACAGTATTTACTCAAATCGTGTCGTGCCGTGCCGTGCCGTTTGTCAATCGTGCCGTGCCGTGCCGGCCTGTTTACTTAAATCGTGTCGTGCCGTGCCGGCCCGTTTCCTTAAATCGTGTCGTGCCGTGCCGGCCCGTTTGCCAATCGTGTCGTGCCGTGCCGGCCCGTTTGCCAATCGTGTCGTGCCGTGCCGGCCCATTTTCTTAAATCGTGTCGTGTCGTGCCGTTTTCAATCGTGTCAAGACGTGCCTGACCGTTTACTGAATCGGGTGTCGGGTCGGGTCGGACCGTGCCGTTTTAAGTCGTGCCTGGCACATCGCCAACCAATTTTCATCCGAACATGCCAAAGTAGTTGAAAACTACCCTTTTTTTTTTTGGGTTTTACAAGAAAGGCAAGAACTTCCTACAATGTTTGTTAGTTTGTTAATGGGGATGGGGGAGAGTTTAGATGAACTAGGAACAAGGCAACAAGCACTCATCAACTTGAGTTAGCTTGCAAGTTGAAGCCTTATATACCGCTTGGCCATCTATTTGTCGTCGAGCAATTAAATAGTTGGTTCTTTATATTTACAGACTTTTAATTTCATTTCTTAATCAAATGGTTTAATTTGAGTAGAGAGTCCAATTAGACTCTTCAATTTTGTTCTTTCTATGTGCACATGCAACATTAAGAGTTTGAGACCAATGTAGGCTATGTAACCCATGCATAAATAGCAACTTTGCCTTCTATCTCGGGCCATCTGGTTTTGAGCAGCCTTTGGGAAGTAACAGAGAGTTCAATCCCGTAGTTGCAAGGGACAAAACGGCTGGCTAGATAAGGTTTATAACAGGCCAAAGAACTAAACAGGCTGGGTACTCTGGGTAGACAACGAGAAGGGCGAGAACAAAGTAGCAAACTGCAAAAGCATGGGTGACGCCACTAGTAAAAGAAAAACAGAACTTGTCAAGTTCCATTAAGAATGCCCACAGAAAGCATAAACTTATAAGTCATAATATTGCAACCAACCTAATTCTGTAATTCAGAACTGCAAAACATTGTTCACACTCGGTTCAAAGCCAAGTGCTCCAAACTACAAACTCAAAATCACCAAAGTTTCTCAAAGGAACCATAAGTCTCAAAATGGACTAGGGCCAGGTAGCTGAAAACATCAACACATCAAGGAAAACCATCTCATAGGTAACTAACAATTATCCAGACTTCAAAATCAAATGCAGACTATGCAGTTTCCTTCAGAACCAAGACCTCTAAGCCACAATAGATGGCTTAGAAGCAGCAGCGAGCCTCGACCTTTTCTTGGCTAAGC
This sequence comes from Rhododendron griersonianum, assembly GCA_018127125.1. Lineage (NCBI taxonomy): Eukaryota > Viridiplantae > Streptophyta > Magnoliopsida > Ericales > Ericaceae > Rhododendron > Rhododendron griersonianum. The sequence continues at coordinate 34,598,177 of CM030797.1, read as the reverse complement.
TCTCACTTCGCTTTTCCCTTTGTTCCTTCAACCTGCTGGCGAGGAGCTTCTGGTACTCTGCTGCCTCAGTCTTGGCTTTTGCAATTCTCCTCTTCTTCTCTGCAATCTTAGCTCGCCTCCTCTGCAAAGTCAACGGGGTAACCAATCTCTATATCTTGGGAGCTTTGCTAATCTTCTTCCCTGCAAAACAAGAAGGGCAAGAAGAAATGTCAATACAACTGCTGAACTAAACAGAGCTGTTTTCAATATTTGATTTGAAAAAGATCAAAATTCTCAACTTAAGATGCTTGCCAGGAACAATTTCGACAGGAAGCATAATCCAAATTCCTAAAGCGAGCATTTATGCTGTATTTGGATCAGGGATTTAGGCAAGGAAAGGGAAGAAAAAAGTAAAAGGATATAGAACTCGCTAGATCCTTCAACTTTTCGATTTTATTTTCCTTTTCCTTACCCAAATGTTTATCAAGTACAGCCAACAGCAGTAAACACAAAACAGATGTAATTGACCCTTGGGTCTCAATTCTAGAACACCACCACCTCCACCTATACAACCCAGCTCTTGATAAAAAGACAGATGCAGAAACTATAGGTCTTGAATTGATTAAACACAAACAAACTTAGAAGCTGAGAGGCATACCAGCCTTGTTCGGGGCTGACAATGCAACCACGCACAGACTTTTCTCCTCCTCTCTCCATTGCGCCTTCCGTATCCACGGAAGCAAGGTGTCCCTGCCCAACCAGAAAAAAAACGTTCAAGATCAGCATATCTTGGAGAGACAAACGACAGTAGCCTTTATGCTACATGGACTCTTCCAACTGTATCAAGCACCCATGTTGGACACTCAACTCCCATATAAAGGTAAAGATTGCTGACCGGCATGTTTAGTCAGAATCTTACAAGCTTAAAGTAAATAACAGAGAAAAGTACACCCACCTCTGTGAAGCAAGAGACGGACACGACCAGGAAAGTAAGAAAGTCACCTAGAAAATACTTCAAAAGTACACAGAGAAAATGCCAAAGAAGTTCTTTGCCACACACATGAACCTCATATCTATTTCATAAAGAGTGTGTAGCAAGAGCTTAACAGGAAATGGTTTTCCAGATCAGTCAACTATATCGTTCTTTTGAAGTACCCAAAACATGCCAAAGAAGTTTTTTGTCATACACATGAACCTCATATCTATTTCATAAAGAGTGTAGCAAGAGCTTAACAGGAAATGGTTTTCCAGATCAGTCAACTATATCGTTCTTTTGAAGTACCCAAAACATGCCAAAGAAGTTCTTTGTCATACACATGAACCTCATATCTATTTCATAAAGAGTGTAGCAAGAGCTTAACAGGAAATGGTTTCTCAGATCAGTCAACTATATCCTTATTGTGAAGTACCCAGTACCCATTGTCAGAGAGCGGTTCACAACTTCAAACTCACACAAACTGCTACTGCACACAAAGGTCAAGGAGAATGGCACTTGGTGATGAAAAGTTAAATATGATCAGTAGTTGATAAAAAAGAAGTTGCCCCACCCAATTCACTTAACATCTGTAATTAGGGCCATAATTGAGCCCAATCAACATCGGCATTATGCAAACAAGTTTGGGTCTTTCTGAAATCTCGAAAGGCAAATTTTTCTTAAGTGATTGGCTTTGTTCAAAACAACTTACAACAGCCCAATATAAGCAGCTGTATGCTGCTTTCGCAAAAGCGACTCATACTTGGGCAATAGAATGCCTGAATTCTGTAATAACACCATTCTAGAGAATCAAACCCTATCTTTCATTTTACAAAATGGCATAGGTGCATTAGAGGAATGTTACACCTAATGGCCCAAGCAGAAACTATGAACAAATCTTCCGTCCAACTAGATCCAGATAAGGAAATAATCTTGCATTTTATATCCTGATGAAAATGCAAAATAATAGAAAACTCCCCTAGAGACAATACACACCGAACAAATACTGAGAGTGGTGCAACTGGAGTTAATGGTGAAGGGCCTAGAGTTTGGGGTGTCAACACATGTAAACAAACCAAAGGAACGTTATCGCCCAAATGATATTCTTAATTAAGGAAATACCTCAAAACAGAACAAGAACATTATCCGATCCTTCTCTCTTTCGAGACCCGATTTCATTATTGAGAGCACTATATATTCTAGAAACTAAAGCCTCCAATCTGACCAGTGTGTAAAATTCATTACAACAACCTACATAAACAGCAGCACCAGAAGAAGCAGCACACACACGCACACGCACCTAACAGACTGGAGGGGCTAGGCCGCCACCTCAACTCAGCAAACAGAATATGCGAGGGGTTATGCCACCACCTCGGCTAACCAATGCAATCAAATAAAACTAACTATACTAACTAAAAACAAACTCAATATTTAGCCTGGCTTCGTTACACCTCAGGTTTGGCATAAAACCAGGTTAGAGGTATCCACCAAGCTAAATATGAGCTACTAACACATAAACTACTAAACTACTACTACAAGAAAGAAGCGGGATACTTACAGCGGTTGTGCTATCTACAACAAACGATTTTTGCGCATGAGGCTTGGCAAAATTGATTAGGTATTCACATTCATCCTTGGCAGCTTGGCTGAGCTTTGGTTCCATTGTTTAAACCAAAAACCAAACACACACACACACACCTGGTGGAACTAACACACACATGACACACCTGCACTTTTTTGAAGCATTTGAACCAAAACCCTCCAAACTTTGAACAAATCACACACACCCACAGACTGACACACACAGTTGTTCAAACAGCAGCAGCAGCAGCACACAAAGTCATTTCTGCTCAATTTTTGCTCAGTTTCTGCTCAGTCCAATAACAAATGAAAACTTGAAGTGTAAGACAAATTTGGCTCAGATTATATCATCATAGCAACACTAAACACCAATTAGGCTCAGATTACATCATCATAGCCACACACTTAACACCAATTTGGCTCAGATTATATCATCATAGCCACACTTAACACCAATTTGGCTCAGATTATATCATCATAGCCACACATTTAACACCAATTTGGCTCAGATTATATCATCATAGACACACTAAACACCAAAGGCTCAGATTATATCATCATAGCCACACTAAACACCAAAGGCTCAGATTATATCATCATAGCCACACTAAACACCAAATGCTCAGATCAGATTATATCATCATAGCACACACTCAAATATATAAAGAATAGCACCTGGATGCGGCAACATTAAGTTGCCATTTAAGGCCTTCAAAAGTTACCAGCATCAGCAATGCATATCCCCCTAATCAGCATCTATATCTGAGTCCGAAAAATAATCTCTGAATTCTTCTCTAGGATGACATTTTTGAATTCCAAGACGTGCATCCTCCCAATCTTTTAAGCATATAAGATAGTCCAAAATGTTGGGAGCTAGTCTGCTCCTCCTCTCATCCAACACTCTATTACCTGCACTAAAAGCAGATTCGGAAGCCACTGAAGACACAGGTGGTGTTAGTAAATCACGTGCCATGATAGAAAGAATGGGAAATGTCTTTTCAGTTTTTTTCCACCAAGCTAAGATATCAAATGATTGTAAGTCCTCAGTGGTAACTAAATTTATCTCTAAATATTGAGTAAGTTCAGATCGTGAACAAGTTTCAGTACTACCTAGCCCTGAAATCAGAAACCAAGATGGGTCATTGTCATTGTTACTTGTAGAACATGGGTCATTAATACTTGAAGAACATGGAGCAGCAGCAGCAGCAGTAGTGCATGCAAATTTAGACTCATATGAAGCATATATAGAAGTCAACAGTGCAGTGACAGTAGAAGTAGAAGGTAATGTAATCCCTAAATTCTCACCAATCCCTTTTAAGAGCTTTTCAACACCCTTTAACTTAATCCTTGGGTCCATGGCAGAAGCTACAATAAATATTGTTGGCATGTTCTCGAAATATTTGTTGAATTTATCTTCCATAGACTTACAAGCAACTACAAAATTTGGTTTCGTTCTATGACTTTTAAGAGTGTGACTCATATTATACAAGTGATTAAGCACAAGACAAGTAGTAGGATAACGAACACCTGAGCAAGCTAAGGTAGCAGCATAAAATTTTTTCAAAAAGTTCATAAACTCAAAAGCAATAATCCAATCAGCTCGAGTTAAACCACCATTATACTTGGAATTAACATAAGCAGAAATTACATCAGTGTGATTCCTACAAGATTTTAACATAAGAAATGTTGAATTCCAACGAGTTTTCACATCAGTTTTGATTTTTTTTGGTTTAACATTGTAACTTACACACAATCCTTCAAATTCTTGCTGCCTAGCTGGGGAAGTAGCAATATAAAGAATAGCATCTCTAATTTTTTCTATTTGTGGTCCTATAGTTTTCAAACCATCAGACACAACTAAGTTAATGATATGGCATACACATCGCACATGAAAAAACTGTCCAGCATGAGAAATAGTCAAATTCTGTTTGAACAATTCAATTGAACCGGTATTAGCAGAATGGTTATCAAAAGTAATACTGAAAACTTTATCAACAATTTCAAACTCCCTAAAAACACCCATTATACATTGAAAAATGTTCATAGCATTATGAGGATACTCCATTAAACGAAAAGCAATAATTTTTTTATTCAAAATCCAATTGGAGTCTATATAATGAGCTGTCACAGAAATGTAACCAAGATCATTTCGACCACTCCACATATCAGAAGTAAAAGAGACTAAACTACCAAGTGCTGCAATTTCACTTATCAAAATTTTTCTAACTTCAATAAAAGCTTTCAAAGAATCACTTCTGGTTGTATTTCTAGAAACTTTCGAAAAAAGAGGTTGAAGATAATGTTTGACAAAATATTCAAATCTAATATCATCACCAAAAGTAAATGGTTGTTCTGCTGCAACTACGTAAAGGGCCAGTCCCTCTCTCATACTAGATTGAGAATATACGAAATTCGACATACCACCTACGGTATCAATACCACCAGATTCACCACTGCCTTGGCCAACTATGGTATGTTTAAATTTTTCATGTTTGTTTATTAAATGTCGTTCAATATGCCCTACGCCGCCATTACTTGAGCAGGTATAAGTATTTGGACAATAATTACATACAGCTCTAGGTCCTAGATCGATTCCCTGTGCATTTCTAAAGTTCTTAACTATGGTAGAATGTCTCCATACCCAAGAGTGACGCCTTGTTCCAACAGACTGGGCCGATTGGCTACGGCCTGTTACGCCTAAAGGAGTAGAAGCTGCTGCAATGTTTGAACCAGCTTCACCTACAGACTCCCTTCCCAGGCTTCCCGGTGGTGGAGTTTGTCCATCATCATCCGAGTTACGGTTTAAACGCTCATTGTCAAAATGAAGGTCTTCGGGATCCATCTCCTACAAAAAACTGAAAATAAAACAGAGAAAATTAGTACAGTAGAATATTAGTTAATAACATCTAAATAAGTTAATAATGACTGACTCAGTTACCAATTTTCATTTCAAAGTTGATAATTTGTTGTTAGTAACTAACAATTAACAATTAACAAAAGCCCTAATTTCGTAACCCTAATTTCAAAAATTAGTAACAATTAACAAAAGCCCTAATTTCTTGTTACTAATTTCAGATATTAGTAACAAACGCCCTAATTTCGTAACCCTAATTTCAGAAATTAGTAACAATTAACAAAATCCCTAATTTCGTAACCCTAATTTCAGACATTAGTAACAATTAACAAAAGCCCTAATTTCATAACCCTAATTTCAAAAACCAGGTCAAAACCCTAATTTCAGAAACCCTAATTACAGTAGTCAGTAGATAACGATAAGTGGAGACTGGAGAGGGAAGTGATAGAGGTACCTGTGAGAGAGAGAGATACGGTGACTAGTGAGTGAGTCGGACCAGTCGGTGAGCAGAGGTCCTGAGGTGATGAGAGAGTCGGAGAGACAGAGACGTTGAGAGAGTGAGATGATGCTGCTCACTGACTCACTGAGTTCAGATCTGATCTCTTCACAACTTCACTTGTGATGGTCACCGACTAACCGTCGCACGGTCGCACCGAGTCACCGTTTGAGAGACTGAGAGAGAGAGAGAGAGAGGGAGAGAGAGGAGAGCAGCGAGATAGGAGAGGTGTGACCAGTGAGTCAGAGAGAGAGAGAGTGAGAGAGGTGAATCAATCAGTGAGAGAGGTGAGTGATTCAGGTGAAGAATCGATATATATAGTTCGATAACTTCGATCAGAATCCGAACGTTGGCTCGTCAGAGGAGAGGACCAGAGAGAGGACAGAGAGACGTTGAGACTTGAGAGAGTCAGAGAGAGAGAGACTTGAGAGTGTTCGAGAGAGATCTGAGAATGAGATGTCTGCTAGGGCAGCATCTCATTCCTTTTATATGATCTGTGTGATCATGTGCATGCGAGACACCATAATCCATATGCACCAGCTTATCAAAAATTCTCGTAGAGTCCTATAATGCATCACTCGAGGGCCGCCCGAGCTGTTTTTTTAAAATCGGAACCGTCTATCTTTTATGTGGGAGAGATTATATCATTCCTGCCAAAAATGAAGTAAATTGGTTATCGTTATATACTTGATTGTTTATAACGTTCATTTTCCTATTAATGAATCTACGTGCCGATGAAGGAGCTTTAAAAACCCGATAGACCCAAAAATTGGTGAGAGTCATTCAAACACAGAGAATAACAAAATGAACGGTATGGATCGTCATATTTGTTTTGTGATCGTGTGGCTAACGAACGTTATACTATAGCAGAATACCTTGGTTCATAACCAATCAAGTTCGATGTATACATTTGAAAGGTAGCTACAATTTTTTTTCCCCAAATGTTCAATCTAAACCGTTACGATTTAACGTCTTATCAAATTTATCATTCTCACCTAAATAGGTGATAATCGAATATCGGAAACCACATCATCGAAACACATTCGGTGCTTCCAGAGGCATTAAAGTCCTATAATGCATTACTTGAGGGTCGCCCAAGCTATTTTTTTAAAATCGAAACCATCTAACTTTTATGTGGGAGGGATTAGATCATTCATGCCAATAATCAAGTACAATGCTTATCGCTACATACTTGATCGGACGTAAACAAAATTCAATCAAACAATGAATTAACATGCCGATGAAAGAGCTTTCAAAATCCGACGCACCAAAACATAGGATCCCATGATTAAAACACTAAGCATAACAAAATGAACGCATTGAATGGTATTGATCGTTGTGATTGGGTTGCAATTGTGTGGTTACTGCTTAATGATCTCGTTTTTATATAATAGAGCTACATATTAATATATTATATACTAATTTTTCAAATCTATGACACAAGTTAATTTCATAAATATTTTGATAAGTTTTTTTTAATTTTACTTTTTATCTTGTAATATTAAATTTACAAACCAAATGTCCAAAGCCTATTTTACTAACAAAAACAAAACAAATATTTTTTACCGAATAAAAATTGATAATTTTTTAAAAACATGATTTTTTAAAGAATTTTTTTTAAATTAAATATCTTAGTTGTTTACCTTTAAAAAAAGGTAAACAAATATTTTTTACCGAATAGAAATTGTTTAATTTTTTTTAAATTTTTTTTAAAAAACCATTTGGCTTATTTAATTTTTTTTTTGTTTTTCCGTGCCTCGTGCCGTGCCCTTTCGTGCCCATGTCGTGCCGGGTCGTGCCCGTGCCTGTGCCCATGCCGTGCCCAGCTAGAACCGTGTCGTGCCATGCCGTTCCCGTCCGCTTTCCGTGCCCATGCCCGTGTCATGCCCGTCTACGACCGTGTCGTGCCGTGCCAGGCCAACTTTCGTGCCGTGCCCACTAAGACCGTGTCGTGTCGTGCCGTGCCAGGCCAAGACCGTGCCTGTGACGTGCCGTGCCGCCTGTGCCCATGTCGTGCCGTGCCGGCACGGCCCATTTGACACCTCTAGTGGTGGTATAGTGGTTGAATGCAAGTACACAAAATTCAGCCAGAATTAAGTAGCTCAAAGCTACTTAATTTTTTTCAACTTTTTAGCTTACATTTTAAGTGACACTTAATTTGTTAAGCAATGTAAAATATTAGGGTTTGCCCGTGCCTGAAGGCACGGCGCAACGTGTTTTGAACACAATCAAAATGAATTATGCAACTATTGGCTACCCCCGCCAATGAAGCTGATATACGGAAAGATTTTACTTAAATTAGGTTCATGCCTGTGTTTGAAGGGTCGACTCGAACGATCGCACACGCAAATAATCATTGGACTCACATGCAATACATCAATTCTTACCCAACGAACCCAACTACGCAAAAAAAGAGAGCATATTCATAGTAATACGCGATGGAATAGCGAGTTTGCAACTATCCAGAATTACAAATGGGTTAGAAACAAAGACAAACAACAGTAAATAAAAAAACGGGCCCGCCACCTCAGATATGAATAGCAAAAAAAAAAAAAAAAAAGTCCCGCCGCCTAAGATATGAAGAGCAAGATAAAAAAACGGTCCCACCGCCTGAGAAGATCGAAATAGATACCTCAGAATCTACAATACCAAGTTGATACTATTGTGGCTTTCCTACATTCACCCAATATAACTCCTTAGCAACCCTTTTCAACTGTTGTGGCTTTCCGGCTGGCTCTTAGAATGTGATTGCTCTATCCAGAATGAAATAGGTTAAATTGCCCATCAACTGAAAATTAACACAAATACAATTGTTAATCAGTCGCCAAAGCTTTGTTCAACTTCTGGAAAACCAAAGCTTAAAACTTAACTTGCACAGTCACGTTGAACACCTTAAATAGTAAGAGAGTTCAAATATCAAACATGAACTTATTCAATCTATATCGCAGATCAAAAGACTTGAATGTATGGGCGAAGTAACTGTGAACTAAAAATAAATTATATTTGGTCTTAGACATCATTGAAGTTCTTATAACCTTCCATATCATGGTTGCAGACTCGCAGCTGAAAGTAGTACAAATTATGTAAGAAACTTGTTTTAACTAATGGATATGTGCCCCAATTTAGTGGGGTAAGCCTAGCTATAGTCATCAAAATTGATCAAGAAGGATTGTGATAATCTCTTACTGGGAGTTAAACTTCTCGTATGGACTTTCATACAAACACCTTGAATGCAATATAAAATTCTTGAAGTTTTGAATGCCTGAGAAAATTAAAAGGTACATAGGAAGAATACCTAGAATTATTTTTAAAAAAAAAGCCAAAGAAATTACATAGGAAGAATACCTAAATAAAAAGAAGAAAAGAGAAAGGTAGGATTCTCTCTAGGTTGTTTGCCTTTCTTCTTTACGTTCTCTACTATTGACCACTCCCGCCAATGAAGCTACGTTTTCCTGAGAAACAACTAAAATGAATTATCATTCTCAGCTATTGACCACTCTCATTGGGAGCAGCCGATCACTGGTGCTCCTATCACACCCATGTAACATATCGCTTGCCCAACAACTAACCAAACCAAAAAACAAAAGAGAAAGCAAGCACAAATGTTGCGATCCATCAAAGTGGGAAGACTTGCAGACATTTCAATTGTCTTCCCCTTAATGTACGAATGAAACACATTTTGATCATTTACATGCAAGTGAAATTTTTTGCAGTTTATTCATTGTAAGCAAACTAAAAATCGTAGTTTAATCTTTGTAGCTAGAATTAATGCTTACCAATTTGTGGTCAATTTGTATATTTTGGTCTTCAACTACTGCTTGAGCATCCTCATGCATCTCCACTCATTCAATCACTGAAACCATGTTAATTTCATTCTCACTATTCATCTTGTAATTTCGGACACCCAAAAAAAAAAAGAGATTCAAACAAATGGTGTCTTATTTTAAGAGAATAAAAAAAAGACATAATAAAATAAGAATCATACAACTGTAGAAACTTGACGAATAAAAAACTTAACTATTTTTTTCGCTTGCCGAACCATACAATGGTGTGCTCCTCATGCCCAATTAAAGTTGATGTAAAGTACCAATAAAAAATTCAGTCACTATAGTCCATAATCTATTAGTCCATAATCAACAATCTACAATTCTATTAGTTCATTACCAAAAATTGAAAAAAATCAAGCTTCCCAATCAAGCTTTGTATATGTACTAGGAATTGCCCGTGCCTGAAGGCACGGCTCGAAATCGGTATTCAACTAATATCCAATTTTGAAGGCCAAGTACATCCACCGGTTTACTTGAATCGACATATAAAAAAACTAACAAACTAATAGCTGTAGTGCCCGGGCCTGTACGTGAAGACACTTATCGTCAGCCATTTAAATTCGCAGCTAGTTCGGCCACACTGCAAATTACGGATCACAACTGGCAAAACCCAACTGTAATCACAAAATCCACTTTATGTCCTTACAAAAATCAAGCTTCAAAATGTAAGAATAAAAACCAGTAATTAAACTTAATAAACTAGTAAGTAAACTTAATATAGCAACATCTAACTTTTATTCATCAGGTTTTCTAAAAATCAAGAAGAAAAGACAAAACATAATCAGCACTTGAATTGAATATAAAAATGTAATTCTACTTTTACTGAATCATTGATAACAAAGTTGTAGACTTTCGAAACTTCAAGCTCCAACCAACCTGGTATCTGTTACTGGTTAGCTGATGCAACCTGCTAAAAAACACAAATGGCGCTTCAGGTCATATACCATTTCAATCATCAAGCTAGAAAATTTAATGTCATACAACCAGTCAAAAAAAGAAGTAAACAACGGCAAACCGTGACAACGGAAAATTATCAAGTGTTTTTTTTTCCCTTGATCGAGGAGTATATATTTAAATTCTGAAAATGGTCCAACTTTCGAAGGTCTGAAATCTGAGGAGTGCAACTGTGCTTGTGCCAAAAGTCACTAATGCAAAAACATTAACATAAAATAATGAAAAACTTTCATGCACTCTCACAATAAAACTACTTAAACCCAAGAAAATGCAAAATTGTCATCAAAATAGAGAGTTGTTATTCAAGATTACATCAACAAAACTTCTAAAAAAAACCACTCGTACAATGAAGACTCCTCCTTCATCTTCAAAGCACCAACTTAATCACTTCCGTACATAAAATAGATTATCAAAGAAGCTAACTATTTTTCTTGCAAAAACCTGAAGCCAAAATAAATTATCAAGGAATATAAATCCTACACTTGAGAAGTAACACGGCGACTTAATTTACCTTAATATGATATCCCCATTGTAGTAGTCTTGTTGTATCTTCTCTTTCATTCCAATCCTACAATGAAGCTAACTATTTTTTCTTGAAATAACCTGAAGCCAAAATAAATTATCAAGGAATGTAAATCATGCACTTGAGAAGTAAAACGGCAACTAAATTTACCTTATAATGATATCCCCATCGAAGTAGTCTTGTTGTATCTTCTCTTTTCATTTCAATCCTACCAATTTTAATAGACCACAAATGAATAAATTATGATAAATAAAGTGTGAATACATAAAATAGTTGTACCTCTACTGTAACAAAATTTCAGGATACACAATGTTTGTCGTTGAATTGGATGCATCACTTGAGAGAAGAACACTTGTATGATCACCAGATGTGCACCTAGATAACGCTACGGACAGTTGTCCATGACTGAAGACCGGTGTGCGCAAATCAACCCCAACAAATTTTACAGGTTGTCCTTGCGATTTATTAATTGTTATTGCATATGCCAACCTGACTGGAAACTGACGCCTTGTCATTTCGAAAGGAAATTCAGAAGAAGATGGTGTTAGGGAAATCCTTGGAATGAAGATCAAATTGCCAAATTTATCTCCAGTTAAAATTTGAGCTTCAATTACGCGAGCTCCACATCATACAACCATTAATCGCGTGCCATTACATAGTCCAGCCTTTGGAGCAATATTTCTCAATAACATTATTGGACAACGAATTTTCAAGTCTAACTTGAAAGGAGGTAAACCAGAAGGATTCAATGAGTTTAAGAACTCAGGAGGATACCGATTTGTAATAGTGCGATCATGTTCGTCATCATTGGACATTTTATCAGCTGCGAAATAACTTGTTACATCTCTTGGGAAAGCATTCAATGCAGCAATATTGATGGCACTAACGTCGTCATTGCGAGTAGAAAGAATTGTGCGTTTAGTTAGAAAAGTCGATGTCACTGTACCCGCCACATCCAATTGCGAGTAGACCGTGAATAGCAGTTCTGTCAGATTTCTGCACTTGCGTATTGTTGATGGGAGTTCGACCGTCTCTTGCGGATTTGTGCCAATCTACTGGCTCACTCACTGAAACCATGTTTTATTTAATGTAAGTAGACTAAAAATCACAGTTTAGTCTTTATAGCTAGAATGCTTACCAAATCTATGGGTCAATTAGTATATTTTGCTCATGTGTATCCACTTGTTCAGTCACTTGAACCATCTTAATTTCATTCTCACTATTCATCTTGTAATTATGGACACACATTAAAAAAAAGGGAGTCGAACAAATGGTGTCAACAATCGACAATTCTATTAGTCCATAAAAACGGGTAGAGACTTGCCAAATAAGAAACTAATTTTTTGACGATTCTATTAGTCCATAATCAACGTCGTTGTGCAAGAGACGATTCATTGAATTCTCTTCATAATCAGTCATCTATAAGAATTGATGTAGGCCATTTACGTGCAACTGAAAGAAAAAAAAAACTCTAAAAAAGAGAAATGGGTTAACGTTTGGGGTGTAGGGAACGTTTCCCTATTCCCTTTTCCAATTGGTTTGTTCTTCTAAAATCAACTGATCATTTCAAAACATGGGGAAAAAAAGAAGTGGAGTAACATAGCCATTACGTGCAACTGAAAATCATAGTATTCATATTGTATTCCAATCAATGGAAATCACCGGCCGGCAATTTATAGAATCAGCAACTACAGTCGTTATAGTCAATTATAGTCACGGCAATTATAGTAAATTAAATCACTGCCAAAAGGAACTTTCCATGATAACTGAAGGCACGGTAATTATAGTCATTATAGCAATTATAGTCCAATCAACGGCAATCAAGACTATAATGACTGAACCGCATTACCAAAAATTCATCTGAAACCATATTGAGCAACTGATCAACGGCTAGGATTTATGCAGAAAAATGTGTACTAAATCAAACGGCCAAGATTTATGCAAGAAAAATGTGTGGGCCACCACACCGTCGCGATTTGTAATATAGATTTGCCAATCAATCCCGTAAAAATCATTACCAAAAAATCTGTCACTATATTCTTTCACCCAATCAAATCTTTGTATATGTATTTACCATGCCAATCAAGATTCCCATAAATTAAGTGATTGAATATAATGACTGAACATTTCCAAAAATTCAACATTCAAATTAAAAAAATCATTTCCAAAATTTGAAAAAATGACTCTCAATCGTCGGATGAAATCAATCTGAGCCATTCAATGCCAAGGGTTGAATGAAGAGTGGAGATTTGTGCAGAGAAATGTGTGCTAAGCCAACGGTCAAGATTTACGAAAGAAAAATGTGTGGGCCACCACACCGTCACGATTTGTATAATAGATTTTTATAAACTTTTGTTTGATATCCCATATTCAGCACTTAAAACTGAAACAATTAAGTAATACGGAGTAAGTGATTAAGTAGGTTTGATAATCACATTTTACATTACTTAACAGATTAAGTGCCACTTAAAATACAGTGTAAAAAGTTGATAAAAATTAAGTAGCTTTGAGCTACTTAATTCTGGCTGAATTCTTATATGTTTGCATTCAACCACCACAACCACCAATCCACCACCACTGTCGTCACTCAACCACAACACCACCACCACAACCGCCACCACTCCCACCATCATAACCGCCGCCGCCACCACCACCACCATCACTACTCCACTACCACACTACTACCACCACAACCATCACTATTCCCCTACCACACTACTACCACCACACCATTAACACCACAACCACCATCACTCCATCAACACCACCACCACCACCACTACTCCACCACCACCACCACAACCGCCACCACTCCCACCACAACCACCACCATCATCACTCAACCACCACACCACCACCACAATCGCCACCACTCCCACCACCACAACTGCCACCACCACCACCACCACCATCACTACCACACTACCACCACCATTACCACCACCATTCCACTACCACGCTACCCACCACCACAACCATTACCACCATCACTCCACCAACACCACCACCACTGCCATCACTCCACCACCACCACCACCACCACCACCACCACTTCACTACCACCACCACCACCACCACGCTACCACTACCACCACCACTACTCCACTCCACCCCCACCACCATCACTTCACCACCACCACCACGCTACCACCACCACAACCATTACCACCCACCACTAGTCCACTCCACCCCCACCACCACCACCACTCTGCCACCACCACCACTACCACACCAGTACCCCTACCACTACTACCACGCTGCCGCCACCACCACCACTACCACAACGCCACCATTGCACCACCATCATTCCACCGTCACTATCACACCACCATCTCTCCACTGCCACCATCCCACCACCACCCTCACCACTACCATTCCATCACCACCACCACCACCCTCACCACTACCATTCCATCACCACCACCACCACCACCACCACAATCACCAAAATTAAAGAGAATTAAAACTAAAATTAATCCATTAATTTTAATTTAGTGCTTAATATGTTTATCAAACAGCTCTTCAGCTTAAAAAATTCAGCATTTAGCTTTCAGTACTTAACTTTTCAGCTTTCAGTTTCAGTTTTATCAAACAACCCCTTACTGAATCACTTATTACTTAATTGATTCAGTTTTAAGTGCTGAATTTAGGTTATCAAACAACCCCTTAGTTAAGTAACCCTATAAGCGTCATCGCGTAGTTGCGAATTAATATAGATCTGAACAATATCTAAAATACTAAAATCTAGAGAGGTATTACAAGCCATATTGGCTAGAGCATCAGCAAATTTGTTCCCTTCTCGATAAATATGATCAATCTTTTCCATTTCTAACTTCCTCGTCAAGTATCTGCAATCATGAACAATATCGCTTCACGGTTCACCCACCTGTACTATTTAATACTCTCCTCTCTCGTATTGTCGGTTCTTATTCTATTTTGAAATTTCTCAAAATATTTGTCATCGTTGAAAATTTAAAGGAAAAATGTTCAGATTTTTTAAAATTAACTCTTTATGAATGAGTAAAGATTCTTTTTAAGTACAAAATAACAGTTATTGTTCAAATATAATCAAATTTTTGGAATAGACATCCATTAATTAAAGGGCTGCAAAAAAAAATTGGTGAACAACAAAAATAGTCCGAACCTAAATGATCTGTACGTTTTGGGCCGGGTCTGTGGATAAAGGTCTAGACACGGATTCGAAACTTTAAAAACCCTTAAACCCTGAGATATGGTTCATTCCATGAATTTTCACTAGGGAATCGTGGATTAACCGAACCGAACCGTTCATTAATATGTAAATATATATACATATATGAGTGTAGGTATATATTATTTCTCCTTTCTTATTAACTTGCGTATTTGTCTAACAGTTAAATTCGGCCACAAGTTCCCAAATAGTTTCAATTTTGCTTCTTTTCTATCTTATTGTATTAGCGACATCATACATAGATAATTTGGAACTATAGATTAACTGCAAACTGAAGCACAACTCTGCGGATTGGTTCGGTTCAATTAATTCACAGCACTTTTGTTCCGGCACAAATTTCAATTTCTTGGAATCCTGAATAAATGCTCGGTCCCCGAATTTACATGACAGCAAACCGATTCTCACAGTGTATATGTTTGTTGAAAAATTTCTTCCGAAAAGTCAAATGTCTCCCGTACAAAACCAGTAGAACGGGGTACATGGAGTATTAGGTTTCATTGACTGACCAGACTGCAGAGTCGTGATCCATAGACCACAGGCTGTGGCCTTTATATAACAACCTGCATTTCGGTAAATCCAAATATCAAAAAACAATACTAAACCAGCCAAACAGTTCGTTCATATTCATGGCTTTTACCATAATCATTTTCCTCACATTTTCCACGATTATTAGACAGCCGCCTCTCTTAGGGTTTGAGAGCTCTAAGGAGATTTTAAGAAGCCACAGCCGCCTTGCTTTTCTGCCTGGGGGGGGGGGGAGGGCGTCCATCTCCCTCCTCCCCCGGGCTCCTCCTCCTCCTCCATCCGCTCTCCTCTTTCTTCCCCCTTTTCCCTATAGTTTTTTTTTCGTTTTCTCCTCCCTTAGATCTGACCCTCTCTGTTCAACGGGCTCCGCCGTCACCGGGGTCGTTTGTCCGCATGTAATCCGTCGCCGGAGCCCTTGTGGCAGCAATGGTGGAGGCAGTGAGGGTTGCGATCCGTTCGGTGGTTTTTGGGCGGCTGGATTTAGAGTAAGATCTGGAGGAGTTTTGTCTCTCCATGTGGGAGTTTTGTCTCTCCTTGTGAGAGTAATAAAATTCGCCTTTGGGCGATTTGTTTACTGTTCGGGCTCAAGAAGATTAATATGCAACTTTTGGTGGTTTGCTAGAAATTCATTAGTGTGCTTATTTGTGGTCGAAGTTCATATGATTGTCTGGGTTCTTATTGTCTTTTTTTCTTGGCTAGCAATGTATCTCTTTTTGAGACTGCTATAGGATATATGAATTTTCCGCTCAGCAGAAGGTGCGTCAGGCCATGCCTGAGCTGGGGATGAAAGACATCAATCGTCTCGTTCTTTCTCGTTTTGTATCAGTTAGATGATTAGTTTGGCTTTGTCCAAGTTATCTGTAATGAATTTCGTTGTGCAAGTGCCGTTGGGCTTTATCAATACAATACCTCTCACTTTTGTCAAAAAAAAAAAGCTCAACAAAGATCCACAAACATAAGCCTAAGCTCTTTCTCTTGAAGCTTTATTCTGAAATGCACCTACAATGATCTCTCAGTAACATTAGTGTAGCCATTTTGGCAATCAGGGCAGTCATTTCTGGACTTGGAGCAGGGTTCTCGCCTTGAAGATTCTCCTCAAACACGGGTTCGCGCTCTTCCCTTTCACCGCCTCCTCCAGCTGCAGCTACCAGAGGAAGTCGTTCTTCAATTAGGGCGCGAAGATTGGCTGTAGCGGTGTCAGCTTGGTTGGCCCTCTCCTGCATGGTGGCCAGGTTGCGTTGGATGTCAGCCAGAATAGTGTCAAGGTTCGGAGGTGGAGTCTCAGCCATAACGAGAGCTTCTGTCTTGACTTGAACAAGTTTCTGGGGTGCAGGGAACGGAGTGAAAGGAGTCGGTGGCGAATCCTCCCCTAACAGAAAGCAACCCGGAGCTTCCGTCGTGGCATACCCAAAATCAGACCCACCCAAATCTTCTCACAAACAGACCCAGCGGACGTTCCCAAGTAGGTTTGGCCCTTGATTTCAGAGCTTCCTTTGAACAGTACAGTGACTAGACAGTAAAGTATAAGAGCTCAGTGACAGCCTGCAGCAATTTTGTTTGAAAGGAAGAATAAAACATGCTCATGTCAACGTCGTCGGTGTCCTCCTAGACTCTAGAACTAGCAGACAAAACCATTTTATGACAGTCGGACACTGCCGGGATCCTCGGATTTCTTTTCGACGGTGTATCCTTGATTGACTCGACTAACACTAAGAGATGTCAAAACAGCCTAAGTCTTTAACTATTCCGCTTTCGAAGTTTCAATTTTGGAATGGAACAACTTGGCGTTTCATGACATGATACTGTAACCAGAATGGCGTAAGCAGCACTGTGCCGGAGCCTTGAGCGGTGTGAGTATCATGGCATGTTTCTCATTGTTCCTAGTTTTCTGTTTGAAACCTCGATCGGGTTTAGACAAGGATTTAGAAAGTCTTGATTTCCCAAAGTCTCGTCGACTCAAGGAATTTGAAAGCTTGACAACGTGCACCATCACGATGCACTACTCTTCATTGGTCCAAGCAGCGTCCTATTAGCCATAAGACGGGTTTGAAAGAGACAACCTAAAAGCCGCCCTAGCATGCTCCTACGCAAAACGGCATGAATGTATGTATAGGCATGCGATAGGGAAAGCAGTAACACATAGACAGTTTATGGGGGTTAGATGCAAGTAATCCTACCCTGCGGGTTCCTGTCTTAGGTTGAAAGGTTCTAGTGCTTTGTATGCATGTTGAGGCCGGTTTTGGTTTAAGGGGGTTCCTCTGACTAGAGCCGTTTTATACCTCCCATTGCAACGCGTATAGCAAAGCAATGGTCGAACGGTAATACGTCTCATCATCGTCCAAGGTTGTTGGGCATTCGAGGACCCCGGTCTCCAATAACTGTGCCGGTTACCCAAAACACCTCAACGGGACTGACAGAACACCGATGCAAATGGAGAGCGCTGAAAACGATTGAATGAGAGAGAAATGCAACGTTTTTGAAAAAGAATGCCTTTTGAAGCTTGGCTCACTTCATCAATCGACACTTGGAGAAAACTACACAAGCGAACAATAGTAAAAGCCCCAGTTCGGAGTGGTTTGTAGAATCCTGTTACATTACCATTCCGTTCTTCAGCAGCGCGTAGCGTACTGTTTTGACAGACTTTTGAAAGATTGTTCATTTATGTATTAATTTCCAAGTGTAGATCAATGTAATGTCCCCAACAGAGTCGCCACTGTGGGCACACGTCCCAAAATTTCACATTTTAAAGTAGTAAAATCGGGTGCGCCCTTCTCGCGGAAAGCACGGCGAAACGCTTCGCAGTTCAGAGTCGCCACTCGGGTTTTGCGGAAAGTACCCAAGAAACCGGGTTTTGAAAACGTTTGGATTACGTTGTTTGAGTTTGAAAAGGCTTGTAGACTGGACCGTCGTCACCTTCGATATCTGAGGTTCGGGAGCCAGGTTACGAAAGGGGAAGGGTTTATGGCACCCCTCTCGCCCAATCCGGAGATCGGTCTCTATTCGGGCATTTTGTAAAACGTTTGCATTTTTCTCTCATTTGATCATTTTTAGCCAGTTAGGGTGGAGGAACAGTTAATGGGAATTAAAACTTGTAAACAAGTTTGCATTTATGTACAAGAATGTGATGTATGTTTGATGTTTGATCTAAAGCAAGTATAATAGATTGAGAACAAGCTCCTGTGAATGTTTTGGACGGACTGGAACACACTGACTCAATGTGGTGCACGCAGGAACGAGCCTGTATGCACTGGTCAAACTATTGCATACATGCACGACCTGCGTGCGCCACACCAGTTCTGGCGTGCGCCGATAGGGCCAAACTCACAACTCTTGCAAACAACCCTCTGGGCTCTGGAATGGACCAGTGCACACCCAGGACAAACCACGCAGTTTATATCAACAGTTATATATAGTTAAAGACAAATAAAGGGCTTGAAAGCCACCAAATAAACAGCAAACCCCTTAAACAGTGAGGGGAGGGGAAACAAAGGCCAGAGCCTAGTTGCCATGCAAGGGCTAGCCACTGATCAGGTGTGACTGGCGCACGCAGGTACATGGTACCGTGTGCCAGTTAACACAACTTGACCAGTGCTTGGCTTTGCATCATCTGGGCTCTGGAACATGACCAGAAGGCTCCCAGAGGCATTCCAAAGCAACAGAAATGAAATATTGAGGACTATAACTAAACAGTTCTAAAAGACAGAAAGCAATAAACTGGTTTTTAGCATGCAGGAGGGTGATCAGAATATAAATAAAACAAAAGAAGGATGATCGGTGATCCCCACACCAGTTTTGCCATACAGCCATGACTGGCGTACGGCTATGGTTTACTGGCGTGCGCCACAGATCATCACACACGGTTTTGAAACCTTGCCAGCATTAGGGCCAGGACTGGTATAGATTACCAGCCTTGACCCTGCCAGCCCCCCTCAGGGGTCAGAACAAACAACAGAGCAAAAGGTGGTATACCTTTGCTTGTGAGTTTGGAAGTGAGCTTGGGATTTGAGGGTTTGAGAGATGAATGTAGGGAGTGTTATGGACTGGGGGTGTTGTTCTCTTGCTTAGCCTTTCAATGGATGAAAGAAAAAGCAAGAAGAACAAGAGAGAAAGAGAACCAAAGCTTGGGCCCTTCTTAATGGTGTTAACCCCTTGCAAATGAATGCAAGAGGGGTATTTATGGAGGAGAGATGGGCTAAGATCAGTTGGCCCTTAAGGCTTGTTTGGTTGGTTAGGCCAAGGGAGAGCCTCCCATGCATTTAATGCATGAGACTTGGCTTGAAAGGTGGTGTAGTGGTGGAGGGAGCTGCCCAGGACGAAGTAATCATCAGGGGAACTGTGGCTGACGTCGGGGTGGCAGCAAAAGTCCCGCGCGTTCGGCTGAATAAAGTTGATTTGACTGGGATTGACTGGCGTACGCCCTTTGTTGAGTGGCGTGCGCCAGTGGAAGCAAGGTCAACGGGCGATGACTGACACGTGGCTGTTTTCCAGCGCACGCTAGTCAACCACCAGCGTACACCAGTAGGGTTTTGCTGAGGCCATTTGGTTCTGGCTTGAAGGTTTGACAAGGAGTTCGGAAAGGTTTAGATGAGGTTCGGGACGCTCAAAGCTCAAACTCATTAACAAACTCGGGATGTTCTTGACCTTAATCATCATTGGGGAATCAAAGACCGTAAGTAAACTAATCTGGACAGTCCAGAATAGGGTGTCTACAGTGGGAAAGGGAAGACGAAGTTAGGGAGAAGTATCCGCAATTATTTTCGAATTGAGTCAATGTTGTAGGATCAAGCGCTTACCATCTTACCAAAACCCGCAGGTAGTGGTAAAGGCGCAACTCTCTTTCCTTATACCATAGCGTAGCAGGCCCCAAGCGCCACGGTTCGACCCGCGTGGGCAGGATGCTGGCCCGCGACCAACAAATGTGAGTCCCTAATTCCGACTATATGATTGTTAGCTGGTTGTTTGATGATACGTGTTGTGGTATGAGCATGTTTACTTGATGCATGAGTTTATTTGACTTGAATTGTAAATTTCGGGACGAAATTTCTTTAAGGAGGTTAGAATGTAGAGACCCGTAAATTATTATAATTTCGGAAATCGTTTAATGCGTGAAAGAATCGTATTATTAATAAAGTTGTACGTTTATTTGTGGGGGTGTACGGATATACATTTACTGTGGTGTATCGAACACTCAGAGAATAGTAAAATGCGAGTTTTAATGTTGTAATGTTGTTTGGAGGTGTTGGTATCAAGTTGGGTTCGATTCGGTGTCCGTTGGAAAATTTCACTTTTCTGTCCAGCTAGTACCGGTACTGTCTCTTGCCCAGTACCGGTACCCAGTGTCCAGAACTTGGCCAATTTGACGTTTTAAGGGTTCCAATACCGGTACTGGGAGTCGCCCAGTACCGGTACCCGCTGTCGTTTTTCAGAAAATTCAGCACGCTTTTTGGACCACTATAAATACCCCCTTTTATCATTTTTCACACCTAAAACCCACGAAATACCTCTGTAACACCCCCTCTCACCTACCCCACTCCAATCTCACCCAAAACTCTTGATTTCTACCTCAAATCTTCAAGATCCAAGGGATTCCTTCCTCAAAATCACTTGAATCTCACATTTGGTAAACAAGGGGTAAGTTTTGTGTTCTTGCTCTCACTTTTTGGCTCTCACCCACGTTTTTCTCTCTCTCCTCTCAATCACTTGTTGATTCTTGTTTGTTTATCTTATTTTTGGGTTGTATTCACTCTAGATCTTATAACAAAGCTTGGGTGGAGCTTGTTCTTGGTCGATCAAAGCTTATAGCACTTGATTCTCCTAGGGTTTTGCTCAAAACCCACTTTGGTAGGGATTTCTCTCTCTCTCTCTCTCTCTCTCTCTATATATATATATATATATATATATGTTTTGTGGTGATTACGTGTGATATTGGTGTTTGATTGCTATGTATGGTTCGATGGAACACTTTATGGCTTGTGGATTGTATTTCATTATGAAAGTTGTATAGTTGTATTGATTGTTGCACCCCATGAGTAATTAGTGGTGTGTTGGTTAATGTTGGAGTGTGTGGAATTTGCCGTAACGCAAGGGGTAGAAATACGGAACCGCAAGGGGTGGAAATACAGTATCGCAAGGGGTGGAAATTTGGAGGAAGGTGTGTGTATGTGTGTGTGAATGTGGATGTGTTGGTGTATGAGATTGCTTTCATACTAGAAAATGGTGTCTGTACGTGTCATCGTTGGATTTACTGTTGAGTGTTCCGATACCTTCAAAATGTCATTAGATTACTTCATTCAATGAGATTTGCCATTTAGCTTGATCCACTGTATCCATGTTCATCATCTCATTCACATATAGATTTTGTAGAGAATTTCCTACTGGGCTAGGATAGCTCAATAAAATCCTTCTTTTCAGGTAAGTGGGACTTTGGTGCATTCAAGAGGAGCCATCGCTTCGTCCTTCGATAAATTTTTTTTTGTTGATGATCGAAGGAACTGTTGACATCCCAACGCCTCCTAGTCCTACTTCCTTCTTAAGTGCCATCCGATTGGGAAGTGTTTCTAGTATTTCGATTCAAGTTTTCATTGAATTTTTTATGTTATTTGTATGAGGATTAACCTTATCCAATTGTGTACTAATTTCTTGTCATTGACATGGATAAAATGCAGTTTTATTTAATTGTTGCGTTTCACTCGGGCGGCTGCATGCTTATGCAATTATTACGTCCTCAATCCTCATATAACAATAAAACGAAAATTAAGGAAGAGAAATTAAGGGCTAGAAAAAAAAAAAAAAAAGGGGCTAGGACGACGCTTGGTAGTTGGTTATTAGCAAAGACTTGGGAGTAATTTGAAAAAGTTGACGAAAAGCAATCAGAAGCCAAAATAGGATTCCGCATAGTGGGT
Organism: Rhododendron griersonianum; assembly: GCA_018127125.1. Classification (NCBI taxonomy): domain Eukaryota; kingdom Viridiplantae; phylum Streptophyta; class Magnoliopsida; order Ericales; family Ericaceae; genus Rhododendron; species Rhododendron griersonianum. The sequence continues at coordinate 34,575,353 of CM030797.1, read as the reverse complement.
TCCTACCTTTGATACGTTAGCACCCGGACCTATCTACGTTGGCGTAAAGATTGAGCATATTCATAGAGTCAATCTGGGGACCCAATAGCGCCACAGGGGCGCTACACGGTAAAGTGGTTCATTTGGACCGTCCGTCTCGACAATTAATAATTCAAATTTTAAAATAACGCTTGTAGGAGAAGAGTTAACTCTTTCCTACAATAATTTTTTTTAAAGTCCAAAAGATTGAGCACTGCATGATGCAATGCTTTCGAGGTGCTGCTCCATCCCGCCTTCCAGTACTTGTAGGTCTTGTCGGGCCCATATGAATTGATGAAGACTTTTGAGTGGCATTGGCTGAAAAGTCATGACCGTGTCTTCCGCAACTGCCACTCACCACCCACCGGCCTTTCCACGCTTAAGGTGGCCAATCTCACGATCCACACTTCCAACTATTGACAGTCATTTTAAAGAACATTCAAAAGCAGCCTTTGGAGATTTTTCTACGCATCTGTCCAAAGACTTCTCACCCCAGTCAACAAGGCAAAGAGGCTCAGCCCGTGGCCTTGCTTATTTTTGTTCTAGTTTTCTTTTCTTGAAAAGTACTAGCAATTACTACCCTTTCTCCAAGCTCAATTTTTATTTCCGCTTCTTCGGGCTATGCTTGTTTCAATGTAAAATATTTTCCAGTCAAATGTTTTACCCTATTTTTCAGTGTTTGGTTGTATTAAAAATGCAGAAAATTACCTCTAAGTACAGAAAAGTGACACTTAATTCCCATTAAGGAGAGATGAAATACTTAATTACCACTAAGTCCACTTTTACAAAAATACATTTAACATTAATGGAAGTGTCACCTTAGGGTTTTAGGGTATGCTAGGGTATAATGGTACCCTAATGGGTACCCTAGTACCCTTGGGTACCCTAAAATCTTAGGATTCCCTAGGATTTTAGAGTTTTAGGGTACCCTAGGGTTTTAGGGCACTTTAAGATTTTAGGTTTTAGGATACCCTAGGTTTAAGGTACCCTAGGGTTTAGGTTTATGCACTTTTATAGAGCCCTAGGGTTTAGGTTTAGGCACTTTCATAGGAGTTTTAGGGTGCACTTTCCTATTATTGGGTTTTAGCGGTTTAGGCACTTTCATTGGGTACCCTAGGATTTTAGGCACTTTTATAGGGTACTCTAAGGTTTAGGCACTTTCATAGGGTGCCCTAGGGGTTAGACACTTTCAGTATTTAGGGTTTTAGGCACTTTCGTAGGGTTTTAGTATTTCATTAATTAGAGGAGACTTGGTGGGAATTACTTTCTATTTTCTGGACCTAGAGGTAAATTATGAGAAAAATATTTTAAATGTAAAACATTTTCCATTAATTGGATAAAAATGGCTTACCCTTAAATCTTCCGTAAGTTATTTTCGGAAATGAATCCACTGCCTTCTACTGCAATTCTAACTGCTCAGTTTCCATCTCTCTCTCTCTCTCTCTCTCTCTCTCTCTCTCTCTCTCTCTCTCTCTCTCTCTGAATTCCACTGTTTAAGCCCCCTCTCTCTCTACCATATATTTTTTCGATTTTTGAAAATATTTTTCATGTGCCAACCAAATATTGGAAAATAAAAGTTTGAAATTTGTTTTCTAAAAAAACATTTTTCATGAAAAATATTATACATTGTAAAATATTTTACATCAAAACAAACGGAGCCCTAATGAAACATGGGTTAGCTGTTCCATTTTAATTTTCTTTTCCTGATCTCATTTTTCAGAAATATACGAGAAAAATTAGCGTTCATCAGCCTACAACCACTTGAAGCCTTTGTTGGTTCCCAAATTAGAAGACAGGTTCACGGTTCATCCACTAGTATTTGATACTCCCCGTCTCGTATTGTCAGTTCTTATTCTACATTGAAAATTTTCAAAGTATTTGTGATCGAAAATTTACAGAAAAAATGTTCAGATTTTTTAATGAGTGAAGATTTTTTTTCAAGTACAATAAACAGTTATTGTTTGAATATAATCAAATTTTTTTTTTTGAAGAGACATCCCTTAGATTTAGGGCTGCATAAAAAATCTGGTGAACCGCGAAATCGGTCCGAACCGAAATGGTTTGTACATTATGGGCTGGGTCGTGGATAATGTTCTAGAAACAGATTTAAAACTTTAAAAACCTTGATATATTGTTCATTCCACAGATTTTCGCAAGGGAACCGTGGATTAACTGGACCAAATCGTTCAATGATATATATATACTAGTGAATGCCCGTGCCTGAAGGCACGGCGCAACGCATTTTGAATACAACTAAAATGAATTACAAAACTATTGACCACCCCCGCCAACGAAGCTGATTTATACGGGAAGATTTGTTTTCTTAAATTAGGTTCTTGGCTGTGCCTGAAGCCACGGCTCAAACGATCGCACACACAAATAGACATTGGACTCATGTGCAATATATCAACCCTTGCCCAACGAACCCAACTACGAAAAAAAAAAAAAAAAAGCATATTCGTAGGAATTCCCCGTGCTCAAAGCCACAACGCGACGTAATAGCAAGTTTGCGACTATCCAAAATTACAAATGGGCTAGACACAGACAAACAACAACAAAGTAAAAAAATGGTCCCGCCGCCTCAAACATGAACAACAGAAAAAAAAAATTGGTCCCGCTGCCTAAGATATGAACATCAAGAAAAAAACCGGTCCCATCGCCTAAGACAATCGAAATAGATACCTCATAACCGACAATATGATATTGTTGTGGCTTTCCTACATTCACCCAATATGACTCCCTAGCAACCCCTTGGCTCTTGGAAAGCACCTTAGTGCCAAATGTGATTGCTCTGTCCAGAATGAAATAGATTAATTTGCCCATTAGCTGAAAATTAACACAAATACAATTGCACAGTCACGTTGAACACCTTAAATAGTAAGAGAGTTCAAATATCACAATTTTCGTTAGGATTTCTAAGGAGCTAGCAAACAATTTTTTCGGGAAAATTAATTTCAGGAGATAAGCAATATGTGCCAATCGATACATGACAAAGCAACACATACTCAAATGAGAAAAAGGTCCAACCTTGAAATTTTGCATATCTAACACATAAAATAGAAGAAGTCAAGATCACTGACCCTCTTTTCCCTTGCCAAAAGTCATTGAGAGTCCACCTTCCTAGTGCATGCCCGTGCCTGAAGGCATCGCTCGAACGATCGGCACACGCAAATAAACACTGGACTCACGCGCAATATATCAACCCCTGTCCAACAAATTCAACTATGCAAAAAACAATGGCCCAAGCATATTCATGAAATCGCCCGTGCCTAAAGGCATGACGGGGAGATATTCTTGTAATTCATAAGTATAGGCTAGTACTTAACTCCTGGAAACAATGCAAAATTTAAAGCCATCTAATTCATGAGTGTAGTACTCAAAGGATGTAAAGATTAAACTTGGCACATTGATCACGATGACACCTCACAATTTTGTACATGAATCAACCAACCTAAGATAGTTTCAATTCACGATTGAAGAAAGATAAATGACTAACATGAAACACCTACAAATTCCAATAGAGAGAACATAATTAAATGAAAGGGTTCAACTTGACAAAGCTACAAAAGGGTCAATAACCAAACACCAAATATTCTACTATGACTGAAGCCTCAAGGTACATCTCCTCCCCATTTTGAAGCCAACAATTGAACCTACATGATTCTAGCTTTAAGTAACAAATAAATCCCCGAGGAACAATCTTGATAAGTTAACTACATCATGTAGCCACAATGATACCCAAAAACACTTGCTCATATAGGAGAAACTCACACCATAAAGGTGACAGTCATACCTTTTCTGCAAAGTATGTTGTTAAGTGTGAAGTTCATTTGTTGTGGTTTGTTGTTGTTGTTGTGCTGTTGCTCTTGTTACTCTTTGGTCTCAAATTTGGCTGTCACTTTTGCTGCTAATGGACTTCCATATTGTGTCACTTTCTGCTGCTATTGGGCTCTTCCGTGTTCATTTCTACTGCTACTATTGCCTTCTTTGGTGGCAAGTTCTGATGCTGTTCTTATTGCCTTAAGAGGTGTTTCAAACTGCAGTTTGAAGGTGTCAAATAGTTTTCTTCAGCTGCTGAAATTTCCATCAAAGGAATCTAACCAATCAGGTGGTTTACAAACAAAGGGACATAAGGATTAAAAAATTATTAATATCCGAAAAAACTCATGCATAAATGAGTGGAAGTAGTGAATGCAAGACAATCATCTAGAGCCTTGCTACCTCGATGGTAGAGGTTGAATCAATAGAAACTCCACCATAACACTAATTACATTGTTACCACCACATACACAAATTATTAATTTTTTTTGACATAGCTTGCTTTTTTGTAACGAATGATTCGGACACTTTCTTGTGGTTAAATGGAAGGCATTGTTTGCAATTTCCAATCAGAGCTAAATCATCTAAAAGATTCAAACTATAAACTGAATGATATGCACATTACAGATGAAACATCCAATTTTTAGCCCCCAGAATCATGCCATATTTGAGAAAGGCAGCTAATTCAAACCCACACATGAAGTATTTTGACACATGATACTTATTTCGTTTGGCAACCGTATTGTTTCAAGTTAATTGTTAAAAAACGCTACCAGATTAAAGGCAACAGATGAGAATCCAGACTCAACCATGAAAGGACAATCCGAACCCTAAATTCTCGTCCCATCTTCCTCCAGATCTTCTTCGATAGAAACCAGTTTATTATTAGATCAAAATGTGCCAAACAATCAGATTGAGTCACAACATATAATTTTGACAAAATTAGAGTAAACTTCACATCTAAAACCTCTAAAAAAAAAATGAACAGACTGACTTAATGGCACTATTTGATTGGTGATCATAACCACCAACAGAGAGTAGAGAATAGAATCATTTATCGATGTAGACTCAAAGCTAAGAACCAGATGCAGTCAAAGCTAAAAAAAATAAAGTAATGATCGATTGTATATAAAAGTCAATGTGACACTTGATTTCCCATCCCCAGCTTCGGGAATTATGTTCAATGGTGTCAATCTGTACTTATGAGTAATAAGGCCAAGTTCTATTAAACAAATAGAGAAATTTAAGAGGAAAACCAATGGTAATAGCATGAGGTAAAAGAAACCAAAACAAACTACCAAAAATTAAAAGTAAACTTCACATCTAAAACCTCTCAAACAAATGGAATGACCAACTTACCAATACAATGGTGTCCACACCATTTCTTTCTCCATTTCCTAAAACGTGAGGGTTCCAATTCCCATTGTCTTTGCTAAGAGAAGAAAACTGTATGCACAAACTGGTTAGAATAACGTAACCAAAGTACACAAACGAAGAAACTTGTAGCCAATGAACAAACATTAATACTCAAGGACAATACTCGAGTTTACAATTTACTAATCACAGTAAATTGTAGAAACAAAATAGAATGACTATAGCTTCTCACAACCAATTCTACTTAGGCTCCAAGTAACATTCTGCTTTGCTTGTGCCTTCATGAGAGTTTGGTACAGTAATGGTTTTTCTAAGAAGCTTTTTTTTTTTGTCGGCAATTTTCTAAGAAACTTTAAATCTTAGAAAATTTGGCCCTTGACTGAAAGCCACAATCCAGATTACCTTCGATTTCAAAATTTTCGGGTGAAAGAAAATATAACCACCATGTGGTCATATATATAAACTCTCTCTCTCTGTTCATCAACTCCTAACCACCATGTGGTCAATTTCAGGAATTGCTTCCATTGTGGACTTTTGCCGAACGCGTGGTGAGCAAATAACAATAAAATTCTAAGACCCAAAATTGTTTAAACACTCAGTAGAAATCAAAGATCCAAACGTTGAGATATGGAGATAGGTATTATATTACCTCAATCGTCGCCGGTTTGGACACCAGAATTAGGGCTTGGATCGTCGGAGAAGCAAGCAGCGGACGACGGCGGTGAGGCGAGGACGAAGAAGAACACGCGTGAGGGAGAGAGAGAGAACATTGTTCAAAATAAATCATTACGAACAGATTTGTTAGTTGGTAATCACAAAATCCACACACACACACACAGAGAACCCAGAGAGACTCCAACGGTGATAGTTTCAGTGGTGACTCGTCGCGCCAGTCAGTGGTGCTAGGAGAGCGATCGAAGAGAGAGAGTCGATAGAGGCAGAGGGGGTCTGAGGGAGACGGAGAGCGTGCTATGAGAGTAATGGTATAGCTAGGGTTTCACAAAGTCTACGTTTCAAAGTTTGAAAATCAAATTAAAATTTTACCAAAATTCCATTTATGATAGCCCTCAGATGGAATAGGTATTTACAAAAATGCCATTGTAGAATGGAGGGCGGAGATTTATGCAGAAAGATGGGATAAATCTTGAGCGTTGGTTATCTTTTAGATTCAAACACAGCTCTGTTTTATTATATAGATATATATATATATATACATGTATATACAGACCGCAGATTTACGGCAAACCGAAGCGCAACTCCACGGATTGGTTCAGTTCAATCCGCAGCAGGTTTGTTTCGGACACAAATTTCAATTTCTTGGAACCGTGAGTAAATGCTCGGTCCCCGAATATTCACGACAACAGACCGATTCGCACCGTGTATATGTTTCTTTGAAAAATATCTTTTGAAAAAGTCAAATGTCCCGTACAAAACCAGTAGAACGGGGTACGTGGAGTATTACTTTTCATTGAAGAAAACGGGGCCTGAACATTGTCTGACCAGACTCCGGAGTCGTGATCCCATATTCCCATTAGCTTCCTTTTTTCCATTGACCACAGGCTGTGGCCTTTCTATAACAACCTGCATTTCGGTAAGTCCAAATATCAAAAAACAATCCTAACCAGCGAAACAGTTCGTTCATATTCATGGCTTTTATCATAATCTTTCTCATTTTCCTCTCATTTTCCACGATAGAAGCTCAACAAAGACCCACAAACATAAGCGGAAGCTCTCCTCTAACAACTACCGGTACCAACTCCTCGTGGCTCTCACCCTCCGGTCTCTACGCCTTTGGTTTCTACCGGCAAGGCAGCGGCTATGCTGTCGGGGTTTTTGCTGCCGGCGTTCCGGAAAAGACGGTGGTCTGGACCGCCAACCGAGACAATCCACCAGTCCCGAGCAATGCCACCGTGGACTTTAGTGGTGGAAGGCTCGTTCTCAACATTCCACCAGACCAAAACACAAACATAGCTGATGTTTCTGAGTCGATTTCCACTGCATCCATGCTGGACTCGGGCAATTTCGTGCTTTACAACTCCGCTGGAGGGAAAATCTGGCAGAGCTTTGATAACCCAACGGACACCATTCTCGCCGACCAACGCCTCCTGAACGGAAAGCAGTTGGTTTCCAGTGTCTCGGAAGGCAACCACTCAACCGGACTTTTCCGTCTCAAGATGCAAGGTGACGGGCACCTCGTCTCCTACCCATATTCCTACCAATCTCCGGACTCCAGCCCATATGCCTATTGGGCATCTGGGACGGCTGGAACCGGCAATAAGATCACACTAAATCTTGATGACAATGGCCATCTCTATCTGTTGAACGAAACAGGTGGCAACACCATAAGGAATTTGAGCGCAGCAGAATCCTCGAACGATGGAAAACTCTATCGCATGACACTCGATGTGGATGGAATCTTTCGAGTCTATTCGCTTACATTGGATCCGAAAGGCAACTGGTCCGTTATGTGGTATTCGTCAGCTGATAAGTGCGCCCCCAAAGGCCTGTGTGGCCTCAACGGGTATTGTGTTCAAAACGATACCAAGGCCGATTGTAGATGCTTCCCGGGATTCAACTTTATAAATCCCAAGATTTGGAGTCTCGGGTGCGAGAGGAATTTCGCAGCAGTGAGTTGCAACAACACCAATGGCGGCAGTAGTGCCGGGTTCGCTATGATGCGAGAGGAAAACATGTTATGGGAAGACCAAAATTATAAGGAGACCGAATCAACCAACGAAGAAGATTGTGAAAAATCATGTTTTGAGGATTGTAATTGCGAAGTCGCATTATACAGCGAGGACAAAAAATGCAAAAAACAAAGGCTTCCTTTGAGATACGGAAGAAGATTGCTAAGTACTTCGCAAGTTGCCTTCATCAAGGTTGCAAAAGAACATCTGCCTTCGCCTCCAGAGAGACCTAAGAAAGAGCTGCGATTAGAAACTGTCCTAATCATTGGAGCTTCACTTATTACTTTTGCAACCATGGTGCTAACAATTTCGGGATTTCTTATTTATAGAAATAGAGTTTGGGTATATAAAAAGATTTCAGAGAAAGGGTACATTGAATTCGCCGGGGATATAGTTCTTCGAACCTTTACATTCGCAGAATTAGAGGAATTGACAAATGGCTTCCGAGAGGAGTTGGGAAGCGGAGCATCTGGGACTGTTTACAAGGGCATAATACCGTACAACCAAAAGGTTGTAGCTGTGAAGAAGCTCAAGATGGCGTTGGCAGAGGGGGAAAGAGAATTCCAGAGGGAGATTAAAATAATCGGGCGAACCCATCATCGAAACCTAGTCCAACTCATCGGTTATTGCCTCGATGGACCGAACAGGCTTTTGGTATACGAATACATGTGCAACGGAACGCTTGCGGATTTTCTCTTCATGCATGAAAGGCCCCAGCCGAATTGGGAAGAAAAAGTTGAAATTGCTCGCGACATTGCACGCGGCATTCATTACCTGCACGATGAGTGCGAGACCCAAATCATCCATTGCGATATAAAGCCGCCAAACATACTCATGGACGAGCACTGGTGCGCCAAGATTAGCGACTTTGGATTGGCAAAGCTTTCGAAGGCGCCGGACCAAACCAAAACCTTCTCGGGGATAAGGGGAACGAGAGGTTACGTGGCGCCCGAGTGGCATCGGAAGCTGCCAATTACCGTGAAAGCGGATGTTTACAGCTTCGGGGTTGTGTTGTTGGAGATCATATGCGGTCGAAAGTGTCTGGACTGGAGCCGTAGCGAGGAGGAAGCTGTTCTTGAAGATTGGGTATACGATTGTTATGAGGCCAGAGAATTGGGAAAATTGGTGGGGGAGGAGGAAGAGGTGGACATGAGGAAATTGGAGAGGATGGTGAAAGTGGGACTTTGGTGTATTCAAGATGAGCCATCTCTTCGTCCTTCGATGAAGAAAGTTTTGTTGATGATAGAAGGAACTGTTGACATCCCAACACCTCCTAGTCCTACTTCCTTTCTTAGTGCCATATGATTATCAAGTATTTATTTTTATTTCCATTCATGTTTTGATCGAATTTGTATGCTTGTTATGATGATTAACACTGTATAATTGTGTAATAATCTCTTGTCATTGACATGGAAAAAATGCAGTTTTAATTGTTGTGTTTCACTCGGCTGCGTGCTTATGTAATTATTACGTCCTCATATAACAGTAAAAAAAAATTGAGGGAAGAGAAATTATATAAGGGCTAGAAAAAAGAAGGGCTAGGTAATTAACAAAGACTTGGGAGTAATTACACACACAAAAAAAAAAAAAAAGTTCGACCAAAGCAATCTGAAGCCAAAATAGGATTCGGCGTAGCAGGTTCCTAACATCTTTTCACTTGATACATTAGCACCCGGACGTATCTAGTGTAAAGATCGAGCATATTCGTAGAGTCAACAAATGATTCTTTAACCAAAATTAACTAAGTGGCCACTTTTTGTTTAACCAGTACTTGTGGATGTGGATCGGGGGACCTTGTAGCGCCCTGTCCGTCTCGGGAATCTGTTGTCCGAATTTTAAAAGAAATCCTCCAGATAAGAGTGAGTGCAGATAAAATTCGAACGGTCTAAATTACTTTTGGATTGTGTGATTGAGCGCTGCACGGTGCAGTATTTTTAAGGCGCTGCACCATTCCACCTTCCGGTACTTGTAGTTCTTGTCGGCCACATATGAATTGACGAAGACTTTTGAGTCGCAATTATTTTGTAGTTCGGTTGCGCACCTAGTTTTGAGCGAAAACGATTGGCTAAAAAGTCATGACCGTTTTGCACCAAGTCATTTGCCCCTCCAATTTGGATAGTCAACTTCGTTTGTCTGGATTTGCATGATGAGTTTAGTTTTTTTAATCTACCATTAGGATTTTGACTGCTAAATTCGCATTCTAAATCTTCTAAATATTTGAAAGAAATTGAGAATACCTGTCAGCACAGCGGGAGATTAAAATCCTACCTTCAGCCATAATTGTTCAAGTGATAAACAACGAAAATCAATGCACTTGTAATAAAAGAAGATAGGATGGTAAGCCAAGGCACGCCGTGAAAATATGAAATTACCCCTCGTAGGATTACCATTGTAGTTTGAGTTGAAGGATATGATTGTCATTTCGCCTTGTTTGAAAGATCTAAAAGAATGTAGGATGGCTAGCCAAGCCACAATGTGAAAATTACCAATTTGTCCTTGTAGTTTGTCATTGGTGGAGTTAAGATATGAGGGTATTTTAGGCATTTCAGTGTTAGGTCTTTTGCTTAGTCAAGAAGAAAATGAGGTACAAAAAAAATCTTTCTTTTCCCTGATTTAAAGGATATTGTTTTTTATAGGTACAAAAAAAAAAACTTTATTTTCTCTAATTTAAGGAATATTGTTTTTTAAAGGTACAAAAAAAAAAAATTCTTTCTTTCCCTAATTTAAGGCAAGCCAAGCTACCATGTTAAAAGACAAAATTACCATTGTAGATTTCGTCTTTCAAATATTTTTTGGATGTCTTGAGTTGAGGTTATTTTAGGTCTTATTTTGCTTAATCAAGAAGAAAAGGCTTTTCAAGAGTATTTTAGATATTTTGGATCCTCCTTTGCTTAGTCAAGAAGAAAAGGCTTTTTGGAATATTTTAGGTTCTCCTTTACTTTGTCAAGAAGAAAAGGTTTTTTCGATGGTATTTTAGGTATTTAAGGTCCCCTTTTGCTTAGTCAAGAAGAAAATGCATTTCATGGGTATTTTAGGTCCCTCTTTGCTTTGTTAAGAAGAAAAAGCATTATACATCTTCTCAATCTAACCATTAGAAAGAAATCTCTCTCTCTCTCTCGCGTTCCTCCTAGATCTCCCTGATCTGTCTCTCATCGATCCCTCTATAATTTAGATGAAGATAGACACATCAATTTCTCAATCGTAGATTCTTACACACGAAGAAAAAAGCAACTACGTAGTCAGATTCTCTTATATTTCATAACCCTAGACTATGATTTTGTTAGAACTTCTTCAAATCATAAGTATTTTGAGTGGTTTCTTCTTTCTGGGATTTTCAAATTGTTTTACTTTATGGTTCTGTTTTTTTCAACATCAATGCTTGATAGTTTGTTGTGTGCTCTCAGCAAATCGAGCTCTAATTTTGTTCAATATTTTTGGAGAAAGGCTCTCTTGCGGCAAGGTTTTACAGTTATTTTCCAAAACACATGGACGAAAAAGCCTCATTATTTGCACAGTTTTAGAATCTAATCCATGACATTATCTTGATTATTGTTACTATTGTTGGAGAAGGAATTTATATTTTAATCCAAAGACCTATTTCTTTGATCTATGTTTATGCAATGTTTAATTTGTCTTGATGGAATCAGAAATACCGTTCCTTATAATCCTTTTTTTTTATTTTTAAGTTGAGCTATTTGTGACTCTTTTCAGTTTTAGTGCATATGTTGGATTAAATTACTTGCATGATATATGAAATTACAATAGTCTTAATTAATTATTTGAGTCTACAAAATTAAAAATATTTTGGTACTCCAAAGTAGTGTTCTATATGTTATTTTTTCCGTACAATAACTCCTTTTGTATTGCTTATAAAATATTATATTCTTCTTTTTTCTTTTTCTTTTTTGTAAAAATGACCTTTCATTCAATTACTTACTCTTACGACTTCTTTATTTCCATAGCAATATCTTAATTTGAACTATCTTACATACATGAATAGTTAGTAGTTACACTAATGAGCACACAACAGCGTGCGAAGCACGCGGAATTACACTAGTATTAGGATACATGAAAAGTATCCATGAATTGGGATGTGGCTGCGGTGGTGATCGGGGATCCGATACGTGGTCTTTGTTGTGTTCGGCCGCTGTTGTGGCAACGGTGGTGGCAGTAGTGAGGGCTGCTTCTTGATCGAAAGTTTGGGCGGCTGGATTAGGTGTGTGGGTCTATTATTGCTCGTAGGTTTTGGTTTTGTTATTATTTTATTTTTTTTGTTCGTGTTTGTGTGGGTCTTTCTCTCTTGTGTAGGACTTTCTCACCCTTTGTGGGTGTCGTTGTGGAGGGTTTTCTACGTCGTCTTGATGGCTTTTTTGAGGTCGGAGACAAGTCTTGTTTGTGTGAGGTTCTAAATGTTCTTTTGTGAGTTTATGTCTCCTTTGTTATTGCTTTCCTCTCCCCTTGGGGGTGGCTGCCCTCTCCCGCCTCTCCCGGTGTGTGGTTTTCGTATCAATGAAAGTACCCTTTAAAGATTGACCAAAAAAAAAAAGAAAAGGAGAGAACTTGATTTTAGTTTTGAAAACTACATTTTCTTAGTATATAGTATAGAAGTATAGATATTTGAAGCATCCAAACTAGTATTTATCAAGAAAATAAGGAGCTTGAACTAAATCAATTATTACTTACGACACAATTTTTTTTTTAGTTAGTGAATTTTTTTAAAAAAATGGCGATATTTTTGAATTTTTTAAATTCTTCTCCTTTAGACAACTCCAAAAACAGAAGAATTAATTGCAAAACAAAAACACAAAAAAAACTTTACAAAAGATAAAATTAGACAAAATAATTACTCTAGGTGAAAGGCTTTAAGGGGTTGTTTGGCTTAATAATTCTTTGGATTAAATTTTATGTTTATTCAATTTTTTCGTCTTTGTTTGCTTTTGTCAAAAAGTTTTGGATTATTGGTTCATTTCAATGAGACAAAAATAATATGCAAAATCTTTATCGAGACCTCAAAAAATTTATTAACAACAAAAATAATCCAAAACTAACAAATTTTGTGAAACATTTTTATCTTCTCTAAACTGTTTTTAGTTTTGGTTTTATACTTTTATGATTTTCTTCTTTATCTCGAGATAAATTCCAATAATAAAGTAGGCCAAACCACTTATGAGTTACATTGTCCACTTCTGAGTTATAGATATATAAGATTTTCCCGTGCCTGAAGACACTAAGCAATGCACTCTTTACACATATTAAATGAATCATTTTTCCTGTTGTTAACCACATCGCCAACTAAGCGCGTTCAGGCACGAAGAAAATATCCCTGTTGTTCCCGTGATATATAGCCCCTAGGGTTTGCCTGCGCCTATAAAGTAGATGCCTATGATTATTTGTCCCCAATTTAATTTTGTACGCATTATGGAAAAACCTATTTCTGAGTATCTAGCCGGCCGTTCAATGTTCAGCGTCTCAACAACATTGAACTGGGTTCTGAATCTCTTATAGAGCCGAATCTCCCCATTTCTCTGGCCTCCTGTGCTTCCAACCAACTCTATTGCCTTGGACCTTATTCTTTCGGGGTTTTTTTCGATCATGCCTTTGGATCTCCAACTTATTGGGAAAACATTTTCCATCTTTCTCATGTATATAATATGCAACAGAGTCCCTTTTTTTGCTTTTGGAAAGTGATGTGAATCCATCTCAACACAACCTGTAACAACCCTGATTTTTGGTAAATAAAAATTTCGTTAAATATTTGAATTTTATTTTAATTACTTGGATTACTTTTAAAATTTCCTTTTAATTTCTAATAATCCGTCATAATTAGATTTGAGGCTTTTAAAATTATATCTTTTAACACCGAACAATCTAGTCATTTTCTAAAGACAAGTATGCTATAAAAGCACTTGTATATTTTCCTAGTATTTGAAATAAGGTCTTAAAATTATATTTCTTGACTAGAAATCCTACATGGCAAGTATAGTTAACTTTTAACTGATTAGTTAGCAAACCCTAAACTACCATTTCCTTAGTTACATTTCCCTAACCCTAGATGGACCTTTTTGACCATCTTTGAGCCTTATTGTTAGGACCATATACCATGGTTTATTTGTGTTGGCAAATTTCACGACAAAACACATATTTATTTGTATCTCCATTTATCGAGTTGTATTTTATTTTTGTTTATAGAGTGTCTGTTTAGGAAGTGGAAGGAAATCTTTATTTGTAATTGAGAGATTGAGCTTCTTGAAAGGAAAGAAAAATCTAGGAAATCGATTTTTGGTATATGGTAACTTCACGGAATATGCAAATCGAAGATCAAGGGAAAATAAAGCATCCTTTATATATACAAGTCCGTGAAGATTATTTTTTGACGACAGCAAATACATATAGCTACTCCATATCACATTTGAGACTGTGAGAGTATTAAAAGGAGGGTTTTGCTTTTGGGTCTTGGAGGACAAATGAGGTCTATTGATCATTGAGATACAATGATAACTCCAAGAAGTTCATTCATCTTTGCTTCAACTAATTGAGTCATCTTCCGGTGGATTTCTGGAAGCATCTTGGAAGGCTTGTGGATTCAAGGCAGCGGCAGTTAAGCACTGGGTGTGGTGAACGTGGATTCGGCAAGTAGGTCTTACGCTCGATTGTGAGGATTCAAATCGTAGGGTAAGATTACTTGTAACTACACAATGTTTATAGTGCTTGATTCCTTCCCGTAAATTTTTTCCCGTTTAGCCATGTATATCTTGGCGTTCTCTGTTTATTGCTTTCCGTTTGCGAGATTGATTTTCTTATCAGTTGGTGGGTTGATTAATTGGAGTGATTAAAAAATAGCAAATATTTATATTCCTAGGCGAGCTAGGGTTTTTCACTTATGAACCCTCCTAACCCTAATTGAACCATTAGGCCATTAGAGATAATCATTATACCCCATGACTAGTCATTCAAGGCCATACCATCTTCATTATTTTTCTTATCCTTTGGTCAATAATTGCTAGGGAAATTTTTACCCCTTGGGTAATAAAAGTTAGTCATGCCAATGAATGCTTAGACTTGACTAGACAAGTCAAAACCAAATCCCATCATTTTGCTTCCATAAGAAGTTAACCTAGCCTAATATAAGCATGCCTAATTGTCTAGGTACACTTTCTAGGAAATTCATTATCCTTTGGACAATAGTTAGTAGGGTAAAAATTATCCTTTGGGTAATAGAAAACCTAGTGATGAGCACCCAACATTGTTGATATTTGGTGCGACTAGTCCCATTTTATGTTGTTTTATCTTATGTTTATTTAGCTTTTATTTTGTTATTGCACGTAAGGTGTGTTTTTAGTGTTTCAGGTAAAACGTGCAAATAAGGCATAGTTTGACGCCATGGATGGCCCAAGTGCTTCCAAGTACCCGAAGACCCTGTCGGCCCCTTAAAATCTGTCTAAGTATGAAAAAATGACTTTCTGAAAAAGTTCTGATTTTCGAGATTAAAAATGGCGGTAATTGATCCTTGAATTTTTCTAAGAGTAACTACAAAGTTGCAAGGTTTTATTTAAAGAGCAAGGTCATGTTACGAGCCTTTTTCTCTTGAGAAAATTGTGCAGTTTTCTGTTTTGTACTAAAAGTGGGGGGTTGACATTTTGATTTAATTGGAATCTTAAAATTCTGGTAATGCCATTGTTTCCAAGTAAAGATGACATTTTAAACCTTTCTTTTACCTTTTCTTTACTTTAATTTTATTTAATGAAAATAAGATGCTGAGGAGCTGGAAGTTGCTGGGAGCTGCCTACTGAGGCTGGCCTGGAGTGCTGAAGAAAGCAGATCCGTATCGATACGGATATGAAGCGTATCGATACTATTTCGTCTCGTGGGAGATCAGAGGATCCCGTATCGATACGGCCTTATTAAGTATCGATATGGGATTGCTACGTGGAAAATGGCATTTTGAGGATAGCTGCGTGGTATCGATACTTTGCTTAAATAGTATCGATCAGGGAGCCTTCGGCCAGATTTTTGTTGCTTTTTGGACTTTCCATTTATGGAATAGTTGCTACTTTTGGTATGTTTTTGTGATATTTGTAGAAAGAGAAACCCACTTTGTATAAATAGGGGTTCCATCTCTCTTCTTCATAAGTAAGTAGTTAGTTTAGGTTAGTCTTTTTCCTTCAAGAACTCCATTAATGTCTTTCAAGCTTTCTTAGTTAAATCTTTCAAGAACTCTAGTAAGTCCTTCTCGTTTATTGTTTTCTCGTTTATTAATGTTGTAGCTACGGTTGAGATCTTTATATAAATCAAGTTTATTTTCATTTCTATCGGTTTAATATGTTTACCTTTTCTAGCATGCTTTCTAGTCTTTTTAATATGCGTGAGTAGTCGTTTAGGCTAGGCTATGGGGTGAATAACACCTTGAGATTTAGGTTAATTTTGCTCTTCTCAACTTAAGACTTGAGGTTTGGTTTGTAAATGTGCGTGGTTCGCCTTTTATGTAACAAAACTTGTCGATGTTAACCTCCGGTGATCATATGCTCGCTCATATGGTTCCGTGAGCTATGTCTCGCCTCGTGTTTGCCAAGAGAACCAAAGAACTTGCTCACTTTCCAAACTACGCTTCTTGTTCTTGGCCTTGATATTTAGTTTGAATTCAAGTCTTGGCGTTGTTAATCTCCGGTGATCATGTACTTGCTCACATGGTTCCGTGAGCAATGTCACGCCTTGTGTTTAGCTTGTTATTCAAACTCTATATCAAGTCTAACCATTTTCACCGCTAAATCTTCCGGTTGATAACCTATGCCGTGTGATTCAACCGTGTTTTCGTTGAGAAAAGTTGATTGGCCTAAGTTACGGGCGTTATGAACTTCTATGCCTTGCCGCTTTTAATTCTTAGTTAAAACTCTTTTCCAGTCTTTTTCATAAGTGCTTATCACCTTTCAAAGCAAAACCGATAGTTGGCCGTCTTAACGCCCGGAACACTTGCATCTACAAATCCTAACAAGCTATAGAGATTATCTCTGTGGGTACGATCCCGGACTTTCCGGTATTTATGCTGACAACGACCTAGCCCTACGCTCGGGGAATTCAACCTCTTTCGAAGGCGAGGTTCGACGGAAGCACCTAGCCTTATTTTGTTCTTTCTTGCAAGCAATCCATT
The DNA here is from genome assembly GCA_018127125.1 of Rhododendron griersonianum. Classification (NCBI taxonomy): domain Eukaryota; kingdom Viridiplantae; phylum Streptophyta; class Magnoliopsida; order Ericales; family Ericaceae; genus Rhododendron; species Rhododendron griersonianum. The sequence goes on along the minus strand of CM030797.1, from coordinate 34,558,310 downwards.
TCTAGTCTACTTTAAACATGACCTTAGCCAATGATTTTGTTCTTTCTCACAAGCAAAACTTTCCTAGGACAAGACAAGCCATGCCTTTCATAAATTGCCCCTTTATACATTGGACAATAATTGTTAGGGAAAAATTTATCCCTTGGATAATAAGCCAAGTTTTGCTATAAATAGCACCTCATTCTCACCATTCAAACTCACACCTTCACCATTCAACTTCTCTCTCTAGAAAGTATTGTGTTCTTACTTTGTTCTTCTTGTTCTTGAGTTCTTCCCAAACTCATCCTAAACCACCCTTTCGATCCAAAAAGTCTAGTAGTTTTAGTCAAGAACTAGTTTCGAGAAAAACCTTTCTCTTTTGAAACTACCGGAAGCTCACCGTAGGAAGTTACTCCGTCTGACGTACTTACTTTTTCCATAGCCGTACCTACCGCCAAGAAGAATGGTAGATTAATCTTAACCTCTATCTCTAAGTATACGTAGTATTTTCCTTATCCGTTAAAATCAAAGAAAAATGGTATTTTACTTGTATGTTCAAATGCATGCTAATAGAAGTATTCATATTTTGATCTTTAGATGGTTATGAGCATGTATGCGTGATGATTAGAATTAATTGATTTGGTGTTTAATAAAGCATAAGTGGTTTTCCACTCCAAGGGCGTCCGTAGATGTGGCGTTATGCTTTAAGTTGTGATTTAAGCATGATTAGTAATATAGAGTTGGATGATCTTGCTAGTTTAGTTTCAAGATTAAAATGAATGATTTATGATTACTTGCATGAGAAGTCCTACCGTGGAGTCTATGCATGAAAAACGCGACACGGAAATCGAGAAAGTTAGAAACATGACACCTAGGGTGTGTTAATGACAAGAGGTGTTTTGAAACCGCAATGTGGCCGGACTTGCCCATTGCAGGGCGTGTGTGTTCCAATGGGAATCCGGAACGGCGGAACCATTGTGAGGATGTGTGCGTTCCCATGGGAACCCAGACTGGCGGAACCATGGTCAGGTGTGGCTTGGTTATCCGCGGAGAGGAGCCAATGCAAAATTTTGTGTGTCAATGGGAACCCGGTGCGGCGGAACCATTGTGAGGATACTCGGGAGACCGGAACGGCAGAACCGAGGTTGGGTGTGTTAAATGTGAATTTCAAAATGTTGATTTGGAAATGAAAATGGGACACGTTCTACGATGAGTCGCGTAGGAGAAACACATACAATGCAGACACCAACGTTAGACTAAGGAATGTGGATGTGTCATTGTTGATTGTTGTTGAATACGCATGTGCTATTTAGACCTCGTGGTATACTTAAGACTTGTTATGTGTAAGTTATGAGTTAGCGGGTATGAGATTATTCTATTGGGCTTTCATAGCTCATGGTGTTACCTTTGGTGATCCTGACATATTATATCGGTGGCGACGCTGATATAATGTGTCAGACTTTGTAGATGATCAAGGTGAGCTGTACACCTTGGAGACTTTTGGACCTGAGGAGCTGGCTAGGATGGAGGAGCAGGCGGAACTGTAGTTAGGAACCCTAGAACCCCTCATTTGTGTAAATATTGAACTCTTGTGGGAGTTTTGTTGTAATAATGAGCCAGACTTCATTTGGTTTTATCAATAAAGTGTTTATTTAACGTACCCAAAATTAGGGGCGTTACACAACCCATGTATGCATTTTTTTCCTTTTTATCAAAGGAAAAATTATTTTCATTCATGAAAAGTGTCCAACGACATGCACTTACAAAAGAATTATGTTACAACCCAAGAAGCAGGAGATAAGCAAATAGCACCAAACTAAGAGGTCTCATTTGTTTCATCTAAACGAAGAATTGAATGCAATTTTAGCAATGGTATGACTTTTTTTTTATTGGCGCAACAGTATGAGTTAAAGGTAACGAATAATAAGTCTCGAAGGGTAGTAAACAAATCGGAAAGTCACTTTTTTACTTTTATATATTTTGCGTTTAGATATGAGTTCAAGAAAATGAATGGAGTATATAACAGTGAGGTTTGGATGATATTCTTATATTTCTCCGAAATTGTAGCCACATGTTGCAAGAGATAGGGAGTTAGAGAACTTCGGGCACAAACCTCATGGACAACGCCATTGCAGAAAGAGGGATTGAGTGAGGGAGTTAGAGAATTCGGCCACAAACCTCACGGATAATGCCGGCGCTAATGCCGTGAGAGACCGTGAAACTTGCCTGCATGTAACATAGAGAGAATTTGAAAAAAAATGGTAATGATCGATATAACATGAGAGTTATCAGCCCTCTTTAATTGAACAATAAACACTTACCGTGAAAAAGCTTTTCCACCATGAATAGCCTTTGAAGCTAAAAAGAAAATGAAACAAAACTCAAAATTAGACAAACACTAAGATAAATAGAGAGAACATGAGATTCAGTGAATATGTCGAAAATGCTATAGATACCATCACTACAAGAAAAATGAAATTTGGTAACGAAAGAGTGGCGACGAAATTTAATTTCATCACTGTTTTGACAACTTTCGTGAGAAAATAATTTTGTCAACAATTATACCTGTTCAGCGACGAAAAAAATATTTTCGTCACCAAAGGTACCCATTTGGCGATGAAATATATTTTTCGTCGCCAAAAGCTTAAAAAAGGTGACGAAATTATTTTTCGTCACAAAAGATAATCATTTGGTGACAAAATATATTTCGTCGCCAAATGAGACCAATTTAGTAACGAAATATTTTTTTCGTCACCAAATGCTTAACTTTGGTGACAAAAAAAAAAATTTCGTCCCCATTTTAACGCATTCGGCGACAAAAAATATCTTTTGTCGTCAAATGGGTACCTTTGGTGACAAAATTTATGAATTGCGCTTTGTCACTAAATGTATTTCGTACATAACTCTTTACTAAGAACTCCGATTGAGATAATTCAAATTGGGTTTGAACAATAACTCAAATGCCTACAACTTTCATGTCTATCAAAATTGCTAATTTTAATGTTTAAAGGTTCAAAACTATATTCGAAATATATTTTCATGTTAAACATATATGTTATATATTAGATATTTCAAATACATATTGAAAAGTGTGTATGGTGCAATTGGTCGAAACTTGCGCGAAAAACTCAGGGGACTCGGGTTCAAAACCCAGCAGGAGCAAGAAAGAGGGATTTGTTTTCCATATATGAAAACGTATTTTGCGACGAAAATTTTTGTCATCGATTTCTTATATTGGTGACAAAAATTTTCATCACCGATGTGACCCTTCAGTGACGAATTTTTTCATCACCAAAAGGAATAATTGATGACAAAAAATTTCATCGTTAAAAAGCACAATAGGTGAGAAAAAAAATTTCATCACCAATTATTCAATTTTTGGTGACAAAATATTTCGTCATCAAAAGGCACTATAGGTGACAAAAAATAGATTTTGTCACCAGGTAGGAATCCTCGACAACCTTTAGTCAACAAAAAATTTTCATTCGTCACCCAATGTAATTTTTCTTGTAGTGCATAATAGTTACTATTCATTCGGAAGTGGTGTCTGCGACTTCAGTGTGGAGGAGCCAATACTATGGTCAAGTCGAGAACCACACATGATAGAGAGAGGAATGCTTTGAGTAATATGGTCATATCGAAATACTCTGGTCAAATCATACGGAGTATATAATATGATCATATAAAAATTTCCTTATTACGTACTCTTTCTATAATATAGATGCCCAAATCATGGAATCAATTATGGCATTTCTTTGGTCAATAAAATTTAAATTAAAACTTACTCGTATTTAGGTAGTTATATCCTAGGATAGGTAGGATGTACTTGCATGTACAATTCGTGTTGAATTTAGGTTTCGGAAGAGAAACAAAATTAAATCAAAAGGAAGGAGATATGTTTAGTCTTCTCCCATATCAGAAAAATGGGTAAAATTTAAAAGGAAATCATCTTTAATGCTAGCAATAGGTCAACATATAATTTGGAAGTTTGGAAAATATTTACATTACTGTAGATTTATACATTAGAAAATATTCATTCGATCCGACAGCTACAAAGTTAATAGAAAGTATGATCGAACGGTTGTAGAGGGTGCTCTGTTTGTATGAATAGACATTTTAGTAGAAAATCGTCCTGTTTTATAATATAGACTAGGGCATGCCCGTGCCTAAAGGCACGGGTCAATGAATTGTTATTCGATTTCTAGTGACCTTAGCTACGTGTGCGATCTTAGCTAGCAGAATGCCCGTGCCTGAAGGCACGAATCCAAAAATTGTTATTCAATATAATTTCGAGTGACCTTAGTTAGGCATCAGCAAACTAATCATGCTTAACATTATGAACACAACGAATGTGATATTATAGAGTATACAAACATAACATCACAGCTCAGTAACCCCCTCGAATGTGCATAGAGAAACTTCGAAAGTAAACTAATTGTACCCCTTGCATTTTAAAATCCCGCTCTTGATTTTGCTTTAGCCACCAACTGTCAAGAAGAAACCACCTATTTAGACTTCCACAGTTAGCATACTGTGCTCGCCAAGGATTGCCAACTGCCAAAAAATGTGATATTTTTTGAAAGGAGGAATCCAACAAAATGAGATTGCAAAAACGAAGGAAAAAAAACCTACCAAACAATCAATTGTATTTCAAACTTGTTGGCTACTAAATGGATATATGGTTCCTTGGAGTGTCACGCCCTCGATTTTCAACATAAATATTAAAGGTTTTCCATAAATAAAAATCCTCACAATAATACAAACATTATCCAAAAGCCATTTCTATTTCCCTTGTTCGCAAATCATTTCCAAACTCCAAAGCATTTCCAAATTTACATCCTTGGCTCAACGGCCTAAAACCACTAGATCACGTTAAAAGAAAGTTAAGAATTCACAGGAATCCTTCATTTAATAAATAATAATAATAAGATTAAAATTTCTTCATCCAGAGATAAAGTTTATAAGAGATGCAAAATTTAACTCTCTGAAGTCACTTTCAAAATGTGGGATCACATGCAAGCACAGCAACCCATGTCACAGCCTCTGATTTGTACCTGAAAAATGATAGGTTGAGCTACACTAACCCAGTAGAAAAATCTATGCTAACTTTATGTATATACAAGAAGACAAGTGCGAAAAGAAGGAGATCACATCAATAGACAATAGCAATTAGAGCCAAATATGAATGTACTACACCGTCAAGACTTTTAAGAACTCAAGGAATTTCTCACATTAACCCTCTTTTTCTTGTGTCACATCTCATCATTTAACACATCCCTACGATTAGATTCCGTTTATAGCCTAACGTGAGAATGCCTATACCGGTCTTCCTCAACGTGTCCCACTACGGTGAGTCATCTATGCCTCTTTGGCAAACACTCTTTGGGTCACCACGGCTTTACCCGGGTCTATTCCCATAATCACAATTACTCACGATGTAAACTTGTCGATACGACTTCATAACAGGGTCTAATATACTGCAATCATTAAGGGGGCAACACCCACATACCAACGAGTATAACAATTACGCCCATCCGCATTAACATAACTCATATCAATAATAAGTCGTCACGTCACCATTTCTAACGTTAGTTTACCGATTAACCACTTCACCTCGCATTTTCCATGATCGTCATCATTTCACAATTATTGTTCATGTGTCCTCGTACCACATTTCAATCAACACTCATCCTAAATTCATAACTCAACCATTGTGCGATATTTTAGGTCTATCGAACTCATTCTTAAGTTGTGACAACTAACCACCCTCCACTTCTATAGTCCTAACTTTTTGTATACTTAACCTGTCAATGTAATTTTGGTGGCAAATAAAAGATGACTTCAAAATCTCGAATTCGATATATAATTTGTGTGTTTTCGATATCGGACGAGAAAGTTATGACTGTTCAAAGTTGGGTAAAAACTCAGAAAAACGGGACACGAAGAGAATTTTGGGAATTTCAAAGGAATCGAACAACAAATCTCAATACAATGATCAATAGCAAGTCTCAAGCACTATAGCAACTAATAAACACATAAAAGTAGTTAGATTTCCCTACCTCAAGTATCAAAGCCGAGATCAAACAAAGCCCTAGCCTCCAAAACTTCAAAATCAGCCGATTCCTCCTTCCCCGAGCTTGACCCACGAAATTAAGGCTCAATAATGCATATATAAGGTAAAATGGAGATGAGTTTGTGTAGGTTTCATGTTGTTTTGATGGGTTTTTGGTTGAGAGCAAGAGAGAGGGAGAGAGAGCCGAAGAGAGGGTTTCGGGAGAGAGTGGAGAGAATGAGAGATTGAGATGTGTGTGTCCTGGGTTGAGATATAAGAATGGGGAAAATTACCCCCTACACACACACCCACCCATAAACTCATGCATCTTACACTAACACCCTTCCACTAATCATGCTATCACATTAACCCCAAAACAAATAATTACGACGCATATCACATTTGATCCATATTCTAACATTTTTATGAAACGCCGGGATTATATAATTTTTTTTTAACGGGTCTCTACATCTTTCCCTCCTTAAAGAAATTTCGTCCTCGAAATTTGCTAAACCAACATCCAACCACACATGCAACGCACAGATATACATCAACCGTAACACTATTCATCATGCAACAATTTGAAAATCATGGAAATCTACGTCAAGACTCACATCGACCAAACCGAAACAAATGCGGATATTTCTCTCTAACTTCGTCCTCCCTTTCCCACGTAAACTCGCACTAACGATATCGTCTTACCTCTGAAAACTTGATTTTCGCAATTCTAGGATACATATCGGCTTCTTATCATAGGACACTTCGGCTTCTAACTCAAGTTCGGACCTCTCTAGCACATGTAATGAATTCGTTTCATACTTCCTCAATACCTATGTATTAACACGCATCACGAATACCCAATAGTCCAATTGACTTCCCGAGACTTCCACCTAGAATGGGCAGTGATCAAACGCCTCTTCCAATTGGATTTCAGCGGTAGTCGCCTAGTTATCCAAAAGACACACACCGTATCCCAATACTCAACCCATAACTCTCATTTTTTGTCAAACGGTGAAGGCTTTCCTTTCCGCCTAAAACGAGACAAACCCCAACGCGGTGATGCTTTACGAAAACACATGATTCCTTTTCTTCAATTTACATTGGGTGACAACGACGATCAACACAATCCTTTGGTCAGCCTTATGTGGTTAGCAATCTTCGACGAACTATCTTGGTTTGTTCAGTCATTCTCCCTTGAGCTTCCAAATGTCGTTGGCGAATAGATTCCATCGCACCCCTTAACACTAATTCTAGAGAGCCAAGAACACATGTCAACTCCTCTTGAAAGATGTACCAAACTCTCTCACTAAGTTGGGTCAAGAGAAGGATTCAGTTAGTATTCCCAAATGAAACATGTAAGCTCAAAGATTCGGATAACACCAAATAAGAGTTCAAACAAAGGTCACGAGGTATCCGGAATTCAAGAACACACATGGAATCCTTAAAGTGGTTAGGCACCAACTCTACGTACCATCTCATGACAATTCAAAGAATCTAGAAATGATTAATCATAATCCTTCCACTGCTCCACAAGTCAAAGAAACCATGGATTCCCTTTTTGGCAAAAGAAAGATTCCAATATTGAGAATAAGCACGAAATAATTAGACCAAGCCCTCGTAGGCAAACTGATACAAGACCAAATTTTTTTTTTTTTTTCCAAGACCAGAATGTTTAAACTTCTAACAAATTGAAGCTGGACATTATAGAACGAATCATGGGTCTCCGAAGTTGGGAAACCATAACAGGATTTAATGCTACAGAAAACAACTACAACAAGTGAATTTGAATTGAACGGCACCAACAAATGGATACCGATGAATATATCACCAACTATCATAAGTATAATCAATCCCTTCCCAAATCAGATCAAACCTTGCCATATGCTGAATTAGAAAGTCAATTACTACACAGTACTTAGGAATGAATAACTCACAACCTTGGTAAACATAACCTTAAGATATGACTCCACAAACAAAATAGACTATGATCCTCGATTTTAGATTTCAAATCACAAACAAAGACATTGTTATGAACAAACAAAATGCTCCCAAGTCAAAAGAACTACCACAAAGAAATTTAACAATAAAGAGAGGAAAATACCCCGCACAACTGATGTCTCTGAAGGCTAGAAAGTGGTAGGAGGTGGTGAATTTGCTGCATTAATCATATAGGCTCTCTGCCCAACACGTGACCCTCGACCCGAGGTAGCTTGATAGAACTGCGTCTGTTGCTATTTCGGTGTATGTTTATGCTGCTGCATTGAGCCTGACTCACCATGTACTCCCGATTCTTGAAGACAATTTCTCGCAATATGGCCAGGTTCGCCACAAGTATAACAAGACCTATTTAGCAATGGAACTCCCTGATTTCCGGATGAAGTAGGTAGCCTAAGATTCGATTGGTTCTGCGAAGGCTGATTCGATTCTCTTTGTCTTTTCCTCCCTTGGCTCCCAAAACTCCCAGATGGCGTACTCACACTAACGGTCGGTTGCCTTGGTTTCCACACTTCCACGTTTCCCAGCGCACCCACTGGATTCTCAACGCTCCTTGCACATTTGACAATCTCAGAAAACTTCCCAATACGCTGACTTACTACCAACAGCTTGACAGACGAATGCAACCCCTTCTCAAAGCGCTTACACTTCCTTTCCTCCGTCGCCACCGATTCTGGTGCAAAACATGATAAAGATTGAAATTTTATAGCATAATTGGAGACGGTCATATTTCCTTGCTCTAACTTCTCCAACTGTCCTCTAAGTTTCTCACGACATGTTTTTGGAAAATATTGGTTTTCGAAGAGCTCCTCGAACTCGGCCCAAGTTAAGTTTTCCTCATCCGGCTCATTTCCTTGATTCACCGCTCTAGCCGCCCTCCTTGCGTCTCTTCTTACTCCTAAAACGGATTCCCACCACTCATTCGCCTCACCGATAAGTTGACAAGCTACTATACTCACCCGAAGGTCATCTTCCATAATCTTAAGAGCATTAAAGATTTTACGAATTTGTGAGAGTCAATGATCGGCCACAATAGGATCACTACTCTCCCCATCGAATTGGGGTGGTTTCATACGGCAGAACTCTCTCATTGTCTCCATGGCACGGTCATTCGTGTTAGTCCTAAGTGCTGGACTCAGAAGGTTCGATGCTGCCAGTGCCGCTACTATTTTCCTAGCAAGATGATTATGTCCGACCCCCATTCCCGGATTTCCATGCGGAGCTTCCCCATGCTGACTCACCTCATCCTCTAATAGCGTACCCCGACCAAACCCACGCCCTTGGCGACCACGGTTTTCAAACCTATCCCGTCTATTCTCTTGTCTCGGAGGCATCGTGCTACAAGAATTTAAAACACAAAACAATCAACAACACTATAATTTCGCCGTGAGATCAAGTATCCAACTCCCCCCAACACGGGTCAACAATACCACAATACTCTACGTTATCGTAAATGCAATGTCACATATCAAATGAATGTTACTCACACAAGCACACGCATGCAATAATTTTTTTTTTGTTGAAGATTTTGAACCCATGAGACCAAAGTCTCCCCACGGTTTCAAGGTATTCTAAACCTATGCTTTGATACCAAGTTGTCACGCCCTCGATTTTCAACATAAATATTAAAGGTTTTCCATAAATAAAAATCCTCACAATAATACAAACATTATCCAAAAGCCATTTCTATTTCCCTTGTTCGCAAATCATTTCCAAACTCCAAAGCATTTCCAAATTTACATCCTTGGCTCAACGGCCTAAAACCACTAGATCACGTTAAAAGAAAGTTAAGAATTCACAGGAATCCTTCATTTAATAAATAATAATAATAAGTTTAAAATTTCTTCATCCAGAGATAAAGTTTATAAGAGATGCAAAATTTAACTCTTTGAAGTCACTTTCAAAATGTGGGATCACATGCAAGCACAGCAACCCATGTCACAGCCTCTGATTTGTACCTGAAAAATGATAGGTTGAGCTACACTAACCCAGTAGAAAAATCTATGCTAACTTTATGTATATACAAGAAGACAAGTGCGAAAAGAAGGAGATCACATCAATAGACAATAGCAATTAGAGCCAAATATGAATGTACTACACCGTCAAGACTTTTAAGAACTCAAGGAATTTCTCACATTAACCCTCTTTTTCTTGTGTCACATCTCATCATTTAACACATCCCTACGATTAGATTCCGTTTATAGCCTAACGTGAGAATGCCTATACCGGTCTTCCTCAACGTGTCCCACTACGGTGAGTCATCTATGCCTCTTTGGCAAACACTCTACCAAATGAAAAATCGAACGACAGATAATAATAAGAATAGCGTAGTTAAAATCTCACACGAAACCCGTTACCACAAGTCACCATACACTACAATGATATCCCAAATTCTTAATTCAATACAACCAACATCGCCATTAGAGTCACCACGGCTTTTCCCGGGTCTTTTCCCTAAGTCGAATCGGAAGAGAGTCACCGTGGCTTTACCCAGGTCTATTCTCAAATCCGCAGAGTAGTTGGGTCACCATGGCTTTACCCGGGTCTATTCCTTCTTTCACAGTGTAATAGGGTCACCACGGCTTTACCCGGGTCTATTCCCGCATTCACAAGGCACTTGGGTCACCACGGCTTTACCCGGGTCTATTCCCATAATCACAATTACTCACGATGTAAACTTGTCGATACGACTTCATAACAGGGTCTAATATACTGCAATCATTAAGGGGGCAACACCCACATACCAACGAGTATAACAATTATGCCCATCTCGCATTAACATAACTCATATCAATAATAAGTCGTCACGTCACCATTTCTAACGTTAGTTTACCGATTAACCACTTCACCTCGCATTTTCCATGATCGTCATCATTTCACAATTATTGTTCATGTGTCCTCGTACCACATTTCAATCAACACGTACTCATCCTAAATTCATAACTCAACCTTTGTGCAACATTTTAGGTCTATCGAACTCATTCTTAAGTTGTGACAACTAACCACCCTCCACTTCTATAGTCCTAACTTTTTGTATACTTAACCTGTCAATGTAATTTTGGTGGCAATTAAAAGATGACTTCAAAATCTCGAATTCGATATATAATTTGTGTGTTTTCGATATCGGACGAGAAAGTTATGATTGTTCAAAGTTGGGTAAAAACTCAGAAAAACGGGACACGAAGAGAATTTTGGGGATTTCAACGGAATCAAACAACAAATCTCAATACAATGATCAATAGCAAGTCTCAAGCACTATAGCAACTCATAAACACATAAAAGTAGTTAGATTTCCCTACCTCAAGTATCAAAGCCGAGATCAAACAAAGCCCTAGCCTCCAAAACTTCAAAATCAGCCGATTCCTCCTTCCCCGAGCTTGACCCACGAAATTAAGGCTCAATAATGCATATAGAAGGTAAAATGGAGATGAGTTTGTGTAGGTTTCATGTTGTTTTGATGGGTTTTTGGTTGAGAGCAAGAGAGAGGGAGAGAGAGCCGAAGAGAGGGTTTCGGGAGAGAGTGGAGAGAATGAGAGATTGAGATGTGTGTGTGTCCTGGGTTGAGATATAAGAATGGGGAAAATTACCCCCTACACACACACCCACCCATACACTCATGCATCTTACACTAACACCTTTCCACTAATCATGCTATCACATTAACCCCAAAACAAATAATTACGACGCATATCATATTTGATCCATATTCTAACATTTTTATGAAACGCCGGGATTATATAATTTTTTTTTTAACAGGTCTCTACATGGAGTGTGATAAACCCTTGCCGGAAAACAAACTTAGTAGCGTGGCTAGGCAGTTACAATAAATATGACGGAAGTGTATATATATATTAGAGGAAAATAGAAAAATAGAAGGTTCATAACCCTTGCTCCAACATCACAATTAACATCTACTCCTTTCACAAAAAGATTAGTTTCTATTCCTTGGAACATAAATTAAGAAGTGGCCAAACTGAGAATTGGTCGAATTATAATATGAACCCCAACTAAATGAATCCTAATCTAGCAGAGCAACAATCATAAGCTGCAAGCCACTCACCCGTCTGCAAGTTTTAGGAAAATTTTTAACTGGGTTTCCCTGTCTAAAACCTTGTCAATTGCCATGATGGTGGTCAAATAGGAAGAAGGGAAGGACATCAACGTGGCATTGAGACAGCTCTGCCCCATTTCTTAAGTCAATCCTAAACATCAAAAGGAGAAAAAAGATCAAAGGTTTTACGGTTACACAGAAGACTCATTGGGAAGCTAAGCAATAAAGTTTTATTGTTGAAGTTTCTCACTGAATTCCCCCTGAAACTTAACTCAATGACCAAACAGCGCACTATTTGTTCTTTGTTATCTATAGCGGTACTCTATTGCCCCACATGATTTTCTTGATGGTAGATTTTCCTTATACAATATAATCGTATCGTTAACGATCTTTTGAATTATATATAGTAATAAGAATCTATTTTTTTTAGTTCTATCCCTGGGTAGGGATTAGAAGTATACAATTTTATACTAAAAACCGGGAGGTGAATATGCCAAGGAATTTTAGCTATCCTAAAGCTTTTTTTATGAATCCAACATTTCAGCATTCACAGATCGATTACCTGCTAATGAAAGAATCCAAACAAAATTCACTTGGAAACATTCAGAATTAGGCTTTACGACTTGATGATACAATAAAACATGAAGTAAGCTGTCAACAGTTTTTTTTTCCCCTAGCATGCGGCAACCCCGAAAGTAACCACCACCCAAACTGTCCATACTCCATATAGATTAAAAAAATTTATGGTGTCATTCCACAAACCAACCAACCAAGAAAAGAAAAAGAGGCATATAAAGAACAAAAAGAAGAGTCACCCAAAGCAATGACTAACAATTTTATTCCTATTAATTAAGATAATGAATTCGCCAATCAATCAAATAAGTACTTGCACAATCCCTAGTGTGCTTTTCTTATGGAAACACACACCAATTTAAAAAAGTGCATTATTCGTCTAGCAAACAAAGATATGCATAGCCACTGCTGGCAAAAAAATGAAACGTACTGGAAACCATAATTCTTATGTTCGAATATGAGCAAACTTGATGGAAACATACCAGAGAGATCATGAACATAAGACTTCATGATGATGTGACACACGGAATGGCGACTAAAGTTACCTTATAATTATGATTCCATATCGAAGTAGTCTTGTTATATTTGCCCTTTTTATTCCAATCCTACAAATTCGAGTAGATTACAAATGAATAAATTATTTGAACACGATAAGTAAAGTGTGGATAAATAAAATAATTATTTGATCATGATAAGTAAAGTGTGAACAAACAATGAGAATAAAAAAAGAGAGATGCTACATACACTACATCATCCACTACATTTTTTGTGGGGCTCACTCCGGGTCCCAAAAAAATACAGAAAAATGTCCATAAATTTTAGAATAATATTTTATGTGGCCCTGTAAAAATTCAGCTAAAACGGACATCGGTAAGTATTAATTCTTGATTTGTAGGGGCGAAACTGCTCAACTGCACAGTTTCGTCCATACAAATCAAGAAATAATACTTACTGATATTTATTTGAGCTGATTTTTTACAGGGCCCCATAATATATTATTTTAAAATTTATGAACATTTTTCTGTATTTTTTTGGAACCCGGAGTGGGCCCTACAAAACATGTAGTGGATGGTGTAGTGGTTGGATGTAGTGTACCTAGACTTATTGAATAAGAATTCGGTCAACGAATGTGACATTGTAGAAAAATTCGGTCATTAAAAATTCGGTCATTGAAAATGCTGATTGATATTTCCAAACTGGCCGGGTTGATATGAAAATGGTAATGAACAAAGCTAACCAATAAAAATTCGGCCATTACCAGCAAAACGTACTGCATTTAGTTTAGAATTCATTACCAAAACCGAAAAAATTCATGCATTCCTTTCCAGCGTTATCTCTCTCCGAAAAAAAATCATTATCAAAACAAAAAAAAAAAAATTACCAAAACTGTAAAATTCATTACTCAACCATTTATTCTAGAAAATGCAAAGTATTTACCAAAATGCCAAGGTTTAATAGAAGGCGAGGATGAGCATGAGCATCCTCATGTGTATCCACTCGTTCAGTCACTGGAACCATATTAATTTCATTATCACTATTCATCCTATAATTCTGGACAAAAAAAAAAAAGAGTCCAACAAAATAAGAATAAGAATAAGAAAACTAACTATTTTTTTTTTAACTTTCCATAGTCAACAATCGACAATTCTATTAGTCCATAATAGAATCTAACTGTACCTTCCTAACTACATAAACCGTGCTATAATACAACACTAACCAATGTTTTGATACAAAAAAATATGTTTTGAAGAAAGAGCACTAACCAAAATATGATAAACCCAATCAAAAAAATAAATCTTAACTCCAACTCCCAATTTTTTTTAAACAACGTGAAGAGGGAACAAAGAACTAAAAAAAAAAGAATTCACCGTGGAAATAAGAGCCATATCTGTGGAGAGAGAACCGGAAAGAAGGCGAGGGTCAGAGAGATAGGAAAAAGAACCGGAAGGAAAACGTTTAGGGGGAGAGAGAGAGAAAACCGAAAATGATGAGAATAAACACCAAAGACTATATTGCTCAATCAAGCTATCATTACCAAAAATCGGCAATCAAAAGTCATTACCAAAAATCAAGCTTCCAATCAAACTGCCTTTACATTATTTCTCACAATCAAATCTTTCAAAAAATTTGCCATGCCAATTAAGATTCCCGTAATTAGCTCTGCCGTTATATTCTTTATCCCAATCAAATCTTTCCAAAATTTGCCATGCCAACCATTAAGATTGACATTATATTCTTGAATATTGACTGAACATTCAAACTGAAAAAATCATTTCCAGAAATTGAAAAAATCACTCTCAACCGTCGGATGAAATCAATTTGAGTCATTCAATGCCAAGGTTTGAATGAAGGGTGGAGATTTATGCAGAAAAATGTGTACTAAATCAAACGGTCAAGATTTATGCAGGAAAAATATGTGGACCACCACACCGTCGCGAATTGTATTATAGATACACATATCTATAAGCAAAGGGGAATACATGTTATTTTGAAAGACAATGGGAAAATATGGAATACAGTTTTTTTTCTCTATCACCCGACCCTGTTTAAATTGGCGTTAAAGAAAATAGAAAGACATGTTGTAATGACTTCTTCTTTTTTTCCCGTCATACGAGTGTTAGTTTGTTAGTCAACGTGGGGTTCAAAAGCTATGCATAGAGCCCTGAACCCCAAACCTGCTCCCCATAAGACTCGAACTAAGTTCACCACTGGGCAGAGAAATGAGACAACCAACTCGACAAACTTGATTTTTCACAATGAATTGAAGTCGTATTCCACACATGTTTGACGCAATTCTTTTTTCTGGTAATACAGGGTAATCCAAGGACTTGCGCGTTCCTCCGACTATTTCCTACCCCCAACCCACCGCCCTTTTCACGCTTGGTGGCTAATCTCACATCCACACTTTCAACCATTGACTGTCATTTAAAGAACATTCAAAAGCAGCGTTGGAGATTCTTCTACGCATCTGTTCAAATACTTCTCACCCCAGTAAACAAGGCAAAGGCTCAATCCGTGGCCTTGCTTTATTTTGTTCTAGTTTTCTTTTCTTGAAAAGTACTTGCAACAATTACTACTCTCCCTCTTTTTGTCAATCGATAGAAGAGATCATTTTTACATTATCAGATATGAAATACAAAGTATAAATCCGAGACACTACAACAATTATAAGAATCAACGAAATAACCAAGTCTAACAACTCAACTAATACAAAAAATAACTCCAACTGGTACGTAGTCTATGGAAGAAATTGAAGTGATTGGATCAAGACTATGCAGTCTGGTCAGTCAATGTTTAGGCTCTGTTTGCTTCAATGGCAATTAATACGCCATATCTGTCGCATATTACCGGTCTTATACCGGAAAATTAGCATTTTGAAAGGAATTTTTCCAAGACATAATAGTACATGTGTAAAGATTAGCTTTCATCAACTTACAACCACTTGAAGCCTTTGCTAGTTTTACTTCTCAGAGATTTCCCAAATTAGAAGAGAGCTTCACGGTTCACCACCAGTATTTGATACTCCCCTGTCTCATATTGTCGATTCTTATTCTATTTTGAAATTTCTCAAAATATTTGTCATAGTTGAAAATTTAAAGGAAAAATGTTCAGATTTTTTAAAATTAACTCTTTATGAATGAGTAAAGATTTTTTTTTTAAAGAGATATCCATTAAATTCACGGCTGCCAAAAAAAAAACTAGTGAACTGCAAAATTGGTCTGAACCAAAATGATCCGTACGTTTTGGGCCGGGTCTGTGAATAATGGTACGAAAACAAACCGATCCGCACTGTGTATGTATTTCTTGAAAAATTTCTTTTGAAAAGTCAAATGTCCTACCGTACAAAACCAGTACTCATTAATTTTCATTGAACAAAATGGGTCCAAAACATTGACTGACCGGGCTCCAGAGAGTCGTGATCCCATTAGCTTCCTTTCCTCCATAGACCACAAGCTGTCTGTTAAAATAAATAAATACTTATAACATTAAAGTCCACAAGAAACTCAAAGATTTTCAGCTGGGGCCTTTATATAACAACATGCTCTTCTTACATTCAAAATATCACAAAATAATACTAAATTAACCAGCAAAGCATTTTGTTCATATTCATGGCTTTTGCCATAGTCTTTCTCATTTTCCTCTCATTTTCCACAATAGAAGCTCAACAAACATCCACAAACATAAGCCTGAACTTTTCTCTAACAACTACCGGTACCAACTCCTCGTGGCTCTCACCATCCGGTCTCTACGCCTTCGGTTTCTACCGGCAAGGCAGCGGCTACGTTGTCGGGGTTTTTGCTGCTGGCATTCCGGAAAAAACGGTGGTCTGGACCGCCAACCGAGACGACCCACCAGTCCCCAGCAATGCCACCTTGGCCTTTAGTGGCGGAAGGCTCGTTCTCAACATTCCACCAGACAAATCCACAACCATAGCTGATGTTGCGTCAATTTCCGCTGCATCCATGCTGGACTCGGGCAACTTCGTGCTTTACAACTCCAGTCGAGGGGTAATCTGGCAGAGCTTTGATTACCCAACGGACACCATTCTCCCCGGCCAACCTCTCATGAATGGGAATAAGTTGATTTCCAGTGTCTCAAAAGGCGACCACTCAACTGGGATTTTCCGTCTGGAGATGCAAGGCGACGGGCACCTCGTCTTGTACCCGTTAGAATATGACGGGGTCCAGTATTCTTATTGGGCATCTGGGACGAGTGGAGCCGGCAATAACATCACACTCAATCTTGATGACAAAGGCCATCTCTATCTGTTGAACGAAACAGGTGGCAACACCATATTGAATTTGAGCACAGCAGAATCCTCGAATGATGGAAAAATCTATCGCATGACATTCGATGCGGATGGAATCTTTCGAGTCTATTCGCTCACAATGGATCCGAAAGGCAACTGGTCGGTTATGTGGTCTTTGACAGTCGATAAGTGCCAACCCAAAGGCCTGTGCGGCCTAAACGGATATTGCGTTCTAAACGGTTCCGAGGCCGAGTGCAAATGCCTCCCGGGATTCAATTTTACAAATCCCGAGATTTGGAGTCTCGGGTGCAAGAGGAATTAGTCCCCAGCAATGCCACCTTGGCCTTTAGTGGCGGAAGGCTCGTTCTCAACATTCCACCAGACAAATCCACAACCATAGCTGATGTTGCGTCAATTTCCGCTGCATCCATGCTGGACTCGGGCAACTTCGTGCTTTACAACTCCAGTCGAGGGGTAATCTGGCAGAGCTTTGATTACCCAACGGACACCATTCTCCCCGGCCAACCTCTCATGAATGGGAATAAGTTGATTTCCAGTGTCTCAAAAGGCGACCACTCAACTGGGATTTTCCGTCTGGAGATGCAAGGCGACGGGCACCTCGTCTTGTACCCGTTAGAATATGACGGGGTCCAGTATTCTTATTGGGCATCTGGGACGAGTGGAGCCGGCAATAACATCACACTCAATCTTGATGACAAAGGCCATCTCTATCTGTTGAACGAAACAGGTGGCAACACCATATTGAATTTGAGCACAGCAGAATCCTCGAATGATGGAAAAATCTATCGCATGACATTCGATGCGGATGGAATCTTTCGAGTCTATTCGCTCACAATGGATCCGAAAGGCAACTGGTCGGTTATGTGGTCTTTGACAGTCGATAAGTGCCAACCCAAAGGCCTGTGCGGCCTAAACGGATATTGCGTTCTAAACGGTTCCGAGGCCGAGTGCAAATGCCTCCCGGGATTCAATTTTACAAATCCCGAGATTTGGAGTCTCGGGTGCAAGAGGAATTTTGCGGAAGTGAGTTGCGACACCAATGGCGGAAGTGTCGAGTTCGCTATGGAAGAAATGCAAAACATGATATTGGAAGACCAAAATTATGACGAGACGGAATTAACCAACAAAGAAGATTGTAAACAATCATGTTTGAAGGACTGTAATTGCGAAGTCGCGTTATACAGTGCGGAAAACAAATGCCAAAAACGAAGGCTTCCTTTGACATACGGAAGAAAATCGCCAAGTTCTTCGAATTCGCAAGTTGCCTTCATCAAGCTTATAAGAGAACATCGGCCTTTGCCTCCAGAGAGACCCAAGAAAGAGCTGCGATTAGAAACTGTCCTAATCATTGGAGCTTCAATTGTTACTTTTGCAATCATGGTCCTAACATTTTCCGGATTTCTTATTTATAGAAAAAGAGTTTGGGTGTATAAAAAGATTTCGGAGAAAGGGATCAATATTGAATTCGCCGGGGATATAGTTCTGCGAACCTTTACGTTCGCAGAACTAGAGCAATTGACAAACGGCTTCCGAGAGGAGTTGGGAAGAGGAGCATCTGGGACCGTTTACAAGGGCGTAATACCGTACAACCAAAAGGTTGTAGCTGTGAAGAAGCTCGAGAAGGCATTGGCAGAGGGGGAAAGACATTTCCAGAGGGAGATTAAAGTAATCGGGCGAACCCATCATCGAAACCTAGTACAACTCATCGGTTACTGCCTCGATGGACCGAACAGGCTTTTGGTATACGAATACATGTGCAACGGATCGCTTGCAGATTTTCTCTTTACGAATGAAAGGCCCCAGCCGAATTGGGAAGAAAAAGTCGAAATCGCTCGCGACATTGCGTGCGGCATTCATTACCTGCATGATGACTGCGAGACCCAAATCATCCATTGCGATATAAAGCCCCAAAACATACTCATGGACGAGCACTGCTGTGCCAAGATCTGTGACTTTGGATTGGCAAAGTTGTCGAAGGCACCGGACCAAACCAAAACCTTCACGGGGATAAGGGGAACGAGGGGTTATGTGGCGCCCGAGTGGCATCGGAGGCTGCCAATTACCGTGAAAGCGGATGTCTACAGCTTCGGGGTCGTGTTGTTGGAGATCATATGCGGTCGAAAGTGTCTAGACTGGAGCCGTAGAGAGGACGAAGCTGTGCTTGAAGACTGGGTATACGATTGTTATGAGGCCAAAGAATTGGGGAAATTGGTGGGGGAGGAAGAAGAGGTGGACATGAGGAAATTGGAGAGGATGGTGAAAGTGGGACTTTGGTGCATTCAATTCCTTCTTAAGTGCCATCTAATTGTGAAGTATTATTCTAATTCTTTTCATGTTTTGATTTAGTTTATATGTTTTTTCTATGAGGATTAACGCTATACAATTGTGTAATAATTTCATGTCATTGACATGGAAAAAATGCAGTTTTAATTGTTGAGAAGAGCAATCAATACAAAAAATAGGATTCGGTGTGGTGGGTTCCTAACTTCTTCTTGATACGTTAGCACCCGGACCAATCTATGTTGGTATAAAGGTCGAGCATATTCATAGAGTCAACAAATGATTCTTGAACCAAAACTAAGTGGCCACTTTTTGTTTAACCAGTACATACTTGTGGATCTGGAACCTTGATTGTCGAATTTTAAAAGAAATCTTCGAGGTAAGAGTGAGTTCTGTTAAAATCTGAACCGCTCAAAATACTTTTGAATTGTGCAATTGAGTGCTGCACGGTGCAGTGCTTTTATGGTGCTGCACCATCCCACCTTTCAGTACTTGTTGTTATTGTCGGCCACATATGAATTGACGAAGACTTCGGAGTCATTTGCCCCTCCAATTTGGATAGTCAACTTCGTTTGTCTGGATTTGTATGATGAGTTTAGTTTGTTAAATCTAACATTAGGATTTTGACTGCTATATTCGCATTCTTTATATCTTCTAAATATTTGAAAGAAATTGAGAATACCTGTGAGCTCAGCAGATTGAAATCCTACCTTCAGCCATAATTGTTCCAGTGACAAACAACGAAAACATTAGGATACATGACAATCAGTGGCGGAGCCAGGATTTTGAATTCGGGGGGCCGGCTTAGTAGAAGCATATTTTTTACTGGAACGTATGCTATTTATTATATCATAAAGTTTTTGTCTTTTAATACATTACATTTGTACATTGAAATGATTCTAGCCTAATGCAGTTAAAGTATATCAATCATTTTTTTTTCTTGTAGGCTACTTCAACTCTTACGTGCTTATTTTTTGTTTTTGAATGAAATTGTGAAATGAGAATGTAAAATAACTGATTTTCTATCAAATCAGACCAAAATTATTAATATAATAAATAGCTATACACGAATAATTATCAATAATATTGAAAACTAGATATATGCAAAATAAAAATTTTAAAACTTGGGAGCTTTGGGGTGCTGGGGCCGGGGGGGCCCAACATAGCTCCACCACTGATGACAATTATCCATGAATTGGTCCATGAAAGGACAATGAACGTCTCATACTCACATTTGGTTTGTTTATCGGGGTTTGGTATCAAAAAAGTCCAAAGAAAATGGGACGGAGGGAGTATATTATATATGTCGAATATGTGCAAGAAGGCAATGTTTGGTGTAGTGGTAAAGTATGCGCAAAACAGAAGTCTTTCTCTACAAGCGTCATTTATAAGTCACACCACTGCTCCAACCTATCCTCCCACAGGCAAAACCAAGGTTTCCCCACTTCCCAACGTCTCAGATCATTTGCGTAGTACTCAATATGAACCCGCACATTGCATTTGTAAACTTTTGGTCTCCGAAACTTGTACTTGTAGAGTTAATAATAGAAAAATAGGTAATGAACATGTGATAATTTTGTTTTAACGCATATAGTTGAGGTGCGCAAGTTTGTCCAAGTAGCTTGTTATTAAAATACAAATATACTTTAAAATTGTTAGTTTATCATGAATGCTAAAATTATTTTAGTGTGAATGTGCTTAACTGTAACTCATATATTATGGCGTTACAAAGAAAATTGATGCCCCCACTATGTCAAATTTCTGGGTCCGCCACTGTCTCGGACTATTTCCTACACCCTAGCCCACCGTCCTTTTCACGCTTAAGGTGGCCAATCTCACATCCACCTGCTCCATGTGGCTGGGATGGTTTGGTTTTTCTTCTTGTTTGTGTATCTGAATACTTTTCACTTTGTGCGGCACACATAATTCCTTTCCTTGGATATTTAATTTATTTGCATCTAAACAGAATAGTCTTCTACCCTGAACTTCTTGAGCTTTGATTTACTCATCATCTACTTGTGCTAGCACTATCATTAACTGTATCTCTTGGATGATAAGTGTCACATTGGAAATATTTTTCCAAGAACATGTGTGATTTCAAATATTTCTCGCATTCTGCATTTAGCTCTTGGAATGTTGGAATTGAAAAAGCTTCGTTAAGATTTAAGAACAATTTTTCTTCTCTCCACCATAAAGAGAAGTTTTATTAACGTTTCTAACCATCTTCCTCGATTTCTTACTTTCTTGTGTGTGATCATGTTCTCCTTATCTTGTCATGTTTTCCTCATTTTTGTTGCCTACTTTGGAATAATGCTCTGGGGAGGAAAGAAGTAAATATGGTGTGATAGTGAAACTAACATTTACCCTGTTGCTTGAATAGTTTTTAATCATAAAACATTTTACAATGCTTACAAGAAAAGGTCAAAGAATGCCGAGATTGACATCGAAGAGTACAATAGAATGAAAGAAGCTGATCCAGAATTCTAAAGCTCCAAGCCTTCAATATGGAAAGGTAACTACTTAACTGTTTACACCTATTTGGCAGGCCCTGAAAACTTCAGATGACAAAATAGAAAAGATGGTGAAGGAGTTCAAGGAGAGAGATGAGAAGCGCAAGTCATTTAGCCGGAGGAGAAGGTTCCGTGATGAGAAAGATACTGATGACTCGATCAATGATGTCCGTAATGAGTGATAAACACCCAAGATTGTATAATCTTGGCGCTTAAATCCTCTAGTTTGTAGCTTTTATGCATTTAAGTTGTCGTTTTTATTCGATATTGCACGTAAGGTATTTTTGTAAGTGTTTCAGGCAAAACGCGCTAATAAGGCGGTTTTGAATGACAAGGGATACTCCGGGGTGCAGCCAAGTGTCCAAGTGCCTGACGGCACGCATTTCGTCGCAATCGGAACCTAACAGCACTACAAGTAGCCTCAGAGGACTTCCGGTGGTCAAGAATGACGAGGAGCATGCCAAAGCTTCGGAATTAAGGTGAATGCATCAAGGATAGCCCTCGAGGGCACCCAAGAGACCAAGGCCACACGACACTCCTCCATCAAGTCCCGTTGATCAAGGAATGAGGAGTCGGAAGGCCGTCGGGGCACCACAAGGCCTCAAGAACCAAGCTGAACCTGATCTGCAGTTTGTAGAGGGGTAAGGTCCTCGAGGGTGTCAGGCCCAAGTATCAGCACTTCAGCCTCTTTAGCATCTTCGACCAAACCTACTTGAGAGAACTCCTTGAATAGCAGCTCCAAGCTCTCATGATTGAAGGACCTCAGCCAGTTCGTCCTCTCCTTTGATTGATTAAGCTTCCTCTTGGATTTCTCCATTGCAGGCTCCTCATCACTGTCAATCCAGGTGTTGGCAGCGAAGACCTCAATTGCACAACCTACGGCCATCATGTTAACCTCGGGTTCGGATGGGATTGATACAATCGGTTTGGGTTGGCTTTATGGGATGATATAGTGGCTAGGGTTGAATATGGTGGAGCTGGGGTTGATTTGAGCATAGGTGAGGGATATTTGGCTAACATGTGGGTTGGAATCGTGTTGAGGCATGGAGTTGGAGGTGACATTGGCTTTTGATGAGAGTGGGGCTGGAATGATGCCATTATCGATGAGATCTTGAATGGCATGTCGGAGGCGGTAGTAGGCATTGGTGGAACGGCCATGCATTTGATGGTAGGTGCAGAAGTGGTTGGGGTTGTGGCTGGCAGGGAAAACTTTAGGCAGCGGAGTTAGGGTTAGAGGCCTGATGGAACTGGCATTGAGGAGCTTCTCGTAAACTAAGGCCAGAGGTGCAGAGAAGCATGAGAAAGTCCTTGGCTGGCTCTGGCAACTGGATTGAGGGTTCTAGGTGGAGCCTTTGCTTGCTTTGCAACTGCACAACATTGTGCCAACAACGGGATGCACTCTTTTGCCTTTAGGGTTGAGCTCATCACTATGCATGTCCTCCCTTTTAGTGTTGGTTTTGGACAAGGATCCAACATCCTCCTTTAGGTGAGTTCTGGCCTCACGGAATTTAGCCAGATCTTTGAACATGTCTTTTGAGCACAGCTTGGTTCCAAGTGTAGGAATGTGGTAGAGTTGTGGAGGTTCTCGGATTTGGGCATCATCAGTTTTTAGCCCCAGATCCGGCTTTGACATGGCAGAGGTAAAAAGGTCAACCAACCCTTGGACCAAAATCATTTGCTTGTCCATTTTCTGGCTCATTTCCTGTAGAACCTTTTTCAGCTCAAACAATTCTGTTTGCCCTGCCATTGGAAGTGATCGAGGAAGGGGGATATGGCCTTGGAAGTAACAGTGAACCGGCTGGTGATGCCACTGTATTTGATGGAGTGGCAAGGCGTATTTGATGGAGTGGCAAGCCTTTGCAAAAGTCCCGGTAGACACCTCCAAGTAGGTTTGGTTCTTCCCTTCGGTGATATGACCTAGAGCTTTGGATAGCAAAGTATATGAGAGCTCAGTGATGCTCTTGCAGTAGTTAGAATGCAATGCACACGTCAACATCGTCGATGTCCTGCTAGACTCTAGAACTAGAAATGAGTCTGTCTCATGATGTTTGGATGCTGCCAGAATCCTCGAAATTCTTTTCGACAATGTATCCTTTGTTTGAATCGACTAACACTAAGAGATGTCAAAATAGTCTAAGCCTTTGACTATTCCGTTCTCGAGGTTTCAACCATGGAGGTCGGAACAACTCGGTGTAGATGACATGATACTAGAACCGGGGCAGCAAAGGTGGTAACACTCCACTTAGCCAAAATGGTGTAAGTGTTTAGCACTTAACCAGGGTGGTGTAAGTATCACGGCATTCTCTCCGTCGTTCCTTGTTTTCTGTTTGAAACCTCGATCGGGCGTTAGACAAGGACTTAGAAAGTTTTGATTTCTCAAAGTCTCGTTGATCTAAGGACTTTGAAAATTGACAACGTGCACCATCGAGATGCATGACTCTTCATCGGGCCATGATAGCATCCTAATAATTACAAGACAGACTTGAAAGAGAGACAACCTAAAAGCTGCCCTATCATGCTCCTATACAAAACGATATGTATGTACAGTGCATGCGATAGGGAAAGCGGTAACACATAGACAGTATATGGGATTTAGATGGAAATAATCTTACCCTGCGGGTACCTGTCCTAGTTTGGAGAGTTCTCTAGTACTTTATACATGTAAAGGCCGATTTTGGTTTGAGGGGGTTTGTAGAGACCCGTATTTTTTAGGCCATATTTTTCTCTTGTAAACGTACGACTTGTCGAGATAGACGGTGTGGATCTATGGTGCGGCGTGTTCGTGAAAGGATAAAAGGGTAAATGTGTGAGAGGTGCATGTGTGAGTGTGTGGTGTGAGAAGTAGGGGTTAATTTTTCCTTGGTCTTCCAATAAATTCCAGAGGAACGCTTTCCTCTTTCTCATTTTCTATCTCTCGGCTTTCTCTCTAACTCTCACATATCTCTCTCTCGGCTCTTTTCCATTCTCACTCAAGAACCCATCAAAATCACTTGAGCTCTACACAAACCCACCTCTATTTTGCCTTCTATACGCATTATTGAGCCTTAATTTCGTGGGTCAAGCTCGGGGAAGGAGGAACCGGCTGATTTTGAAGTTTTGGAGGCTAGGGCTTTATTTGATCTCATGAGTTCGGCTTTGATACTTGAGGTAGGGAAATCTAACTAATTTTATGTGTTTATGAGTTGATATAGTGTTTGAGACTTGCTATTGATCATTGTATTGAGATTTGTTGTTGAATTCCTTTGAAATCCCCAAAATCTTCTTGCTGTCCGGTTTTCCACTGTTCAGCAGTTTTTCTGAGATTTTTTCCAACTTCAAACAGTCATAACTTCCTCGTCCGATATTGAAAACACGCAAATTATATATCGAATTTGAGATCTTGAAGTCAGCTTTCCAGGGCCACCGGAATCACCTTAAAACTCTAAGTACACAGAAAGTTATGATCATAGGAGTGAGGGTGTGTCAGCTGCCTTGTTTTTCTGCTGTTGCTGTCATTTTCTGGGTTTTTGCCCAACTTCGACTGGCCATAACTTCCTCGTCCGAAGTCCAATTTGAGCGTATGATATATCGATTTCAAGGTTTTGAAGTCATCTTTTAATTGCCACCGAAATTACGTTGACAGGTTAAGTATACAAAAAGTTAGGACTGTAGAAGTGGAGGATGGTTAGTTGGCACAACTTAAGAATGAGTTTGATAGACCTAAAATATTGCACAAAGGTTGAGTTATGAATTTATGATGAGTGTTGATTGAAATGTGATATGAGGACACATGAACAATAATTGTGAAATGGTGACGATCATGGAAAATGCAAGGTGAAATGGTTAATCGGTAAACTAACATTAGATATGGTGAGGTGATGACTTATTATTGATATGAGTTATGTTTATGCGAGAAGGGCGTGAATGTTATACTCGTTGGTATGTGGGCGTTGCCCTCTTAATGATTGTAATACAGTAGACCCTATTATGAAGTTGTATCGATAGGTTTGCATCGTGAGTATATGTTGAATGTGGGAATAGACCCGGGTAAAGCCGTGGTGACCCAAGCGCCTTGTGAATGCGGGAATAGACCCGGGTAAAGCCGTGGTGACCCAATTGCTCTGCGGATTTGAGAATAGACCTGGGTAAAGCCACGGTGACTCTCTTCCAATTCGACTTAGGGAAAAGACCCGGGGAAAGCCGTGGTGACACTAAGGGCGATGTTTGTTGTATTGAACGAAGAATTTGGGATATCATTGTAGTGTATGGTGACTTGTGGTAACGGGTTTCGAGTGGGATTTTAACTACGCTATTCTTATTATTATCTGTCGTTCGATTTTTCATTTGGTAGAGTATTTGCCAAAGAGGCATAGATGACCCACCGTAGTGTGACACGTTGAGGAAGACCGGTATAGGCATTCACACGTTAGGCTATAAATGGAAATCTAATCGTAGGGATGTGTTAAATGATGAGACGTGACACGAGAAAAAGATGGTTAATGCGAGAAATTCCTTGAGTTCTTAGAAGTCTTGACTGTGTAGTACGTTCATATTTGGCTCTAATTGCTATTGTCTATCGACATGATCTCCTTCTTTTCGCACTTGTCTTCTCGTATATACATAAAGTTAGCATAGATTTTTCTACTGGGCTAGTGTAGCTCAACCTATCATTTTTCAGGTACAAATCAGAGGCTGTGACATGGGTTGCTGTGCTTGCATGTGATCCTACATTTTGAAACCGACTTCAGAGAGTTAATTTTGCATCTCTTATAAACTTTATGTCCGGATGAAGAAATTGTAATCTTATTTTTATTATTAAATGAAGGATTCCTATGAGCTCTTAACTTTCTTTTAATGTGATCTAGTGGTTTTAGGCCGTTGGGCCAAGGATGTAAATTTGGAAATGCATTGGAGTTTGGAAATGATTTGCGAAAAAGGGAAATAGAAATGGCTTTTGGGTAATATTTGTATTGTTGTGAGGATTTTTATTTATGAAAAGTCTTTAATATTTATGTTGAAAATCGAGGGCGTGACAGGGTTCCTCAGATTAGAGCCATGATATACCTCCCGTTGCAACGCGTATTGCAGAGCAACGGTCGAACGGTAGTATGACTCATCATCGTCCGAGGTTGTTGGGCATTCGTGGACCCCGGGCTCCAGTAAACTATGTCGGTTACCCAAAATACCTAAATGGGGCTTGCCAACATCGATGCATATGAAGAATGCCAAAAGAATGATTAATGAGAGAGAAATCACAATGTTTGTAAAATGCCTTTTAAAGTTTGGCTCACTTTTATTAATCGACACTTGGAGAAAACTACACAAGTAAACAATCGAAAAAGTCCCAGTTCGGATTGGTCGGATACGGGATCCTGTTAAGCCACCATTCTGTTCTTTAGCAGCGCGGAGTGTACTGTTTTGACAGACTTTTGAAGAATTGTTCTCAAGTGTATTTATTTTCAAATATAGACTAATGCAATAAGTCCCCAGCAGAGTCGCCACTGTGGGCACATGCCCCTAAAAATCTCATTTTATAAAATCGGGTGCGCCCTTTTTGAAAAGCTCGGCGAAACGTTCAATTCAGAGTCGCCACTCGGGTTTTGCGGAATGCACCCAAGGAACCGAACTTGAAAACGCTTGCTACATTTTGATTGGAAAATGTTTTGTAGACAGGTTCGTCATCACCTTTGGATATCTGAGGTTCAGAAGCCAGGTTACGAAAGGGGAAGGGTTTTAAGGCACCCCTCTCGCCTAATCCAGAGATCGGTATCTACTTGGGCATTTGTAAAACATTTGCGCTTTTTTCTCATTAATCATTTTTTAAGCCATTTAGGGCGGGAACAGTTTAAGGGGATTAAAACTGTAACATGTTGACAGGATGTGATAGATGGCATGCTCACTTATTGAGACAATTAGTATAGGATGTAAATAGACTCCTGTGAGAGTTTAAACAGACTGGAAGGCACTGTTCTGGAGTGACGTGCACAGGAAGAAACCAGCATGCACTGATCAAGTCACTGCATGCTGATCAAACCTGCGTACATTACAACACAACCAGCGCACGCCAGTAAGCTTAAACCCACAACTCTTATTTTCAACCCTCTGTGCTCTAGATATGATCAGTGCACACCCAGGACAAACCAAATAGTTTATATAGCAATTTATGCACAGTTATAGGCAGTTAAAAGTGGCTATAAGCCACAAAATGAATAAAACACCCATTTAATAGTGAGGGGATAAATGCAGAGGCCAAGGCCTAGATGCCATGCAAGGGCCAGCCAATGGACTGGAATAAACTAGCTCACGCAGGTAGAAGACTGCCGTACGCCAGTTATGAACACCCCCCCCCCCCCCCCCCCTTTTTCTAGTGCTTGGCTTTGCATTTTCTAGGTTCTGGAACATGACCAGAAGAACCCCAGAGGCATTCCAAAGCAGCAAAAATGAATGTTGAACAATAAAACTAGCAGATCTAACTATGGAAAACGGTAAACTGGTTTTATCATGCTCAAAGATGGTGAAAAATAGAAGGAAATATAGAAAATAGTTAGACACTGATCCCCACGCCAGTACTGCACATACCACCATAACTGGCGTACGCATACTTACTACTGGTGTGCGCCAATTCTAACCACACACGACTTTGAAACCTTGCTAGCTTTAGGGCCAGGACTGGTACAGATTACCAGCCTTGACCCTGCCAGCCCCCTCAGGGATCAGGTGTGTTTGAGCTTTGAACTTGTGGTTTTGATGGATAGATGGATGGAGGATGTATATGAGTGGATGTATGTATGAAACTAGTTTCTCACTTTCCTTGGCAAGGAAATGATGAACAAGAGGTTGAAATAACTAAGCCTTTGAACTTTTTTGTAAACTCGTGAACCCCTTGCACATAAATGCAAGGGGGGTATTTATAGAGGAGATGGGAAGGGGTATAATAAGCTGAATGGGGCTGGTTGGATTGAAGAGTAAATCTCCATGCATTAAATGCATGTGACAAGGTGATGGGTGACTTGAGAAAGAAGGGGGGACATCCTCTGCCCCGAGGTTGCTCACCAAACGGTTATACAGTGTACTGGGGTGCCCCAAAAGTCTTGTGAACGTGGTAGAATAAAGGTGATGGGACTAGCTTTGACCAGCGTACGCCAGTCCAAACCAAGTCTACGGTTAAAGCTGATCAATGATTGACACGTGGCAATGGACTAGCGCACGCCAGTGTAGTACCAGCGTATGCAAGTAGGGTTTGGCTAAGGTTTTTTGGCTCTGGTTTAAAGGGTTTGAAATGTGTTTAACAGGGTTTTAGAACGCTCAAACACACTAACATTCTTGGGGTGTTCTTGATCTTATTCATCATCGGGAAATCAAAGACCGTAAGTAAACTAATTTGGAAAGTCCAAAATAGGATGTCTACACCATGGTGAAAGATAAGGGTAAGGGTAAAGGTAAAACGGGTGCAAGTTCCAGTGCCCCCGCTCAAAAGATTGTGGAGGAATTTGCGGATTCGCGCTCTGAGGAGTATGTGGCTACAAATTCGGGTCAATGACCAATGAAGCGCCTCTGTAGGACGGAGGGGCAAGTCAAGGCTGATAAACAGAAGGGGTGGAAGAAGGGAATCATGAAGCGTAATCTCAAGAACGAGAGGCAAGTCAAAGCAAAGTCAATTGGGTCTAATCGATTGGTTATTCAGCGCATACAGAGCAAAGGTATGAATTTTTGGACCCATAGATTGGAAGGGTATAATGCTAATTGTGTTTTCGACTTTTACCAAAACATGAAGACCCATCCTGCTGGCTTTGAAACTAGCAACACTGCTATGATTACCTCGAAGGTTAGGAACAAGGATATCATGATTGACCCTAACGTGATTGCTGAGTATTTTGGGTATGAGCGGCCTCCTCCGGAGACGGTGAATTACCCTCAGAGTGAACAAATTGGTAGTGGGTTGATTAACAATGTGTTGTACTCAGACCCAAAGATGGCATTGATTCCACATGTTTCGGGGGCATTTAGAGATGATATTTGGGTGCTAGACAAGGCCTTTCACCATAATCTTTATCCTAGGGGGTTAGAGCACAAGCCGAGTCAAAAGAGTGGGGAGTTGATGTATGCCTTCATGAATACGAAGTTAGTGGTGGATTGGGCGAAGTTCATTTTCAATCAATTGGTGGATTTCAAGAACAATACGATTTCATCAGCCCGGATGCCATTTCCTTGTATGATCATTGTATTGTGCAAGAAGTAGGGTGTGAAAAGCTCAGTTTACAATAAAAAGAGCAAACCTCGTTCTAACGCCCCCAACGAGAGCTCAAGAGTTTTTTTGACTACCAAGTCCAGTCCGAAGGAGAAGAAAGATAGTATTTGGAATAAAATCTTTTGTCAAAATGTGGCCATTCTAAAGTGTCTGTGGAAGGCTGAGGAGAGGAAGAAGAAGGAGAAGGAGAAGAATGAGAGGAGGTAGCTAGCCAGAGAGGTTGGGAAGCTTAGGAGCGAGCTACACTGGCATGCGTAAAACATTGAGGATGAGGATGAGGATGAGGGTGAGGTTAGATATGAGGCACCTCCAGAAGAGGAGGTGGTCGATAGTAGTGAAGAGGATGAAGAGGAAGATGAGAGTGATGAGGGTAGTGAGGAGGACGATGATGAGGATGGTGAAGAGGACTAGAGTCGGTGATTGTAGAGTTAGAAAATCCCTTTACTTGGTCGGGGTGTATAGTGGTTGACATCCCACCTCTTATCTTATCTTTTTATTGTCTTTTGTTTAGTTGAACTTTAAACTAGTAAATTATGCAAGTTTTTGTAAGGCCGGCATGTGGCCTTTGACTTGGCAGCTTTTGTGTCGGTGGCAGTTAAGGGTAGTTAACCGAGCAAGTATATGTTTGCCACCCATTTTCCTAACCGTTCTTTTGTAAACCAATGTCATTATAAGCTATAAAGCCCTTAGTTGATCTTTAGTACGCCTTGATTCCATTTTGATTCAATATTTGATGTTTGGCATAGTTAGTTTGTGGCATGCTTTCCTTTAGGTAATTAAGTTGTTAGTTGTTTATTTATTAATTCTGTTTATTAGTGCTCTCCACATATGAGGCGTAGTATTTTTTGTTCACTATCGACTATTTTTTGAGCACTTTTTGTGGGATATGGCAGTTTTCGGGTGCGTGTGTTTGTGATAGTGACGTACCCACTCTTTGGATGTAAATACAAGTCTTTTGTTACTTGCTTAGAATGTGGTTTGTACTTAGTCTTTCATTTTGAAACTAGCTACGAGTTGTGGTATAGATGAACCGTGGTTTTTGAACTCTTGCTAGTTTGGATATGACGTGAGCATGTTCCTTAGTTGTGTTATCGGAAGGATTGTTAAATTGTTAAGTTTTTAAGTTTGTTTTATTTTGTGTTATGTTCGCTAGGGACTAGCAAAACTCAAGTTCGGGGGTGTGATGAGCACCCAAGATTGTATAATCTTGGTGCTTAAATCCTCTAGTTTGTACTTAATATGCATTAAGTTGTCGTTTTTATTCAATATTGCACGTAAGGTATTTTTGTAAGTGTTTCAAGCAAAACATGCTAATAAGGTGGTTCTGAATGCCAAGGGATACTCCAGGGTGCAGCCAAGTGTCCAAATGCCAAACGACACGCATTTTGTCGCAATCGGAACCTAATGGCACTACAAGTAGCCTCAAAGGACTTCCGGTGGTCAAGAATGACGAGGAGCGTGCCAAAGCTTCGGAAGTAAGGTGAATGCATCAAGGACAGCCCTCGAGGGCACCCGAGAGACCAAGGCCACACGACACTCCTCCGTTAAGTCCCGTTGATCAAGGAATGAAGAGTCGGAAGGTCGTCGAGGCACCACAAGGCCTCAAGAACCAAGCTGAACCTGATCTACAGTTTGTAGAGCAAGGTATCGGTACCTCAAAAATGAGGTATCGGTACCTTTGTCCTCCAGTGCTTCACAGTTGGCAGGGTACCGATAACTCAAAACTTAGGTATCGGTACCTCCACTTTGCGACTAAAACTTTATGCTGAATTGTTCAACCTTCCATTTATGGATAGTTTCTACTTAAGACTAGTTTTTGGGATATTTTGGGGGCCTTTTTGGTCCTTTGTAGGGCTGATTTGTAAGCCATATAAATAGCTCTTTATGCCATATTTGGCCATTATCTAGTCTTTTAGTTTGAAGTCTTTGAATTTTCCTAGAGAACTCCATTGTCATCTTCAAGCTTTCTTAGCTAATTCCTTGAAGAACTCAAGTAAGCTTTGTTAGTTTGTTAATTTCCCGTTTATTAAAGTTGTTTGTACGGACTAGATCCTTAGTAATATCAAGTTTGTTTTCATTTTTACCGGTTAAACAACATGTCTTATTTCTATGCAATGTCTTGTTGTTTAGCTATGTGTGAGTAGTCTTTTGGCTAAGTCTTGGGTTAATCTTTCCCAAAAACTTAGGTTGTTGTTTGGTTCTCGAACCCTCGGGCTTAAAAGCATGGTTATCGAAATAAGAGCTAATCTTGCATTTTTGGTCTAAACTAGGGGTGTTAACATCCTAGCATGTCGTTTAGCCAAGCAGTCTTGGCACGCGGCGTGTTCAGGACTTTGGCCTCCTACGTGTTCGATTAATTAGTTTAACAAGTTAGTTTGCCTCCGGCAAATCACATCATTCGATTAGTCGTAGTCTTTAAAGTTAAATCTTCCGAGCGTGAGCATGCACGCGGTCGTGACTCTCGCTTGAGTTATATTCGAGAATCGATAGCAGCCTTTGTCAAGGGATGGATTGATAGCGGTCTTCTAAGTTAATTACACTCTTTTCTAGTCTTTTGCCTTAGTAGTTCCACTGTTTAAAGCAAAACCGACAGTTGGCCGACTAAACGCCACAATCCTTACATAAAACCTACAATCCGAGCAAGTTATTACCGATTCCGTATGGGTACGATCCCGAACTTCCGATTATTATGCTATCAACGATTTAACCCTACGCTTGGGGTATTCAACCTTATTCGAAGGCAAAGTTATTGGCTAAGCAATGAGCATTTCAATAAGAAAATTGAGCGAGCCTCTGGTAAATACACATTGGCGATCAAGAATAATCTTGAGAGAGGAACTGCTTACCTGACTAAAGGTACTTGAAGATACAGTGCCATATCTTTAACTCGTCCATTTTAAGCATGTTAGTCATATTCCAAAATGGTGGCATGTGCCTTCGTTTTCTCTACAATTCTAGAAATGTAATCGGATGGGAGAGATATGCGCATATTTTGTGAAAATTGCATTTCATGTATTTGTTACACATGTTGTCTGACTCGTGGTTCGGTTTTTTTTTTTGTTTTAGCATCTATAATCGTGTTTATGTAAATATCTTCTCACTTCAAAGTGCTAATCTCTCTAAATTCAAATAGCCGGGAAAAAAAAACAACGAAACGGGCACGAAAATCTTCATGCTAGCATGAGCCGCCCACCTAGTGAACTAAAATATTCATAAGCCACAAACGAAAATTTCATGCAATTTAAGGCTCCGATTGTTTGGACGTAAAATATTTTCCGGTAAAATGTTTTATGTAGAGACCCGTAAATTCGTATAATTGATTTGAATGTTTAACTAGAAAATAAAGGAGGAAATTGGTTTGGAATATTGAGATTTGGGATGAATGTGTTAAAATGTTATATTTGAGGAGTAAGTGTGTGATGTGTGCATAGTGTGTATATAGCATGTGTGTGAGAGCATAAGGAATAACTTTCCCTTTTCCTTCCTCACTCCCACTCCCCGTTCTCTTCTCTCTCTCGGCTCCCTCACTCTCTCACTCTCACTCTCACCCTCACTCTCACTCAAACTCAAACTCCACCTAAAACCCACACAAAACAACCTCAAATCCTCCACCCCTTCACGTATTTCAGTCCGTATATCGCTGGTTTGAGCTCGGTGGAGGCATAATCCTTCCGGTTTCAAGTTTAGAGCTAGGGCTTGGAGAAATCTTTCGATTTCGTTCTTCAATCCTTGAGGTAGGGAGTTCTAACTTTCAATATATGTTTATGACTTGTTTCTTGTAGCTTGATTTGTGCCTTTGATCGTTGTTGTTGTTGTAGTCGAAAAACCCATGAAAGTCTGTTGAAAATCTGCTGGAACAGCCCTCGTTATCGATAACATTTTCCTTGTTATCAATAACATTGCACCCCAAAACCCAGAAAACCAATCGTTATCGATAACATTTGCCATTGTTATCAATACCCTTGCGTCTGGACTGATCTTGGCCAAAATGTTATCGATACCTTCTTCCATGGTATCGATAACACTGTGCTTTTGGGCAGCTTTGCTGATTTTGATTCTTTCTCCACTATTTTGGGTTCCGATCACTTCTCATCCTCTCCAAACACTTCCCAAGCGATCCCTAACTTGACTACTCGTATCTAGCGATCTCATTGAACGTATCTATGATTTTAACGTTCGTATGAACTTGATTTTACGAAAACCACCTTATATATCAAAGTTGGATTTGAATGGTATAAACATGATGGATACATGATTTTGGAACCTTACGAACACGATGAGAACATTTAGGACTCATCGACGGGTAAGTGCCTGGCAGAGGACATCGGGGTCCTTTAATTGGCCCGGCAGGAGCTATATACTCGTATTTGATATTTCAGGACCTCCCTATGGATAAGGTGCCTAGCAGAGGACATTGGGGTCCTTTAACTAGCCCGACAGGAGCTACGGCTCGTGACACTTGTACGAGACACATTTTGATATATGGTGTTTTCAAAGGTTATTCATTGTGACACATAATTGGTTTGAAAACGAATTGTTGGATTTGGATTACTATTATTGTTCATTCGTCGGATCTTGTTGCCTTTGTTAATCTTATGATCATCCTACATTTCATATGCATACATTATTAGATTAGAATTTTCTACTTGTTTTAGTGTAGCTCAAACCTTACTTCATTTCAGGTACTAACCCAGGGTAGTAGTCGCATGCATCGAATGCTTGGATGTGGACATGGTTTTCAAAGCTAACCTAGAGAAGTTACTTAGTCATCTTTGTAAATATACTTTTGGAAGATGTATTTGTAACTTCAGTTGATGATTCTTTTGACTTAAAGTGTTGTAAACCCTTAACTTTTGAATATTTGGTACTTATGTTAATTTGGGCCTTGGAGCCAAGAATGTAATCTTTGAATACTTAAGGAGGATGAAGCGTAATTGTGGAATGGAAATGTTAAATTCTTTTGGGGTATTGTACGGATTATTGTGAGGTTTTATTTATGAAAATCCCTTATAATTATGTTGAAAATCGAGGGTGTGACATTTTACCTATTTTTCGGTGTTTGGTTGTGTAAAAAATGAGTTAATTGGATGAAAATGACTTACCCTTAAATCTTTTGTAAATTATTTTCCGAAATAAACCTGCTGCATTCTACTACAATTTTCATTGCTCAGTTTTCTCGATAGTTAGTCCTAACCCACGTTCAATTCCAGTATTCTCAGATCTTTCCACCGTTTAAGCCCCTTCCCTCTCTCTCTCTACACTATTTTGTCAATTTCTAAAAATATTTTTCAAGTGCCAACCGAACACTGGAAAATAAAAATTTGAAATTTGTTTTCTAAACAAATATTTTACATGGAAAACATTTTAAATTGTAAAACATTTTACATCGAAATAAACGGAGCCTAAGAATAAAATTAATTTCAGTAACTATTCTTAGCATGGATTAAATGCCAATATCATCCTATCATAGTAGTATGAGAAACAAATATATTCAGGTGAATGATATGTTGTATGATATATGTCCATGTTAAGCTGTGATGATCAATAGATTGAAATGAACATACTAGTATCAATCTGCTGTGGATCCACACACTATAACTAAGTGTGAAACGATAAGAAAATCTTATCTACGGACACGTGGTATATTTTGATTGGACAAAAAGGATTTAAGGCTTGTCTTCATTTTAAATTTTTTTTGTAAAAGAGGAAAGAAGAATTGAGATGTAGTATAAAAATCTTATCATAATGGTATTTAGCATCGGAACTCTGTTGGAGCCAAACCCCATTACCATTCTTCTTTACTTCTCCTGCAATATTCTTTTCTCCTACTTTTGTCTTCCTCGCTTGCTTGGCTTTCGCATCGAGAGCGACTTTGAACCTGTTTTCTTTTCCTGATTCTTTATTTTATTCTTCTTTTCCCTGCTCCTAGTAGCTACTATTTTCTAATCACCTCAAATCTGGTTTGTCCGATGATCTTATATATGGGCATCAAGTGACGAAAAAATCAAAGTTCGGATTCGCAAAGGAGGAATGAAGCAACAAGGTTCAAGACTGTGGTGGAATAACAACACTCAAGAACAATAAATGTTTTCAAGAATTTTTGAGTGTAATAGTATGTTGAGATTTGTAGGAGAATCAGTTTAGGGAGCGCAATCCGTGTATTCAGGCTACCGTCTAAAGAATATAGTTTGATTGTGCATACAAGTTTCACTAATTCCATTTTATTTTCCTTTACTTTGTTGTTACTTAATAAAATTTCCTGAGCAACAAAGGTAAATATCTCTCTTTAAAAAAACAAATATAAGCTACAACATGATCAACCATTTGTAACGGAATAACTTCTTCCCAAACTCGAATATGATATACCCTGTACTTACAAGATCAATACTCAAAATATTTTACTTTTCCTTTAATAGATTTCAGTGTCAGATATCCAAAAGAATTAGGTGTTTCACGAAATGTAAATACTAGTAAATTTTAAGCTTTTATGTATGCAATAGCCATAGACGTAAATTTTAATTCAGACATGTATTCTATAACAACTTGCATGCTCACTTATGTGGGGTAAATATGATCTAATAATAACTGTCAGGAACATATAAACATTACTACATGTAATTGAAGAAGACTAAAGTTCAAAACTAATAATGTTGAGGGACCAAAAGAAAATACTAGTACTTAACATGTGGGCTAAATAATGTTTTCTTGAAAATTTAAGGGAATCCGTGTAGGGAGACTTTTTCTTTCTTTCGTATTAATGCAAAAGATATAAGTCTTTCTTTCTAATTGACGCGACCAAAAAAAAATAAAAAATGACCCCTTCCATAAAAGTTGTCAGGCAATTACATATGTTTTTATAAATAAATATTTATTTATATTACATGAATTGTAAAAATATCGTGTCTATTCCTTACATTATTCATAGTTAATGATGAAGTAATGGTTCCTAAACAAACAAATTTATTTTAGCCCGTGATATTTTTCTCCTAAAATAAGGTATTATGAAAATCAGTCGCACGGGTCACTAAATAAACTGCATAAAACTTGCACATCACACAAAGGAAATGATGTTACATTATTAAATAAATACGTGACCATAAAAGTAACCACTAAGGTTAACCTGGTGGCCAAACCTGGGACTTCTCGTAAGGAGGTCATGGGTTCAAGATGGTGGCCAAACCAGCAAAACAGTTTGTTCATATTCATGGCTTTTGCCATAATCTTTCTCATCTTCCTCTTATTTTCCACAATAGAAGCTCAACAAACATCCACAAACATAAGCCTAAGCTCTTCTCTAAAACCTACCGGAACCAACTCGTCCTCGTGGCTCTCACCCTCCGGCCTCTACGCCTTTGGTTTCTGTAGTGGGCCGAAATATCCGAAGGTTCAAAGGGTTCAATGGATAACCTTGCGGACCCATTGTTCAGTTGTCTCAGTTCGTTTGCATGAAAGAAATCGTCTTGACACGTCACCCTGATCATTTACCGAGCGATAGGTGGCCCTACGGTTGCTCACCGAGCTTCAGCTGTTCCTCCAAACGTACATCTCTGGTTTTGTTCGGTAACGCACCCTGTTACTCGACAGGATATCCTCCCCTTCTGGATCGACAGTTGCACGGCTAAGGAGGTTAACGTTCGGTAACCTGTTTGTTCGGGGAAACCTCGGGCGAGTTTGTTGGGGAACATTCTGGAAGCTCATGTCGATAAAACCGATGATAAGCACGTTCGCCTCTCTGATAACCGATGGGACATCTCTGCATGATGTGACATGTCTGACACCGACCCACATGGGCCTGCAAATCTCGAAAGGCGGCATTCATTAAATGCTCCTGACATGTGACGTCATCCGAGCGTAGCAACGCGCGTGAAGTGCACTTCCACCTTGCCCAGCACTCCAAGCCCTTGCCTATAAATAGAAGAGCACCACTTCTAGGGCAAGGGTCAGATAATACTCTTCCCCCTTACAATCTCCTATTCTCCCTCCTTACGTATTTCTTACCAAACTCTTTCTTCTTCCTCCACATTCTGACTAGGTCGTCGGAGCTTCTTCCCAGAGGAACATCCCCCTTCGGTTTGCAGGTACACAACGTACATCACCATTCTTCTACGGGCCAACAAAGAGAAGGAAAGGGTCAAGAAGTCCAAGGTTAAAACAGCCCCCCACAATTGGCGACTTTGCTGGGGAGAAAAAGTACATCTCCTAACAAACAGTGGACCTATTTTTAACCTAGGGGCATTCGTTCTCTCCTCCTTTTCCACTTCTAGGGATGGCTCAACGCCTCCCACCACCAGGTCCGAAAAACTTTACCCTCGGGTTGGCTGGGTTCGGATCCTTGAACGTTGAACCTAGCCAAGCAGCAGGAACAACACTCCCAGTTTCTCGTCAACTCTCATACCCTTAAACCGAGCTTGACATTGCCTTGGCGGAGCAGAAGCGTCAAGCGGCGGTTATAGCACTTCTTAAGCAATGGCTCGAAGAGCGGGACGGTGGTGTGGTCGTGATGCCAGCCCATGGCCACCCCGCCGAACCAAGCCGTCCAAAGAAGTCTCATAAACGAGGTAGAAAGTCAAGGCAAGCACCAATATCCGAACCGACGGGTTCCGAACGCCGGACCGTCTTCGAGAGGCTCGAACATACTCCCAGGGAACAACTTGCATCTACTCGCCCGCGTCTAGCGAGCCTCATCCGAGCCAAGAGTTCTAGATCTTC
Organism: Rhododendron griersonianum; assembly: GCA_018127125.1. NCBI lineage: Eukaryota > Viridiplantae > Streptophyta > Magnoliopsida > Ericales > Ericaceae > Rhododendron > Rhododendron griersonianum. The sequence goes on along the minus strand of CM030797.1, from coordinate 34,519,163 downwards.
GGCAATGAGCTCCACGGCTAGAACAAACAGAATTGGTGCTTCGGAGCGTGCGCAACACATCCCACGACGGCATCAGGGACAGTCGGTGGGAAAGCGACCCATGGATCTTAATTATGTGCCTGTGGGTGCCCACACGAGTAGACGTCCCGAGCATTCCGAATGAACCAGATCGATGTCTGAGCGTAATCCTGAAGGAATACGTTCTGCGGATACACATGGCCAACGCCGAACAACGAGTAAGGGTGGACGTTCGGAACATGGCAACACGGTCATTTTATATGACCAGTTCACAGGAATGCCAACCGTATACCAACCGGTTGACGAAAGGATGGACCCTCGGCGAGCTCGACAAGGAGGCCCGCGAGGTGAACATCCTGAACTTTCAGGGGCGGCTAGGCCTCGGCACCGTGAGCGGAGTGGACGAACGCAACATCTCCACAGAGAGCTTAGGGCGAATTCTGAGGCTCGGCAAGAGGTACCACCTCCTAACGTTCCACTTGTTCCCGAGCCTGTGGATGATTCCAAGTTCGGGAAGGCCAAGGCGTCACTCTTCACCGATGCAATCCAGTAAGAACGGCCGCCGGATTGGTTCGTCCTGCCAAAACTTAAACGTTATAAAGCCAAGGAAGACGTAGTCGCGTTCGTTTGCCAGTTCAGACAGACGATGAGCCTCCACAATTTTTTCGACGCACTTATGTGCAAGATCTTCCGTCTTACTCTAAGAGAATTGTGTAGGGAGGTAATCCCGAAAAGGTGCAAACAAGGCCCGAACACGTGGTACGTGGGACCATGGTATAATTATGACAAGGACAGTCGCCGTACAAGGTGGTGGTCGGCGATATGGACCAGCAGCATGAGAAGTCGTTGGTCCAGGGGATCTGTACGGGGTCCAGTAAACAAGAGAAGTCGTTGGATCAAGGAAGGGATAAAGGAACAGTGATATGTGAGGTCATTGGTCCAAGTAGTTGTTCGGCAACGAAAGGGCCGAACAGGAGGGGAACTCGTGAAAAAGCAGCCCTAGGTGCAAGGAACGCTCCAGAAGGTTCCAGAACGGGGATATTCCGTGAAGGATAAGATCCCAATAAAACAGGATCTTGGAGAGATACCCAACGGGAATGGGATGTTCGGCTAGCTAAGGAAAAGACTCCTAAATGGACTCTTTTAGTGAATTGATAAGGGAACGAGAATCCAAGATATTTTGGGTTTCCTATACGAGATAAGAAACCTAGGGTAACATGGATACTTGGGCAGCAAGTATCCATAAATCTATAAATACGAGGCAAACCTAGAGGGAAAAGGTACGCAATACATTGCATTATTCACTTCTTACTGATAATTAGGGTTTTCTGCTAGTACGTGATACTAACTTAGGCATCGGAGGGCCTTTGCCAGGAGAGCCAAAGGTGCGCTGTCACGCCTCAAATCCGGGAGCATGACCGGCCGTGTACCATGAAGCAATCATGGGACACGAAGCCTAATTAAAAATAATTTTAGCAACTTGAAACAAATAAAAGAAAATTGGTTATTTTATTAAAGCAAAATCTGCAATTTAAACCAATATTTTTCTTAAGCAAATGACACAATATCTCGTATTTTCCAATCTCCAAATTCCACAATGAACTGCCAATAAATAAAAGTGCGGAAGCTAATAAATAAAAATGCGGAAGCTGTTTGACAATAGAAAATAAATAAAAATGCAGACACCCTAGAGGTCCAAACAGAAGGTCCCGATAAAGCCACAGAGTCCACTACAACGCTCCATGAACTAACCTGAAAAAAAAAAGTGGAATAAATCCGTCAGCTGACGAGCTCAGTGAGTAGTTAAGCATGCTAAGGGTAAAGATTACAATGTGGCATATGTATAGACAAATGATAACCGAAAGCTCCAAGAAATGGTTTTCAATAGTGATGATCGATGGGTAAATGAATATCAACAACTAACTAAACAAGAAAGGACAAGGTGAACGGCCCAACAAGTAGTATCAATGGCCTTAACAATTGATTAACGAATACTAGGATCAATAAACAAATCGCACTAATGAGTATTTACATCAAACAGTTTGCCAGATGATATTCAGAATGACCAACAACAATAATATAGAAATCCAAACCAAAGTGAGAACCATAATCACCAATTACCAAGTACCAAATGCCAAATATTTTCTCAAGGCTTCGCCCGTTGGATCCAACACCGTACTTAGAGTCACCACAGGATGGCGCCTGGGACCTTTTCCCTAAGTCGATCCGGAATAGGGTCACAGGGTATTTCACAAGTCTTTTCCCTATCCGTTGAGCACTAGAGTCACAGGGTATTTCACAAGTCTTTTCCCTAGCGGCCAAAGTCACCACGATATTTCACGGGTCTTTTCCTTGGACTTTAATAAATATAAACATAGTCCATGGTCCTATACACAAAAGAACAACGGCGAACCGGAGTCACCTACACCAGGAATATTCTCCGTGTCGTTGCAGAGTCACAATAATATTATGGAGTCAACGAATCGACGACAATAAAAATAAGGGCAATCAATCAATCATAATTTTTATCAATGGACCTTGTATGCCAAAGGGTACGTCAATCGTCAATAAATACGAGAGCATGAATCAGAATATCAATTATCAGATCACAACGAGTAACGAACTATCAAGAATAGATAGGCTCAAAAGGATTCCAAAGAAAGGGATCACATGCTTAACCACTCACCTTGATCCAACGATAATGCAACTCGAATACGCAAAAAGAATTAACCTGTACAAAATTGCAACGTATGAAGTCACTGCCTATTTGAAATATAAAAACACTGCCTATACAAACCTAGCAATACTATTTATTATTATGTACATGGACCTAGATCTAAACCAAGTCAGTAGAACTCCAAGCTTCTGTCCACGTAACATCATCACACCATTTGCCCACCACCAATTTCTCCTTCCTAACTCATAGACGGCACACACACAGAGCACCACATGCACGCTCCTCGATCTCTCTCTCTCTCCACCGATTCACTTTCTCAAGCAATAAAACCCATACTCCAATAGAAACTACACATAATATAATATCCAAGAGAAGAGGAAGGCTTACCCAAGAACCACAACTCCGGTGAAATCCTTTCCACGCCGCCTCACTATCTACTGACGCTATTCTTGTCGCAACTCTCTAGAGAAAATAAAATAACCTAGGTCTCTCAACACTTATATATGCACGTAACAAAAGGACCCACTCTCCCACTAACCTTAAAACTCTCTCACACGGATAAATAACTATACACATCTTATAAACTAACATTCAGTATAAAAACACATATTAGAAAAATAGCCCCGATATTATGAAATTTAAAATAGAAGTATTTTATTTTATTAAGAAGTTTGAAAAAGAGAAATGAAAGATTTAATTATTTTGGTCAAAAATATTATTATTATTATTTTACTAAAAAAGTGGGATGTCACATCATTCCCCCCTTAAAAGAATTTCGTCCTCGAAATTCAAAAAAGCAGCTAAAGCACAAACTCATACGACCCACTAATGAATTAAACCATGATGATACTCCTAGTAGATATGGTAAAATGAGAAAACACCTTTTTCCTTACAGCGAGCAGCTACATGTCCAGGTTGTCCACAATTGTAACATAACTTAGGCGAGCCATCACAACTATAACCATAATGAGATTTCCCACAACGATTGCATAACCACTCAATCTGCTCACTCCTATCACCATTTGACTGCGTTGGCGTAAAAATCCTCTTGTTAGAGTTACTACCCTCACCGCTCTGTCCTAGTTGCCACCATTCTCTAGATCTCTTAAACTGGCGCTCCTCACTCATCTTCTCCTCTTTCAAATCATTCTCTGCTGTCAATGCTTTAGTCACAAGTTTAGGTAGTGTCTTAACATCAAGTAAAGAAACTCTCCCATGAATATCGTGCCGAAGTCCCCTTTGAAAATGCCACACCTTATCTGTTTCATTTTCCACCAAAACTCCTGCATACCTTGACAATTCATCGAACTTCTGCTGATACTCCGCCACTGACATATTTCCATGCCTTAAAGCCAAAAACTCAGTCCGCATTTGGTCTTTAACTGCGGGTGGAATGTACTTCTCCTCAAAATCCTTTTTGAAATTACTCCAAACCAATTCATCCTGCTTATCTTTGTAATGCTGCTTTGCTGACCGCCACCAATGCTCAGTTCCCCCCTGCAGGTTATATGCAGCAAAAGACACCTTTTGGGCCTCAGAACAACCCAACACATCAAAGATCTTTTCCATTTGCAATAGCCATGCCTCAGCATCCGATGGCTTATCAGTCCCCATAAAAGGCGGTGGATTAGTCTTTAGAAATCTATCAAAAGTATTGCCTTTGTCCAATGTCAAAGACCTTGTTGCATTTGCTGGTGCCACTTGGGCCTGATGCCCAGCAAATAATCCCATAAAAGTCTGAAAGGCCTGAACAGCAGCTATTGGGTCAACAGAACCTGTAGGTGCACCTGAATTTGCAATAACTTCTATAGTTGGATCAGTTGGATCCGCAGCGGGGTCGGCTAGATTAGCATTATTTTCTGTTTCAACTGCATCACCAAAAACTTCAGCCTCAGCACTACCTCGGCCACGGCCCGCTGGATTGGCGCGACCACGGCCACGCGCTGCAGGAGAGGCCCGTCCGCGACCTAGAACTGTAGGAGTGGCATGTCCGCGGCCACGAGCTGAAGGAGCGGCCCGACCACGACCACGAACCTCTAAACCCCCACTTGTCGACCTAGTATTATGACGTGGACGATCCATTCCCTAACCTTGAGAATATAATATAACAGACCATAAGCTAAACAGAAAATTAAACAAATTAAATAGCGACTCACATGCCTATAGGACTCCGGGACCTGGACCTTTTCTAAGACAAGATGCGATGACGAATGCAAGTGTAAAAATCAAAACTTAAGCTTTGATACCACTCTTGTCACGCCCCAAATCCGGGAGCATGACCGGCCGTGTACCATGAAGCAATCATGGGACACGAAGCCTAATTAAAAATAATTTTAGCAACTTGAAACAAATAAAAGAAAACTGGTTATTTTATTAAAGCAAAATCTGCAACTTAAACCAATATTTTTCTTAAGCAAATGACACAATATCTCGTATTTTCCAATCTCCAAATTCCACAATGAACTGCCAATAAATAAAAGTGCGGAAGCTAATAAATAAAAATGCGGAAGCTGTTTGACAATAGAAAATAAATAAAAATGCAGACGCCCAAGAGGTCCAAACAGAAGGTCCCGATAAAGCCACAGAGTCCACTACAACGCTCCATGAACTAACCTGAAAAAAATGTGGAATAAATCCGTCAGCTGACGAGCTCAGTGAGTAGTTAAGCATGCTAAGGGTAAAGATTACAATGTGGCATACGTATAGACAAATGATAACCGAAAGCTCCAAGAAATGGTTTTCAATAGTGATGATCGATGGGTAAACGAATATCAACAACTAACTAAACAAGAAAGGACAAGGTGAACGGCCCAACAAGTAGTATCAATGGCCTTAACAATTGATTAACGAATACTAGAATCAATAAACAAATCTCACTAATGAGTATTTACATCAAACAGTTTGCCAGATGATATTCAGAATGACCAACAACAATAATATAGAAATCCAAACCAAAGTGAGAACCATATTCACCAATTACCAAGTACCAAATGCCAAATATTTTCTCAGGGCTTCGCCCGTTAGATCCAACACCGTACTTAGAGTCACCACAGGATGGCGCCTGGGACCTTTTCCCTAAGTCGATCCGGAATAGGGTCACAGGGTATTTCACAAGTCTTTTCCCTATCCGTTGAGCACTAGAGTCACAGGGTATTTCACAAGTCTTTTCCGTAGCGGCCAAAGTCACCACAATATTTCACGGGTCTTTTCCTTGGACTTTAATAAATATAAACATAGTCCATGGTCCCATACACAAAAGAACAACGGCGAACCGGAGTCACCTACACCAGGAATATTCTCCGTGTCGTTGCAGAGTCACAATAATATTATGGAGTCAACGAATCGACGACAATAAAAATAAGGGCAATCAATCAATCATAATTTTTATCAATGGACCTTGTATGCCAAAGGGTACGTCAATCGTCAATAAATACGAGAGCACAAATCAGAATATCAATTATCAGATCACAACGAGTAACGAACTATCAAGAATGATAGGCTCAAAAGGATTTCAAAAAAAGGGATCACATGCTTAACCACTCACCTTGATCCAACGATAATGCAACTCGAATACGCAAAAAGAATTAACCTGTACAAAATTGCAACGTATGAAGTCACTGCCTATTTGAAATATAAAAACACTGCCTATACAAACCTAGCAATACTATTTATTATTATGTACATGGACCTAGATCTAAACCAAGTCAGTAGAACTCCAAGCTTCTGTCCACGTAACATCATCACACCATTTGCCCACCACCAATTTCTCCTTCCTAACTCATAGACGGCACACACACAGAGCACCACATGCACGCTCCTCGATCTCTCTCTCTCTCCACCGATTCACTTTCTCAAGCAATAAAACCCATACTCCAATAGAAACTACACATAATATAATATCCAAGAGAAGAGGAAGGCTTACCCAAGAACCACAACTCCGGTGAAATCCTTTCCACGCCGCCTCACTATCTACTGACGCTATTCTTGTCGCAACTCTCTAGAGAAAATAAAATAACCTAGGTCTCTCAACACTTATATATGCACGTAACAAAAGGACCCACTCTCCCACTAACCTTAAAACTCTCTCACACGGATAAATAACTATACACATCTTATAAACTAACATTCAGTATAAAAACACATATTAGAAAAATAGCCCCGATATTATGAAATTTAAAATAGAAGTATTTTATTTTATTAAGAAGTTTGAAAAAGAGAAATGAAAGATTTAATTATTTTGGTCAAAAATATTATTATTATTTTTTTACTAAAAAAGTGGGATGTCACAAGCGGTTAAGCTTCATGGATGCATACCGGGGCTATCATCCGATCGCTTTGGCCGAAGATGACCAGGAGAAGACAGCGTTCATGTCTCCCCGAGGGACGTACTGCTATAATGTCGTTCCGTTTGGGCTGAAGAACGCCGGAGCAACTTTCCATCGAGCGATAACGAAGATGTTTCTCTTGAAGCTCGGTAAAACAATGGAAGTGTAAATTGACGATATGGTGTGCAAGAGCAAGCTCGGAAGGGATCATCTTCGGGACCTTGGCAAGATTTTTGATATTCTCAAAGAACACAAGCTCCGCCTCAATGCCAAAAAATGTGCGTTCGGCGTGGGCTCGGGAAAGTTTCTGGGCTATATGGTGAGTCACCGAGGGATAGAAGCTGACCCAACTCAACTCACCGCCGTACAAAATCTACGCGCTCCAACCACAATTAAGGAGGTTCAACGACTGACAGGCATGGTGGCGGCCTTGAATCGTTTCATTCGGTGTTCGGGCAATCTTTGTAGACCCTTCTTCCAGGCGATCAAGACCAGTCGGCGTAGGTTTGTGTGGACCGAGGAGTGTGATCTGGCTTTGCAATCATTAAAGGATTACCATTCCCACGCTCCACTACTTATCACACCACTACCCGAAGAAGACCTGTATCTCTATCTTGCGGTCTCGGATCATGCCACAAGTGCAGTGCTCGTTCGGAAGGAAGGAATGGAGCATCTGCCGATTTTCTTTTCAAGCAAGACGATGACGGATTCTCAGACTAGGTATCTGCCTATGGAAAAATTGGCGCTGGCTCTCGTTTCTGCTAAGACGAGCCTTCTGCCTAATTTCCAGTGTCATAGGATTGTGGTCCTTACTGAGTTTCCTCTCAAAGCTGTCCTACGGAAAACTAACTCCTCGAGCAGGATTTTGAAGTTTTCCCAAGATCTCGCTAATTATGACATCCAGTTTGAGCCTCGGACTGCCATCAAGGGCCAAGCTTTGGCTGACTTCTTTGCTGAGTTAACTCTCGGATTGAAGGACGAAGAAAATGCCTTGGCAGTCGCTGCAAAAGAAGCTCAGATTGCAGAAGAGGAAGCCCTTGTTGAATGGAGTAATCCTCCTCCCGAGTCTCTTCGCGCTCGGTTCACTTTGGGTACGAAGAAACTGAAGAAAAAGTTGAAGCTATTTTCCGGGGATGCTTGGAGGTTGACGGTTGATGGAGCTTCAAACATCAATGGGGCTGGGGCTGGAATTGTCCTCGTTTCTCCGGCTAGGACAGTTCATGAGAGTGGTGTTTCCATTGGCTACCCCGCGACGAATAACGAAGCCGAGTACGAGGCTCTCATTGCTGGGCTACAACTTGCCCTTCGGATAGGAGCGGACTTAGTCCATGTCTTTTGCGATTCCAGACTAGTTGTGGGTCACCTCAACGACGATTATCAGGCCAAAGATGAAATGATGAATGCTTATGGCAGTCATGTCCTTTCTCTTCTCAAGCAATTTGGCCGCATAGAGATAGATTGGATTGCTAGGGAACATAACGCTCATGCTAATGCCTTGGCAGGACTTGCTTCGGTATACCAGTCCTCGGGCAGTCGTACCATTGTTTTTGATGAAGTGGATACACTAAGCTTTGAGCCCTCAGTCTGTTCGGTCAATGTTATCACTCTTAGGCTGAGCCAGATGGATTCGGTCATTGCTTACTTACGGGATCAGACCCTTCCACCGAACAAAAGGGAGGCACATAAAGTTCGTTGCCGAGCAGCAAATTATTTTTTGGATCCGAATGGTAACCTGTACCGATGAACATTCACTGGCCCTGATTTGCGCGTCATTCATGAGGATCAAGTGATAAGCGTCTTGGACGAGCTTCACTCTGGCAGCTGTGGGGGGCACTCCGGCGGACGAACAATGGCCCAGCGTGCATTAACACAAAGGAATTGGTGGCTGAAGATGGTGAAACAATCCGAAGAGTATGTAAAGCGTTGTGTTCGGTGCCAGAAGCATGCTTCCATACCTCACCAGCCCGCTTTCCCTCTTAAGATGATCACCAGTCCTTGGCCGTTCACTGTTTGGGGCTTTGACATTATGGGCAAATTACCAAAGGCACCTGGCGGATTTGAATACATGCTCACCGCTACCGACTTGTTCACAAAATGGGTGGAGGCCTCCCCATTAGTCAAGACTACAGTCGGAGATGTGCAGCGCTTCATCTGGAAGCACATCATCTCGAGGTTCGGCGTACCGTACGCAATTCTCTCTGATAATGGCTCTCAGTTTGTCGCTGGTGTCGTCCGATATTTCTATCAGAAGCGCCACATTACGATCCATACCTCATCTGTGGCCTACCCTTAAGGCCACGGTCAAGCCGAGGCATCGAACAAAGTTATCACTCGGGGGCTCAAATGTCGGTTAGATCGGCAAGTGGGTCGACGAGCTTCCTCACGTCTTGTGGTCCTACCATACTACTCCTCGGTGATCTGCTGGACGGACTCCGTTTTCGATGGCCTACGGCATGGAAGTTGTCCTCCCGCTATCCACATTGATACCAACGGCTCGGACATAAAACTTTAACCCGGTGGATAATAATGCTCTGGTTGGGGCTGAGTTGGATTTCGCTGAGGAGCTTCGGGACAATGCCAATCTCCGTCATGCTGCATACTAGCAAGAGGTGGCTAGGGGCTACAACAAGAACGTTCGGGCTCGGCCGTTCAACGTCGGTGACTTAGTCCTTCGGATGGTCGTCGAGGCTAGCAAGTTGACCAAGCTCAAAGACCCTTACGAAGGCCCGTACCGAGTGGTTCAAAAGATTGGCTATGGCATTTACAAGCTTGCTGAGATGGATGGTACGCCGATCGCTAACCCTTGGAATGCCCAAAAACTCAGGAAGTTCCACGGGTAGCCCTTGGCGTCCTACTGTTCCCCCTTTGTTTTTGTCATTTGGTTTTACTTTTGTTCAGGATGTAAGCCTTCGGGCGTTTGGTTAATGAAATTTTGTTTTCCTTGCACTGTTTGTTCTCGGCATGGCGTTAGGTTTGTTGGGTATACCATCTCTCCCAGGTTACAGCCTTCGGGTGCTGGTACTTCTACCCTTTAGTCCCTCGTTCGGTCTATTCGTTTGCCTTCGAGCGCAGGCACTTCTACCCGTTCGTCCTTCGTTCGGACTATTGGTTTGCCTTCGGGCCACGGCACTTTCACTCGGTGATCTTTCGTTCGGAATTCTCATTGCCTTTTAAGTGGTCTTATGTTTGGTTCCCTTGGTGAAATCTTGTAGCCTTTCAGCTTTTCCCCGTCGATTAGGGCTCGGTATTTTTTCTTTATTCGTTTACCCATTTTCCTTCCTTCCTGCTCTTTTTATGGTAACACACTAAGGCAGGGGGGCTCATACGGGTAAACATAGAATGGAAGTAAGTGACCAGTGATGAGAAAACCGAACAGCGTGAATGATGCCGAACAAGGACAATCCGAACGGCATCCCTCGTGACATCTAATTCTTCATGACATTTCGGATATCTTAGTATTCTCGGTTGGACGAGTAATTAGACTTGTTCACTTTTATACAATTTGTAACATATAAGCATTCATGTAGAGAAAACATTATACCGAACAACAATACTTGGAAGTTTTCAAACAGAATTTCAGAAGTTAAGCGGGGCATGGCGGGTGGTGTATCGTTTGGTGCCATCCCCAATACAAATCTAAAAACCTTACTGAGGAATGGCCGTGGTAAATCGTTCGTGGCCACCCTCAACCTGTATTACTTATAGAACCACGGTACGGCAAAGGCCTATTGTTCGGCACCGACCATTTCGAATAAATTCTGAAAAACAACAAAAAGTCTAAAAGTCCGAAGTTTTAAGCCTCGGGAGTAGGAGTTTCCGAGGGGGAGAGGACGGGGTCCTTCGCAGAAGTCACAACTTTCTCTTGCTTGGAGGGACTGGCGGTAGGCTCGTCCATAGCTGGTTTTTCTGCTTTAGCTTTGTTAATAGGTAGAGGGGGGACTTCTGCAAGGCTCCTTCGTTCATCGTCCGGTTCAACTCCAGCTTCGTCCAGGCCCATGTTGAAGCCAAGCGTAAAACTCTTGTTATGCTGCGCCTCTCTTATTTCCGTCTGCAGCGCCAGCAGTTGATCAGCAGCATCCTCTTCGGCTTGGTAGTACCTATTGATGTCTGAAATTGGACGGTCAAACTGAGCTCCGTCTTCGAGGAGTTCCTGCAAAACAGCGTCCGAGGACTGGGGGTGTTGCCAGTCGGGGACCCTCCGATGGCTAAGTTAGTAAGAGTATGTAAGGGTAGAATTCTATGTGCTCTGTGTATAGAGTTGAGTACGTACCTTCAACCCATGGACGGACTACCCATTTATAGAAGAGGCGGTTCGTGCCCCTGGCTGGGGCCGAAGGTGGTAGATCGTGGACCACGACGGCGGTTGGAATCCCTCGGAGTGGGAGGACTCCCGTCGGACCCGGTGTGAGTGGTGGACGTGGGAGTCATGGCCCCGTAGTCCAGGAATCAGGGGGACGTGGGGTTACCCCCTCCACGTCCGAGGATACCGGCGGGTGTAACCGTATTGACCCAGTTAGTGCTTATCCTGTTGTCCCAGCGAGGCTGGAGAAGTCTGACCGAGCGACTTGAGTACAACCGAGCGACAGTTGTCCGATCGAGCAGCTCACCCCTGGACACATGTCAAGAGAACAGCGCTCGACAGTAAGTGCCTAAAAACATCCTCATCAGCTGCCCCCCATTCCCAAGTCGAGCAGAGCGAGCCTCGACGCTGGGGATAATTGCTCTGCCTGTGGACGCGGTGCTCGAGGTAGTTAATGCAAGGGAAAGAGGCCTCCCTTTACCCGAGGATAATGATGAGTAACCGCCAAATATACACCCCACGTGAAGTTGGGCTTTCCAAATTTTGAAATTCCCGAGATACGAGGACGGCTGTGGTTGGGGATCTGGCGACAGATCCTGCTCGTTCATGATCGGACGGTCGAGAAGTCCAAGGATTTTCCTTGATTCCCGCACCTGAGGAAGGGTATAAGTATGATTATGCAGCATTTCCCCAACACTTCTCGTTTCCTGCCCCCCAAGTTGATTTGCAACGCTGGATCCAGAAACAGACGCCAATCCGGGTGACCCGATACCCGGGGTTGATTTCCCCCTTCAAGCGATCGAGCCCGTTGTTCCACATTACAGATTAAAGGAGTTATTTGGTGCTCTTCGCGTGTGGAACCAGTTGTTACGATTCCGTTTTGAGCGACAAGCCCTAAATCCCCTTCTCCATTCGTACACCAGCCAAGAGCCATTCTTGCACTTTGTGAGGGATCTTTCCCGTCTTGCTTCCGATTCCCCTATACCTGAGATGGAGGAAGCTGCCCCTGCCAATGTCATCGATGTGGAGACCGCCGTCAAGGTCCCGTCTTTTAGGGCTGAAACGCTTGTGAGCGTGATTTACGAGGAGGACCTGGGGACGATCAGAATGGCCTACCAGATCCCAGATTCTGTGACCCTCCGAGTGGCCCGTCCGGAAGAGAGGGCTTGCTCCTTTGCGGAGGGCGAGGTGTGTGTCTATGAGCACGCCTTTTTCGCTGGGCTGCGAGTCCTTTTCCACAGATCGTCCGAGAGCTGCTGAGCCGCATGAAGCTTGCTCCTGGGCAGCTTATGCCAAATGCTTGGAACATCTTCTTTGGGGCGTTCATGATGTTCGAGGCGCTGGGTGCAGAGGGCCGCCCTATGATGATCGACGATTTCTTTTACTGCTATACCCCGAAGGTGGGAGATGCAGGCTTCTGGTACTTCCAAGCACTCGACGGTCGTCAGATTGTGTATGGGTACCCGTCGTCTGTCAAAAAATGGAAAGAGAAGTTCTTCTTTATTTCTGGAGAGGGATGGGAGTATCAAAGTGATGAAGTGGTTGGTCCCAATACCCCAGGGATCCAGACAGTGTGGGGAGACCCCGAGCCGAGTGACTTCCGGCGGGTGGAGAACCCCAACCCAGACATCGACGGACTGATTGCGGCCATGCGGAAAGAGAAAATCCCCTTTGAGGAGTTGGTGAACCCTCAGAAGCTATTTGACCACCTGCTGGGGCCAAATCCTGCGGGTAACGTTTAATCCCTTCTCCTTATCTGTCTTTGACCGTGTTCTGCCCATTTTCTGACTGTTGCCTTAATTGTGTTCTCACCTCTAGATATCAAGCCGTTTGACAAGGTGGCTTATACCCAGATGAGGGCCCGAGCGGCCATCCCAACGAATCCCCCACCAGTAGCTTCCACCAGACTTCCTCGTCTGAGGATTGGCAAGGAGATCCTGGAAAAAAAATGCTTGAGGCTGCCGGTGGGTCAGCCCTAAGGGCCCTGGGCAAGAAGAAAAGAAAGAGGATTGCAGAGATAACTGAGAAGGAAGAGGAAACCTTTGTCGCGGAGATGGCGGACCCCGATATCTCGATCGGCCGGGTGATAGAGTCCCTCGTGAAAGAAGGTGAGCTCCCCGAGCCGAGCGAGCAAAGGAAAAGTAAGAAAGAGCGGCCGCCCTCTCCAGCGACGAAGGACCCGAACACTCCGAAAAAGGTTGCATTCCAAACATTCCCTCCTGCTCCTGCAGCCCCGTGGACAGAAGCAGAGATGGCGAGCATGGCTGGGCTGATATACCCAGCGACGAACGACTACGCGACAGTCCCAGTTAAAGGGAGCATTCTGTCGGACCCGTCTGCCAGCCACCGAGCGTTAAATGCATTCGCTCAGCCTGTCTACGACGGTCTCACTTCGATGCCGGCGGAGAAGCTGCTGAGGAACTTCGAGCTGCATCTGAGTAGGGTAAGTGTTGCTTTTCAATGCCCGCTCTTGTGACGAAACCCCTTGATGCCTAATGACTGTTCCTGTATTCGTTATCTATAGGCCATTGCTGAAGGAGTAGTTGTTGCTAGGAGGCTGGCCGACCGAGAGCTAAGGCTTCACGGTGTCATGCGCCAAGCCCTGGAGTGTCGTAACTCCTTGGAGCAGCTAGAGAAGACTCACTCCGGTTGCCCTTCAGCACTGCAACAAGCCGTGGAGGAGGCCGGCCGAGCGAGAGAGGAGGCGGAGCGGTTGCGTCAAGCGATCAAAGAGGCCCAAGAGAAGTCTGAGGGAGATTTGAAGAACTTGAGGGAAGCCCTATCAGGTAGAGAGGAGGAGCTGAAAGCACTGAAGCAGGCGTCCGAGAATACCACCACCCGGCAATCCACCATGATCCTGAAGCTTCAAAGCGACCTTGGCCAGGCGAGGGCCACCACGGCCCAGGCGGTTGAAGAGTACAAGGCCTCTGATGAATGTGCCAGCGAGCTAATGTTGTACTTTTCAGGTGGCTTCGAGCAAGCCATTAAGCGTGTGAAGGCCAAGTACACCGACCTCGACCTGAGCGAACTGAAGCCTGAGCCTCCGTCCGATGTGGAGAACACCGAAATGGGTGGTGGTGGAGGTGACGACGAAGACGACGACGCCCAGAGTTGAAACTGGCTGCCCTCTGCACCCTGATTTCCTGTGTTTTTGTTTTGATGTAGTGTGTTTCGTTTTCGCAACCGGAAAACTCGTACCACCGTATAATTAGGCTTAACACTGCTCGCACCACCGTATAATCAGGCATCCCACCGTATAATTAGGCATTCCACCGTATGATTAGGCATTCCACCGTATAATTGGGCATTCCATCGTATAATTGGGTATAACAATGTTTTCTTGTCCATTATTCCAAGATGGAGAACGGGGTTCGTCCCTCCAGGGGCATGACCGTTGTTGTTGTATTTGTTTATCTGTTCCACCTGTTGCTTGTCTTTGACTCCGCCCCAAGAGAATTTTGGGTGGATTGTCACGCTGAATGATCCGTCGAGAGCCGAGCGGATAAACAGGTGTTGAGCGAGCGCGTCCGTCAGACCGATCGGTCCCCCGCGGGAGCACTGGATAATTTCAGCCAAGTGAGTGATAATAACTGTGGTGAGCGAGTAATTGCACACACGCTGGCAGTTGGCACGAGCATATCTCTCCAAACGAGGAGAACATTCCGTCTAAACATTAAAGCAGTTAAGTTATCCAAGGGGTTTTAACAACACTTGCACTTCTGCCGCCATTAAGGCAGTTAGTAATTAATTTGAACATTCAAATTCTTCGAAGAAAGGGTTGGTTGGTTGATCTCTTTCCCTATAAAAGTAGACCTCTGGTACTCCTTCTCCCCTACAAAACTTTTCATTTCCGAGGGAACGAGAGAAAGGAAAGTGAAACCTGCAAAATGTCGAATGATGGAAACATCATGCCAGAGAACCTCTGCCACCAGGTGCAGGCACTGACGAGGGCCATAGAAGGGCTCTCGGCGAGGGTGGAGGTGATGGAGGATACGGTGCGGAACGCGGAGAAGGTGGTTCGGCTGCTGCTGACAACAGGCTGGAACCCCCTTCACGGCCCCCGGCCGGAGACGCCATCCCCGCCACGGGGAATGGTGACATCCCCTGAGGGGTCGCCGTCGTCCTCCCACGAGGCCAAGAGAGGACGCGAGGGTGGGCCACATTAGTGGCTTCTCGTTGCCCCTGCAGGCTTCGGCCCAGTTTCTCTCTTTTTTTTCTTTTTTTGTAATGGGAGTCTTTCCCCTCCTCCCAAATTAAAAGAGGGGGTTAACTAATGAAAATTTGTATCTTTTGTCTATAACTTGTGCAATGCGTCTGAGATAGTAATGCCGGTGAGCATGAATTTTAACTTGCTAGCAATGTAAAATGATGATATGCAAACTGGTGGGAGATACCCAAATCTCCTTGTGAACGACCGTATAAAGAGATGCCGGCCTAGACTCATGCAATATGGTTACTCATGCATAAAATTCAAGCCTAAACTCAAATAAAAGTGAAGTGGTACCGTACACCCTTTGAAATGCTTCGAGAATCTGTTGCATGCTAATTTGTCTAGATCTCATTGCCTGCTTGGGAAGAGTCTGTTTGTTTCTTAGGACCGTTCGTTTATGGACGAGGGCCGTCCTGCCAGGAGAGCGGGTTAACTCGCTGGCCAACCGAAGAGGGCAATGTTAGTCTCTTCGAGTCGCTTTATTTATGGACGAGTGCCGTCCTGCCAGGAGAGCGGGTTAACTCTCTGGCCGATCGAAGAGGGCAATGTTAGTCTCTTCGAGTCGCTTTATTTATGGACGAGTGCCGTCCTGCCAGGAGAGCGGGTTAACTCTCTGGCCGATCGAAGAGGGCAGTGTTAGTCTCTTCAAATCGTTTTATTTATGGACGAGTGCCGTCCTGCCAGGAGAGCGCGTTAACTCGCTGGCCGACCGAAGAGGGCAGTGTTAGTCTCTTCAAATCGTTTTATTTATGGACGAGCGCCGTCCTGCCAGGAGAGCGCGTTAACTCGCTGGCCGACCGAAGAGGGCAGTGTTAGTCTCTTCAAATCGTTTTATTTATGGACGAGTGCCGTCCTGCCAGGAGAGCGCGTTAACTCGCTGGCGACCGAAGAGGGCAGTGTTAGTCTCTTCAAATCGTTTTATTTATGGACGAGTGCCGTCCTGGCAGGAGAGCGCGTTAACTCGCTGGCCGACCGAAGAGGGCAGTGTTAGTCTCTTCAAATCGTTTTATTTATGAACGAGTGCCGTCCTGCCAGGAGAGCGCGTTAACTCGCTGGCCGACCGAAGAGGGCAGTGTTAGTCTCTTCAAATCGTTTTATTTATGGACGAGTGGTTTTCCGGGACAATCATTGTTGAAAAGTTGTTAAGACCACCTTTTGAAAAAGAAAAACAAGGATATTCCCATTGATGAATTAAAGAGAGATTACAAATCGATCGTCTAAAAACTCATCGAATGAGATAGGGATAGAGGCATATAGCTTAGAAAAAGAATAGCATTAGACCCAACTGTACGAGGGTCAAGAAACAAATTTAAAGAAAAGTAACTTGGAATTTACTGATAATAAATTTTCAGATTGTCCGCGTTCCACGGGTGAGGGAGTTTCCAACCAGACATGGTGACCAGTTGGTATACCCCGGACTTGATGATTTTTTGGACCTGGAACGGGCCTTCCCACTTCGGATTCAGCTTACCTAGCTTCTTCTTCTCCAGCACCTTTTTTAAGACCAGATCACCAACTTGGAAAGCTCTATGTTTGATCTTCTTGTCGAAGTAAAGCTTTGCCTTCTGTTGGTATGCGGCCACTCTGACTGCGGCCGCTCGCCTGGTTTTCTCGAGCAAGTCGAGGTTTAGGCTGAGGGCCCTGTCGTTCTGCTCTGCATTGTAGTGTTGGACCCTGTAGCTTGGGATAGCGACCTCAACTGGGATGACCGCTTCAGAGCCAAAGGCCATCTGGAAGGGAGTTTGTCCCGTCGGGGTGCGCACAGTGGTGTGGTATGCCCAAAGGGTGCTTGGTAACATTCCTGCCCATAACCCTTTGGCATCGTCCAGCCTGGTTTTGATGATGCCAAGAAGGGTGCGGTTGGTGACTTCTGCCTGCCCATTGGCTTGAGGGTGTCCAGGAGTTGCGTATTTGCACTTGGTGTTGAACTGCTCCCAAAAATCTCGCATCATCTCATTGTCGAATTGCTTGCCGTTGTCCGAGACGATGGCATGGGGAATTCCGAACCTGCAAACAATGTGTTTCCAAACGAAATCTCTTGCTGCCTCTTGAGTGATTTTGGCGAGCGGCTTTGCCTCCACCCACTTAGTGAAATAGTCGATTGCGACTATGGCAAACTTGTGCTGCCCTGGCCCCAACTTGAAGGGGCCAATGATGTCGATCCCCCATTGCGCAAATGGCCAAGGGTTATCGATGGGCGTGAGTGGCTCTGGAGGCTGATGGGGAATGTTGGCGAAGCGTTGACACTTGTCGCATTGGCGTACGAAGCTGTTGGAGTCGGCCTTCATGGTTGGCCAGTAATAGCCCGCTCGGAGTGCCTTGAATACCAGCGCACGGCCCCCGGAATGGTTGCCGCAGATTCCTTCATGAATCTCCCTCAGGATGAATTGACCCTCCACATCTGAGACACACCTGAGATAAGGGTAGGTGTAGCCTCTTTTGTAGAGGGTGCCATCCTGGATGAGGTATCTTGCCGACCGGTACCTGAGCTTCTTCGCTTCCCTTCTGTCCGAGGGGAGTTCCCCATTTTGGAGAAATTTGATGATGGATTCCGCCCATTCTGCATGGGAGTGGATAACCTGGACCTCCCCGGATTCTCGGTCATCGATGCTTGGCTCTGCAAGGTACTGGAGAGCAGCCATGGATCCCAAGTGTTCATCAGGAGCGCTTGCCAAGCGAGCCAAGGAGTCCGCCTTTTGGTTTTCTTCATGTGGGACCTGTAAGAAAGTCACCTTCTCGAAGGTCGCTCTGATCCTGGCGACTAGCTCCGAGTACTTCTTCATCTTCTCATTTTTGGCCTCGGCTTCCCCGTTGGACTGATGGATCACTAACTGGGAGTCGCTGAGGACTTTGACCACTTTAGCTCCCATCTGTGAGCATAGCAGCAATCCAACAGCGACTGCTTCATACTCAGCCTCGTTGTTGGTTGCGTTGAACCCGAATCGTAGTGCATATTCCATCTGCTCACCGAATGGTGAGATAAGCACAATCCCAGCGCCGCTTGCGGATTTGTTGGACGAGTTGTCTGCGTAGATTGTCCAGCATACCACGTCTTGTCCCTTTGTTTTGGCCACATCATCTTCATCCTGTAAAGGGTTAGTGAATTCTGCCAGGAAGTCCGCCATGACTTGTCCCTTCCTTGCCTTGCGCGGTTGGTATACAATATCGAACTCACTGAGCTCGATAGACCACTGGATGAGCCGGCCGGACAACTCAGGCTTTTGAAGCACTTGCTTGAGCGGTCGGTCGGTCAGCACCACAACGGTGTGTGAGCAAAAATAAAGGCGCAAGCGTCTCGCCGAGATAACCAAAGCAAAGGCTAGTTGTTCAATGAGTGGATACCTGACTTCGAGGCCGCGGAAAGCTCTGCTAACATAGAATATTGGCTTCTGAATACCCCGCTCCTCTCTGAATAGGGCTGAGCTGACTGCGTTTGGGGAGACTGCCAAGTATAGGTAAAGCTGCTCTCCTGAAATAGCCCGGGAGAGTAAGGGAGGAGAGCTGAGGTAGGCCTTTAGGTGTGCAAACGCCTCTTCGCACTCGTCGGTCCACTCGAAAGCTTTCCGCAGAGTTTTGAAGAAGGGGAGGCACTTGTCCGTCGACCGACTGACGAATCGGTTGAGCGCTGCTACTCGCCCGGTAAGGCATTGAACCTCTTTGATCGTTCGTGGTGCCTGCATGTTGATCACTGCTTGAACCTTCTCGGGATTGGCTTCGATTCCTCTTTGGCTAACCATGAACCCAAGGAATTTTCCTGCCCCTACTCCGAACGCGCACTTGGTTGGATTAAGCTTCATGTCAAACTTTCTGAGGATTTGGAAGGTTTCAGCCAAGTCGGTTGGGTGATCGCAGGCTAACTTGCTTTTAGTAAGCATGTCATCCACGTATACCTCCATATTTCGGCCAATTTGCCCGGCGAACATCTGGTTGACCAACCGTTGGTAGGTTGCTCCTGCATTCTTTAGTCCGAACGGCATAACCCGGTAACAGAATAGCCCCCGCTCGGTAATGAAAGACGTACCTTCTTGGTCGGCCGGGTGCATCAGGATCTGATTGTATCCAGAGAAAGCGTCCATGAAACTCAAGAGTTCATGTCCCGCTGTTGAATCAACCAGTTGGTCAATCCTGGGGAGCGGGTAGCTGTCCTTCGGGCAAGCCTTGTTCAGGTCTTTAAAGTCCACACACATGCGCTAGTTGCCATTCGCCTTCTTGACTAGCACCACGTTGGCCAGCCAGTCAGGATATTGCACCTCCTGGACGAATCCAACATCGATCAGCTTCTGAATTTCCTCAAGGACGGCATCGCTCCTCTCTTTTCTGAAGATTCTTGGTTTTTGTTTTACAGGCTTGAAGGTAGGATCCACGTTCAGGTGGTGGGTCATTACCTCAGGATCGATCCCTGTCAGGTCCGCATGAGACCAGGCGAAGATGTCTTTGTTGTCTTTCAGGAAAGTGACCAACTGCTCCCTTAGTTGAGGGGGGAGTAGTGAGCCAATCTGAAGACTCCGGCCTTCTCCCACATCGACTTTATCCAGTTTTTCCACCGGCTCCGCGTGGATTTCCTCTCTTTCATCTCGGAATTCGAGTGCATCCACAACGAGGGTTTCTTGTGAACGTCTCTCTTTAAGGGTTGTGACGTAGCATTCATGTGCTGAGGCTTGGTCTCCCTTCTGTGTCCCTACGCCATTCTCGGTCGGGAACTTGACCACCAGGTGGTATGTGGAGGTAACCGCCTTCATGCTGTTAAGAGCCGTTCGCCCGAGGATTGCGTTGTAGGCCGAAGGGCAATCCACCACAAGGAACTTCACCATTTTCACGACCTGGCACGGCTCAGCCCCCATGGTGACCGGGAGGTCGATCGTCCCCACACGTTGAACCTTTTCGCCGGAGAACCCAACCAGTGGGGATCGGACAAGCTGTAACTTGTCCTTTGGGATCCCCATTTGGTTGAAAGCTCTGGAGAAGAGAATGTCTGCAGAGCTCCCGTTGTCGACAAGGACCCTGCTGGTTTTGTAGTTCCCGATGGTGACGGTGATCACTAGTGGATCATCGTGAGGATGTTGGACACCTGCAGAGTCGCTGGCGTGAAAACTGATGGTCTGCTCTTCCATTCTTCTTTCTTTCCAGGGCCTCTCAGTGAGGAGGACCTCTGCTGACCGCAACCTCCGGGCGTGAACACGCCTGGAAGTGTTGGACTCGCCGCCTCCGGCATACCCGCCAGAGATGGTGTGGATTTCTCCGAGTGCTCTGCGGGGTTCCGGATTGGCGCAAGGGTTACGGTCTTCTCTTCTTTCCTGGTGCTGGGGTCGAGCGGATGGCTCGGGCTTGTCTTGAATGAACCTCCGCAAGCGACCGCGTTGGATCAAATTCTCAATCTGTTTCTTGAGTTCGATACAGTCGGAGGTGTCATGCCCATGATCCCTGTGAAAGCGGCAGTACTTGCTTCTGTCTCTGGGAACCCCTGGTTTCATTGCCTTGGGCCAGCGGAGTTCTGGGTCGTTGATCAGGTGGACCAGCACCTGCTCGGGAGTCGCGTTCAGCGGGGTGAACCGCTCGAAACGTCCTCAAGCACGTGGACGGTCCTCCCCTCTTGGTTTCTTCTCGGGTTTGGCTTCCTTCTGGGTTTTGGGCTGTTCCGCTTCATGCCTCCGCTTGCCGCTGCCTGACGTCTCTTCCGATTGTCGCCGAGCGGCCATCGCTTCCTCCGCATTGATGTGCTTCTGAGCCTTGTTCATTAACTCCGCCATGCTAGACAGTGGCTTTTCCGAGACAGACTCGAAAAACTTGGTAGGCTGGAGTCCACCAATAAAGGTAGTGAGAGCCACTTTGTCATCCACCTCATCAATTAAGAGTGCCTCGTTGTTGAAGCGCTTCAGGTAGTCGCGGTGAGATTCTCCTTCCTTCTGCTTGACGTTGAGGAGGTAGGTAGCTGGTCTGTGCTGACGCCGCCCGCTGTAGATTTGCTCGATGAACAGCTTGCTCAATTCGTCGAACGTCCCTATTGAGCCCGGTTTGAGCTTTCCAAACCAAACTCTGGCCGAGCCTTTCAAAGTAGTGGGGAAGGCTCGACACATGATCTGGTCCGGGCAAGCGTGCAACGTCATGAAGGCCTTGTATGTCTCCAGATGGTCGAGTGGGTCGCCCAATCCATCAAAAGGCTTAAGCGATGGGAGCCTGAACTTTTGAGGTAGTGGGTAAATAGTGACTTCGGCCGTGAAAGGGAGATTGGTCTTCTGAACCAGATTCTCCACAGTCCTGGCCCCTCGATCGTTAACCTGCTTCAGTACCTGGTCCATCTTCTCCTGCAATTCCTTGAATGCAGCCCCCTGAGCCAATGATGACCCAGAGTTGGGAGCATTCCTGTGTCGGGGGGCGACGAAGCTATTATCGCCAGCCGCCGTGGACTGGCGATGCTCAGCTGTGTCGGAGGGGTCCCCACCATGGTGGGTGCCCTGAATCTCTGGTGAATCTCCGCTCGCCTCCCGTTCTTTGTTAGGGGGAGTTGGTTGAGGGAGGCGCTGGAGAAGCTCCGCGTTCTGCTCCCGGAGCTGATTAACCATCTGAGTGAGTTGATTAACCTGCTCCTGGAGAGGGTTACCACGGTCTTCTCCAGCTGGACCGTTTCGTTGGCTTCCAGCTCTCGTGTTGACCATTCTATGGGATTTTCAAACAGTTGAATTTATGAAGTAGGAAACTCGTCGTTTCCCACAGACGGCGCCAAACTGTTGATGTCTGAAACTGGACGGTCAAACCGAGCTCCGTCTTCGAGGAGTTCCTACAAAACAGCGTCCGAGGACTGGGGGTGTTGCCAGTCGGGGACCCTCCGATGGCTAAGTTAGTAAGAGTATGTAAGGGTAGAATTCTATGTGCTCTGTGTATAGAGTTGAGTACGTACCTTCAACCCATGGACGGACTACCCATTTATAGAAGAGGCGGTTCGTGCCCCTGGCTGGGGCCGAAGGTGGTAAATCGTGGACCACGACGGCGGTTGGAATCCCTCAGAGTGGGGGGACTCCCGTCGGACCCGGTGTGAATGGTGGACGTGGGAGTCATGGCCCCGTAGTCCAGGAATCAGGGGGACGTGGGGTTACCCCCTCGACGTCCGAGGATACCGGCGGATGTAACCGTATTGACCCAGTTAGTGCTTATCCTGTAGTCCCAGCGAGGCTGGAGAAGTCTGACCGAGCGACTTGAGTACGACCGAGCGACAGTTGTCCGACCGAGCAGCTCACCCCTTGACACGTGTCAAGAGAACAGCGCTCGACAGTAAGTGCCTAAAAACATCCTCATCAGTACCCTTTGTCAAATTGTTCCTGGAGCTGCTTCTTCATCTCCTCCTCCATCTCTTTCCTCCCCAAGGCTCGTCCCTCGGCCAGACCCTCGTCCTTGCCCTCAACCCTCGTTCGCTCGGCAGCTTCTTGGAGGCCCTTGACCAGATCGTTAAGGTTGGTGATCTGAACCTCTTGGGACTGGCGAAGGTGTTCGGATTGGTCGAGGCTCTTCTTGTACTCCTCGATCGTCGTCTGGCCGAGCTCCACCTTCTGTTTTAGCAGCTTCGACTGCTTGTCATGCTCGGTCAGGTAACATTGGGCGCTCATGATGGATTGTGTGGCCTGATAATGATGCGAATAAATAGTTATCCGAGGGAAAAAGATAATTAACAAGAAAGAAATGTGCAATGGAAAGACTGAACTTACCCTCCCAACGAAGAAGTAGTAGTCATTCAGTGCTGCTTTAAGAGACTGGGGAGCGACGATGTCCTTCGGAAGCATAAGCCCGGATTGTAATGTGAAAGCCAGTGAAGGGTCCTCCTGAAGACTGTCAGATTTGAGGATCTGTTTCTTATCGGGCGTTACGAAGTTTGGAATCCATGGCACATCGAGATCCGAAGAGGCTCTTGTCTCGCCCTCGGCAGCTTTCTTCTTCTCCTTCTCCTTCTCCTCAATCCTTGATAGGCTACCACCGACTCCTAATGCTTTTGAGGCGTGAGACTTGACCCTCTTGCTGGACGGAGCATCTTCTGAGGAGTGGGTGGTGGTGGGAGGTCGCTTTCGTGATTGGAGTGGCGGTGGAACTTTCGAGCTCGGTAGCGAACCCAAGGCCCCCGAGGCTGTAGCCTTCTTTTTCTCGGCCTTCTCCCTTTCCTGCCTCTCCAGCTTCTCCTGGAGGACCGCTCTCATGCTCCATGGAGGCATTTCTTCCTCTACTTCCTCCGAAAAAAGTTCTCCTTCGGTGGGTTGGCGTAAGATTCCTCGGAGAGGTTTGTCGGCGCTCGGAGGTAACTCTTCGGGGAGCACGACCGGTTCCACGCGTGCTTTCTTCTTTCCTCCCTCGTCGGACGCCTTTCCTCGGATGCGACCGCCGTAAGTCGCGTCGTAGCCAAGGATTGTAGGGGCGTCCCTTTCTTCCCTCAGAATTGTGAGGAGAGCCGAGGCTAAGCCGCAGCCTTTTGCTATCTTCAGGAGATCTTTGTTGAGCTTTAGGGTATCTGCCAAGTACAAACAGATGGAAGAAAATCAGGAACGACAATTTATAATAAAGAGCATAGTGAGTGACGAACGAAACAAAACAAAATGCTTATAGAGGTTTCTCCTACGAGTGGCAACCTCAAAGTGTCCGTATTCGAGCGGAGGATACTGGTAGTTTCCCCGAACTTCGACGTAGTCCGAGGCCCACTTCTCCGAGTCATACATGCCTTCGGAAATAATTTTTTCCATGTTCCTTCGGGAACACAAGTAATACCGGGAAAATCTTATGTTTCGCAACATCATGTAATTCTCGAAGATATGATGGGCCTCCAGGGGGAACATCTTCACTTCGGCAAGCTTTATGACCGAGTGAATGATGCGATAAGAGTTTACGCTCAATTAGCACGGAGTGAGCCCGAAGCGATATAGGATCTCCCTCAGGATCTTGTGCATTGGAAACCGAAGCCCTCCTTCGGTAATTGCCATTAGTGGAACAGTGACGTGTTCGTTACTGAATCGTATTCGATTACCCTCGATGACCGATATCATTACGTTATCTGGGATTTCGTAAGTCTTTCGAAAGAGAACAATCCCTTCCTGGTCCTCGAAGCACTCCCAATAGGGACAAGGGTCTTTTCCCGCTCGATCTTGGATCACATCGGGATCCAAAGGTATGATTTTTCTCTTCACTTTCTTCGGCGCCTGGGATGTCGATTCACCGAGGGTCACAGTCTCCCCTTCTAACTGACTAGACGAGGCGGCGGGCGTGTCCCTCCCAGATTGGCCCTCGTCAGCTCCATCAGCGGCACTCCCTTCCACTTCCTCCTCATCGCTCGGATCTTCGCCCCTTTTTCCTCATCGTTCGGATCTTCGCCCCCTTTTTTCGAAGACTCGTCGTCAATATCTACGATTTCGCTGTCTGGGCATATTGAACGAAGGGGCGTTACATTGGAGGGGAGGTCAATCCCCTCGATTCCAACGGGTTTGGATCCGCTTCCCCGTACTCGATACTTCTGAGCCGTAGCTCTAATTGCCTCGGCTATGCGGGGGTCCATTTCACCGAAGCCTAGCGCACTGGTGTCAATCGAGCGGAACGATTCGCCAGAAGAAGTAGATTCCGAAGACTCCATACCTAAAACACATGTGCAGTCGATAGGACCGTTAGCGAAATGCATGGTCGATATTCCTATAGTGCCTACGTTCTGTGTACCAAGCGTGTTCTGGCTTTCCCGAGCGACTATGTGTCAGAAGGGGATTTCGAACGTAGGGCTCAGTTATGCGTCGAAGTCATCAAGGTTTTTGTTTGAATTTTGTTTGTGGCTTGGAGGGTCACCAGTCTATATCCTGTTCGGGGCGTTCATTCGGTAAAAATTTTAAACGTCCTCCGAAGGAAGAACGTCGGTTGAATACGTTTTTGTGTACGAAAGAACACGGGTTAAAGATGTACGTGAGCTCGGAAGAACACATGAACATCTTCAACCTGTTCAACAATGCCCAGAAAGGGAACCAGTCGCAGCGGGTAGGAAAAACCCATTTTTTGGGTCAAAACAAGCATATAAACTACCAAAACACAGAGAAAAGCATGGAGAAACAAGAAATACCTGAAACACGTTCGGCAGTTGCACGGCTAAGGAGGTTAACGTTTGGTAACCTATTCGTTCGGGGAAACCTCGGGCGAGTTTGTTGGGGAACGCTCTGGAAGCTCATGTCGATAAGACCGATGATAAGGACGTTCGCCTCTCTGATAACTGATGTGACGTCTTTAACACCGACCCACATGGTCCTACAAATCTCGGAAGGCGGCATTCATTAAATGCTCCTGACATGTGACATCAAACGAGCGTAGCAACGCGCGTGAAGTGCACTTCCACCTTGCCCAGCACTCCAAGCCCTTGCCTATAAATAGAAGAGCACCACTTCTAGGGCAAGGGTCAGAGAATACTCTTCCCCCTTACAATCTCCTATTCTCCCTCCTTACATATTTCTTACCAAACTCTTTCTTCTTCCTCCACATTCTGACTAGGTCGTCGGAGCTTCTTCTCGGAGGAACATCCTCCGGTTTGCAGGTACACAATGTGCAGCACCATTCTTCTACTGGCCAATAGAGAGAAGGAAGGGGTCAAGAAGTCCAAGGTTAAAACAACCCCCCACAGTTTCTACCGCCAAGGCAGCGGCTATGCTGTCGGGGTTTTTGCTGCTGGCCTTCCAGAAAAGACGGTGGTCTGGACCGCCAATCGAGACGATCCACCGATCCCGAGCAGTGCCACCTTGTCCTTTAGTGATGGAAGGCCCGTTCTCAACATTACACCAGCCCAAAACCCATACATACCTGGTGTTACTGAGGAGATTTCCGTGGCATCCATGCTCAACTCGGGCAATTTCATGCTTTACAACTCTGTCGGAAAGATAATCTGGCAGAGCTTTGATAATCCAACGGACACCATTCTCCCTGGCCAACGTCTTGTGGCCGGGAATAATTTGATTTACAGTGTCTCGGATGGCGACCACTCAAGTGGGCTTTTCCGACTTTAAGATGCAAGATGACGGGCACCTTGTCGCGTACCCAAGAATCTCCAGACACCGCCCCGCATGTTTATTAGGCATCTGGGACGGTTGGATCTGGCAATAACATCACACTCAATCTTGATGACAATGGCCATCTCTATCTGTTGAGCAGAACAGGTGCCAACATTATATATAATAGAGGCTGGGGCACACGCGATGCGTGTGCAAGTCGGATTTTCACAACGTTTTTGTAAAAATACTTCCCACTTATTGTTTGATCAAATTTTCACAAATGTTGTGAAAATCTGACTTGCACACGCGATGCGTGTGCCCTAGCCTCTAGTTTTCTATAACATGTCTTTGAAATAATGTTCGCTTCACATGCATCCAGCTTGGTGATAGATGGTCTACTATTTGTCCTATAAGATATTGTTCACTTATATTTTCTCCAACATTTTGCAAGGCTCGACATGCCTCTATTTTTTGTCGAACAAAATTTTCAACTGGTAAGCCCTCCATCTGACGTTTAGATTCAAAATCGTATACTGCATTCAACATATCTAAGTGATCATTACGACGCAAACATGGAGAAGGCCTCATGAAAACTTGCATAAAATGTTATATATACAATCATTTGAACCTAAAAGTTCTCAAGCAAAACAATTTACGACCTGTGTAAGTTTAAAAACTTATTTAGAATCTTTGTAGGGGTAAAAAAGAAGGTGTTCATAATCACGTACCGGTTCAGCCTCTCCATAAATCGTATCTTTCATTTCAAGATTTAAAAAAAAAAAAAGAACAACACCAACTTGCATGCGTATATAACAAATTATCTTTAAAATGTGGAAGGGAAAGAAAATAGAAGTTATAAGCATCATACTTTGTTTTTTTCTTTTCCATTGGAACCACTTGGTTGCTTGTTTTCCTTGCTCTTTGTGGTTGCTCTTTGTCATTGTTGTGCCATTTCTCCTTGCCTTCGAGTTTCCTATTAATAATTGAATAGGCGAAAATATTGGTTACAAAAATAATGTTGTGAGCAGCCCCCTCAATGAGAGTGATTGGATAAAGTTTAAAAGGAGGCTGTAAGCTATTCAACAGAAATGATGAGTAACAGAATATGAGAATTCGTCCATTTCCACACACATGTACAAAAAATGAATATGAAAAATTTCTAGGATAAAATGGTGTCTTTTAAAACTAAGAGAAATTTTAACACTGATATGAGTATGGAAATTTGAATCCAGACTCGTAAAAGATATCATCTGCGTATTGATGAATATAAGCAATTTCAATATCTCAAAACAGATAGGTTTGTTGTAAGCTTCAAAAAAAGGAAAGAAAAAAGGAAATTCATTGATGAATATAAATAGAAAAATGGACTCACAACCTTCCGAAAATGAAGTGGCACGACTTCGTTAGAACCACAGAATTTAGCCGGAGTTACTTTGCATGCATCTGCTTGGTAAATGTCATTAACCTGTACCAAAGCACCAAATAGGATATCAACGAAATATTGCTCAACATTCCTTGAGAAAATAAGCTGAATGCCTTTGACCATATAAACTGAAGCATACAACAGCAAGAACACAACAACAACAAACTACGTACCTACATGTATTTCTCCCACAGAGGCAACTAAAAAGTTATCAAACACCAGATTCCACCTATACAAAAGTTCCTAATCGTAATACTTCTTGTGTTCCACCTCAGGAAGATGCTGACAGGTGATAACTTACCATCTTATACAAACAAAAAGAGACATGGAATTCTCATATTCTAGATATTCAAAACACTGTTATTAACCTTATTCCCTTCTCTTCTATTGGGCCTCTTCTACCACTTCCACTCCCCAAACAATGCAACCGTTAAAAGCACAAACACCATATTGTTTTACAACAATAATCAATTATGTAAAAAACAGAGCCGAAAGATACCAAATAGATCATAATATATGTTAATTTCAATTATGAATTCGATCAACAGTACTATTATGAATTCAATCACACAAAAAAGAACGACCATGCACCTTGGGAGCAAATTCCTTAATAATATATACATATATATTTTTTGAATTTCCAATTTACGATCCGTGTTGATGTTTGGGTGGTTTCTCTTTGTTTTAGAGGCCAGGTATACTCTATGTATGCAACTCGAATTTTGATAAATTGCACACAAAAACCAGAAGTTATTCACGCAAAACTTATCGAAATTCAACTTGCACACACATCGTGTGTGCCCCAGCCTCTATCGTAATTATTTTGAGTGCTACTTTCCGGAAATTAACCTCAAGGGTTTAAAAAAAGAAAAGAAAAAAGAACTGAAACAAACCTGCTTATACTTCTTCTCCCGCTCCCCGTCTGCCATCTCCACCACGAACTCTGTCGAGAAAATGTTGGTCAGCTTCGCCCCGTACCCGTTCCTTCCCCCGGTCGTCTTCTTCCCCCGGTTGTCTTCTTTGCCCGGTCAAAGAGCAGTAAGCTGAAAGTAAATTTTGACAGAAGAAGACATTAATACAAACACCTGATAGTCAATAGAGAGAAAGAGAGAGTACCCTTAATTTTCAAAACTCTCTTCACCATAGGTATGAACTTTCGAATCTGAAATAGGAAATATGAACATTCTGAAAGAGGTGAAAACAAAAAGAAAAGCTATCAATCAGCTGAGTAAATTTAGGTTTCCGCTACCTTTTGCTTTCGCAAATTGTATAGATTTTACCAATTCAGTCGGAACAAATTGGAAATACGGAATTAAAGGACTAAACAGATTCATCAGTTAAACAAAACGGATTAATGAAAGCAGCAAACAGAGCAATTCAAAAATGTCCAGGAATGGGACGTGGAAAGCATGCGTGGGTCCTGCCCATTAACCCAAACTGGACATTTTCCAATGCGCTTACTTACGGATTGAAGACCTTACCGTGGCTTAGCCGACGATCACGACGAAGAAGGACGTCTTCAGATGCTTGCAACTTCGGGGTAGGAGAAAAAGGTGTACAAAACACACAACTCCAAAGCCGTTCAAGTTTTCTACGCATGAATGGGTGTGGGGAGCGGTTGAGAGAGAGAGAGACGTGGGGATGTGGGGGTGTGGGGGAGTGGCGGTTGAGGGGAGAGAGAGAGAGAGAGAGAGAGAGAGAGAGAGAGAGAGAGAGAGAGAGAGTGGAAGGTAGCGTGAAAGGGAGAGAAGGTGCTGGTCGTCAGTCGTGGATGGGAAGAGTTTTTTATTTTTTTTTAAGAAAAAACAAGTCGTGAAGGAGTAATAATTATTTTAGGTGGGTTTTTTTTTGCTTAAATGTCCAAAATATCCAATATCCTCACAATTAACTGTTTTATTTTGTATGTGTGTTTTTTTAAGAGGGTATTTTTGGAAATGAAAAAGTATGACAAAAAAGGGAAGACACCAAAGGGGTGCTCTCCTTTTATATATTAGAATAGTTATCACCGCAGGAGAATCCGAGAAAGATGGAAAAATCTATCGAATGACACTTGATGCGGATGGAAGTCTATTCGCTTACCTTGGATTCGAAAGGCAACTGGTCGGTTATGTGGCATTCGACTAGAGATAAGTGCGCCCCCAGAGGCCTGTGCGGGCCAAACGGGTATTGCGTTCTCCAGAACGATAGCAAGGCCGATTGTAGATGCCCCCCGGGATTCGATTTTTATAGATCCCAAGGATTGGAGTCTCGGGTGCGGGAGGAATTCCGCAGCAGTGAGTTGCAACAACAACAATGGTGGCGATGTTGAGCTCGTAATGACAGAACTGGAAAACACGTTATGGGAAGACCAATCCTATACAGTGAGCGTATTACCCAGCAAACAAGACTCTGGACAATCTTGTTTGGAGGACGGTCAATGCGAAGTCGCATTATACAGCGAAGGAAAATATTGCCAAAAACTAAAGCTTCCTTTGGGATACGGAAGAAGATTGCTAATTAAGCAGTTCACAAGTTGCTTTCATCAAGGTTGCTTTAACCAGAAAACTAAGAAAGAGATGAGATTAGAATGTTGGTGAGCAACAAACTTGATTTGATTTAGATAAGCGAAAAGTGAGTGTACGAATAAGTTAGGTTATTGATGAAAGAAGGTGAGAAGTTACATAATTGGAAGTTGTTGTCTTTGATCTTTATGCTATACTAGTATAATGCTCGTGCTTCGCACGTTTCTGCGTGTGTAGACACCCCAATTTGGAAATTCTGGATACCTTTTAAGTCCCCAATGATGATAAACAAAGCATGATTTAAACATTTGGATTGATCTAAACCTTTTGGAGCACTACCTTTCGAAAACCGTAAACAAATGGCCGATAAGCTTCCCAACAATGAAAACATACCTTGAAAGCTTCAAACAATGCTCTTTGTACTCAAAGGAGCGAGGAAACACCTTAGAACTAGGTATGAGAGTGCCAAGTGACACTTAGAATGAGTGAGTACGTGTTTTGGCCATCGTGGTACCAACGGTCTTCGGAATAGTCTGCTTTCAGCCCATTTTTCATAAATCAAACTTCCTTATTTTTATGTTTGGAGTACACCATCTTCTAGTACATTCAAAACCCTCTTTATCGATATATAATAAGCCTTAATCCGATTTGAAATGAGGAAGATACAAGGATTTTGCCTAAACTTCTTATTCGACCACCTGAGGGTAAAATTGTCATATCTTTTTATGTACAGCATACTTTTGATCCAAACCACTTGGGTTAGAAAGTGGACTTAACGAGCTTTCCAACGGTTCGAAGAACACCCAAAACTGAGTTCAGGAGTGTTCGGGGCGGCCTTGCGAAGTTCGGCCTGCTGAGCAGTCGAACTCTACCGCGCAGTAGAAATATTTCCACCGTACCATCTCTCTAGACTTAAGTTAATGCGGCTAAAATCTCCACCATGCAATAGAACAATGTCCACCGTACGGTACACATCTCTACTGTACGGTACATATTGCCGCCTTTATTTTAACTTGACGGGCAAGGTTCCACAGTCTTAGGCCGCCATAGCCCGCCATATCCCGCCATAGGCCTGCAACAGCTCGTTATGTGCTTGAAGGCCAAGCAAAAGCCTTTGAATTCTTCCTCTATAAATACCTTTGGGTGTATTTGGAGAAAGGGAGATTTTTGATAGAAAAAACAGAGAGAAAAACAGTCTCTGAAATCCAAAAACAGCTTCAAACGGTTTTGAAAATCAATACATCTCTTCATTCTTCTTTCAAGCACTAAAAATATCATCTTCTTTCCAAAACCATTTTCAAAAGCAACCCACAATCCAAAGACAAGACCCACACCCTTTTTGCCGTAGTATACCAAAGCTTACGAACCCGGTCGTTCGAAACCGTGCCAAAGACATTGCCATATCTTCAATCATCCAAAGAAGGCCTGCATTTCAAAAGGTATGATTTTCTGCTTTATACTCTGAGGGGTACACAACTAATCTCAACTGGTTCCTCATATCAGTTCTGGGCCTAAATGATTTAAACATTGTAATAAAAATAAAATTGGAACCCCGCATTAGTCCACTGTACGGCACATACATCCGCCGTGCGGGAGAACGTTTCCAGGGGACAGTTTTTGTTTAGGCCTCATTTGTTATTCTTTTCATGACAAATAATCTGCAGTAAAATATATACTGTTTTCTGTTTTGGAGTTACATGCCGTGATAAACTATTTTTGGGTAAACAAAACATGTTCAGTTTTTTATATTCCCTTTTTGAAATAAGCATTAGTTGATTCATGTGTAAACATGCATGCATACCTTAAATGACCACATGCTAGATTAACCTTGTTTTAAACTGCCAACCATGAAGCCATGTGCCGTACGGCACAACTTCCTGCCGTACGGTGGTGTTTCTCGTGGAACAAAATAACAATCAGTTGGCTACATGTTATTTTCTGCAATTAAAAGTTAGATTCAAGTATGCCTGCTGTTGATGTCTGAAACTGGACGGTCAATCCGAGCTCCGTCTTCAAGGAGTTCCTGCAAAACAACGTCCGGGGACTGGGGGTGTTGCCAGTCGGGGACCCTCCGATGGCTAAGTTAGTAAGAGTATGTCCGGGTAGAATTCTATGTGCTCTGTGTATATCGAGTAGAGTACGTACCGTAAACCCATGGACGAGTTGCCCATTTATAGGCGAGGTGGTTCGTGTCCCTGCGAGGGGCACGAAGGTGGTAGATCGTGGGCCACGACGACGGTTGAAGTCCCCCGAGATGGGGGGACTCCCGTCCGAACTGGAGTGAGTGGTGGACGTGGGAGTCATGGCTCCGTAGTCCAGGAATCCAGGGGACGTGGGGTTGCCCGCCTCACGTCCGAGGATACCGGCGGGTGTAACCGTACTGACCCAGTCAGTGCTTATCCTGTCGTCCCAGCGAGGTTGGAGGAATCTGACCGAGCGACTTGAATATGACCGAGCGACGGCTGTCCGACCGAGCAGGTCACCTCTTGACACGTGTCGAAAGAACAACGCTCGATAGTAAATGCCTAAAAATATCCTCATCAGTTGCCCCCCATTCCCAAGTCGAGCAGAGCGAGCCTCGACGCTGGGAATAATTGCTCTGCTTGCGAACGCGGTGCTTGAGGCAGTTAATGCGAGGGAAAGAAGTCTCCCTTTACCCGAGGATAATGATGAGTAACCGCCAAAATATACACCCCACGTGAAGTTGGGTTTTCCAAATTTCGAAATTCCCGAGATACGAGGATGGCTGCGGTTGGGGATCTGGCGGCAGATCCTGCTTACTCATGATCGGACGGTCGAGAAGTCCCAGGATTTTCCTTGATTCGCGCACCCGAGGAAGGGTATAAGTATGATCATGCAGCTATTCCCCAACACTCCTCGTTTTCTGCCCCCCAAGTCGATTTACAACGCTGGATCCAGAAACAGACGCCAATCCGGGTGACCCGATACCCGGGGTTGATTTTCCCCTTCAAGCGATCGAGCCCGTGGTTCCTCATTACAGATTAAAGAAATTATTTGGTGCTCTTCGCGTGTGGAACCAGTTGTTGCGATTCCGTTTTGAGCGACAAGCCCTAAAACCCCTTCTCCATTCGTACACCAGTCAAGAGCCGTTCTTGCACTTTGTGAGGGATCTTTCCCGTCTTGCTTCCGATTCCCCTGTACCTGAGATGGAAGAGACTGCCCCTGCCAATGTCATCGATGTGGAGACCGCTGTCAAGGTCCCGTCCTTTAGGGCTGAAACGCTCGTGAGCGTGATTTACGAGGAGGACCTGGGGACGATCAGAGCGGCCTACCAGATCCCGGATTCTGTGACCCTCCGAGCGACCCGTCCGGAAGAGAGGGCTTTCTCCTTTGCAGAGGGCGAGGTGTGTGTCTATGAGCACGCCTTCTTCGCTGGGCTGCGAGTCCCATTTCCACGGATCGTCCGAGAGCTGTTGGGCCGCATGAAGCTTGCCCCTGGGCAGCTTATGCCAAATGCTTGGAACATCTTCTTTGGGGCATTCATGATGTTCGAGGCGCTGGGTGCAGAGGGCCGCCCTATGACGATCAACGATTTCTTTTACTGCTATACCCCGAAGGTGGGAGATGCGGGCTTCTGGTACTTCCAAGCACTTGACGGTAGCCAGATTGTGTTTGGGTACCCGTCGTCCGTCAAAAAATGGAAAGAGAAGTTCTTCTTTATTTCTGGAGAGGGATGGGAGTATCAGAGTGATGAAGTGGTTGGTGCCAACA
The DNA here is from genome assembly GCA_018127125.1 of Rhododendron griersonianum. NCBI lineage: Eukaryota > Viridiplantae > Streptophyta > Magnoliopsida > Ericales > Ericaceae > Rhododendron > Rhododendron griersonianum. Next base: position 34,484,992 of record CM030797.1, on the reverse strand, counting down.
CCCCAGGGATCCAGACAGTGTGGGGAGACCCCGAGCCGAGTTACTTCCGGCGGGTGGAGAACCCCAACCCAGACATCGACGGACTGATTGCGGCCATGCGGAAAGAGAAGATCCCCTTTGAGGAGTTGGTGAACCCTCAGAAGCTGTTCGACCACCTACTGGGGCCAAATCCTGCGGGTAACGTTTTAATCCCTTCTCCTTATCCGTCTTTGACCGCGTCCTTCCCATTTTCTGACTATTGCTTTAATTGTGTTCTCACCTCCAGATATCAAGCCGTTTGACAAGGTGGCTTATACCCAGATGAGGGCCCGAGCGGCCGTTCCAACGAACCTTCCGCCAGCGGCTCCCACCAGGCTCTCCCGCCTGAGGATTGGCAAGGAGATTTTGGAAAAAACGCTGGAAGCAGCCGGTGGATCGGCCCTGAAGGCCCTGGGCAAGAAGAAGAGAAAGAGAGTTGCGGAGATAACCGACAAAGACGAGGCCCTTGTCGCGGAGATGGCGGACCCCGATATTTCGATCGGCCGGGTGTTAGAATCCCTCGTGAAAGAAGGTGAGCTCCCCGGTCCGACCGAACAGAAGAAAAGCGAGAAAGAACGGCCACCCTCTCCAACGGCAAAGGACCCGATTTCTTTAAAGAAAGTTGCATTCCAAACATCCCCCTCTACCCCTGCAGCCCCGTGGACGGAAACAGAGATGGCAAGTATGGCTGGGCTGATATACCCAGCGGCGAACGACTACGCAACAATCCCGGTGAAAGGGAGCATCATGTCGGACCCGTCTGCCAGCCACCGAGCGTTGAACGCCTTTGTCCAACCTGTCTACGACGGCCTTGCTTCACTGCCGACGGAGAAGCTGCTGAGGAACTTCGAGCTGCATCTGAGTAGGGTAAGTGTTGCTTTTCAATACCCGCTCTTGTGACGAAACCCCTTGATGCCTAATGACTGTTCCTGTATTCGTTATCTATAGGCCATTGCTGAAGGAGTAGTTGTTGCTAGGAGGCTGGCCGACCGAGAGCTAAGGCTTCATGGTGTCATGCGCCAAGCCCTGGAGTGTCGCAACTCCTTGGAGCAGCTAGAGAAAAATCACTCCGGCTGCCCTTCAGCACTGCAACGAGCCGTGGAGGAGGCCGGCCGAGCGAGAGAGGAGGCGGAGCGGTTGCATCAAGCGGCCAAAGAAGTTCAAGAGAAGTCTGAGGCAGACCTGAAGAACTTGAGGGAGGCCTTGTTAGGAAGGGAGGAGGAGTTGAGAGCACTGAAGCAGGCAACCGAGAACACCACCACCCGGCAGTCCACCATGATCCTGAAGCTTCAAAGCGATCTCGGCCAAGCGAGGGCCGCTACTGCCCAGGCGGTAGAGGAGTACAAAGCTTCTGACGAATGCGCTAGCGAGCAAATGCTGTACTTTTCTGGTGGCTTCGAGCAAGCCATTAAGCGTGTGAGGGCCAAGTATACCGACTTGACCTGAGCGAACTGAAGCCTGAGCCTCCGTCTGATGTGGAGAACACCGAGATAGGTGGTGCTGGAGGTGATGACGAAGATGACGACGCCCAGAGCTGAACCTGGCCGGCCTCTATGCCCAAATTTCCTGTGTTTTTGTCTTGACGTAGTTTGCTTTATTCTCGCAACTGAAAAACCTGTACTACCGTATAATCAGGGGAAGTGTGCACCACCGTATAATCAGGCATTCCACCGTATAACTGGGCATTCCACCGTATAATTGGGTATAACAATATTTTCTTGTTTGTTATTCCAAGATGGAGAACGGGGTTCGTCCCTCTAGGGGCTTGACCGTTGTTGTTGTATCTGTTTATCTGTTGCTTGTCTTTGATTCCGCCCCACGAGAGTTTAGGGTGGAGTGTCACACTGAATGATCCGTCGAGAGCCGAGCGAATAAATAGGTGTTGAACGAGCGTGTCTGTCAGACCGAGCGGTTCCCCTCGGGAGCACTGGATAATCTCAATGATGGGCGAGAGAGGCTCACCGAATCAAGCAGATTTGATCATTAAATGCATGCTTTGTACAGATAAGAAAGTAATCATGTGAGGTGCACTTCATTAATTAATGCAGGCTATCCCGTACTCTTGGGCTGACGCCCAGACAAATGAGTGGTAGTAATTACGCCGTCGAGCGAGTGATTGTGTACGCTCTGGCAGTCGGCGCAAGTGTATCCCGCTAAACGAGGAGAGCATTCTGGCTAGACATCAAAGTAGTTTAGTTTCCCAAGGAATTTTAACAACACTTCCACTTCTACCGCCATTAAGGCAGTTATTAATTGATTCAAATTTCGAAAGAGTTGGTTGATCTCTCCTTCTATAAAAGCGGACCCTTGGTACTCCTTCTCCCCCACAAAACTTTTCATTTCTGAGGGAAAGAGAGAAAGGAAAGAGTCTGCAAAATGTCGCGTGACATCAACAACACTCTGGAGAACCTTTGCCAGCAGGTGCAGGGACTGAGAGGTGTCGTGGAGGGGCTGTCAGCGAGGGTGGAGGTGATGGAAGACACGGTTCGCAACGCGGAGAAAGTGGTTCGGCTCTTGCTGATAACAGGCTGGAACCCCCTTCATGGCCCTCGGTCGGCGACTCCATCTCCTCCACGGGGAATGGTAACCTCCCCTGAGGGCTCGCCGTCGGCCTCCCCCGAGGCCAAGAGAGGGCGCGAGGACGGGCCACACTAATGGCCTCCTGCGGACTCGCTTAGGTTTCAGGGTTTTTCTTTTTTTTTTTTTTTGTAACGGGAGTCTTCCCCCTCCTCTCGAATTAAAAGAGGGGTTTAGTTAAATGAAAAATTTCCCTTTCACCATGAAACCTCTCTGTGAATGACTGTACAAAAAAGGTAGGCCTAGAGTCACGCAATATGGTTACTCATGCATAAAGCTTAAACGAAAGTGAAGTGATACCGTTCACCCTTTGAAATGCTGCAAGAAACTGCTGTGTATTAACTCGTTTAGTTCCGTCGCCTGTTTGAGGAGAGTCTGTTTGTTTCTTAAGATCATTTGTTTATAGACGAGCGCCGTCCTGGCAGGAGAGCGTGTTAACTCGCTGACCGATTGAAGAGGGCCATGTTAGTCTCTTCAAATCGTTTTATTTATAGACGATTGCCGTCCTGTCAGGAGAGCGTGTTAACTCGCTGACCGACCGAAGAGGGCCATGTTAGTCTCTTCAAATCGTTTTATTTATAGACGAGTGCCGTCCTGTCAGGAGAGCGGCTGACCGACCGAAGAGGGCCATGTTAGTCTCTTCAAATCGTTTTATTTATAGACGATTGCCGTCCTGTCAGGAGAGCGTGTTAACTCGCTGACCGACCGAAGAGGGCCATGTTAGTCTCTTCAAATCGTTTTATTTATAGACGATTCCCGTCCTGTCAGGAGAGCGTGTTAACTCGATGACCGACCGAAGAGGGCCATGTTAGTCTCTTCAAATCGTTTTATTTATAGACGAGTGCCGTCCTGTCAGGAGAGCGTGTTAACTCGCTGACCGACCGAAGAGGGCCATGTTAGTCTCTTCAAATCGTTTTATTTATAGACGAGTGCCGTCCTGTCAGGAGAGCGTGTTAACTCGCTGACCGACCGAAGAGGGCCATGTTAGTCTCTTCAAATCGTTTTATTTATAGACGAGTGCCGTCCTGTCAGGAGAGCGTGTTAACTCGCTGACCGATTGAAGAGGGCCATGTTAGTCTCTTCAAATCGTTTTATTTATAGACGAGTGCCGTCCTGTCAGGAGAGCGTGTTAACTCGCTGACCGACCGAAGAGGGCCATGTTAGTCTCTTCGGGTCGCTATACTAATTCGTGGTTTCCCGGGACAATCATTGTTCGAAAAGTTGTTAAGACCATCTTTCGAAAAGAAAAGACAAGGATATTCCCATTGATGATTAAAAGAGAGATTACAAATCGATCGTCTAGAAACTCATCGAATGGGATAGGGATAGGCGTATAGCCTAGAAAAAGAACAGCACTAGACCCAACTGTACGAGGGTCGAGAAACAAATTTAAAGAAAAGTAACTTGGAATTTACTGGTAATAAATTTTCAGATTGTCCGCGTTCCACGGGTGAAGGAGTTTCCAACCAAACATGGTGACCAATTGGTATACCCCGGACTTGATGACTTTTTGGACCTGGAACGGGCCTTCCCACTTCGGATTCAGCTTACCTAGCTTCTTCTTCTCCAGCACCTTCTTTAAGACTAGATCACCAACTTGGAAAGCTCTATGTTTGACCTTCTTGTCGAAGTAAAGCTTTGCCTTCTGTTGGTATGCGGCCACTCTGACTGCGGCCGCTCGCCTGGTTTCCTCGAGCAAGTCAAGGTTTAGGCTGAGGGCCCTCTCGTTCTGCTCTGCATTGTAGTGTTGAACCCTGTAGCTTGGGATAGCGACCTCAACTGGGATAACCGCTTCAGAGCCAAAGGCCATCTGGAAGGGAGTTTGTCCCGTCGGAGTACGCACAGTGGTGTGGTATGCCCAGAGGGTGCTTGGTAACATTCCTGCCCATAACCCTTTGGCGTCGTCCAGCCTGGTTTTGATGATGCCAAGAAGGGTGCGGTTGGTGACTTCCACCTGCCCATTGGCTTGAGGGTGACCAGGAGTTGCGTATTTGCATTTGGTGTTGAACTGCTCCCAGAAATCTCGCATCATCTCATTATCGAATTGCTTGCCGTTGTCCGAGACGATGGCATTGGGAATTCCGAACCTGCAAACAATGTGCTTCCAAACGAAATCTCTTGCTGCCTCTTGAGTGATTTTGGCGAGCGGCTTTGCCTCCACCCACTTAGTGAAATAGTCGATAGCGACTATGGCAAACTTGTGCTGCCCTGGCCCCAACTTGAAGGGGCCAATGATGTCGATCCCCCATTGCGCGAACGGCCAAGGGTTATCGATGGGCGTGAGCGGCTCTGGAGGCTGATGGGGAATGTTGGCGAAGCGTTGACATTTGTCGCATCGGCGCACGAAGTTGTTGGAGTCGGCCTTCATGGTGGGCCAATAATAGCCCCCTCGGAGTGCTTTGAATACCAGCGCTCGGCCCCCGGAATGGTTGCCGCAGATTCCTTCATGAATCTCCCTCAGAATGAATTGGCCCTCCACATCTGAGACACACCTGAGATAAGGGTAGGTGTAGCCTCTTTTGTAGAGGGTGCCATCCTAGAGGAGGTATCTTGCTGACCGGTACCTGAGCTTCTTCGCTTCCCTTCTGTCCGAGGGAAGTTCCCCATCCTGGAGGAATTTAATGATGGATTCCACCCATTCTGCATGGGAATGGATAACCTGGACCTCCTCGGGTTTTTGGTCATTGATACTTGGTTCTGCAAGGTACTGGAGAGCAGTCATGGGCCCCAGGTGTTCGTCAGGAGCACTTGCCAGGCGAGCCAAGCAGTCCGCCTTTTGGTTTTCTTCACGTGGGACCTGCAAGAACGTCACCGTCTCGAAGGTTGCTCTGATTTTGGCGACTAGCTCTGAGTACTTCTTCATCTTCTCGTTTTTGGCCTCAGCTTCCCCGTTGGACTGATGGATCACTAACTGGGAGTCGCTAAGGACTTTGACCACTTTAGCTCCCATCTGTGAGCATAGTAGCAACCCGACAGCGACTGCTTCGTACTCGGCCTCGTTGTTGGTTGCGTTGAATCCGAACCGTAGCGCATACTTCATCTGCTCACCGAATGGGGAGATAAGCACAATCCCAGCGCCGCTTGCGGATTTGTTGGACGAGCCGTCTGCGTAGACTGTCCAGCATACCACGTCTTGATCCTTTGTTTTGACCACACCATCTTTATCCTGTAAAGGGTTAGTGAATTCTGCCAGGAAGTCTGCCATGATCTGTCCCTTCCTTGCCTTGCGCGGTTGGTAAACAATATCGAACTCACTGAGCTCGATAGACCACTGGATGAGTCGACCGGACAACTCAGGCTTTTGAAGCACTTGCTTGAGCGGTCGGTCGGTCAGCACCACAATGGTGTGTGAGCAAAAATAAGGACGCAAGCGTCTCGCCGATATAACCAAAGCAAAAGCTAGTTGTTCAATGAGTGGATACCTGATTTCAGGGCCGCGGAAAGCTCTGCTAACATAGAAAACTGGCTTCTGAATACCTCGCTCTTCTCTGAATAGGGCTGAACTGACTGCGTTTGGGGAGACTGCCAAGTATAGGTAAAGCTGCTCTCCTGAAATGGCCCGGGAGAGTAAGGGAGGAGAGCTGAGGTAAGCTTTTAGGTGCGCAAACGCTTCTTCGCATTCGTTGGTCCACTCGAAAGCTTTCCGCAGAGTTTTGAAGAAGGGGAGGCACTTGTCCGTCGACCGACTGACGAATCGGTTGAGCGCTGCTACTCGCCCGGTAAGGCATTGAACCTCTTTGATCGTTCTTGGTGCCTGCATGTTGATCACTGCTTGAACTTTCTCGGGATTGACTTCGATTCCTCTCTGGCTAACCATGAATCCAAGGAATTTTCCTGCTCCTACACCGAATGTGCACTTGGTTGGATTAAGCTTCATGCCAAATTTTCTGAGGATTTGGAAGGTTTCAGCCAAGTCGGTTGGGTGATCGCAGGCTGACTTGCTCTTAGTAAGCATGTCATCTACGTATACCTCCATATTCCGGCCGATTTGCCCGGCGAACATCTGGTTAACCAACCGTTGGTAGGTTGCTCCTGCATTCTTTAGTCCGAACGGCATAACCCGGTAACAGAATAGCCCTCGCTCGGTTATGAAAGACGTACCTTCTCGGTCGGCCGGATGCATCAGGATCTGATTGTACCCAGAGAAAGCGTCCATGAAACTCAAGAGTTCATGCCCCGCTGTTGAATCAACCAACTGGTCAATCCTGGGGAGTGGGTAGCTGTCCTTCGGGCAAGCTTTGTTCAAGTCTTTAAAGTCCACACACATGCGCCAGTTGCCATTCGCCTTTTTGACTAGCACTACGTTGGCCAGCCAGTAAGGATATTGCACCTCCTGGACGAATCCAGCATCGATCAGCTTCTGAATTTCCTCGAGGATGGCATCGCTTCTCTCTTTTCCGAAGATTCTCGGTTTTTGTTTTACAGGCTTGAAGGTAGGATCCACGTTCAGGTGGTGGGTCATTATCTCGGGATCGATCCCTGTCAGGTCCGCATGAGACCAGGCGAAGACGTCCTTGTTATCTTTCAGGAAAGTGACCAACTGCTCCCTTAGTTGAGTGGGGAGCAGCGAGCCAATCTGAAGACACCGGCCTTCTCCTATGTCTGCCTTGTCCAGCTTTTCTACTGGTTCCGCGTGAATTTCCTCCTTCCCGTCGCGCACTTCGAGGGCATCTACCACGAAGGTTTCTTGTGATCGTTTCTCTTTAAGGGTGGCGACGTAGCATTCTCGTGTTGAGGCTTGATCTCCCTTCTGAGACCCCACACCGTTCTCGGTTGGGAACTTGATCACCAGATGGTACGTGGAGGTAACCGCCTTCATGCTATTGAGGGCCGCGCGCCCAAGAATTGCGTTATAAGCGGAGGGGCAATCCACAACGAGGAACTTGACCATTTTCACGATCTGGCAAGGCTCAGCCCCCATGGTGACTGGGAGATCAATCGTCCCCATGGGTTGAACCTTTTCGTCGGAGAAACCCACCAACGGGGACCGGACAAGCTGCAGTTTGTCCTTTGGGATCCCCATTTGATGGAAGGCCCCGGAAAAAAGGATATCTGCAGAGCTTCCATTATCAATAAGGACCCTGCTGGTTTTGAAGTTTCCAATAGTGACGGTGATCACTAGTGGATCATCGTGAGGGTGTTGGACGCCTGTGGAGTCGCTGGCATGAAAACTGATGGTTTGCTCTTCCATTCTCCTTTTCTTCCAAGGCCTCTCGGTGTGGAGGATCTCTGTCGATCGCAACCTGCGGGCGTGGGCACGTCTGGAAGTATTGGACTCGCCACCCCCGGCATACCCACCAGAGATAGTGTGGATTTCTCCAAGTGCTCTGCGGGGTTCCGGATTAGTGCGAGGGTTACGGTCTTCCTGCCTGTCCTGGTGCTAGGGCCGAGCGGATGGCTCAGGCTTGTCTTGAAGGAACCTCCGCAAGCGCCCGCGCTGGATCAGATTCTCAATCTGTTTCTTGAGCTCAATGCAGTCGGAGGTGTCGTGTCCATGATCCCTGTGGAAGCGACAATACTTGCTTCGGTCTCTAGGGACCCCTGGTTTCATTGCTTTTGGCCAACGAAGCTCTGGATCGTTGATCAAGTGAACCAGCACCTGCTCGGGCGTTGCGTTTAGCGGTGTGAACCGTTCGAAACGTCCTCGAACACGTGGACGATCCTCCCCTCTCGACTTCTTCTCCGGCGTGGCCTCCTTCTGGGGTTTGGAATGCTCCGCTTCATGCCTCCGTTTACCACTGCCTGATGCTTCATCCAAGTGACGTCGAGCGGCCATCGCCTCTTCGGCGTTGATGTGCTTCTGAGCCTTGTTCATTAACTCCGCCATGCTAGACGGCGGCTTCTCCGAGATAGATTCGAAGAATTTGGTAGGCTGGAGCCCACCAATAAAGGTGGTGAGAGCCACTTTGTCGTCTACTTCGTCGATTAGGAGCGCCTCATTGTTGAAGCGCTTAAGGTAATCGCGGAGCGATTCTCCTTCCTTCTGCTTGACGTTGAGAAGGTAGGTAGCTGGTCTGTGCTGACGCCGTCCGCTGTAGAAATGCTCGATGAATAGCTTGCTCAATTCGTCGAACGTCCCAATTGAGCCCGGCTTGAGCTTTCCAAACCAAACCCTGGCCGAGCCTTTCAAAGTAGTGGGGAAGGCTCGACACATGATCTGGTCCGGACAAGCGTGCAACGTCATGAAGGCCTTGTATGTCTCCAGATGGTCGAGCGGGTCGCCCAATCCATCAAAAGGCTCAAGCGATGGGAGCCTGAACTTTTGAGGGAGTGGGTAAATAGTGACTTCGGCCGTGAAAGGGAGATTGGTCTTCTGAACCAGATTCTCCACAGTCCTGGATCCTCGATCGTTAACCTGCTTCAGCACCTGGTCCATCTTCTCCTGCAGTTCTTTGAACGCAGCCCCCTGAGCCAATGATGACCCAGAGTTGGGAGCATTCCTGTGTCGGAGGGCGACGAAGCTATTATCGCCAGCCGCCGTGGACTGGCGATGATCAGCTGTGTCGGAGGGGTCCCCACCATGGTGGGTGCCCTGAATCTCTGGTGAATCTCCGCTCGCCTCCCGCTCTTCGTCCGGGGGAGTTGGTTGAGGGAGGCGTTGGAGAAGCTCCGCGTTTTGCTCCCGGAGCTGATTAACCATCTGAGTAAGTTGATTAACCTGCTCCTGGAGAGGGTTACCACGGTCTTCTCCATCTGGGCCGTTTCGTTGGCTTCCGGCTCCCGTGTTGACCATTCTATGGAGTTTTGAAACAGTTGAATTTATGAAGTAGGAAACTCGTCGCTTCCCACAGACGGCGCCAAACTGTTGATGTCTGAAACTGGACGGTCAATCCGAGCTCCGTCTTCAAGGAGTTCCTGCAAAACAGCCTCCGGGGACTGGGGGTGTTGCCAGTCGGGGACCCTCCGATGGCTAAGTTAGTAAGAGTATGTCCGGGTAGAATTCTATGTGCTCTGTGTATATCGAGTAGAGTACGTACCGTAAACCCATGGACGAGCTGCCCATTTATAGGCGAGGTGGTTCGTGTCCCTGCGAGGGGCACGAAGGTGGTAGATCGTGGGCCACGACGACGGTTGAAGTCCCCCGAGGTGGGGGGACTCCCGTCCGAACTGGAGTGAGTGGTGGACGTGGGAGTCATGGCTCCGTAGTCCAGGAATCCAGGGGACGTGGGGTTGCCCCCCTCACGTCCGAGGATACCGGCGGGTGTAACCGTACTGACCCAGTCAGTGCTTATCCTGTCGTCCCAGCGAGGTTGGAGGAATCTGACCGAGCGACTTGAATATGACCGAGCGACGGCTGTCCGACCGAGCAGGTCACCTCTTGACACGTGTCGAAAGAACAACGCTCGACAGTAAATGCCTAAAAATATCCTCATCACCTGCTAATGTTCATATTTCCAGCAATTACTTGTTTTATGTGCCGTAAACTGTTTACGTGAATAAAGTTAAGCAATAAAATGATTTTCAAAATTCCACAAATATTAGTAGAGCCCGATTTTTTTTTCGGGCGAGGGGGTGCTTTTCCAAACAAAACCTTCCCCTCTCATAACCTGGCTCCCGAACCCAAAACTCTCTGTTTTTTTTAGACCAAAACCTTTTCAAAAGGGCAAAAGAGTCACATTTTTTCTCAAATACGGTTTCTCAGGGACAATCCTTTTCAAAACTTGGGTAGCGACTCTCAAACGAACCGACTATTTTCCCCCTTTTTGTAAACCTAAAAATACAAAAATAGAGACGGGGAATTTTTCCGGGCATATAGCCCACAGCGTGCTCATTGATTTAATTAGTAGTCGGGAAGTTAATATACATATATTATTTTTGTTCATACCACCAACTGCATACTTTTCGAGTACGTTCAGCGGTTTAACTCTAACAGCCATCACTCAATTATCATAAAATGGCGAAACTGTGATAAACTCGAATTTTTTGTAATTATGCTTTGGACAATTAAAATGATACCAAAATCAAATCTTTCCAAAAAGAAAGAGGTAAAGAGAAAGGCTACTTTGATTAACCTTCATTTATGAAGATTAACACTATAGAATTGTGTAATAATGTTGGTCTGTTGACATTCTCTCTATAGGCAGTTCACAAGTCGCTTTTATCAAGGTTGCTTTTACCAAGAAAACTAAGATAGTGATTAGATTAGAATGTTGGTGAACCATTAAGGGTTTTGTTAATATGTGTCCTGAAAGCACATGATAAAATATTTGATAAGGTTCATTAAATGAGATCAATTAAATCCCACTATTGTAGAAAGTAGTGCAAGTAGTTGGAACATTGGATGAAGAGTAAAATTTGTTTAGGAGACTAAAATATCCCTTAATTTTTTCCTCCACTCCATTTCATTTGTGTTCCTCCTTTTTATTTTGTCCTTTCATCTTCTTGTCTTTTGGCATTTTGGCTTGACATTTGTCTTTCGTACGTGGCATTTGTTTTTCATTTGACTGTTTTAAAGTATATGTATTTATCCATTCATTTAAATGTTCAGCAAACTAAGGTGTACAATTTTTGTTTACTGACTTGTAGCTATCATTTTATTGTAATGAGGTTAATTTGTTTATATACCAAAGTTAAAAAGAGAGTTTTTTCACTTTTTTTTTCTTTCTCAAAAAAAAAAAAAAGAGTTTCGATAATAAAAAAAATTGTACTTTTTCGGCTCCTCTTGTAGACGAATCAATAAGTCACAAAAGTTCGACACAAAACTAACAAATACAATAAAAATTGAAAAAAGACAACAAAAAAAGAGAGCTTTTTGACTTTTCTTTTTTGTCTTTTTCCAAAAAAAATGATTTTTCGATTAAAAAAAATTGTACTTTTTTGGCTCCTCTCGTCAAGATGAATCAATAAGTCACATAAGTTCAATACAAAACTAACAAATACAAAAATAATTGAAAAAAGACAAAAAAAGAAGAAGAAGAAAGTCGCTGCCTACTTTTTAATCCAAACCCACTCTTCATTAGCCATGTTGTTTCTCTTTACTTGCTGCTAATGGGTTATGGCGCCACTGTGTATGACTAGTACTTGTAGGAAAAATGTTACTACCTGGACGCCAAAAGACAAGAAGGTGAAAGGGCAAAATAAAAAAAGGAGGGAACACAAATGAAATGGAGTGGAGGAAAAAATTAAGGGGTATTTTGGTCTCCTAAACAAATTTTACTCTTCATCCAATATTGCAAGGAAAATGATTTTGCCACTCACTTTTTTGTTAACGCCACTCCCTTGCAAGTGTATTTTTGCACCAAAAATATACTTGCAGATGAGTGACATTAACAAAAAAGGGAGTGGCAAAATCAGCAGCTTATTGCAACTACTTTCACTACTTTCTACAACAGTGGGGTTTAATTGATCTCATTTAATGAACATTATCTAGTGTTTTATCATGTGCTTTGGGGGCACACATTAACAAAACTCATTAATTTCAGTAACCATTCTTTTTTTTGCTCGGCAAAAGAAACATTTATTAAAACTCGAAAGGGGTACATCGAGATGAAAGAGTTTGGCTGTGCCCAAAAATACAACCACATCCAACCGACAGTTGGACGCTCTCCTAAAAACTAGATTACACTCTCAATTTTCGGACACCGTCTAAGAAGATCTTGAACTCCTCAATAGTGTAGACTTTGATGTCGAACTTCGCCTTTATCCACATTGCTACTCTAGTTTTGACTAAATCCCCCACCTCCCAAGCTTGTATCGATGAGTTGTTGAAGATAGAGTCGTTTCGTACCAACCAAATGGACCATAGCGTAGCATAGAAACAGATTTCCCAAACATATTTTTCCAAGTTGAAAAATCCATTAGTAAACCACCACTTTGCTAAATCTGGTACAGAGAATGGGCACACCCATTTGATGTTCCACCAGTCTAAGATAATCGACCACACATTCCAGGAGAAGTGACAGTGGAGAAACAAATGCTGATGGGTTTCCAAATGCAAGGAACATAGAGGGCACAAAGCTAACTGAATGTCATTGATCAAGTTTCGGCTAAGAAGGACTGACCTCGTAACTGCTCTTTCCTTTACCGCCATCCAAGCGAAGATTTCGACCTTAGGAGGGGCCAAATTCTTCCAAAGAGAGCCCAACAAAGTACAACTCAAATGGTTTCGAAGTTCCCATTGCCCATAAGCAGACTTGACTTAAAAAATTCCATCACCCGTCCATCTCCACTGCAAGGTATCAGGCTTCGATGGGTTTAGAACAACTAGTTGGAGTCTCGCTTTCAAGTTCTCCATCTCTTGCTTCTCTCGGCCAAACATGTCTCTCCTGAACAATAAATCCCAAGATCCCTGTAGACACCTCCCAAGCGGGGCATCGCCATACAGATTGATTGTTTGTTGCTCGATTGGTTGCTTGCTTCATAAACCAAGATCGTGGACATTCCCATGGCTAGGAATATCACCACACGATAGCGGTTATCATCAAAATAGAGTCGCCACCTAGTTTATTAAAACTAGGAAAACAAGTAGAGATTCTGGGTTCGGGAGCCAAGAGTACAGTAAGGGGAAGGTGTTAGGCATCCCTCTCTGCCCAGCCGTGAGACTGGCCCATAGTTATTCAACATAAGACATGTAGATGCTTTATTTAATTCTAACACATAGTCCGTTTAATTATGCCTTTAAGCAGTTAATGGTGAGCCAGTGCGATAATTAAAGCATACATCAGAAAGCTGAACAAAACAAACTGTCCCAGGGAAATGGATCTCTCGGCCGGTGAATGGATTTCACGGCCGAGGGATCCCACTGGATTGATATATAGGCCGAAGGATTGATCCCCCAACCGATGTTCTTCCTCACACCAGAACAGATATTTAACAGATAATCAAAATTCTATGATTAATGCATAAAAACGTAAAAGAGATCAAACCATAGGCCCCTGGGCCTCACACCTTGATCCCTCAGTAGCTTGATTGCTTCGGATTAGAAGGGATTGACTGATTTGCTTCTCGAAAACCCTAGGGTTAGGGTTTGTACTTCGGGGTTTGATCGTTCGGGATGTGGCTGCCTTTGGAAGGTTAGGGCTTCTATGGAGGGAATATGTGAGATGATTTCTGCAGAGTTTTGAGGTATGAGATGGAGGAATTGAATGTTAATTTTGGAACCCTAAGGCCTCTTTATATAGGCATAGGGATGACTCACTCCGGCCAATCAAATGGCGTGAATCAAAAAGGAATTCTAGGGTTCAAAGATCTCTAGACGCGATCTATTTCGTAGCCCGAACGCATCGGAAAAAGGCTGCTAGGGTTTTGGTGCGTCGATCAAACGACTGACAGAACATTCCAGAATTTTGGAAAAAGACGTTCTGGCGGCCGATGAATCGATCTTACGGCCGAGGAATGGATTTGGCGGCCGGGAAATCGATCTTACGGCTGAGAAATGGATTTGACGATCTGGCGGCCGAGGAATGGATCTGGCGGCCGAGGAAACGATGTTGCGGCCGAAGGATAGATCTTGCGGCCGAGGGATTGATCTCTCAGGGAGATTTTCAAACAACAGGTTGCTCGGGTGAGGAAATGATGTTAAGGCCGTGAGATCGATGTTACGGCCGACAGATGGATTCTCCTAGGCTTCTGTATTTTCTGTCTGAGAGGCTATATGGCTCTGGATTGGGTCCTCTAAGTGGCTCAAAGTTCTTACCGAAAGTCCTAAGGTTCGCAAGAAGGCAATCAGCAATCACTGTATCCATTTCATCATCGGGATGGTCCCCAAGGTGGGACTTGAAATAATTGTTAGGCCAAATTGGGGTGTCTACAATCCCGCACTCCTCAAGTTGCTGATCAATACCTCTTTTTGTGTAGATAAAGAATTTGTGTAGATAAAGAAAACAGCCTGGGGTAATCTTCTTTCAACGCCGACTCACCTAACCAGACATGTTCCCAAAACACAATTGCATCGCCTGAATTTACCTGGACTCGAAAGCTATCCCGAATGGAATAGGCTAGTTGGGATGAGGGGCTATCCAAAGAGCATATATCTGTCCATATTCTTGATGATGAGCCAGAGGCACGAACATAGGGTAACCAACAGTTAGCATCCAATCCGTATTTTCCTTTGATCACTTTCACCCATAGAGCTTCTTTATCCTTGCCGAATCTCCACCACCATTTTGCCAAGAGGGCTAGATTCTGTTGCGCCAATTTTTTGACCCCCAAACCTCCATTAGATTTCTTTCGGGTAATCTCGTCCCACCTAACCACGTGCATTTTCTTTTTATTAGTTGTATCACCCCAAAAAAATTGTCTCTACAATTTTTCCAATTTCCTTGCATCAGTTGTTGGCATTTTAAATAGGGACATAAAATATATGGGAATGTTTGCAGTGTTTGAGTTCAAAAGAGTCAACCTTCCCCCAGTAGAAATACAATGAGAATGCCAGATACTTAACACCTTCTCGGTCTTTTCAATGACGGAGTCCCAAGTCTTGATCCTCCTTGGGTTAGCACCTAGTGGTAGACCAAGGTACTTGATCGGTAGTTTCTCCACTTTACAACCCATAATTCGGGCCAAGGAAGAAGTTGCTTCAATTGGAATGTTCACCCCACAGATTGAACTCTTTGAGAAATTAATTCTCAGGCCAGACATTAATTGAAAGCACCTCAAAATTCTCTTAATATTTGCCATCTCCTCCGGGTCATTATTACAAAAGAGAATCGTGTCGTCCGCAAATTGTAAATGAGAGATATTGATACCATTACTCCCCAGGTTGGTTCCTTTAATTATATTCCGATCCTTTGCTCGTTCCAACATTATGTTGAGGGCCTCCGCAACGATGTGAAAGAGAAAAAGGGATAGAGGGTCGCCTTGCCTCAGCCCTTTTTTGCGTATGAAATTCCCGAGAGGGTGAACCATTGATCAAGATGGACATTGATACCGAAGAGCAGCACTCTAAGACCCAGTCCCTCCACTTGTCCCCAAATCCCAACCGCGATAGCATACTGCTCAAAAAGCTCCAGTTGACACAATCGTATGCTCTTTCAAAGTCTAATTTCAAGATAATACCCCCATGTGATCTGATTTTCCAGCTATGGATTGCCTCATTGGCTATTAGGACTCCATCTAGAATTTGTTTCCCGTGAACAAAGGCAGCTTGGGCCTCCCCGATAATTGATCGCAACTGCCCTTTAATTCTATTCGCTAAGACTTTGGACAAAACCTTATAGACCCACCCCACCATACTAATGGGCCTGAAATCTTTAAACGAAATGGGGCACGCTACTTTAGGAATCAAAGAGACAAAAGTGGAATTGATACCTTTGGTGAGCTTCCCGTTGGTGTGGAACTCGGAAAAAAATTTGATGATCGTGTCCTTCATGAAAACCCAACCTTTCTTAACAAAAGAGAAGTTAAATCCATCGGGTCCAGGGGCTTTGAAATTGCTACAATCTTGCAAAGCTACCATAATTTCCTTCTCCTCGAATGGTTTCTCAAGCTGCATTGCACTATCCGAGTCAAGTTTCCTAGAGAAAACACCTCCCAAGTCTGGTCTGATCCTTCTCTCTTCTGTAAAATTAACCCGAAAGTATTCTGTTGCAGCGTCTTTAATCTGTTCGGGATCCACCAACATACTCCCATTCACCCTAACTGAACCCACCAAGTTCCTTTTGAATCGGCTGTTTGCTGAAGCTTGGAAAAACCTGGTATTTTTATCCCCGAGTTTCAGCCAATTTACACAGGATTTTTGCTTCCAAAGAGATTCCATCAAATTAGAGAGTCTCCAAAAATCATACTTTAAAGTACATCGCACTGCTATTTCCTCCTCAGTCAATTGCCTTGCTTCAGAAAGGGTATCAAGATGGTGGAGCTTGGATTCAGTATCTTGGAGAGCGCAATTAATATCCCCAAAGTCTTGCTTGTTCCAAACTTTCAATCTAGCCTTCACTGCTCTCAATTTCTGGACAATGATGAAACCAGCCCATCCATGCACCGTAGCCTCCTCCCACGCTTCTTTAGCTACCTTCATACAACTTGGATCAGAGAGCCAAATGTCCAAAAATCTGAAAGGTTTTGGGCCCTAATCTCTATTATCATCCACCAATAAGATGGGGCAATGATCTGAGACTGGCCGAGGCAAACCCCATTGCACCACCTTAAACCTATCAAGGAAGGCTTGGGAAATTAGAAACCTATCTAGACGGCTATGGATGGCATTGTTGTGGAAGTTGGTCCAGGTAAACTTCCTTCCCAACATAGGGATATCCATAACTTCCATATGGTTGCTGAAATCCAAGAAATCCTTCATCCCCCTATCTAATCTCGTACAACCGACCCTTTCGGAGACGTCTCTTATTTCATTGAAGTCACCCCCAATACACCATGGTTCCTCATAGTTTGCTTTGAAGGTCAGAAATTCGGCCCATAGATCACGACGGCTAGTATAACAATTGGGGGCATAGACATTCGCTAAAATACAAGAGAAATCACCGATCGATCCTTGCAATAGAATGAAAGATTTATTAATAGTCACATTAGTTGGAGTAAAGAAAGTGTTATTCCACATAGACAAAAGACCCCCTGATGCTCCCTCAGAACTTGAACAAACAAACTCCACATTGCTAGAACCCCAAATTCGTTGAACTGTAATACGATCCACTGAATCTAATTTTGTTTCTTGAATAAACACCATATCCGGTCTTTTCTTCTTAATCAGTTTAGCCAAAAATCTTTTTTTTACATGACTCCCCAAACCTCTAATATTCTAAGAAATTATCTGCATAAAACTTGATGAGGCCAAAACCAAACACCAACCGTAAGGTAGAGATCAAGCTACCCTAATTACCGCCTTCCCTATCACGCAGGGAAGCGGCCTCCTTAGTTTCAAGAAAAATCATTTTCTTTAAGACACGATCATCATCAGGAAGGAAATTAACGTTCAATTCCGCACCAATAGCCATAGTTGCCCTTACCTCATCAATGATATGCTGAGAGCTCTCAGTGGATTCAGTAGAGGGATTTGACTCAGCTTCCTCTTCTTCTGATTCTCCTGATATCTCCTCATGGATTTGGATGAGGTTGGACAGCTGCCGGCGACGTCTTCTTCTACATTCCGCATTATTAAGATCCACCGTGAGGTTGATACCGGAGAGAGGCAAAGTCTGGGGCGCTCCATTCTTCTGTTGTGTGGAACCAACAATGGAATCCTCAAGGTTTTCAGAGACCGAAGCCCGAAGTTTGGGATTAGGCAAAGATGGACATTTTTGGGCCTGGGATAATGGCAAAGCCATCTCGTCCACAGCCAAATCTGGGCCACTATTACTCTGTTTGCCAAGGCCCACAGGAAAACCCACAGGTGGGCTTTAAAGTAACCCAATTGGATCCCTCTCTTCAAGCCCATCTCGGGCCCTTAAGTTTACTGAGTCTTCCACAAAAGATTCAAATTCCCCTTCAACGTTTAAGAGTCCTCCACTGCTTTGCATTAAATGCAAGTCACTATCCCTTTGCTTAGAGCCTGCACCTCGACCAGACCCGTCTCTTTCCTCTGACCCTCCATCAGCTTTGCAACTCTGCTGACTCTGATTTCTTCACCAGCATCCCTTCTGTCATGATAGCAACTTTCCATGTCATCATCTTCAACCTCCCTCCTCACCATCGCCAGTCCCATACCACCTTCCTGCTGCAAATTCTCAATTTTTTCCTTTACCCCCCTTCTAAACTCCATTCCAAGCTCGTCTGGGTTGGCACACGAAGATTCCTCCTTGACCAACACATCATACCTCAGCCCACCCACATCAAGCCGAATCCACCGTTCGATCCTTGATTGTTCCTCTGTAGCTATAAGAACTTTTCCTTTTGTAAAAGAGAAGTCCTTCAATGTTTCATCATCCACCCTAATGAAATATCCCTAAATCTCCCCAATGTTCTTAAAAGATTCAGCATTCCAAGAGTTAAGAGGCATGCCATAACAACTAAGCCACACAAACCTTTCAATACTTGCTGGTTCACCCTGCCATGGTTTGACCAAAGTAAACCATTGAGCCATCCATGGGTCTTTAATGAGAACGTCCCTAACTTCAATGTTTGGAAAGGTAATGAGTACATGTCTGCCTCCCATTGCTCGGAACTGAACATCCTTTCCAAATGCCTTGTTGAAACTCCCCTTTAGAAACTTCAATGAGACCACCCTATTCATGATAGCCACGGCACTCCGCAGTAACCACCCACCTCCAGCACCATTAGATTTAACACTAATCACCGATTCCTTTGAAGGTCCTGGGATTCGAGGTTCGCCTCTCAACACCTGAGCAAAAGAGCCCCCACAAAATTTCCCATTCCAAACAGGCCCTCCACCCCCATTAATGGTATGCTCCTCGTTACCCTTTTTAGTGATGGTGTTAATCCTCTGCCTGGGCTCGAGTACCCTGTCCTCGGAGAACCTAGGCACTTTGGGTTTCAGCAATTCCTTCCTCTGTCCAAAACAGGCCTCCTTGACATAAAGTCTCTTGTCATCCACCCAAACTCCATGCATTTTGGAAACTGCCATGGCTGCTGACACATGGCAACCATACCTCACAAACCCAAACTGACACCCAGTGCGTTTACTTCTCTTCTTTGGAATGAATGCGTCCGTAACTACACCAAACTTATTAAAAGTCCTGGAAAGCCAGATGAGATCCCTTTCCTCAGGAATGTTGTCAATGAACAG
Source organism: Rhododendron griersonianum (assembly GCA_018127125.1). Lineage (NCBI taxonomy): Eukaryota > Viridiplantae > Streptophyta > Magnoliopsida > Ericales > Ericaceae > Rhododendron > Rhododendron griersonianum. Next base: position 34,465,761 of record CM030797.1, on the reverse strand, counting down.
GGTAAGAGATTCCTTATCCACTGACTCCCTTCCACCACGGCTTCGATGGTTCCTAATGACTGGAACCCATCCACCGGAGTTTACCCTTCCACTCTCTTTCTCTCTCTCTCTTGCTCTCTCTCTTCTCTTCCATTTTTAGTAATCTTACTCTTTAAGATCTAGAGTTCGACAATAGTAACCATTCTTTTTCATGAATTAAATGTTACTCCCTCCGTCCCTTTTTAAATGTCCTGCTTCGTAACTCCAACTTATTAAAAAGACATCATCATTATACCTTTCACATCAACTTTTTCCTCCACTTTCCCTACTTACCCATCATCATTACACTTTTACTCACTAACTTTTCAAAATAGAATTTACTTTTAGGGACAAAGTAGACAATTCACCAACTTTTACCCACTAACTTTACAAAATAGACACTTATTAAGGGACAGCCCAAAATGGAATACTGGACTGTAATAAAGGGACGGAGGGAGTAATATCATCCTATCATAACAATATGAAAAACAAAATTACTATTTGAGATAGATATATCGAGGTGAATGATATGATGTATGATATATGTCCTTGTTGAGCGTGATGAGCAATAGATTGAAATGAACATATCAGAGCTAATCTGCTGTTAATCTACGGACCGTAACTTAGTGTGAAAATCTTATCTTTGACCTGTGATGTATTTTGATTGGACAATTGGGATTTTAGGCTTATCTTCGTTTTAGAATTTTTCATATAAAGAGGAGGGAAGAATTGAGATATAGTACTCCCTCTGTCCCTTTTTAAGTGTCCTGTTTCGTAATTTCAACTTATTAAAAAGACATCATCATTATACATTTCACATCAACTTTTTCCCTCATTTTCCCTACTTACCCATCATTATTACACTTTTACTCATTAACTTTTCAAAATGGAATATATTTTTAGAGACAAAATAGACAATGCACCAACTTTTACACACTAACTTTATAAAATGGACACTTATTAAGGGATAGCTCAAAATGAAATACTGGACTCTAAATAAGGGACGGAGGGAGTATAAAAATCTCATCAGAATTGCATTTGGCACGGGGGCTTCGTTGGAGCCAACCTCATTACCATTCTTCTTTACTTTTGCTGCCTTCTCTTCTCCCATTTTTGTCTTCCTCGCTTGCTTGGCTTTTAGATTGAGTGCGACTTTAAACATGTTTTATTTATTCGGTTCTTTATTTTATTATTCTTTTCCCTACTTCTAGTACCAACTATTTTCTTGTCGCCCCAAATATGATTTGCCCAATGTTTTGATATTTGGGTAAAGATCGAAGTTTGAGTTTGCAAAGGAGGAATGAAGCAACAAGATCCGAGTGTGTGCTAGAATAACAACAATCATGAGAATAATAATATATGTTGTTCATTAATTTGTGAGTGTAATGAATTGTAGGATAATTAGTGTAATGAAGTAAAAACTAAGGGCATCCTCATTGTAATAAGCAAATGGGTGTGGATAAGTAAATATAACAACAATGCTCAAAAAATACCTCATATTATAATAAATAAAGTTACAAGTCTTTTAACAAATAACCAAACTTCACCCATTTCATAACCAAACTTAACAACTTTTATCAATAATCAAACTCAAAACTCAATAACTCAAAAACACCTCACATTGGAATCGTCTCATCAAGACGAATAATTTGGTGTGGTCGGGTGCGTGATTGAAACTCATTTGCGATTGGACAAATGTACATTGTGTATCATGGGGGGATTTTTTGGTTAGGGATGTAAAAATAACCAATGTAGAGGTAGAAGTTATTAAGTTTGATTATGGACTAAATGGATAATCAAATATTGACGTGGCATATTTTGGCTATTGGTTTTTTATTATTACCATTGCGGATGCTCTAAGTGTAAAAATTAGCGTAATCCGTGTAATCAGAACTACCCTCTAAAAAATATAGTTTGACTGTGCATAGAAGCTTTATTTATTTCATCTTATTATCCTTTCCTTTGTTGGAGTTAGATAAAATTTCATGAGCAACAAAAGAAAATATCTCTTTTTAATAAATAAATAAAAACATATAAATTGCAATATGCTCAACCATTTGGGACATAATCATTTCTTCCCAACTCAAAAACCTTCTACTTTTCCTTAAATAGATTTTGAGGCAATATATACAAAAGAAAATGTACCTTTCATGAAATGTCTAGATTAGTAAATATTAAGCTTTTACGTCTTTCGTAGCCAAAAGCGTTTAAAATCGAGGGCGTGACATATATTCTATAAATACAACCACGATAACCTATATATGTGGGATAAATATGATGCAATAATTACAAATATGTGGATCAAATAATATTTACTTAAACCTGCAGGGTTAGAATGTAATATTACAAAGATGTGGGATGGATCATGTTTGTTTGAAACTTTAAGGATATAGGTAATAAAATCCATAAAATTCCCAACTTCATTCGTACAGATTACTGAAAAAGTATAAATAAATAAAAAAAAAACCCTACTAAATAAATAGTCAATTTCAAGCCATAAAGACTCATGAAGAAAATTGGACCCGAACACTATATCTATAATACAAATCATGACGGTGTAGTAGTCCACATATTTTTCCTGCACAAATCTTGACCGTTTGATTTAACACACATTTTTCTACATAAATCTTCACCATCTATTCATTTTCATTCTAAGACCCCATCAATAAATCTAAACGGCAAAGCAATTAATCAAAACGGCAAAGCAAACACGATTTTAATTTGGAAAGCAATATATGTGGGTATTGAAACGGCAAAACAATATATATATTCCTTATGGGTATTCTTTATATATGGGTATTGATTGAAACTATTCTTTCTGAAACGGGAAATAGTAAACTTTCACATGATTTTACGCTGATATTCCCTAGCTAATACCCTACCCTTTCTATTTTTTAATTGGGCACAACTAATGCCACGAAGGTTTATTTTAATGCCACGACACTTTGTGTGTAGTCACTATTCTACTCCTAAAAGAGCCAAACAGCCTCTCTCTCTCTCTCTCCTAGTTCAACTATGTCCCTCGAGAAGAGTGCAATCCACTTGTCCTCTTTTCTTTGCACCCACTTTTCTCTTTCTCCTTTTATTTATTTCTATCCACCATAACCAGGGAGCAATCCTAATTTCGATATCAAACAAAAAAGTCACGGTACGAGCAGAGTATAAAAATTTACAATCCTTTTAGGTATACAAAAAGAAGCGGAGAGACTGAAAGTTTTAAAATCACAATCTATTTCTGCAATTTCCTTTCTATCTTCTTACGATTTGGTCTGACATTGGAGATCCTTTGGACAAGAGCCAAAAAAATGCTGATAATGGTCTGGAGGCCGCGGTGGTCCTCGATTTCACGATCAGCCCCCGTCATGCACACAGAGGGTGGGTACGAATGGCAAGAGGTGTGAAATGCTCATCATCAACTTCAAATCCATTTACGTTCCAGTTCTAGTCGTTTCCACCGGCCATGAACGATAGAGCTTGAGAGAGGACAAAAAGAGAACAGAAGAAATCAAAAGCATAATGGGTCTTTGGAGATAGAGGCAGAGGTCAGGAGTCACGTGAAGACTAATTGAGGGCAATAGTGTCAGATTACACAAATTGTCGTGGAACTAAAAAAAACCTTCGTGGCATTAGCAGTGCCCTTTTAATTTTATGGTAAACCTACAGATTACACATAATTATATTCTTTACTCTCTCGCTCTCTCCTCCCCTATCACTCTGCTTCCGAAACGGCAAAACAAGAATTAAGGTGAGTATATTCCATTGTTTTCTTTCGGTTCCCAACGCACGGTTCTCTCTACATCTCCTCTTTTGTTTCTCTCTATCCCCTTACTCTGATACGCTTTAATGGTCTACTATATCTTGCTTTCCTTTTTTTCAGTTCTTTTTTTATCAGCTTTTTACATGCATAGGTTTTATCATTTACTTCCGTGTTCTATGTTAAAACTTAAAAGAGTTAACTGAAATTATTCATGTTGCATTCAAATACAATATTTGGTTCTTTTCCTTTCTTTGTACTTGGTTGTAAGGTCGTTAGTATAATCGATGTAGATTATAGTGATTGTGCATTCATTCAAGGCTTAACTTCTCAAACGAGGGAGAGAAGTGTTCCCTAAAAGAGCTTAACATTCTTTTATTGCCAAGTCTTTTATTCCTTTGCTCTGAAAAATGGAAGCATGGTAATCTTAATACGACCGTTATTTTGATTTGCAATTTCTATTTTGGTTATCTTAATAATGATTCTTTTTTGGTATGTTTTTTTCTTCTTCATTTTCTATTTCAAAGTTCACTCAACCATGCACATTTAATAAATCGAGGAAACTGATAAGGGAAAAAAAACATAATTCCTTCTATCGTATGTGTCAGTGTATATTGCATGGGAGGTACTATTTTGTATAAATAAAAGAGAGGGTTGATTTACCCTAAAAATTGCCCTTCATACTTCTTTGACTAAAGAAAACGGTTGTTTTTTTAAGTGCCGGACCACAACGTCATCTATGTGGGGAATGTAAATGAAAATTCATGGGTATCTTTTATCTTTCTTTCGGTAGTTTTAAAAAATAATCGAAGTTGAATAACAAACTCTGAAGCATCTCTAAACTGCACCTTTGTATTCTTTAGCACCAACCAATGAATTTCGCAGATAATTTTATCCAGAGTGCAGTAGGCGCGGGCCATTAACTAGATGGTTACGGTGTGCAACTCCTAAATCTAATTGAAGGGAACTTATGTCCAACATAATAGCTTCAACTTGAGCTCACATCATATGTAGGCAATTTTGCTGATCGTCAAACAATACGCTTATACCATTCAGTGTCCAGGGTAAAATGATTTTGATCAGGAATTAATAATAGCCTTGAAAGGTGTTGGACCTAAGAGAATAGGAGGAGGACACTGAATTGTTTGATAATTGTTCGAGCCGTGCTTTCAGGCACGGGCGAACCCTATTTCTCTACATAGATTATGCGAAAATAATAGACATTGACAGTGATGCACTAACTAATTTAATCTTGTCAATATTTTGAGGAGCAATATGAAGCAGCAAAATAAAAACCAACGAATCACTCTAATTCTAGGGAGGATAAAGTTTGATCATATTTTCGGATTTTTTTTATGTCACTCATAACAATATTGATGTATATTTCTTTCAATGCTTGTGATTAGTTCAGTGGCCAAACTCGTGATTTCCCTTAAAGATGTCACAGATTCGAGATGGCGTGGTGGATTCAGAATTGAAGACCCACTAACTGTCATTACTTTTTTCATAAGTTTTTACTAAGAATATTACCTTGAATCTCATTTAAACAATACAAATAGATAACATGAAATCAACGGTAAAAAAAGTACTCCTTCCGTCCCTTTTTAAGTGTCCTGCTTCGTAACTCCAACTTATTAAAAAGACATCATCATTACACCTTTCACATCAACTTTGTCCTCCATTTTTTCTACTTACCCATCATCATTACACTTTTACTCACTAATTTTTCAAAATGAAATACTCCCTCCGTCCCTTTTTAAGTGTTTTGCTTCATAATTCCAACTTATTAAGGAAACATCATCATTACACTTTTCATATCAACTTTTATCTCTATTTTCCCTACGTACCCTCTATGGAGATATCATCATTACACTTTTACTCACTAACTTTTCAAAATGGAATATACTTTTAGGGGCAAAATAGAAAATGTACCAATTTTTACCCACTAACTTTACAAAATGGACATTTATCAAAGGACAACCCAAAATGGAATACTGGACTCTAAATAAGGGACGGAGGGAGTAATTGATAACTAATTCTTCTGAAAAATACTTTGAATATATTTTAATGAAATACTGCAAGTATCTCTAATTTCAGCAAATTGGTCTAAAGTCCAAAAGAAGAGGTCACAAAGTAGATTTAGTCCAGCTTAATTTTCAGTGATGTGTAAAGTCCATTAACAAAAATGTTTTGGAGTTTAAGATCCGTGAAAAGACCAAATTGCCTTTAATGAGACAAGGGCCTTGTTTGGCTAACACAAAAAATGTCTTTTTTCAATTAAATTGACTTTAATGAGATAAGGGCCTTGTTTGGCTTACATAAAAATGTCTTTTTTTTTATTTTGACCGGTGTTACCGGAGTTGACTGGTGTATCTGTTCATTTTTGGTATATCTGTTGATTATTTTTTTTATTTTTTTGACCGTTGACCAGCGTTGACTGGTGTTGACCGACGTATCTGTTCATTTTTGGTGTATCTGTTGATTTTTTTATTTTTTTAACCATTGACCGGCATTGATGTTGACCGGTGTATCTGTTGTTGATATCTGTATATCTGTATTTTAAGTGGAGGTTATGGTGGTAGAGGTGGTGGTGGAAGTGGAGATTGTAGATCTATTTTGTTATATCTGATATTGATATACCTGTATCTGTTTTGTGTTGGTGTATCTATTTAGGTGTATTGGTATATCTGTATCTGTTTTGTGTTGTGTTGGTGTATGTATTTTGGTATATTTATATCTATTTTTTTTAATCCATTGTTGGTATATTTGTATCTATTTTGGTACATCTGTTCTTGATATAATTGTATCTGTTTTGTGTTGGTGTATCTGTTGTGGTATATCTATTATATCTGTTTTGGTGTATCTGTATCTTGTATATTTGTATTTATTTTGTTTTAAGAAATAAAAAAAAGACTTTATTGTGATTGTGGTGGTGGCTGTGGAGTGGTGGAGGTAGACATGGTCGTGGAACTGGAGTGGTGGTGGTGGAGTGATTGTGGAGGTGCTGATGGGTGGTGGTGGTGGTGTGGTGGCGTGGTGGTGATGGAGGTGGTGGTAGAGGTAGTGGTAGAAGTGGAGGTTGTGGTGGTGGTGGTGATGGTGACGTCGTGGTGGTAAAAGTGGTGGTTGAGTGGTTGAGGTGGATGTGGAGGTGGTGGCGTGGTGGTGATGGAGTGGTGGTATAGGTGGTGGTGGAAGTGGAGGTTGTGGATTTATTTTGGTATGTCTGTTGTTGATATATCTGTAACTGTTTTGTGTTGGTGTATCTGTTTTGGTGTATTGGTATATCTGTATCTGTTTTGTGTTGTGTTGGTCTATGTGTTTTGGTATATTTATATCTATTTTTGTGTATCTATTGTTGGTATATTTGTATCTATTTTGGTACATCTGTTGTTGATATAACTGTATCTATTTTGCGTTGGTGTATCTGTTGCGGGTATATATGTAAGTTTTTTGTGTTGGTGTACATGTCTTGATATATCTATATCTTTTTTTTGTTGGTGTATCTATTTTGGTATATCTATATCTATTTTGGTGTATCTATTGTTAGTATATTTGTATCTATCTATTTTGGTACATCTGCTGTTGATATATCTGTATGAAATTTTTTTATATTAGCACCTGACTTTTCACGCAAATCACATAGATACCTGACCTTATCGAAATATCATATAAACATTTGACGTTTTAAAAACACTTATCAATTAAACTCCTACCGTCAACTTCCGTCCAAAAACAAACGAAAAACTTATTTCTCTCTCCAATTTTGCAAGAGAAAAGCCGAAGCAAACCCCAGCAGATATTGTTGATATATTTGCATCTGCTTTTGGTGCATCTGCTGTTGATATATCTGTGTCATTTTTGGGTTGGTGTATCTGTTGTGGTATATCTATTGTATTTGTTTTGGTGTATTTGTATCTGGTATATCTGTATCTGTTTTGTATTGTGATGGTGGTGGTGGTAGTGGCGATAGCGGTGGAGTGGTGGTGATGGACATGATTTTGGAACTGGAGTGGTGGTGGTGGTGGAACAGAAAGGTGGTGGTGGAGTGGTTATAGAGGTGCTGATGGGGGTGGTGGTGGTGTGGTGGAGGTGATAGTGGAGTGGTGGTAGAGGTAGTGGTAGAAGTGGAGGTTGTGGTGGTATGGTGGTGGTGGCATCGTGTTGGTTGAGTGGTGAAGGTGGGGGTGGAGGTGGAGGTGGTGGCGTGGTGGTGATGGAGTGGTGGCATGGTAGGGGTGGAAGTGGAGGTGGTGGTGGCGGCATCATAGTGGTGGTGGTAGAAGTAGTGGTTGAGTGGTGGAGGTGAAGGTGATGGAAGTGGAAGTTGTGGTGACATGGTGGTGGTGGAAGAGGTGGTTGAGTGGTGGTGGTAGAGGTGGAGGTGATGGCGTGGTAGTGATGGAGTGGTGGTAGAGGTGGTGGTAGAAGTGGAGGTTGTGGTGGTATGGTGGTGATGGTGGTAGTGAAAGTGGTAGTATGGTGGTGATGGTGGTAGTGAAAGTGGTGGTTGACTGGTGAATGTGGTGGTGGAGGTGGTAGCGTGGTAGTGATGGAGTGGTGGCATGGTGGTGGTGGAAGTGGAGGTTGTGGTGGCATGGTGGTGGTGGTGGCGTCGTAGTTGTGGTGGTGGAAGTGGTGGTTGAGTGGTGGAGGTGGTGGCGTGGTGGTGATGGAGTGGTGGAAGTGGAGGTTGTGGTGGCATGGTGGTGGTGATGGTGGAAGTGGTGGTGGTGGAGGCGGTGGCGTGGTGGTAATGGAGTGTTGGTGGAAGTGGAGATTGTGGTTGCATGGTGGCGGTGGTGGTGGCTGCGTCGTGGTGGTGGTGGAAGTGGTGGAGGTGGAAATAGTGGCGTGGAGGTGGAAGTGGAGGTTGTGGTGGCATGGTGGTGGTGGAAGTGGTGGTTGAGTGGTGGTGGAGATGGAGGTGATGGCATGGTGGTGGAAGTTAGGGATGGCATTCGGGGCGTTCGGGGCGGATATGGGGATTTCCGTACCCGATCCCCGAAACCGAAATGCTACCCATATCCGCCCCGATACCCGAACGGGGCGAAGAGAAATAAATCATTACCGAACCAAACGGGGTTCGGGTAATCCCCGAACCGATTGGGTAACCGAATTTGCAGTGGTATCTAATTTGTACCCGCCCCGCCCCGAACCGAAATAAAATCAGTCAAAAAATTTCAAGCATTCGTCTTATTAAAAAAAATTCAACTAAAACATGAATTAAACACAAATCAACCACAAATCTGCATCACAGAACTAATAATATCGCCTACATCACAAATCGGCACCACAACAGAGTAAATCCAGGGGTGTGTGTGGGGGTGAACTACCAAACTCTAATCTTTTTGACTAATAAATAGATGAAGATGTATCAAGCCCTAATCTTTTTTCCAAGAAAACATAGAAATCAAGGAAAACAAAAGCTGGGTTTTTTTCAAAATCAAAACTTGATGAGGTTTGACACACCAACATTGAACTCTCAGATCTTTGGAACCCGATTGCAAGATGTAGACTTCAGGCGAGGATGAGAGTCGAGAGATAGAGGGAGACGAACAGAGAGAGAGAGAGAGATCTGATCAAAATCGCCTCCTCAATCCGAAATAGAGAGAGAGAGAGACTAGAGAGAGAGAGACCTCAGAAGCTTGATCTAAATCGCCTCCTCTTCGGCTGAATGAATCGTCAAAATCGGCTCTCCCTCACTGAGGTCTGAGAGTGATGAGAAGTGAGAAGTGAGAAGTGAAAGTGGACTGAAAACCCTAAGACAGTATACGTGAATATATATAGCAGGGGTAATTTTGTAGTATACACATATAGGCCGGGGTAGTTTTGTAATTTACTACTTCGGTTCAGTTCGGGTTCGGTTCGGTTCGGGGTTCGGTTCGGGTATCTGCTGAACCAGAACCGAACCGAAACCCGTTCGGGTATCCTCCATGCCAACCATACCCGTACCCACGGGGAATATTTCGGTTATGGTTCGGGGATAATTTCGGTTTATCGGTTCGGGTACCCATCGGTTCGGTTCGAATTGCCATCCCTAGTGGAAGTGGTGGTTGAGTGGTGGAGGTGGAAATAGTGGCGTGGTGGTGATGGAGTGGTGGTGGAAGTCGAGGTTGTGGTGGCATGATGGTGGTGGAAGTGGTGGTTGAGTGGTGGTGGTGGTGGAGATGGAGGTGATGGCATGGTGGTGATGGAGTGGTGGTAGAGGTGGTGGTAGAAGTGGAGGTTGTGGTGGCATGGTGGTGATGGTGGTGGTGGAAGTGGTAGCATGGTGGTAGTGAAAGTGGTGGTTAACTGATGAAGGTGGTGGTGGAGGTGGTAGCGTGGTGGTGATGGAGTGGTGGCATGGTGGTAATGGTGGCGGCGTCGTAGTTGTGGTGGTGGAAGTGGTGGTTGAGTGGTGGAGGTGGTGGCGTGGTGGTGATGGAGTGGTGGAAGTGGAGGTTGTGGTGGCATGATGGTGGTGATGGTGGAAGTGGTGGTTGAGTGGTGGTGGTGGTGGTGGTGGTGGAGGTGGAGGTGGAGGCGGTGGCGTGGTGGTGATGGAGTGTTGGTGGAAGTGGAGATTGTGGTGGCATGGTGGCGGTGGCTGTGTCGTGGTGGTGGTGGAAGTGGTGGTTGAGTGGTGGAGTTGGAAATAGTGGCGTGGTGGTGATGGAGTGGTGGTGGAAGTGGAGGTTGTGGTGGCATGGTGCTGGTGGTTGAGTGGTGCTGGTGGTGGAGATGGAGGTGATGGCATGGTGGTGGAAGTGGTGGTTGAGTGGTGGAGGTGGAAATAGTGGCGTGGTGGTGATGGAGTGGTGGTGGAAGTGGAAGTTGTGGTGGCATGGTGGTGGTGGAAGTGGTGGTGGTGGTGGAGTGGTGGTAGATGTGGTGGTAGAAGTGGAGGTTGTGGTGGCATGGTGGTAATGGTGGTGGTGGAAGTGGTGAGGTGGTGGTGGAGGTGGTAGCATGGTGGCGCTGGAGTGGTGGCATGGTGGTGGTGGAAGCGGAGGTTGTGGTGGCATGGTGGTGGTGGTGATGGTGGCGGCGTCGTAGTGGTGGTGGTGGAAGTAGTGGTTGAGTGGTGGTGGTGGAAGAGGTGGCGTGGTGGTAGGAGTGGTGGTGGAAGTGGAGGTTGTGGTGGCGGTGGTTGTGGAAGTGGTGGAGTTGGAGATGGTGGCGTGGTAGTTATGGAGTGGTGGTGGAAGTGGAGGTTGTGGTGGCATGGTGGTGGTGGAAGTGGTGGTGGTGGAGGTGGTGGCGTGGTGGTGGTGGTGGAGGTGGTGGTTGAGTGGTGGAAGTGGTGGAGGTGGTGGCGTGGTGGTGATTGAGTGGTGGTAGAGTGGTGGTGGTAGAGGTGGTGGCGTGTTGGTGATGGAGTGGTGGTAAAAGTGGTGAAGGAAGTGGAGGTTGTGGCGGCATGGTGGCGGTGGCGTCGTGGTAGAAGTGGTGGTTGAGTAGTGGAGGTAAAAATAAAAAATCAACAGATACACAAAAAATGAACAGATACACCAGTCAACGCCGGTCAACGCTAGTCAACGCCAGTCAATGGACACTATGTAAATTCTGGACATAATGTCCTTTAGACTTTAAGGGAAAATATTTATGTCCTTATTATAGCAAAAAACCTTATAGTATGTATTCCTACTCAATTTTCCCCTCTAATTTATAAATACTTCAGGTACTTTTTAATGATAAGTACAATACTTCAGGTGTTAGGGGTACATTACTTCCAATAAGACATCCTTTATGTTTAGAGCATACTTCAGGTATTAGGGGTATTCTACATCCAGTAGGGCGCCCTTTTTCTTAGAGCTTTGTATTGATAACGTGTTATAAAAATAAGACAAATGTAGAAGAAACTTGCATAAAAGTAAGACACATACTTAACACAATATGTATATGAAATTAGTTCTTCAAGAATTATTGAGATCAATCATATTCTCATTAGTACCTTTCTGTATAACTTTCTTTTCCTTATCTCTTCTCAATTCTCAAGTGCACTTCCCTACACGACATACATCATATTTATGGCAGAAAGGTACGTAAGAGGTGCTATCAATATTAACTTTTTCAATCAACTCAAATAGTGCCTAATTAGTACTCGGAGTATTATTGTTTCTTTGTCTTCCAACTTGATCTCATTTGTGGTCATCCACTATTTTCATAACACTGAAACTTTTGTTGGGACCATTCTGTGGGGATTTGAAAAATTGGAACCATAATTTCGGGTATTCTTTTGACCTACTACCTTTTTTCTAAATTTGCCCAAAAGCATTCAAAAGGAGAGAGAGAGAGAGAGAGAGAGAGAGAGTGTGAGAGAGGGGTGTTCAACTTTTGTCCCTTAAAAAATAATTAAGTACCTATTTATAATTTTTAAGCTTAAAAATAATAGACTTATTGAAATAAAAAAATATGTAATATGGATCTTACTTGATAGATGTCGATGAGATCTATCAAACCCTGCAAAAAAATTAAAAAATAATTTTTATAAGTTCATTATTTTTAAGTTTAAAAATAAATCCTTATTTTTAAAGTAAAGGAGGCAGAACGGGGGCCTTACACTAAGAAGCAGATTTTTCTACGCGTTTGTAGAAAGACTCTTCTCACTCCAATCAACAAGGCAAAAGGCTCTGTTTGGCACTTGCTTATTCTTGTAACAGTTTTCATTACTCTTTTTCCAAACTCAAATCTTTATTTCCACTTTTTCAATCAAATGAACAATGGGTACAGTATAACAGTTCCCCCCCTGCCCCGCCCCTTTTTTTTTTTTTTTTTTCCGGATCTCACTTTTTAGAAATATTAGACGAGAAAAATCAGTTTCCATCAACTTATAAACACTTGAATTTTCAATCACCGGTATTTGATACTCCCTCCATCTCATAGATATACTGGTCCGCTATTCTATTTTCACATGTCCAAAAACCATTGTAATCGGAGACAATGCAAAGAAAGAAATTTTAGATTTTTGTAAATTAATCCTCATAAATAAATAAAAACAGTTTTATAATTGCTAAAGAAGGTTATTATTTAAAGTTTAAACCTCTTTAAAAGAACGTGGGCGGTGTCTTAGTTGGTCGAGCACCCTTTGCCCCATTCATGTGGTGGCCTTTCCTTCTCCTTCTCCTTCTCCTTCTCCTAACAACTACTCACTTACTTGCTGAAACCAAAAAAATAAAATTTTTAAGAAGACATGTATTAAGTCTTGGGAGTATTAATTTCTGCTAAAGCAAACAAAGCCTAAACCAGCAAAAGTGTTTAGGCTACCAGCTGGGGCCTTTATATAAAAAATATCTTTACAAAATACAAAGTATTAAACATTGACTGACCACACTTCAGAGTCAATTTCTTCCATAGACTACCAGCTAACTGGGGCCTTTATAGAACAACATGCTTTTCTTACATTCAAACTTTATCACAAAATAATACTAAACCAGCAAAACAGTTCGTTCACATTCATGGCTTTTGCCATAATCTTTCTCATTTTCCTCTCATTTTCCACAATAGAAGCTCAACAAAGATCCACAAACATAAGCCTAAGCTCTTTCCTAGCACCTACCGGAACCAACTCGTCCTCGTGGCTCTCACGCTCCGGCCTCTATGCCTTTGGTTTCTACCGCCAAGGCAGCGGGTACGCTGTCGGGGTTTTTGCTGCCGGCCTTCCGGAAAAGACGGTGGTCTGGACCGCCAACCGAGACGATCCACCGGTCCCGAGCAATGCCACCTTGGCCTTTAGTGATGGAAGGCTCGTTCTCAACATTCCACCAGCCAAAAACACATACATAGCTGATGTTGAGTCGATTTCCGCTGCATCCATGCTAGACTCGGGCAATTTCGTGCTTTACAACTCCGTTCGAGGGATAATCTGGCAGAGCTTTGATTACCCAACAGACACCATTCTCCCCGGCCAACGTCTCATGAACGGAAAGCAGTTGATTTCCAGTGTCTCGGAAGGCGACCACTCAACCGGGCTTTTCCGTCTCAAGATGCAAGAAGACGGGAACCTCGTCTCGTACCCGTTGCAATCTCTGGACACCGCCCCGTATGCTTATTGGGCATCTATGACAGACAGATCCGGCAAAAACATCACACTCAATCTTGATGGCAAAGGCCATCTGTATTTGTTGAACGAAACAGGTGCAAACATTACAAAGAATATCACCGATGGAGAATCCGAGAAAGATGGAAAAATCTATCGCATGACATTTGATGCGGATGGAATCTTTCGAGTCTATTATTTGCGTAACTTGGATCCGAAAGGCAACTGGTCAGTTATGTGGTATTCGTCAGCGGATAAGTGTGACCCCAGAGGCCTGTGTGGCCTTAACGGGTATTGCGTTCAGAACGATACCCAGGCCGATTGTAGATGCCTCCCGGGATTCAATTTCATAAATCCCAAGATTTGGAGTCTCGGGTGCGAGAGGAATTTCGCAGCAGTGAATTGCAACAACACCAATGGCGGCAGAGCCGAGTTCACTATGATAGAATTGGAAAGCATGCAATGGGAAGACCAAAATTATAAGTGGATCGAAGTAACCAACAAAGAAGATTGTGAAAAATCATGTTTGGAGGATTGTCATTGCGAAGTCGCGTTATACAGCGAAGGAAAATATTGCCAAAAACAAAAGCTTCCTTTGAGATACGGAAGAAGATCACTAGGCAGTTCACAAGTTGCCTTTATCAAGGTTCCGAAAGAACATGATCAGGTTTTGGCTCCCAAGGGAACTAAGAAAGAGCTGAGATTGGAAATAATCCTAATCATTGTAGCTTCACTTATTACCTTTTGCTTTATGGTCTTAACAATTTCAGGATTTCTTATTTACAGAAACAAGGTTTGGGCATACAAAAAGATTTCCGAAAGGGCCCATATTGAATTCGGCGGAGATATAGTTCTGCGAACCTTTACGTTTGCAGAACTAGAGGAAGTAACAAACGGCTTCCGAGAGGAGTTGGGAAGAGGAGCATCCGGGACTGTTTACAAGGGCGTAATACCGTACAACCAAAAGGTTGTAGCTGTGAAGAAGCTCGAGAAGGCGTTGGCAGAGGGGGAAAGAGAATTCCAGAGAGAGATTAGAGTAATCGGGCGAACCCATCATCGAAACCTAGTCCAACTCATCGGATATTGCCTCGACGGACCTAACAGACTTTTGGTATTCGAGTACATGAGCAACGGATCACTTGCGGATTTTCTTTTCACACTTGAAAAGCCCCAACCGAATTGGGACGAAAAAGTCGAAATCGCTCGCGACATTGCACGTGGCATTCTCTACCTGCACGAAGAGTGCGAGACCCAAATCATCCATTGCGATATAAAACCCCAGAACATACTCATGGACGAGCAATGGTGCGCCAAGATCAGCGACTTTGGATTGGCAAAGCTTTCGAAGGCTCAGGAACAAACAAAAACCTTCACGGGCATCAGGGGAACGAGGGGTTACGTGGCGCCCGAGTGGCATCGAAAGCTGCCGATTACCGTCAAAGCGGATGTTTACAGCTTTGGAATCGTGTTATTTGAGATCATATGTGGTCGAAAGTGCTTGGACTGGAGCCGTAGGGAGGACGAAGCTGTGCTTGAAGACTGGGTATATGATTGTTATGAGGCCAGAGAATTGGGAAAATTGGTTGGGGAGGAAGAAGAGGTGGACATGAGGAAATTGGAGAGGATGGTGAAAGTGGGACTTTGGTGCATTCAAGATGAGCCATCTCTTCGTCCTTCGATGAAGAAAGTTTTGTTGATGATCGAAGGAACTGTTGACATCCCAACGCCTCCTAGTCCTACTTCCTTTCTAAGTGCCATATGATTATGAAGTAATTATTATTATTTTTTATTACTATTCATGTTTTGATCGAATTTGTATGCTTATTATGAGGATTAACAGTATTGTGTAATAATTTCTTGTCATTGACATGGAAAAAATGCAGTTTTAATTGTTGTGTTTTCACTCAGCTGCAAGCTTATGCAATTATTACGTCCTCATAGAACAATAAAAAAAATTGAGGGAAGTGAAATTAAGGGCTAGGTAATTAACAAAGACTTGGTGCGTTAGCACACGGAAGCCAAAATAGGATTCGGCGTCGCGGGTTCCTAACTTCTTCTTGATGCGTTAGCACACGGACCTATCTATGCTGGTGTAAAGATAGTGCATTTTCATAGAGTCAACAAATTATTCTTGACCCAAAACTAAGTGGCCACTTTTTGTTTAACCAGCACTTGGATCTGGAATCCTGTACTGCCCCGTCCGTCAATTGTCCGAATTTTAAAAGAAATCTTCCAAGTAAGAGTAAGTTCTGTTAAAATTTGGACCGTCTAAAAATACTTTTGGATTGTACAATTGAGTCGTGCACGGTGCCGTACTTTTAAGGCGTTGCACCATCCCACCTTCCAGTACTTGTAGTTCTTGTCGGCCAAATATGAATTGACGAAGACTTTTGAGTCGCAATTATTTTTTAGTTCGGTTTTGCACCAAGTATTGAGGGAAAACGATTGGCTAAAAAGTCATGACCCTTTTTGCACCAAGTCGGAGTCATTTGCCCCTCCAATTTGTATGGTCAACTTCGTTTGTCTGGATTTGTACGATGAGTTTAGTTTGTTAAATCTACCATTAGGATTTTGACTGCTAAATTCACATTCTAAATCTTCTAAATTTGAAAGAAATTGGCTCTCGAACTGTCACGTCCCAAATTCGGGAGCATGACCGGCCATGAACCATGAAGCAATCATGGAACACGAAGCCTAAATAAAAATATTCTAACAACTCGAAACCAATAAAAGAAAACTGGATATTTTATTAAAGAAAAATCTGCAACTTAAACCAATATTTTCTTGTAACATGATGGCATAATATATCGTATTTTCCAAACTCCAAATTTCACCATGAACGGCCAATAAATAAAAGTGCGGAAGCTAATAAATAAAAGTGCGGAAGTGGTTTGACACGATAAAAGAAATAAAATGCAAATGCCCTAGAGGTCCAAACGAAAGGTTCCAACAATGCTAGAGAGTCCACTACAATGATCCATAAACTAACATGGAAAAAAAAAAGTGGAATAAATCCGTTTGCTGAAAACTCAGTGAGTAGTCAAGCATGCTAAGGATACAAAGTGGCATACATATAAACGAACGATAACTGAGAATTCCAAAGAAGTGGTTTCAATAAATGAAGGTCGATGGCCCAACAAATCGTATCAATAACGTTGAAGTCAATGGCTCAACAATAGTATCAATGAGGTAAATAACTGATTAATGAAGGGAAATGATATTGCCACACCCTTTTTTGTTATTGCCACACCCTGCAAATGTATTTTTGCACCAAAAAAATACACTTGCAGGGTGTGGCAAAATCACTAGCCTTAATGAATAACGCAAACAATAATTCGAATCACAACAATGAACGCTTTACACCAAACAGTCTGCCCAGGAATATCATAATGACGAACCACAATAACGTGGGAATTCAAACCAAAGTGGAAACCATATCTTCCAATTACCAAGTACCAAATGCCAAATATTTTCTCAGTGCTTAGCTCGTTCGATCCAACGCCATACTTAGAATCTCCACAGTATGGCACCTGAGGCCTTTTCCCTAAGCCGATCTGGAATAGGGTCATAGGGTATATTTCACAAGTCTTTTCCCTATCCGTTGAACACTAGAGTCACAAGGTATTTCACAAGTGTTTTTCCTATCCGTTGAACGTACGCTAGAGTCACAGGGTATTTCACAAGTCTTTTTCCTAGTAGACAAAGTCACCACGATATTTCACGGGTCTTTCCCTTGGACTTTAGCAAATATAAACATAATCCATGGTCCCAAACATATAAGAACAACGGCAAACTGGAGTCACCTGCACCAGGAATATTCCCCGTGCCGGCATAGTCTCAACAACATTATGGAGTCAACAAATGAACAACAAGAAAAATAAGGGCAATCTAGCAATCATAACTTTTATCAATGAACCTTGTATGCCAAACGGTACGTCAATCGTCAGTAAATATGAGAGCAATGATTAAGAATAATATTCATCGGATCACAATGAATAAACGAACTGTCAAGAATTGATAGCTAGAGGCTTAAGAGGATTTCAAAAGAAGGGATCACATGCTTAACTGTAGACACCCTATTTTGGACTTTCTAGATTAGTTTACTTACAGTATTTGATTCTCCGATGATGAATAAGATCAAGAACACCTTGAGAATGTTAGTGTGAATGAGCTTTGAGCGGTTAAACCCCTTCTAAACCCTTTAAACCTAACCCAAAAAGCCTCAGCCAAAACTTTACCTGCATACGCTGGTCCCATACCAGCGTGCGCTGGTCCAATGACCATGTGTCAGTCATTGGTCAGCTTTGACCGTTGACCAGGGCAGGGTAGCTTGGACCTGTGCACGTAGGTCAACCACCAGCGTACGCCGGTCAAACCTTGTCCCATCACCTTTATGTAGCCATGATCTTAGGACTTTTGTGGCACCCCTATCACTGTAAGAAAAATAACATTTTACAGCGTTTGAAAAATGCTATTAAATGATATATACAGCGTTTCTCCAAACGTTGTATTAGCCGATGTTGTTAAAAGTCTTAGACTTAAGACAGAGTTTTTTAAACGCTATAGAATGTAGACTTTAGACAACGTTTTATGACCGCTATAGAATGTGAAGTTTCTACAGCGTTTTGAAAACACTATAGAATGTAAAGTTTCTACAGCGTTTTAAGAACGCTATATTAGCTAATTTTTTGCATTTTCTTAAAAATTCTATAAATACCAATATAAAAGCATTTTCAAATAAGATCATGGTAATTTCATTTAAGAAACAAAAATGATTTATTCCATTCAACACCAACTATTTCCAAATGTCAATATACAATAAACAATTCAACCATTGAATAAAGATTCATTACATTAGCTGGGAAAATAATTCCCCAACAAAAACTACATAAAAGAGTCTGGCTAATTAGACTCGTTGAAAAAAAAACTAATGTAATTTCCCCTTCCTGAAAATGTAATCAACAATCTCATTCTGCAAATTTTCTTTACTTGAAGCTTATTTCTTTGCCGAGCTTATACCCTTTCTACTCCCAAAGCCATCCACATACCTGTAAATATAAATTATTGAAAGGAACACAACATATTAGAAACACGATTAACTACAAAATCAAACGATATTCACCAGAATAGATAACATTTTCAAATGCACGCTGTCATAAGTATAATTTGTTGTAGTGCCACATACTATATGAAGATGATCCCACAGTTATTGATTTCATCATTCATAAGCACTCTCGTGATGACTTTATGAAATGGTCTTAACTAAGAAGCAAGTACACTAAACAAACCAAATCCAAGGTTAATTTAAAAAAGACAAATCATGAGGATAACTAAACTGAAACTCAAGCAGGAAATCGATCTTTGGCAAACTCAATTTTTTTTTTCTTGACAAGTTTGATCCTACTTTCTATGCAAGAAAATCCTATTTCGATTTTGAAATGCAAGGAAATGCCAACTATCTTGTGCATTGGGGTGATATTATGAGTTTATTTAGGTTACTAGCAGAATCTTCAGTCTTATGCTAACTTATTAGAGCAACAAAGGAAAGGTGAAGCAGTGGCCGGGGTTGCCTAGACACTAGAGCTTTTCTAGAATGTGAACCCCTAGATGGTATTAATCTAAATTGACTCTTTAATTTCTATCAACAAACAAAGTACATGTTTCAAACAGTAAATGAATTGGCCATTAAGCTAATTACATACCAGACTTACCAGGAGCAGCACAGAGATCAAAGACGTGATCTCCTGAGGAGATATTCAAAGCCGAAACAGCAGCTCCAGATGCTGCATCAATCCCATATATCTAATTGACAAAAGCCGAGGAAATTGAAGGACACTTATTCAAAGCTGAAATTGATAATTCGACATATCAAAGAGCTAACATAGATTAAGGCAACTACTAACATGCCCTTTAGATGGTGCAACACTTGGAGATCAAAAAGTTTTGCAGAAGTATCCAAACAGAGGGAGATACCAGTCTTAATCATGAAAATCTGCGATTCAAAAAGATATGCAAATATAACTGCTTGAGATAGTAGACATATCTCTGGTAATATGCAAAAGACAGCAAATGGGACAAATCACAGTGAAGCCCCATACATGTATTCTCTTTTTCTAGACTGAAGCAAAAGAAAAGCCTCATATTCTTGTTAGAATGAAAATAAAAAACCAGCTTTAAGTAAACCACACAGTTTAAGAGCATAATCTTCATGTGCAAACCCCTATAGATCATAACCTTTGACGGCTGAGAAAAATTAAAACCACCCCAGCCTCTGGTCTGCATAGCTAACCAAGAACTCATGGGCTTTTGAGGCTTCATTGAGTCACAGGCTTGCATCACCAGCCTCTAAGAGAACCAAAGCTCGAAACAAAACAAAAAAATGCAAGTTTGCTTTCGAGAATTCCTAAATTTTGCAGGCAGGTTCCTCTTCTTTTCGTTCAAACGCAACAGGATAACACAATAGGAATCGACATTGCATAACTCATGCTTCGCCACAACCTAACCGTTGAAATAGGTTGAATTACCCCGAGCGTAGGGCTAGGTCGTTGTCAGCATAAATACCAAAAAGTTTGGGATCGTACCCACAGAGATAATCTCTATAGCTAATTAAGATTTGTAGATGTAAGGGTTTGCAGCGTTTAGACAGCCAACTTTTAGTTTTCCTTTGAAAAAGACTAGAAAATGAGTTTGAGTTAAGAATTAAAGGCGGCAAGGCATAGAAGTTCATAACACCAGTAACCTAAGCCAATTAACTTTTCCCGATGAAAACTCAGTTGAATCACACGGCATAGGTTATCAACCGGAAGATTTAGCAGTGAAAATTGTTAGACTTGATACAGAGTTTGAATAACAAGCTAAACACAAGGCGTGACATCGCTCCCGGAACCATGTGTGCAAGCACATGATCACCGGAGATTAACAACGCCAAGACTTGAATTCAAACTAAATATCAAGGTCATGAACTAGAAGCATAGTTTGGAAAGCGAGCAAGTTCTTTGGTTCTTTTGGCAAACACGAGCCGAGACATAGCTCTCGGAACCATGTGTGCTAGCACATGATCACCGGAGATTAACATCGGCAAGTTTCGTTACATAAAAGGGCGAACTACACACATTTACAAACCAAACCTCAAGTCTTAAGTTGAGAAGAGCAAAATTAACCTAAATCACAAGGTGTTATTCACCCCATGGCCAAGCCTTATCAACTACTCACACATACTCAAAGAACTAAACCTGGTAAGAAATTTAGGCATAAGATTTAACCGATAGAAACGAAAATAAACTTGAAATTATGAAGGATCCAATCCGTACAAGCAACTTTAATAAACGAGAAATTAACAAACAACAATTACCGTAATGTGTTCTTGAAGGAAATACAAAATGAAAAGCTTGAACAACAAATGGAGATCTATCCTAGAGAGAACTAAACTAAAATATAAAGTCTAACTCTCCACTAGGAGAGAGGAGAGGGATGTTTATACAAAAACCAACTTCCTCTCTCAAAATATCTCAAAAGGTTACTACAAGTAGCAAGTTTCCAAAAATGGATAGTTGAAAAACTGTAAAAAGTTGTCCGAAAGCCAACTGTATCCATACAACCAAAACGGTTGTATGGATATCGAGTTGTTAAGCTTGTGCTGGGAATTCTCCGTAAAGGAGCTGTATGGATACAACCAAAACAGTTGTATGGATACGCTGTAACCTGTCCAAAAGATAAGGCCACTGTATCGATACAACCAAAACGGTTGTATGGATACAACCTTGCTAACTACAGAATTGGCCTTTAGCTTCAAAACTTGGTACCCGACGCTTCCAAACTTCACCCGATGCCTAGTATCTTGATCATTGGAGAACGGTGGCACTTCGCCACTTGGCCTTGGAAGCTTGGGCTCCCCCAAGGCATGTCCATGGCATCAAAATCACCCTTGATAGGGTGTAAAACCTGAAACATCCTTAAACGAACCTTACATGCAAAACCTTAATAAAAGCTAAATAAATGCAGATTAATACAACATAAAATGGGACTAAGTGCACCAAATATCTACAATATTGGGTGCTTATCACACCCCCCCCAACTTAAACGTTGCTAGTCCCTAGCAACTAAAGCAGAACACATATAACTAAGCTAAACAATCCTCCCAAAACGAAGATACGAAAACTATGCTCAATAACTACAACTAGGCAAGAGTCCAAAACACCCCTTTAAACTTGAGTATATGCAATCCACGCACAAACATGCCATAAACTAGGATGAACAAACTATGCCATATTAGAGCCATCAAGCACACATGCCTCACAACGAGTTTCAACTCCAAAACTCACAAGGATACGCTCTTATTCGACTTTTCACAAGTGAGATACAAGATACATCCCATGACAAGCGCTAGCGAGTAAATGCAATAGCCGAAGACAAAAAGCTACGCATGCTATCAAAAGGGCGCTTAGAACGAAAGGAAAGCTATGTCTTGACAAGTATGAAAAGACTAGGAATATCACAACTTAAGTAATAATAGATATCGACCATGCATCAAACGGAGTTAATTAGCATACAAAATATCAACGGATGACTTTATTAGCTTATAACGACCTTGGTGTAGACACCTCCCAAACGGGGCATCGCCATACAGATTGATCATGTTTGTTCGCTCGATTGGTTACTTGCTTCGTAAACCAAAATCATGGACATTCCCATGGCTAGGAACATCGTCACATGATAGCGGTTATCATCAAAACAGAGTCGCCACCCAGTTTATTAAAACTGGGAAAACAGATAGAGATTCTGGATACGGGAGCCAAAAGTACAATAAAGGAAAGGTGTTAGGCACCCCTCTTTGCCCAGTCGTGAGACTGGCCCATAATCATTCTACATAAGACGTGTAGATGCTTTGTTTAATTCCAACACATAGTCTGTTTATTTATTCCTTTAAACAGTAATCAAAGTGAGCCAGTGCGATAAGTAAGCATGCATTCAGAAAGCAGAAGAGCAACAAAACTGTCCCAGGGAGATGGATCCCGCGGCCGGTGAATGGATGTCACGGCCGAGGGATCCTCCTGGTTTGATGTACCGGCCGAGGGATCGAAGCCCCGGTCGGTGTTCTTCCTCACACCCGACAGAAAGATTAACAGATGATCAAAACGCTACGGTTAGTCAAAAATATAGTAAATAAGACAAACCAGAGGCCGTTGGGCCTCACCACCTTGATCCCTCAGTTGCTTGATTGAAAACCCTAGGGTTAGGGTTTGAACTTCAGGGTTTGATCGCCGGATTGACGGCTGCCTTCGGGAGGTTAGGGCTTTTGAGGAGTGGGTGTGAGAGAGTATTTTGGCAGAGTTTTGAGGCTTGAGAGAGTGTATACTCTGATAAATTCGTGTGTATATTTTCGGAGTCTAAAGGCCCTTTATATAGGCAATTGGTGACTCACTCCGTCCAATCAAATCATGAGATGACAATTGCAATTGCAATGCATCTCTAACTCTACGTCGTAATCCCTGAGCGTAGCCCGAACACATCGGGAAGGTAGTGTAATCGGATCAAACGTCTGATAGAACACGTTCCAGAGTCTGGGAAAAGGTCGATCTGGCGGCTGAGTAAAGGATATCACGGCC
This sequence comes from Rhododendron griersonianum, assembly GCA_018127125.1. Taxonomy (NCBI): domain Eukaryota; kingdom Viridiplantae; phylum Streptophyta; class Magnoliopsida; order Ericales; family Ericaceae; genus Rhododendron; species Rhododendron griersonianum. Next base: position 34,442,360 of record CM030797.1, on the reverse strand, counting down.
GAGGAATGGATGTCTCGGCCGAAGGATAGATCTTGTGGCCGAGGGATTGATCTCTCAGGGAGATTTTGGTAGCAACAGGTTGCTCGGGTGAGGAAATGATGTTAGGGCCGTGGGATCGATGTCACGGCCGGCAGATGGATTCTCCTAGGCTTCTGTATTTCTGTCTGAAAGGCTGTATGGCTCTGAATTGGGTCCTCTAAGTGGCTCAAAGTTCTTACCGAAAGTCCTAAGGTTCTCAAGGAAGCAATCAGCAATCACTGTATCCATTTCATCATCGGGATGGTCCCAAGGTGGACTTGAAATAATCGTTAGGCCAAATTGGGGTGTCTACAGATGCCCCTCTTTGACTGAACTCAGACGGATCGTGAGACATGTTTGAGTTAGAGTCAAAGTTGTAAAAAGCAACTCAATTTGGTCCAACCACTATTCCAAGGGGTTTTTGAAAAAGGTTTTGTTATGGTCGGGCCGGGAGGCTGCTTACGTATTCCGCAAGGGAAATTCAGACCAACCGTAGTTCGGGCGAAAGAAAAGAAAAAGTTTGGAGGGTTAGAGACAGAAGACGTACCTTAGGGCTTTAAAAAGCCGTAGTGTGACGTACCTAGACTGAGCCAGGGTTTTGGCGGAAGATAGTTGAAGGAGCACAGGGCTGCCTGGGGAGTTTTTTGCGGAGAGCTTCCTTAGTATTTTGGGGTAGATCAGTACACTGCAGGTGCGTTTGCTTTTCTTGATCATCCTTACTTTGACTGAAAGGAGCTCGGTAGAGTAGCCTATCCTTGCGAATGAGCTGGAAGGAATTGATGTAGTGGGGTGGAATCCAAACCATCTGCTGGGATGAGTTGGAAGCCGGTTTGTTTTTGAGATACGGGGGACACAGGGCCAGTAACTGGAGCACGGAGCTTTGCGTAATGAGGGAACCGAGGCACGGAGCCGGTTGTAGTCATGAGGCGAGAGCCTGGAGAGTGATGGAATCGAGGCGTGGAGCCTGTTGCAGTCTTGAGGCGAAGGCCTGAAGGTGATTGGATTAAGGCGTGGAGCCTGTTGCAGTCTTGAGGCGAGGGCCTAAGGTGAACTTAGAGCTTGATGGAACCGAAGCGCGGAGCTGGTATTGATCATAAGGTGAGAGCCTGTGGTGTCAGAGCTTTGAGCTTGACGTGATGAACCGAAGCGCGGAGCTGGTATAAGGCAAGGGCCTGAGGTGAAAGACCTAAGGCGTGGAGCCTGAAGTGATTAGATTGAGGCGTAGAGCCTACATGCAGTCCTGAGGCGAGGGCCTGAGTTGTCGGAGCTTAGAGCTTCACGTGTTTTGAACCGAAGCGTAGAGCTGGTTGCATTCTGATGGTCTGTGCACAGAGCTTTTCCATCATAAGTGTTGGCGTGGAGCCAAAGGATCGAGGCACTGAACTGATCAATAAAACCGAGGCGTAGAGCCGGTTGATTGCAGGGTTGACCTGTTTCATGAGAGATATGCAGAATGTATATGTGTGATGATGGTTGTTAGATGTGAATAGATATGCAGACTCGATGTGGATGATGTTGATGCAATATGTGCACGGGCCCGTGCGTGTGTGTTTGTTTTTAAGCTTAGAGCTTCTATCAAGTTCCGGACTTGAGCATTCAGAGCGTAGAGCTCGAGCATTCGGACGGCGGAATCCGAGCATTCAAAGTACAGGCTTTGAGCGTCCAGTACGCAGTGGTTGGGCATCCAAGCGTAGAGCTTAAGCATTCAAGTGTATAACTTGAGCATCCAGTACACAGTGGTTGGGCATCCAAGCGTAGAGCTTGAGCATTCAAAAATGTTAGATTCTTGAGCATTTAGGCGTAGAGCCTGAGAATAGATGTCTTGATTGTTGGGGCGGCTTAGAGCCTGTTGCTTGTTTACGGCTTCGAGCCAGTTGAGATGATGGGCTTTGAGCCGTTGAGTTGTGATAACAGGCGTAGAGCCTGTCGATAATGGGCTTGGGGCCGCTAAGATGGTTGTTATGGCTTCGAGCCAGCTGAAATAGTGGGCTTGGAGCCGCTGAGTTGAGTGATTACAGGCGTAGAGCCTGTCGATAATGGGCTTCGAGCCGCTGAGATTGGTTGTTTACGGCTCCGAGCCAGTTGAGACAATGGGCTTAGAGCCGCTGAGTTGTAATAGCAAGCATAGAGCTGCTGAGTGAATGAGTACAGGCGTAGAGCCTGTTGCTGTGATAGCGAGCATAGAGCTGCTGATAGTGATTAGGCTTGGAGTCGCTGAGTGAGTGAATACGGGCATAGAGCCACTGGGATGGTAGACATAGGCTTCGAGCCTGTTGAAGTAATGGGCGTAGAGCCGCTGAGATTGGTTGTTACGGCTTCGAGCCTGTTGAAATGGTGGGCTTGGAGCCGCTGAGTTGGTAGATGAGGGCGTAGAGCCGCTGAGTTGTGTAGAGATGATAGGCACAGGGCCGCTGAATTGATATGGGCTTCAAGCCGCTGAGTGAATTGATATGGGCACAGAGCCTGGGTGACTTGATCGACCTGCTCACAAGGTTATTGAGCGCGGAGCTGCTGAAGTTTTGAGCTCAGGGCTACTTGTTTTGCTTCGGCCAGCAGTTTGTGGAGAGAGACCTTCGATGCTTGGGCATGCCCCCAAGGCTAGTTTTGATTATGTTGTATTGGCTCGGGGATGCCCCCAAGGCTATTTGGTTGGTTGAGGACTTAGAAGTCTGTAGTGGCTTGAGTCAGTGCACAGAGCAAGACTTGATATGGCTGAGGGAAATAGATTGAGGGGCCAGGAGATCGATCTCTCGGCCGGAGGATTGATATCTCGGCCGAGGAATCGATGTATCGGCCGTGAGAAAGCCAAAAGTCAGAAAATCGATTTAAGTTAAACTTAATCGATCTCACGGGTCATCCTACCCTTTCTTCCTCCATTCCTCATTTTTCTCTCCCTTTCGAGCGATCGCCGCCGCTTCCTCCTCTCTCTCCTCGTCGGCCGCCGCCGCCTCCTACCCGTGGGTTTTCCGACCACCACGGTTCCCATTGCCACCTCCTGCCATGGCATCATCTCCGCCCCCTCCTCCATCTTCTGGCACTTCTGCCGCACCTAGGGATACGGGCAAAGCTCCGGCCGTTGAGGCCGCGATTCTTGGAGGGGTTTCAAGTTCCCGCGTTCTTCGTTCGAATCGGCGCAGAGCCATTGTTGGGGGAAGTTCCTCGCAACCCATTCCTCCTGGGGTTGAACCCGAGGTTTCTACTGATGCGGGTGGTGATATTCTTCCACCGTTTGACGTTGCTACTTACACTCCTCAAGTTCACCTGGTCGGGCGTGGTGGTTCCTTGCGATACCGTCCTCCCCTCAGTGACATCCCACCTGAGGTCTTGCACAGGGAGCCAGAGCAGCACCTTGGTTTCACCAACAGAAAGGTAGAATTTTATCCTGTCAAATGATTTTTGTATATAAGATTTTGCAGAGTGATAATTTGATATTTTGATAGGGAGTTTGAGTTCTAGAAGTTGCCCCCTGTATAGGCGATATCTTGTGTATTTGATTCCTTCTTTGTATTTTGTCAGGCAAATGAGAGGTTGCGCGTATGGGGAAGCTGCCCCCAGGTGTTTGAGTGGTATGAGAGGCTTCCTCAGGAGGCCAAGGATGCGGTTGCTTTGGCTGGCTTTGAGCCCTTGATACTTGGTTTCCACCTTCCGAAGGCTGAATTGGGATTGACCACATCTTTGGTGGAGCGGTGGTGGGATACCACCAATACTTTCCACCTTCCGGAGGCTGGGGAGATGACGATCACTCCAGGTGACTTCGCTTTGCTTACAGGCCTGAGAGTTAGAGGCGATCCTATTCCAATTGACCCGCGGATCCATGAGCGAAAGGGTGCCCTTGGATATCTTTTGGGGAAGGTTCCCATTGTGTCGGAGAGTGGTCATATCACATATACCTGGCTTCGGGAAGAGTTTGATCAAGCTGATATCCTGACGGAGATTCCCCTTTCTCAGCTGGTACGAGCCTTCTTGCTTTATCTCCTTGGGCAAACTTTGTTTTGCAACAAGGAGAATTCAGTGCATGTCCAGTTCTTGGCTGCTTTGGTGCACTTAGAGACCATAGCAGAGTTTGATTGGGGAACTCCCGCCCTAGCCACGTTGTATGGACACCTCAGTGCTTGTTCCCGGGGGGTTAGTTTGTCGCTTGGCGGACACCATCGTATTCTTGAGGTACACATTTTGATTTCTGCATTATTCTCTTGTTGCTTCTATCTTTGTTTATTCATGTTTTCCATCTTCGCTTGTAGCTCTGGGCTTTTGAGCACTTGTTGTAGTTTCCTCCTCCGACTGGGCACAGAAAGTCTAGGTTTGTTCCACGGGCAGCCCGTTGGTTGAAGGGAGTTCGGAAGTCACGGTCACCTGCCATGGACTTGCTGGCTTGGAGGCGAGTTTTGGACCGCCTAACGGTGGATCAGGTATGATATCTTCTATCTTCTGATTTTCGTGCAATTTCCTCATTCTGTCATTTCGATGCTATTTCTCTTGTTTATAGGTGCGTTTTGACCCATGGGGCGTGCTACTTGATGATGCTCCTCTGGAGTTGACCTCAGCTCGGGCGTTGGACAGCCAGCACTTCCTTCTGGAGGGGCCATTTTCGAGAGCCTGGTATCTAGGAGAGAGGGTAGCGAGCCAGTACTTTTCACATTCCGAGGCGTTGCAGCTTGTTCCTCTCCCTCCTCCTGTTGGTATGAGATCGACCCATCTTTTTGCCGGGGAGGGCTTGCTACTTGCTCTTGAGAGACAGCCAGCCATGAGTTTTCTTGTAGCGGGAGATTACTCAGCCTTTCGTTCGGCCTCATTGACCCTTCCTACCGCTACTGCTGCTGCTGCTCCTCCTGTTTGGCCACGGGCCCCCAGTTTCATTTTTTTCCACAATGCAAATGGAGAAGAGGAGCGTTTGACACTGACACCGTGTGCTACGCAGTTCTACGTGCTTCCTGTCGGAATTCAACAGGTAATATTGTAGATTCTGCTTTGGTTTCCTTCAGCATTCCTTGCTTACTTGATTGTATATGCAATTGCTTCCTCTGCAGGTGCCCGCTGAGGTGGTTCAGGAATGGTTGCGTGCTTTCCAGAGTGCAAAGGCTTTGGCTCGACGGCAGCGTGGCCGAATAGCTGCGGTATACATCCTTTGATCTCTTCTTTTTTCATCCTACGTTTCATGTGAAACTGAATGCCTATATCCTGTGTCTCTGCAGCTTGAAGCAAAGCGAGTACCTACAGTGTCAGTTACCCAGAGTGCTGGAGTTAGCGAGGGTGGGAGTACCGGAGCTGGTGATGGAGATGCCGAGGCTGGTGAGGGACAGAGGATCAGTGTCCCAGTTCCTGAGCGTTTTCGTCCTGCGCCCAAGAGGGGTCATGGGCAGTAGCTAGCTTTTCCTTTCTTGTACCTGTATTTGTTAGCTCTAAAAACAGATAATTTGACATTTGTATTTTTTGTTTGTGTTTGAAGCATCCTCAGCATGTATGGGAAATTAGATACTTCTATGCAATATTTTTCAAAGTTTTGTGAATGTTTGGATTTAAACATGGGCCGAGGAATGGATCACTCGGCCGAGGATTCCATTCTTCGGCCGCTACTTCTATTTCCTAAAAGAAGTTGGATTTTTGCTTTTAGCCAAGTGGCGTTTTTCCCTTCTTACACTTGAATTTGATTCAGGCTCTTTATTTGCTTTTGCTGTTCCTACAACCTCTTTGCCATGTTTTGGGATTGTTAGAATGCTTGGTCCCTAATGTCGACGACTTTTGAGTCAGAGAGGACGAACGATGATTCTTACGTGTCTTTGTTTTTGCCAATTCCCTGGAAAATGACTAACTCATCTTTTGCGAGCTCAATACGCAGGGTTAGCTATGCCTATCATTGAGTACAAACCTTTTGGTATTGTCTTTCTTCTCTCCAAATGTTTGGGCCGCATCTCAATGCGAGATTGCCTACGTATCCCTGTAGACACCCCAATTTGACCTAACGATTATTTCAAGTCCCACCTTGGGACAATCCCGATGATGAAATGGATACAGTGATTGCTGATTGCTTCCTTGAGAACCTTAGGACTTTCGGTAAGGACTTTGAGCCACTTAGAGGACCCAAATCAAAGCCATACAGCCTTTTAGACAGAAATACAGAAGCCTAGGAGAATACATCTGTCGGCCGTGACATCGATCTCACGGCCCCAACATCATTTCCTCACCCGAGCAACCTGTTGCTAGCAAAATCTCCCTGAGAGATCAATCTCTCGACCGCAAGATCTATCCTTCGGCCGAGACATCCATTCTTCGGCCGTGATATCCTTTACTCGGCCGCCAGATCGACCTTTTCCCAGATTCTGGAACGTGTTCTGTCAGACGTTTGATCCGATTACACTACCTTTCCGATGCGTTCGGGCTACGCTCAGAGATTACGACGTAGAGTTAGAGATGCATTGCAATTGCAATTGCCATCTCGTGATTTGATTGGCCGGAGTGAGTCACCAATTGCCTATATAAAGGGCCTTTGGACTCCGAGAATAAAGACACGAAATTGATATACTTACACACTCTTTCAAGCCTAAAGCTCTGCACAAATACTCTCTCAATCCCATACTTCAAAAGCCCTAACCTCCCGAAGGCAGCCGTCAATCCGGCGATCAAACCCCGAAGTTCAAACCCTAACTCTAGGGTTTTCGATCAAGCAATCAGTCAATCACACCCAATTCGAAGCAATCAAGCAACTGAGGAATCAAGGTGGTGAGGCCCAACGGCCTCTGGTTTGTCTATATTTACTGTATTTCTAACTAACCGTAGCATTTTGATTATCTGTTAATCTTTCTGTCTGGTGTGAGGAAGAACACCGACCGGGGCTTCGATCCCTCGGCCGGTACATCAAACCAGGAGGATCCCTCGGCCGTGACATCAATTCACCGGCCGCGGGATCCATCTCCCTGGGACAGTTTGCTTTGTTCTGCTTTCTGATGCATGATTTACTTACAGTCCTGGCCCACCTTTACCTGCTTAAAGGCTAAAAATAAACTATGTGTTAGAATTAAATAAAGCATCTATACGTCTTATGTTGAACAATTATGGGCAGTCTCACGACTGGACAAAGAGGGGTGCCTAACACCTTCCCCTTATTGTACTTTTGGCTCCCGTATCCAGAATCTCTATCTATTTTCCCAGTTTTAATAAACTGGGTGGCAACTCTGTTTTGATGATAACCGTTATCATGTGGTAATGTTCCTAGCCATGGGAATGTCCATGATTTTGGTTTACGAAGCAAGCAACCAATCGAGCAAACAAATGTGATCAACCTGTATGGCGATGTCTCGTTTGGGAGGTGTCTACAGTTTTTGGCGACTCCGCTGGGGATATGAGAGCCATAACCAAAAAGTTCGACATAAGACTAATACATGCCTTGTCTAATTCATTTATCATATGCATCGAGCGGGCAACCCGTTGAGTTCACCTGATATCCCGGCATGACACGGGCTATGTTGGGGGTTCCAGCAAACTCCACAGTCACTCATACCTAGTGGTATATCAAAAAGGAAATCACCCAATCGCCGCCTATGATGGGCTGGTGAGAGGATTGGTGCCCTTTGACAACGGAGCACCCTGAGACTACTAAAACCTTGCATGTTTTAGAAAACCATAGAACTTATCAAAACTAAAACAGGAACCTACAGGCTAGGAACCTACTTGCATTTTACTTCCAAGTTCTTCCTCACACCCCTTGTATATGTGTATGTTGTGAAGTTTCTCTTTTGCAGGTTAAACCTTAGGAATCTCTCTAAATCAAATAAACAGTAGGTAAGATTAATCAATCTAACTAAAGCAAAAACCTTTTTCAGGAAAAATGACCGCATCACTGTTCATGTCTGATTCGCACTTTTTAGTTGTCACCAAGCTGTCTGGCCCGCTCCACTTTGCTGTTAAAGACTTCAATCCCTCCGAATACATCACTCCAGTAAATCAACCAAAGCCTATGGTGGCTATCATTGAAGACAACCATGTCATGTTCGCTGGAACGGTTTATGAGGAAGAAGTAGAAGACCTGATTGAAGAAGAAGGGCTTCGCAGGGTTCCAATCTACTTTTATGACCCTTATGCACCTACCGATGATTATTGGCCAATAGACGAGGTCAACAACCTCGAGACTGAAGAGGCAAAGGAAGAAGAGGCTGTCGACAATGACCCACTGGATGAAATATCACTAAACCTACTCTTTGATGAGGGGGTCACCAACAATGAAATAAGGGTGATCCATCCCATCATAGATAGCATTGGTAATTGTTGGGGCTTTGTTGGCACACGACGAGTCGACAACAGCGACGAAGCCGAGGTTGAAGCTCAATTGGAGGAGATAACAGCGATAGCAAATCAAATGGCCCTCCAAGACTTGCAGGGTGACAATGATGAAAGTGCGAATCAAGGTGACAGTGAAGTGCTGATGATCAACCTTGGTGATGAAAAAGACTACTCTGAGCTGATTGTGGATGCTGAAAAAGGGGCTTACCCTAACTGGACCGTGGAACACACTCTGAAATACAAAATGAAAAGCGCTAATTCTGATCTTAGTTCTAATTCCGATTCCGACTCCGATTCGACTCAGTCCGAGTCAAGCTTTTCATCTTTTGAAACTACTAAGTCTAGTGAGGAAAACCTGGTCAAAATACCAAGGCATAGCATTTACTTTGAATTCGACTCTGAAATGTCTTTTGATAAACTTAGCAATGAGAAGGAAGATTTAGAGTATTTCACTTTGCCTATGATCAATTGTGTGGATTCCGACAAACCAAATTTTGAGGAAGAAATTCCAAAAGAAATTCTAGAATTCATCGAGAGAGAAGAGGAAAGGCACGCTAAACCTTTTTCTGAGGAAATAATCAGAGCAAACATAGGCTCCGAAAACGAGCCCAAAATGGTTTAAATTGGTGCCGCACTATCTCCTCAAGAAAGTGAAAAACTAATCCTTTTGCTAAAAGAATACAAAGATGTTTTTGCCTGGTCTTACGAGGACATGCCTGGAATAGACCCTGAAATTGTTCAGCATAAAATTCCTCTTCATCCTGATGCAAAACCAATTAAACAAAAACTGAGACGTATGCGCCCTGATTGGGTCCTAAAGATAAAAGAAGAAGTCACTAAACAAATCAACGCCGATTTTCTCATAGTCACCGAATATCCACAATGGGTAGCAAACATCGTTCCCGTACCAAAGAAAACTGAAGGAATTAGGGTCTGCGTAGATTTCCGAGATCTCAACAAAGCCAGTTCGAAAGATGACTTCCTGTAGGGAGGTGTTCCCGAACAGGTGTAAATAGTTGCCGAACACGTGGTACGCCAGAGTGGTAAGGTCCAGTGCTACGAGGAGGCACCGGATTAGACGATCTGTTCGGCTGGGATAAGCCGGTGACATGAGAAGTCATTAGTTGATACATTCTGTTCGGCCCAGATGGGCCAGTGGCATGAGAAGTCATTTACTAGTGTGAACTGTTCGGTAGGGGCATATGCCGAACAGATGGAGTTACTTGATGAAATGTTGTCTTAAGAGATAAGGCAATAGGGGTGTTCTGTAACACGAACCCGATATATAGCAAAAGATGAGTCAAGAGACAGTCCTATTAAGGGATGAGTTCTATGGAGAGAAGAGACCCTATGAGGAAGGGATCTCGGTTGATTGGGCAAGAGATCCCCAAAAGAGCCAGGGTTCCTATACGAGGCAGGAGACCTGGGCAACAAGGATGCTTGGACCTTGTCTGTTTTACAGGTTAGGGTTCAGGCGAAGGTACTAGGGTTCCGATTGGACAACACGTGAAGGAAGGAGATTCAACGCTGTTTTATGTACCATCTATTTTTCTCCACCTACACTTCCCATTACCTCACATAGACGAGCTAGTGGATAACACCGCAGGCCATGCATTGCTATCTTTCATGGACGGATTTTCTGGGTATAATCAAATCCTTATGTCTCCTGAGGATAGAGAGAAAACCACCTTCACTACGCCTTGGGGAACTTACTGCTACCGAGTGATGTCGTTTGGGTTGAAGAATGCTGGAGCCACTTACCAGAGAATGGCAACAACACTGCTGCACGACATGATGCACAAAGAGGTCGAGGTATATGTCGACGATATGATAGTCAAATCAAAGGAAAGGGAAGTTCACTATGAAGCACTCCAAAAGTTCTTTGAGAGGATTAAGAATTACAAACTACGTCTTAACCCTCAAAAATGCACTTTTGGGGTAACAGCTGGAAAGATGTTGGGATTCCTCATCATTCAAAGAGGAATCGAGGTAGATCCTTCCAAGATACAAGCTATCATGGAGATATCACCGCCTAGGACAGAGAAGGAAGTAAGGAGCTTCTTAGGGAAGGTACAGTTCATCAGCAAGTTCATTTCCAAGTTCACAACCACCTGTGAACCTCTTTTCAAGCTACTGAAGAAATGTACTGATTTTGAATGGAGCCAAGACTGTCAACAAGCATTCGAGGCAATCAAAGAATATCTTCAGAATCCACCTGTACTGTCGCCGCCCATCCCTGGAAAGCCGTTGATTCTGTATCTCTCAGTAACGGACACATCCATGGGATGCATGCTAGCGCAAGAAAACGACGCCAAAGTAGAGTGCGCCATATACTACCTCAGCAAAAAGATGATGGATTATGAGACAAGGTACACTCCCCTCGAGAAAACCTGTTGGGGGCTAGTATGGGCCACAAAGAAACCGAGGCACTACCTGTTAGCACATCCGGTGGTGCTGGTCTCTCGTTTAGACCCGATCAAGTATCTTTTCGAAAAGCCAGCACTTATCGGAAAGCTAGCTAGGTGGTTATTGCTGCTAGCAGAGTTCGACCTCAAATACATGACAAGGAAATCAGTAAAAGGAAGAGCTGTGGCAGAATTCTTGGTAGATCACCCTGTGACAGAGGCCGAGGCAGAGGACTTCATGTTCCCCGACGAGGACATCTTATGTCTCTTAGACGACACCTGGCAACTCTACTTTGATGGAGTATCAAACCGATGTGGATATGGCTTTGTTTTATTGCTTGTTTCCCAATACGACTCTCACATCCCTTTGTCATATAAGCGAGGTTTGAAGTCACTAACAATCAAGCTGAATACGAAGCCTGGATCGTTGGAATGGAGGCAGCCTTGGAGCTAGGGGCAAAAAGGGTAGAAGTCACCGGGGATTCAAATCTGGTGGATCTCAAGCAAGAGGAGATTGGAAGGTCAAGGAGGATACTGAAGCTATATCACTCTGTGTTCTGGAAGATCTAATTCCACATTTCGATTCTATTATCTTCACACACACTCCTCGAGTGAGCAATAGATTTGCAGATGCACCGCTGGCGACATTAGCATCTATGGTCAAATAACCCCTAGGATTCACAATGCGGCCTCTCATGATCGAACAAAAGTTAAACCGGCATGTGAGTGTACCTTTACCGAAGAAGGTGAAGACGATGGCAAGCCATGGTACGAAGACGTGAAGGAATTCCTGGAAAAAGGAGAATACCCATCCGAGGCCACCTCGAAGGACAAAACGGCTCTGCGGAAGTTTGCTGCCCGGTTTGTAATCTGTGGAGGAGCATTATACCGAAGGGCACACTTGGGTCCAAGTCAGCTTTGCGTCACGACGGAAGACAGCCGCAAGGTAATGGAGGAAATACATGAAGGAATTTGTGGGCCACACATGAATGGGGCAACGATGGCAAAGAAGATCCTACGTCAGGAATATTACTGGACCACAATGGAGGCCGATTGCGCTGATTATGTCCGCCGATGTTACAAATGCCAAACTCACGCTGATCGTATGAGTATTCCCCCTACAGAATTGTATAGCATGACATCCCCCTGGCCATTCTCCACCTGGGGGATAGACGTCATTGGAAGCATAAATCCAAAGGGAAAATACAAACATCAGTTCATTCTAGTGGCCATTGACTACTTCACCAAGTGGGTAGAAGCAGCTTCTTATGCCACCCTCAAAGCCACTCATGTGGCCAAATTTATTCGCACTAATATCATCTATCAATATGGTGTACCTCACGAGTTCGTCTGTGACAATGGATCGCACTTCAAGGGGGTGACAAAGAAGCTTTTCGCCGAATTTGGAATACAGAATCATCGGTCATCTACTTACCGACCTCAAACTAATGGAGCAGTTGAGGCTGCAAACAAGAATGTCAAGAGGATTCTGCGGAAGACTACCGACACTTACACGGACTGGCCAGAAATGCTACCTCTGGCACTATGGGGATATCGAACAACTGAAAGGACTTCAACTGGGGCCACTCCCTACTCTCTGGTCTATGGAATGGAAGCTGTCTTGCCCATCGAATTGGAATTACCTTCGTTAAGGGTTCTAGCTGAGACTGGAATGATCGAAGAAGACTGGGTTCAAAACCGCTACGATGAGTTGGCACTACTAGACGAAAGGAGACTGAGAGCCTTATACCATGTACAAGGGTATCAACGCCGCATTGCACGAGCATTCAACAAAAAGGTGAAACCTAGGGACATTAAGATAGGAGACATGGTGCTCAAAGCAATTCGTTGCCACGTCTCAAACCCAAGGGGCAAGTTTAGACCAAACTGGGGAGGCCCCTACCTTATCAAACGCATACTTTCTGGAGGAGCAGCATACATTGCAGACTTGGATGGAATGGAATTCGCAACGCCCGTCAACATCGACAAGTTGAGGAAGTATTACCCATGAGAGATGCTCGTTGGACCGAAAACCACAAGGGTGGGCGGATTCAAGCAAAAATTAGAGCAGCCTGCTAGGTCGAAAACCCGCAAGGGCGGCTTAGGCAAAAACTAAGGCATAAATAAAACGCTCGCAAGACCGAAAACCCGCAAGGGCGGTTTTAGGCAAAATTTAGAGCACAAAAGGAGAGGAAAACACCCGAGTGGACCCTAACTAAAAACAAAACAAATCCCCTTTGTTGGAACTACGTTTATGGCCTGATTCCCTCCATGGGATACGTAGGCAATCTCCAAGTTTGAGATTCGGCCACTGCTATCATCATCACTTCCAAAATTTCTAGGTCTATCCTAAAGCATGTTTGCTATTAAATCATGGCAATGACATCTTCAAGTAAAACGATCAAATGTTTTATTATTTCCAAAGAGAAAGGACATAAGCAAAGCGTCAATCTCTAGGTCTTCCTTCTTTTTGCACTACTATCCTCCAAAAGGTTTTTCTTCAACCAGCGTTTGTAAGAACCCGATAGCTTGACAACGAAGTTCTCAGCAACCTCCTCCATCACTCTATTTGGCCAAAGACGCAGCATGTTGCGACGGAAGTTGGCATCATGGATCTTAGAGACGGTGTACTCAGGGTCACCCAGGATTGCGGTTTGTTCAGCCCCAAACTGCCTTTGAAAGCGAGCAGGAAAGTAGAAGACGACTCGAGTAATACCAATTACTGCTACACCAAAATGGTTCATGGTACTCGCAGTCATACTCTCAATACCATACCAGGGGCAAACCCATTGAATCCAATCACCCCTGCAGGTCCTCATCCATGCTTCCCAAGCAGCCTCAGTTGGGAATTGCTTAATCATGTGACGCTCCGTGCATTGGTCTGGATTATAAGGAAGTCGCTCCGGCGCATCCCACACCTTTAGCTTCTCAAACAACCACACCTAGAGAACAAGGGGAAAATTGTGAGTTGAGAGAACACGTGAGTCAAAACAAAAGAGCGATGAGTGAAAAATAAACTTGACAAATGAACGAATAAAAGAGAGAACCTGCAATAGCAAAGGACTGCCTGAGAACTGAGCTGTAGGACTACCTTTTATCACATCTAGACCCATCAAGGTCTCTGCCAACACTAAGCCAGCGAAACCCATTCGGTTTCTAATTTGCTGAGCAAGGTTAAGCAATACAGGATCAGCATGACCAGAGGAAGGGCCAAGCAAGTAGTAATGAAGGAGACAAATGCACAACGCATGAAAACACGACTTCTGTAGGGAAACTTGGCGATGGGCCTCAGCTGTACCAAAACGCTGAATAAGTTGCATAATCTCCAGCCTTCCTTTCACTAGGAAGAATTTAACTTCATGTTTCTGAACTTGGAGTAAATCCTTCAGGAGATCACCTCGGTTGAACAAAGGATTAGGGACAACAAAACCCTCTCTGTCTGAATGACCCATGATGGCCGCAAACTCCTCGATAGTAGGGCACAACTCCTCTCTCCTAAATCGAAAGACGTGAAAATCAGGGTCCCACAAACTAGCAGCTGCCCTAAGGAAGGCAAAATTCACAGGAATTTGACGAAGGGAAAAGAGGAAGTCCATGCCAAAGGACTTAAAGTGTAAACGGTCGAGGCCATTGAAGGAAGTCAACCACTGATCAAGGACTGGTTGTGCCATATGTAGGGAATTGCTAAACTGACAACGCTATCGGGTTCGTAGAACGCGTATTTATAGAACTAAGTCGAATCTTAGTCCGAATCGGAATCGGATTCTTAATCCTCAGAATTTCAATCGGTCTCTCGGCCGATACTTCGATATGACGGCCGTAGGATCTATCCATCGGCCCGTAGATATCAGGGTTGATCTGCAAGTCAAACCCAGGCAAACAAAACGATCCTTCGGCCGCCAGATCGAAGTTTCGGCCGTGTAATCACTAGATCGGCCGCCAGAACGGCTATTTTACAGACTGTTCCCACGGTTCAGTTCGTTTCGTTGGATTAACGAGAATATCACACGCAAACAACGTAGAAACAACATATACAATCACAATAGCAGAGCAAAAGGTTTTTGTTTCATATATCGAAGGCTTTTTACATCACAAGGTGGATCATCCCACATTTCCTAAACAAACTATACATCGATTTCCTGTCGAACTAACCTATGCAGGAAGAGAAACAAAGAAAAAACAAAAAAAGAGGAAGCAGAAGAGGATGTCGAACCCTCTGGTGGTCCGAACAAAAGAGACCAGCTGCAAAAAAGAAAAGGAGACCCCTGGGGCGATGTATACCAAAGGAGTACTACGGTGCAGAAGGGACACCACATGGCCCAGAAAAATCACCATACCGCGTACCACCGCCACGCCAGGAGCCCCACGTCACGGAAGCAAGTCACCCATGCGAGGGCCCCTAATCAAGCATACCCATGCGAGGATCCATAATCAAGCGTCAAGACAGGACTAAAAGCAAACGCGGTCTCCCTCCGCGCACGCTAACCACGTCAGCATGTCACCCACGGCCCGGAGCTGTCGGAAACAAGCAGAAGTGAAGGGGATCTTCGGTGGAAGCCTCGGGCGAAAGGAACGGAGAAGGAAGAAAGGAAAGTGAAACAAATGGCTGAGGCCGTGACCTTTTATAGGCCCCTGGAAATGAATCGATTAAGCGGCCGAGACATCGGTTCCTCGGCCGATACATCAATCCTTCGGCCGAGATATCCATCTCCTGGCCCTTCTAATCCATTCCTTTCAGCACCAATGGATTTTGCTCAAACGATTACAGACTTCTAGGTCCTCAACCAACCAAGTAGCCTTGGGGGCATCCCCGAGCCAACACAATGTGATCAAAACTAGCCTTGGGGGCATGTCCAAGCGTCGAAGATCTCTCTCCACAAACTGCTGGCCAAAACAAGACACTCAACAGCCCTGAGCTCAAAACTTCAGCGGCTCCAAGCCCATTATTGACAGGCTCTACGCCCATAGCAACTCACTCAGCGGCTCTATACCTATACGAATTCAGCGGCTCCAAGTCCACTATCCTAGCAGGCTCCAAGCCTATACCCATCATCTCTTCAGCGGCTTTAGGCCCATCATCTCAAATGGCTCGAAGCCGTACACAAGCAACTCAGCGGCTCGAAGCCCATTACCTCAACAGGCTCAAAGCCTGTATCTATCGTCTCAGCTGGCTCGAAGCCATAACAATCAACTCAACGGCTCGAAGCCCGTTACCTCAACAGGCTCGAAGCCTTCGTCTACTATCACCCAGCGGCTCGAAGCCCTTTATCATAGCAGCTCTATGCCTGTTATCACAACTCAGCGGCTCAAAGCCCATCATCTCAACTGGCTCGAAGCCGTAAACAAGCAATAGGCTCTAAGCCTCCCCAACAATCAAGACATTTATTCTCAGGCTCTACGCCTGAATGCTCAAAAATCTAACATTTTTGAATGCTCAAGCTCTACGCTTGGATGCCCAACCACTGTGTACTGGATGCTCAAGTTATACACTTGAATGCTCGAGCTCTACGCTTGGATGCCTAACCACTGAGTACTGGACGCTCAAAGCCTGTACTTTGAATGCTCGGATTCTGCCGTCCGAATGCTCGAGCTCTACGCTCTGAATGCTCAAGTCCAGAACTTGATAGAAGCTCTAAGCTTAAAACAAACACGCACGCACGGGCCCGTGCACATTTGCATCAACATTTTCACATCGAGTCTGCACAATCATACCTGTTCACATCTAACAAACATCATCGCACATATACACTCTGCATATCTCTCATGAAACAGGTCAACCCTGCAATCAACCGGCACTATGCCTCGGTTTTATTGATCGGTTCAGCGCCTCGATCCTTTGGTTCCACGCCAACACTTATGATGGAAAAGCTCCGTGCACAGACCATCAGAATGCAACCAGCTCTACGCTTCGGTTCAAATCACGTCAAGCTCTAAGCTCCGACAATTCAGGCCCTTGCCTCAAGACTGCAGCAGGCTCCACGCCTCAATCTAATCACCTCAGGCCCTTGCCTTATACCAGCTCCGCGCTTCGGTTCATCACGTCAAGCTCAAAGCTCTGACACCACAGGCTCTCATCCTGATCAATACCAGCTCCGCGCTTCGGTCCTATCAAGCTCTAAGCTCACTTCAGGCCTCCGCCTCATAAACCACAGCAGGCTCTACGCCTCAATCCAGTCACCTCAGGCTCTCGCCTTATGATCAACACCAGCTCCGCGCTTCGGTCCTATCCAATCTCCTCAGGCCTTCGCCTCAAGATTGCAACAGGCTCCACGCCTCGATTCCATCACTCTCCAGGCTCTCGCCTCAAGACTACAACCGGCTCCGTGCCTCGGTTCTCTCATCACCAAAGCTCCACGCCCCAGTTACTGGCCTTGTGCCCCCCACCTCTCAAAAACAAACCGGCGTCCAACTCATCCCAGCAGATGGTTTGGATTCCACCCCATTACATCAATTCCTTCCAGCTCATTCGCAAGGATAGGCTACTCTACCGAGCTCCTTTCAGTCAAAGTAAGGATGATCAGGAAAAGCAAACGCACCTGCAGTGTACTGATCTACCCCAAAATACTAAGGAAGCTCTCTGCAAAGAAACTCCCCAGGTAACCCCGCGCTCCTTCAACTACTCTTCGCCAAAACCCTGGCTCAGTCCAGGTACGTCACACTACGGCTTTTTAAGCCCTAAGGTACGTCTTCTGTCTCTAACACTACGCCAAATTTTGCCTTTAACGGCATGAGAAAACTGCCGGTAAAAGTCCGAAAACTGCCGGTAATACTATTAGCGGCGGTAATAACGTCAGAATGATACCGCCGGCAAAACAACTGTCGGGAATACAAAAGCGGCATTAAAATACTGCCGGTAATACAAAAACGGCAGTAATTAACTGCCGGTAATAAAATCGACGTCTTTAATAGCTTTTCCGGCAAAATTATTTTCCCGCCGCTAATACTGCCATTAACGGCATTAACTTACTGCCGGCAATGGACCAGAACAAAAAGTGCATTGAATTCCACATGCGCTAAAAAAAGCCCTGTTTATATAATTAAATCAATTGTACCACATACCACAAAAATCCCAAAGCTGTCAACTATATATATCAAGTCTAAAGTACTCCATATATATTCATAAGTATTGAGCTAGGAAAACGAGTTATTACAATATTGTTTAATTTGGTTTCCACATGCATTAACCAAGTTCAAATATTTGCAACTAAGTTGTCAAAATATACAAGCCCCACTATTTGTACATCTCCAAAACAAACTCCCAAAATAAAGATGTCAACTGTGAAGCTCTCGATCCAACATTTTCCATGCAGCTCATCTACAACTTAATTAAGTTGCCAAAACATGTGCAAGTCCCAATGTGCTTCGCGAATAATTCCAAAGGGTCTCAACTGTGAAGCTCGAACATTTTTCCACTTAGCTCAACTACATCTCATACCTGCAGATGCAACAATGGCAAGGAAAAAGTATGAAGTCAGAGAATGTAGACAACATGTTAATCCTCATATATATCTAGGAGTTCCAATTTCTAGTTGCAGCTTTTGATCACAAAATATTCAGCAGTACTGAAACAACAATATTGGCGCAAAACTAGCTAGCAACTAAGATATGGTTACATATACAGCTATACCAGTAAAATACAGAGAGAGAGAGAGAGATCAGCTAGGAGATCCAAAAAAACCGAGCCTTAAATTTGGAGGCAGAGATTAACTCCCAGAATCGATCATCACAGGTACTAAGCAACGAGCAAGCAAAACATTAAGCTTTCACAATTTCGAACAGAAGCTACTTAATTGTTGTTAAAACATTAAGTTTTCACAATTTCTAACAGGTATCTATATTGTTCTTCTTTTCCACCATTTGGTTATGTATACCTACATATATAAAATTCTATCATGATCTTCGTGAATGCAAAACTAACAACATTGCAGCATCCTAGTGATATCTAATAGGGTCTTGGACTCTTGCAGTACCAAAGCTAGTATTAATTACAAATTAAAGGCATGAATGGTTAAACTTGTTGGTGGATATGTTGATTAGATCATCAAGACCATCAATTTCATGATCAAGATGAGCCGCATCCAACGGACAAGAAATCTATGAATAATGGGACACCACCACCAGCTTCTTTACCAAATCCAAACTCCTTACTGCTCTTATAACACCACTCTTCATCCTGCTACTCAACTTCTCTCCAACGCCGCCGCTCTTCCCTACTACTCCATCCATGTTAGTAGTATGTGTTGTTGAATCGGGGGGAGAGAGAGAGAGAGAGAACTATGATGTTAACAGAGGTATGGTGCTATAGAGAGGATGGGGGCAGTGGGAAGTTGGGTGCCACATTGAAAGCCATGCATTTGACCTATCTATTTAAGTAGCATCAGCAAGTGACAATAAAATATTGTCCTTCTCCACTGGTATTTTTGTACTCCTAACTAAAATAGGAAAGCTGACTTTTTCCATAATGATTTTGTGCATTCACAGATTAGACAGGAGGCCTACCTGCTCTTAGGATCATAATAGAAGAAGTTGATGAAGCCATCAGAGTCATGCAGAATGTAACTAGTTCAAGGCATCCTTGAAGGTTGAAACTCTTCTATGGCATTACAGCCCCTCTTCCCTACGGGAAAATATTTATTAGTTGTACATATACTCTTCTTTTTTAAGCACTTTCCATGTGTAATATGCATCACTTGGACTCAACTGCACTAGTGCTGTATAATTTCTAAATGCTATCAAGATCGTTGAAGAGATCCAAACAAAAGCATCATGTAGCCAATGGAGCTAAATTCAGAAAGCTGGTCATGCATTTCTTCCGAAGTTATGAAAGAAAAAGGCAGCATTACAAAAATTTGATGTGGTTACCTCAATATATTTCCCCCAATTTCCAGCAGCCAAAAGATTCTTCAAAACAATTGAATAAGTGAAGACTGAGATTTATCCACCCCTCGCCACTATTTTTAATAAAATCTGCATACGACATAGAAGGAAGAAATTTGTTACAATCTGCAGTCAAAATTAAAAAGTATTAGTCTTAGGAAAGTAATATATTAATATCCTCTAGGAGATGTATGATGCAATGAGCTCAACTAATCCATTACAACAGAGATCCAAACAAAAAAACATAAATAATCACGAAAAAAAGACCACCATCCTTGTAAACAGTGATATCCCGTTGGTCCTTACCATAGCACAGCTGCATAGCTTCATTTGGCTAGATCTCTTAGGCTCCCATCACAAGTTAGAGCTCCATACCACAACTGATACTCACATTTTCCAAGCCTTCCCTGTAAGGAGCAAAGGATTTATGAATGGAAGTACAAAGTTTTGAGTGAGTTATTTAAACAAACACGTAGAGGGCAACTCATACGTCTCTCAACTAAATGCAAACTACCTTTGCCGATCGTGAAAAAAAAAACTAACTAAATACAGAAAAAGATCCTAAACTAAATATCAACACCTAACAAACTCCACCAGACAAGCACCACCACAGAAGCACTTCTACACTAATCCTTTCAAGACCAGGCTAAGCCAAAAGGATAGAAACATAATTGCTCTTTTACACAATTTATCAAACACTTGGTAGGCATCTGAAATAACTTGTTTACATAATGACTGGACCCGACATACAATTACCCTGAAGTAATGAGTCCAACCTGAAGTAATGTTAAGAGTATAATGTCTTTCAAATATACGTTATTTGAAGCAATAACCTAGAGTAACATGTTCATTATGTGAATGCGCTATTGGTGAATCCTCTTCTGGAGACGGATGCAATGGGTATCCAAGATTTTTCACATGAGCCTCAAACCTAGCACGCTTACGCTTTGGGCGAGAAAGCCTGTCATCTACCTCAGCTAAAAATGTATATTGACCAAAGTCTACAAATTAAAACCCACAACAAACAAAGCACAAAAAACCTTGCGGCTACAGTAATCAGTTTTGATTTGAATCTTATCCTTGCTTCTCTTATATTAAGCAAGCACATTAAAATATAATCCTCCAGAAAGTTATATAGATGAGACAATACCTTAATAAAGCTTAATCACCTTAGCAAAAGGGCAATGCTTGAGATCATCAATCTGCATTTTCAAAAAGGTCAACACACACCCATACAAGCTGGCAGAGAGAGAGAGAGATAGGGCTAAAGATTGAAATTTTTAACGTATGCGGAAAAAAAGCTGAACGATGACCCCAAAAAAAAAAAACCCAAGCTTTTTTATTTTTTTTTGGGAAACTAGGCCTAAACAATTTAAGAAGAACCAAACGAGGCCTTAGATCCTGAAAGTTCTCCTATTAATCTCCACCACCACCAAACCCTCGTTTTTCTACAAAAAAAAAAACAAGGGTTACATTGCAGGGAGCTCGATCTGACTCGAATTAATTCTATGGCGTCTAAGGTGATTACACTGAAGGCAAAAGGCAAGACGGCAAGGGCTCCTCGAGGCCGTTGGAGGGCCGGTCGCTGGCCAAGTCCGTCAAGGAATGTACGAACTGGATCATGAAGAAAGCCAAGGTTCACCCACTACGGCTTCATCCCGCTCGTCATCATCATCGGCATGAACTCCGACCCCAAGCCCCAATTGGTAGGTCCGTTGGGAGCCCAAAGGAAAGCCCATCGGAGGCCGTTCGCCGACACCTTCTATAGGAGATCTTATTAGGCACTGTGCATATATCGTGTGTGTATAGGTGTTTATGCACGTGTATATGCGAGGATAAAGCAAGCAATCGACAGCAACGAGATTTCGAGGATACCTCGGGGACGCTTGATTTGGGGAAGATTGATTTCTCCACCACTGGGTCTCTCCCTCTCTCTCCACCGCTGGGTTTGGAAAAGAGGGGAAGAAGTGAACTACAGAACTAGGGATCTTGGAAAAGTAGAGCAAGAAAAAAGATTAAACAAAAAAGAAAAGGCCAAAAACAATGAAACGACGTCGTTTCACCCAAGGGGAAAAATTATTTCCCGCCCTCAAAGCCCTTTTTAGCGCGTTCCAAATGGCGCCGAAAAATTGGGGACTAAAAACGGCTGTATGTGAAAGACTGCCGTTTTTGGTGTATTATTCCCGGCAGTCTTAATAATGCCGGTAAAAATACCTTATAACGGCAGTTATTTTAATGCCGCTTATACTACCGCCGGCAATAGTGATATTTGGCGTAGTGATATAACCCTCCAAACTTTTTATTTTTCTTTATTGCCCGAACTACGATTGGTCTGAATTTCCTTTGTGGAATACGTAGGCAGCCTCCTGGCCCGACCATAACAAAACCTTTTTCAAAAACCCCTTGGAATAGTGGTTGGACCAAATTGAGTTGCTTTTTACAGCTTTGACTCTTACTCAAACACGTCTCGCGATCCGTCTGATTTCAGTCAAAGAGGGGCATCTGTAGACACTCCAATTTGGCCTAACGATTATTTCAAGTCCTACCTTGGGACAATCCCGATGATGAAATGGATACAGTGATTGCTGATTGCTTCCTTGAGAACCTTAGGACTTTCGGTAAGGACTTTGAGCCACTTAGAGGACCCAAATCAAAGCCATACAGCCTTTCAGACAGAAATACAGAAGCCTAGGAGAATACATCTGTCGGCCGTGACATCGATCTCACGGCCCCAACATCATTTCCTCACCCTAGCAACCTGTTGCTAGCAAAATCTCCCTGAGAGATCAATCTCTCGGCCGCAAGATCTATCCTTCGGCCGAGACATCCATTCTTCGGCCGTGATATCCTTTACTCGGCCGCCAGATCGACCTTTTCCCAGACTATGGAACGTGTTCTGTCAGACGTTTGATCCGATTACACTACCTTTCCGATGCGTTCGGGCTACGCTCAGAGATTACGACGTAGAGTTAGAGATGCATTGCAATTGCAATTGCCATCTCGTGATTTGATTGGCCGGAGTGAGTCACCAATTGCCTATATAAAGGGCCTTTGGACTCCGAGAATAAAGACACGAAATTGATATACTTACACACTCTTTCAAGCCTAAAGCTCTGCACAAATACTCTCTCAATCCCATACTTCAAAAGCCCTAACCTCCCGAAGGCAGCCGTCAATCCGGCGATCAAACCCCGAAGTTCAAACCCTAACTCTAGGGTTTTCGATCAAGCAATCAGTCAATCACACCCAATTCGAAGCAATCAAGCAACTGAGGAATCAAGGTGGTGAGGCCCAACGGCCTCTGGTTTGTCTATATTTACTGTATTTCTAACTAACCGTAGCATTTTGATTATCTGTTAATCTTTCTGTCTGGTGTGAGGAAGAACACCGACCGGGGCTTCGATCCCTCGGCCGGTACATCAAACCAGGAGGATCCCTCGGCCGTGACATCGATTCACCGGCCGCGGGATCCATCTCCCTGGGACAGTTTTGTTGCTTTCCCGCTTTTCTATGCATGCTTTCAATTACAGTCCTGGCCCACCTTTACCTGCTTAAAGGCTAAAAATAAACTATGTGTTAGAATTAAATAAAGTATCTATACGTCTTATGTTGAACGATTATGGGCCAGTCTCACGACTGGACAAAGAGGGGTGCCTAACACCTTCCCCTTATTGTACTTTTGGCTCCCGTATCCAGAATCTCTATCTATTTTCCCAGTTTTAATAAACTGGGTGGCGACTCTGTTTTGATGATAACCGCTATCATGTGGTGATGTTCCTAGCCATGGAAATGTCCATGATTTTGGTTTACGAAGCAAGCAACCAATCGAGCAAACAAATGTGATCAACCTGTATGGCGATGCCCCGTTTGGGAGGTGTCTACAATCCCAATCAGGGAATCAGGCCTTTTACGTAGTTCCAAAATCACCACCTTTGGGGGTTGGGTTTTCACTCTTGGTTTTCCTTTCTCTCATGCTCTAAGTTTTGCCTAGGTTACCTGATAGAGGTTGAGTCCCTAGCGAGCTTTCCTTCGAATGCCTTAACTTTTGCCTAGGCTGCGTTTTTTGCGTCTTCTTGTCCTGGCAGGCTCTGCTCTTACTTTTGCTTGGGTGTATAGATTGCCCAACGAGCATTTTTCTCTCAAGAGGGTTTTAGTATTTTGGAGAGGAATCTGATGGAGATGTTTTTATGAATCTCCTGTTGTGTTTGTACTTTCACAATGGGCAAGCTAACCCTAAGTGTTCTCACGGAGATAGCGTCTTCTTCCTGAATTTTGATAAAAACCTAGTTTTAAATAATCAGGGTTCGTCCCTTCTTTCCTTTTGGTCGGTAACATAAAGAATTAGATTCTTAAAATCCTTTTTATCTTTGGTAGAGAGATTGTAGTGTATAGCAATCACATTTTAAAGATGGAATCATTTGTCAAGCATAGAAGTGATAAAATGGGGATTTATTTAATCGTAGATAATGCCCAAACAGGGGCCCAAAGCATGTCCTAACTTGTCTTTAGGAAATGAAAGTAATGTTTTTGTCATGAGATTTACTGCAGTATCTCGGGAGTGGCTCCTTTTCCTTTTGCAGTTTTATACTCTTCTTCACCCTCTTTGCCAAACAGAATCTTTAGGTCAAATTCAGCTAGCACCTCAATCCAGTCTTCGGGAGTAGGAGATGAATTGGTTGGTTCTTCTTCCAAATCACGGTCAGTCCATTCCTGATCAAAGAAGATTTGCATTCCAGGGTACCTTTGCTTGGTAACTTCGTCTTCCCATGTTTCTGCAAAGCCACAGAATGGAAAGTCTTCTCCTTCTCTTACAAACCAGTCATTGAGTGTTTTTGGGATCACGAGTTTCTCTTCTTTGTCCCTGCTTCCTCTTGCCTTAGCCTTTTCCATGCTTCTCTTCCTTTTTACCTCGGCTTCTGTCGGGGTGTAGCCAAGACCAAAGGCGTATTGATTATGCGGAGGATCAATCATTTGCGAGATGCCTTGTGATCTTTTGCCTAAACCCAACCCAGGGAGGTATTTTTGCTTCTTCATCATCCATATGGCGGGGGTGCTTATGTAGAAGTTTCTCTCAGCCATTAAGGCTTGCACAGCAGTTGCTTCCTCAAGACTGAATCCAGTAAGGAAGGTTTCCTCGGTTTCTACCTCTTGGATAGGCGTATCAGAATGAGCTCGGATTGATGAATCCCCCAGAATAGTTATGACCCTTCCATCTACCGCGAATTTGACTTTCTGATGCAAAGTGGAAGGTACTGCCCCAGCGTCATGTAGCCAAGGCCTTCCTAGTAAAAGATTGAAGGTGGCTGGTATATCCATCACATGGAACTCTACGTCCCTTTTGATCTTCTCCACTTCTACTGGCAGTGTGACACACCCAACTACCCTTCTCTTTGAATTGTCATACCCTCTTACACCCTGGCTTGAAGGGCGTACGTCGATGGCGTTTACCCCTAGCTTGTCGAGGGTCCTTTGAGGACATACGTTTAAAGCAGACCCATTATCCACCAAGACCAGTGGGATCCATTTAGTGAGACATTTAAGTGAAATGTAGAGAGGTTTGTTGTGTGCAGGCCCTTCAGGAGGTAGATCCTTGTCAGTGAAAGCTATCGTTGGTTTTGGAGCCTTTAACGCCATTATGAAGCCCACCAGTTCTTCGGGGGTGATGTCGATGGGAACTTTGGCTTTCCCCAAGGTTTTGAAGAAGGAATTACGATGCTCGTAGGAGGACATAAGTAATCCCCAAATAGAGATATCAGCTTGGATTTTCTTTAGTTGCCTTAGCACCCTGTCTTCCTCAGGTTCGGTCCTTTGGCTTTCTTCTCCTTCTTCTTCTTCCATTACTCGTGTTGAGGTTGAACTTTCCCCACTTAGTTTAGGAGGTTTATACACCCTTCCGCTTCGGGTGAGGTGACCCACTTCTTCTTCTTGGGTACCCCAAGGATCAGCAGGCTCAATTCTTCCAACCTTTCAATCACTTGGCAGGGCTTGACGCATGTCCAACCACCAATCCCCATCATCAATGGCATAGATGTGGGGTTCTCCCCCTATCGCAAAGCATTCATCATTCTTAGAGAAGATTAGGGATGGTTTGGCTTGGGTATTTGGAATAATGTGTAGGGTAGGATTATATGTGGGGCTATTGGATAGGCTTATGAGATTGATATTTTGAGGCGGTGGTTCGTTGTTGTGAGCGGGAAGTGGATTGGTTTGTACATTAGGCTTAGGAGGTTAAAGACTTGACTATCAATGAGATCCTGGATGTCATGATGAAGACGCATGCAGCGGTCTGTCTCATGTCCAGGGTGTTGGTGGTATGCACATTGCTTATTGGCATCATAGCTTGGGCCATAAGGTGGCTGAGGAGGTGGATTATTCAAGAGCCTAAGGTGCCCTTGACGGCTTAGGATGGCTAAGGCTTGGGATGGAGTCATATAGAATGGGCTGAAATTACGGCGAGGACGATTCGTGTTTCTAGATGAGCTAGTTTGAAAAGGGTCTTGTGGTGGCAAGGCTGAGTTAAGGGTGTTGACGGAGGCAGGAGGTGCACGGGTTGGAAAGGTTTTTCTGGGTAGAGGGGTTTCTTCCTTCCCAATAAGTCCCAGCTTGATCCCATCTTCAATTTGTAACCCAGTGGCGTGTAGACGTTTGAAGTCAGTGATAGCCTGAGTGTAAATGTGGGTGAGGTACTTGGGCTGTAGGTTCTTGACAACTATCGTCACTTGATCTTCCTCGGAAGGGCGGTTTTTCATCTTGGCAGCCTTTTCTCTCCATCTTGCCACAAAGGTAGCAAAGTCCTCATTGGATTCTTGTTTAGTCATCTCCAAATCTCGGGTAGTTAGCTCAATTTGGACATTGTACGCATACTGCTTGACAAAAGCGTTGGCAATTTCAGGCCAAGTTTGATAGTGCACAAATTCCAAAGTGAGAAACCAATCGAGGGCGCTTCCAGTGAGAGTTCTTTGAAACAATTGAGCGATGAGCTCGTCGGTCAAGCCCATAGGCTTCAGAGTGTTGATGACATGGCGGACATGGCTGGTAGGGTTACCAGTTCCGTTGAACTTCTCGATGTTTGGCATTTTGAACCGTTCAGGCAGTTGAGATTCTGGAAAGAGGCAGAGTCCTTCGAAATCTAGAATTTGGTCTCCTTGTGAACGAGCCAAAGCGTGCTTGATCTCCTTGACCTGCTTGACCAATTCAGGGTTTTCTACAATTTCATGAGGATTTTCTGCTTCCTCCTCGTTTTTCTTGTCTTCAGCATCTCTTGCTGCTTTCTCAGCTTGTAAATAGGCAATTTGGGCTCGGAGCTCGGTGATGGTAGCATCATTGTCTGCCATTTTTGGGATGTAGGTAGAGGGATTGCTTGGTGAGGCTTGGAATTGGGTAGATAATCGGGTTTGTTGAGGTGACGACCGCGAAGTCCCTGAAACTGATTGGGACCGTTGCGGTGAGAGTGTCTTGGTAGACGAAGGCGACCGATGAGATGACTGTAAGGACCTCTGTTTGGCGTGACTTCGGGTATTGTAAGAGTATAAAACTGGCTGAGGTTGCTTCTTTAACCTACCTATTGTGCCTGCTTGAAAAGTAGAATACCTGGAAGTCAGTATTCGGCCTGTGTAGGGTTAGGATTTGGGTTGAAAATCCCAACCCTTCTGCACAGAAAGAGTTAATTACGACAACAAATGATACAAGGTGTGAGGAAGAACTTTTGCAAGTAAAATGCAAGTAGGTTCCTAGCCTGTAAGTTCCTGTCTTAGTTTGATAAGTTCTATGGCTTTCTAAAACATGCGAGGTTTTGGTAGTCTCAGGGTGCTCCGTTGTCAAAGGGCACCAATCCTCTCACCAGCCCATCATAGGCGGTGATTGGGTGATTTCCTTTTTGATATACCACTAGGTACGAGTGATTGTGGAGTTTGCTGGAACCCCCAACATAGCCCATGTCATGCCGGGATATCAGGTGAACTCAACGGGTTGCCCGCTCGATGCATATGATAAATGAATTTAAACAAGGCATTATTAGTCTTATGTTGAACTTTTTGGTTATGGTTCTCATATCCCCAGCAGAGTCGCCAAAAACTGTAGACACCTCCCAAACGGGGCATCGCCATACAGATTGATCATGTTTGTTCGCTCGATTGGTTACTTGCTTCGTAAACCAAAATCATGGACATTCCCATGGCTAGGAACATCGCCACAGCCCTCCACAAGAACGAACAGCAATCTGTTCTTTTTCAGGCAAGTTGAAGTAGTATAGGCACTCAAAAACATGAACCATGGAACCACAGTGACATGATCTTTCTATCAAAACTTTGCAAGGCGGACATTCACCAGGATGACATGGCTAGGGGCAAGGATGTGGACATGTTGGTGTAGACACCCTAATTTGGTCTAATGATTATTCAAGTCCCACATTGGGGACCATCCCGATGATGATATGGATACATTGATTGTTGATTGACTTCTCGTGAACCTTAGGACTTATGGTGAGAACTTTTAGCCACTTAGAGGACTCAATCCAGAGCCAAATAGCTTTTCAGACAGAAATACAGCATCCCAGGAAAATCTATTTTTCGGCCGTAACATTGATCTCACGGCCTCAACATTATTCTTTTACCCGTGAAACTTGTTGCTTGAAAATTTCCCTAAGAGATTGATCCTTGAGCTGCCAGGTCCATCCTTTGGCCGCTTAATCGTTCACTTGGCCGCCAGATCGTCTATTTTCCAGATTCTGGAATGTTCTGTCAATCGTTTGATCCGTTCACAAAATCCTAGCAGCCTTTTCCCGATGCTTCGGGCTACGGAAGGGAGATTACCATGAGGAGTTTGTGTTGCCCTATAATTCCAATTCAATCGTGCGTTTTGATTGGTTGAAGTGAGTCACCAATTGCCTATATAAATGAGCCTTTGGGTTCCGAAATTAAAAGATGAATTCACCCTCTCTATCCACGAAACTCTGCAAATATACTCTCTCATACCCTCTCTACAAAAGCCCTAACCCCCCGAAGGCAGCCGCAATCCGACGATCAAACCTCAAAATTCAAACCCTAACCCTAGGGTTTCGAGAAGCAAATCAAGCAATCACCCTCAATCCGAAGCAATCAAGCCACTGAGAGATCAATGTGGTGAGGCCCAGGGGCCTGTGGTATGGTTTATTTACAGTTTTCATAGATTAGTCGTAGCCTTTTGATTATCTGCTAATTGTATAGTCTGGTGTGAGGAAGAACATCGGCTGGGGAATCAATCTCTCGGCCGATACATAAAACCAGGAGGATTCCTCAGCCGTGAAATCCATTCACCGGCCGCGGGATCCATCCCCTAGAACAGATTTGTTTTATTCTGCTTTCTGATGCATGCTTTCAATTACTGTCTCGGCTCACCATTAACTGTTTAAAGACTAATTAATCAGTTTACGTGCTTAGAATTAAACAAAGCATGAGTTAATCATATGTCGAACAATTATGTGCCAGTCTCACGACTGGGCAAAGAGGGGTGCATAACACCTTCCCTTATTGTACCTTTGGCTCACATACCCGGAATCTCTATATGTTTTTCCTACTTATTATAAACTAGGTGGCGACTCTATTTTGATGATAACCACTATCGTGTGGCGATATTCCTAGCCATGTGAATGTCCACGATTTTGATTTACGAAGCAAACAACCAAACAAACAACAATGATCAATCTGTATGGCGATGCCCCGCTCTGAGAGGTGTCTACAGTTTTTGGCGACTCTGCTGGGGACTTGAGAGCCATAACCAGAAAGTTCAACATAAGACTAACACATGCTTTGTTTAATTCATTTATCATATGCATCGAGCAGGCAACCTCGTTGAGTTCACCTAATACCCCGGCATGTCACAGGCTATGTTAGGGGTTCTAGTAAACTCCACAGTCACTTGTACCTAGTGGTAAATCAAAAAGGAAACCGTCCTATCGCCGACTATGATGGGCTGACAGAAGGGCAGGTGCCCTTTAACGACGGGGCACCCTTAAGACTACTCAAACCTTGCATGTGTTAGAAAGCCATAAAACTTATCAAAATAAGACAGGAACCCACAGGTTAAGGAACCTTTCCTGCATTTTACCTTGAAGTTCTTCCTCACACCCTGTATTATTTGTTATTGTAACATCTCCTTCTGTGCAGAAGGGTTGGGATTTTCGGCCCAAATCCTAACCATAAACAGCCAAGTACTAACTTGCAGGTATTTTACTTTTCAAGCAGGCACAATAGGTAGATCAAAGAAGCAACCACAGCCAATTTTATATTCTTAAAACACCCAAAGTCACGCCAAACTGAGGTCTTTGCAGCCATCTTGTCTCTCGCCTTCGCCTGCCAAAACACCCTCACTGCAACGATCCCAATCACTTCCAGGGACTTCGCGGTCATTTTCTCAGCAAACCCGATTGTCTACCAAATTCCAAGCTTCGCCAAGCAATCCTCCCACTCCCATGGCAGATAACGACACCATGACGATGAAGAAAGATTGGTAGAAAACGAGAAAAATCTTAAAGTGGAGAATCTAGAATTGGCCAAACAAGTCAAGGAGATCAAACATGCTCTGGCTCGTTCACAAAGGGACCAAATTCTAGATTTTAAAGGATTTTGCCTCTTTCCAGACTCTCAATTGCCTGAGAGATTCAAAATGCCTAACATTGAGAAGTTCAATGAAACTGGTAACCCTACTAGCCATGTCCCCCATGTCATCAACACCCTGAAGCCAATGGGCCTGAATGATGAACTTATTGCTCAATTGTTTTAAAGAACTCTCATTAGGAGTGCACTCGATTGGTTCCTCACTCTGGAATTTGTGCATTATCACACTTGGCTAGAAATCGCCAATGCTTTTGTCAAGCAATATGCATACAATGTCCAAATTGAGCTAACCACTCGAGATTTGGAGATGACCAAGTAGGAATCAAGCGAAGACTTTGTTACCTTTGTGGCTAGATGGAGAGAGAAGGCTGCCAAAATGAAGAACCGTCCCTCCGAGGAAGATCAAGTGAGAATAGTTGTTAAAAATCTGCAGCCTAAGTATCTCAAGCATATCTACACACAGGCTATCACAGATTTCAAGCGCTTGCATGCCACTGGGTTGCAGATTGAAGAAGGGATCAAACTGGAACTCATTGGAAAAGAAGAAGCTCCTCCACCTAAGAAATCCTTCCTAAGCCATACATCTCATGCTTCCGTAAACACACCTGACCCAGCTTTGCCACAAGACCCTTTTCAAGCCAGCCTTTCCAGAAGCTCAAACCGGCCTCACTGCAACTTTAGCCCTCTCTACATGACTCTCTCCCAAGCCTTAACCATTCTAAGCTGTCAGGGGCATCTTAAGCCCTTGAACAAACCACCTCCTCAACCACCCTATGGCCCAAGCCATGACCCTAACAAGCAGTGTGCCTACCACCAACACTCTGGACATGAGACAGACAACTGCATACGTCTTCGCCATGATATTCAAGATCTCATTGATAGTCGAACCATAAAACCTCCACAAGCTAATGCACAAACCAAACCACCCCACAATACTGAACCACCCCGAAACATCAATCTCATAAGCCTATCTCACAACCTCATACACAACCCTAGCCAATATATTGTCCAAAGCACCCAAGCCAAACCAACCTTGACCTTCCCAGAGGAGGATGAATATCTCATGATGGAGGAAGAAGAAAACAATGAGTCTGATCAATCAAAAGTAATCGATCCCGACATGTCTGACAAGAGTGACGAGGAAGAACAAGCAAATGAGGAAGAGCTAAGGAAATGGAAAGAGTATTCCTGGGCAAAACACAATTTGGAGGATCCCAACATTCCGTTTCTGGAGGATGATGAATGGCTGCGCATCTGGTTTGAAAATAGGAGAAAGGAAAAAGAGAGGGTCATCATGATGAGAAGACATGCCCGCTTTGAGCCTGCCCAAATAGTGGTACCCATCAATCGTCCAAGAATCCCGATGCCTCCAATTGTCTGGAAAACAATCAACCTTATAGAAAAAGTGGAGGAATTCCAGATGCAGCCGAGCCCCGATCTTGGCCGAGCCAGGTAGTTCCTCTTGTGGCTGAGGTATCAGGTTGGTGGGATGAGATCCTTCTCCGAGTTTGGACCACTGCCGAGCGTGTCCTTCGGCAACGCTGGATCTAAACGTCATCTTGGGTTCAAACCGTGCCTGAGGAAGTACGATCTGGACAGTTATATTCGGCCTACTACACAAGCTTAATTCAAGCTCCCTGTGGGTACGATCCCAGTCTTACCGAATATTATGCTCTCAATGTTTAGGTTGTGGCTAAGCAAACATCGTACCACAAAATTAAAATTTCCATTGTGTCAATCTCACTAACATGTGCTTCTGACTACTAGCTTTTTTTTTTGTCATTTAATTACTCCCGTTTAATTGCTGAAATTTGAAATGTTGTATAGTTTTTCTTTATTTCCGTGGCTGTTTTCTTTGTAATAATGTGCCTTCATATAATTCCATTTATTTTATTATTCTCAATGGTAGGAGTTCAATATTTTAGTGGCACCTAGAATCATATGCGACTTATTTTTTCCTAGTTGGCAAGTGAAAGAAATAATTAATTGAGAGGTTTTTTTTATCGGAATTAATTAATTGAGAGGTTAACTAAATAATAAACGGAGTTTTGTTTCATTAAATGAAATTTTAATTCATAATAACCTCATTTCTTTGTTATCAACTTGAAAAGAAAATATAACGCTTTAGCATTTGTGTTGTGTTGTGTCGTGTATTTAAAGCAAATTTTGGTAAACTGGAATTTATTGTCAGGTCAAAATTACAAAATTTATGTCGAAAAACCGGAAAAGTCTTAGTGAGCAATAAAAGTGACCCCACTTCTATCAAGGTTCTTCCGCCCTTGTCTGCAAATTTCGTTGGGGGCTCTGGAGGCTATGGAAAAGTATGGAATACCGGTTTTTTTTTTTTTTCTCATCACCCGACCCCTGTTTAGATTGGCAATAAAAAGAAATAGAAAGACATGTTGTAATGACTTCTATTTTACCATGATAATTGATGTCATGTTCCGCACTTGTTTGATGAATACTTTTTTTTATGGTAATACAGGGTGTTTCAAGCACTTGGGCGCCTCATACTATTTCTTACCCCCCAACCCACCACCCTTTTCACGCTTAAGGTGGCCTCAGAGACGAAAGAATGCGAGGGCTCATGGCCCTGCATAGTTTTGGGTATTTTTTTAAATAATTTTTTAAAAATAATAATTTTCTTGTTATTCGTTTAACCTAATACTTCATTCTAGAAAACTTGGGGTGGGGGATGGGTGCTTTCGGGAATGCACCCTTCCTATTTGCATGGGGATTATAAGGGATGCACCACCTGCACTTCACTCCACTTGTTTTTAAAATATTAAGATTAGGTTTTTTTTGTTTGTTAAGAGCCACTATATATTGTTTTTTGTATTGGGTGTTATTTAAACCTTTAAATGCTTTAGACTATGTTCGTTTTGGGTTCCAAAATCCAACTTCTCTCTCTCCGTAGGGTCTCCAATCAGTTTTCCCTTCAATTATTTCTCTCATTTTTCTTTCTATCTCTCTCCACTCATTACCCAAAATAGCTCCTCAAAATCCAAATTAAATAAATTATTAGATTTCCGAACTTTGAAATTTCAAAAGTTATTGTTCATAATTCAACCTTTGCGTTGAAGAAATCCTAATTCCGTTCCTGAGTGGTCTATCTCGCATCCACACATTCAACAATTGGCTGTCATTTAAAGAACATTCAAAAGCAGCCTTGGGGGATTTTTCTACGCGTCTTTTCAAAGTCTTCTCACCCCAGTAAACAAGGCAAAGGCTCAGTCCGTGGCCTCTTGCTTATTTTTGTTTGGGAAAAAAACTGAAATGATTCCTGTAGTTTAGTATTGTATTAATTTGGTCCCTGCAGTTTGAATTGACTCAATTTACACTCTATAGTTTCCATTTTATTCCAACTTGATCCAATTACTAACTGCCGTTAGCCTCTGTTAACCCCAGACACAAATGGGTCCCCTTTTCTAGTGAATTACCGAGCCCTTTCTTTTTTAACCTCGCAGACCTAAAGCTTTTTCTTAAAAAGCAAAACGGAGTCACTTTTTTCTAAAAACCGGGTTCTCTAGCCCGTGTTTTTTTTTCTAAAATATTTGAATTATTCTTCCAATATTCAAGAGGTGATCAGGCACACCAAAACTCTATACCCACACAAATGGGTCCCCTTTTCTAGTGAATTACCGAGCCCTTTCTTTTTTAACCTCGCAGACCTAAAGCTTTTTCTTAAAAAGCAAAACGGAGTCACTTTTTTCTAAAAACCGGGTTCTCTAGCCCGTGTTCTTTTTTCTAAAATATTTGAATTATTCTTCCAATATTCAAGAGGTGATCAGGCACACCAAAACTCTATACCCACACAAATGGGTCCCATTTTCTAGTGAATTACCGAGCCCTTTCTTTTTTAACCTCGCAGACCTAAAGCTTTTTCTTAAAAAGCAAAACGGAGTCACTTTTTTCTAAAAACCGGGTTCTCTAGCCCGTGTTCTTTTTTCTAAAATATTTGAATTATTCTTCCAATATTCAAGAGGTGATCAGGCACACCAAAACTCTATACCCGGTGGAAACTCTTAAGTTTTTTTCTAAACCTCTTTTGTGGCCCAAACTATGGCCGGACCTGATTCTCCTTTAACCGGAGATATGTAGGCAACTTGATGAAAGCTCGATCTCTTTTTAAAATAAAATCCATTTCATTTTCTAAAATTCAAACATTTTTCAAAAATATCCGAACCCTTTTTATAGAACACAAAACTCCTCATTTTTTCTTGTTTTTCAAGAACCACGTCGCAATCCATAGGAATCGGATCACTTATTCAGGCCCTAATCCCTTTCACTCCTTCCCCCCGAAGGCGAACGAGACACGTTTTGGTCGAAGGTAAAATCCCGGGTGAGACAAATGGAGAATGGAAGCTGTGAAAAAAAAATGGAGAATGGAACAATGAGGCTCTGTGTTTTGGTTTAGAGGTATATTAAAGTAAGAGGAGAATGACAGATTACGGTATTAACCCTAGAAAAGGGGCCCATTCGTGTCTGGGGTTAACGGAGTCTAACGTCAGTTAGTAATTGGACCAAGTTGGAACAAAATGAAAACTACAGAGTGTAAATCGAGCCAATTCAAACCACAGGGACCAAGTTGACACAAACACTAAATTATAAGGACCATTTCGGTTTTTTTCCCATTTTGTTTTGACTCATCACTAGTTTTCTTTTCTTGTAAAGTACTAGCAATTACTACTCTTTCTCCGAGCTCAATTTTTATGTCTGCTTCTTCAATTTAATGGAAAATGGGTTAAGTACTGTTCCATTTTGAATTTTCTTTTTCTGATCTCATTTTTCAGAAATAGGCGAGAAAAATTAGCTTTCATCAACTTACAACCACTTGAAGCCTTTGCAGCTGGTTTTACTTCTTAAGTAGAGAATTCCGGATTCCCAAATTAGAAGAGAGCTTCACGGTTCACCACCAGTATTTGATACTTACCTATCTCGTATTGTCAGATCTTATTCTATTTTGAAATCTCTCAAAATATTTGCCATCGTTGAAAATTTAAAGGAAAAATGTGGAGAATTTTTAAAGTTAACTCTTTATTAATGAGTAAAGATTTTTTTTAGGCACAATAAACAGTTATTTTTCAAATATAATCAATTTTTTTGAAGAGACATCCATTAGTTTTAGGGCTGCAAAAAAAAAAATTGTAAACTGCAAAATCGGTCCAAACCAAAATGATTGGTACACTTTGGGCCGTGTCTGTGGATAATGATCTGGACATAGATTCAAAACTTAAAAACCGTGAGATATGGTTCATTCCACGGATTTTTGCTAGGGAGCCGGGGATTAACTCAACTGTACCATTCGTTAATATATTTATATACACGTGTATATACATATATGAGTGTAGTTATATATATTATTCTTTTTTATTAATTAACATGTATATATGTAGGGAAATTTATATATAGATTTATGTATATATTTGATTTGGTGTGAGTGTTATTTCTCTTTTCTCATTAAGTTGTGTATTTGTCTAACTGTTCTTCTATACTCTCTTCATCCCTTTTTTAGAGTCCAATATTCCATTTTGGGTTATCCCTTAATAAATGTCCATTTTGTAAAGTTAGTGGGTAAAAGTTGGTGAATTTTCCATTTTGCCCCTAAAAGTAAATTCCATTTTGAAAAGTTAGTGAGTAAAAATGTAATGATGATATTTCCATAGAGGGTAAGGAAAGAAAGTTGAGGTAAAAGTTGATGTGAAAGGTGTAATGATGATATCTTTTTAATAAGTTGGAATTACGAAGCAGGACACTTAAAAAGGGACGAAGGGAGTATAAGTTTTGAGAAAAAAATTTACTCTCTGCACGGTTCTCAATAAATTTCTTAATCTATCTCTCTCCGGATCATTACCACTCATTAGATCAAAAAAAATCTCAAAACTTGTACTCAACGGATTAACTGCGCGGTTCTTTCTTATCCTATTGTACTTGTGACATCATACATTAATAATTTGGAACCGTAGATTAACTGTGAACCAAACCGTAACTCCGTTCATTTCAATTCGCAGGACTTTTGTTCCGGAAACAAATTTCAATTTCTTGAAACTGTGAGTAAATGCTCGGTCCCCGAATTTATACGAATGCAAACAGCTCCGCACCGTGTTTGTATGTTTTTTTGAAAAATTTCTTTTGAAAAGTCAAATGTCTTCCGTACAAAACCAGTAGAACGTGGTACATTTAAGTATTAATTTTCTTTGAACAAAACGGGTCCTAAACATTGACTGATCAGCCTCCAGCGTATTGATCCCATTGGGCATTGGCTTCCTTAATTTCTTCCATGGCTGCGGCCTTTAAAATAAACTGGCGAAACAGCCGTGTTCCACTAACTAAAATAATGTATGGTAAGAGAATAATCTGTCTCGTAAAACGATAAATAATTATTTAAAAAATAAGAACCTTAACAGAACGGAGCCTGTTTAATTATTGTATTACAGTGCAAAATGAAAGTTTGTGAGACTTTTGTGAAATTCGTTACCCAGTTTGGCTGTTCAACTTGAGAACTATGTATTCTTAGTTTTTACTTCTTCCTTTAAAAGACTTCTGTTTGCCAATTGTTCGGCGGGTGATAGTGAAATACTAGCGTGTTTCATACGCATTCTGGCCAAACCACGTTAACTAGTGTCAGAGAGGAACTCTAGAGAGGTAGCAAAAATCCCATTTATTATCAGAATGAAATGTGGAAGTTTCAACTTTACATGACAGAATTGAATATCAAAGGTATGAATTTGACTACACGAAATGACACATGCACTAAGGCCCGTTCTGATAAAGAAAATGAGCACTTATTTTTTGAATTAACTGTTACTTAGTGTGACAGAATGACATGTTTTGTAAAATAGAAAAAAAATACTTAAAAAACAAAAACCTTAACAGAATGGGACCTAAGACTGATAATAAATTAATAAATACTTCCGCTGTCCCAATTTGTTTGTCCAACCTCGAAAATCTAACTTTTTTAGGGAACACAATTATTGCACCTAAAAAGTTACAACTTTCCATATTTACCCTCAACTTTTTTAAAAAAGTTACTTTATTCCACTAAAGAAATGGCAAAAAGGGAAAATTGATTCAATTAAAAGTCAAATGAACAAATATTCTAGAACACTTAAAAGTCAAAAAATAGACAAACAAATCGGGACGGTGAGAATACTAATATCCATTAAGGCAAACAGAGCCTAAACATTGATTGACCAGACAGCAGAGACGCGATCCCAGCACCTCAATTTCTTCCATAGACTACAAGCTGGGGCCTTCTTTATATAATAAATAAAAAATTAGTGTAAAGTCCATTATAGGAGTTTGACCAAGGCCCACTCCACCTATTTTTTCAGTAAAGTGCCGTGTCCAGTTTTACATTTGGGCCATTTACCGGCCGGTCCAAAAACGAGAGTCCAAACTCCACGAACTCCAAGCCCAACCCAAAATGCACGCATAAGGACACGGACTAAAAAATTGCCAAAAATACCCTCGGAATAAAATATAGCTGACCGACGTCATCATTCTGTCTGTATCTTTCTATCTCTCTGTCTAGTGTCTGCACCATCTCCTCTCTCTCTCTCTCTCTCATAGCTTGTTCTCTCTCTGACTAACTGGAGACTTCTACACGATCTAACGTCCAAAGGTTTTCAGTTTCCAGATCATCGAATGCTTCTAATCTAATCTAACGATTAAAGGTTTTCAGTTTCCAGAACAGATCGAAGGTTTTCAGTATCGAGAAGATGGGGAAAAAAAGTAAGAAATTCATTACTCCTCTAATCTATTCATTACTGACAATGCATGCAAAGAAATTCATAACGGAACCATAAAATCGTCTTAAAAATTTTCGATTCTAAATCGCGAACCCTAAACCCTAAATCACGTTAGAAATTCAAGACCAGCTTTGAAAGCTCACTCTATTCATGATGTATATTTATAGATTGTTTTGCTGCTTATGAGGATTTGAGTTGTTTTGAATTGTTAATTTTCGAATTTTAATTTTCGAATTTTGTTATAATACAGTGGTTTTTTTTTTTTGGCAAAAAAATGTAGAAATTTCCTTCATTTTGACACATGTTCTCACTTGCTAAAAACTCGCAGACCTGTTATATGTATGTGAAAACGTCTGGGAATCCAAAGGTGCATGACTGCGAAATTGTTCGAATGAGTAAAAATAAGACAATTTCGCAGACCTAGTCACAGCTATCTGGATCTTCAATCTAGATCTTATATCTACTTTATATTGTTATGAAACAAATTCGCAGTGCCTCATTGCATTATGCTACAATAATCTAATTTCCAAACATCTCAAACAACAACTTCTACAATATACGAAGAAAAAAATATTTTGAATATATCAGTATGTCTTATTAA
The DNA here is from genome assembly GCA_018127125.1 of Rhododendron griersonianum. NCBI lineage: Eukaryota > Viridiplantae > Streptophyta > Magnoliopsida > Ericales > Ericaceae > Rhododendron > Rhododendron griersonianum. The sequence goes on along the minus strand of CM030797.1, from coordinate 34,403,842 downwards.
ACAATTTCGCAGAGCTTTTGTATTCTATTTGTCATTGATTATTTAATTTTGATGAATAAACAACGTAGATTGCTACGAAACTTTTCATATGTGAAATAGAACATTTTCGCAGACCTTTGTAGGATAATTGTCTAGTGCAATGAAATGAGCACTGGACAATTAGCACTGAACATTATTGAACTGACGTGTTTACATGTATTCATAGCTTATATTTAATCCAGAGTTATATGTATGTGAAATTGTTAATATGTGAAATAGAACATCTTTGTAGGATAATTGTGCAGTGTTATGAAATGAACACTGTACAATTACCACTGGACATTATTGAACTGACAGATTGTTGTTATTTAATCAATCCATTATTTATGTTACGTGCCTTATAATGGTAGATTGTTTGCAGGTTTAGCAATCAAGAAGAAACCAAGGAAACCAAGAAACACTCCTGTTGCAACACCACGTAGCACACAGTCAACATCATCATCGTCAATCAGGAAAAAAAATAGTAGTCCTTATCTTAAACATTCGCCATACAGAGCAAATCTACAGGCTGCAGTAAAGTACATCGCAACGATTAAACTTAGAAAACCACATATTGAGCTTCTGAAGGAAACACCATTTTGGTTGCTAATAAATACATTGAAAGAAAAGGATTTGAAACCAGAGGAATTCAGAAAAGTAGATGTTTCTGTCGAAATGATATTGAAGCAATATAGAGGAAATGGGCAATTCCTCATAGGTTCAAAATTGGTTGAGCTTCGAGTATCAGATATCCAGTTGATATTTGGGATAATTAGAGGCAAAGAGAAGATTTCTGGCTTGTACTGTTCAAGGAATAAAGTGAAGTTTGCAAGAAGAAAGAATTTGCAAAGATTGGACCAGCAAGGAATTAAAAGTCTGATAACTGAACAACTTCTGAAAAGTAATACGAAGAGAGATATTGAGGATGTTGCTCGACTTTTGTGTCTGTTTTTATGTACAACTCTGTTTTTCACAAGTAGTGCAACACTATCATGGGTGTATGTTAAGCACATGGATGACTGGAATAAAATGAAGAATTATGATTGGGGTACAGCAATAAAGGACATGTTGATCAGATCAATAGAGAAAAATATCTCTGACCCATGGAAAGTACAAGGATATGCCATTTTGTTGTTGGTAAGTGAAGAATAATGTTTTATTTTTACATTCTCAAAATTTATGTTTGTGTATCAGAATATAATATTCAATTTTTTTGTTTTCAGTATTGGTTTTGTGAACACACACAAATAATGCAACCAAAAATCGAGCTTGCAGTACCCAGATTTTTGAAGTGGGACATATCAAGATTACATTTGCAAGATTATCAGATTGGAAATATGACGGATGAGCAGGTACAAAAAAGTTCTGAAACCATTAGCATGGTAGTTTTCTCTTTAATTTTACAGTTTTATAATTATTATATGTATTACTACTCGGATCTTCGAAATTGGCCTCTTTGGGGTAAATTAAAATAATCCCCAGGGCCTCTGCGAAATTGTTCAATTCACAGAGTTCAAATACATTGCCAAATTGTTTTTTAAAATTGGAATAAAAATAGAAGAAAACAACTCTCACGGGAGTCTGTGAAATTGTTTATACGTGGGCAATCTGAATGTACATATTTTTATTTATACGTGGCCTTTGTATTTTATTTGGCATTGGATTAGTTTGCTCTTTCTCGAGTTATATTACTAGTCTTTTGTTTAAATAACTTATCATGGGGTTTGCGAATTTTATGAATTCTAGTGTTTATACAGAATAGATAGATTTGTTTGTATATTCCTGAATTAGATTTATTACTGGTCTTTTGTTTAACCCATGTAAAATTGTTTTTTAATTTTACAGTTCTATAATTGTTTATATGTATTACTACTCGGCTCTTCGAAATTGGCCTCTTTGGAGTAAATTAAAATAATCCCCAGAGCCTCTGCGAAATTGTTCAATTCACAGTGTTCAAATAAGTGTTCAAATACATTGCCAAATTGTTTTTTAAAATTGGAATGAAAATGGAAGAAAACAACTTTCACAGGAGTCTGCGAAATTGTTTTTTGTTTATACATGGCCTTTGTATTTTATTTGGCATTGGATCAGTTTGCTCTCTCTCTTGAGTTATATTACTGGTTTATCTGACGTTGTTGTAAGTTCATCTTCATTGACCTGGTTATGTACAGAATAGATAGATTTGTTTGTATATATATTCCTGAATTTGATTGATTGTAACATTACTGACATAACCAGGTCAATGAAGATGAACTTACAACAACGTCAGAGGAAGATTTGATTTACAAAATGCAGATTGAACAAGAAGAAGGTGAAGAAGAACAAGAAGAAGGAGAGGAAGAGGAAGAGGAGGAGGAGGAGAAAGAAGAAGAAGAAGAAATAATAGATCAACAAAATGAAATAGAACAAGAAGTAATACACATTGAAGAAGAAGAATATGAAGAAGAACAAGTACGAGAGGAAAAGGAAATGCAAGAGGAAGAAGAACAAGATGCAACACCACTTACACAAGTTTTAGAAGAAGGAAATGCAAGAGGAATTGAACAAGAAGAAGATTTAGTAGAAGAAGGGGAACAAGAAGTAATACACAATGGACAAGAAGAAGAGAAAGAGGAAAAGGAAAAGGAAGGACAAAGAGATACAACACCACTTGAACAAGTTGTAGAAGAAGAACGAGGAGATTCAATTGAAAAAATTGTAGAAGAAGGAGATTCAGCAGAAGAAGGAGATTCAATTGAAAAAGTTCTAGAAGAAGGAGAAAGTGATGATGATACTGAAATGAATGACATGTTCCATACTGCAGAAGCTGTTCATGAACAATTCCAATCAACAAACCAATCAGCTTCAACATTTGTTCCTGAGACGCAGTTTTCAAAACAAGCGAGAGATCATCAGACTGCTGTTGAAGATGATTCTGAATTCGGTGAAAGGCAAAATCAAGTAAAAAAGGTTTTTGATAAACTGGAAGAAGAAATAGTGAAATTGAAGGACAATTGTGGTAAGTTCAAAGAGGACAGTGTTATTCATGAAGCCCAAATAAGAGTCCTTGAGAATCAAAACAGTAAATTGGAAAGAGAAACGCTACTGTTGAGGTTGGATCTAAATGAAGAGCAACAACGTAGGAAAACAGTTGAGTATGAAAAAGCAAAATGGCTAGGGAAAAAGATGCAGAAATAGCATTATTGTAGCAGAGGATAAAGAATCTGACAAATGAAAAGATTGATATTGAAGCTGAGCATGTTGTCCATGAAGTGACACAGCAATGGAAGGAGAACCGGCAAAAGCAATCTGCATCAACAATCTTTGATTCTATGAGTGATGCTCGACTCCATGAAATAACCCAACAAGCGCGAGAAACCGTTGAGAAAAGGAAAGAAAAAGAAACAGCGTCTCGATTGTTGAAGGAAAGTACATATATGAGACCAATAGCGAAGAAAATTTGGAAATTCCGTGCTGAAGACCAATTTACAAGAAGTTTTGATAGTGAAAGCGAGAGACAAATACATGAATTGACTAAAAAATTTGGCATGAAGAAGACTGCAGAACAAGGAAAAAACAAAGAAGTTTTGCATGAAGGGGGTGAGTCAAAAAAGAGGAAAGGAAGTAGTGATGTGATCAAAGGTGCTGAAGATCCTGGACAAGCTCAACAATCGAAGAAGAGAAAACTTTTAAAGAGCGGTCCAGTATTCAGGTATCTTTCAAAAGAGGCGAAGAAAAAATTGACCTCATTTTGGAGATCAGCTGCTGCAATGTAAGTTCATTACTATAACACAAAAATGTTTTAATTTCATATAAAATGGTTTCTATATTAATTTATCCTACTTTTACTTTTTGAAGTGACAGCTTGTGGGCAGGAAGTCAATATGAAACATCAATTTATGCCGATGAAGTTAGTCACATTCTTGAACAGGAAGCAATACCAAATAGTGTAAGTAATTTAATCCTAGTTTTACTTTTTAAGTGTTGTGCTGTATTCTAGTTAGTTAGTGACATAGTTTTTGGAATCTTCTAGACGATAGATTCCTATGCTGAGATCTTGCTTGGAAAGTCTCCAAAAACAAAATGTATGATATTGTCCACTCGTTGGTTGGTAAGGCATCCTCTCTCTTTTTTTTAATCTTTTTTGTTGAGTTTATTTATTAGTAGGATATTTTTTTTTGAGTAATTTATTTTCTAAGTGCTTGATGGTATTGCAAATATAGTATCTGGAAGCAAAAGCCAATGAAACAGCAAGGAGGAAGATGTATGATGATGATTTGAACAACGTGTTGACATTCGATTTTGTTATTTTCCCAATACACGAAGATGACCATTGGACACTGCTTGTACTGAAAGTCTTAGAGGGAACTTGGTGTTTCTATGACTCAATGCGAGTAAAGCAAAATCAAAAGCCAATCAGATGCAAGGCAGCAACAAATATTGTAATGAAACTATTTACTTTGTGCTCTTCTCTGAAAATATTCACTTTGCAAAATACTAAACTACGAATTCCATCTGTTTCTATAAAACAGCAAAAGCGTGTGACTGGATACCTTAAAGAAAGGTGGCAGCGTCTACCAATTGAGTCAAAAGTACGAATTGAACAAGATTGTCCGCAACAACCTCCAGGGTAAGAATCTAAAAATCAATTTTGTTTGATGTTACTCAAAACAATATGAGATCTGACATTTATAAAACATACTATGCAGATCCGATTGTGGGATAATTGTATGCAAGATAATGAAGCATTTTGTTTTAAATGAAGAACTTCAATCGGACATATCAGATGAGGAGTGTAACAAAATAAGGGCAGAAATACTGGAGCAGTTCATTACAGATGAAGTTGGCTCATGGCAATCTCAGGAAAACGATGAAGTGGAACAGGCAGAAGAACAGGATTGTTTGGGTTGAATGTTAATGTTAACTTGAAAGATCCGTAACTGTACAGTGCTAAGGAATGAGCAATGAGAACTGGACAATTTCGCAGACATTTGTATTGTTCAAAGTTCCACAATTTGGCAGGGATTTTGTTACAGATGAAGTTGGCTCATGGCAATCTCAGGAAAACAAGGAAGTGAAGAAGAGGATTGTTTGGGTTGAATGTTAATGTTAACTTGAAATATCCGTAACTGTGCAGTGCTAAGGAATGAGCAATGAGAACTGGACAATTTCGCAGACATTTGAATTACAATTTCGCAGACATTTGTATTGTTCAAAGTTCCACGATTTGGCAGGGATTTTGTTGGCTCATGGCAATATCAGGAAAACAAGGAAGTGAAACAGGCAGAAGAAGAGGATTGTTTGGGTTGAATGTTAATGTTAACTTGAAATATCCGTAACTGTCCAGTGCTAAGGAATGATTTCTAATTTCACAGTTCTATAATTGTTAATCTGATTATACATGTTTTTTTTTAACTTCACAGTTGTTCTATATATTTGTAAGTGATTTCTAATTTCACAGTTCTATAATTGTACTGTTGTTAAAACGGACACCTTAATTTTGTGTACCGATTTTCTGCTTCTTCACTTTGGTATGTTAGCGCTTGTACATAACATATACGAACTTGTAAGGCGGCTGATTTAGTAAATCATTTAATTGAACAATTCCACAGGGCTCTGCGAATTTGTTGAGAATTCAAATTGGCTCTGCGAAATTGGATAAATTGCGATCACCTGTATTAGTTTTACTTGTTGGCAAACACCTGACTGAATAATGCCAGTTATACAATTGCAAAAGGGAAAAAAATTGACAATTTCAGAATCAAAAACCAAACACAAAAGAACTAGTTCATACAATTTTGCAGAGTCTGCGAAATTGTTTACACGTGGGCAATCTGAATGTAATTTCAGAATCAAAAATCAAACACAAAAGAACTAGTTCATACAATTTCGCAGAGTCTGCGAAATTGTTTACACGTGGGCAATCTGAATGTACATATTTTTAATTTTACAGTTCTATAATTGTTTATATGTATTACTACTCGGCTCTTCGAAATTGGCCTCTTTGGAGTAAATTAAAATAAACCCAGGGCTTCTGCGAAATTGTTCAATTCACAGAGTTCAAATACATTGCCAAACTGTTTTCTAAAATTGGAATGAAAATAGAAGAAAACAACTTTCACAGTAGTCTGCGAAATTGTTTATACGTGGGCAATCTGAATGTACATATTTTTAATTTTATAGTTCTGTAATTGTTTATATGTATTACTACTTGGCTCTTCGAAATTGGGCTCTTTTGAATAAATTAAAATAATTCCCAGGGCCTCTGCGAAATTGATCAATTCACATAGTTATATAAACAATTTCGCAGAGTTATATTTGTATTTTGTGTAAGAGAATCCCAAATCACGACCTTTGTTTCTTTCTTATTACTGCTATGCAATATTTTTGTAAAAGAATTTACTACTCGGCTCTTCGAAATTGGCCTGTATATCCTCATTGTATAATGGTAAAATAATCCTAATAATCCTATTTCTTTAAAAAAGAAGAAAAGAAAATCAACTCATTTCAGAAGTTATTTATTCAAAGTAAAAAGAAAAAGACTTAAAAAAGAATAATCCTAATAATTAAAATTAGAAAAAGGTTCTAAATTAAAATTAGAAACAGAAAAATAATCCTAGTAATCATATTTCTTTAAAAAAGAAGAAAGAAAACCAACTCATTTCAAAAGTTATTTATTCAAAATAAAAAGAAAAAGACTTAAAAAAGGTTCTAAATTAAAATTCAAAACCAACTCATTTGAAAACCACCCTTTCCTCAAAAAGTCTTTTATTACTCGACGCCTCTACTGAGGGTTTTTTTAAAAATAACGAAGTCGACTGAAAGTGCAAAAATCGTATAAGCTCACATTTTCTGCGTTTAATCTTGTCGAAGCCTCTCCGTCTCTGTTTTTGGCCCTCTGATTTCTTCGACTTGAACAGCTGAAGATATACATCGTAAAAGTGAAGAAACTTCGAGCGAAATGAAGCGTAAAAGAGGACAGAGTTCAAGCAAAATGAAGGGAAAAAGCGGTACGGACTTTCTCTTGAAACAATGCTCGTAGAATTTTTTTTGTGCAAAACTTGTTTGAGTAATTCGTCTGTTTATTACACATTTTGCAGTAGATATTCTTACAAAATAGTCAAAAACCCTAGTTTTAATTTATTACGAAATTACGTAGATTTATAGCAACAGAATATGTTATGCATGTAAATTAAAATAATTCCCAGGGCCTCTGCGAAATTGTTCATTTCGCAGATTTATTTGTATTTGGTAAGAATCCCCAATCACGACCTTTGTTTCTTTCTTAGTATTGCTATACAATGTTTTTGTAAAAGAATTCATTTCTTTGACAATTTTGAGTGTAATTTGGGATTTATTCTATAACATTCAGGTGAAAATGCATATGAACTCAGATCCAGGGCAAACGTCAATCGGGCTACAATGGAGGAACCTGGAACTAGTGTAACACCAACAAAAAGAAGACAAAATCAAGGGGAAGTTCAGTCCAAGAGCAAACATAATAATAAAAAACTGGATGCTGAAGGAAAACAAGTCACATACCGATCAAACCTTCAAGCGATGGTAAATCTTATGAGAGATTTAAAACTGCAGGAACACCATTTGATATTGCTAAGGAAGACTCCATTCTGGTTGCTAATTGATGCATTGAAGAAAAAAAAACTGTCAAATGACAATTGCACGAAGTTTGATAAAGTAGCTCTGAAAATAATAAAGTCCTATGATCATGAAGGGAAGACATTCAAAATTGGTGGACGACGTGTAAATATTCAGGCTAACGACGTAGCGCTGATTTTGGAATTGTGTCTAGTGAGGAACCAATCACAATTCAATACCAGAAGCGGAATGAAGTTCAACTTCTAGCAAGAAGAAGTTTAACAACAAAAGGAATGACCACTAAAATAGTTGGAAATTTGATCGGAAGCATAATAGAAAACGATGATGAGGAATCAATCAAGGATGTTGTGCGGTTAGTATGCTTGTACCTGTGTGGTACACTATTTTTTTCTGGGCGTGGAATTCAGATCAGCTGGAGTTTTGTTCAGCTAATGGAAGACCTACCTGCTATGAGCAATTACAATTGGTCACAAGCAATACTTGACAACTTAAGGAAATCAGTTGAAGCGTATCCTACAAAACCAAAGAATGTTGCTGGATGTGTTATGCTATTGTTGGTAAGTCAAGCAAACTTTATACTCTTACGCTCTATTGATTCTTATATTTGAGTTGTCTAATATTATTGTATACATTATGACTACGTTGCAGTATTGGCTTTGTGAGAAGACAAATATAATTGAACAAGAGACAAAATGCTCCACTGTTCCTAGAATTCTGAAGTGGAATTTGCCAAAGCTGAAAAAAAAGTTGGAAGGGATAGAAAGCTTGGACAATCTCACAAATGTACAGGTGAAATTATTAAATGACTACATTTTGTCTTCATCACTTCCTTTTCTTTTGATTACTATTTTCCTCTTTTTGGCTCTGTAGAATTGGTTATTTAGCTTTAACAAGTGAACTACTTCTCAATGATATGTATGTGAAGCAAAAGAGAGGAATGGTTTGGAAATCCAGAGTTATGTGACTGTGAAATTCTTAATATGAATAAAAACCTAATTTTATTTTGATGATAAGGCTTTACAAGCAAGCTGGGTATGTTTAAACAAGAATAGGGGGTTTCACTACTTACTTGTGTTGTGGATAATTCACATGGTAAATGCTTGATTTGTGATTAGAATTCTCTGACTTGATTGGTGCTAAAATTCTTGCTAATTTGGATATTAGCGGATAATGACAATTACCATCGTATTATGTCCCCTTCAAATTTTTAGGAGCTAGATTTTGAGGTGTCTGTTTGTGTCTGATTTATATTGTCATAAAACAAATTCGCAGAGCCTCATGGCATGTATCAGTATGTTGTCGTAAACAAGTTCCCAGGGGGAGGCTGCGAAATTGTTTATGTAAATCAATGTAATTATTGATTATTATTAGTTTTTCAGTAACAAAAGTATAAATAACGAAACATCTCAAAACATCGTCTTCTACAATATAGAAAGAAAAGAACATTTTGGATGTATATTTTAAACAAGTTCCCAGGGGGGTCTGCGAAATTGTTTATATAAATGAAAACAACTTCCCAAGAGTTCGGCAAGTATCTACGACCCAGATCAGTTTTTCACAGACCTTTGTTGGGTAACTGCCCTGTGGTGGTAATTGTCCTGTGGTAAGGAATGAGCAGCGCACATTGTTGAACTGATCTATTACCTATTCAACTTTATGGTGGTTGCATATATCAGTATGTTCAAATATTCACAATTTCGCAGTGATTTTGTTCCAGTGTATACTATGACAAACAAATTCGCAGGCCTTTGTATTTTATTTGGCATTTGATATTTACCTTTAATGAATAAACAACTTCCTGACTTGAAAACTACTAAATTGCAGCTGTTGGACAGTACCCTTCAACGAACAGATAGGGAGGTTCGAGTGTTTCGTACACTTCGTAATGAACAAAACACTAGCAACATGATTCAGGGAAACTCAGAACATAACGAAAGACAGTGTGATGAAGATCATGGAAGCACAGAAAGGATGATGAAGACCATGGAATCTCAGAACATGATGATAGCCCGGAGCATGATAATGAAATCCAACATGAAAGCACAGAAAAGCGTAGTGAAGATCATGGAAGTGAAGAAAATGAGGAGCAACAGTGTGATGAAGATCATGGAAGCACAGGAAAGGATGATGAAGACCATGGAATCTCAGAACATGATGATAGCCCAGAGCATGATAATGAAATCCAACATGAAAGCACAGAAAAGCGTAGTGAAGATCATGGAAGTGAAGAAAATGAGGAGCAACGAACTCCAATTTATGTTCCTTACTGTGGTTCGTTAGCGTTAGTATCAGAAGACGGACTTGAAAAATTAGACTTTAATCAAACTGAGGAGCAAAGTGAGCAGCAATCTCCGATGTATTTGGATTCTGCAATGACAGGCAAATCGACTCTTAATGTTCTTTCAGAAGCAGCAGCCATCGAACATTCATGGAGTCTGGTATACAAAAGAAGATCGAAAATGGCAGGAACTGAATCACAAAAGTTGATTAAATCTACAGAACCCGAACAGCCATCATGTCTTTTTCTGGATTCCACAAGTACATTGCAAGGTGAGGAGGTGCAAATGACTACATTTTTGTTTGTTTCATTACTATTGTATTTTACAATGCTATGCGAAATTGCTTATTTGGCCTTATTTTGCTTTAATGAGCAAACTATTTTTCAATGATATGTGTATGTGTAGCAAAAGAGAGTAATGGTTTCCCAATGCAGATTTATGTGACTGTGAAATTTTTAAATGACAGGTGAAACACCAGCAATCGAAAAGCAATCGGATTTTAATCTGGATTCAGCCCTGCAAAAAGAGAATGAAGCCGCAAATTGCAGAAGTACAGAACCCGAACAGCCATCATGTCTTTTTCTGGATTCCATAAGTACATTGCAAGGTGAGGAGGTGCAAATGACTACATTTTTGTTTGTTTCATTACTATTGTATTTTACAATGCTATGCGAAATTGCTTATTTGGTCTTATTTTGCTTTCATGAGCAAACTATTTTTCAATGAGCAAACTATTTTTTTAATGAGCACTGCACAATGAGTACTTAGCATTATTGAACTGATGTGTGATGTATTCATAGCTATTTGAATAGGGGGTTTCACTGCTTACTTGTGTTGTGGATAATTCGCATGGTAGGTGCTTGATGTGAGATTAGAATTCTCTGATGTGATTGGTGCTGAGATTCTGAGGTGTCTGTTTGTGTCCGATTTATATTGTCGTAAAACAAATTCGCAGAGCCTCATTGCATGTATCAGTATGTCTTCTTAAACAAGTTCCCAGGGGGGTCTGCGAAATTGTTTATGTAAATCAATGAACTTAGGTTTTATTGTTTATGTAAATCAATGCAATGGCCCACAGGTGGTTGTTTGATTTTTGTTTGAGATGTTGAGTACAGATGGGGGAAGAATATGGGGTTTCAATGCTTACTTGTGTTGTGGATAATTCGCATGGTAGGTGCTAGATTTGGAATTAGGATTCTCTGGTTTGATTGGTACTAAGATTTTTGCTAATTTGTCGTATTATGTCCCCTTCAATTTCTTTTGGCATTTTGGAATGAGAGGTGTCTGTTTGAGTTCAAATTTTTAGGGGCTAAATTTTGAGTTGTCTGTTTGTGTCTGATTTATATTGTAATAAAACAAATTCGCAGAGCCTCATTGCATGTATCAGTATGTCTTCTTAAACTAGTTCCCAGGAGGGGTCTGCGAAATTGTTTATGTAAATCAATGTATTGGCGTGAGAGACATGTTTGGCTATGTGTGTGGATTAGAGAAATGGTGAATAATTGAACGGTTTAACGTATAAGGTGAGATGCCGGAAAAGGGGACACACGGGGTCCCAAACAATGCTAGTGGATTTTCATATGAGGATTTGAGTTGTTTTGGTTTTCTGTAAATAATGTGTAGCAAAAGAGAGTAATGGTTTCCCAATGCAGATTTATGTGACTGAAATTTTTAAATGACAGGTGAAACACCAGCAATTGAAAAGCAATCGGGTTTTTATCTGGATTCAGCCCTGCAAAAAGAGAATGAAGCCGCAACTTGCAAAATTAGAGAACTTTTGGAGCAAATTGATGAAGAGAGAGGGTTGAAGGAGGAACAAATGGAAAAGAATGAAGAACTACTCAAGCAGATAGAGGAAGAGAGGGCTTTGAAAGAAGATGAAATCAAGGAGTTGAAGTCAATCATCGAAGCGAATAATGAAGCTGCAACTTCCAGAAGTAGAGAACTTATGGAGCAAATTGATGAAGAGAGAGGCTTGAAGGAGAAAGAAATGGAAAAGAATAAAGAACAAGTCAAGCAGATAGAGGAATTGAAGTGCGAAGCAGTAAAGCAACAAGAAGAGAATGCAGCCAAAATTGCTGAACTTGTAGTGCTTTTTGATGAAGAGAGAGGCTTGAAGGAGGAAGAAATGGAAAAGAATAAAGAACTAGTCAAGCAGATGGAGGAATTGAAGTGCGAAGCAGTAAAGAAACAAGAAGAGAATGCAGCCAGAATTGCTGAACTTGAAAATCAAGGAGCTGTGATGAATAAAGAGAAGGCAAAACTAATCAATAAGATAGATGAAGTGAGGAAAAAGAGGGAAGAAGAGGTAAAAAATATTTCACAAAAGATCCATTCAAAAGAGTTGGATGAATTGTCCAAAGCTTATCTTGAAATGAAGAAAATCCGGAGAGACTACGGAGCACAAATTGTTCTCAAAGACGAAAAAATTAAAATGCTCGAAGAAGAAGTTTCAAAACAACAAATGGCTGCTTCTGTTGGTTCAGAATTACAAGTGGCTGCTCCTGTTGGTTCAGAATTACAAGTGGCTGCTCCTGTTGGTTCAGAATTACAAATGGCTGCTCTGACACCACCACAGAACATTGATTGTGAAGAAGATTGTGTGGTTGACGAAATAGCACCAGAGAAAGACGTTCAGGTTCAAAAATTAATCAAGGAAATTAAAGAAAACTATCCTGATGCTGAAGTTCTAGAGAATGCAGTTCACCGAATGAACAAAGCATTCATGCAGAGCCCAAATTCATACATCAAAAGACTGAAGAAAAGGACAGGAAGGAAAACCACGCAAATGGCTGAATATCATTATACACTTCTGACGAAACAACCGAAAAAAGCAGCAGAGCTGAATGTGCAAACCTTCCAAGATTATGAGGCACCTATTGCAAAGCAGCAGACCACCAATGTTGAACACGAAGAACATTCTAATGATCAAGAAAATGAAAAGGATGTCATTGATTTTATTCCAGAGCAATACAGAGACATGGTTAGAATTATATTGGAAGATGGATCGAGGTAAGAATCGTACAAAAAACCTGAAGTTAGATTTTCCTAACTACTTTGAAACTGTACCTACTAATATACAAATCTAACTTGCAGTATTCGTGTTTGGGCTGCGGAAGACCTTGAATGTTTTGTATTTGATGATGATTTCAGAGTTCTTGTGCTAGATGAAGCTTTAACGACTGGGGTAAAATTAAATATGCTATTTGACTTTCATTAAATGTGTTTACCTCTTGCGTACACTTAACATCGTGCATATATATTCGGACACAGATTGTTGGTGCGTATTCCCAAATCTTGATGGATCAAAACAAAATGAAAAAAGAAAGGACAACTCAACCTAAATTTTCGCTTGGATTGGATACACGAACATCATACGTGTTCAGCACCAGATTCACGGTAAGAAACAATATTTTTAAAGTCCCTGCAGCGTAACAATTTGTTCATTAAGTTTGTTAAGCTAATTCAACTCTATGGACATGTGAAATCAGATAATGAAATTAAAAGCAGAAAGAACAGATGTGCTTAAGCAAGGTCTGGCAGCTGCTATGGAATGCACGTTTATTCATTTCCCATTGGTTTTTTTTAACCACTGGACACTGCTTGTACTTAATACACTTAATGGGAGATGGGATTTTTATAACTCATTAGCAAGACTGAACAAGAAGCATGTGGAGAAGGCAAAACAACTTGTAAGATAAGTGATTGCATATTACATTTTTCATATTGTATGTTTTGCATTACTCGGAATGTTTCAAAATGAATTGCAGGCGAATCAAATTGCAAAGGACATAAATACCATCATGGTAGAAGGAACTGTACGAATAACTAACAAGGTCAGGGTTGTAACAAATACACCGCAACAACACCCAGAATAGTAAGTTTCAACGAACTTTGAATTTGTTGGCAAAGGTTAACGTTTAATTCACTAACGTCAATACAATTTTCTTGCAGTTTTGATTGCGGAGTTATAATTTGCTATCTGATGAATAGAATATCAAGGAACAAAGAAATTGATCCGAAGCTATTACGGGAACAATGCACAAGATTCAGAGCAAAAATGGCTGTTAAATTGTTAACCGATAGACCAAGATCATGGAGTCCGGAAGACAATGAAAACGCTGTTTTTGATATTTGAGTTATTTTAAATAATGCTAGTGGTTTTTTTTTTTGCAAACAAATGTAGAAATTTCATTCTTTTTGGACACATGCTCTTTGACTTGACACAAACTCGCTGACCTGCTTTATGTATGTGAAATTGTTTGTCTGTGAATCCAAAGTTGCATGGCTGCGAAATTTTGTAGGAATGAGCACTGCACAATGAGTACTTAGCATTATTGAACTGATGTGTGATGTATTCATAGCTATTTGAATAGGGGGTTTCACTGCTTACTTGTGTTGTGGATAATTCGCATGGTAGGTGCTTGATGTGAGATTAGAATTCTCTGATGTGATTGCTGCTAAGATTATGAGGTGTCTGTTTGTGTCCGATTTATATTGTCGTAAAACAAATTCGCAGAGCCTCATTGCATGTATCAGTATGTCTTCTTAAACAAGTTCCCAGGGGGGTCTGCGAAATTGTTTATGTAAATCAAAGAAATTAGGTCCACAGGTGGTTGTTTGATTTTTGTTTGAGATGTTGAGTACAGATGGGGGAATCCAAAGGTGCATGTCTGCGAAATTGTTCGTATGATTGAAAATAAGACAATTTCGCAGACCTATTCACAGCTATATGGATCTTAAATCTGCTTTATATTGTCATGAAACAAATTCGCAGTGCCTCATTGATTATAGATCTGCAAATTTGTTCCATCTCTCTATGGTCCTGCTCAGAAGAGAAACCTGAGTGGGCGATCCTTTTGTTCTCTGGAAGTGTGTACATATCCTGGACTTGAAAGTGAGAGTAAATCTCCTGCACATGCTGCAGAAGAAAGGTTTGGAGTTCTGCTTCTTCTTAATCTTGGAGGACCGGATACGCTAAACGATGTTCAACCATTTTGGTTCAATTTATTTGCAGATCTGGTATGTTCGCCTAATTATTTCTGCTCTTTATCTTTCTGTTGACAAGAAGTAAATGCTTTTTTCTAGGACATGCTTAGGGGCTGCTCTAACAAGTGCTATACCTTGAAACAGCGGTTCCTCTAACGCCCATTGGCACAACTAATTTCTGTGCTGCAAGCTCCAAAAAGTAAAGAAGGGTATGCTTCAATAAGAAGGCGATCGCCTTTGAGGAAGATAACAGATGATCAGGTGAGATACACGTCTGCTGACTAACAGTGGGGTATGCTTCAGTGGAGTTCTGTTCATAGTCACCGTTGTCGTTCTTTACTAGTTTCACTAGTTTATGTCATTCTGGGTATTTTATGAGTTTGGATTGGTTGCATTATTCTGGTTAATATGCTCTGCACTTGCTGTGTTGCTAACATTTTGAAATCTCTTACAGGCAATTGCCCTTAGAAATACACTGGAATCAAAGGAAACTCCTGTACATGTTTATGTTGCAATGAGATATTGGCACCCATTTACTGAAGAAGCTGTTGATCTACTTGTTTGTGATGATTTAGTTTCACCTTTTATGTATCGATGTATGAAGTCGTGTAGTGTTTGCAATAATTCATTAAGGCTTCTGAATGAACGAACTATTGATCTCATACCAACACAGTGTGTGATACATGATCATGAGAAAAAAGATCCATATGCTCTGTTGAAATCTACTTGTTTGTGATGATTTAGTTTCACCTTTTATGTATCGATGTATGAAGTCGTGTAGTGTTTGCAATTATTCATTAAGAAAATAGCAAAAGTTTGATCCTGAATACTACATTATAGCTATTTTGAGATGTCTGATTTTCTGGCATTGATTACTTGTTTTTCTCCTCTATATAGAGCCGTGTTGGGCCTGTACATTGGTTGAAGCCCTATACAGATGAAGTACTTGTTGAGCTTGGGGGAAAAGGCGTGAAGAGTCTCTTGGCTGTTCCTGTGAGGTATATTCTAAACACTTAATTTTCTTATCTGGACACTCATAGATAGGTCATTTTCACAATATGAAATTGAGAATTTCACACTGTGAAATTTGTGAAAAACACACATAGATAGGTCGTTTTCACAGTGTGAAATTGAGAGTTGTGTGAAATTGAGAATTTCACACTGTGAAATTGTGTGAGACTGAGAATTTCACACTGTGAAATTTGTAGGTGGAAGAGGACAAACTACAAAGACATCAAGAGGAAGAAGAGGCTAGGAAATTGCAGGTGGAAGAGGACAATGATGACAAGGATGACGAGGACGACGATGACGATGACGAGGACGACAATGTGGAGGAAGATGACGACGACAATGATGAGAACGATGATAACGAGGATGACGAGGACGAGGACGAAGATGAGGACGACGGGGATGAGGATAAGGGAACTAACGATATGCACTATCAACAAGTCATCACCAATGGACACAAAAGTCCCCTTCCTAGTCCCCTTGCGAATCTGTAAAAGTAGAACAAAAAACGTAAATATGAATCTGTGGCTAGTTTAATGTTACTGGTTAGACAAGAATTTGTGCATAGTTTAATGTTACTGGTTTTTCTACGTTAATGTTAATGGAACCATGGGTTACTGATCTTCCTACTTTAATGGTAATGGAATCCTGTTGTGTTTTTCATTGTGTCTAATGAATTTCGTATCATCCATAAGGAATATGTTAGGTCTCCGAATTTGTTATGTCTGCAAATTTTGTATCATCGATTATACATATTTTTAATTGCACAGTTCTATGTGTTGTTATTGTAATCTGAAATGAAAATAACATTTCGTACGACAACTTCATAGGACTCTGCGAAATTGTCTATATGTAGGCAAGTTGACTCTGCGAAATTGTTTATATGTAGGCAAGTTGATTATACATGTTTTTTATTTGACACTTCTTCGTATTTGTAATTGGTTTTTAATTTCACAATTGTATATGTATTTGTATTTGAGAAATCAAAAATATTTAAAAAGTGATTTGATGATAGAGGGTAGTGGATGGTCTGATGACGAATTAGATCCATTGGTTTGTCAGAGTTGTGTGGATGGTCTGATGATGAATTTCGCAGACCTTTGTACTAGTCATTAAAAATGCGTAGAAGGAAATGTTCATCTAGAATCATGGGTTCCTAGTGTTTGTACTTTAATGCTAATGTAATCTACTTTTCTGTTGGGTTTTTTGAATTCATCTGGGGAAATATGAGAACATCTTCAAGGATTGATACTACATAGCCGTTGAAATTGAAAATTTCACACTGTGAAATTGTGTGAGACTGAGAATTTCACACTGTGAAATTTGTGAAAAATACACATAGATAGGTCATTTTCACAGTGTGAAATTGAGATTTGTGTGAAATTGTGTGAGACTAATAATTTCACACTATGAAATTTGTGAAAAACACTCATAGATAGGTCATTTTCACAGTATGAAATTGAGAATTGTGTGAAATTAAGAATTTCACACTGTGAAATTTGCGAAGACCACTAAATTTCAAAAGAAAAACATTGCAAAATTTTTTGAAAGTCGCCGACAAAAGCAATGTAATTATTATTTATTAGTTTTTCAGTAAAGAAGAGTGTAAATGGAAACCTTGTAGAATTTTCTTCAAAATGAAAAGCACGTTCGAAAAAAGAAAATGATTTCTACAGACCCTGTTTTTGTCTTGTAGCAAGAAATGGAAATCCGTACACGTTCCTACAGTCGTTGTCTTTTAGCAAGAAATGGAAAACCCAACGCGTTTTAGCCAAAACCCTACTCATTGCGGAAAGCCCAACAAAAAAGCCATGGCAAGCCGCCTGGAAAAATTGAGTGAAAATTGCGAAATGGTGTACGCCGGTACGCGAGTGCTGCTACGTGAGGTGAAAAAACTCAGGAAAGAGATCAAGAGGCTGAAAGAGGAAGAAGAGGCTAGGAACTTGCAGGTGGAAGAGGACAACGATGACAACGATGACGAGGACGACGATGACGATGACGAGGACGACAATGAGGAGGAAGATGACGACGACGATGACGAGAACGACGATAACGAGGACGACGAGGACAAGGACGAAGATGAGGACGACGGGGATGAGGATGAGGACAACGGAGATGAGGATAAGGGAACTAACGATATGCACTATCAACAAGTCATCACCAACGGACACAAAAGTCCCATTCCTAGTCCCCCTAGTCCCCTTCCGAATCTGTAAAAGAAGAACAAAAAACATAAATATGAATCTGTGGCTAGTTTAATGTTACTGGTTAGACAAGAATTTGTGCGTAGTTTAATGTTACTGGTTTTTCTACGTTAATGTTAATAGAATCATGGGTTACTGGTCTTTCTACTTTAATGGTAATGGAATCCTGTTGTATTTTTCATTTTGTCTAATAAATTTCGTATCATCCATAAGGAATATGTTATGTCTGCGAATTTGTTATGTCTGCGAATTTCGTATCATTGATTATACATATTTTTAATTGCACAGTTCTATGTGTAGTAATTGTAATCTGAAATGAAAATAACATTTCGTAGGACAATTTCGCAGACCTTTGTACCAGTCATTAAAATTGTGCAAAAGGAAATGTTCATCTAGAATCATGGGTTCCTGGTATTTGTACTTTAATGCTAATGTAATCTACGTTTCTGTTGGGTTTTTTGAATTCATTTGGGGAAATATGAGAACATCTTCAAGAATTGATGCTACAGAGCCGTGGCCAACAGAAGAAAACAACTTCATAGGACTCTGCGAAATTGTCTATATGTAGGCAAGTTGACTCTGCGAAATTGTTTATTGTACTGTTCATGCTTACATATACAAACCAGACTATTCAATTAGAACAAAAAGAATAAACTAACATTCTGTTTCCAACTGAAGTGTCATTTAATGTACTGAGACTTCTAACTCCTACTTGTAAATGATAAGGATGTTGTTTTTTTTTTTTCCCTGTGTTTATCAATAAATTCTAAATCTTTTAGCATTTCAAAACAGCTCCATTTGACATAATCTAATCTGCCCAAGTTCTTTGAAGAGGCAAAAATCAAACATGACAATGCTAAAGTGTGTTGTTCCAAATGATATTCCAAAGCAGGCATCACAATAGGCTTCCTTTGAAGGGTTACCTATAGTGAAATGACTCCCAATACTATATGTATTTGTAATTCAACAGTTTCCAAGCATGTCAAAACACCATTTATACAATAGCCAATGAAAATAACATTTCATTGTACAATTTCGCAGACTTTTGTACCACTGCCTTCTACATTGGAAAATTTCTCAGATTTCATAACCACATATGGCAAAGGAATTCGAAATAGTTAATAAAAGTATTGGTGCTACATAGCCATGACAAACAGAAAGATAAAACTTCACTGGACTTTGAGAATTTGTTTATATGTGAAGCAAGTAAAAAGCAGAATAAAACAAGTAAAAGCAGTATTAGTAAAGGACAAATGCTTTCAGTACTGCAATGGTTCTTTGCACCTTGCCCTATTATGTCTCCCAACTTGGCCACACCTCCCACATGTGATCTTCCTGGACTTCACTCCAGTCGAAGGGATACGTTCAGTTCGTGGTCTTCCTGGTGGTCTCTTATTACAAAGTGGAGGAAGAAGAACATTGGCATCAGAACCAACAGAAACATCCTTCCATATGGTAGGAACAGGATTGATGGATTTGGAATATGTGTTATGGAAAGCATCAACAGAGTAGTAATGATCCACATAGTCATTCAAGTTTTTCCCCCCTCTTTTCAGAGCACAAAATGCATGAGCACATGGGAAACTATTTATATGCCATTCTCCACAAGAACAACTCCGGGAAGATATATTGACACTCACAGAAGGGTCGCACCGAACCTCATACAAATCATCACTCGACCTAGAAATAGCCCACGTCTTTGACACATTGAACAACCCCTTGAATTTCTTTTCCATGATAGGACATATCACACCTTTCCATTTCATTGATGCTGATCTCCTTGCAGACATCTGTTCCATTATTTTTAGCCTAATCTTATCAAAAAGCAAAGTAATAGGCAAACTCTGTTCCTTTTTTATCCAATTATTAAAGCACTCCACTAAATTTGAACTCAATTCACCATATCTCTTTCCTGGAAAATAAGCATGACACCAATGCTGATTATCTAATGTATCCAGAAAGGCAGCAACTTTTACTCCACCTTCTTTCTTGAGTTTGTTCAACAACTTTTCAAATTCTCGTACTGTTGGTGCATAAGCACACAAATTGAACAAATTCACTAGATACTTCTTCTTGCTATTGTCCAACCCTCCAAAACGTTTCTTCAAATTTTCTTTTAAATGAACAAGACAATGGGAATGTGGCGAAGAAGGGAAAATTTGTTTGACAGCTTGCAACAAACCATCATGCCGATCAGAAACAAAAACCAAAACCCTTCCATCTTCAAGGAAATCCTTCAACTGTTCCATAAACCAATACCAGTTGTCATAATTCTCCGAATCAACGACAGCAAGACAAAGCGGATACAAACCTACAATCAATCCAAAACGGATCAGAAAATTGAACTACTTGACTAACAAATCCCCAACAAAAGTCAATCAGAAAATGCATATCCTACTACTTAACAGAAGCAGTTTAACACTTAAATTTTCTGTAAATGGGGAAAAAGGAAAAATGCAGAACCTGTGTAACGCAAGAACAAAACTTGACCCCAATAGATGAGGAGGGAAAAAACTATTGTTTGTATTAAAATGATAGTGAAATGTTACCTTGGTTACCATCTTTTGCACAAGCCGATAACAAGCATCCATTGTGTGTACTCTTCAAAAAAGTGCCATCGACAAACAGAATAGGCCGGCAAAAAGTGAAGCCATACTTGCAAGCGGCAAACCCGAGGAACATCCTCTTGAAATGCTCAGAATCATGACGCTCTAACACACACATACTATCTGGATTTGAAGCTCTAAAAGCACCAACAAACCATGACAATTCCTTAAATGACTCCATATAATCCCCATATACGTGTGCTCTAGCTTTTTTAACTGCCATCCAAGCTCGACGATAAGTGATCTCAACACCATAATGTTTCTTCATATCCTTCATAACCTCAACTGGACGTTTTGATTCATCAGATCGCATGTCTTCAGAAACCAATCTACCAACAAAACTAGAAGTACTACGAGAACTACTATATGACAATGAAGCATCCCCACAAGTGTGCTCACCAACAAACTGCTTTATAATAAAGTAACCACTAGGCATTTCTAACTTGGCCTTCACAATCCAATTACATTCCTTTGATGTATGCCTTTCCAAACAAACAGCCTTCACTGTTTGGGCATCATTTTTGGCATAAACATATTTGAAACCATGGAACAATGAATACATAGACAACGCATCACGAAAACCAACAGCCCCGTCAAGGAAAACCTAACCAACTCCGACAATTGCATTACACCAACCAGCTGACTTCAGAACCTTACTGTTGTTAGTACCACTAAATGATGGTAGCAAATCCACTTGAGTGCCAACAGAATCTAATAACACCAACTGATCACAACCTACATCACCACTACTGCTACAAACATCAACAACAGTAGAGACCGTACTTGTATCAACCAAATCTTTGACAGCAACGTCAACACACTCAGTCCTAGATGACAAGGTTAAAGCATATAAGACACACAAGTCCTCATCAGACTCCAGCAAACACTTTGGATGGCCAGCAAATGAGTAAGAAAGGGAAAATGAGCCTTCGGACAAATCTTTCCACTTTGCAAATAACTTCGTCATCAAAGATTGAAAACTCAAAGTTCGTTCTAACAGAACGCCACAACTAACGTCACCCCGTTTGCACAACAATACCACAGCATTTTCCATAATCCCCATAGACCTAAAACAAAACAGAAGTACTTAGAAAACAGCCACCAACTCAAAACATCACCAATGAGTTTAACTAGAGTAAATATCAATCTTCAAAACTCAATAGTTGTAATTCACGTACGAAATCACAGCTTTCACCTACTGAATCAAGAGAAATCCAATAGTTCCACAAACTCATAGCATCAAACTTCAGTACTTTCACTTAATTGATCAAGTAAATCGAGTAAAACAGAGAGAAAGACGTTATATCAGCAGAAATAAATCGAGTGAATCGAGACACAAAAACAAGAGAGAATGAATGTGACACATGCTCTCAGTTGCTAAAAATTCGCAGACCTGTTATATGTATGTGAAAGCGTCTGGGAATCCGAAGGTGCATGGCTGCGAAATTGTTCGTATGATTGAAAAGAAGACAATTTCGCAGACCTATTCACAGCTATCTGGATCTTAAACAACAACTTCTACAATATACGAAGGAAAAACATTTTGAATATATCAGTATGTCTTATTAAACAATTTCGCAGAGCTGTTGTATTCTATTCGTCATTGGTTATTTAATTTTGATGAATAAACAACGTAGATTGCTGCGAAACTTTTCATATGTGAAATAGAACATTTTCGCAGACCTTTGTAGGATAATTGTCTAGTGCAATGAAATGAGCACTGGATTGAAATCGAGTAGTTGTAATTCACGTACGAAATCACAGCTTCCACCTACTGAAACAAGAGAAATCCACTAGTTCCACCAACTCATAGCATCGAACTTCATGACTTTCACTTAATCGATCAAGTAAATCGAGTAAAACAGAGAGAGAGAAGTTATATCAGCAGAAATAAATCAATTGAATCGAGAAACAAAATCTACAAAAAATTAAAGAAATCGAGTGAATCGAATTAATCAACCAAACCTTCTGAAATCTACAAAAATAAACGAAATCACTGAATTGAATGAATCAACCAAACCTTCTGAATTGAAATCAATCTACAAAAATAAACGAAATCGCTGAATCGAATGAATCAACAAACCTGCTGGATTCAGTCGATCTGAAGAATGAACGAACGGAATGAATGAACAAAATCCAATTAATCCACGCAAAATCCACTCAAATCTCAAGAATCTAATCAAATCTCATCACGAATGGAAATTCGCAGCGATTAGCGGTGGAATTCGTTTATGTTTTTGAAGAGAATGAATAAGATCATACGCGCGAAAATAAAAGAAATAAGGGTAGAACGGTAACTTCAACTTCTGTTTATCCTTGCACGTAATTAAACAGCTCTTGCATCCTTAATGGGAATTAGAAGTCAAAAAACTGGACCGGCTGGTAATTTTCTGTTTACATTTTTCATATGGTGTAAGGTCCATCTTTTATTTTAATGAGACAATGATGCCCTTTGCTTCTCGCCACTTCCTGCTCATGCTTGACCACCACGACCAGACTTCGGCTTCGTCCGTTTCCCACCATTTCCTACCGAGTCTAAGTCTGGCAGCCCTCGCCTCCATCCCTTGCCACCTCCGCCTCCATCTTTTCTCTCTCTCTCTCTCTCTCTCGACCTTGAACCTAGCACAATCTTTAGTTTCGATCGCACTGTGCACAAACTGGAAGCCATGGATGCCAGTGACCGCTCCCCGTCCGACCACCACCAACCCCTCTCTTCTCTCTCTCTCGGATCTCTCTCCCTCGCTCTCGGTACTTTCTCTCTTTTTCGCTCTCCACTGATTAACTGTGCAAACCAGCCCCCGGAATGCTGCTAGCGAGTTCCCCAGAAACCAGAACCTACTGTAAAGGATTTTGAGGTTTTTTGGAAAGTTACACTTGACCCCCTGAATTTTTTGAGAAGAAATAGTGTGGCCCCAAGGGCTTTTATGAGCACAAATGGGACCCTTTGAGGTAAACTTTTGAAAATAACATATTGGCCCAAATCTTCAGGACACGATATTACAATTATTTAGTCTGCGAATTATTGAATGAACATTAACGCCGAAGAGAATTTAGATAGCAAATTTAGATACTTTAAGGTTAGGAACTTTTGTAAATTTAGACAGTGAATTATTAAATTAACACCAACGGTCAGGAGAATTTAGACTAAGTCACTTTTGACATTGGTTCTTGATTTTTACAAGAGAATATACAGGTATGTTTTAGACTGCAAATTTAGGCACTTTTGTAAATTTAGACTGAGAATTGTTAAATAAACACAAATGTCAAGGAGAATTTAGACTGTAAATTTAGGCACTTTATAGTTTAGGCGTTTTGTGTTTTAGACACTTATGGTTTAGACTGCGAATTATTGAATGAACACCACCACTAAAGAAGAATTGAGACTGCAAATTTAGGCACTTTTTAAAAATTAGACTATGAATTGTTAAATGAACACTAAGGCTAATGAGAATTTAGACTGCAAATTTAGTCATTTTAGATGGTTTAGGGTTTACGCACTTCAGGTTTAAGATTTAGTATTTAGGGTTTAGGCACTTCGTAAATTTAGGTTGCAAATTTAGGCAAATCTGTAAATTTGGACGGCAAATTGTTAAATAAACATTAACGCCAAGGAGAATTTAAACTGCACATTTAGGCAAATTTAGACTGCAAAATGGGACTTTTGACTAATGTCAAGAGAATTATTATTTTTAAATAAAAAATTAATATTGGTTTATTACTATTTTAAGTAGGATAGTCACTTTGGGTTTACTATTTTAAACATTAACCCCAACCCACCGCCCTTTTCATGTTTAAGATGGCCTAGCTCACATCCACACTTTCAAGTTTCAACAATCGACGGTCATTAATTTAAAGAACATTCAAAAGCAGCCTTGGAGATTTTTCTACGCATCTGTTCAAAGACTTCTCTCCACCCCAGTAAACAAGGCAAAGGCTCAGTCCGTGGCCTCTTGCTTGTTTTTGTTTTGTACTCACAAGTTTTCTTTTCTTGAAAAGTGCCAGCAATTACTACTCTTTCTCCAACCTCAATTTTTGTGTCTGCTTCTTCAATCTAATGGAAAATGGGTTAAGTACTGTCCCATTTTGAATTTTCTTTTTCTGATCTCATTTTTCAGAAATAGGCGAGAAATATTAGCTCGTCAACTTACAACCACTTGAAGCCTTTGCAGCTGGTTTTACTTCTTAAGTAGAGAATTCCGGATTCCCAAATTAGAAGAGAGCTTCATGGTTCAACCACCAGTATTTGATACTCCCCGTCTCGTATTGTCGGTTCTTATTCTATTTTGAAATCTCTCACAATATTTGTCATCGTTGAAAATTTAAAGGAAAAATGTTAAGATTTTTTAAAATTAACTCTTTATAAATGAGTGAAGATTTTTTTTAAGTACAATAAACAATTATTTTTCAAATATAATAAACTTTTTTGATGAGACATCCATTAATTTTAGAGCTGCACAAAAAATCTGGTGAACCGCGAAATCGGTCTGAACTGAAATTATTTATACATTTTGGGTCGGGTTTGTGGATTATCTAGACACGGATTAATTCAAAACTTTAAAAACCGTGAAATATGGTTCATTCAAAGGATTTTCACTAGGGAACCGTTCCTTATATTTATATATACACAAACATACATATATGAGTGTAGTTATATATTCTTTTTGGTAAATGATATTGGCACTCCAAAAATTGATACGGGCACTCTAAAATCAGTGTAATTCCAAAGCCACTTTTTTTTATTTTTTGGAGTGCCAATATCATTTTCCTTTTGTATATATGTAGAGATATTTATATGTAGATTTATGTATTTGATTAAGTGTGGATGGTATTCTCTTTTCTTTACTTGTGTATGTGTCTAATTGTTCTTCTACAAGTTTTGAGAATTTTTTTACTCTTTACACGGTTCTCAATAAATTTCTCTATCTCTCTCCACTCATTACGACTCATTAGATAAAAAAAAATTCTCAAAACTCACGGATTAACTGCAATTTCTTATCTTATTGTACTTGTGATATCATACATTGATAATTTGGAACCGTAGATCAACTGCGAACTGAACTGTAACACCGCAAATTAATTCAATTCAATTGGCAATACTGTTATTCCGGACACGAATTTCAATTTCTACAGTGAGTAAACGCTCCGTCTCCAAATTTATACTAAAGCAAACCCATCTGCATCATGTGTATATGTTTCTTGAATAATTTCTTTTGAAAAGTCAAATGTCCCGTACAAAACCAGTAGAACCGGGTACATGGAGAAGTAATTTTCATTGAAGAAAACAGGGCCTAAACATTGAATTTGACTACACAAAATGACACATGCACTAAGGCCCCGCTAAAGAAAACAAGTACTAATTGATGCATTGTGAGAGAATGATCAGTTTTATTATAAAGTGGAAAAAAATGGTTACGCATTCTAAGAGAATAACCTGTCTTGTAAAACGAAAAAAAAAGGGTTAAGAAATAAAAACCTTAGCGGAACGGTGCCCAAGACTGAAAATAAATCAATAAATACATAAACCCACCCAAAACATTAACAACATAACATGGAGTACCTCTCTAGCATGTACTGATTTCCATTGAAGCAAACAAAGCCTAAACATTGACTGACCAAAGAGTCGTGATCCCAGCACTTCAATTTCTTCCACAGACTACCAGCTGGGGCCTTTATATAACAACATGCACTTCTTAAATTCAAAATATCACAAAATAATCCTAAACCAGCAAAACAGTTTGTTCACATTCATGGCTTTTGCCGTAATCTTTCTAATTTTCCTCACATTTTCCACAATAGAAGCTCAACTAAGATCCACAAACATAAGCCTGAGCTCTTCTCTAACAACTACCGGTACCAACTCCTTGTGGATCTCACCATCCGGTCTCTACGCCTTCGGTTTCTACCGGCAAGGCAGCGGCTATGCTGTCGGGGTTTTTGCTGCCGGCGTTCCAGAAAAGACGGTGGTCTGGACCGCCAACCGAGACGATCCACCAGTCCCGAGAAATGCCACCTTGGCCTTTCGTGGTGGAATGCTCGTTCTCAACATTCCACCCGACCAAAACACATACATAGCTGATGTTGAGTCGATTTCCGCTGCATCCATGCTGGACTCGGGCAATTTCGTGCTTTACAATGCCGTTCGAGCAATAATCTGGCAGAGCTTTGATAACCCAACGGACACCATTCTCCCCGGCCAACGTCTCATGAATGGGAATGAGTTGATTTCCAGTGTCTCAGAAGGGAACCACTCAACTGGGCTTTTCTTTCTCGCGATGCAAGGTGACGGGAATCTCGTCTCGTACCCGTTAGGAAATAACGGCGGGGTCCAGTATGCTTATTGGGCATCTGGGACGAATGGAGCCGGCAATAACTTCACACTCAATCTTGATAACAAAGGCCTTCTCTATCTGTTGAACGAAAGAGGTGGCAACATCATAAAGAATTTGAGCACAGCAGAATCCTCGAATGATGGAAGAATCTATCGCATGACATTCGATGCGGATGGAATCTTTCGAGTCTATTCGCTCACAATGGATCCGAAAGGCAACTGGTCGGTTGTGTGGTCTTCGACAGCAGATAAGTGCGACCCCAAAGGCCTGTGCGGCTTCAACGGGTATTGCGTTCAAATCGATAACAAGGCCGATTGTAGATGCCTCCCGGGATTCAATTTTGTAAATCCCGAGATTTGGAGTCACGGGTGCGAGAGGAATTTCGCAGCAGTGAGTTGTGACAACACCGATGGCGGCAATGCCGGGTTCGCAATGGAAGAAATGAAAAACATGATATGGGAAGACCTAAATTATAAGGAGACCAAATCAACCAACAAAGAAGATTGTGAACAATCATGTTTTGGGGATTGTAATTGCGAAGTCGCGTTATACAGCGACGACAACAAATGCAAAAAACTAAGGCTTCCTTTGAGATACGGAAGAAAATCGCCAAGTTCTTCTCAAGTTGCCTTCATCAAGGTGCCTTCATCAAAAGAACATCCGCCTTTGCCTCCCAAGAGACCTAAGAAAGAGCTGCGATTAGAAACTGTCCTAATCATTGGAGCTTCACTTGTTACTTTTGCAATCATGGTGCTAACATTTTCGGGATTTCTTATTTATAGAAAAAGAGTTTGGGTATATAAAAAGATTTCGGAGAAAGGGTATATTGAATTCGCCGGGGACATAGTTCTACGAACCTTCACGTTCGCAGAACTACAACAATTGACAAACGGCTTCCGCGAGGAGTTGGGTAGAGGAGCATCCGGGACTGTTTACAAGGGCATAATACCGTACAACCAAAAGGTTGTAGCTGTGAAGAAGCTCGAGAAGGCATTGGCAGAGGGGGAAAGAGAATTCCAGAGGGAGATTAAAGTAATCGGGCGAACCCATCATCGAAACCTAGTCCAACTCATCGGTTATTGCCTAGATGGACCGAACAGGCTTTTGGTATACGAATACATGTGCAACGGATCGCTTGCGGATTTTCTCTTCACTCATGAAAGGCCCCAGCCAAATTGGGATGAAAAAGTCGAAATCGCTCGCAACATTGCACGCGGCATTCATTACCTGCACGATGAGTGCGAGACTGAAATCATCCATTGTGATATAAAGCCCCAAAACATACTGATGGACGAGCACTGGTGCGCCAAGATCAGCGACTTTGGATTGGCAAAGCTTTCAAAGTCGCCGGACCAAACCAAAACCTTCACAGGGATAAGGGGAACAAGGGGTTACGTGGCGCCCGAGTGGCATCGGAGGCTGCCGATTACCGTGAAAGCGGATGTCTATAGCTTTGGGATCGTGTTGTTGGAGATAATATGCGGTCGAAAGTGTCTGGATTGGAGCCGCAGTGAGGACGAAGCTGTGCTTGAAGACTGGGTATACGATTGTTATGAGGCCAGAGAATTGGGGAAATTGGTGGGGGAGGAGGAAGAGGTGGACATGAGGAAATTGGAGAGGATGGTGAAAGTGGGAATTTGGTGCATTCAAGATGAGCCATCTCTTCGTCCTTCGATGAAGAAAGTTTTGTTGATGATCGAAGGAACTGTTGACATCCCAATACCTCCTAGTCCTTCTTCCTTTCTAAGTGCCATATGATTATCAAGTATTTTTTTATATTTCTATTCATGTTTTGATCGAATTTGTATGCTTGTTATGAAGATTAACACTGTAGTATTGTGTAATAATTTCTTGTCATTGACATGGGAAAAATTCAGTTTTAATTGTTGTGTTTTCACTCGGCTGCAAGCTTATGCAATTATTACGTCCTCATATGACAATAAAAAAAAAATTGAGGGAAGAGAAATTAAGCGTAGAAAAAAAAAGGGTTAGGTAATTAACAAGACTTCGGAGTAATTAAAAAAAATTGACGAAAAGCAATCAGAAGCCAAAATTGGATTCGGCGTGGTGGGTTCCTAACTTCTTCTTGATACGTTAGCACCTGGACCTATCTATGTTGGTGTAAAGCAGGGATGGAGCCAGGGAGGGGCTAGTAGGGGCGGTCGCCCCTGCAAGAAGAAAAAATAAACTTTACAATTATATTAAAATAAATAAATTTCCAATGAAAGTATATAGACTCGCTCCCCTCTAGTATTTTGGAAAAAATAATCAAATAGTGGTAACCTTTGAAATACAATGATACCAACATTAATTTCTAAAGGACTGATTAAAATATAGCAAAACATAGAATTTGAGGGTTACGTAAAATTGTGCTATTCAATTAATAAAATTTTCAATTTTTCACCCATAAAAATTCAACATCATTTAGACTTTGAAGGCAGTTTGAGAAAATTGGAACAAAAAAGAAGAGATTTTTGGGAACCCTAAGTAATCTTGGTGAAATCTAAGGTGTAGGTATATTTTTGTCCAATCATTTTACTAGATAGATTGAGGTAAGTCGTTACTACTTTTGCAATATGTTAATTTATGAAAAACATAATTAGGTATGGAGTGTTGCTATAAAGAAGAATTAGCATCATTAATCTAGATAAAAAAACTCATAAACATAAAATTCTATTACTAGCTACATTTATTAAATTAAAAACTCTCAAACCCTTAAATTTTCATATCTCACAGAGGATATTTCCTACTTGAATGCAATGGTACTGTAAAACTGGTGAAAATATTCATACGAAATGTCGATACATATCTCATATTTTGGAAAATTTATTAAATCTACCCCTATATTTGTAATACTAGCGGATTACTCGTGCTTAAAGGCACTCCTAATAATAATCTCATTTTTTTAATATCCGCACATATTAAAATACTATCTCAAATCTATATTATAAAATATAGTGGTTTTGTTTAAAAATGTCTAGACATATAAATGAGAGCAACAGTTATCGCCATCGATTTTTTTTCTGTTAAAATAATAGCCATGTGATTAGAAAAGAAACAAAAAAAATCTAATTATTGCTTCTCTCTCTCTCTCTCTCTCTCTCTCTCTCTCTCTCTCTCTCTCTCTCTCTCTCTCTCTCTCTCTCTCTCTCTCTCGTAATATTTATTCTCCCTCTCTTTTTCTATCTTTATCAAGTTTGAGAGAAATAGAGAGGAAGAAAAATGTTACAGTACAAAAAAAAAGAGAGAAATTTTGTAAGGAAAACAATAATTAGGTTTTCCTTTTTTGTCTCTTTTCTAATCACATGGCTACTATTTTAACTAAAAACAATTCAACTTTATAAAGATAGAGATAGAAAGGAAAGAAGTACTAAAAAAGAGAGAAAGAAATTTGGTAAGGAAAACACTAATTAGGTTTTCTTTTTTTGTTTATTTTCTAATCACATGACTACTATTTTAACTAAAAATAATTCAACTTTATAAAGATAGAGATAGAGAGGAAAGAAGTACTAAAAAAGAGAGAAAGAGATTTGGTAAGGAAAACACTAATTAGGTTTTCTTTTCTAATCACATGGCTAATTTTTTAACGAAAAATAATTTGATGGCAATAAATGTTGCTTTCATTTATATGCCAAGACATTTTCAAAGAAAATTTCTCTATTTACTATTTTAACAAAAAATAATTCGAAGACGATAAATTTGCTCTCATTTATATGTCTAGACATTTTCAAAGAAAACTGCTCTATTTATACGCATACAAATATTATGAAAAGAAAAGAATAATAATGCTAGGGACACATCAATTTGTCACACCCTTCTCACATACATGTGTGAGAATCCAACAATAAATGTGTAGAGTCCACATGTTTGTGAGAAGGAGTGTGATTGAAGTATGACAAATTGATGTATTCCTATAATCAATTTGTCATGTTTGGTAAGAAAACTTGGGAATGAATAATTAGGTTTTCCTTTTTGTTTCTTTTCTAATCACATGACTATTATTTTAATGAAGAGTAATTCAACTTGATAAAGATAGAGATAGAGGGGAAAAATTAATAAATATTACAAAAAAGGACATAGATATTTTGGTAAGGAAAGCAATAATTAGGTTTTCCTTTATTGTTCATTTTTTAATCACATACCTACTATTTTAATGAAGAGTAATCCAATTAATATAAATATTGTTCTCATTTGTATGCCTAGACATTTAAAAAAAAACTGCTCTATTTTATAATATAGATTTATAGAATGACCATTTTGTTCACGAGCTTATCAAACCAAACACTCATATGCTCAAGTTTGACTTGAATTCATAAACAAACAAAAAACGTGATTGAACTTTTCTTATATTTTTTTTAAATGAATTTAAACGAGCTAAATGTCGAGCCGAGCTCGAGCTGTTTGGTTCATCTAGCAACCCTAGGTAAGTCGTTACTACTTTTGCAATCTGTTAATTTTTGAAAATCAAAATTAGGTATGGAGTGTTGCTATTTTGTACTTTTTTTAGTTTTAATGCATTTACATTGCTTTGCATGGTTTTTTTTAATTTTTTTATATCGCATACATGGTCGCCCCCGTATAACGAAATTTCTGGCTCCGTACCTGGTGTAAAGGTCGAGCATATTCCAAGAGTCAACAAATGATTCTTGAACCACAACTAAGTGGCCACTTTTTGTTTAACCAATACTTGTGGATCTGGGAACCTGTAGTGCCCTGTCCATCAATTATCCGGATTTTAAGAGAAATCCTCAGAGTGAGTTCTGTTAAAATCTGAACGGATCAAATTATTTTTGAATTGTGCAATTGAGTGCTGTACGGTACAATACTTTTAAGGCGCTGCACCATTTGTCGTTATTGTCGGCCACACATGAATTGATGACGAAGACTTTTGAATCGAAATTATTTTGTAGTTCGGTTTTGCACCAAGTATTGAGTGAAAACGATTGGCTAAAAAGTCAAGACCGTTTTTGCACCAAGTCAGAGTCATTTGCCCCTCCAATTTGTATAGTCAACTTCGTTTGTCTGGGTTTGTATGATGAGTTTAGCAACCCCGATCAAGTCCACATCTCTTACGGTCAGGACCGTCCGCACCATCCTTTTTCCGATCGAATTTCGATGATCCAAGCCGCTCAATATGTTCAGAACATGATTTTAAGGGTACCCACGAGAAATCGGCAAAAAAAAAAAGCCCGGGAAGGGCTTGATTTGAGCAGTTTTTTATTGAACCGTTCAATATAGTTCGGTTTTGCACCAAGTATTGAGGGAAAACGATTGGCTAAAAAGTCATGACCCTTTTTGCACCAAGTCGGAGTCATTTGCCCCTCCAATTTGTATGGTCAACTTCGTTTGTCTGGATTTGTACGATGAGTTTAGTTTGTTAAATCTACCATTAGAGCATCCACAGTGGAATAAGCAAAACAAAAAGTTGTTAAAATTAGCAATATTTGCTCAAAAAAGTGCTCACATTGGAATAACCAAATTTAACAACATCTTAGCAACTCATCAAATTTTGGCTTTTGAATAATCAAAACTAGCAATCTTTTGCCAATAACCAAATTTAGTGATCCCCACATTTTCTCAATCAAGTACACCAATCATTATACAAAAATCTTATCTCTCTCAACAATGTTTTCAAAAAATAATTATAAAAAACTATTCTTACTATTCTTTTCAGGAACTTTTTCTATATATAAAAAAAAAACCGTCTTTATATGAACTTTTTTTAAAATTTTTTTTATAAAAATTGTTTCTTCAATTTTTTTTTAAACTATTTTTTTTTATAAAAAAAATTGTATTTACACAAAACTGTTTTTTTACACATTTTTTTTTTCAAGAACAAATATATTTTTAATAAAAAATGTTTTTAACATAAACTAGTTTTTCAAATGATTTACGTGAAATGAAGGGGAAAAGTTTGGAAAAAACTCAGGGAAGGAAGTAATAGTCTCATTAGTTTTGATTATGAGCAAAAAATAACCAATGTGAGACTTGACATTGCTAACTTTAGCAACCTCTAAATGGATAATCAAAATCTGATGTGGCATGTTTTGATTATTCATTTTTGCTTATTCCACTTCGGATGCTCTTAGGATATTGACTGCTAAATTCGAATTCTTTATATATTCTAAATATTTGAAAGAAATTGAGAATACCTGTGAACTCAGCGGGAGATTAAAATCCTACCTTCAGCCATAATTGTTCAATTGACAAACAACTATTATTAATCCTACCTTCAGCCATAATTGTTCAATTGACAAACAATGAAAATATTAGGAAACATGACAATTAGTGGCAGAGTTAGGATTTTAAATCCGGAGGGCCGGCTTAGTAGACGTATATTTTTTATTGGAACATATACTTATTATATCATAATGTTTTTGTCTTCTAATACATTACATTTGTACATTGAAATTATTCTAGCCTAATGGAGTTAAAGTATATCAAACATTTTTTTTTTTTTCCTAATAGGCTACTTCAACTCTTACGTGCTTATTTTTTATTTTTTTTTTATGAACGAAATTGAGAAATGAGAATGTAAAATAACCGAGTTTCTATCAAATAAAACCAAAATTATTAATATAATAAATAGTTGTTATACATGAATAATTATCAATAATATTAAAAATCAGATATATACAAAATAATATTTTAAAACTTGGGATCTCGAGGTGGTGGGGCCAGTGGGGCCGAGGCCCCCATGGGCCCCAACATAGCTTCGCCACTGATGACAATTATCAATGAATTGATCCATGAAAGGGCAATAAAACGGCTCAGATTCACATTTGGTTTGTTTATCGGGGTTTGGTATGATAAATGAAAAATATCCATGAATTGGTCCATGAAAGGCCAATGAATGGCTTAGATTCACAAACCAAATCCCTGAGTCGATAATTGCCTTTTTATGGACGAATTCATGGATACATTTAATGTTTCATACCAAATCCCGATAAACAAACCATAGGCCACCTTCCTCTCTTTTTTTCGATGAGTAATGTAACGACCCTAATTTTTGGTAAGTAAAAATTTTGTTAAATATTTAAATTTTTGGCTAGGAATTCTACCCTTCCTAGGATAATTTTATTCCAACCAATTAGTTAGCCAAATCAATTGAATTCTAAGCGTAGTTAAACCTCCCTAACCATTTCTGAACCTTATAACCTCTATGAACGTACTCTCCTAATTCCTAGTCTTAAGAACTTTTCTACACCCTAGTTGAACCTTTCCAACCCTAGACTAGAAAATCATTGCACCTACTTGACTAGTCATTTCAAGACTTATTTCTCATCATTGCTTCTACCAAGAATACCTTTCCTCTTTACCCATTGGACAATAGTTCGTAGAGAAATTTTTATCCCTTGAGTAATAGAAATAAGATGAGTACATAGATTTGACAAGACAAATCATTAGAACCCTTCATCATGACCTAGAATTGTCATACATGCAAAGCCTAGAGGTATTAGCCTTAAACCCTAATTGAAACCTTTTAGGCCTAGCAATCATTTTGCTTCCAAAAGTAGTAATACCTAGCCTTGCCATGCATGCAAACCTAGGATTAATAGCCTTGAACCTAATTACCACCAAAGTTACTGTAGAGACCCGAATAATTTTAATTTTTGAAATACTTATTAAATGCCTAATTGAGAAACTATGGATTAATTGGTGAATAATTGATTTGAGGACCAAAGTGAAAGAATTGAAGTTTAAGGGAGTAAATGTGTGATATGTCATTGAGGTAGTATATAAGTGTGTGTGGGGGTGTAGGAGATAATATATCTCCTTGAATCTCTCTCACTCTCACCGTCCCCCCTCCTCTCTCACCGTCTTTCTCTCTCTCTCTCTCCTCCTCTCTCACTCAAAGCTCCACCCCACCACCCAAAATCTTCAAGAAACAACCTCATTCAAGCCTTCCATTCACGTTCATAAGCTCGGAAATCCTTGGGTGGAGTTCGAATCGGAGTTTCAGAGTTTCGGAGTTCGAAAGGCTAGGGCTCGTTCAATTAATAACGCGTGAATCTTGGCCATCGTTGTGAGGTAGGAACTTCTTGACCTCTTTTATATGTTTACTTGTTGTTTTGGTGTAAAATCGAGCCTTAGATTGTTGTGTTTTGGTTGTTGTGCATGCCCTGAGATTCTGCAGAAATCGCTGCTCGAAACCTCGTAGTATCGATACAGATTTTGTGCTGTATCAATACTATAAAGTTATCTTTTTGGACAGCTTGTGCCGTATCGACACGGATTTTACCCGTATCGATACCAGGAGCTTAACTCCAGGCTTTGCTCTTGTTGATCATTCGTTGATTGTTTTGACTCCCGACCACTTCTAAACCCTCTTGAACACCTCTTAATCGATCTCAAGCTTGTTTATTTGGTTTCCTTTGACCTTTCGTTGTTATCCTTGTCCGTTGGCCTTCCGTAAGTACGAATCGAATAAGAAATCACTTAGTTACACGACGTTAAATGCATTATTCGTTGATTGTTGGAATATGTGATTGCTTATGATACATTTGTGATATTGTTGGCAAACTTAAAGATGTTACGTTGATGAATGTGATCTTGGGAAAGTCTTAGTTTGTATATTGTTTGAGAAATTAGTTGTTTGGGTCAGAAGTTGGCTTAGGGAGTCCCGTAGCGCAAGGGGTGGTAATACGGAGACTTTGTAAGGTTTCATAACGCAAAGGGTGGAAATACGGTAACCCAGGGTTGTAGGGATCACCATGACGCAAGGGGTGGTAACACGGTAATCCCCGTGGTGTTGCACGGTAACACAAGGGGTGGAAATACCGATGGTGGGAGTTTAAGGTAGCGGGTTGAGTTCAGAATGTCGAGGTCGTTGAGTCATGTGACTTGAGTGCATAATCGGAATAGAAGTTTATTTTACGAATCGATTGATCATTAAGTATCGGGCTTTGTTTCCTTACTGTAGCGGGCCGAACATGATTTGTTCGCATGGCGCGGACCTGACCTGCCGTGGTCCGATCGCAGGCCTCGTGCGCGGCAAGCCGACAATGACTCGTCGTGTATATCCGGTTTGCCTCAGGCTCGGCAGCGGACAGACCCGCGCTCGGATTGTGCCGTCGACGGAGTCCGCGGCGACGTTACCTCCTTCATTGAACGCATGGCTATGCTCGGCGGTTCCCGCGGTCGGCTACCTTCAGAGCACGGCATGCAGCCGACGGCGGCTGGCTGTAAAGCCACGCGTCCTGCCACGTGCAGAAGCGGTTACAACAGAAGATGATCACGGGCGCACATGGGTGTGCCAGCTCAGCCCTGAAAACGGTTATCAGATCTATTTCTCGACGTCACTATGATGTCACTTGGCCCGTGGAAGGCACGCGATGGTACTTGGAGGGCAAGTCAGAAGGCACTATAAATACCTAGAGATGGTAACCCTAACAGGTACACGCTACTGAATACTCACACTTACTCCCTCTCCAGAGCTTTCTGCTTCCTCTCTGCGCTATACTCATCCTCTCGCCGGAGGGCCTTGCCGGGACAACCCCGGCCAGGTCTTAGTCGTGCGTTCCTTGTGCAAGAGAAGAAAGCTAACCCACCATCAAACCACCTACGAAGGATCGAGGACCGAGGATCACGGGCCACACAATTGGTGAACCCGACGTGAACCCTTCTGATTCAGCGGCTCTCTCATCCTCCAAACTTCCCTCACTCCTCCGTAAGACAGCAACCAAATCACTCACCATGGGCGGAGATATAGCGGACGCGACCGTCTCAGGGGCCAAAGACGCAGGTGGAAACGTCAATTCCACACCAACTATCGAGAGGCACATGTCCCTCTCTCTCGCCCCTGGATCCGGGCTCTCACCGGTCTCGGACGACGTCGCTTCAGCCTATATCCGCCTGCTGCAACGTCGCGACGACGAACGCGACAACGAGCTTGCGGCACTAAGGGCGGAAGTGGCCCAAATGAAGCGACATTTGCAGCAGGACGCCACTCCTGCCGCATCTCGATCTGGTGGAGACAGGGGTAGAGGTGGGCAAACACCGCCTCCACCTCCACCTCCACCACCGCAAGGGCGTCAGAACGAAGGAGGCCAACGCGGATCAGTGAAAGACCGCCTAGGCTTCACCCCAGCACAAGATGACGCCAGGGGAATGATCCTCTATAAGCAACCCACAGTATCTGGGACGCATCGTTCTCGAAGCCATCACGATGGAACCAGGACGAGGGACACCGAGTCGTTTACAAGTACGTACTCAACTAGTTGCGCAGAGTTTTCGCACGACGGCCTCGCACCGTAGCCGAGACTCTGCCCGAACCAGACCCCATGTCTCTGAGCGCCTGGGGAACATCCCGATAGAAAACAATGACAATGAACATTACGCTCGGCGCAACGGGAAAAACGTATGC
The DNA here is from genome assembly GCA_018127125.1 of Rhododendron griersonianum. NCBI lineage: Eukaryota > Viridiplantae > Streptophyta > Magnoliopsida > Ericales > Ericaceae > Rhododendron > Rhododendron griersonianum. The sequence goes on along the minus strand of CM030797.1, from coordinate 34,366,447 downwards.
GTTGAAGGCGCGAACGACGAAAGGAAATCCCGACGCCGCAACGACAAAACTGTCAACGGCCCACGCCGAACAGAGAAAGACCTGCGAGACAAGCTTCGGCGAAAAGAAGCGGAGAAGACGTCGGCAAGAGAAACCAAGGAAAGAGATTCAAAGCGACCGAAGACGGACGAGCACGGCAAACCGCCGCGCCCCGGATTCGAACGGCAGCTAAAAGATCTCGGCGTCTCCCCATTCACCTCCCACATAATCAACACACCGCCAGAGCCCACCTTCCACCTGCCCAAATTTACGAAGTTCGATCCGTCGACGTGTGAGGCCTACACTCACCTCATCCATTTCAGACAAACCATCGAACTCTGCACGAGTAAAGATGAGGTGAAATGCAAGGCGTTCCCGTCCAGCCTCGGCTCCCTAGGGCTCCAGTGGTTCAACAAATTGCCCGCTGGATCCGTAAGGACCCTGGCCGACCTTGAACGCGCCTTCAACACTCGCTTCATCACAAGCAACAAAACGGCTAAAGAGCCTGAATCGCTGTCCCAAATGAGGAAACTGTCGTCGGAAACTCTCAGAAAATATGCCGAGCGCTACTGGCAGTTGTTTAATGAGATCCCTGGAATCGATGAGTACTGGGCCGCACGCACCTTCAAGAACGGCCTGGAGACTGGGAGCAAGATCTTAGACGAACTCGCCATCCTCCCACCACACAGCATGGGTGAATTGATGCGTGTAGTGGAAAGATTCTGTGCTCTCGAAGAACTCTATGCAGACAGAGCCGCACAGGGAATCCCGAGCTCTAACAATCGGTTCTCTTCAACGGTGCACCGGTTGCGGGTACAAACGGCGACCCAACAAGTGCAGCCGAAGAAGCAAGTGCACAACATTAAAAAGGGCAAGGAGCGTCAGCCAAAGGAGCACGACCACGTGGCCGAAACCACTCACTTCAAAGAACCAATATGGTCTTTTCTGAAGGAAATAATGAGACAACCGTGGTTTGAGTGGCCGACGGCCAAGCTCGGGACTGACACCGGCCAACCGGATCAAAACCCAAGGAAGAAGTGCACTTACCATAACGAGCTCGGCCACTACACGACTGCTTGTGCACCATACAAGGCTCTCCTTGAAAAGCTTGCCGCTCAAGGCCATCTCGATCAATACATTGATCGAGCAAAGACGCCCGCCCGGCAGACAAATCCCAACCCCAACGAACAACGACCATTGATCCACGTCATCCATGGACCGGTAACAAAGGCATTCGAGACCACGCTCAGAGCCGACATCGATCAAGCCTCAACTTCAAAAGAGATACTCTCCGTCGGCTGCGGATCCAAACGATCCCGACCACAAGACCTACCAAAATGGACTATCAGCTTCACCGAACGCGATCTTGAACACGTTCAGACCCCACATTCGGATGCACTCGTCGTCACCGTCCAAATTGGCGTCCATGACGTCAAACGTGTACTCATCGATCAGGGAAGTTCAGCTGAGGTTATGTACTATGACCTCTTCAAGAAGTTGGACCTACCAGAATCGGCTTTGCAACCCACCGAGGTACCCCTCATTGGCTTCAGCGGAGCTCCTGTATGGCCGATCGGCCGAATCTTTCTACCGGTCGTCGTCGGCTCAAAGACTGTAACCGTCGAATTCATTGTTGTCAACGCGCCGAGCCCATACAACGCCATCCTCGGCCGAACCTGGCTCCATGAAATGCAAGCGATCGCGTCAACATACCACCAGGTTGTCCGCTTCATCGGTACAACAGGCAGACAAGAGGACTTGCGAGGGGACCAAATTGCATCAAAGAAATGCTATGTCTCCGCCGTCCACAGCTCCTCAAAGGCAAAACAAGTGCAATGGGTTGAAGTCCCAGACATGGCCGTCATTGACGACGTCGGTCTAAAAGCCGAGGACAAAGCGGAGGAGGAGCTGATAAAAATGCCCATCAACGAGGACGGATCACGCTTCTTCTTGCTTGGCTCCTCACTTTCTGACGCCGAGCGAGGGGAGATGTTCCTATTCCTCAAACAGAATCTTGAAGTTTTTGCATGGACCCCGGAGGAAATGCCAGGAGTAGATCCCAACTTTATCTGCCACTCCCTCAACATCAAAAAGGACGCCAAACCAATCATTCAGCGGGCTCGACGTTCGGCACCAGAGCACGCCGACGCCGTGATAGACGAAGTCAACCGGCTTCTAGACAACAACGCCATTCAGGAAGTGCAGTACCCAACCTGGCTGTCAAACACGGTGGTCGTCAAAAAGAAGAATGGAAAGTGGCGAGTCTGCGTCGACTACACGAATCTTAACGACGCCTGTCCCAAGGACTGGTTTCCACTACCAAAGATCGACCAGCTCGTAGACGCAACTGCCGGCCATGCTCGGCTTAGTTTTCTGGACGCCTACCGTGGCTATCACCAGATTGCTATGGACCCGGCCGACATGGAGAAGACAGCATTCATAACTCCACATGGAATTTTCTGCTATAGGGTGATGCCGTTCGGTCTAAAGAACTCCGGAGCAACATTCAACAGAGCGATCTTCAAGATGCTCTATGCACAAATAGGCAACATCCTGGAAGCATACATTGACGACCTCGTCGTCAAAAGCCAAAAGGAGCACAACCATTTGAAGGAGCTTGCCGAGGTCTTCGAGATCCTTAAATTCCACAAACTCCGTTTAAACCCAGAAAAGTGCGCGTTCGGCGTAAGTGCCGGCAAATTCCTTGGCCATTTGGTCACACGAAGGGGCATCGAGGCCGACCCCAACCAAATCAAGGCAGTGGCAGACCTTCGGCCACCACGATCAATCAGAGAGGTACAACGACTAACTGGGATGGCAGCGGCTCTCAATCGCTTCATCAGCAAGTCATCCGACAAGTGCCACTCCTTCTTTCACGCTCTCAAAGGGAAAAGCCGACGAAGTTTTGAGTGGACACCGGAATGAGAATGAGCGTTGGCCGAACTTAAAGATTACCTGAGTTCATCACCACTAATGGTAAAGCCCAAAGAGTACGAAAATCTCTATCTTTACCTTTCAGTCTCGAGCCACGCAATTAGCTCAGCACTTGTTCGGCGAGAAGGGGCCGACGACATGCCAGTGTATTTCACAAGCAAGACACTCCTCCCAGCCTAGACTCGGTACCTTCCACTGGAAAAACTTGCACTCGCCCTGGTCTCCGCGGCGAGGAAACTTCTGCCATACTTTCAGGCGCACACCATAACGGTGTTGACCGAGCACCCTCTCAAAGCCCTATTTCGAAAAGCCGACCTCTCAAACAGAGTCTCAAAATGGGCGGTCGAGCTAGCGAACTTCGACATCCGTTTTGAACCGAGGACAGCAATAAAGGGGCAGGTCCTCGCCGACTTCATTGCTGAACTCACACCGGAAGACTCGGAGATCCTACACAATCCTCCCAACCAACAGTTTGCCGAACACCAACCAAAAGAGGACCGGTGGCTCCTATTCCAGGGAGACACTTGGCGGATGCAAGTCGACGGTGCCTCCAACAACAACGGAGCCGGTGCCGGAGTCGTTTTGGTCTCTCCCTGCGGAACTCTTCACGAAAGTGCCATCAGCATCGATTTCCCCGCCACCAACAACGAAGCTGAATACGAGGCTTTGCTTGCTGGCCTACGCTCGGCAATCGCGATGAAAGTTGACAACCTGGCCGTATTCTGTGATTCTCAACTTATAGTCAATCAAGTACTTGGGGACTACGAAGCTAGAGACCCACGGATGATGAAGTACCAGGCCACGGCAGCAGAACTCATTACTCGCTTCAAAACTTTCAACATCGAGCAAATCAACCGCGAGCACAACGCCCACGCCGACGCACTTGCTGGCCTCGCCTCGGCATCAAAAGCATCTGAGTTCCGAACCATAAATTTTGGCAACATCGACAACCCAAGTTTCGATACAACTCCAGAGGTACTCAACATCAACCTTGGTCCGAGTTGGATGGATGAAATCGTGGCCTTCCTCAGGAACGACACCTTACCCGACGACAAAAAGGAAGCCTTCCGAATCATAAATAAGGCCGCATACTACTGGCTCTCTGAGAGTGGCCAGCTCTATAGAAAATCCATTTCAGGACCTTATCTTCTTGTCGTCCACCCAAATCAAGTTGCCGAGATCCTTGAAGAACTGCACTCCGGAAGCTGCGGCTGCCACTCTGGTGGACGTTCGTTATGCCAGCGCGCGATGAGTCAAGGATACTTCTGGAAAAACATGAAGAAAGACTGCGAGGAAATCGTACGCAGGTGCCGACCATGCCAACTCTTCTCACCTATCCCCAGGCAGCCAGCTCAGAATCTCTCTCCAATCACAAGTCCATGGCCATTCGCACAATGGGGGCTCGACATCGTCGGGAAACTCCCAACAGCACCTGGGGGCTTCAAATTTTTGATCACTGCAACGGATTATTTCTCCAAATGGGTCGAAGCCGAGGCCCTGGTCACCATCACAGAAGCAGACGTCCGACGATTTGTATGGAGGAACATTGTGACAAGGTTCGGCGTACCCTACGCCATCGTCTCGGACAACGGCACCCAATTTGTCGGGGACGGCCTCACAAGTCTCTGTGAGGAGTTCGGCATCAGATTCTTCAACTCAACACCAGCCTACCCTCAGGGAAACGGTCAAGCCGAGGCCTCGAACAAGACGGTGTGTGCAGGGATAAAACGACGATTGAATTCGAAGAGGGGAAAATGGGCAGAGGAACTCCCCAATGGTTTTATGGGCTTACCGCTCCACTCCCCGCCGTTCTACAGGCCAAACACCGTTCTCAATGGCGTTCGGCATGGAGGCCGTAATCCCACTGGAATCAAGGTTCCCAACCCTCCGAACGGAGAACTTCAATCCTCAATCCAATGACGAAGCCCTCGAGCAAGAATTAATTTTGGCTGAGGAAAAGCGCGATGACGCTCGGCTAAAGCTTGCCGAGTATCAACAGACTGTCGCCAAGGGGTACAACAGAAGTGTCAGAATCAAGAAGTTCAAACCCGACGACTTGGTTTGGCGAAAGGTTGTCCAAGCAAGCAAAAAGAAAAAGTTCATGCCTAATTGGGAAGGGCCATTTCGTATCGTGAAGGTTGCTGGTGAAGGGGCTTACACCCTCGAAGACATGCACGGCAAGGTGCTCACCAACCCGTGGAATGCCCAGAACCTCAGAAAGGCCTACATGTGATGCTCCACTCAGACAGCTACCTTCGGCCAACACTTCATGCATACCGAGTTTCTGTTTTCTTCAGCATCGGCATAACTCTTTTACATTTTCCTTTTTCATTCCAAAGAAGGGCCTCGACCCACTGTTACTGTTTTTTTCTACTTTCCTTGTATTTCGTAGAAATATCAATGAAATGACAATCTTTTTTATTCAAAAGTCTTTCTATAACATTTCATGCATTCATTCCACTCTCGACTAAGAATGCCACACACAAACGATGACTTCGGTCACACCCTCCAAACGGCTCCTTAAAAGGCCCTTTGCTTCGGCCAATTCCACCGCCCAAAGAAGCAATCACTGGACATATGGTCCGCCGAGCCTGAAATACACTATTGGAACTCAGGCTTCGGCTCGGATTGGCAAGACACTATGGTCGGCCACCGAAAGGTTACACTCGCAATTTGGCGAGCAGACCACCCACAAACAATCACTACTCTCAAACGTCCCTCTGCTATGGCCTGGGGCTGACTCATGAGCCGAGCCCCATCCACAAGGCAAGGGGGCAACTCACACTCTTACACTAAGTCGAAGGATTGGTCAAATCTGACCACAACAAATCCATGTTCGGCTACCTAGTACCTACGGCCATAATACTTTGGTCTGGGCTCGGCTGCAATATCTATACTTAACCATTTCGATCACGATATACTCTCAGCTATTCTGCCGAACCCAAACCAAAGTGGGGGCTACGGACAACTACACATTCACAAACATGCAAGGACTACAAAATTTCTATGAAGACATGAAGGCAACAAGACAAGCTCGGCAATAATAGAGACGCTGCGAAAGAAGCCATGCATTATAAAGACAAGTGTTTGAAAGATCCTAAACTGGAAGGTACGGCGTAGTAAACCGTTCGGTGCCGACCCTCAAACAACTATTACATCTGGCACGGTAAAACTCCCAAGTTTGGAGCCGTCCAGTCCAACAAAACTTCAAAATTCAATATAAACCTTAAACTCTAAGGTTGAGGCGGATCACCCTCGGCTGCAGCCTCAGCAAGGCTAGCAGCATCGTCCTCGGCTTCAACGACCACTTCATCATTTTTCTCAATTTGCTCGGTTGCCTGCTCAGCGTTGTCAGCCACGTCCCTCCCCTTCCCACTGGAGCCATCTCTTTCACCATCAGCATCGGCTACAGTCATATCTTCAACATCATCATCGCCCTCAGAAAATTCCTCTGGAGGAAGTGGAGCACATTCCTCCTCCGTGTATGGCAGCACGAGCTCGGGAACATCAGCTACGGGGATCGACTTCATCAAATTCATGTCCGGCTCAAGCTGCATGACCCCACACGCAGCCCTCACCCCATCCTTGTACCCAGTTCGGTATGCGATCGGCAGCTTCTTTGCAAGCTCTTCATTGACCATCGAGCGAGCCTCCCTCACATACTCGGCACCGGCTCTGTCGTACCCAGCTTGAAACGCCTTCTCATCCACTTCCTTCATCTTCCTCTTCTCTCTACGGACAACCTGCCCGAGCTCGCGTTCGGCCGTCTTTGCATTTTCAAGGGCCTCATCCCTTTCTTTCTCAAGCTCGGCGACCCTTGATTTGGCGAACCTCAATCCGTTCTTCGCAGCCTTCGCCTTCTCGCGCTCGGCTTTCGCTTCATCGCGGTAACGAGTCCTCTCAGCGGCCAGGATCTCGGCTTGCCGAGAAGCCCGCAGTAGAGCTTGCCCAGCCTACACACAAAACTAAATCATCAGCCTCGGCAACGCATCAAAAACTTTGAAAAGAAAACCAAGTCAAAAAACGTACCTGTACGAGGTATGCACTAGTGTGAACTAGGCTCGGCTGGAGTTCCCCAGGAATCCTGCCCATATCCTTTGGAAGAGCAAGCCCATGCAGCATGGTCACAGCAAGTCCAGGCTCCTCCTTAACGCTGTCATCCACTGTGACCACTCTACCGTCGGCCATGGCGAAGGATGGTGCAAACTCTGGGACGGTCACCCGCCCATCAGTACCTGCTGCCATCTCCACGACCTTTGAACCTCCAGCCGCCGACGACTCGGTTTGGTCCTTCTCCTTCGTGACTGGCGTCGGCGGCCTAGCAGGGAAGAAGTCATGTACCTTCTGCTTCTTAGCAGGACTCTCAGTGGGAGAAGGAGCGGCTACCTTCTTGCTGGCAGCAGCTGCTTCCTTGAGATTCATCCTCACCACGTTTCTTCTCCCCATGTCGTCGGCAAAATGAGGGATTAATGTTCGGATTGGTGGGATGTGGATGCCTTGAAGGTCAGATGGCAGACTTTCTTGAAACCAGAAGTCGGCTGACTTCTGAAAAGTAGGAAATTTTACCCTCGGCTGTTTAGCCTTCTTGCTCGGATTTGGGACTTCGTCGCCAACGCCTACCTCTGCAGCTGACTTTTTGCCCTTAACCTTCGTGCTCGGCCCTGCCTCCTTATCCTTCTTCTTCCTCTTCGTCAACTTTCCCTTGTACGAGGGCTCGTAACCAAGCAGCGTCGGCGCGTCGCGGCAGACACAAGCCCTTAGGAGTTCAACGTGGCTGTCTACGGCCAAAGAGTTCTGAGTCCTGGTGATCGCTCGGTGATCTGCAAAAGAAAAATGTATTGTCAGAATATCGACGAGTTCATTCAAATAGACTTATCATGTCCGGCAGAAATAAGAATGAAAAGGAAACCTCGGAAGTCAGTTATCTTCGGCACAGAATGCATCCTCGCAGCCTGATCGCCGAACTCATAATTCCCACTGACCTCGACGTACAGGGTGGCCCATTTATCAGTGTCGGGAAGTCCATTTATCAAGGGTTCCTTACCACTACGTGTGGATAAATACCTACGGTTGGTCTTCCCATGCCTGGACATAATGTACGTGTGGAAAAGGTCGGCAACGGTGAAATCAAGGTTGTGAAGTTCCTTCAACCTAATTACAGACATCACAATCCTAAAACTATTTATCGAGAAAAAATGAGGAACTAAACCGAACCTAGACAACAGTTCCCTCAAATATGGATGAAGGGGGAAACGGAGTCCGGCCTCACAAATGGCCATCAGAGGGACCGTTATGTGCTCGGGACGATCTTGTCTCTTATCCCTAATCTTGTCGCTAGCCACCTGGTGGACAACAACATCGTCTGGTATATTGTACGTACGGCAGAAGGCCGCATACTCGTTGGGACGACCACTGAAGTAGTGGGCGTGGGGGCAAACTTGCCCTCGCTCGAAGAGGTCGGCAAACTCTCTATCCACGGACGAGGTTTCAGCAGGAGCAGAGAGTGAGGAAGTCGTGGCTCCGGCCTGGGAGCGAATTCTGGATTCAGCCTCCGGCCCAAGTTCGTGTTCGGCTTCGGATTCCGTAGAGAAGGTTATCTCCGGCTCGGTGTTGAAACCACCGTACTCATAGTCTTGCTCGGCGTTGGAGTCACCAGAATCTGACATGTTTGAGGCGATGGAAGAAGTTTGTCGTCGGCTTCGGTGTAACGCCAAGTACTCTCGGATCACAAGGTTCGCAGAATCGTCCCCTGAACTTTCAGAGTCGGATGAGATGACGATGATTGGGGGAGCCAGACCTAACAAAGTCAAAATCAAAAAAACATGAGACCTCGTTGTCGGCCAGAAAACAGTTGTCTCACTACGCTCGGTACCCTAATTGGCCCACCCCATCATCATTCTCAAGGCTCGGCCGAAACGTGTTCAGCCAGGAACCTTCCAAACAACAGAGGCTGGGGCTCGGCCCATTCCATCAACGGCCAGAACCCCGTGGAGGCTCCGTGCTCGGAAGAACAGGTTGAAGAAGGAGATGAACAGTCCGTTCATCTCCAGGGTGCACTGTTCACTCAGAACAAAAAGTGCCCCAAAAACCCAGAAAGGCAGAATTAATCACCTAAAAACTGCAGAAAAGTGAAGAGAAGCAAGAATCGAACACGTACCTAGATTTGTGGCGAGATCTGGTGGCAGGATCTGCTGGAAATCGAAGATGGAAGACGAACGGTTGCTTTGGAGCTCTGACAATGGAGGTCTGGAGAGAGAGAGAGAACGAGAGCTTTCTCTCTCCTCGCGTCTCCCCTTATATAGGGCTAGGGTTGGGAATTCGAAAATCCCGCCCATCATTGCACCGCCGAACGACTGACCACTCCGCGCGCGACACATGTCATTGATAAGACGGTTTGCAGGGCTTGCCAGCCCACCTCTCGCCTGCCGTACCCAACCACAAGGTGACATCTGGCGTCCAACCATTGGAGTACTTCATCGACGGTCGAGACTACTCCTGAGGATGAAACGGTTCAGGCTCGGCTGGAACTTATCTTCATCAAACAAATGTACGCTCGGCGGTTTGACGAGTTCGGCCTAAGGCTCAACTTCAATCCCTACCATGCGTACAGCATCGGCAGGAATTGAGGGGCTATTGTAGCGGGCCGAACATGATTTGTTCGCATGGCGCGGACCTGACCTGCCGTGGTCCGATCGCAGGCCTCGTGCGCGGCAAGCCGACAATGACTCGTCGTGTATATCCGGTTTGCCTCAGGCTCGGCAGCGGACAGACCCGCGCTCGGATTGTGCCGTCGACGGAGTCCGCGGCGGCGTTACCTCCTTCATTGAACGCATGGCTATGCTCGGCGGTTCCAGCGGTCGGCTACCTTCAGAGCACGGCATGCAGCCGACGGCGGCTGGCTGTAAAGCCACGCGTCCTGCCACGTGCCGAAGCGGTTACAACAGAAGATGATCACGGGCGCACATGGGTGTGCCAGCTCAGCCCTGAAAACGGTTATCAGATCTATTTCTCGACGTCACTATGATGTCACTTGGCCCGTGGAAGGCACGCGATGGTACTTGGAGGGCAAGTCAGAAGGCACTATAAATACCTAGAGATGGTAACCCTAACAGGTACACGCTACTCAATACTCACACTTACTCCCTCTCCAGAGCTTTCTGCTTCCTCTCTGCGCTATACTCATCCTCTCGCCGGAGGGCCTTGCCGGGACAACCCCCGGCCAGGTCTTAGTCGTGCGTTCCTTGTGCAGGCTAGGAGAAGAAAGCTAACCCACCATCAAACCACCTACGAAGGATCGAGGACCAGAGGATCACGGGCCACACACTTACCTTTCTTTCTATTGCACTAATCAACATGTTTGCATATAACGTTGGTAAAGATTTTCCTACTGGGCTATTGTAACTCAACAAAATCCTTCTTTTCAGGTTCTAATGTTGGACAGTAGCATCATGCAATGCGTGCTTGGGATGTGGACGACTTTTTGGAAGCTTATTACTTTAGTTACTTATTCATCTTGTAATAGTTAGCTTTTGGTCAAAATGGTTTTGTAACTAATTAAATTATGAATTTCTTTGATGAGGAGATTTGTAACACTCCGTGCATGTTGTAACCACACTTAAGCTAATTTGGGCCGTGGTGCCAAAATTGTATATTCTTTGACCTGGGGACTTGATTGTAATTTGGACAAATTTTCGTAGTCGTCCCTGTAGTTTTACGGTTGTCTCACTTTTGTCCCTCTAGTTTCAAAGTGCTCCAATTTCGTTCCTGTAAGTTGTTTTACGCTCCAAATTGGTAAAATCGTTAACACCATTAACAAAACTAACGGAAAAATATGATTAAAAAATTAAGTGCTCCAATTTTCAATTCGGTTGAACCGGTGCGAAGATCTTATTTTTTTGATCATTTTATCCTAAATGGTCGTAATAAATTTTTGGCTATAAGACCTTTCAACGAGCACCCGAAGACTCCTTATTTAGTTTCAGGGCACTCTTAGGGTGCTCATTGAAAAGTCTTAGAGCCAAAAATCCATTATGACCATTTAAGATAAAATGATCAGAAAAATAAGATATACGCACCGGTTCAAACAGATTAAAAATTGGAACACTTAATTTTTTAACTATATTTTTTAATATATAAACAGTGTAAAAAAAATAAGTGTTCCAATTTTCAATCCGTTTGAACCAGTGCGAATATCTTATTTTTCTGATCATTTTATGTTAAATGGTCATAATGGATTTTTGGCTCTATGACCTTTCAATGAGCACCCTAAGAGAGCCCTGAAACTAAATAAGGAGTCTTCGGGTGCTCGTTGAAAGGTCTTAGAGCCAAAAATTCATTACGACCATTTAGGATAAAATGATCAAAAAAATAAGATCTTCGCACCGGTTCAACCGGATTGAAAATTGGAGCACTTAATTTTTTAATCATATTTTTCCGTTAGTTTCGTTAACGGTATTAACGATTTTACCAATTTGGAACGTAAAACAAACTGCAGTGACGAAATTGGAGCACTTTAAAACTAGATGGACGAAAGTGAGACAACCGTAAAACTACAGGGACTACTATGAAAATTTGCCCTTGTAATTTAAACAGGTGGGATGCTATTTTGGGAATACGATGGCAAGCGAGATTCTCTATTTAAATGTATTATTTTAATCTATGTTGAAAATCCAGGTCATGACAAATTGGTATCAGAGCGTCTAGGTTTAGAACACCTAGAGACCGTGGGGAGACCTCAAGTCTCATGGGTTCAAAATGTCATGCAATTTTCATAACATGTGTGTGCTTGTGTGCATTGATATTACTTGGCTTACGTGGCATGACATTTCAATATAGTAGAGTTGTTTTTGACCCGTGTTGGGATAGTTGGAGGTTTTAACCCCATTGAAAAATGTTGTGATTAATGAACTTTCTCTTTCTTATAATTGTAGTAAGATGCCACCGAGGACGCGTATTCGACGAGGTGGGGTTGGAAACCTGGGTGGCCGAGGCCGTGGGGTACCTCCCGAGGATGAGGTTAGTCAGTATGGGGGAAATCTTGGTGGGAATCCGGGGGCTGGGGCCGGTCGAGGTGCAGGTGTGCCTCCAAATCAGACTCAATTTGCTAGGGACCTTGTTGCGGCACTCACAGCTGCAAACCTTTTGAACCAAGCTCCGAGAGAGAATGTTGAGGATAGGGCCATGATAGCAATGCGGGAGTTTAGCCGTAGAAATCCTCCGACGTTTGATGGAACCAATAGTGACCCTTTGGTAGCCGACCATTAGTTAACCCAAATCCGTAAGCTCTTTAGAGCTCTTAATATCACCGAAGAAAATATTAGAGTGGGAATTGTGGCTGTTCAGTTGGTTGGAGAAGCCGGTGAATGGTGGGAGTCGGTCTTGGAGTCGAGGAAAGATGCAAGGACCGCGGCTCAAGCAAATGAGCCAGACGTTGAGGACTTGACTTGGGCGGAGTTTGAGGTGCTCTTCGAAGAGTAATATTTTTCGGAAACAAGTCGTGACCAGTTGAGGAATGAGTTCGAGAAGTTGGAGTAAGGGGATATGACTGTTTCGAAGTATGAGGTAAAGTTTCAATCCTTGTCCCGTTTCGCGCCGGAGATGGTGGCAACCGAAGAAAGGAAGTGTAGGCGATTCGAAAGGGGTTTGAATGATATCGTGAAAAAGTTTGTGGTGGCACAACGAAAAGGAAAGTTTTCCAAGGTCGTGGAGTGTGCGAGGAGCATTGAGACACCGAGAGAGGCACCTAAAAATCCTACAGCTTGGGAACCGAGACAACCTGCGGGGGGGATAAGTTCATCGTCCGGGAGTTTCGGTAGTCAAGGAAGGAAAAAGCAAAGGGATCAAATGTCAACATCGCAGGGTCCGTCAAACTTTAGGCCTCCACCTTCTTCTTCATTCGGGACTCAAGGGGTTTCCAATAGACCTCCAATGGTATGTCATGAGTGTGGTCAGGCGGGGCACATTCGAGCTCAGTGTCCGCGGAATTTGGGTACATGTTTTACTTGTGGGAAGTCCGGTCACTTTGCTAGGAATTGTCCGCGTGGGGATGGGACTCGCAGTGAGTCGGGGTCAGTGCAGCAGCCGAAGGGTGGACAGAGTTTTGGGAGGCAATCGTTTCGGGGTACTCAGAGGCAGCAGCAGCAGCCTCACTTCCGTCAGACCACTTCGGTTCAAGGGTCTCAGGCTAAGAGAGGAGCTAGTTCGTCTACGCCTACCCAGGGTTCTGGTCGTCGGGGTGGACATATCCAGAGTCAGACTACTCAGGGGAGAGCCTTTGCTATCACTTCAGCCCTTCCGCTTCCACCTCCTCCCGTTACTTCTCAGGCACCGAAGACTTCGGTAGTGAGGGGTACATTTCTTCTATTCAACTCTTTTGCTAGAGTACTATTTGATTCTGGAGCTTCTCATTCATTTATTGCTGCATCTTTTGTTTGTGCTTTGGAGTTGGAGATCGAGAGTATCAGTCCTCCGTTGTTTGTTGACACACCTATAGGAGGTAGATCGCTATTAGACCGTATTTGCCGGGATTGCGAGCTCACTATACGAGATCGTCGTTTTACTTTTGATTTCATCGTGCTGAATATGTCGGGGTTCGACCTTATTTTGGGAATGGATTGGTTGTCCACGTTTCACGCCACGATAGATTGCTTCAAGCGTCGGGTCCGTATTTATCCACTTGGGGGTGCCTGTTTTGAGTTCTTCGGGGAGCGTCGAGAACCGATAGAACAGTATCTGTGTGAGTCTCGAGAACGTGAATCAATGTACGCCTTATTAGCAAGTGGGGAGTTACCTCTTGTCGTTTGTGACTTTCCGGACGTGTTTCCGACGGAGTTACCCGATTTATCGCTCGAGCGAGAAATCGAATTCACCATTGACTTACTTCCTGGTACCGCTCCTATTTCGGTACCTCCTTACCGTTTTGCGCCCGCCGAGTTGAGAGAATTGAAGTTTCAGTTGCAAGAATTGAAAAGTTTAGGGTTTATTCGCCCGAGTACCTCACCGTGGGGAGCACCGGCCTTGTTTGCTCAGAAGAAAGATGGGTCGCTTCGCCTATGTATCGATTACCGTAAGTTGAACCACGTAACCATAAAGAATAAGTATCCAATGCCTAGAATTGACGATTTGTTTGACCAACTTCGAGGCGCCACTTGTTTCTCTAAGATTGATTTGAGATCCGGTTACCACCAGTTGAGGGTTCGGAGGGAAGATATTCCTAAAACCGCTTTTCGTACTCGATATGGCCACTATGAGTTCATCGTCATGCCTTTTAACTAATGCACCGACAACCTTCATGGACTTGATGAACCGTATCTTTCGTGCTTATTTCGATCGTTTCGTAGTTGTCTTCGTGGACGATATCCTTATTTACTCGCCTTCGGAGGAGGAACATCAATCTCACATTTCCATCATCCTTGAACTCCTGAGAGAACACCGCTTGTATGCCAAGCTTAGCAAATGCGAGTTTTGGTTGTCCAAAGTTAAGTTCTTGGGTTACGTTGTGTCGAAGGATGGGGTGTCCGTTGATCCGGGAAAGATAGAGTCCGTGATGAATTGGCAACGACCGAAGAATGTATTTGAGATTCGTAGTTTCTTGGGTTTGGCCGGGTATTATCGCCGTTTCGTACTTGATTTCTCTCGCCTAGCGGCTCCGTTGACCAAATTAACTCGCAAAGGAACTCGTTTCGTTTGGAATGACGCATGTGAGATGGCCTTTCAAGAGTTGAAGAAGAGATTGACTACCGCGCCGGTTTTGGTTGTACCCGAACGGGGAGTTGGTTATTCCGTGTATTGTGACGCTTCGAAAGAGGGATTGGGGTGCGTGTTGATGCAATTGGGACGTGTTGTAGCATATGGTTCGCGACAATTGAAAACTCATGAGCAAAACTACCCTACCCATGACTTAGAACTTGCGGCCGTCGTTTTTGCATTGAAGAGTTGGCGTCACTATCTTTACGGTGAGAAGTTTGAAGTCTTTTCCGATCACAAGAGTCCAAAATACTTGTTCTCTCAGAAGGAGCTCAATTTGCGACAATGCCGATGGATGGAGCACTTAGAAAACTACGACTTCGAGTTGCAATATCATCCGGGAAAGGCGAATGTGGTAGCGGACGCGCTAAGTAGGAAATCTACACAGCTTGCAAGTTTGGCCATCCATGAGTGGAAAACGATGAATGACTTAGGCTCGTATGCGTTACATTTTGAGGAAGTTCGGGATGGAGTTACCTTGTGTAATTTGACCGTTCAATCGACCTTGTCAACCCGAGTCGTTCAGGCCCAACAACATGATGAGGAAGCAGGGGAGTTTCGTACTAAGTTTTTTAGTGGCAATGCTCGAGAGGGGTGGATGATTCACGCCGATCAAGGTTTACGATACCAAGGAAAATTGTTCGTACCCATTTCGTGTCGGGAGGAAATTTTGAAAGAACTATTTTGAGAGAATTCCATCACTCACCGTTAGCCGTGCATCCGGGAGGAACGAAAATATACCATGACTTGTGTAGACAATTTTGGTGGCCGGGAATGAAGAGAGATGTCGTTATCTTCGTATCTAAGTGTCTTACGTGTCAACAAGTTAAAGCCGAACATCAACGACCCACGGGAGAGTTGCAACCATTACCAGTGGCCGAGTGGAAGTGGGAAAATGTGACAATGGATTTCGTTACCGGTTTGCCGAGATCGCCGAGGGGGCACGACGCCATTTGGGTGATAGTCGATCGATTAACCAAGTCCAGGCATTTCTTACCGATTCAGGTTACGGATTCGATTGAGGCGCTTAGCCATTTATACATTCGTGAGATTATCCGTCTTCATGGAATTCCCGTCTCTATTGTGTCGGATCGAGATCCAAGGTTTACCGCGTGTTTTTGGCAAAGTTTGCAGGCCGCTCTTGGCACCAATCTTTTGTTTAGCACCGTGTATCATCCTCAAACGGATGAGCAATCCGAGAGAACGATTCAAATTCTAGAAGATATGCTTCGGACTTGCGTTATGGACTTTCGGGGTAATTGAGAGGATCATCTACCGTTAGTCAAATTTGCGTACAACAATAGTTACCAATCTAGTATCGAGATGGCACCGTATGAAGCTTTGTATGGGAGACCGTGTCGACCACCCGTTTGTTGGACCGAGTTGGGCAAGGCTACATTGGTCGGGCCGGAATTGATCCAAGAAACTTCCGAGAGCATGAGAGTGATTCGTTTACGTCTTTTTGAGGCTCAAAGGAGAACCACCGAGCAAGTTAAATTGATTCGCCAATGGTTGATAACCACGCAAAGTAGGCAAAAGAGTTATGCCGATCGCCGTCGTCGACCCTTATCATTTGAAGTGGGGGATCACGTGTTCCTAAAGGTGTCGCCGCGTCGGGGACTATCTCGTTTTGGCCAAAGGGGCAAGCTTTCACAGCGTTTCATTGGGCCGTTCGATATTATCGAAAAGATCGGGGAAGTCGCGTATCGATTAGCGTTACCACCAAGATTGTCGGATGTCCACGATGTATTCCATGTATCGATGTTGCAAAAGTATGAGCCGGATCCGTCACACGTTCTAGAGTGGTCCGAACTTGAGTTGGAAACCGATGCATCTTATGAGGAGGAGCCGATACGTATCATAGATTCGCGCGAGCAAGTTTTGAGGGGTAAAACCATTCCATTGGTGCGAGTCTTATGGAGTCATCTCGGGAAAGAAGAGTCGACGTGGGAAAGGGAAGACGAAGTGAGGGAGAAGTATCTGCATTTATTCCCGAGTTAATCAATGTGAGTCTCGAGATTTCGACTTTATGATTTTTGATTTATCGTTTAGTAGTTTGTGTGGTGGCATAAACATGATTACATGATGCATGATTGTGGTTGACTTGCGTTGTAAAATTTCGGGACGAAATTTCTTTAAGTAGGATAGATTGTAGAGACCCGAATAATTTTAATTTTTGAAATACTTATTAAATGCCTAATTGAGAAACTATGGATTAATTGGTGAATAATTGATTTGAGGACCAAAGTGAAAGAATTGAAGTTTAAGGGAGTAAATATGTGATATGTCATTGAGGTAGTATATAAGTGTGTGTGTGGGTGTAGGAGATAATATATCTCCTTGAATCTCTCTCACTCTCACCGTCCCCCCCTCCTCTCTCACCGTCTCTCTCTCTCTCTCTCTCTCTCTCTCTCTCTCTCTCAAAGCTCCACTCCACCTCCCAAAATCTTCAAGAAACAACCTCATTCAAGCCTTCCATTCGCGTTCATAAGCTCGGAAATCCTTGGGTGGAGTTCGAATCGGAGTTTCGGAGTTCGTAAGGCTAGGGCTCGTTAAATAACGCGTGAATCTTGGCCATCGTTGCGAGGTAGGAACTTCTTGACCTCTTTTATATGTTTACTTTTTGTTTTGGTGTAGAATCGAGCCTTAGATTGTTGTGTTTTGGTTGTTGTGCATGCCCTGAGATTCTGCAGAAATCGCTGCTCGAAACCTCGTAGTATCGATACAGATTTTGTGCTGTATCGATACTATAAAGTTATCTTTTTGGACAGCTTGTGCCGTATCGATACAGATTTTACCTGTATCAATACCAGGAGCTTAACTCCAGGTTTTGCTCTTGTTGATCCTTCGTTGATTGTTTTGACTCCCGACCACTTCTAAACCCTCTTGAACACCTCCTAATCGATCTCAAGCTTGTTTATTTGATTTCCTTTGACCTTTCGTTGTTATCCTTGTCCGTTGGCCTTCCGTAAGTACGAATCGAATAAGAAATCACTTAGTTACATGTCGTTAAGTGCATTATTTGTTGATTGTTGGAATATGTGATTGCTTATGATACATTTGTGATATTGTTGGCATACTTAAAGATGTTACGTCGATGAATGTGATCTTGGGAAAGTCTTAGTTTGTATATCGTTTGAGAAATTAGTTATTTGGGTCGGAAGTTGGCTTAGGGAGTCCCGTAGCGCAAGGGGTGATAATATGGAGACTTTGTAGGGTTTCGTAACGCAAGGGGTGGAAATACGGTAACCCAGGGTTGTAAGGATCACCGTGACGCAAGGGGTGGTAACACGGTAATCCCCGTGGTGTTGCACTGTAACGCAAAGGGTGGAAATACTGATGGTAGGAGTTTGAGGTAACGGGTTGAGTTCAGAATGTCGAGGTCGTTGAGTCATGTGACTTGAGTGTATAATCGGAATAGAAGTTTATTTTACGAATCGATTGATCATTAAGTATCGGGCTTTGTTTCCTTACCTTTCTTTCCATTGCACTAATCAACATGTTTGCGTATAACGTTGGTAAAGATTTTCCTACTGGGCTATTGTAGCTCAACAAAATCCTTCTTTTCAGGTTCTAATGTTGGACAGTAGTATCATGCAATGCGTGCTTGGGATGTGGACAACTTTTTGGAAGCTTATTACTTTAGTTACTTATTCATCTTGTAATAGTTAGCTTTTGGTCAAGATGGTTTTATAACTAATTAAATCATGAATTTCTTTGATGAGGAGATTTGTAACACTCCGTGCATGGTGTAACCACACTTAAGCTAATTTGGGCCGTGGTGCCAAAATTGTATATTCTTTGACCTGGGGACTTGATTGTAATTTAAACAGGTGGGACACTATTTTGGGAATACGATGACAAGCGAGGTTCTCTATTTAAATGTATTATTTTAATCTATGTTGAAAATCCAGGTCATGACAGTTACTTTCCTAGATTCTTCTCTAGGTATATATATACATAAAAGCCTATATATATATGTAAATATACTTTCTAGGAAAAAATGTTAACCATTGGACAATGCTTTGTCATTGAAAGCCTTACCTTTAATCATTACTCTTTTCCTAGACTTAGTAAAGCTATCCAAACCTAGTTACCATTTGACTTAGTTACCTTTCCCTAGCATTTAAGAACCATTGGACAAAGGGAGTAATCATGATGTTTCCTAAAGTAGTACCCATAGCCTATTATAAGCATGTCTAATTGCCCATAGGTTTACTTTCTAGGAAATTGTTAACCTTTGGTCCATAAGATTACCCTTGGAGGCTTAACCTTTAATCATAACCTTCCTTAAGACCTATTAGGACTACTTAGGCCTAAGAATACTTAGCTATATATATAGATATATGTATATACACTTTCTAGGATATAGATTAACCATTGGGTATTAACTTGTCATTAAGGCCTTAACTTTAATCATTACTCTTTTCCTAGCCTTATAAGTCTACTTAAAGCCTAAACCCTTAGTCTCTCTCTCACACACACATATATATATATATATATATATTAGTCACATGGGGAATAGGAGGAGAGGGAGAGAGGGAGAGAGAGAGAGAGAAAGAGAGAGAGGCCGAGAGGGAGAGAGAGAGAGAGAGAATGAGGTGTGTGTGTGTGTGTGTGCATGTGTTGTACACTTCCCCAAGCTATCTCTTTAGCCCTTAAGCCTATTTTGCAACTTGACAACCCATTTCTAGTCAACTTTAAGCATGAAATCCTAGCCCTAATCATCCTAAATTTGCTTCCAACCTAGCCTTTAATCAACCTAGAAATTGACTTACAAACCTAGCCTAGGATTGACTAAACATGGAAGGCTATTCATTAGCCTAATCAAACTCTATCTTAGACTTGTAAGACTTGCTAACCTAGACTATAATCACCTAGATTTACCTAGAAAGCTTAAGATCCTACTTGCCTAAAATTGGATTTGACAAGTCATGGCTTGATTGGACAACTCAATGGAGCAAATCCATGGGAGAGAGAGAGAGAGAGATGGCTGGCCAAGAGAGGGAGAGGGAGAGCCCAAACTTTTGCTATAAATAGCACACCATTCTTGTCATTCAACTCACACCTTCATCCTTCAACTTCTCTCTCTAGAAATTCTAGTATTCTTGCTTGTTCTTGCCTTGTTCTTCATTGTTCTTGAGTTCTTCAAGAAACTCATCCAAGGCCGCCACTAAACCACCACTCGAACACCCTCTCGATCTAAAATGTTTAGTAGTTTAGTCAAGAATTAGTTTCGAGAGAAACCATTCTCTTTCGAAACTACCTGAAGCTTACCGTAGGAAGTTACTCCGTCCGATCACCGACTTACATTTCGTAGCCGCCCTACCGCCAAGAAGAACGGTAGATTTTTCCGTACTTACTTTTCCCTAAATATAGAAAATCTATATGTATTGATTGAAATGAACGGTAGAATATTCTTAGCCCTATCCATATGTATAAATAGAAATGTGTATTGTTTGTAATGCATGTAGAATGTCCTTACTCTCTAATCCTAAGTATATGTAAAGTCTTGTATACGCTATCTCTAAGTATAAATAGAAACTTGTACGATGCTTGTATATTGAAATGCATGAGAGCTTGAAAAGTATTTTTTTAAAAGATTGAAAAGGAAGGGGAGTATGTTGAATATATCGACCTTATTTTCCGGAAAAACATATGTTGTTTTGAACTTCCATAAAAGGAAGAAAGAACCGATTTTCGAAATGCAACTTAATTGAAAGTATTCGTATTTTGATCTTGGAATGGTTACGAGCATGTATACGTGTACGTGAATTACTTGTTGATGTGTAATGAAGTATAAGTGGTTTCCACTCCAAAGGTGTCCGTCCATGTGACACTATACTTCTAATTGTGTGCTAAATGTTTTGAGCATGACTATGTGAAATTAAGGGGATTATAACATGGTATCAATGATATAGAGTTGGATGATCTTACTAGTTTAGTTTCAAGATTATAATAAATGATTTATGTGTACGTACGTGAAAAATCCTACCGCGGAGTCTATGCACGAGAATGAGACACCGAAATTGAGAAAGTTAGAAACATGGCACCTAGGGTGTGGATAATGAAAAGACGTGTTTTGAAAACCGCAATGTGGCCGGACTTGGTAGCCCATTGCGAGGTGTATGTGTGTGTGTGCCAATGGGAATCCGGAGCGGCGGAACCATTGTGCGGATACTCGGGAACCTGGAGCGGCGGAACCGAGGTTTGGTGTAAAGCTTAGTTATCCGTGGAGAGCAGCCAATGCAAAGTGAATGCCAATGGGAACCCGGAGCGGCGGAACCATTGTGAGGATACTCGAAAATCCGGAGCGGCAGAACCAAGGTTGGGTGTGTTAAAAATGCTTTTCGAAATGTTGATTTGGTAAATGAACGGTGAAAATGGTGACACGGTTTACGAAAAGTTGCGTAGGAGAAACTCAGATATCACCGACACCAACGATAGTTGAATAGAGAATGTGGATGTGTCATTGTTAATTATTTGTTGATTATGCATGTGTTATGAGCTTGTATGCTATATCTATGACCCGTTGTTGTAAGTTATGGGTTAGCAAGTGTGGGATTATTCTATTGAGCTTTTGTAGCTCATGGTATTACATTTGGTGATCCTGACATATTATATTGGTGGCGACGCCGGTGTAATGTGTCAGACCTTATAGATGAACAGGGTGAACTCTACACCTTGGAGGCCTTTGGAGCCGATGAGTTGGCTATGATGGAGGAGCAGGCGGAGCTGTAGTTAGGAACTCTAGTTTCCCTCCCTTGTATAAATAATGAACTCTTGTGAGAGTTATGATGTAATAATGAGTCAAACTCTATTTAGATTTTCAATAAAATGACTATTTAACGTACCCAAAATTAGGGGCGTTACAAGTAAACTAAGCCCACCTCCTTAAGGCTTATCCCCTGTACTTTATATATAGTTCCAAGACTTGCCCTTCAAATATGCACGTATCAGCATGAGCGATAACTGCTTCGACTGACTTTAGATATGATGTAAGGAGCGAGTCGGATAAGTGCATGTGGGTGAGCTACCTTCCTTAAATTACGCAAGTCACAACGGTGAAGTCCAATAAGATGGTTACGGAATAATATTGTTCGCAACCTGTCGTCCTGATCCGGTTCTTCGGGTAAAGATAGCATAGCGCGCCTCATCAACTGACCCATGGGATATGGTCCATATAAGATTTCGGCCCTGCCCATAGATATGGTCCGACCCAGTAGATGAGCCTGGTAAGGCTATTGAACCGTCGTGCCTATTAGGACCAAACTATTCGACCCGATATAGGAACCTTGTGTTTACTTTTTTTTACCATTGAATACCATTAATTTATGAAATACAATTAATGAGAAAAACTGCCACGTACATCATTGTGGTGTGCATATTATCATATATATGCATATTATCACATATGCAAATTTCTTTTACAACTCAAGTGTCCAGACCAACTTAATTATGTGCTTCTCAATTAATCTTGAAAAATCGATCTCACTGACCACTAAGTAAATATTGGTTATCTTTGTGATGCCACATCATTTTGGTGACCTACTATCTATCACCAAAACTATGAAACCGCTTTTTCACCATCTCTCCTAAGACCAATGGGTGTTAGGAGCTTCAATTAATTAAGTTTTTTTATGACATTCGACATCACACCACGCGCAAGTCTATTTTTAGAGCGGTCGTAAGGAGGGAGTTGCATTGTGTAACTAAATCCATGAGGCACTCCGGGCCCAACAATCCTTCACTCACGATGACGCTCCTGCGATTTGAACCCATGACTTCCTCGCTCTGATACCGACCGCTTTTCCACTATCTCTTCTAGAACCAATTGGTGTTAGATACAGCTTCAATTAAGTCTTTTATGACATGCGATGCACACCCGCAAGTCTGTTTTTAAAGTGATTGCAGGGTGTGGCATTGTGTAACAAAATCTATGAAAGCACTCTGGACCTAACAAAAACCAATCATCTTCTCCCTTTTATTGACCTCCAAAAAAAAAAATTTAAATAAAGACGAAGAATTCCAATAATAAAGTGATGCCACACCACTTCTGAGTTACATTGTCCACGTTTGAGTTATAGATATATACACATATCTATAAGCAAAGGGAAATATATGATTTTGAAAGACAATTAGAAAATATGGAATACAGGTTTTTTTTCTCATCACCCGACCCTGTTGCAATGACTTCTATTTACCACGATGGATTGATGTCGTATTCCACACTTGTTTGACCCATTCTTTTTTCTGGTAATATAAGGTGTTCCAAGCACTTGCGCTCGCCTCGAACTATTTTCTACACCTCAACCCACCGCCCTTTTCACGGTTAAGGTGGCCTCAGAGACGGAACTATGTGAGGGCTACTGGCCCCGCGTAGTTTTGGGTATTTTTTTAAAATTCTTTTTTAAGAAATAATTTTCTTGTTATTCGTTAAACCTAGTACTTCATCCTAGGGAACTTGGGGACCGGGATGAGTGCTTTCGGGAACGCACCCTTCCTATTTGCATGGGATTATGAGGGATGCACTACATGCACTTCACTCCACTTGTTATTAAAATATTAAGATTAGTTATTTTTTGTTTGTTAAGAGCCATTATTTATTGTTTTTGTATTGGGTATTATTTATACCTTTAAATGCTTTAGACTATGTTCGTTTTGGGTTCCAAAATCCAACCTCTCTCCCTGCACAGGGTCTCCAATCAGTTTTTCCTTCAATTATTTCTCTCATTTTTCTTTTTTTTTCTCTCTCCACTTATTACCCAAAATATCTCATCAAAACCCAAATCAAATAAACTATTAGATTTCTGAACCTTGAAATTTCAAAGTTATTGTTCATAGTTCGGCTCCCGCGTTGAAGAAATTCTGGTTCCGTTCTTGGGTGGCCTATCTCGCGTCCACTCATTCAACAATTGGCGGTCATTTAAAGAACATTCAAAAGCAGCCTTGGAGATTTTTCTACGCGTCTGTTCAAAGACTTCTCACCCCAGTAGACAAGGCAAAGGCTCATGTCCGTGGCCTCTTGCTTGTTTTTGTTTTGTACTCACTAGTTTTCTTTTCTTGAAAAGTAGTAGTAGCAATTACTACTCTTTCTCCAAGCTCAATTTTTATGTCTGCTTCTTCAATCTAATGAAAAATGGGTTAAGTACTGTTCCATTTTGAATTTTCAATTTCTGATCTCATTTTTCAGAAATAGGCGAAAAAATTAGCTTTCATCAATTTACAACCACTTGACGCCTTTGCAGCTGGTTTTATTTCTTAGAGAATCCCGGATTCCCAAATTAAAAGAGAGCTTCACGGTTCACCCACCAGTATTTGGTACTCCACGTCTCGTATTGTCGGTTCTTATTCTATTTTGAAATCTCTCACAATATTTTTTCATCGTTGAAAATTTGAAGGAAAAATGTTAAGATTTTTTAAAATTAACTCTTTAAAAATGAGTGAAGATTTTTTTTAAGTACAATAAACAATTATTTTTCAATTTATAATAAACTTTTTTGAAGAGACATCCATAATTTTAGAGCTGTACAAAAAATCTGGTGAACCGCGAAATCGGTCCGAACTGAAATTATCTGTACATTTTGGGTTGGGTCTTTGGATTATCTGGACACGGATTAATTCAAAACTTTAAAAACCGTGAAATATGATTCATTCTACGGATTTTCACTCTGGAACCGTTCGTTAATATATTTATATATACACGTATATACATATATGAACATGCATATATGTAGAGCTATTTATATATAGATTTATGTATTTGATTAAGTGTGGGTGGTATTCTCTTTCCTTTACTTGTGTATGTGTCTAATTGTTCTTCTACAAGTTTTGAGAATTTTTTTTACTCTTTATTGAGAATTTTTTTACTCTTTACACGGTTCTCAATAAAATTCTCTATCTATTTCTCTTCACTCATTATGACTCATTAAATCAAAAAAAATTCTCAAAACTCACGGATTAACTGCAATTTCTTATCTTATTGTACTTGTGATATCATACATTGATAATTTGGAACTGTAGATCAACTGCGAACCGAACTGTAACACCGCAAATTAGTTCAATTCAATTCGCAAGACTTATTCCGGACACGAATTTCAATTTCTACCGTGAGACGCTCCGTCTCCAAATTTATACGAAAGCAAACCCATATGCATCATGTGTATATGTTTCTGGAAATAATTTCTTGACTGCTGATTTTGGAGTGGCAAAATCATTTCTCAATTTCTTTTGAAAAGTCAAATGTCCCGTACAAAACCAGTAGAAGTGGGTACATGGAGAAGTAATTTTCATTGAAGAAAACAGGGCCTAAACATTGAATTTGACTACACAAAATGACACATGCATGCACTAAGGCCCCGTTCCGCTAAAGAAAACAAGTACAAATTGAAGAATTGTGAGAGAATGACCGGTTTTATTATAAAGCGGAAAAAAAGGTTACACATTCTAAGAGAATAACCTATCTTGTAAAGCGAAAAAAAAAAAGGTTAAGAAATAAGAATTTTAACGGAATGGAGCCCAAGACTGAGAATAAATCACAAAATACATAAACCCACCCAAAACATTAACAACATAACACGGAGTACCTCACTAGCATGTACTGATTTCCATTGAAGCAAACAGAGCCTAAACATTGACTGACCAAAGAGTCGTGATCCCATCACTTCAATTTCTTCCACAGACTACCAGCTGGGGCCTTTATATAACAACATACACTTCTTACATTAAAAATATCACAAAATAATCCTAAACCAGCAAAACAGTTTGTTCACATTCATGGCTCTTGCCATAATCTTTCTCATTTTCCTCACATTTTCCACAATAGAAGCTCAACAAAGATCCACAAACATAAGCCTCAGCTCTTCTCTAACAACTACCGGTACCAACTCCTCGTGGCTCTCACCATCCGGACTCTACGCCTTCGGTTTCTACCGGTTGGGCAGCGGCTATGGTGTCGGGGTTTTTGCTGCCGGCGTTCCAGAAAAAACGGTGGTCTGGACCGCCAACCGAGACGATCCACCAGTCCCAAGCAATGCCACCTTGGCTTTTAGTGGTGGAAGGCTCGTTCTCAACATTCCACCAGACCAAAACACATACATAGCTGATGCTGAGTCGATTTCCGCTGCATCCATGCTGGACTCGGGCAATTTCGTGCTTTACAACGCCGTTCGAGCGATAATCTGGCAGAGCTTTATTAACCCAACGGACACCATTCTCCCCGGCCAACGTCTCATGAATGGGAATGAGTTGATTTCCAGTGTCTCAGAAGGCAACCACTCAACTGGGCTTTTCTATCTCGCGATGCAAGGTGACGGGAATCTCGTCTCGTACCCGTTAGAAAATAACGGCGGGGTCCAGTATGCTTATTGGGCATCTGGGACGAATGGAGCCGGCAATAACTTCACACTCAATCTTGATGACAAAGGCCTTCTCTATCTGTTGAACGAAACAGGTGGCAACACCATAAAGAATTTGAGCACAGCAGAATCCTCGAATGATGGAAGAATCTATCGCATGACATTCGATGCGGATGGAATCTTTCGAGTCTATTCGCTCACAATGGATCCGAAAGGCAACTGGTCGGTTGTGTGGTCTTCGACAGCAGATAAGTGCGACCCCAAAGGCCTGTGCGGCTTCAACGGGTATTGCGTTCAAAACGATATTGAGGCCGATTGTAGATGCCTCCCGGGATTCAATTTTGTAAATCCCGAGATTTGGAGTCTCGGGTGCGAGAGGAATTTCGTAGCAGCGAGTTGTGACAACACCAATGGCAGCGGTGCCAGGTTCACAATGGAAGAAATGGAAAACATGATATGGGAAGACCTAAATTATAAGGAGACCGAAGTAACCAACAAAGAAGATTGTAAACAATCATGTTTCGAGGATTGTAATTGCGAAGTCGCGTTATACAGCGATGACAAAAAATGCAAAAAACTAAGGCTTCCTTTGAGATACGGAAGAAGATCGCTAAGTACTTCTCAAGTTGCCTTCATCAAGGTTGCAAAAGAACTTCCGCCTTTGCCTCCATCAAGGTTGCAAACGAAAGAGCTGCGATTAGAAACTGTCCTAATCATTGGAGCTTCACTTGTTACTTTTGCAATCATGGTGCTAACAATTTCGGGATTTCTTATTTATAGAAATAGAGTTTGGGCATATAAAAAGATTTCGGAGAAGGGGTATATTGAATTCGCGGGGGATATAGTTCTACAAACCTTTATGTTCGCAGAACTACAGCAATTGACAAACGGCTTCCGAGATGAGTTGGGAAGGGGAGCATCCGCGACCGTTTACAAGGGTGTAATACCGTACAACCAAAAGGTTGTGGCTGTGAAGAAGCTCGAGAAGGCGTTGGCAGAGGGGGAAAGAGAATTCCAGAGGGAGATTAAAGTAATCGGGAGAACCCATCATCGAAACCTAGTCCAACTCATTGGTTATTGCCTCGATGGAACGAACAGGCTTTTGGTATACGAATACATGTGCAACGGATCGCTTGCGGATTTTCTCTTCACGCATGAAAGGCCCAAGCCGAATTGGGACAAAAAAGTTGAAATTGCTCGCAACATTGCACGCGGGATTCTTTACCTGCACGATGAGTGCGAGACCCAAATCATCCATTGTGATATAAAGCCCCAAAACATACTCTTGGACGAGCACTGGTGCGCCAAGATCAGCGACTTTGGATTGGCAAAGCTTTCGAAGGCGCCGGACCAAACCAAAACCTACACGGGGATAAGGGGAACGAGGGGTTACGTGGCGCCCGAGTGGCATCGGAGGCTGCCGATTACCGTGAAAGCGGATGTTTACAGCTTCGGGGTCGTGTTGTTGGAGATCATATGTGGGCGAAAGTGTCTGGACTGGAGTCGTAGCGAGGACGAAGCTGTTCTTGAAGACTGGGTATACGATTGTTATGAGGCCAGAGAATTGGGGAAATTGGTGGGGGAGGAAGAAGAGGTGGACATGAGGAAATTGGAGAGGATGGTGAAAGTGGGACTTTGGTGCATTCAAGATGAGCCATCTCTTCGTCCTTCGATGAAAAAAATTTTGTTGATGATTGAAGGAACTGTTGACATCCCAACGCCTCCTAGTCCTACTTCCTTCTTAAGTGTCATCTGATTGTGAATTGTTTTTAGTATTTCTATTCTTGTTTTGATTGAATTTTTATGTTATTTGTATGAGGATTAGCGATTAACCTTGTACATTTGTGTAATGATTTAATTTCTTGTCATTGACATGGAGAAAATGCAGTTTTAATTGTTGTGTTTCACTCGGCTGCATGCTTATGCAATCATTACGTCCTCATATAACAATAAATAAATAAAAAAATGGTTATTTCCAAGGACACCTCTTCAATTATCACATTTAGTTAACATAATCCCTCATGTTTAAAATTTATCAACCTCACCCCCTCATCTATCAAAACTCATCACTACACCCCTTCCTTCCAATTCTGTTAAGAAATGTTAGCAAAAACCGTTCACTTGGACGAAATAAACATTTTGAAGCCTAAAATGCCCATCAAAAGAAAAACCCAGAAAATCACACTCCATCTTCTTCTTCTCTCTCTCTCATCTTCTTCTCCCCAACCCTCTCACTCAACAGAAAAGCCAAACTCCCTCAACTCCAAAAAATCAAAACCCAAACTCAGAAATATCAAAACCACCACACACACCCCAACACCACCCCTTCCTCTCTCTACTGCTCTCCCATCTCCATTTCCACTTTCAAACCCCTTCGGCTTCAATCCAGTTCGAAGTCCAACAACCTTGAATCACTGTTCAAAAACTAGTTCGAAGTTCAAACACCATATATTAGAGTTCGAAACCCCATCTTGTAGTTCGCAAATCCCAAAAATCAACAATCCAGTGCTCGGTCGTACCTGCATCTTAAACGCTACAAATCAAACCCTAATCGAAGCCTATTGAGTTTATTCGAAGGTTGTTCTATCTGATTCGAGCCTTGTTGTACCTGATTCGAGCATAATCGAGTCCTAATCTGTGTCTTCGGAGTACGAAATTGAGTTGGGTCGAAAATTTGAACCATAATCAGACTCGCGAAGTTATTCTGAGTGGATTTTTATTTGTATTTTCGAGTTGGTTTGTGGCATGAGTTAGAGGATTGATTTGTATTTCGTGGATTTGGTTTATGGGCTTTTCGATTTCGGCAGAAAAGGGGGAGGAGAGAGTGGTGGTGGTGAGCAGGTGGGAGAGGGGATGAGATAGAGATGGTTTTTTGCTGATTTTTTGTTTTGTTTTTTCTAAAACAACCATGAGTTTTTGCTTTTAACATTTTTAACATAACAAGGGTATATTTGTCTTTTCACTTATTTCCGTCCAAATTTTTAACAGATTTTGCAACAGGGGTGATGTTGATGAGTTTTGATAGATGACGGGGTGAGGTTGATGAGTTTTAAACATGATGGGTCATGTTGACAAAACGTGATAGATAAAGAGGTGTCCTTGAAAATAACTCTAAAAAAAAATTAGGGAAGAGAAAGAGCTACTAGTAATTAGCAAATGACTTGGGAGTAATAAAACAAAATTTGACAAAAGCCATCAGACAAAATTGGATTCGGTGTAGTGGGTTTTTAACTCCTCCTCAAATCTCACTTGATAGTACGTTAGCTCCCGGATCTATCTATTGGTGTAAAGATTGAGCATATTCATATATAGAGTCAGTAAATTATTCTTGAACCAAAACTAAGTGGTGACTTTAAGTTTAACCAGTACTTGTGGATTTGGGGACACTGTAGCGACCAAGGCACGTTGCAGTGCTTTATCTGGACCATCCATCTCGGCAATCAGTGGTTCGGATTTTAAAACAACACTTTTTTGGAAGAGTTTTTTTTAAAATAAAAATCGGACCGTCCAAAATACTTTTAAATAATAAAATTGAGCATTGCATGGTGCAGTGCTTTCGAGGCACTGCTGTGTCCCGCCTTCCGGTACTTGTAGTTCTTGTCGGGCCCCTTATGAATTGACGAAGACTTTTGAGTCGTAATTATTTTTTGGAAATGATTTTGTCACTCCCTTTTTTGTTAATGTCACTCCCCTACAAGTGTATTTTTTACAAGTGTATTTTTGATGCAAAAATACACTTGCAGGGGAGTGGCGTTAACAAAAATGGAGTGGCAAAAATCAGCGGACTTATTTTTTTGTAGTTTGATTTTGCACCAAGTATTGAGCGGAAACCATTGGCTAAAAAGTCTTGACCATGTAAGGTGGCCTATCTCACATTCAACCATTTACAGTCATTTAATGAACATTCAAAAGCAGCCTTGGAGATTTTTCTACGCATCTGTTCAAAGATTTCTCACCCCAATAAACAAGGCAAAGGCTCAGTCCGTGGCCTCTTGTTTGTTTTTATGTTTTTGTTTTTGTTTTGTGCTCGCTAGTTTTCTTTTCTTGAAAAGTACTAGCAATTACTACTCTTTCTCCAAGCTCAATTTTTATTTCCGCTACATCAATCTAATGAAAAATGGGTTAGCGGTTATATTTTGAATTTTCTTTTTCTGATCTAATTTTTCAAAAATAGACGAGAAAAATTAGCTTTCATCATTTACAACCATTTGAAGCCTTTGCTGATTTTACTTCTTAGAGAATCTCAGATTGCCAAATTAGAAGAGAGCTTCTTCTTCTTTTTTTGGTAAACCAGGTACTTAAATAAACTTAAGAAGCATACAAGAGACTCGGGTAAGTAACCCTATAAGCGTCATCGCGTAGTTGCGAATTAATACAGATCGGAGCAATATCTAAAACAAAAAGTCTACACACACATACAATCTGTGCACAGATTGTGCACAGATTTCGTTGTGAGGCCCACCACGGGTCCCACACAAATCATCCGAGCCGTTCATTAAATGTAAAACATTTTTTCAAGGGTCCCCGAAAAAAATAAGCTCAATCCGATACCTATAGATGCTCGATCCAACTATATAACTTTTCATTATCCGAAAATCTGAATGAAAAATTAGATGGTTGGATAGAGCACCTATATGTATCGGATTGAGCTTATTTTTTACAGGGAACCTCAAAAAAATGTTCTACATTTAATGAACAGCTCGGATGATTTGTGTGGGACCCGTGGTGGGCCCCACACATTCTGTACACATATTGTATGTGTGTGTGGCAGGACTCTATCTAAAATACTAAAATCTAGAGAGGTATTACAAGCCATATTGGCTAGAGTATCGGCAAATTTGTTCCCTTCTCGATAAATATGATCAATCTTCTCCATTTCTAACTTCCTTGTCAAGTATCTGCAATCATGAACAATATCGCTTCACGGTTCATCCACATGTACTATTTGATACTCTCCCGTCTCATATTTTCAGTTCTTATTCTATTTTGAAATTTCTCAAAATATTTGTCATCGTTGAAAATTTAAAGGAAAAATGTTTAGATTTTTTAAAATTATCTCTTTATGAATGAGTAAAGATTCTTTTTAAGTACAAAATAACAGTTATTGCTCAAGTATAATCAATTTTTTGGAAGAGACATCCATTAATTAAAGGGCTGCAAAAAAAAAAATTTGGTGAACAGCAAAAACAGTCCGAACCTAAATGATCCGTACGTTTTGGGCCGGGTCTGTGGATAATGGTCTAGACACGAATTCAAAATTTTAAAAACCCTTAAACCCTGAGATATGGTTCATTCCACGAATTTTCACTAAGAAATCGTGGATTAACCGAACCGTTCATTAATATATATACACACGAGTGTAGATATATATTATTTCTCTTTTCTTATTAACTTGTGTGTTTGTCTAACAGTTAAATTCGGCCACAAGTTCCCAAATAGTTTTGATTTTGCTTCTTTTCTATCTTATTATTTGCAACATCATACACAGATAATTTGGAACCATAGATTAACTGCGAACCGAAGCGCAACTCCGCAGATTGGTTTGGTTCAATTAATTCGCAGCACTTTTATTCCGGACACAAATTTCAACTTCTTGGAACCGTGAATAAATGCTTGGTCCCTGAATTTACACGACCGCAAACCGGTGCCGTGTATATGTTTCTTGAAAAATTTCTTTCGAAAAGTCAAATGTCCCGTACAAAACCAGTAGAACTGCAGCGCAGCCTCCTTTTACGAAATTAGTTGCAAGAAGAGATCACGAACTTGCTTATGTTAAAGATTCTCTCTTTGAAACACAAACACGAATAGAGATAAACTCTCAATTTTTCATTAATTCAATATCAAAAGCTGTCGTCCCCTAAGGCTTACAATGAATATAAATAGGCGATAGAAACCCTAACAACTTAGGAAACAATTAGGGCTGAGAATCGGTCCCTAATCGCAGAAAATACGAAAATTACCAAAAACGGAAAATCCTACCTTGACTGGAAAATCAAATACTATGAAGAAATCTAAGATTGCCAAAACAAGCGGAAACTAAAACAGAATTTCCTATCAAAAGTTATTAGCAATCTAAATATTATCAAAAGGATTTAGTGAATATTCACTAAATCTCCTCTCAAAAGGAAACAGGAAATTAGTGTTCTTGATTTTTGAATTCTTGATAAGTCGTCTGGTCTGTAACTATTGCACGAGTTTGGGCACCCAGTAAAGCCACCCATCGTCTAGCCACCGTTCACTTAAGCCGCCTCGGGTAAGTCTCCCTGTAAAAGTCCCGCTTGTAAGTCCCAGGGTAGGGCAGTTAGGGTTTGGATAAGACTGAAATGGCATGTGTGTATGTAGCGGTATGTGCTAGGTCGGAATCGGGTATGTGTGTATAGGGGTATGTTCCAAAACGCAACTGTTACAAATTAGAATACTAGTCTCGAATTTTAAAATTAAAGAATAATGAATAGATTATTTAGGTGTAATTCTTCAGCCAGTTCTTCCTCTATGGCTTCGTTGTCAGAAATCCCGGATACAGTACACGAAGAAGAATATGAATATAAGAATTTAGATAGTGAATTAGGATACTGGAATATACCAAAGGTTTCTATTAAAGAGATATACAAAACTAGTTTTTTAAATGATACTTTTAAAACTGATCAAGTTGTGAAAATCTCAGAGCAAGTTTATGCTCTAACAAAAAAACAAGAAAAATGTATTCTTCTTAGTAAAGAGTCAATTAGAAGACACTTAGAACGAGGATATAATTACATCCACGTTGGGTTAGTACAAGTAGCTGTCAAACCCCTCACTAGGACATGATTAAATTCTGCAGTGTTACTCTCATTAAGAGATAGTAGATTCACCAATTTCAGTGATAGTCTATTAGGACTAATGGAGTCCAGTTTACACAACGGTCCAGTTTATTTTAACTGTTACCCAGATTTACACTTGAGTTTAAAAGACAAAAATCTATTAAAATCATTAACCTTGAATATTCAAACTTCTGGAGCAATCACCAATATGCTAGAAGATAGTCATTCAATTGCATTGATTTATAGATTATACTATAAATGTATGAAAACTAATTTAAATATTCATGCTTTAGTCAAAAGTCCAAAAGACAAAACTGTTTTAATTCAAAATAGTTCCGAAGCTAATATACAAGTTCCTAAAACAATTTCTTGGAATGATATCCAGTTACCTACTAGTTGGATTACAGAAAATGAAAGTTTCCCACAAGTAATACAAAATGACACAGTCAACCTTGATTACATTCAACAATATTTAGATGGTACTGTTAGGATCAACTTTGATCAACAGAGACTTAATCCCCTCCGAATTAGAGAATTAAGTAGAACAAACAGTAACACAAGTATACCCAGGCATAGTACATCTAGTATTCCTAGACATGATTCAGAATTGTTAAACCCAAGAGTCACTCTTAGAGGAATAGATTCCAGTTCCCAAATTAGTAAACCATGTTATTCAACACAGTCAAAATTAGATGATGAAGACACTCTTCAAGGATCCCCTACTCAATCCGACTTTGAATCAGCTATTCCGCAGCCAAATCCAATAGATAATACCCTTTTAGTCCTGCACAAACCTTTTTCTATAAATCTTGAAAAATTACAAAAAGATTACAAATCCACAAAAAATGAACAAAAAAGAGAAAAATTCCGTAGTCAATACAGTAGTAAACAGCGATCGGAAATTCGTAGTCAATGGAAAGAATATATGAATGATACTCGTAGTCAAATTAAATTCTTTTCATATTTAAAAAATTATTATAAAAAGAATATTAGTACTACTACAAAAGTCACCATACTAAAAACCAAAACACCAAAACATAATGATGTTTCTTTGGCCGTTCTTTCCCTAAAAGAAGAGTCAGTCCAAACTTTAGAAAAGAAAGTAAAAGAAGTCAAAAGTGAAATTATTTCATTAAAGAAAGACCCACCTGTAGTCCATAACTCAACCACCTCACCTACTACCCAAATTACTGTCCACAAGTGGTACGTCCAACCTAGACTAGTAATCCAGGATTATACTGTAGAAATCCCTGCACTAGTAGATTCAGGCGCAGATTTAAATTGTATTAAAGAAGATTTAATACCAGTCAAATATTATCACAAAACTACTGAACAATTAAGCTCCGCTAATGGCAGTCAAATGCAAATCCAGTACAAATTACCTAGAGTACACATTTGCCAGAATAATGTTTGCTTCAAGACATCTTTTTTACTAGTCAAGAATCTTACAGAAAACATAATTCTAGGAACTCCTTTTCTTACATTATTATACCCATTTGCCATTAGTAACTCAGGAATAACTACCCAACCTTTTGGTAAAGAAGTGTTTTTCCCTTTTCTAGAAAAGCAGCAACAAAAACAATTAAGACAATTAGATGTTAAAAACAGTCAATTAAAACAACTACAACAAGAAGTCAAACAAAAAAGAATTGAACAACAACTAAAAGACCCAATAGTTATTCAAAGTATATCTACATTCAAAGAAAAATTAGAAGCAGAAGTATGTTCTAATCTTCCCAGTACTTTTTGGTATAGAAAAAAGCACATAGTCACTCTTCCATATATTAAAACATTTAGTGAAAAACAAATACCCACTAAAGCCAAACCAATTCAAATGAATTCAGAACTAATGGAAATATGCAAACAAGAAATTAACAGTCTTCTAGGAAATAAAATAATTAAGAAGAGTAAATCTCCTTGGTCTTGCTCAGCTTTTTATGTAAACAAAAATGCTGAAATTGAAAGAGGTGTACCTAGATTAGTCATTAATTACAAACCATTAAATGATGTATTAGAATGGATTAAGTACCCAATTCCTAATAAAAAAGATTTAATTAACAGAATTTATGCCTCAGTCATATTTTCCAAATTTGATTTAAAAAGTGGATTTTGGCAAATTCAGTTACATCCCAATGATACTTACAAAACAGCTTTTGTAACACCATTTGGTCATTATGAATGGAATGTTATGCCTTTTGGATTGAAAAATGCCCCAAGTGAATTTCAAAATATAATGAATGAAATATTCAACCCATTTAGTCATTTTATTATAGTTTATATTGATGATGTACTTGTGTTTTCTAAATCTTTAGAGGAACACTGGAAACATTTAAAGTCATTCTTAGAAATAATTAAGAAAAATGGATTAGTAATTTCTGCTCAAAAAATTAAATTATTTCAGACTAAAATTAGATTTTTAGGATATGATATTTATCAGTCAAACATTACCCCAATTAATAGGGCTATTCAATTTGCAGATAAGTTCCCAGATACAATTACTGATAAAAATCAACTTCAGCGATTTTTAGGATCATTAAACTATGTAGCAGAATTTTATAAAGATCTTAGAACAATTTGTCAACCTCTGTTTGAAAGATTCAAGTATAACCCCGGACTAATAATCACACTTTGATTGTCCAACAAGTCAAAAAATATGTTAAATTCTTACCTTGCCTTGGTATTCCTACTAATCATAGTTTTAAAATAATCCAGACTGACGCTTCTGATGCAGGTTATGGAGGAATTCTTTTACAACAAATAGATTCCTCTTCTCCAAAGCAACTTGTTCGATTTCATTCTAGAATATGGAATAAAACCCAAGTAAACTATAGTACCATTAAAAAGGAAATTTTAGCAATAGTTTTATGTGTTTCAAAATTTCAAAATGATGTATTAAACCAAAAATTTTTAATAAGAGTTGATTGTAAGAGTGCAAAATATGTTTTAGAACAAGATGTTCAAAACATAGCCAGTAAACAAATTTTTGCTAGATGGCAAGCTATATTAAGTATTTTTGATTTTGACATCACATATATTAAAGGTAGTCAAAATTCAATTCCTGATTTCCTCACACGAGAATTTCTTCTTAGTTCTAAGTAAACGTCATTAAGATTGAGGGAGATACATCCATTTGTTAATCATCATTCATTTTTGAGGGAGCAGTGAGGATTGAGGGAGATACATCCATTTGTTAATCATCATTCAACTTTGAGGGAGCAGTGAGGATTGAGGGAGATTCATCCTAACTGCTTTTAATTGACAGGGATGGGAGACAGAAAGAAACAGCTTGCTCTTCCACCAGCATTAACCAATCGATACCAACCACTCAACCCAGTCACTGATTACAAGTCAGCATTAGCCACAACCTCTTCTAATCGACAACAAGTTTCTGACCCATTTGATTCACAAATTCAACTTAGTCAACCCAAGTTTCCTTATCCAGCCAGAAAAACAGAATATATACTAAAACCTCAATCTTCCAATTTATTCTATATTGAACCAGTCCATGTCTCTATCACTGACCCAATTCAACTTGCCAAAGCCTGTTTTCCCCCAGATTGGCATTTCATTCCCTCACATCCACAAAAAACCCTTGCTTATTATAGAGATATCTTACTCCATCACAAGTCAATAGTCATTAAACCAATCCCTGATAAGGTTAACCCAAACATCACTATTTACCACTCACTATATATCCACAACCTAGTCAATCTTAAAGATTGGGGACACCCTTTCCAACTTAAAGACCTCCCAAATCATCCAGTACCTTACAGTTATTACGATTATATTGATGCATTCTCAAAAGTCCTCTACTATGAGAATTGTACCTTTAGTCATTCATGGTTCATCTCCTTTGACCACAAATTCAAGTCACAGATTCCTTCTTGGTTTCTTAGATGGTGGTCTCAGCACGGAGCCACTCCAGAGTTACTACCCAATGAATTACTAAACTGTAGACACCTCCCAAGCGGGGCATCGCCATACAGATTGATCACATTGTATTTGCTCGATTGGTTGCTTGCTTCGTAAACCAAAATCATGGACATTCCCATGGCTAGGAACATCGCCACATGATAGCGGTTATCATCAAAACAGAGTCGCCACCCAGTTTATTAAAACTGGGAAAATAGATAGAGAGTCTGGGTACGGGAGCCAAAGTACAATAAGGGGAAGGTGTTAGGCACCCCTCTTTGCCCAGTCGTGAGACTGGCCCATAATCATTCAACATAAGACATGTAGATACTTTGTTTAATTCCAACACATAGTCTGTTTATTTATTCCTTTAAACAGTAAGCAAAGTGAGCCAGTGCGATAAGTAAGCATGCATTAGAAAGCAGAAAAGCAAACAAAATGTCCCAGGAGATCGATTACTCGGCCGGTGAATGGATGTCACGGCCGAGTAATCACACTGGTTTAATGTACCGGCCGAGGGATCGAAGCCCCGGTCGGTGTTCTTCCTCACACCAGACAGAAAGATTAATGGATAATCAAAAATGCTACGATTAATCAGAAAAGCAATAAATTAAGACAAACCAGAGGCCGTTGGGCCTCACCACCTTGATCCCTCAGTTGCTTGATTGCTTTGGATTGAGTGTGATCGATTGATTGCTTGATCGAGAACCCTAGAGTTAGGGTTTGAACTTCGGGGTTTGATTGCCGGATTGACGGCTGCCTTCGGAAGGTTAGGGCTTTTGGAGTATGGGATTGAGGGAGTATTTGTGCAGAGTTTCGAGGTTTGATTGAGTGTGTAGGTATCTCAATTTCTGTGTGTTAATTCGGAGCCCAAAGGCCCCTTTATATAGGCATAGGGATGACTCACTCCGGCCAATCAAATCACGAGATGGCAATTGCAATTGCAATGCATCTCTAACTCTACGTCGTGATCTCCGAACGTAGCCCGAACGCATCGGAAAGGTAGTGTAGTTGGATCAAACCAAACGTCTGACAGAACGTTCCAGAGTCTGGAAAAAGGTTGATCTGGCGGCCGAGCAAAGGATGTCGCGGCCGTGGAATGGATGTCTCGGCCGAAGGATAGATCTCGCGGCCGAGGGATTGATCTCTCAGGGAGATTTTGCTGGCAACAGGTTGCTCGGGTGAGGGATTGATGTTGTGGCCGTGGGATCGATGTTACGGCCGTCAGATGGATTCTCCTAGGCTTCTGTATTTCTGTCTGAAAGGCTGTATGGCTTTGAATTGGGTCCTCTAAGTAGTCAAAGTTCTCACCGAAAGTCCTAAGGTCCTCAAGGAAGCAATCAGCAATCATTGTATCCATTTCATCATCGGGATTGTCCCAAGGTGGGACTTGAAATAATCGTTAGGCCAAATTGGGGTGTCTACAGATGCCCCTCTTTGACTGAACTCAAACGGATTGCGAGACATGTTTGAGTAAGAGTCAAAGCTGTAAAAAGTAACTCAATTTGGTCCAACCACTATTCCAAGTGGTTTTCGAAAAAGGTTTTGTTATGGTCGGGCCGGGAGGCTGCCTACGTATTCCACAAGGGAAATTCAGACCAATCGTAGTTCGGGCAATAAAGAAAAGTAAAAGTTTGGAGGGTTAGAGACAGAAGACGTACCTTAGGGCTTAAAAAGCCGTAGTGTGACGTACCTAGACTGAGCCAGGGTTTTGGCGAAGAGTAGTTGAAGGAGCGCGGGGCTACCTGGGGAGTTTCTTTGCAGAGAGCTTCCTTAGTATTTTGGGGTAGATCAGTACACTGCAGGTGCGTTTGCTTTTCTTGATCGTCCTTACTTTGACTGAAAGGAGCTCGGTAGAGTAGCCTATCCTTGCGAATGAGCTGGATGGGATTGATGTAATGGGGTGGAATCCAAACCATCTGCTGGGATGAGTTGGACGCCGGTTTGTTTTTGAGATATAGGGGAGGCGCAGGGCCAGTAGCTGGAGCACGGAGCTTTGGCGATGAGGGGCCCGAGGCACGGAGCCGGTTGTAGTCATGAGGCGAGAGCCTGGAGAGTGATTGATAGGACCGAAGCGCGGAGCTGGTGTTGATCATAAGGCGAGAGCCTGAGGTGATTGATAGGACCGAAGCGCGGAGCTGGTGTTAATCATAAGGCGAGAGCCTGAGGTGATTGATAGGACCGAAGCGCGGAGCTGGTGTTGATCATAAGGCGAGAGCCTTGAGGTGATTGATAGGACCGAAGCGCGGAGCTGGTGTTGATTATAAGGTGAGAGCCTTGAGGGGATTAGATTGAGGCGTGGAGCCTGCTATGGTTTATGAGGCGGAGGCCTGAGGTGAGCTTAGAGCTTGATGGGACCGAAGCGCGGAGCTGTATTGATCAGGATGAGAGCCTGTGGTGTCAGAGCTTTGAGCTTGACGTGATGAACCGAAGCGCGGAGCTGGTATAAGGCAAGGGCCTGAGGTGAAGGAACTGAGGCATGGAGCCCGAAGTGATTGAGGCGTGGAGCCTGCATGCAGTCTTGAGGCGAGGGCCTGAGTTTGTCGGAGCTTAGAGCTTGACGTGATATGAACCGAAGCGTAGAGCTGGTTGTATTCTGATGGTCTGTGCACGGAGCTTTCTCATCATAAATGTTGACGTGGAGCCAAAGGATCGAGGCATTGGGCCGATCAAATAAAACCGAGGCATAGAGCCGGTTGATAGCAAGGTTGACCTGTTTCATGAGAGATATGCAGAGTGTACATGTGTGATGATGGTTGTTAGATGTGAATAGATATGATGCAGACTCGATGTGAAAATGTTGATGCAAATGTGCACGGGCCCGTGCGTGTGTGTTTGTTTTAAGCTTAGAGCTTCTATCAAGTTCCGGACTTGAGCATTCAGAGCGTAGAGCTCGAGCATTCGGACAGCAGAATCCGAGCATTCAAAGTACAGGCTTTGAGCGTCCAGTACGCAGTGGTTGGGCATCCAAGCGTAGAGCTTGAGCATTCAAGTGTATAACCTGAGCATCCAGTACACAGTGGTTGGGCATCCAAGCGTAGAGCTTGAGCATTCAAAAATGTTAGATTTTTGAGCATTCAGCCGTAGAGCCTGAGAATAGTTGTCTAGATTGTTGGGGCGGCTTAGAGCCTGTTGCTTGTTTACGGCTTCGAGCCAGTTGAGATAATGGGCTTTGAGCCGCTGAGATTGCTTGTTTACGGCTTTGAGCCAATTGAGATGATGAACACAGGCTTCGAGCCTGTTAAGAACTTGATTGTGTACGGCTTCGAGCCAGTTGAGACAATGGGCTTAGAGCCGCTGAGTTGGTTGTTACGGCTTCGAGCCAGTTGAGATAGTAGATACAGGCTTCGAGCCTGTTGAGGTGATGGTTACGGCTTGGGGCCATTTGAGATAGTAGATACAGGCTTCGAGCCTGTTGAGGTGATGGGCTTGTAGAACTGCTGAGCTGTTGAGTATTCCATCTTCCATCTTCCACGGGGTTTGATTGGTTCCTTATGCTTGGGATGTTTCCAAGGCTAGTTTTGTGTATGCTCGGGATTGCCCCCAAGGCTAGATTTCACATGCTCGAGACTGTCCCCAATGCTAGATTCCACATGCTCGGGACTGTCCCCAATGCTAGATTCCACATGCTCGGGATTGTCCCCAAGGCTAGTTCTTGACCATATTCCAGTTTGTTAGGGAGATTTCCCATTACCTCCACTGCTGGGAGTGCCTTCCGGAGGCCAAACGCCTTCTAGCGACTCAAATGTCTTCTGGTGGCTAAATGCTTTCTGCAAGCTGGCAACATAAACGCTTTCTGGAAGCTAGCAATATAAACGCCTTCTGGAGGGTGCATTGAGTGGAAGCCACAGGATTGTTTTACTGGCCTGCCGAGCGCGAGATTGTGCACATGGCGTGGCATAGAGCTGTTGAGGTGTGGGTGTAGAGCTGCTGAGCAGCACTTGAGTGTCCTCAATATTTCGGTAAGCTTCTCCCTTTTTGTCCTTGACAGAGAAACAGGAGACTGGAGGCTCATGATGGAGGCCTTTAGTGCACAAGTGGTTTGTGACGTTGCCAGAGCAGGCTCGGGAGTTAGTACGCGCTGCTGGTCTTGACCCGTTTGTTTTGGGCCTCAATCTTCTGAAGATGGATTGGTCGTTGATGACCTCGCTGGTCGAAAGGTGGTGGGATACTCCCAACACGTTTCGCTTTCCTTCTGTTGGCGAGATGACGATCACGCCAGGTGATTTTTCTTTGCTTACTGGCCTATGAGTAGGTGGAGCTCCTCTTTGGGTTGACCCCAGGCTTTGGGAGCGGATAGGGGCTTTGAAGTGGTTTTATGCCCACTCTTCACTCGCGTAGTCATGTTGATGTCTCTTGGCTGATCAAGACTTTTATGAAGGTTGATATCTCGACTCAGGTGAGTGTTGAGTAGCTGACACGGGCCTTTCTTCTCTACCTCCTTGGGCAAACGTTGTTTGCCAACAAGGATAGTCCAGCACATACACAGTCTCTAGCCCCTTTTGCAGTATTTGGAGGTTGTTTAGGAGTTTGATTAGGGAGCATTTGCCTTGGCCAACTGGTAGCCCCTTTCCTCTCTGGGCTTTTGAGTATCTTCTTCAGTTTCCTACTGACACTAGACATGCAGATGCGGACTGTGTTCCTCACTACGAGTAATGGTCTGTGGGGCAATGGAAGCCACACGGTCACCAGTTTTGAGCCTTCCTGAGTGGTGACGGGTTTTGGACCAATTGACGGTTGACCAGGTACCCCTTGCATCCCTTGTTTTTAGATCTCCATTCCTCTGTGCTGTGGCTGATTTAGACTTTATTTGCAGGCGAGGTTTGACCCTTGGAATGGTGTATCAGAGGATGCCCCTCTTTGCGAGTTCCAGGGTTCTAGATTGTACTCGTAACCTGTTCGAGGGTCCCTTTTGTTAAGCTTGGTACTTATGTGATCGGGTGGCCAGCCAGTGGCGCCTGCGTGCTGAGGATCTTCAGTTTGTTCCTCCT
Source organism: Rhododendron griersonianum (assembly GCA_018127125.1). NCBI lineage: Eukaryota > Viridiplantae > Streptophyta > Magnoliopsida > Ericales > Ericaceae > Rhododendron > Rhododendron griersonianum. The sequence goes on along the minus strand of CM030797.1, from coordinate 34,324,690 downwards.
CCTCCTCCGGCGTTGATGAGGTCTACTTCTTTGATGTCTAAAGTAGACTTGGAGAATGCTCAGATCAGAGACTAGGCGGGTTTGCTTCTTTAGGCAGGTGACTGTATGGAGTACTGCCATTTTTCCTTGGTTCTGCCTGTTGTTCCTTCAGTTGCTCTTGTTTGGCCACGGGCCCTTTCCTTTGTCTCCTTCCATTCTGATGACGGAGAAGAGGCGCTTGGTGCTTGCCCCTTGTTTTGCATTCTTTTCCTTGTAGCTTGAGGTTGAATGAGCACCAGCTGTCAGTGGGGAGGATAGCTAGCAATCCCCTTCTTCATCTTAGAGATCGTCTCGAAGACGGCATCATAACCAGCTTTAGGATTTTCTTTTTCCTTCCTGTTCATGGTTAGCAAAGAGAGAAGCAGAAACTGTATTTGTATAGTGAAAGCAACCACAGTGATGATTTTGTAGGCAAGCTTTTGTTCATGAAACGAGAAATGCTTTTTATGCCCCTAGATGTCTTGAGTTTGCATGCGATAGTCAGAACATGGCTGTTTGAACAAGTATTTGCTGATAGACAGTAATTTGTGTGAAAATAAAATATTGGCCGAAGAATTGATTACTCGGCTAAAGAATCGATGTTATGGCCGATGTATAGATCCTTCGGCCGTTACTTTGATTTTCCAAAAGGTAGATTTTGTTTTGGCTAAGTGGCATCCTCTTTTCTCTTCCTTCTTATGCTTGGTTTTGATTTTCTTGCCTTTTGCTTTTGCCGTGTTCCATAGTCCGGTTGCCAAACTCGGGAGTTTTCAAGGTATCTTGCTCATTGTGTCAATTACCTTTAGGTTAGAGGGGATGACCTATAGCTCTCGTGTCTATTGCTGTTGCCAATTCTTTGAGAAAAGCATACTCATCTTTTGTGAGCTCAATATGCAGGGTTAGCTATACCTATCATTGAGTACAAATCTGTTGATGTTTTTCCTTCTCTCCAAATGTTTGGGCCGCATCTCGATGTGAGATTGCCTACGTATCCCAATCAAGGAATCAGGCCTTTTACGTAGTTCCAAAATCATTACCTTTGAGGTTGGGTTTTTCACTCTTGGTTTTTCTTCTCACATGCTCTTGATTTTGCCTAGGTTACCTAATGGAGGTTGAGTCCCTAGCGAGCTTTTCTTTGAATGCCTTAACTTTTGCCTAGGCTGCGTTTTTGCATTTTCTTGCTCTAGCAGGCTTTACTCTTACTTTTGCTTGGGTTTTCAGGTTACCCAACGAGCACTTCTCTCAAGAGGGTTTCTGCGTTTTGGAGAGGAATTTGATGGAGATATTTTTCTAAATCTCTCTTGTGTTTGTACCTTCATAATGGGCGAGCTAACCCTAAGTGTTCTCGCGGAGATAGTGTCTTCTTTCTAAGTTTTGACAAAAACCCAGTTTCTTAAGCAACTAGAGTTCATCCTTTCCTTCCTTTTTGTCAGCGACACAGGGAACTTGATTCCTTGAAATTTCCCTTGTTTGGCAAAGAGACTATAGTGTTTGGCAATTGCAATTTAGGAAGTAAATCATTGAATAAGCATAGTCTAGAGGATGAAACAGGAATTCACTTAGCAGAAATTAAATGCCCAAGCAGGGGCTCAAAACAGGTTTTAGCTTGATAAAAGCAATGTTTAATGTTCTTTGCCATGTTGTGACTTCTTAGCTATTGTAGTATTTCGAGGTCGTTTTCAAAACCCTTGCCTTTCGCAATTTTATACCCTTTTCCACCCTCTTCTTTTCCAAACAGGGCCTTTGAACTGGATCCATCTTCACTGGTGGCTACTTCTTTGAGACATGAGTAGTCCCCAAATAGAAGTGTTGGTCTAGGTTTTCATCACCCTTTCTTCCTCTTTATTGATTGTGTAGTCGTCAGTTATTTCCACTTGATTGAATAGTGATACTAAGAAGATTCCATCGAGTGCATCATCGTATTCTCCTTCCATTCCGTCAAAGTCACTTTCCCCTTTGCTTGTTCTTCTTCATTACTTTTGTCAGACATGTCGGGATCGATCACTTCTGATTGATTGGATTCATTGTTTTCTTCCTCCTCCATCATGAAACATTCGTCCTCCTCTGGGAAGGTAAAGGTTGGCTTGGTTTGGTTGTTTTGGATAATGTATTGGCCAGGATTGTATGTGGGGTTGTTTATGAAATCGATGTTTCGGGGTGGTGGCTCAGCTTTGTGAATAGGAAGTGGATTGGCTTGCACATTAGGTTTTGGAAGTTTTATAGTTCGGCTATCAATGAGATCTTGAATGTCATGGCGGAGACGCATGCAGTTATCTGTCTCATACCTAGGGTGTTGGTGGTAGGCGCACTGTTTGTTAGGATCATGGTTTGGGCCATAGGGTGGCTAAGGAGGTGGTTTGTTTTAAAGGTTTGAGATGCCCCTAACGGCTCAGAATGGCTAAGGCTTGAGATGAGGTCATATAGAGATGGTCAAAGTTGCAACGGGGGCGATTTGAGCTTTGGGATGAGCTAATTTGAAAAGGGTCTTGTGGTAAGATTGAGTTAAGGGTGTTGACAAAGGCAGGAGATGTACGGGTTGGGAAGGTTTTCTTGGGTGGAGGAGTTTGTTCTTTCCCAATGAGGCCTAGCTTGATCCTCTCTTCAATCTGCAGCCCAGTAGCCTGCAGACGCTTGAAATCAGTGATAGTCTGAGTGTAAATGTGCGTGAGGTACTTGGGCTGCAAACTCTTGACAACTATTCTCACTTGATCTTCCTCAGAGGGGCGGTTCTTTATCTTGGCGGCTTTTTCTCTCTATCTAGCCACAAAGGTTGCAAAGTCCTTGTTTGATTCCTGCTTAGTCGTTTCCAAATCTCGAGTTGTTAACTCAATTTGGACGTTGTATGCATATTGCTTGACAAAAGTATTGGCAATTTCTGGCCAAGTATGATAGTGCACAAACTCCAAAGTGAGAAACCAATCGAGAGCGCTTTCAGTAAGAGTCCTTTGAAATAACTGAACAATGAGCTCATCATCCAAGCCCATTGGCTTCAGAGTGTTGATGACATGGCGGACATGGCTAGTGGGATTGCCAGTTCTATTGAACTTCTCAGGTAGTTGAGAATCTGAAAAAAGACAGAGTCCTTCAAAATCTAGAATTTGGTCCCCTTGTGAACGGGCCAGAGTACATTTGATCTCCTTGACTTGTTTTGGCCAATTCAGGGTTTTCTGCCAATACCACTTCTTGAGGATTCTCATCTTCCACCGATTTCTCTTCGTTCTCAGCATCTCTTGCTGCTTTCTCTGCTGATAAGGTAGCGACTTTAAGCTTGGTGATTAGCAATGATGGCGTCGTTATCTGCCATGAGAGTGGGAGGATTACTTGATAAAGCTTAGGATTTGGTAGATGATTGAGCTTGTTGAGGAGATGACCGCGGAGTCCCTGAAAGTGATTGGGATCGTAGCAGTGTAGGTGTTTTGGCCAATGAGGGTGACAGACGAGACGGCTACAAGGACCTCTGTTTGGCGTGACTTCGGGTGTTGTAAGAGTATAAAATTGGCTGTGGTTGCTTCTTTGTTTTACTTATTGTGTCTGCTTTGAAAAGTAGAGTACCTGTAAGTCAGTACTTGGCTTGTGTAGGGTTAGGATTTAGGCTGAAAATCCCAACCCTTCTGCACAGAAAAAGTTATTTACAACAACAGATGATACATGGTGTGAGGAAGGACTTGGAAGTGAAAATGCAAGTAGGTTCCTAGCCTGTAGGTTCCTGTCTTAGTTTGATAAGTTCTATGGCTTTCTAAAACATGCAAGGTTTTTGGTAGTCTCAGGGTGCTCCGTTGTCAAAGGGCACCAATCCTCTCGCCAGCCCATCATAGGCGGCGATTGGGTGATTTTCTTTTTGATATACCACTAGGTACGAGTGACTGTGGAGTTTGCTGGAACCCCCAACATAGCCCGTGTCATGCCGGGATATCAGGTGAACTCAACGGGTTACCCGCTCGATACATATGATAAATGAATTAGACAAGGCATGTATTAGTCTTATGTTGAACTTTTTGATTATGGCTCTCACATCCCCAGCAGAGTCGCCAAAAACTGTAGACACCTCCCAAGCGGGGCATCGCCATACAGATTGATCACATTGTATTTGCTCGATTGGTTGCTTGCTTCGTAAACCAAAATCATGGACATTCCCATGGCTAGGAACATCGCCACATGATAGCGGTTATCATCAAAACAGAGTCGCCACCCAGTTTATTAAAACTGGGAAAATAGATAGAGAGTCTGGGTACGGGAGCCAAAAGTACAATAAGGGGAAGGTGTTAGGCACCCCTCTTTGCCCAGTCGTGAGACTGGCCCATAATCATTCAACATAAGACATGTAGATACTTTGTTTAATTCCAACACATAGTCTGTTTATTTATTCCTTTAAACAGTAAGCAAAGTGAGCCAGTGCGATAAGTAAGCATGCATTAGAAAGCAGAAAAGCAAACAAAATGTCCCAGGAGATCGATTACTCGGCCGGTGAATGGATGTCACGGCCGAGTAATCACACTGGTTTAATGTACCGGTCGAGGGATCGAAGCCCCGGTCGGTGTTCTTCCTCACACTAGACAGAAAGATTAACAGATAATCAAAAATGCTACGGTTAGTCAAAAATACAGTAAATTAAGACAAACCAGAGGCCGTTGGGCCTCACCACCTTGATCCCTCAGTTGCTTGATTGCTTTGGATTGAGTGTGATCGATTGATTGCTTGATCGAGAACCCTAGAGTTAGGGTTTGAACTTCGGGGTTTGATTGCCGGATTGACGGCTGCCTTCGGAAGGTTAGGGCTTTTGGAGTATGGGATTGAGGGAGTATTTGTGCAGAGTTTCGAGGTTTGATTGAGTGTGTAGGTATCTCAATTTCTGTGTGTTAATTCGGAGCCCAAAGGCCCCTTTATATAGGCATAGGGATGACTCACTCCGGCCAATCAAATCACGAGATGGCAATTGCAATTGCAATGCATCTCTAACTCTACGTCGTGATCTCCGAACGTAGCCCGAATGCATCGGAAAGGTAGTGTAGTTGGATCAAACCAAACGTCTGACAGAACGTTCCAGAGTCTGGAAAAAGGTCGATCTGGCGGCCGAGCAAAGGATGTCGCGGCCGTGGAATGGATGTCTCGGCCGAAGGATAGATCTCGCGGCCGAGGGATTGATCTCTCAGGGAGATTTTGCTGGCAACAGGTTGCTCGGGTGAGGGATTGATGTTGTGGCCGTGGGATCGATGTTACGGCCGTCAGATGGATTCTCCTAAGCTTCTGTATTTCTGTCTGAAAGGCTGTATGGCTTTGAATTGGGTCCTCTAAGTGGTCAAAGTTCTCACCGAAAGTCCTAAGGTCCTCAAGGAAGCAATCAGCAATCATGTATCCATTTCATCATCGGGATTGTCCCAAGGTGGGACTTGAAATAATCGTTAGGCCAAATTGGGGTGTCTACATAAACCAAGTTAACTACTTCAGTACTATGTATCCCACGGATCAGCATACCAGTAAAATCCCTGCATTTCTACTATTTATGGCTAAGTACAAGGTCCCTTGGATTTTCAAGTGGAGATACCACATCCAGTCAGACATACTCACTCGCCAAATGCTAGTCAAATGGTGGGATGCTTACAAGCACCAACGAGTGATTGATCAAGTCAAACAGGAATTTCCAGTCAACACAATAACCAAAAACAAGCTTCTACATTCAAGCTTTCCAGAACTCTCTACAGTCAGACTTGGAAGTCCTGCACCCAGTTTGGTTGGAACTTCCAAATCGAAATCCAGTAAATCAAAGAGCACCAAATTGCTCGAATTAGCACAGCAGTTAATTGCCCAAGCCAGTCAAGACTCAGACTCATCGTCTGAACAATCAGTCACCAGTAAATGTGAATATGATCCTGTATTCCAAGATGCTCAAGACCCATTTGCATAATTCAATGGGACACAAGTCGATCAAGTCAAAAGCAGTCATCATCAAAAGGAGTCAACATCTGAAGACCAATTCATCTTCAACAGTAACCCAACTGCTTTTCCACCGAAAGTAGTCACATGGCCACAGTAAAAGACAGTCACTGTTCACTCAGCAATCACTCAAGTCACTGTTCACTCAGCTTTTTACTGCTTTTTACTGTTCACTCACCGAAAGCAGTCATATGGCAATAGTAAACCAATTATTACTTTGTAAACAGTTTCTGGTTCCTTATTCTATAAAAGGAACCACAGACTTCAGTGGTAGGCAGGCAATTCTTAGAGCATAACTCAGACTGTAAATTGTTTTCTTCAGTTTCCACTCTCTTCTCCCCCTTCTCTCTAGATTTTCAGGTTTCAGAAGGAACACTGCCTCATCCTTCTCCAGTAAGTTTATAGTTTCTTTTATTTGTGTACTACTTTAGTACATTTTATGTTGTACACTTGTACATGATCCAGCATTATCTGGAATTATCCCTGTGAATACACTGTCTCTGTATTTTCTTCAGTTCTTCTCTGTATCTACTGCTTCCGCCCCCTTTTGGTATCAGAGCCACGTTGAGGTTCTTGGTAGTCTAGTTGCACTTACTGTAGTCTGTTTGTGTTCTTGATTTTTGAGTTCTTGATAAGTCGTCTGGTCTGTAACTATTGCACGAGTTTGGGCACCCAGTAAAGCCACCCATCGTCTAGCCACCGTTCACTTAAGCTGCCTCGGGTAAGTCTCCCAGTAAAAGTCCCGCTTGTAAGTCCCAGGGTAGGGCAGTTAGGGTTTGGATAAGACTGAAATGGCATGTGTGTATGTAGCGGTATGTGCTAGGTCGGAATCGGGTATGTGTGTATAGGGGTATGTTCCAAAATGCAACTGTTACAAATTAGAATACTAGTCTTGAATTTTAAAGTTAAAGAATAATGAATAGATTATTTAGGTGTAATTCTTCAGCCTGTTCTTCCTCTATGGCTTTGTTGTCAGAATTTCAGGATACAGAACACAGGAAAGAACTTAGAAATCCAGTTGTTAAGACTATTAGCAGTGTATCGTTTATAGGTGATAATCTTGTTAAGTCTATTAGCAGTGTATCGTTGGTAGATGATAATCTTCTCAAAAAAGACTATAAGTCAAAAAGAAACAAAGAAAAACGAGAAAAGTTTAGGAAAAAGTATGATAAAGAAAAAAGACAAAAGATAAAAGCCCGTTGGCAAAAATTCATTACTAAGTCCAATAGTCAAGTCTTGTTCTTTGACTACTTAGAACAACATTACAAAAAAGTAAACACTATTACAAAAGTAAGATGGAAAAGGCTAGATAATACCATTACTAATGCCAGTCATCCCCCGTTAGATACCATAATCATAGATCACAGAGGCTCTGCTGTTACAGCCTCGCCTTTTAAGATACCCAACAAACCTGAGTTTAGTCAAATTATTGAACAAAATAATTATACTAATTAGTGTCTTAGTACTATTAATAAACAATTAGATAAAATATAAATCAAAATGGATGAGTTATCAGTAAAATCCACCCCTTCAACCAGTAAATCTGTTATAGAAAAACCCCTGATTAGACTCCCTGAAAATAGGACAAAAATCCATACAACAAATCAACAAATCCATAAGATTGAAGAATTATTAACTAAGTTAACTATAAAAGCAGAACCATCCCAAGTCACCACCATTACCAAACATAGTAAAAATCCAGTGCCTAGTCAACAATCAGAGTCTCCATCAGAAAGTGACATTTCCCAATTACAAGCACAATTCTCTGCTCAGAGAATAAATAAATTAGTCATACCCACATTCAACCCAATGAGTCTGACCAAAAATTGGTATTCTCACCCCACTCCGCCCGATTTACAATATGAAGAAATAACCCATCAATTCTCAGTTTCCTCTAGTAAACTTTACGAATGGAATATAGATGGATTAAGTGAAAATCAGATTTTAGAAAAACTAAATCACATGTCAATGGTAGCAAACAGTTATCTTAGTAACCTTGACCATGGTCAACCACAAATAGTAGAGCTATTAACTTCTGGTTTTACCGGAATGCTAAAGGCATGGTGGGATAAGTATCTCACCCATGAGTCAAGACAAGAAATAATACATGCCACCCAAATAGGTGAAGATGGTCTCCCAATTTTTGATAATGAAATAGGATTAGGAGTACCAGATGGTATTAACACACTAATTTATACCATAATTAAACATTTTGTTGGTCAACCTAGTAACATCACCTCTAGAATTCATGACCAGTTAAGTAACCTATACTGTCCAACACTAAGTGATTTTAGGTGGTACAAGGATGTTTTTATGTCCAGAGTAATGCTTAGAGACGACTGCACAAAGTCATTTTGGAAAGAGAAGTTTATTAACGGACTTCCCAATTTGTTTGCTCATAAGATTAGAGATGTCTTGAGTCAACCTACTGGAATAATAGAATATGATAGGCTCACTTATGGTGACATAGTTAGCACTATTCAAAAAGAAGGATTACGAATGTGTATTGATATGAAGATTAACAAACAAGCACAAAAGGATAAAAATAAAGCTAAATATGAATTAGGAAATTTCTGTCAACAATATGGTTTACCTTCTATAGCCCCTTCTAGGACTAAAAAGAAATCAACCAGAGAAAACCAGAAAAATCAGAAATATTCTAGAAGTAAACCCCAGTCCTCAAAAGACAAATATTATGAAAAACCGAGGAGTCACCAGTCAAAAAATAAAAAGAAAATTACAACAAATGACAAAAGTCAAGTTACTTGTTACAATTGTGGGAAAAAGGGTCATTATAAAACTGAATGCAAAGTCAAAGAAAAGATTAATCAACTCAATATCCCAGAGACTGATAAAAAACATATTTTAGAAATTTTCAGATTAGCAAACTCAACTGAGTCAGAAGATAACCTAGAAGAGTCATCTGAATTATCTGAATATCATTCCCTAAATAAAAGCTCTAGTGATAATCCAATTCAAATAGGATGTACCAATAATTGTTGTAATAAAACCATAAGTACACTCAACAGAGAATTACCTGAAGAAGAACTATTAATTGATTTAATTAGTAAAATAGATGATTTTGAATTAAAAAAACAATATATTAATAAACTCAAAAAGCTAATGATTCAACAAAATAAGAAACAACCACAATATACTAAACCAATTATAAATCTCAATGCCACCATAGAAAGATTCAACAAAACCCATAAAGAGGTCACTATCCAAGAATTAGTACAGGAAATAAATCTTATTAAAATTGAAATAACTCAGTTAAAAGAAATAAATCAAAGATTAGAGTTAAGAATTCCAAGAAGAAGATCGAAATCTCCCATAAGTGATTCATCTACTAAACAAGAATTGTCTGAATCATCATCTAGTAATCCTAGATCAAATCATAGTAAAAATACAGAGTATTTTATGAATGGATTAGAAAAAGAAGAAAATAAAGAAGACACTAGAATAAACATTATAAGTAGCATAAACATCCAAAAATGGTATGCAAAAGTTAAACTCATAGTAAATGATTTCGTTGTTGAAATAATAGCTCTAATTGATACTGGAGCAGATCTCAATTGTATTCAAGAAGGCCTAATACCTAACAGGTATTACCAGTCAACAGCAGAAATGCTAAGTTCAGCAAACGGTAGTGCTATGAAAATAGCATACAAACTACCTAAGGTAATTGTTCAACAAAACAAAGTAGATTTTGTCACTTCTTTTGTTTTAGTCAAAAATTTATCTGACAAAGTAATTTTAGGAGTACCTTTTATCTGTTTACTCTATCCATTTACAGTTTCCAGTAACGAAATTACTTCCAATATTAATAAACAAAATGTCCAGTTTGAATTTCTGACAAAACCAAAAAAGAATGAATTACAGAAACTCAAAGCTTATTCGATTTACCCTACTAACGATTCCTTGAATTATGATACAGATGACTCAGAAAGGAATTGCTTTCGGGGCCAACACTCTACCAGTCATCCCTGACGGAACTAATATTAAATTTAGAAAACTTAGTCATTTAGAATATATAGACGAAACCCAACAATGTCTTCTAGATGCTCTCTGGAACTTATGTGGGGATTATCGTTATAATAGTCATTATATTAATGCTTTAAATAGTTTAAATTATTACTTTTGTGAGCAAAATAAAATTAGAGAAAATAATGATAACTCTTTTATTTCAGTAATTTCCGAAATGAAACATTCAAATACTAAATTTTCAAAAGTCTCACAAGAAAATATTCAACTCAAAGCAAAAAATTATATTCTACAACATGAGATTAAAATTATTCAAAAACAGTTTTCCCTGCATTTGCATAGAGGGAGCAGTGAGATTGTAGAAAGACACATCAGTAAAGATGCATCATTTCATCGAGGGAGCAGTGAGATTGTAGAAAGACACATTAGTAATAATTCATCATTTCATCGAGGGAGCAGTGAGATTGTAGAAAGACACATCAGTAAAGATGCATCATTACAGTCATTAAACAGTCATCTCCCAATCCTTTTGCAAAATATTTCTACTAACCTCCTATCTCCCAAAAGTCAATTATTTTTCCCCAAGAATTTTCCAGTAGATTTAATCCATCATATTCAACACCTGGGGAGACAGGATGGTTATCATTTTCAAGAATTCTTATTCCAAACTCTTACTGATTTATCTAAAAAGTCAATACCTAGTTTACAAATTACTTGGGAAACTCTTTACAGAGATGACCAAGATAGAATTAATTGTCCCAAAACCAACCCTCTTTGTAAAGAAAGACCTTTGGAAAGAATTGATTGTCCTTGCCAACTAATATTTAGCATCCCTAAAGCCTGCATTGATTTGCAGTACTTTAAAAATATTAATGTTACTTATAAAAGTAAAATTATTGAAATTACTCCCATGACTCTTCTTGATCATGGATTTCTTAGACAAATGATTTTTACTGATCCGGAGCAAACAGATCAAGTCACCAGAAAGCTGGCAGTTTGTATCAACAATCTCTTTGTCAAATATGGAGATTTACGCTGCCAGGTGCTAGTCAAAAGTAAAATACCCGAATGGACACATACTGGGAACTTAATACCTGCCCAGCATATTATGTATCTCTCAGCCAATTGGCCATTCAGCAGAATTCATCTACCAATTCAACTTATTGAAGATGAGGTCCCCTGGCCTTGTTCACAGTCAATCAGAAGTCAAATCCGTCACCATCGGGCCTGGTCAATCGCTTGCAAACTCGGTGATATTGATCATTTTGATCAATATTTAGAAGACACTTACAAATTAATTTGTGAAGATCCAATTCAGAAGATCAGATCTACTGAAGCTATTAAAGAAGTTCCATTCATTTTCCATACTCATTTTGAAGGATTAGTAGCCAAATACCAAAGTCAACAAGACAGGAGCTCTTCCTCAACGGCATCAGATTTTACTATCAGTGAAGACAACGGTCAAGACTACTACGATAATTTGACAGAAGAAGAATTCCATAATTTAGATAATCTTACGGAATTCTAACCAGTCAGAATAATCCAATAAAGATTGTTCACTCGCACTCGCATTGATATAGTTCACCTTTTGGAAAATCAAGTCACCAAAAGCCAAGAAGTCATCAGTCAATCAACTGCTTTTATCATTCATCCACCGAATATAAAGGCACTACCAGTCATTCTGGAGACCAACCGCGTCTCCCAATAGTAGACTAGCTACATCTTTTCCACCGAAAGTAATCACATGGCCACAGTAAAAGATAGTCACTGCTCACTCAGCAATCAGTCACTATTCACTCAAACCACTGTTCATTCAACTTTTTACTGTTCACTCACCGAAAGCAGTCACATGGCCACAGTAAATTCAATTATGTTTTGTAAACAGTTTCTGGTTCCTTATTCTATAAAAGGAACCACAGACTTCAGTGGTAGGCAGGCAATTCTTAGAGCATAACTCAGACTGTAAATTGTTTTCTTCAGTTTCCACTCTCTTCTCCCCCTTCTCTCTAGATTTTCAGGTTTCAGAAGGAACACTGCCTCATCCTTCTCCAGTAAGTTTATAGTTTCTTTTATTTGTGTACTACTTTAGTACATTTTATGTTGTACACTTGTACATGATCCAGCATTATCTGGAATTATCTCTGTGAATACACTGTCTCTGTTTTTTCTTCAGTTGTAGTAGGTGAGGTGGTTGAGTTATGGACTACAGGTGGGTCTTTCTTTAATGAAATAATTTCACTTTTGACTTCTTTTACTTTCTTTTCTAAAGTTTGGACTGACTCTTCTTTTTGGGAAAGAACGGCCAAAGAAACATCATTATGTTTTGGTGTTTTGGTTTTTAGTATGGTGACTTTTGTAGTAGTACTAATATTCTTTTTATAATAATTTTTTAAATATGAAAAGAATTTAATTTGACTACGAGTATCATTCATATATTCTTTCCATTGACTACGAATTTCCGATCGCTGTTTACTACTATATTGACTACGGAATTTTTCTCTTTTTTGTTCATACCAGTGAATATTCTGCCGTTGTCACCCCGCCTCCAGTTTGGTTTGGGCTGTGCTCGGTCCAGTCGCTCGAGGAACGTGAACCCCTAACAAAACAATAAAATAAAAATATTGCGTAATTAATTTATATTCTTCATATTTTCATTCTGCATCATTCTCCCCAGCTTGAAGAAACTCGTCCTCAAGTTTATAAAGTTGGATTCGTCGTAACTTGTCTGCATCAATCTTGTACTTCAGATTAATTTTCCCGAACCCAAATTGTAAAGAAGAGTCTTGAAAAATAAAAGCAAGAATTTTCTTCCCTATTTTCTCGATGTACACAATCCAAATATTCTTCTTCACAACAGCTTCAATAGATTCCCAAAAAGGATCCACAAATTGATTACCCCAAGCAATTTCAACTTCATGTGATATGGGATTTTTAACCTTATCAACCCAACCATAAATTTTCAATGTTGCAAAATTCTTACAAATTGACGAACTTGAATCAGGAGAATCTATTTCATCGCTACCGTCAAGGATCTGACCAACTATTTCACCTTCTTGAATTGCAACGTGAACATCCACAATAACGTTAGCTTGACAAATTTCAAACTCATCATCTGTATACTCATCAAATTTTGGAGGTGACTCCCAATCAATTTCTGACTGAAACGATGATGGATTATTGTCCAAAAATATTTTATCGGACTCTTCCTCTAACATATCGTTGAGAAAGTCTCCTATGTCTCCCTCAACTAGAATTTCTTCTATGACTTTTTTTTCTCCTGCACTAACCTTCCAGATTTTTTCTGGTGTCATACCTCCCTGGAACTCAGGAAAGTTGATCTTCAAACCAGATTCCCAAAGTCGCGAATCATGATTAACAACCTTGACCGCCCTTGTCCTCCCCCGTTGACTGATGGCTACCAGGCAACGGTTTTGTGATAGAAACACCATCCGAAAAATTTACCTCCGTTGGAAGGCTAGGTTTAAACGGTTGGCGGCGAGGCAATCTCCCAACTTCTAAAGCCTCGAGGCGTTGCATAACTGATGCAACCCTCCGCTTTAGTCGTTGAAATCTTTCCTCCACTCGAGCATCCCAAGCAGCATCATCTCGCTCATAGACTTCATCAACATAAGCTGTACGACCTCCTCTTCCACCTCGACCTCCAGCACGTCCTTCGGCCATAGTCAGGATTGGAACGGGAGCTCTAATGCCAACTGATGCAGCGCAGCCTCCTTTTACAAAATTAGTTGCAAGAAGAGATCACGAACTTGCTTATGTTAAAGATTCTCTCTTTGAAACACAAACACGAATAGAGATAAACTCTCAATTTTTCATTAATTCAATATCAAAAGCTGCCGTCCCCTAAGGCTTACAATGAATTTAAATAGGGCGATAGAAACCCTAACAGCTTAGGAAACAATTAGGGCTGAGAATCGGTCCCTAATCGCAGAAAATACCAAAATTACCAAAAACGAAAAATCCTACCTTGACTGGAAAATCAAATACTATGAAGAAATCTAAGGTTGCCAAAACAAGCGGCAACTAAAACAGAATTTCCTATCAAAAGTTATTAGCAATCTAAATATTATCAAAAGGATTTGGTGAATATTCACTAAATCTCCTCTCAAAAGGAAACAGGAAATTAGTGAATATTCACTAATTTAGAACTAGTGAATATTTACTAATTTAGAACTAGTGAAACCAGCGAACATTCTGCCGTTGTCACCCCGCCTCCAGTTTGGTTTGGGCTGTGCTCGATCCAGTCGCTCGAGGAACGTGAACCCCTAACAAAACAATAAAATAAAAATATTGCGTAATTAATTTATATTCTTCATATTTTCATTCTGCATCAAGAACGTGGTACATGGAGTATTAGCTAGGTTTCATTGATTGACCAGACCAGTGGCGGAACTAGTATAAGGCAAGGGGGGTCACGTGACCCCCCTGAGTTCCAAAATACCTCTAGAGTATGTATAGTTTTGAGGAGTATTTTGTAATTTTGCCCCAAAAGATAATATTCTTGCCCTGAAGATCCCACAAAATTACATGTGTTGTAGATATTTGACCCCACTGCAACCAAATCCTGGGTCCGCCCCTGGACCAGACTGCAGAGTCTTGATCCCATATCACTTCAATATCTTCCACAGCCCAGGCTGTGGCCTTTATTTAACAACCTGCATTTCGGTAAATCCAAATATCAAAAAACAATACTAAACCAGCCAAACAGTTCGTTCATATTCATGGCTTTTACCATAATATTTCTGTTTTCCACGATAGAAGCTCAACAACGATCCACAAACATAAGCCTAAGCTCTTCTCTAACACCTACCGGAACCAACTCGTCCTCCTGGCTCTCACCCTCCGGCCTCTACGCCTTTGGTTTCTACCGCCAAGGCAGCGGCTATGCTGTTGGGGTTTTTGCCGCCGGCATTCAGGAAAAGAGGGTGGTCTGGACCGCCAACCGAGATGATCCACCGGTCCCGGGCAATGCCACCTTGTCCTTTAGTGGCGGAAGGCTCGTTCTCAACATTCCACCAGACCAAAACACAAACATAGCTGATGTTTCTGAGTCGATTTCCGCTGCATCCATGCTGGACTCGGGCAATTTCGTGCTTTACAATTCCGCTCGACGGATAATCTGGCAGAGCTTTGATAACCCAACGGACACCATTCTCGCAGGCCAACGTCTCCTGACCGGAAAGCAGTTGTTTTCCAGTGCCTCGGAAGGCAACCACTCAACCGGGCTTTTCCGTCTCAAGATGCAAGATGACGGAAACCTCCTCTCCTTCCCGTTGCAATCTCCGGACCAAACCTGGTATCATTATTGGGAATCTCTGACGGCTTTTACTGGCAATAACATCACGCTAAATCTTGATGACAAAGGCCATCTCTATCTGTTGAACGAAACAGGTGGCAACACCATAAAGAATTTGAGCGCAGCAGAATCCTCGAATGATGGAAAAATCTATCGCATGACACTCGATGCGGATGGAATCTTTCGAGTCTATTCGCTTACATTGGATCCGAAAGGCAATTGGTCAGTTATGTGGACTTCGTCGGAGGATAAGTGTGACCCCATAGGCCTATGCGGGCTAAACGGGTATTGCGTTACAAATGATACGGAGGCCCATTGCAAATGCCTCCCGGGATTCAATTTTGTAGATCCCAAGATTTGGAGTCTCAGGTGCGAGAGGAATTTCGCAGCAGTGAGTTGCAACAACACCAATGGCGGCAGTGCCGGGTTTGAAATGATGCGAGAGGAAAACATGTCATGGGAAGACCAAAATTATAAGTAGACCGAATTAACCAACAAAGAAGATTGTGAACAATCATGTTTTGAGGATTGTAATTGCGAAGTCGCGTTATACAGCGAGGACAAAAAATGCAAAAAACTAAGGCTTCCTTTGAGATACGGAAGAAGATCGCTAAGTACTTCGCAAGTTGCCTTCATCAAGGTTGCAAAAGAACATCTGCCTTCGCCTCCAGAGAGAACTAAGAAAGAGCTGCGATTAGAAACTGTCCTAATCATTGGAGCTTCACTTGTTACTTTTGCAATCATGGTGCTAACAATTTCGGGATTTCTTATTTATAGAAATAGAGTTTGGGTATATAAAAAGATTTCGGAGAAAGGGTATATTGAATTCGCTGGGGATATAGTTCTGCGAACTTTTACGTTCGTAGAACTACAGCAATTGACAAACGGCTTCCGAGAGGAGTTGGGAAGAGGAGCATCTGGGATCGTTTACAAGGGCGTAATACCGTACAACCAAAAGGTTGTGGCTGTGAAGAAGCTCGAGAAGGCGTTGGCAGAGGGGGAGAGAGAATTCCAGAGGGAGATTAAAGTAATCGGGCGAACCCATCATCGAAACCTAGTCCAACTCATCGGTTATTGCCTCGATGGACCGAACAGGCTTTTGGTATACGAATACATGTGCAACGGATCGCTTGCGGATTTTCTCTTCACGCACGAAAGGGCCCAGCCGAATTGGGAAGAAAAAGTCGAAATTGCTCGCGACATTGCACGCGGCATTCATTACCTGCATGATGAGTGCGAGACCCAAATCATCCATTGCGATATAAAGCCTCAAAACATACTCATGGACGAGCACTGCTGCGCCAAGATCAGCGACTTTGGATTGGCAAAGCTTTCGAAGGCGCCGGACCAAACCAAAACCTTCACAGGGATAAGGGGAACGAGGGGTTACGTGGCGCCCGAGTGGCATCGGAGGCTGCCGATTACCGTGAAAGCGGATGTTTACAGCTTCGGGGTCGTGTTGTTGGAGGTCGAAAGTGTCTGGACTGGAGCCGCTGGGATGACGAAGCAGTGCTTGAAGACTGGGTATATGATTGTTATGAGGCCAGAGAATTGGGGAAATTGGTGGGGGAGGAAGAAGAGGTGGACATGAGGAGATTGGAGAGGATGGTGAAAGTGGGACTTTGGTGCATTCAAGATGAGCCATCTCTTCGTCCTTCGATGAAGAAAGTTTTGTTGATGATCGAAGGAACTGTTGACATTCCAACACCTCCTAGTCCTACTTCCTTTCTAAGTGCCATATGATTATGAAGTTTTTTTTTGTCATTTCTATTCATGCTTTGATCGAATTTGTATGTTTTTTATGCAATAAGATTAACACAATAGAATTGTGTAATAATGTTGGTCTGTTGCTGTACTTCTCTCTGATAGAGAAGTGTTAATTTGTTTGGTGGTTATGTTGTTGCCTTAGGGAGTCCCTAAAAATTCTGGTTGTGTTGTGGTGCAATAAAATTTAACTTACCCAAACATAGTACTAATTTCTTTTCATTGACAAGAAAAAATGCAGTTTTAATTTATTTATTTCACTTTCGTGCATGCTTATGCAATTATTATGTGCTCATATAACAATAAAAAATCTGAGGGAGGTAGCAAGTAGTGATCAGCAAATATTTAGGATTAATTAAACAAAAATTGACAAAAGTAATCAGAAGCCAAACACAGGATTTGGCGTAGTGGGTGTTTAACATCTTCCAACTTGGTACCTTAGCTCCCGGATCTATCTGTGACGTAGGGTTGCAAGTGAGCCGAGCCGAGTTTCTTAGTGTTCGAGCTTATTTCATTTAATAAACAAGTCAAAAACTGGAGCTCTAGCTCGGCTCATTCACAAACGAGCCGAGACAAACTATCAAGCTTTTGGGTGTTGAGCTCTGCTCATTTAGTAAACGAGCCTACACTGGAGCTCGAAATCGGCTCGATTACTAAACAAGCCTCAACAAGCTGAGCCACGAGCTACCTGCGAGCTGCCCAGTTTGTCCATGTGTTTTTTTTTTTTTTTTGGTAAGTAATTTCATTTCACCAAAAACACGGCAATTACAAAAACAACGGGGCATCCCCCTGAACAACAATACAATGAACAACAAGGCTAAACAAGTCAGCCATTATTTATCCTAAAAACTCTAGAACTAAGTAACCAATCATCACAAATTTGTCTATTAAGGCAAGAAAACTTTACAGAATTGAAAGAACAAAGCTTGGCTCTAATCGCATCAAGAATCGCTGCAGCTAGGCCATCTACATCCCTGCTCTTGTTCTGAAATATCCGTATGTTACGCTCCCCCCACAAGAAGTAAGAAGTTGCTGCCAAAGATAACTTGTATACAATGCTACAAAAACTTTTACCTTTCCTTTGAGCACTAGCCCAAATAAGCTCCTGATGCAAAGGAAGAGGTCCTCTAGAAATGTTATTTTTACGCAAAACACTGCTCCAGATCATTGCAGAAAATTGGCATTCAAAAAACAAATGGGCATGAGACTCTTCACAAGCCATACACAACACACATACTGGATTAATGGATATCCCCCATTTGGCTATTCTATCCTTGGTGGAAAGACGCTCCAAAATAGCAAGCCAAAGTATAAAGCTCCATCGAGGCACATTCTGGCTAAACCATACTAACAAATGCCAGTGTTGAAAAGAACACCTATGTTTGCATGCCTCCCATGCTGTCTTGACAGAGTAACAGCCATCTGGAGAAAGAGTCCATATTACTTTATCCTTAGACAATGGATTAGGTAGAAAATTTGCAGGAGTGTGACGCATAACCGCCATCATAACTCGA
The DNA here is from genome assembly GCA_018127125.1 of Rhododendron griersonianum. Taxonomy (NCBI): domain Eukaryota; kingdom Viridiplantae; phylum Streptophyta; class Magnoliopsida; order Ericales; family Ericaceae; genus Rhododendron; species Rhododendron griersonianum. The sequence continues at coordinate 34,306,165 of CM030797.1, read as the reverse complement.
CTCCTCTGTCTTGGCCATCGCCAATTCCCTTGAACAATAATGGAGGATACTTTAGCCCTCAAAGCCAATTCGCAGAAACAACGATCTTGAACCAAAACTAATAAGTCACTTTTGACTTATTGGTTTGTATTTAATCCAAATTCGTATTTGTTAGTTTTGCGATAAACTTTTGTGGATTATTAATATTTTTTGGCGAGAGGAATCGGAAAGGTAAAATATTAGCTATAAAAGGCTTTCCCAATTTTTCTGGTCAAGACGAATCAATAACCTACGAAAGTTTAACACAAAACTAACAAATATGATTTTCTTTTTTTTTGAATAAAGATAAACCAATAAGTCATTTTGACTAGGTGGCAACTTGAAGTTTAATCGGGACGTGTACTTTTTGGCCGCATATGAATTGACGAAAACTATTGAGTTGCAATTATTATGTACATATAGTTCCGTTTGGTATTTACTATTTAGGGGGCTATTTGTAGTCAAGTTATTTCCACTAAACTAAGAGTTGTATAAAAAAAATTGTTGGGTGTTTGCGAGACAAAATGTATTGGATGTTTTAATTTAGTGAAAACAACTTAACTTTTTACAAAAAATAAAAATAAAAATTTAATTTAGTATGTACAACTTCACAAAACCAAAAAAAGAGTATTGATCCCAAAAAAAAACTTCACAAAACCAACAAATTATAGTACAAAAAATTTAGCGAAAATTGGACCCAAGTATTGATCCAAAACCATTGGCTAAAAAGTCATAAACGCATCTTCCGCGGCTCCCACTCGGCACTCGAGAAGTGTATTGAAAAAGGGACAAAGAGTCGGTACCGGGGGCTGCTGCCCAAAAGAAACAGCAGGGGCAGCAGTGCTTAAAGGCTACGCCGTTTCAAGGACAAAGTTGATATGCAAACACCACCCGTTCAATTCTCGTTTGACTTACAATCTGCAATATTGCACCCTTTAACCTCATAGGGCCCTTACGAATGCTTAAAAAATCCTAACACTTTTACTCATTAATTTTCTAAAATGAAATCTATTTTTATGTGCAAAATAAAAAATATTGTATCAATTTTTACCCACTAACTTTACAAAAATAGACACTTATATATTGAGAGGAAGGGGATAACCTAAAAATAAAATACTGAACTCTAAAAAAGAGACGGATGGAATACTCAACGACGAGCATTGGTGCACCAAGATCAGCGACTTTGGATGGGCAAAGCTTTCGAAGGCACCGGACCAAACAATAACCTTCATGCAGGTGGCGGGGTAAATGTGAATGGGAGTGGTTGCTGTCTTCTACGTTTAGGGGGTGTTTTTTTTTTTTTTGCAGGTTTTCGGTTGCTCAGAAGGCTGTTTGGGGTCATGAGGGGGTGGCGTTTGATGGCAGATTTGGGTCGTTGAGGGAGAAGGGTTCAGGGGTTTTGCGGCGGTGATGGCAAAAGTTGCATGTGGTTGCAGTACTAGAGGAGATGCTGGTGGTGATATGTGTTGGGTTGGTGGAAGCAGGGCGGAGTCAGCAACAAGAGCTTGGGATGCGAGGTGTTTTGCGGCTAGCGACTCTCAGAGCGTTTTTGGGACCGGTGAGGCTTCACGGCGGTCCTCGAGGTGGCGATGGCGTTTCAAATCCAGGTTGATGCTGTTTGGATGAGGACCAGATTAGGGTTTTGCTAGGGTTTGATTTGGGCTTAATTGTACTGGGTTGTTCCAATTATCTGGGCTTTTAGGAGTTTGGGCTTGTTCCATTTATTTGGGCTTTTAGACTTTTAGGAGTTTGGGGTTGTCCCATTGGGTTGTTCTTTGGTTGGCATCTTGCCAATTAAGGGATTAAGTCTCAGACTGGGCATACGTGTTGTTCTCCTTATCCTGTTAATCTTTGTACCTTGTTTAGAGATTAATAAAATTATTTTTAGCCGTTCAAAAAAAACGATAACCTACACGGGGATCAGGGGAACAAGGGGTTACATGGCGCTAGGGCTGTAAATGAATCGAGCAGCTCACAAGCTTGGCTCGGTTTGGCTTGTTAAGGCTCGGCTCGTTTAGTTAACGAGCCGAGCTCGAGCTCGAGTTTTCGGCTCGTTTACTAAACGAGCCAAGTGGAGCTCGACTCGTTCGACAAAAGCTCGGCTCGTTAAGGAATGTTCGACTCGATTAAAAAGGCTCGCTTAATAAATGACTAAGCTCGGCTCGTTAAGGCTCGAGCTCGAGTTTTTGGCTCATTTAGTAAACGAGCCGAGCTCGAGCTCGCCGAAGCTCGGTTCGGCTCGACTCGTTTACACCCTACATGGCGTCCGAGTGGCATCAGAAGCTACTGACTACCATGAAAGCGGGTGTTTATAGCTTCGGGGTCGTATTGTTGAAAATTACTAAAAATACCCAAACAAATTTAAACAAAAAAAGTCAAAAAGAATGGAGCCTAACACATTTAAAAGAAGAGAGAGAAAGAGAGAGAAGTACATATATTTCTGAAATATGCAAGACTTGCAAGCCTAACACATTTAAAAGAAGAGAGAGAGAAAGAGAGAAGTACATTTCCGTTGCAATTTAATAATCCTTTTTGGGAGTTTATTTTACTTTTCAATTGATTATATCTTGTAATTTATAATGTTTATATGATTTTAAAATTATTGTATTATAGAATACTTGAAATTTATCAAATAAGATCCATATTAAATATAATATTTATTACAAATTTAAATATATAACTAGTTTTTTATGCGATTGAAATAGAACGAAAGACTATTAAATTGGGACGGGAGGAGTACTGCTTTGGAAAACTACCCATAACGCCCCTCTCATTAACACAAAGGGCACCAGTGGACAATATGAAGCAGAAATATCAGGTAGATGGAGTATTAAATTCCATTGAAGCAAAGTTGACTAACCGGACTCCACTAGTCGTGATCCCATCAGTTTCGGATTGGGAGACGCTGCCAAGCGGGGGTTGGCAACGGTATCGAACAGTCAATCCGATCATTCATCTCGGAAATTGACAACTTGGATCTTGACTGATTTCTTCCAAAATCTTGATCCTCAATTTATGGCCTTTTAATTTGCACTTATACTCCTTGTATTATCAATGATTTGAACATACACTCTTTGTACTTCAATTTTAAGCACTTACACCCCTTATACAAAAAAAAAAATAGGGGGTGTAAGTGCTAATTCCCCTTCTTTCACTTCAAAGTACAAGGGTGTAAGTGCTTAAAATTGAAGTACTAGAAGTGTATCTTCAAATCGGTGATAGTACTGGGGTGTAAGTGCAAATTATCCATTATATAACAACTTGGCATTTCTTCCATTCTTGTAAACTTATTTTTTTTCGTCGTTTTGTGTGTTTTGTTCGTCTTTTCTGAATTTCTTCTAGATTCGAGTGAAATTTTTTGGATTAATCATCTGTCTCGAAAAAAGGAGTCTAAAAAGTATAAAATTATGACCGAAAGCGAAAAAAAATTCACTAAAGATGAAAAAGGTATCAAATATCTATCTTATTTATCTAAATAAAGTACTGTTGTCTTATATGAATTTTTTAAACATCGGTCCATATTTTTATACTTTTCTGACGAGACGAATGATTAAACCCCAAAATTACAACAAAAAAACTAAACAAAAATTTACGAAAAGTAAAAAATACCGAAATGTTTCAAACTTATAGTCTACAGCACATTCTCATGGCTTTTACATAAATCAGCAAAACAGTTTGTTCATACTGTGGGTGTTAAAGAGGAGCTTAGGCTTATGTTCGTGGATCTTTGTTGAGCTTCTATTGTGGAAAATGGGTGGGAAATGAGAAGGATTAATGTAAAGAGAAATGCTACCAGAAATGGCATAGACAGCGCGTTTGGGCCCGTCTCGGGTCCAACAAAAATAATCAGAACCGCACATTTTGTTCAATATATTTTGCTTAAGGTTCCCGTAAAAAATCAGCTCCATCCGACATCTATATGGGCTTTTACGAAGCGTCCAAAATCACTTAAGAAATTTTCATAAGCAATTTTGGGCGCTTCGTAAACGCCCTTATTGATGTTAGATGGAGCTGAATTTTTCCAGGGACCATAAGGAAAATATATTGAAAAAAAATAAGCGGCTCCAATTATTTTTTTTGGACCCGAGACAGATCCAAACGCGAGCTGTACGCGCTGTCTGTGTCATTTCTGTTGTACCAGTAGCATTTCTGTAATGTAAAAGCCATGAGTATGAACCAACTGTTTTGCTGGTTTAAGCCAAAGCTCCAAGGACCAAAATGCATTCTACCCATTTGGGTGGGGACCCAGATTCTGCTTAGGCCAAAGCTTTGCTATAACTGAAGCAAAGTTGGCCCTGGCTATGCTTTTGCAGCATTTTTCATTTGAGCTCCTTACACTGTGATCACTCTACAGCCACAACATGGAGCTACTATTATATTGCACCGCATCTAGGGCTTTTCCTTTCTACTACTTGTTCATGAATAAGACAGGCCCGTCCATGAGGCAAGGCCTACAATGCTTGAGCTTTGGGTTCCCAATATTTGGGGAAAATGACGGCTCAGGACGTGTTTTGATAATTAATACCCGCTAAGGACATACTAAGAACATTTGTTAATGCTGAAAATATCCTTAACGGGTATTAATTATCAAAACACGTCTTTAGCCATCATTTTCCCCAAAATTTGCTTAACATTGGGGTCCAATATGAGTACGCCCATAAAATAAAACGGCCCATTTATTTACCGTTCTTGTAACGATCTCACTACCTTTGTAGATTTTATCTACTTTAGTATATGTTAGCCTATATGTTACTTTGATGTTCTAAATTGATCATCATATATCTTGTAACTCATCAAAAGTACGTAAGGAGCCCAGTCTTGAAGTTTGCTTCGAGCCCCTAAAATGTCAAGAATGGCTTTAGAATAAGGTGATAATATGTGCTCCCTCCATTCAAGGGCAGAATCAGGAATCTAATTTGGCCTGGGATAACCGAAACATATAGGAACCAAAAAGAGTTCTATAATTAATATCCAGCAAACTTGTACATCAATACATAAATATCAAAAATAAACAAAGAAAATGTATAAAAAAAACTTACATTATTGAAGTTGTATCCTACATTATTTCAGAGAGTATAAATAAGTCAGTATTATCGAATTTGAATCGATATTTTCAACAAGTTCTCTTTCAATGTAGATGATCATAGAATGAGGTGGGCTAACATTTAATGGGCTTCTAATAGTCCACCTAGGCTATAGCCCACCCTAGTCCCCACTTAGTTCTGCCCTTGCCTCCGTTTCTATCGTGATAGTTTATTAAAAAAGTCGTGTCAAATTTTGAATAAAAAAGAACATTAATTTTCATACATTATTTTTTGAAATTCATTTTGCACCAATTAATGAAGATCTTTCCGTTGGCGCAAAATATTTTAAAAAATTATGCACAAGAATAGTTTATAATTTAACTAAAAAGTTGCACAACTTCTTGTAACAACCCGACTACTTGCACAGCAAATGTGCACAATAATCGTGCACAGATCGCGGTTTGGGGCCCACTCCAGGTTCAATACCTCTAGGCTATAGGTGCTTAATCTAATCATCTAACTTTTCATTTAATTTTCAATATCTTGAGAAGTTAAATGAACATAAATATGCTGATTAAAAAAAATGAACATAAATATAAAACATAGAGAGACATTTCCCTTGGAGAAATTTTGTGGGCACTGATGGCAGTGCACAGATGGGTCCGTGGGGCCCACTGGAGTCTCACGGAGTGTAGTTACCTTGAGAAGAATTAGTTCAATCGGATAAGTGTTGGTGTTTGATCCAGTCTTTTAATTTTTCATTCAAAATATATAGTTATACTAGTGCTAGCCCGTGCCTACGGCACTACGCATCCCGGTTGAAAGGGGATGGCAGTTGTGTGATTTAGGTGAAAATCATGGGCACTTAACCGGGAAGTGGGAGAAGTTCCAACAACTTGTCCCCACACCCTTCTGTTTTATAATAGAGATATGCATTCTGTATAAGAAATTGAAAGACTGAATCAAGCACATATACTTATCCGATTGAACGGATTTTTGTGTTGTCATCCAAAAACTTATTTTAAAATTATTGAACAACTCAAATTATCTGTGTGGGACTCCAGAATAGACCTCACGTATTCATCGGTGCACTCAGTGCCTCTAGTCGGACTGGTTCCCTTGCCCATCAAGAAATTAAGAGTTAGACGGAGGAGTCATATCGTACATGTGGATGCTAGCGCACGCTTGGGCAGCAAGGTATATACTGTAGTTCGTTTCATTTTCATTGACAACGTGCCTAAAATTGACAATAAAGAGAAGGTTGTCAAATGCATTGTTTCGACTTGATCCGCAAGAAAGAAATGCGTCGTGTTTTTTGTTTTTATTTTTTTGTCATTCATTAATCCTAATCTGCATTATTCTAAGGGAATTGGTGGAGCTGGGAATCGAACCATGTCCATATGCATGGGAGTATGTAAGGGAGACCAACTGCACTCCACTCCACTTGCTAAAATATTTAATATTAGGTAGGCGGTGAGGTTTGAACACAAATTCTATTGTTTGCTCTGATACCATATGAGATTGTTAACCCATCAACTCATCTAAAAAGCTTGATTAGCAAGAAAGTGAGGATAAAAGTAAAGGTAAAGTGAAAAGAAAATTTATTTTCTTCTATGCGTATGATCAAAATGGTTTTTTTTTTTTTGAAGGAAACGTAAATCCATGATAGGAAAATGAAAATTATGGGCATAATAGGAAGTATCATAATAGGTTAGCAACTTTAATAAGAAAATGAAATTTTCCTATATTATAGCCAAAAAAAACTCTTACAGTACTAAATTTGAATGAATTGTAGAAGAAAATTCACCATCGAGCACTTTTTTACTATTTTCATACTAATTAAACTCCGTGAAAAATGTTAACTTTTCTCTTTCTTGTATTTTATACTTCACTCTAACCAAACGGATCCAAATGACTCCAAACCCAGACCCGCAACGGGCCCCACAGCCGGATTCCACAAGAGGACCAAATTCAAAGAAACATCATTAGCACGATTTGAACCCACGACCTTCTAACCACCAAACCCTGTGGGAGTGAGTCATGAGCCACTAGACTAATATCCTAGTGGTATGATCAAAGGACTCGTTGCTACCACACATTTCAAACTATCTGGTCCTACACTCTTCTCTTTTTTTGGAATTTTCATTTCCACCCCTTGTGTATTTTCAAATCTACATCTTCTATAAATTGAGCAAATGTTTCAATCCATTATTAACTCCTTCAAAAAAGTCTCCATCACACAGAGAGAGAGAGAGAGAATGGGAGACGAAGTTATGATTTTGAAAACACTGGCTTGGGCTTCTGTCACTTTGATTCTCTACTCGGTTGTAAGACTAGTTTACGACATTTGGTGGAAACCCAAATGCATAGAAAAGAAACTGAAGCAACAAGGGATCAAAGGAAACTCATACAAACTACTCTATGGTGACTTCAAAGAGATTGCGAGGGTTACGAAGGAAGCATGGTCCAAGCCCATGGCTTTGAACCATCGGATTGTGCCACGTGTCAAACCTTTCATTCAAGCCATGGTCCAAAAATATGGTAATTAAAACTTACCCTCCTCACGTTAACTTTGCATCTTGAATTTGTGGAGGAAAATATTAGTGTTTGTGAATTTTGTGTTAATTTGTCTATCATAACTAAGTAATATAACTCCATGTTTAACGCTGAGATTGTTATCTGGATTCTGCAACTTAGAGATTTGTTGTCTTCTAAAATCTTGAGTTCGAAGCCACTCGGTTGCAACTTTAATCATGCCTCCATATTTGAATAAGAGGAGATAACTGTTATTGTAAAGAAGGAATTGTAGGGTACTATAAATAGCTATTTAGCTAAGTTCATGTGGCTCTACCTCATAGACTAGAACTAGCTAGCCCGAACTGAACTGAGATAGTTCGTGAATGCATAGCCACTTTTGGGAGTCACCGGACAATGACCCTAGTTTAAAATTTCTACGACATTAGTCAAACTACCGGTAAGAAACCCCAAAATCTAAGTAATCAAAAATAATAATTTAGAATATTCACGTACAACTTGTGTATGCATTGAGACTAATGACCAGTATTCGGATCGTTGTTAACATTTATTTAAAGATAAATATGTCCAAACAAATCTTTCCTTTCATTTTTCGTATTGTGATTTTCTTTTGTCGTTACAGTTTTTTATTTTAAAATTTTGCTTGTCAAAGCTAATAATAAATTCCAAAAAATAATGTGAATCTAACAAAATTTGGGGAAAAAAAAAACCAAGAAGACAGTTGAGATCATTTTCATGAGGTTGATGATAATGTAACAGGGAAAATATCACTTAGTTGGAATAAAACAAGGCCCAATCTGATAATAGCAGACCCAGAGCTGATGAGGTCAATATTAAATGACAAAAATGGTGATTTCCAAAAGCCACCAGTGAACCCTCTTGTGGATCTTCTTACTCTTGGTGTTTCAACTCTGGAAGGAGACAAATGGGCGAAACGCAGAAGATTGATTGCTCCTGCTTTCCACCATCACAAATTGCAGGTACTATCACAAACTACCACACTGTATGCTACATATTCTCTTCTTATTTTTTCGGACGTCGAGGGTGTCTAGACCAGTTTACATTCACCTCAACTAATCTCTTCCCCGGTCCGGTCAACGGCATACCATCCACACCGGGAATTAGTAATTTATTGCGACATAATCCCAAGAATCGAACCCTGGTCAATTGTGTGGAGAGCAACTCACCAACCAACTCCACTAAACTTAGGGCTTCTATATTTTATATATTCATCCACCTCTCAAATTTGACTGGACCAAGAAAGTGGTCCCTCTGCTTTAATTGGCATTCAAGTTTTTTTTTTTTTTTTTTGGTTAAACAACAGAATATATATAAATCAAGATAACAAGGTTTTGGGGTATGACCCCTTCATTGTCATTAGAGAAATTATAAGCAATACTAGAGAAAATAGCAAATAAAACATCCAATATATCCTTGAAATTCTTCTCGAGTTAATTTCGCAAACTGATCTGCGCACTTGTTTCCTTCTTGGAAGACATGCTTGATCGATCGACTCTTGTTCTAGCTTTGTCATGAGGAACCTACAATCACACCACAAATTAAAGAGATAATCATGTTGTTCGTGGTTCTTCATCAACTGCACCACAAGCTTAGAGTCTGTTTCTACTTGCAAGAGCTTAATTGATGCCATCTCTAAGTGCCCAGAATTCAACTGCTAGGCCAAATGCTAGTTTTTGGTGAGTTTATGGACTGGTATTGCTTTTGGGTCTAGTCACGCACCCAGTTCGGTTTGGGTTTTGAGACCCAAAACGAACAAGCACGTATACATAGCTTTGTTTTTGTTTTGTTGGGGTTGGCTTTGGGTAGTTTGCGGTTTTCGGTGCAGGGGTTTCAGTTTAGGTTGTTTGGCCTGGTTTAGTTGGTTGTTTTGGTTCCGGGGTTGGTTTGGTTGGCAGCTGGCCATCTTTCGAATTCCAACCTTTGGGTATCTTCTCTTCCTTATCATATACATTTCTTCTTTGCCGATCCAAGAAAAAAAACCAGAGGATCTATTGAAAGCCCTTTTACACATGGCCCAAAACACTCAGCCAAAAAAACCGCCTGCTTGAGCTCTGCCTGTCGATGCTTGAGAAGTGCCATAGACATTGAGCTTAGACCATTGCATATGGGGCCGTTTCCACCCAATGAGATGGATTGAGCAACAGTTGCATTCCCTGATTCTGTTAAAAATGGCATTCTCTATTTCTGGCAACGATGCGTTAAGGGACCCCCTCAATCGAATCGGAAAAATTTGGCTCGAAGTGAAGTTTGTGACAATAAGTCCAAATTGCCCGACAAGCGATGGGAAATTAAATAGACCAACTAGCCTCGGAAGAACGGACAGTTTTGGTGGTGCAATTTCGTTTTGATCCGAACCGGTATAGGGGTGGAAAAATTGATTGGAAAAGGGGAGAGGATACCCACTGCATTCCTAATGTTTAGTGGCAATATGACTTTCTCCCAAGCCATGAACTTAATTTTCAGCAGAATTAACACCATTTGGACAAAGATTGTCATGTACTTTTAATTTATGTTCGTTTAATTTTGTTCTGCATAGCTATAATAGGGTGGCTAATGCATTAGCCAAATACGTCCTTTCCGTGGCTTCTCTTACATCCTGGCAGAGGGATTTCCCAAGTTGGGTGTGTAGGGAAGCAGATTTGGATGTTCCTATTTTACAAGGATCGATAAAGACTATTACCGATTGGCAAAAAAAACAACACAGATTATCTAAAGGAACCTTGGAAATAATCAAATAATCCTTAGTACTAGCTAATCTTTCTTGAAGTGCATGCCATACAAAAGCTTCAACTGCGGTATAGGTAAAAGGAGCTGGTACGGAAAAACCTTCTGTACAAAGTTCTAAATGGTGAATCGGCCAGTCGTCAAATTGTGACTCGACAGACCCATTTGGGAGGTCTCGATTGCCTTTCATTGGTATCTGAATGGAGGCGGTCCACAAGCGAATCACATAGCAGAATAAAAGACAAGGCTGCAAAATTCCTGTCCGAATCAACCCAGCCATCACACACTGTAACCCTCAATACTCAATAGTCAATATAGGCCCAACATCACACCTTTTACTATTTGTTACTGTAGTAACTAATAACGTATGACCAAAAATAAATAAATAACTAATAACGGGTTCCGTGAACAGGGGATGATGCCGGCGTTTTCAGCCAGCGGGTGCAAACTAGTTGATAAATTGAAGGAGCTGGTTAGTCCAGGAGGGTCATGTGAAGTAGACATGGCAGCCGAGTTCCAAATACTTTCAGCAGACGTTATTGCTCGTGCCGCCTTCGGGAGCAGCTATGAACAAGGAAAGAAGGTATTTGAACTTCAGAAAGAGCAAGTTGTGCTGGTCATGGAAGCATATCAATCAATTTACTTTCCTGGTCTGAGGTGAGGCAACCTTACAGTCAACTACATATTCTTTCCTCTCGATGCATGAATTGATTTGCGAAAAGCTTTTCGCACAGATTTGTACCGACGAGGAAGAACAAGAGGAGATATGAGATAGACAACGAGATCAAGGCAATTTTAGGGGACATGATCCAGAAGAAAGAGGAGGCCATGAGGAAGAAAGAATGTGGGGATGCAGGTACTGATGATGATTTGCTAGGGTTGTTGATACAATGCAAACAAGAAGCTGAAAATGGGATGAGCACTGAGGATTTGATAGAGGAATGCAAATTGTTCTATTTTGCTGGTCAAGAGACCACTGCAAACTGGCTGACTTGGACACTGGTTATCTTGTCTATGCACCCAGATTGGCAAGAGAAGGCCAGAGAAGAGGTCCTAAGAGTTTGTGGGAAAAGGAAACCTGATCTGGAAATATTAAACCACCTCAAGATTGTGAGTCCTCTCTCTCTCTCTCTCTCTCTCTCTCTCTCTCTCTCTCTCTCTCTCTCTCTCTCTCTCTCTCTCTCTCTCTCTCTCTCTCTCTCCATGTCTTGTGAGTTTGGCCTAATTCTTTTTGACTTATTGTCGTCCGTATTAAATTTTTTATAAATTTTGCGTTAACATTATTATTCATTCGTCTGGACGAGATGAATCAAAACAATACAAAAATAGAGATCAAACTTAAAAAGTTCAGTTCAAAAAAACTTTAAAAAGACAAATAATTTTTTAGGCAAATAAATAATTAAAAAAGCAAAACAAAAAAAAGAAAAATGACCAGAAAATTAATCTACATTCTACAAAATGGTTGGCCGAATCATATGTACGCCTGTACAATTCCAGGTACCTTTTTTTTATCCCGGTGCTTCGGAATAGAATTCCAGACACCATTTTAGTCCAAATCAATTCCAGACACAATTAATTTGGACCATGAGAATTCAGCTAAACCAACAAACATAAAGTTGTGTACTTTAACGCTTCATGTTGCTTCACTACGCTCTCTTTTGGAACTTTCAGTTATTCCATCCACAAAATAGTAAAAGTACTCCACCAGCTCAGTTGATTTTCTTTTCATCTCTCCTGCCACTTCGGGTTTTTTCAGGTGTCGATGGTTCTGAACGAAGTCCTAAGGTTATATCCACCAGTTACGAGTCTATTTCGCCACACACAACGCACAACAACGATCGAGGGCATGTCCATACCAGCCGGGGTAGACGTTTCCTTGCCCACAATCCTACTGCATTACGATCCCAAGTACTGGGGCGACGACGCGGAGGAATTCAAACCAGAAAGATTTGCAGAAGGGGTCTGGAAGGCATCAAAGGACCAAAATGCATTCTACCCATTTGGGTGGGGACCCAGATTCTGCTTGGGCCAAAGCTTTGCTATAACTGAAGCAAAGTTGGCCCTGGCTATGCTTTTGCAGCATTTTTCATTTGAGCTCTCACCTTCTTATACCCATGCTCCTTACACTGTTATCACTCTACAGCCACAACATGGAGCTGCTATTATATTGCACCGTATCTAGGGCTTTTCCTTTCTACTTATTCAATAAGACAGGCCAGTCCATGAGGCAAGGCCTACGAGGCTTGAGCTTTGGGCCTACAAGGCTTGACCTCTGTAGATTTTATCTACTTGAGTTGAGTATATGTTACTTTAATTTTCCCAAAATTGGTAATCATGTATCTTGTAACTCGTGCAAGGAGCCCAATCTTGAAGTTTGCTTCAAGCCCCTAAAATGTCAAGAATGGCCCTGGAATAAGGTGAGATAGTATGTGCTCCCTCCGTTCCATAGCGATAGCTTATTACAAAAATCGTGTTAGTATTTTTTTTGAGTAAAAAGGAACATTTCCATACGTTACATTTTGAAATTCATTTTGCACCAATTAATGAACTACAACTATAGTGGAACGGGTGGAGTCTTAAAAGTACAGAGACACTAGACCCACACACAAGATGGCCTCTTACAACGAAAATTATTCAAAACACCCAGGGTTACTCCATCTAGTTTCATAGGTTAGTGGCTGAAGTCTTTGATAAGGTGAAGCTCCAAAACTCCAGTATTTTCCCGATAGACAGGCTATGGCAGTAAGTAGGAACATGATATCCACGAACACCAGAAATCATAGCGCTGACATGGTGTCACAAACCAATTATTAGATGTACGTATCGGAATCTAAGCAGGGTACGACTGTGCTGTGAATTACTTTTCTTCTTCCTTACAACCTCCAACGGATCTATGCCACCAACCTTGACGCCGTTAATTTGCAGAGAGGAGTCAATCCAACACGCAGTGCTCCTACTCATCTCCTCGGCCGCTAATCTCGCCGACGTTGGATCTCCGTCTCCGATGGGAGTTAGCATGAGAGACAACAAAGAGAGATGGAGAGGGGAGGGGGAGAGGAGGAGAGAGTAGTGTTGGGTTGGGTTGGGTTGCGGTTGCAGAGAGCACCCGCCTTGATTCCACCACGTAATTTTGATTCCTTTTGTCACACCACGTCATCCCGGTGATGTGGTACAACGGTTGCACCCAAAATTTTCTAAACACTCGCTCTCCCCTTCTCCCCTAAGCAGAAAAAGAAGAGGGGGGTGGGGGGGGAGGTGGGGAAATCGAAAACCAAATGGAAGAACATAAAAAAAGCAAAAAAAAAAGGTAAAGAGGGAGCAAGCCATTAACAAATGAGATAAACTCTGCAGTTGCAAATTCCCCAGCACGTCACAGGTCAAACCAATTTCACATGAATTACCACTTGCTCCACATCTTCATAATGCCATCGGCAAGGGTCTTGAGATTTCCCCAGACGGATGGTTTCTTGGACTGCTCCTCTTTCTGCTTTTCAGACAGAGACCTGAAAAACGACAATTAGGACATTGCCTTTAAGGTCCAACTCAAGAAATTTCAAAGGCTAAATAACATGTCATAGGAGGTTACAAGAAAAGAGATAAAGGTTGACGAGATTCGTAGCCAATGAAGCTAATGATATAACTGACTGATGAATGCTCTTAAAACTAATTGTGAGACGAGTAGAGACAAACTAAAATTTGGACTCCGGCAAAAACGTAAAGAAAATGACAATGTTAATGATAGGTCGAATTGAGATATATTGATGACAATGATGAAGTCAATTGTGTGTGTGTGTGTGTGTGTGAGAGAGAGCGAGCGAGCTTGGTGTTCTAACATTACTGAAAAATGTCGCAAGATGAGGGCTGACATACTTTAGGTTGTATTCTGTAAATGTTGCATGAACCCTAGATGCAATGGCAAAGAGCAACATAGGTTGCAGAGTAGACAGGAATCAGGATAGAGTGGAGTCCCACAGATAATTTTGATTGATTTACTTATGAAATCATCACAATAAGTTATGCAGAAAGTTGTAAAAACAAAAACACCACAATCTAGGCAATAGGGGAGGATAGAGTCCTCAGCTAGACAACATGAACGAATCCTTGTAAATTCTTGGTGGTCAAGCCAGCGTTCTAAGAAAGTAACGTGAATTTTAACCATTTCTCCACTGCATTGCTGCCATGATAAATGTCCAGGGTATTCCAAACTGGGCCAAAGATGTCTTCTTTCGAAGATTTATAGGGAGGGATAAGGTGGGCGAGATCAGCCTGCGACTTATTACAGCTCAAGCTTCCAAATCAGGCATTTGCACTTGATTCAATCCCCTTAGGAAGGTTCTATGCCACTCTTCCCCTGCCTAGCCATAGTTCGATCTTGCAATTACCAGCCCCTTGGCCTATTTGGACCCTGACGACCAGACAAGTCACCCATCAATCTGGTTCTTGATGCCCAACCCAACTAGGTAAAACAGCTAAAAAATTACTCATAATGATCTGGCCTAGGCAAATCACTTCAAGGGAGAGAACACGAAGGATGAGCAACAATCTTATCACAGGGTCGAAATGGAAGTTTGGCGTATATGTGCCCATATTCTCATGTCCTGGAATTTCCATATTCATCAGCCATAGTTAATGTGGGGGGGAGGGGTGGGGGTGTGTGGAATTCATGAATGAATTTTCAGTCTCCCCACTTTTGTCAGTCTATCAACATGGGGGAATCTGTGCACAACCTTTCATTATTTTACTCGTGATAATGCATTTTTAAATAGTCATTCACAAGTTGCCCTCCTTGGCACCATAGATGATAGTACAGTAGTACACCTCTAGCAAGAGAACAATGCGTACTCCAAGTTGTGGGCCTTGTGGCAAGAAAAAGAAGGAGATGCATCACTGTTATTGTCGTAAAACTAGATTACTCACCAACCATTGGTGACATTTTTTGACAACTGCAGGTAGGAAAACCATTTATTCAGTCCTATCAATAGTTTCAATCGTGAAATGATGCTACGACGCGATATTTATCCACAAATGGGCAAAACAAAACTACCTTGAGAATTTGTCTGATTCAGAAGACTGTTGATACTGCTCGCTTTTGGTTTCTGGGACATCTAAATCAAGCACAGCATCAGAATGTGATCTTTCGTTTGCACCATGCTCGGGCTTTTCAGGACGTTGATGGATATCTCCTTCAGCTCCCCCTTCTGAAATATGCCGTCTCTCAGAAGTAGAACATTCATCCTGCATGCAGAATACTCTAAGAAATACTCGCATATTATCAAGATCTGTTACGATTAAGGTTCAATATAAATCCACAATAAAGAGGAAGATGGGATTCACAAGAAGCTACGAACGGATACTGATACAGGCACCAATACATGATTTCTCACAGTGGTATTAAAATATGTGCTCATAGGTATAGATTAGAATTTACATACAAAAAACTTTCAAATTAGAAAAAAAAAATAGTTAAGATTAACATTATGGCAAACAACGAAGTCACTAAGTTGGCATTCAAGAACTAAGCATCTACGGCAATTTTTGACCCTGTCCCAACTTTTTAAAATGGATTTTTGACCCCCTAACGTTTCACCGGGATGTCCCAGTGTATTCCCACTAAACAATAATAAACAACAGCACACATATTAATTCCAGTGCTTACCGACGTTCCATGTTCCGCATCATAGCCTGCTACAGTCTTAACATCTTCGTTAATTCCTGAGACCTCCTTGACCTTTTTTGATGTTTCATGTACTTTGACTACTACTTTTCCCAATTTCATATCATGCATCGTGTTCATAGAAGATATTGTAGATTGGTATTCTAGCTCCTGAACGATTTTCCTAATTACATAGTAAGAGCCACCCACTTGGTTTCTTGCTTCAGAAGCAGTTGGAAATTTTCCTGCATTTGTTGCTCTGTATCTGCAAACGAACAACAGCAGATAATTATCTTAGCTGCAAATTAATCAAATCCTAGAGCAAAACGCTAGGTAACACTCATGCTCACTGTATGGTGTTTAGGATTTCATAAAATTACTAAACTGAAAACTCAAACATGTTTGACAACCATTTTGTTTCAAACAACAACAATGGAAACAGTTTTTTAAAATTTAATAAAGTCTCTCTTCTTTTATAATCAATAAATTGATGCCAAAAACATCAAAAAGCCTTAAACCAATCCGAGGAAAAAGCCTTCTACTCCACTGTACTCCACTCTATACTCTCAAAATATCAACAATATTGAGGAATTGGTCAACGGTAGGATTACACTCCCTTACTCCCAACTACGCAAACTAGAGAGGAAAAGACTCTTAAGCATAAACAGTGGCCTCTCCACCCAATCACAATACATACTATTCTGCTCTCCCCAAATAAGCCACATCAAGCAAAGCGGGGACAAAATGCAGAGCTTCCATCTTCGTCTACCAACTCTAGCCTGAACCATTCTTGAATCAGCTCTACAACCAAAAATGGAAAACCCACATGTCCCACCAAACACAAACTGTAGCCCAAAGCTTCCTCACAACTGAACAGTGAATAAACAGGTGCGCTATTGATTATCCTTTAGTCACCGTCGAGCACCTCTGTCATGAGTAATTTGATGTGATGCTAGTCTGATTTGAATAAACAAAGAAAACAAGTCATAGAGCAACCTTGCCACTATCTCCTCCCACCTTCGGCCGCCTCCTTGTTTCTTGTCTAAACACACACTTGAAAACAAAAGTATGTACCAACCATTTTTTATATATTTGTTCCTCAAAAAAAGCAAATGAAGACATGCTTTCTACATATTGTAGACAGAAAATACAAGGCCGCAAAAGTTACCAGTGCCCCCAGAAAATACTTGGAACTTGCAAAACTTAGTTGGTAATCCTAATAAAATTAGTGTTGAGACAGAACTAGAGATTCCAGTTTTAATTCTCATCCTGATCTAAAGTCTGGAGCGGAATAATATAAACGAGTAAAAGGATTCTAGGATAAATAACTATAAGATTAGAAACTTTATGAAATATTCAAGGAGCTTTAAAAAAAGGAAGAGAAAACCTTGATTATGAAAATAAGTTTAACCAGAAGTCAAGATAAAGTAACTAGGTGGGCCACAAAAATTTGTACGTTTATGGTTAGCCTGGGACATATACGTTCTTGGGTTAGCTCCACTACCAAAAACAAAAACTCAAAACAAAGGGCAAGAACATGCTCATTCAGTTTCTGCCACTAGAGTTTCAAAGAAAACACAGATACAAACTGATAAGAATCTCGGAACAAATTGTTAAGTCTTGACCACCATCTGATGCTACCAGCTCTGACCACTGGGAGCACCTCTTTTATGAGGAGTACGTCAATGTGATGCTAGTCTGATTTGAATAGACAAAGCAGGGCCCGTATCTCTTTCTACCAAAATAAAGATAAAAATCGTCGAGCGACCTAGCCACAATCTCCTCCCACCTCCGGCCGCCTCCTCGCTTCTTGTCTAAACTCACTCTTGATAACAAAAGAAAGTAGCAAACATGTTTTCTGTTATTCAAAAAAATCAAATGAAGACATGTTTCTACCTATTGTAAACAGAAAATTGAAAACTTCAAAAGATACCAGTGCCCCCAAGAAGATACTTAGAACTTGCAAAACTTGGTAATCCTATTAAAATTCGTGGGATGACAGGACTAGAGCTTCCAGTTTTAATTCTTATCCGGATCCAAAGTCTAGAGCGGAATAATATAAAACGAGTAAGGACTAAGATAAATAACTATTAAGTTTAGCAACTCTATGAGATATTCAAGAAGCAGAAAACCTAGATTATGAAAATATGTTTAACCAGAAGTTGAGATAAACAAACTGGTTGGGCCACAAACATTCGTTCACGGGTTAGCCTGAGGTATATTCGTTCTTGGATTGGCTCCAACTTTGTTGAAATGACTTATAACTTACCAAAAACAAAAACTCAAAACGAAGGGCAAGAACATGCTCATTCAGCTTCTGCCACTAGAGTTTGAAAGAAAACACATAAACGAAGGGATGAGAATCCGGGAACGGGGTGGTGGGAAAATAAGTGATAAAAGTCTTTGGAAAGCGAAAATAAATATCAACCAAGCTCCATTAAGGCACAAGATGAATAAATTTGGTGCAAGTATGAATATATGAATATTTTTGCATGGACTTCCAAAGCAATCAATTAGTCATTCCAGCAGTGTGTTAGATAATTGTATTGCTACAAGAAGGTCAGTAATTGAAGCAAACCAACTAGTCGGGTGCATCATCATCCAATTTTATGCCTTCAAGAAACAAATAACAAAAGAGGTAAGAATACGCTTGGGAGAGGAAGCATACGGGTACAATTTGGAAGACCAAAACAACTTTACCAATAGACCACTAGCAAAATTCGTCAGTTTCCCTCATCACATAAGATTAAGTCATGATGGTGTTCCAAATATCCAGTGGAAAGGGAGTGGGTGTACCAGGGCTCCCATAAAGGCATCCCATGAAGGCAGCTTTTCTTATACACCTACCTTTTTCCTAAGAAGCACGGATACGTCTATAGGACACAAGTATTTGTATCGAACTTGAGTCAGCCATGGACACGATTCTCTCCGGGCACGTGTTGAGCATGCCAAAAGTATGTGTATACGTTTACCGAGTATTTATTTTCGCGGACACATTATGGACAATCTAGAACACCTTGGGAACACTCTTGGTACACATTACGAAGTTCAAATGCAATTTTCTAAAACTTAACCCATAGTCAAAAAATTTTATGGATATTTTGTTCATGAACAACACAATGTGATTGTCGATTTGTATCTTCATAACAATAATGCTATTTGTGATTTTATCTAAATTTGCTATTTGTGATTTTATCTAAATTTACTATTTGTGATTTTATCTAAATTTGCTATTTGTGATTTTATCTAAATTTGAGAAAATAATGTTTGATGTTTTATATGATTTCATAAAATACCACTATAACTTGAAAAGATTTTTTGGTTCGATGTGTCCACACGTCCATGTCCTAATTTTTGAAGAAATAACGTGTATGCATTTTTGGGTCGGGTCGGGTCTATGCCGCATATCAGTATACATATCCGTACTTCTTGGCCTCATCCCACGAGCATGTAAGTTGGTAATGTTCAATCTAAAATGCCAAGGTTATGTATCAGTAATTTCCTAAGCCTACCATCTACGCGCAAATTCTATTTCTACTAGGGCACTTAGCAGTATTCAAGTTGATAATTCACATATCATGTTCAAAACCAGGCCGTAGATACATACTGGACTTAAAGATCATACATCACAGTAGCAACACTGAAATTGGCATCATTGGACATATGAAGCCCAAGAATGGCTGATAAACAAAACTACCTAGCAAACTGAAACATCCTTTAGTGGTTCTGAACAACCAAAAAACTTTATCTTGCACTTCTATTGTAGCAACATCTTGCTTATGGAGGAATTAGTCAGAGGTTATCATAAAGATGAAGGGCCTCCAAGATGTGCCATTAAAATAGACCTCATGAAGGCTTATGATTCAGTTGATTGATGTCATGAGGGTTATGAACTTTCCTTCCAAATATATTCAGTGGATCAAACAATGCATTACTACTACCCAGTATTCTGTTATAATCAATGGTTGCTCTGAAGGTTATTTCAAGGGTTGTAGAGGTTTGAGACAGGGGGATCCCATCTCCCCCTACCTTTTCCTCATTGTTATGGAAGCTTTCTCATCCTTGTTGCATCTCAGGGTGGAACAGGGGCTATTCAGTTACCACCCTAAATGTAGAGAGCTACAGATTTGCCACCTTGCTTTTGCTGATGACCTCTTCATAATGTGTGAGCCAAATGTGCCTTCTTTTACTATTATTAATGACCTGCTAAATGAGTTCCACTCCTTTTCTGGGTTGAAACCTAACATGGAGAAGAGCTCAATTTTCTATGCTGGTGTGGATATACAATTGAAAGAGGAGTTGGGTCTTATTCTTCCAATTCCTGAAGCAAATCTGCCTGTTAGATATCTTGGCGTTCCACTCATTTCTGCTAGATTGAGATCTACTGAATGTACTGTGTTGAAGGAGAAGATTCTGAGAAGAATTCATGGTTGGTCTACCAAAAAACTCTCCTATGCTGGTAGGGAACAGTTGATTCAATCTGTTCTGTTCACAATTCAAGTCTATTGGTCTTCAATTTTCATTCTCCCAAGCAAAGTTGTCAAAGAAATTGAATCCTCTTTGATGGCTTTTCTCTGGTCTGGACCTGATATGAGACATACTGGGGCTAAGGTAAAGTGGGATCATATTTGTAGGCCTAAGGCGGAAGGTGGTCTTGGTTTTAGAAAGGTTAAATAATGGAATAAGGCTACCATGCTAAGGCATCTCTGGGCCCTTTGTAAGAAGGCTGATTCCCTATGGGTTAAGTGGGTGCATACGTATATTATTAAGAATCAGAGTTTGTGGCATATGGATACCCCTCGCGATTCATCTTGGACTATAAGGAAGATCTTTGGAATGAGGAGTCTTGGCCAACCTTTAATCCAATATAGAGTAGGTAATGGTAAGTCTACATTCCTATGGTTTGACAACTGGCATCCTTTAGGGCCATTCTACAAAAGGTTTGGAGAAGAAGTGGTTTACAATCTTGGTGCTTCCCTAAATGCTAAAGTATCTTCTATAATTCATCAAGGACAATGGAAATGGCCAAGATCCAGAAATAGAATCACTCAATCTATTATCCACCAAACTCCTGCAACCTTGCATCCTGATTGTACTACTGAGGATTTGGTGGTTTGGCTTCCTAGCTCTAATGGTTTTTATTCAGCTAGGTCTGCTTGGGAGGCTGAGGACAAAATTCCCTATTCAGCCTTGGACAAAAGTTGTTTGGTTCACCAAGAATGCTCCAAGGTGGGCTTTCATAATTTGGCTAGCTGCTCAAGAGAAATTGAGTACTACGGACAGATTACACTTTTGGGGAATGGCTGTGGATGAGACCTGCTCTTTATGTGGCTGCGAGAAGGAAACCCATAAGCATTTATTCTTTGAGTGCTCTTATTCAGCAACTGTGTGGTCTGCTGTGTGGCGTAAGTCTTCTTCTGCTCAAGTGCCAACTACCTTGGGAGCTTTGCTGGAATGGTTTGTCCAATCTGTAAAAGGGGATGGCTTCAAGAGCAGAATTATGAAGTGTTCCTCGGCTGCTACTGTTTATTTCATTTGGAAGGAACGAAATCTGTGTGTATTTCAACAGAAAGCTGTGACTAGTGATCAAGTTGTGCTGACTATCCTGAACTCCATAAGGGACCTCCTTAGTTCCATGAGAAGGGCATCGCTGGAGAATAAAGGGTTATGTGTTACCTGGGGGCTTGCTGAACATTTCATCCTTAAGCAGTAGGTTGTGATGGTGTGTTAGTTGGGTACTCTTCGCTACTCTTTGATTGTAGCGTTGAACGCTACTAATAGGTTTACTATTGTATAGATTTTCTTTTGTCTTTCTTCTCATTCTTTGTAATTCTCCTGTGAAAGGAGTATAGTTGTACAGTCGGGAGAGTCCCCTTGACTTGGTTTGTTTTGGTTGGGGCTTTTTCAATGGAATCGTACTTATCAAAAAAAAAAAAATCTAAGATGAAATCTTTCTTATAAACAGCAGAAGAGTAACTTCAGCTTCGAACAATGAACACTGTTCTCCAAAAATCTCTTTGATACACTATAATATAATAGGCAGCTGTTGATCCTCGCAGAAGAAAAATTCAATCAATTTGGCAAATAACACTTGCATGTAATCATGTTTCTGGACAGAATTAATAAGCTTGGTTAAGCATTTCAGAAATGGTAGACAGAGGGTAATATGCCTAAATGGGAGGTGGTAGTAAAAAAGGATATGAATCTATTAGAAATTTAGAATAGTTCTGTGTAGTGACTCCGACACTAATTGATTGGGACAAAAGGATTGGTTTGGTTTGTTGGGTTTATTAACCAATTTGGTTGATCACTACCTAAATTTTGCCTCAGTGTTGCTGAAGGACTTCAAGTTTATTATGGTAGAAAAGATCACAAGGCCAGGTGACGGCATTGAAAAAATAGAGACTGTAATTTGAGCAAACTGGCTTCCAATTTTGTCCTCATATTTGACACTCTGCTTTATTGGCCTATGAACCTGTAAACAATGGCACTTAGGTACAAATGCTATTTATGCATACATGCCAATCAAACGTTTATCTAACCTGAAAACAAGTTACACTATCCTGAAATATATTGCTCTGTAGTATTATGACCTGCAAACAGCTATCCAAGATTAACAACTTTTCGCCAAGTCACACTCAAAGTCCTCGTTCACCAAATAAAAAATAACTCTCCAAATGTCTGTAATAATGCATAACCCTGTTTATCACGTTCAAATGTTTTTTTGGGTAAGGCACGTTCAAATGTTAGCCTTCACAAATGACGAGAAATTCTTAATCCAATCTTCATATCGACAATAACACTTACAAGTGATAGATTAAAAAAAAAAATACGAAAGAAAAAAAGGCCCCAACTAACAGAAATATTAAATACGCGTTTCAAAATGAGTTACCCAATCATCAATTGAGCAAGTGAACTTCATGGAATAACTCAGACAATGATAAATGATAAGAGAGACGAGTACTTGTTCACAAATGATAACACCATCTCTTTCCGTTCATCTTTTGACACCCTTTTCCCACCCTTCTGCACTTTTGAAGCATCATCAGAAGGAACAGAGGCAGCAAAGGTCCGTCCACGCCACTGACCATTTGAGCATCCACGCCAATGACCATTTGACCGTCGCAAAAGACTCGACATCTCCGTAAACACTGTCACAAAAACAAAAACAAAAACAAAAAAAACCCCAATGGGATGTATAAGATTCTAAATAACGCGTACAACTACCAAATGATATTTATTCATAAACATGATTTCCAAGAATTCGAATGGAATTTTTTTTTTTTGGATCGCTGTTACTGTAGCAGCTGGAGTAATGAAGAAGAAGAAGAAGAAGAAGAAGAAGAAAGGGCGAGAGAGAGAGAGTGGTGAACCGACCAGTGTTGGATCCAACGAAGCAGCAGCTCTGGCTTGAGATCTGATTTCATACGATCAAACATAGGGTCCCAAGGTTTTCGAATTTTCGTGTTTGTGTGCTGCTGACCCTTTATTCTCCTTTTAATGACTTGGACCATTTAAGTGGGCTTGGCCCAGCATGGCAGCATCTTTATTATTATATAGCCTTGGACCAAAACTTACTAGAAGGCTCTGCATTTCTCAATTAATGGGCCATAAAGACATTGATTCAAAACTAATATTATCTATAAAAAAAATGAAAAATATATGGGAGGTATTAAAAAAATATGCAGAATTCAAGAGGTACTGTAAACCCCACGTCCCAATGGTTGCTATTTTCACATTCTTCTTTGTTTTTTTTCTTTTTATGAGGTAGCTGGGTTAGTAATTATTAAATGACCTTCCCTGCAAGGTCACCATGGCACTATCAGCTTTTTAGATTCAACCATTATTGTATTATACGCCAATCACCAAATAAGGAACACACTATTTTACCCAAAAGTTTAAGTCCATCAAAATCAAATGCGCCCAAACCATCTCATCCATTATCGCAAACGTGCCTTGGATATAAGTATCCTTAACCTCCATCAAATGGGGGGTGGGGGAGGGGGGAACATGCTCGACACTACCTAGGTACTCTCATTCATGATTAGAGATACCTCTTCCGGGAACTTGGGTTGGCAACAATAAAATATTTGTTTCGTCAAGCAAATTGATGAGCACATGTGCAAGTGAACCTCACCATTAGACATGCAGAGACCTTTTATTCGGTTAGTAGTACGCCTACTTGTATTATTAGTTCTTTCCTTTCATATGATGCTAAAAGGGCTGTTTACCACATCGGAAAAAAAAAAAAAGAACGGGAAAATTCCTTCAATGAGGTATCATCCTATCAAGGGCCAGGGTGAACCAACGAATATTGGACTGAATATTGATCGTCTAGAAGAAGTTTATAATTAGAATTAGATACCACATTCCTAAATAGTAACCACTTCAGCAATGCACACCATATTGTGTTATCTACTCCGTAACACATAGAATAGACATTAGGAAAATGTACAAACAAAATCTCAGCAACAAAACTTTAAAAAAAAAAAAACCGAGGCCGTAATGTACCCACAACCAAAAGGAATCACAAACTGAGGTTTCAAAGAAAGAACCGACAACCTCGTTTACGGTGGGAAGAAGGTCAAGCCTGGGCAGAAGCTAGAAAGCCACCGCTTCAGGCCCCTAAAAAAATGCTGAAAGGAAGGAGCCCTAAATATAGTATTATTATTTACTAGACAACGAAACGATATGTTTAAACATCTCAATTAGCCCTGTAAAACAATACGGAAGGAGAGAGAGAGAGAGAGAGAGGGGCACCTCGTTTCATCATCGCCGAAGCTGCTAAGCTTGGTTTGATTTAGATCGAGGTTTTGGTATGGTTTTCTAATTCTGTGATCGATTAGTATTTTAGGGCGGAAACATATGTTTTCTTCGATTTACAAATTTTAGCCATCGAACTTATATAACATAACGGTTCTTAATTACATATTGCCCCATAAAACTATTATATATTTTCAAATTACCCTCTAAACTGTATAAACCTTTCAACTTGGGCCCCTTATTAATGGTTTTCAAATGTTCACTTTTACAAGGTTTCAGTGTTTCATTAATTAGAGTATACTTGGTGGGAATTACTTTCTATTTTCTGAACTTAGAGGTAAAAAGCCCTAAAAGCAATTACAATTTCAAGATTCTAAATAAATGCTAAACAATACTTTCACTCCAAATTACTAGAAAAAATCCTAGAGAAAAATAAAAGACAACTAGACTCACGAAAAATGATATAAAGACTCATAAAAGAAATAAAAACAAATAGAATTTGTGTCTAGAAGCAAGAAAAACACTTCAGCATAATAATAATACGTTATTTCTCATAAGCAATAATATGCTTCTGCATCACAAAATAAATTTACTTTAGGCAGCTGATAATGCCAAAACCGAAATTGTTGCTGCCAAAACTGGAATTGTTATAACCAAATTCACTTTGTTTGGTTGAACTTTTAGAAAATTATTTTTGAGAGTTGAGTGGTAATGAGTGGAGAGAGATAGAGAGGAAAAGGTATTGAAAACTGGAATTGTTATAACCAAATTATTTCTTACTTCTACAATTACTTTTGTGCACCTATTAAATTAGGAATTTTTCATCTTTCTTAATTACAGAACAAGCCCCTCAATCTCTTTGGGCAGCAAAACAAGAGTATAATTCCAGAATTCAAGAGTAACAAAACAAAGCTTACAAAGCAAGAGTAACAAACAGAATTCCAAAAAGAAGCAAATAGAATTCGAAAGCTTCTGAAGGCCAACAAAATAGTATTGCATAACAAACAGAAGCAAGAATAACAAAGCTTCCAAAGGCCAACAAACAAATTCAAGTTCACATCATATCCATAATTCATCATCAATTTGAAAAAGTTCCAAAATGAAATTACAACCTACAAAAAAAATTTACGACGAAAAGTTCTGAAATTCCAAAAGTTTCACTTCCAAAAAAAAGTTTCAAAAAGTTCCAGAATTCTTTAAGTGCATCACTTGAAGAACTTGGAAGAGAAGCCTTCATTACTACCTACAAGAAAATTTTAAAAAAAAATCATGAAATAGAGGTATTAAAATTACGACGAGAACGATCAAATTTTTTTTCACCTCAAGTCATCCATCCAACCAAAAGCACTCCGTTGAAATAGGAATTATATCCATGTCGTCAGCCACTCCATATGGTGAGGCATGGTACTTCCCTCGTATGTTGTATAAACTTCAGAATTTGGCCCCAATTTACCTTGGCATGTTCGACTATTATGACCCGCGGTTTTGCAAATGCTACATTTTTGTGGTGCATCAGTGAGCTCAAAATTTGAAGAGTTCCGTCTTGTAGAAGTTGATGTTTTTCCTTTTGTTGACCCCGGTGGATGTCCCTTGTGAACTTGAATAGTTGGCTCAAAAATCAATGGAAGTGATGGATTTATAACTTGAGAAATTCTCTCTTGAGCTCGTTCCCTTTGAGCAGCTTCATTTTCAGCTTGTTCACAATTAGACAAAGAAAAAGATCTTACATCAATCCTCCATTGTGAGTGTATTGTATCAAGAGGTAATATCTTGCCTTTCTAGTCAATCATCTTATGTGCACAAGGAAGACCCATGCTTGCCACGAAGTGTCCCGTACATGTCGATTGCATTGTGCCATGTCTCTTTATTTTGTATTGTTTAAACAGCTCTTTTATAACGAATGTTGACACAAGAGAAACCAGTTCCTTAAAGAAACAAATATTGGATTGATGAACTATCCAGATCCTCTCGCTTAAGAGTTGTGTCTTTATCTCATTAAACTCATTTTCAATTGCAAGACATATCTTATTCTTCACTTCTTGGAGATAACTAGTTGGAACTTGCATGTATTTTTTCAATTTTGAATGTGCACCTTATGCCCTAGAAGAGACCTGGTTTCCAAAGTGAAGGCAATTATCAACCCATGCCTTCACAAACCTCTCCTTGAATGGAAGCCATGTCCTTCGAATGTAGGATATTACTTATTCCTTCTCTTTGTACAGTAGCTCAAACAAATTCCAAGCTTCCTCAAACTCTCCTTCATTTCGAGAGTTAATCACCTGGTTTCAAATAGATAAAAATGTGCTCTAATCTTCTTCACTTTGACTTTCAAAGCGAGGCTTGCAATTTGTCAAAATATTTTTTTCAGTATGCCACGTACACACACAAGATTAATAGTTGTAGGAACGAAAACTTTTATAGCATTCATCAAGACCAATTCCGTATCGGACACAATAACAAACGGTTGGCAAGAGGGACCCAAAAGGTTTTTGGTTACTAAACATTCGTAAAAGCCAATGCATAATCATCTTCTCATTCTTTCTCCAAAAATGCAAAACAAGAGTATCATGTAGTGTTGAAACTTGAAACCCCAATAATGTCAAGTAGAGGCATCTTGTATCGATCGGTCTTATAAGTGCATCCATTATGAAAACAATGTTGTAGCTCTTTGTCAATGAAATTGAGTGAGGGTGCGCCAAAAATAGATGTGTCAAAAGACCATTTTCATCATATGCAACATTAAAAGTAAAATCACATTGACAAAACTCTTCAAACAACGCTTGGATCATAGTTCAACCTGCCATATTCTACTTTCGAAGCTTGTTCTTCATTTGAAGAGCTTGGATCATAGTTCAACCTGCCATATTCTCCTTTCGAAGCTTGTTCTTTGTATTGTAGATTGTTCTTGACATAGCTTGAAGTTTTTGATTATTCAGTCTAAGCGAAGAAAGAATTTGGCATTGAGGGATTCGCAACCTCGTCATTTGTGGGATGGTCGTGATCTCTTCCTTCAACAAATGGCGGCAAGAAGGATGTCCAGCCATGTCACTATAAGGTTCATGATTGTATGAGCCATTTTTCACTTCAAACACCTAAAATCCATCATCTTGTCTTTTACTTCGAATTCAAAATGATAGTTTATGAGGCGAGTTGCCATTTTTTTTGTCAACGCTCCATGGGGACATGCCACTTATTCCGATAACAACCACCTCTCACACCCAATAGTAAGATATCTGCCCTCTGTTGATGTTTTGATAGATATTGCATACCCTTGCATCAAGTAAAATGCACGAAGAGTGTCAAGAACCTCACGCGATTCAAATTTCTAATCAAATTATCCAAGCATATCATTCTGACCATTTTCTTCACTTCCTTGATTAGATGTGTTGATTCCTCCTTCTTCCAGTACTAAATCAATTGAACTCTCACTGATTTTTTTCATTGTTCTCTCAATTTCCATGATTCTTGTTCATCAAATCTACATTGTAAAAAATTGAAAGCATATTTTACATATTGGTACTAAAAATGAAAAAAAGATGAGATCAACAGAAACTGGAACAAATGCAAGTAAAACATATCAAGTAATTATGAAAATTTAAAACATTTTTTTTCAATCGGCATGAAAATTCTAGGTATAAATGCAAGTACTACAAAAATGTGCCATAACTTTTTCCCAAATACAATCTGATAGCTACTAGGTGTGCACGGGTTGGGTCGGGTCAGTTTTGACACGAACCCGGTACCCGACCCGACCATGTCGGGTAAGAGTATTGAGGCCCACAACCAAACCGCACAGATGGTAAGAACCGTCCGCGAGCCCAATTCTTTACTTTCGGTCGGGTCGGACGGGTCCGACGGGTTGCACGAAAATTGAATTGGGCTTCTGTTATTAGAATTTTATTGTTTGAAACCTTTTTTTTTTAATATTATGAGCCCAATGGCCACATAATCACATGTAGCCCATTCTTGTTTGGGCTTCCACTAGTTTTAAATAGTAGATCTAGCCCAACAACATTCCAAATGCTTCAGCACCCGACGAAGCAGACACTACTCACGCTAGAGCAGCAACTCGAGAATCTACAAACGCAGAAGTCTCAACCGAACAAAACAAAGGCAGTTGATACCATAGGAGAATCAACCGAACCTTAGAAACAAGTTCACAAGTTTCACATGCTTGATAGATACAAATACAGCCATCAAACATCAAAAAAATAGTCCATCAATTGCATTTTAAATGCAATTTTCGTCCATAATACCACAAAAGGAGCAAACACTATACCCCATTCAAACTTCAAGGAAATCAAGTCCACTTCAAGTTAAATACACTTACTTAGTTACTTCTGTCTAGTGTCAACTAACAACAGAGAATATCAAAAGTCAAGCTTTGCACATCCACAAAAAATATAACTCATCCAAAGTATATCCCATTCAAAGTAAATTAAGTCCACTTCAAACCCACAAAAACTATACCCCATTCATACTATACCACTTCAAACCCACAAAAAATAGCCATAAAATTAGAGTGTTTGGCTGCAAAATATCCAAAAAAAGCATTATACCTGCAAAAAAATAAGGCAAATTCGATTAAAAGGTTAAAAAGATAAGAGAATATAGTGAAGCAATGCAAATGAGGTTTGAGGTAGAAATTTTATACCAAAATCCATTGTCGATGATAGTTAATCAACCTAAACCGAGGCTTGAGTTTGAGATTGATCTTGATCTGGTAAAACTAACAAGAAAAAAAATTAAGATAACTAGAACTTGAAAAAGTAAGTAATATTGGTGAATGTAATTAAAGTAAATTAACAAAACAACAGCCTACATTTTAAAGTAATTACCTGACTCGTAGGATTCATATTGCTCAATGTCATCCATTGCCTTATGAAGAGAAATGGGGACATCGTTTCGAAGCCAATTTTGTCCACATACAAGCATCTCTACCATCGCGGGAGAAAGTGAGCTGCGAAAAGAATCAAGTATGCGTCCTCCGGTGCTAAAAGCCGACTTCGATGCAACTGTAGAGACAGGAAATGCTAACACATCACGAGTCACTTGCGACAACACATTATACCTCACAGAATTGTTCTTCCACCACATCAAAATGTCAAACTTTGAATCATCATCTTCTGCTTCACAACTTTCAGCTAAGTACTTATCCACCTCAAACGTGGACGAAATGGAATATTGCTGCTCCATGTAAGAAGAAAATTGACTGGCTAAAGCTTTATGGGGATCATCGAAATCATCATCAATAGTCATAGTCGAAGCCGAAGCCTCACACACATTAGGCACTTCCACACTATTCTTATCATGCTTAGCATAGTCCTCAAACAAACGTATCAAACAATTCTTCACATTTTTCTTCATTGCTTTAGCAATATCTTCATAATACAATCTTATGAAGCAAAACTCCACATAGTTTAGCTTCTTTCTAGGATCAAGAACCACAACAACATACAACAACAAATTCATTTTGTCTCCCTATCCGTAATACTTATCAAGCTTTTCTTTCATACTCAATGCCATTGAAAACAAAAGAATATCACTGTTCTTAGGCAATTTCTCTACTTCCAATTGAATCACATACATGTCTTTAAAGAAAACATTGGAAGTGACATAAAGGGAACCTGAAAACCTCTTTGTTGCAATATACAAAAGCCTTAAGAAATGGATAAACATTCTACAATCGCCCCGATCCTTCTTGGTTGGCTTCCTCTTTTCCCCACTCCTTCTATTTCCCCCAAATACCCCATTATTCTCGTTTTCCTCTTCTCCCTCGCTAAACTCATCATCCTTAAAAATTGCCTTGAAATTGGAGTCCTCTTCGTGTAACCGGTTAAAAGCTTTCTCAAACTTTTGAGCAGCATCAAGCATTAAATAAGTAGAGTTCCACCTAGTCGGAACGTCGAGGCACAAATACTTCTTGGATTCAATTTTCTCTTTCAAGACACATTTCTTAAAAGAATCAAGTCTACTAGGGGATGACCTTACATACCTCACAACCTCACGTATGCAAGTAATAGATGGAGCATGCTCTTCCAAACCATCACTAACAATGAGATTGAGAATATGTGCACAACAACGAACATGTAAATAGTCATGACCTAAGACATTTCCCTCCTAATCCTTTGTTTTCTTTACCAAATACCTGATAGCCGTGGCATTTGAACTAGCATTGTCTACTGTTATAGTAAAGACACCTCCAATGTTCCATTCAAGCAAACACGCCTCAATCTTTTTACCAATTGTGTCACCCTTATGATCATCAACAATACAAAAGTTCAAAATCCTCTTATGAAGTTTCCAATCGTCATCAATAAAGTGTGCAATTAGACACATGTAATTTAGATTTTGAATCGATGTCCATGTGTCCGTAGTGAGAGAAATTCTACGATCTCGTAGTACATTCATCAACTTAGTCTTCTCTCGATTGACAATCTTGACGACATCTCTAGCAATAGTATAACGAGATATAGGTTCAAACTTTGGTTGCAAAGCCTTGCAAAACTTTCAAAAACCAACTCCTTCTACGAACGCAAATGACAATTCATCAAGCATAACCATCTCAACAAGAGCAGTTCTAGCAGATTCTGCAAAAAGACTTGTGGCAACAAGTTCAAAACCTTCTTTTCCATCTTTTTTAGGTTCAAAACTTAAAGTTTGTTGACCACCCTTTGGTTCTCTATTGTAAGGGTACTTCTTGCAGACTGTAATATGAGCCAACATGCTACTTGTTCCATGCATTTTAAGATCAGCCATATACTTGTTATGACAATACTTACAAATACCTCGTTGTATCCCATCCGTAGTGTCTTTAGCCTCGATTCTATCGAAGTGATCCCATGCTGCCGATTCTGGTCTGTCAGTTCCTTATTTTTTGCACCTTAGGGGGCTTAGCCTTAGCCTTAGCCTTAGCCTTTCTCTTAGTAGATTTTCTGGCCATAGTAGGAGTATCACCACCATGGATAATAGCTTCAACTTCATCACTCGAAACAGAATCCATAACTTGAACAGTGATCACAAAACAAATCAAAACTCAAAAATCTACACATGTTGCATAAACATGCAGAACACATAAATCAAAACTCCATTGAATACCCATGACCCAAAGAAATCAAAACCCCCCCAAAATTAAATGTCTGTTAAAATCAAAACCCCCCGAAAACCAAAACGCCTGTTAAAATAAGTTTTATTATGAGAGAGAGAGAGAGAGAGAGATTTACTGATTGGGAAGGTCTGGAGTCTTTGGAGTTTGGATTTGTGGATGATGGCGAAGTTGAACAACGAGATGCTGGACGAGAGAGACGAAAGAGAGGGAGAGACGAGAGAGAGATGGTGACCGGTGGAGGGTCATGGTGGAGGCGAGGGAATTGGCTCAATGGGGTGCGGCATTTTCGTTTGGGGTGTTTGGGAATGGGGGGAAAGTGGAAACCTTTTTCCTTTTATATGAAGGGCCTGTGCCTAGGGTTGATTATTATAAAAAAATATTTTATATATAATTAAAAGGTCAGGTCGGATCCGACGGGGTAAGCAACGCACCAACTCGAACTCCGAACCGAAATTTGATTTTTAATAGAAAGTAAACCCGCACCCGTCCGAACCACATGTTCGACCCCGTCTGAACCACATGTTCAACCCTGTTCGATGCCCTTTGGGTTGGGTCGAGTTCACAGACCCGCAGGTTTTTTGCACAGGCCTAATAGCTACTACATCTAAAGTTACCTTACATGTATACACAAACATCAACCGATAAAATTGCAGTCCACAATAAAATAAAGAACCCACCAACGAAACCCAATACTAAGGCAGCAGATAATGTAGAAAATTCCAAATACATCTAAATGCAAGTACTACAGAAATGTGCCATAACTTTTTCTCAAATACAATCTGATAACTACTATATCTAAAGTTACCTTACATGCATACACAAACATCGACCAATAAAATTGCAGTCCACAATAAAATAAAGAACCCATCAACAGAACCTAAGACCAAGGCAGCAGATGATAAAGAGAAATTAAATACTTAAACTCACATGTATCTTGAATGATTTAAATAAGCAAGATTCGAGAATGGTGGAAGTTGAAACCCTAGTCGACCTGAGGAGAAGAAGCGTCCAAGTTTTTTTTTATTCAAAGAAGCTTCATGATGAAAAGAGATTGAGGGGCTTGTTCTGTAATGAAAGAAGATGAAATGTTCCTGATGTATTAAAGGCACAAAAGTAATTGTAGAAGCAATAAATAATAGAATTTTGGAAGCAACAATTTTGGTTTTGGCATTATCAACTGCCTTACTTTATTTCTTCTTCTTAATTGCCTAGTGGGCATTTCATAGAAAGACCCATAAAAATAAAGACAAAAAACAAAAAAAAAATCATTTTATTTTTAGAACAAACAAATTAAAAAAATTCTCTGCCCCAAAACAAAAAACAAAATCATTTTATTCTTAGAACAAACAAATTAAAAGAATCTCTCTGCCCCCATCCCCCTTCCACGTGTATAACCTCATGTGTGTGTATATATAGATTGATTGATAGGGAGAAAAGAGGAAAACTTATTTACGGAGTGCCTTAAATAGGCGTGCAATTTTGGCCGTCCAAATGTGTTTTGGATAATTTGAATTAAAGCTAATCTTTGACCGGTAAGAAATATTTCTTATCAGTCAAAAATTAAAAACATATCTCAACCGTTAATTGTCGAAATAGACGACTGAAATCGCTCAGCTCCGTAAATAAGTTTCGCTCTGGAGAAAATTATCTCAATAGTGTGCCAATCAAGCAATTGGCGGGAAAAGTAATTGTACACTAGTACTCCATATGACATTTGAAATCAATCTCAAATACAAAAGCCGCGAAAAAAAAAGAAAAGAATATCAAGTCATCAAACCCTCCAAACCCTAGCTCTCAATCACCACTACCACCACCACTACTTGGACCAAATGCCTAGAGGAGACGACCCTCAGCTCAGCGCGGCAAAGCGGGCGTACCGGAGTGCGGCCGAGGAAGGGAACCGGCAGGAAGAGGCGAGGTGGGCGAACGTGATTGGCGACATATTCAAGAACAGGGGAGAGTACGCTCAGGCCCTGAAATGGCTCCGAATCGACTACGACGTCTCCGTCAAGTACCTTCCGGAGAAGCAGCTCCTTCCCACTTGCCAATCGCTCGGCGAAGTCTATCTCCGTTTCGAGGACTTCAAAAATGCCCTAATTTATCAGGTAATCTGTGTCATTCCTGTTTGTTTTTCCTGTTTGGTTGATGAGAATGTTTAGGGAAGGAAAGGAACAGGAGGAGAGCCCCAAGGCGTTGGCCTGGTGGTCTTGGGCGGGGACTTAGGTGTTTACTCCATCTTAAGGTTTTGGGTTCAAATCACGTTGCCAACAACTCTTGCGGCCACCTCATCCTCACGCTTAGGTGTGTGAAACGGCTGTGTGAGGGGCTATAGGGATTAGTCCGAGGTGCACGCAAATTGGCCCTAGACACCCTACATATCCAAAAAAAATAAAATAAAAGAACAAGAGAGTGGGAAATGGTAGGATTGAAGTCGAATTACGGATGATGCAGTGTGTTCTCTTTGTGTGTCGTAAGCAACCATAAAGAGCCCTAGATGTAATTTCACAGGCACTAGTCGGATATTGGATATTTTTGTTTGTATTACACTCCGATATATGTTTGTTTTGCAATTTATCCACTTAGGGGTGTTTCCACTAAACTAAAAGAAGTTGTCAAGCTGTTTCACTTAACATATAGACAAGTTGTTTCCACTAAACTAAAGGGACCAGATGGTATTCCATTTTACTCAAAGGGGTTGGTCAACATAAAATTGGAGGGAAAAAGAAATCTTGAGGATGTTTTAGTTTAGTGGAAACAAGTTGGCATTAAGTTGTAGTTACAAAATGTAAGAGATTAATAATGATTTAGTAACCCTAGGTTGTCCAATGATTGTTTTGATAGAACTCTCGTAAACACCGAATTCTTTATGAGTTCAACTGGACATGCTTTGCCCTCATTCAAAACTGGACATGCTTTGAACTTCCAATGGCTTGTGCTTTTTTAGAGCATGTCTAATGGAATAGCTAAAATAGTTCGTGCTGAAGTGAACAAATGGGCAAAAGTGGGGGTCTGATTTTGCGTGTTAAGAGCATCTCCAATGCTACATGCCAAATCCCACCGTGAGGGTCAACGGCATTAATTGGCAAGAAGCCATTCTCCAACATTGCTGCCTAATATCAAGCCATATCCTGCGTGGGTCGTTTAGGAGCATGAACCCACTCCCAATTCAGCAGCACCGAGAAATTGGGATACATTTAGAGCACATTGAAATGAATTCAATAGTTAATTGATATGTGAATATATTCTTAAAGGACCAGAGCAAAAATTAGGCCTATCTCTAGGAGATAGGTTTACGGTGCTCTTCATTTTAATCATTTGCTATGTGCATGGAATTGGATCTGTATGTTGTGTATGGCTATGCTTACTAATAACGGATTCATCTAAGTCTCATGTGTTAAGGACACAGTCACACAAGGCCATGGTAGGTTACACTTTTTCTCTTTTGTTTTTGTAAGGTGAATTACAAGGCATCATAGAATATTTCATGCTTAACGTGGGAGTTTTGGGCATAGTTAGTAACTTAGCCTGTTAGGTGAATGCCCTAATACACATTTCAGATTCATATCCCGTTATCCAAATTTCGAGGCATTTATTTATTTTTATATTATATGCCTTCTTAGTTTTCTGTTTAGTGCATTTCTCTCTTATAAATTATCTTGCAATGCTTTTATTGAATGATGGCAGAAGAAGCATTTAGAGCTTGCTAAGGACAACAATGACCCCATTGAGCAACAAAGAGCCTGCACCCAACTTGGTCGAACTTACCATGAAATGTTTCTAAGATCTGAGGATGATCACTATTCTGTTAGAAATGCCAAGAAGTATTTCATATCTTCCATGAACCTCGCCGAAAATCTCAAGGGGAACCCACCATCTGGTAAATCGTCTTTTCTTAAGGAGTATATTGATGCTCATAATAACATTGGAATGCTCCAAATGGATCTTGATAACTTGGATGAAGCCCAGAAAATTCTTATGAAAGGACTACAAATTTGTGATGAAGAGGAGGTAATTGAAGATGATGATGGCCGTAGTAGGCTCCACCATAACCTTGGAAAAGTTTTCATGGAGCTCAGGAAGTGGGATAAATCACGAGAGCATATTGAAAAGGATATCATGATTTGTAACAGAATTGGTCATATCCAAGGAGAGGCAAAAGGGTACATCAATCTCGGTGAATTGCATTACAGGGTGCAGAAATGTGAGGATGCAATTCTTTGCTATGAAAAGGCGCTTAAACTGGCGAAGTCCATGGAAGATGAGGCTGCTTTGGCTGATCAGATTCGTCAGAACATTGTAACTGTAAAAGAAGCAAGGAAGGTAATGGATGAGTTAAAGATAGAGGAACAGAATTTCAAGAAGCTGATAAGAAACATGCCCATGGCTAGAGGCACAGACAGTGAACGGAAATGCCTACTGCAGCAAAATGCATCTCTTGATCGTCTTATAGATAAATCAAGCATGATATTTGCATGGCTGAAAGTACGTCTTTGATCCCTTTATTTTCATTTTGGCTACAAATATGATTACTTTCCAATTACTTTTTTGTGCAGAATTATTTGTTTTCGAACGGCCAGCTTCATCCACAATTGCATGTCTATGTTGGTTGATTTCCTATTACTGGAACTTTCAGCTTATGGAAACACGTGGGTGCAGAATACTTGTTTGTATGTCTATCAGACACATTACTTTGGACATTTTACTTTCTAAAATCTCTCTCTCTCTCTCTCTCTCTCTCCGGAAACAAAACCGTGGTTATGTGGCTTTAGGTGAGTGATTGATAATAGAAATCACGTTTGCGTCAGAAGTCCCATATGTTTAATGAGTTTCAACAATCGTATCTATACTATAGTATGGAGATTGGAGGCAATGCCCATCCGATTTGACAATATTTTTTTCGTGAAAGTAAATTATTTTCAGACACATCCATCTTGTTGAACATTAAAAGACACTCAGCTATATGATTCTTTTGAACATCTCCACCTCCAAAATCACGATTAAAACATATTGATGGAAATCATCATACGTAGATCACCTTGCAAACTAAGACTCATAAGATGTTGAACTTTCACCTTTATCTGAAGTTCCCATGCCAATAATTGCAAGGTCATAGTCATATATAAGACAGACATAACATGAGCCAGCTGTACGCTGCTACTAGTTGGCTTGCAGAGAGCCTCTTTTCATTGTCTTGACATTCATCGATAGTTCAACATTTCAACCTCATTGAAATGTCTATGCTGATTGCTGAATACAAAATCAGTTTAAGCAATTTGATTTTCAAGTCTTGGAGCATGGCAGAAGTCATAAGAGTTTTAGTAATTTGATTCTCAAGTCTTGGAGCATGGCAGAAGTCCTAAGAGTTTTAGTAATTTGATGGTTTCTCAATCACTTTGCAGAGTTCAGTATTTTTCCTAAGCCAGTTATAACTTATAGTGTTATCTCTCTCTATGTTGCCAATTCCGAGTAATATGATATACATAATACGTCTAGCTCCAAATATAAGATACACATTTGTCTTCTTTGTGCTGCTGTCACATATCAAGGGTGCTGATGGGGTGGGTATTCGGGTTTCCTGCTGTGCCCCATATCTACTGGAGTGATTGGGAAGAAATTGTATGGGTTAGGGTATGGGGGAGACATTTGAAACCTGTTAGGGTATGGGATGTGTTATTATTTTGGGGTCCCAAACCGACAGATAACAGGGAAAGAGGGTGCTCGTACTTCTTTGTAGTTCACTATTTTTCCCTTTTATGTATTGTTTCGGGATATGTATCAGTTAGTGACAGTGTAAGATTCGTTGACAAGTGTATTAGTTAAAGAAATAGCTGTGCAGAATATGATGTATAATTTATACAGAATTTCACACCTTCAATCATATAAGATGTTCTAATAAGAAAAAGTATCACATATCGCAACATGGATTGTGTGCCTGTCGCAAGAATATTTACTAATACATAAAGTACATTGAGAGATGCATATCGGTTTTACCTCTAAATAAACCGAATCATAAGATACGTATAGTATCGGAAGATTTATCCAAACACAAGATACATTTAGAGTATGTATTGATTGTACCTCTAAGCGTATCACTACTCGCCACTTAGATCTTTCTAATACTTACTGAGCTTTGACTATCAAATTTCTTAGCTCTTGGCTCTTGCCTTTGCCACATGTCTAGATTTGCGTAATTGGTTAGCTATTAGAATACTTTATAATAGCATTGTTGGCAACTGCAAAACTAGAGCGGGTAATCTTCTAAACTCTACTTTTAGTATCTTCTTATCCATTCCCCCCTTGTTAATTTGGGATTGGGATGGGTTCGGGGTAAGATGTACGTTGGTAGTAACTGGAACAAGGGTAGGGCAATCCTATACCGAAGCAGCCCCCCCTGCCATTTAGAAGCATAGACGTAGATTATGTTTTGCTTTACTTTTTCTTGCATTATTGGATTTTGGATGTCATTTTCTGGAAATGTCTGTGTTTAGCATCGGGAGTTCGCCAAAAGGAAAAAAAGAGTAGCAAGTGAACTCTGCGACAAAGAAAAGATGGGTGATTCATTTCTAGTCATTGGGGAGTCATACCAGAGGCTTAGGAACTTCAGCAAAGCGCTAAAATGGTACAAAAAAAGTTGGGAGACACACAAATCAATTGGCAACTTCGAGGTAATGTGCAAGTATGTCATATGAAGATACCATTTACTATTCCTTTTAATTGTTTTATTTGTAACAAAATTGGATAAAGAGATTACTAACAAGATTTTCCTAATTAAGGGTCTGTTGATGACCTTGCAATCCAAAGTGTATCTAAATTTGGAACTGCCTTGAGTTGAAAGGCGACATTGCACAAACATTGATGCTCTGTTATTGAATATCCAACTTTCTTTTATTATTTTCTTGTTGTGCTTTGTGGATTTGTATTATGAGGTGATAGACTGGTCGTGGTTCAGGGGCAAGCATTAGCTAAGATCAATATTGGTGATGTTTTGGATTCTGATGGTAACCACTCAGGTGCTTTGAACGCATTTAAAGAGGGTTATGAGTAAGTATCCTCTTTCTTGGACCCTAAATTCTTTTCCATTGCATTTGTTATGTGGATATCTATAGAAATTTGGCGCTTTTGGATGGCTAAATGCCTTTTAGTGGCCCCTAGAGTTTGGTGTGCCATCCCCCTTGTAATCTTTGGAGCACTTTTGTTGGATAGCTTGATGCAGATTATTGGGCCCATTTGCAAAAAGCCAAAAACTAATTGACTTAGCTTGGTACCAGAGTTTTGGTTTCTGAAGGGTCATGGATTTAAGTCTCTCTGTTTGTATTTGCTCCTTCGTTTCCCATTTGGACAACTTGATTACATTATTGGGCCCATTTCATAACAAGTTAAGCTTTTGGGATGGTTGATAAAGGACTCAAAAACTTTAGTGGAGGAGTTGTTTCAATGCTTTTGTTGTAGTGAAAGACATTAGCGTTCTTATGAAAGAATGCTTGCCCCTGAAAGAATGCTTTTGTTGTAGTGAAAGACATTAGCGTTCTTAAATTATATACTAAGCACTTTAATGATGTTAGCTCCTTCTTTCTTCTACTATTTGTATTCTGTGGAAATTGAGAAGTAAGATTGGTGACATACTTCTGTTCTTATGGTGAAAAATTATATTTTCAAGAAATAGAAAATTTTGTGATTAAACAAAGATAATGGAGTGACTTAATCAGAAATAATTTCCTTGTGGTGGCATACTTGATACTTGTCCACCTTTTGGATAATTAATTCTATTGGATTACTCTTATGGTTGCTCATAGTGTAAATGCTTTGTGGCAGGATTGCTCTACTAGCAAACCTTCCTTCTGTTCAGTTATCTGCACTGGAGAATATGCACTACAGCCACATGATAAGATTTGACAATGTTGAAGAGGCCAGGTAAATCTGGTTACTGAAGTTATTTTACCCATTTAGGGAACTTACTAAGTTATGGTTCTGAGAAACTGTATTCTAAAAATGTCAGTTGAGGAATGAATACACTTAGTATCCTTACTTATTTTGAACTTGGAAATCATGTAGTTTGTCCTCAGACATGGAAATAAGAAATTGGGTACGACGGTATGTTTATTGCTGAGCTTTACTAATTACGCTCCCACCTGTTTAGGAGGCTGCAACTGCTAATTGACGGATTGAAGCTGTCAAAACCTAGAGAGTTTGAAGCAAAAAATATGGAGTCGGACTGTTGCTCTGAAACAGAAACAGAAGGAGATGATCTATCACCAAATGGGTCTCATATGAGCTATTTCCAAGAGGCAAGTAATACTAACTCTGCTAAGTCACAATCTCAGAGCAGAATGGAAGAGCTAGATGATGACCTACCTTTGACTTCACTTCTTCATTCCCGTAAAAATCCAACCAAGCAGAAAACTACTCGTGTGCCTGTTACCTCTACAAAGCCAACTCAAGCTTTGCCTGAGAGCATGCCAAGATTTACTGAGAGTCAGCAAACAGTTGGTCGAAAACGTATTCGTGTAATCCTTTCGGATGATGAAGGTGAAATATACGAGGAGGTAGAGTGCCCAAGGCGAAGACGTCAGAAAGGTCTGGAAGAATACATTGCCACTTCCGATGAATGTGAGGTTATCAACTATCTTCTTTGACCAGGGTTTGTACTTAAGAAATTGAGTACTGAGTCATTTTTTCCATTGACTGCAGTTAAGAATGGCGATAATCTGGCTAGTCCTGCTTTTGAATTTGAGGTGGAAAATTTCCTTGACCAAGTTTGGTTCTCCTTTTCTTCTGGAGAAGTTGGTGGCTGATTTTTTATTCTTTTGGTTTGGCAGGATGTCTTATTAGTGAACTCCAAATGTGCTATGAGTACCTGCACTCCTGCTAATGTTGAAGAAAGCACTTGTTCATACAAATCCAGGACTAAAGTGGCTGTTCAGGATGCCAAAGAGTTTAGAACTTCAAGCACCAGTGAAGCTGTTAAAAGCTCCACTTTTGATGCAAACGGTTCTAAGTGTTATCATGATGTCAACGAAAGCCCGTTGCATAAGCATGACACTTCTAGTCTCAATATGTATGCTTGTGTTGATGAATCATCTGTGAGTATTCTTATTTTTAGGCCATGCGTAATATTATGCAACCACTGTTGTTAATTTCTAACTTCAGATAATCTTGAAGCTTGCATAGCATTGTTGCCTTGTTTCTCCATTTCATGAGGCCTGGTATGATGATATATAATTGTGCTCTGTTTTAATGTAAAACTTTTTCCCCGGACAATATTTTTCAGATTGTTAGCACAAAATTGAGAAAAAAGTTGGTAAAAAAAAAATTACACCAAAAAGTTGGAAAATGGTGGTGGTTGCTTGTAATGACTTTGTAACTACAGCTTTGTGGTTTGGAGATTCCAAATATCTTTCATCTTCCAAAAGAAAGCTACATTGTTTCAGATTCTATGTTGTTCATTTTTGTAGTTTTCGTGATATTTAAGTTTATCATGTGGGTTGTGAAGTTATTTGGGGTCAATCAATTGTTGGTATTTTCTTTCACCCCACATGCCTTGATCTGATGGGTTGAGGTTCCAAAGCTGAGGTTTTTGCTGGTAGTTCCTCTGAGTTTTTATTGAATTGTGGCAATAGATGCTTCTTTTCATGGTATTGTCCACCGATTTGGCAATACTTGTGCATCACCAACTTGCCAGGGT
The DNA here is from genome assembly GCA_018127125.1 of Rhododendron griersonianum. Taxonomy (NCBI): domain Eukaryota; kingdom Viridiplantae; phylum Streptophyta; class Magnoliopsida; order Ericales; family Ericaceae; genus Rhododendron; species Rhododendron griersonianum. Next base: position 34,264,637 of record CM030797.1, on the reverse strand, counting down.
GATTATGTACCATTGTAGGTTGCTTGTTACTATCGACATCATGTTTCATAACCATCACAAATTGTGTTAATTGCAGCAATATTTGACATTCAAAATCGATGAGGACTTCATTCAGGTGGAGCTGAGCTCATGCATGGTTGGTGATAAGCTGAATATTGAGTGTATGAAGGTTGAAGTTGCATGCTTGTATTATCTACAACTTCCAACGGAGAAAAGATCTAGGGGTAGGTACATATTATGTGTTCGGATTTGCTTTGTCTGTTTTTTGTCACAACCTTGGCAGTTGGCACTATATAACTATCAAAGTAGCGTCATGCACGTTCTTGTCAACGTCTAGAAAGTTTTAGACGCGTTGCGGTGTATTCTAAGATTCAGGTGCTAATCCAGTAATTTGTGGGAAAAAATCATTTGATCAGCAAGACAGCAACTAAGCAAAAGAAAGAAAAGGAAGCCAGATAATTCTTTCCAGGCTAAGAAGCACATTAGCACATGTAAACGTACGAGTACGGGTACGTCGATGTGGAAAACCTAAGGAATATAGGGTACAAGTATGGCTATGTTATGACCATAATTAAATAGTATATAGTTTAGAGCAATGTATTACAGGTAATAATCACACTTCAACTGCTAAATGACTTGTGTGCTATGTAGCACGGACACGGACACGGGACACGGACACGACACGACACCGACACCCCGACACGTAAATTTTCAGAAAATGGGGGACACGACACGTTTGGGGACACGTCTATATATATGTATATGTATATGTATGTATATATATATATATATATATATATATATATACCAAGAATACAAAAAATTCAAATAAGACAAAAGTTAATAATATTATATCCAGATAGCCTTGTTTTCACCTTTGCAGTACATTGTTTTCCAAGTCATTACATCTATTATCTATACCTTGCAACAAAAAGTGTCCCAAAAGTGTCTATCAAAAGTGTCTGGAAAGTGTCCCCGAAGTGTCCCAAAAGTGTTCGAAAGTGTCTGGAAGGTGTCGGACTCCAAATATTGCCCAAAATAACAGGACACTTCTGGAGAAGTGTCCGACACGTGTCGGCCGAGTGTCCGGTGAGTGTCGGTGTCCGACACGTGTCCGACACCGGTACGTCACCCCTAGTGGAGTGTCGGTGCTACATAGCTTGTGTGATTAAAAATCCAACATCAAATACCAGTTTAAAGCCAAACTTAAGGTACACATAAGAATATACGGACCCAAATTTTTATTCTACTATCTTGCTAAGCATAAAGAAAGGAAATCATATCAACTTAGCTTCATCTGTGTTCGGTATGGCTTGATACATATTGGGGTACTTCTGTGGTACAGCAAAAGTCATGAAGAAAACGAAATTAGAAGTACCATGCAAAGTACCAGTACCTGATATGTTACGAGCACGAGCACGAATATGATTGAATTTTCAAAGAACCCATGCTTCATAGAATCATAGCATACTAGCAAGCGCATAATTGTCTCTCTTAGCATTCTTGTCGTGCTCCAGGCTTAAATAACTTCTTGTATTCCTCAAAACTGTGGACAAATAGGAGGCAATATTCGATAATAAATGAGAAGAACTCAAAAAATTTGATGAGCCATAAAGGAAACCAATTCATACATGTTCCAGAAAGCAGCATGAACACATGTACACACGTTCGATAGTAAGCGTATTGAAACAAAAACTTTCCCGGAAAGGTAGGGCAGCATCAGACATAAGATAGAGAAAATAGATTAATGTGGTTTAAGGATGTCTATCATAGATCGGTAGATGCGGTTGTTAATACTTAATATGAGTGATATGGCGACGATTAGGTAGTAGCACTAAGAGGAGGGTAGCCCAAAATTGAACTTAGAGGCTGTAGTTCGAAAAAACCTGGGTTTTTCATCGAAAGAACATGATGTTCTTGACAAAGCTGAAAGCTCAATGGAGAAAACGTATTCATGTAGTTGACCCCACTTGACTTGGACGTAAGTCTCGGTTTGGTTTGGGCATATATTTAATTGAATATAGTCTCATTATGTTTGTCTACTATATGTGTGCAGTGTGCATCATACATGAGACAATCCCAAATCGACAACAGCAGGTGATTTGTGGTGCTTGATTCAAGCATTTCTTTAGTTTGTATTAGGGGGCGTTCTGCTTTCTTAGAAAAAGAACTTTTAGAAAAGGAAGGTAATTTCAAACTCAAAAATCATGTGTTTATGCAAATAATTTTCCTACAAATATGGATCTTGTTTGATAGATTTCATTGAGATCTTTTAAACGGTGCAAAAAAATTGAAAAATCATTTTCCATTTTCATTATATTTGAGCTTGAAATTACCTTCTTTTTGAAAAAGAAGGTTTAAAAAGAAAGAGGAATACCCCCTTAGCACTAGTATGGTGGTTATTGCAGTCTCGTATATTGCCATCAGAACAATCTCATAGATGCCTTTCTCAGACAATTCTAGTGATCAACTGAAGCTAAATCTTTTGTTATTAGGACCATTAAAGTGGACCAGTAGTGCATGCCGTATTCGACTTGCACTTTTATTATGGCTATTTATTGCCAAGTGATTAAAAGAAAAAAGGGATTTTTACAACTAGGTACAGAAAACCATATCTTAATTCCCATTAAGGTAAGATGAAATACTTAATTACCACTAGGTCCACTTTTTACAAAATACATTTACCATTAATGAAAGTGCTACCCTAGGACACCCTAAGGTTTTAGGGTACCTTAGGGTTTTATGGTTTAGGATACCCTAGGTTTTAGGGTACCCTAGGGTTTAAGTTTAGGCACTTTCATAGAGCCATAGAGTTTAGGTTTAGATACTGTCGTAGGGGTTTTAGGGTGCACTTTCCTATCATAGGGTTTTAGCGATTTAGGCACTTTCATAGGGTACTTTAGGGTTTAGGCATTTTCATAGGGTACCCTTGGGGTTAGGCACTTTTATAGGGTATTCTTGGGTTTAGGCACTTTCATAGGGTACCCTAGGGTTTAGGCACTTTCAGGTTTTAGGCACTTTCATAGGGTTTTAGTGTTCCATTAATTGGAGGTGACCTGGTGGTAATTACTTTTTATTTTCTGTACCTATACGTAAATAGCCCAAAGAAAAATTAGGCAAGTTGTCAAAACCTATGAAGCACACGTAAGGGTACCTAAGAAGCACCGACACAGATACGAACACAACACGGACACGCAGACACGTCATTTCTCTGAAAATTAGGACATGGACACGTTAAATGTAAAGTGTATTAGGTATGCTATCATTTCCTATAAAAGTCGGAGACCTTTTAATGAGTCCTTAGCACGTTCGAAGAGTGTTTCCAACATGGCCTAGAGTATCCACCATGTGTCTAAGTAAGAGAAATATAATAAAAACATTGGACAAGTATTTAGGCATGTCCAATACGTGTCTGGAGAGTGTCGCATCGTGTCCGTGACCGACACGTGTCGGACATGGATACGCGAGGCCGGGAGATGTGTCCGTGCTTCTTAGAAGGGTACTGGTACAATATAGGTACGTCGATACAGAAAAGTGTACAAAATATGGGGGACGGGTATGGTCGTGTAATGTCCTTAACAAAATATTCTTATACTTTGAAGGAATGCATCATGCATAGCGATTAGAAAAATTAAGTGAAAAAATAGTTAAATGGCTTAAATTGAATAAATATCTAGTGTACGAACATCAATTTAAGGCTAAAACTAAGGTACAAATACAAATTTAATCTCATTAAGTAAACAAATTACATAATAAAGCTTAATTCTAAAAGCATGATAAGCATAACAAGAAGTCTTATCAAGCTAACTTGTATTAAAGAACCGAGTATGGCTTTGGTACGTACTTGGTACCTTTTAGTGTACAACACATTAAGGGAAAAAAGATTGGGTACACATTTTGTGTGCCCGGTATGCATGTAGAAGTACCATGTCAAGTACCGGTACCCGACCCTACCCATGCTTCATAGTTGGAGACGAAAAACATTATTGGGTACTTCACGATCATTAATGACATTGGACATAGTTTATTGATCAAGGGATTGTTATTTCTTGCTAATGTCCTAGCATATTGATGTTGTTGCTTTTGAGAAAAGACATTTAGTATGCATGTTGCATGAGCTCATCAATCCCTGTTGTCCAATAAGTTTGGATAGTACACTTGCAAGAATAGACGGTTACTAAGATGCATTATGGTGGCTCATTAGGTCTATTGCCCATCATTCAGCACATGAAATGTGGTGGAAGAGCTCTTGATACGTTGGAGGAAATCGATACAGTTAAGGATTTCTTGAAGGGAAAAGGCTGGATCGAAGTTTCTGTTGATGGTATGTGCCCTTCATACTGCTTTTGTTTGCATGCTGTCTTGTCCTGTATGAAACAACTTCCTCCCTCTTCTGAGAAAAGCAGAATACACGATTTGTTCTGAAGTATTAGCTCAGATTTATATTGTTGTGTAGTTCTTTTTATTTGTTTTCTATGTTAAGTGTTTGTGATAAAGCTTTATGCTCTATTTACTCTTTTCAGGTTGGGTACAGAAGCGTTTGATGAAAATTTACATTGACTGCTGCAAGGAGCTATCTGAGCCCCCAAATCTGAAATTGCTTAAGAAGTTGTATAATTTAGAGGTAGGGTTTATAGGTTTAATTTGCTTTTTAGTGATGCAGCAATATCCTTTGGCTATTTATTCTTTGAAGTCCTGCAGGAAAGGTTATTAGATTTTTTAAAAACCTAAAATTAATTGTTAACTTCACTACGTTGGAAGTCATGTGTTTTGATTTGTTTTGTTTATTAATTTTCTTACCAGGTTTCAGAGGACGAAGTTGTCGTGTCTGATTGTGAATTGCAAGATGTATCAATAACACCTTTACTGAATGCCTTGCAAGCTCACAAGACAGTTGCAGTTTTAGACATTTCTCACAATTCCTTAGGTAAGAACATTTTTGATTTGCTGCCCATGTACATTTTGTTTCCCCAATGTACGTTACTTCTGAAGGATACAAAAACTCTAACAATGTCTTGTGCTTATTTCTCAAATAATACCTACTTTCACAAGTCATGTTAGCCTCTTCTTCCAAATAATTTGGTTTTTCCGTTTACTGGGATATGTTTTTGCTATGCGTTAACTTTACATCTTTAGGAAATGGGACTGTGGAGAAACTTCAGCAGGTTCTTACATCATCGAGTCAAAGATATGGCAGTTTGATTTTGGATTTACACAGCAATCGCTTTGGTCCAACTGCTTTGTTTCAGGTCTGTAACCATTTGCACTCTTACATGCTTGCAATGTAACTGTTGTCTTTATGAACCAATCCAACCAGATAGCAGTGAGTTGAGAAGATGAAGTTTATAAATTCATCTGGAGAATATAGACTAATTTCACTGACAAACATCGCAGAATTTTTGTATATGAGTAATTAGATTATCATCTTATCACTCATTTTCGAATAATAGAAAAAATTCTACTCTAGATTTTAAGTTATCTGGGTCACATATAAGATGCAGGTGCATCACAGATAGACTGGACTAAGGCCGTTACTACAAAACTTCACTTCAAATACTTTCTTTAGACAAATTCATTATTGCAAGAATCGTAGATACTTTGGACAAGAGTCTATTAAGCATCTCATGAAAAGCATTCTTTGTGGGTTTATAGTCCTTGCTGCAGCTTTAGTAGTGTATTTCTTTAAAACCTATTGATTTGACATACACTTTTCAATTTGATTCATAATTTATTTACCCATGAGACTCAGATCTGTGAATGCCCTGTGCTATTTGCTCGATTGGAAGTGCTCAATATCTCTGGCAACCGTTTGACTGACGCATGTGGATCTTATCTTTCTACTATATTAAAAAATTGCAAAGGTAAATTGCTTATCCTTGTCTTTCGTGCAGACAGTTATTTGTTTTTGGGTGGAATTCTGGATAACGTTAAAACAGCTATGCTGCGCAATGTACGCCCCGCATTGTGCTGATATCATGTGCCAATTAAGTGGGCTATAATCTTTCAATGTAATGCTACTAGAACAGGGAGTTAGTTTCTTTTTGAAATTTAGAGTTGCAGAGACTTTGTTATTTCTTCTACTTAATAAGCCTTTTTCTTTTTGTAGCCCTTTATAGTTTAAATGTTGAGCGTTGTTCTATCACATCACGAACAATTCAGAAGGTTGCAGATTCACTAGATTCTGAATCTGTCCTATCACAGATTTGTTTAGGTATTCGTTATTCTGCGAATTGATCCACAGACATCTTCTGTTAATTCCTTGTTCCACTGCTAACTGACTACCTCTCTCACGTTGAACAGGATACAACAACCCTATATCTGCTAATGCCATAGTAAATCTCTTGTCTAAACTTTCCACGTTAAAGAGGTTTCTTTTAAATTTGACCTGGTTTATTTTTTTTCCTTGTATCAGTTCCCAATATAGCAGCCTATGTGGGTACATTTGAAGAATCTTTTGCTTGTTTCTTTTTTTGGTAGATTTGCTGAACTAAATATGAATGGTCTGAAGCTAAGCAAGCCTGCAGTAGACAGTCTTTGCCAACTTGCTGAGAACGGGTGCTTGTCGACGTTGATGCTTGGAGATACAAATATTGGAACTGTGAGTTAATGCTTCAGCATGCTCATGTTTTCTTATTTGTTTGTAGGTTCATTTTCCGTGCAACAGCTGTTATATATTTTTTAGACTGATTTATTTTATCTGCCTATGTATGTGTCTTTCCTTATAATTTTCAGGATGGAGCACTGGAGTTAACTAAGTCCTTGTCAAATCAGACCCAAGAACTGCTAAAACTTGATCTGTCCTCTTGTGGACTAACATCTCAATACATTGCCAGACTTAACGCTGAAGCCTCGCTGATCACCAGTATAACTGAGCTGAACCTTGGAGGAAATTTAATTCTGCATGAGGTATTGTGTTGATTAACTGAAGCTTGATGGATGTTTTGTCCTTACGTATGGGATTTTAGTCCATTTGTCCTATTCTAATAGTTCTCTCTTCTTTCTTTGTTATATCAAGGTTTTTATGGTTCTTCCACTGATATTTTACTATCATCATTCATCACTGTTATTATTGGTATGTTTGGTTTTTGATATTTTCTTGCTGGTTTTGTGGGCATTTGATTTTATGTAATTCTAGAGCGCAGAAGGGAATAATAGAAATTTTTGAAATCCATCCTGTCTCCCTGGGGCACTCTTAACGGCTACCCAGTTGAATTGATCTGCTTATGACTAGTTCATTTCAGATAATAATTTTATGTCCTTGTTATCACAAATGACTATCAGTAGTTTGGCATATGTAGGCAAGTGACTGACACTGAGACCATAATTTCCCCCCCCCCCCCATATTATTTACTTTTCAGCTGTTTTTGGATATTGGGTTTCAATGAAAGAAGAAATGGAAAGGAAAACTATGGTCATTGTATTCTCATTTTCCTAATAGCAACCAACATTTGATAACATATGGTTGTACCTCATCTTCTCTTCCCATTCTTTCCCCTTTACTTTTCCTTTGCCCCAACATATTTGTCTACAAATCCATGATTCAATCACACCTTTTCAGATTATTGAAGACCCATGAACTGGCCAAGCAATATTTAGTTATTCAATACACATTCTCTGTCATTCATTCACCTTCCTACTGAGTATATCTGTAGCACCCTCTTGCTGGTTGAATTTCTGAACTTCGTTCGTGATCGATGTCCTTTGCTACCCAAATTACCTACCTTTCTAGGTTTAATTTGCTTAGAGTGTGTTTGGAACTTCAAGAAAGAAAGTGAAAGAAATTTTCTCTACGTAAAAGCAAAAGCTATTTTCTTCATCACTTTGCTTTCTTACCCCTTCCTCTTTTCCTTCTTTCCTTTTTCCTTCATAACTTCATTTACCTTTTGTTTTTGTTTTTTTCCTTCATCTTCTATCTAATATCTAACATGAGAGAGTTGAATGGTCTTGTTCTTTTCTTTGTAAAACTAAACAAAGATAATAACCTTACTTCCTAAATTTCTCACTTACATTCCCCTTTCTTTCTCTTTCTCTTCTACAAGTTCCGAACACCCTTGAGCATTTGAGTTCTTTAATCGATATTTTGGTGCATATGCCAAAACCATTTTGCCTTTCTCTAATCTCTTCATCATTCTTAAACTGTCATGATTCTTGTATTATATTCATCTCTTGTTCTTCATTGATATCGCAATATAAAAATCATACTTCTTAAAACCCCTATTAAGCTATTTTGTGACGCTTTGATGAGATTATACCCATTGATTTCCACCTTGAAATTGTCAAGAGTCTAGTGATAAGTGCCATCTAGTGATGTGACTCGAGTCATGGGAAGCAGCCTATCCACACAAAAGTTGGGTGCAGTTGTCTACGTTCTAGCTCTCCTTGCCCTTCCCAACGCAAAAGCTTTGTACACTGGTCCTTGTGGTGTGTTCAAAAGGACTGCTTTTGTTTGTTCATTCTACACAGACTACACTATGGGGGGCTTTGGGAACCCTTCCTGTAGTAGCACTTGTGGTGTCATGATCATGACCGATAAAAACATTGAATGTGCCTCTTTTAATTTGCTTCATTCTATTTGGTTCCAGGACAAGCAACTCAGCTTACTATGAGGTCTTATCAGGGTGATGTTTGCAATGTTCTTAAACACAATCTTTCACGACTATTTAATAAATGATCTGACTAGATGTGCCAATGCAGGGTGGAAGTGCATTGGGGTCGCTACTAAAAAACCCACTATGTTCTTTAAAAGTATTGGTTCTGGGCAACTGCCACCTTGGGCTTCTTGGTATTCTTTTGATACTCCAGGCATTACCTGATCGTTGCTCCTTAGAAGAGCTCAATCTTTCCGCAAATGTCGATTTTGACAAACATCATACTCCGGTATATGACTCAACAGTGGCAGAAAGCCCGAAATCTGTGCAGACAAATAAAGACATTTCCAAATCTTCCTTCAAGACAGACTGCGATCAGCTTGAAGCTGCTGATAGCGAAGATGATCAAAATAGGATCAAACCTGCTGTATCGGGTCCTAGTGACAGTTGCATGAGCTCTTGTCACAGGAATGCTGACAATCAAGAGATAGAATTGGTTCAAGACCTTTCAACTGCCATTGGGTTGGCAAAGCACTTGAAACTACTGGATCTTAGTATGAACGGGTTCTCCTTGGAAACTGCAGAAATGTTATATGCTGCGTGGTCTAAGAGTTCGAGAGCTGGTTTAGCTCAGAGGCACATACAGGATAAGATAGTACACTTGTCGGTTCTGGGGCGCAAGTGTTGTGGGGTGAAATCTTGCTGCCGAAGAGATTAGTTTTTAGCCACCGAAAATTCTTCCTCCTAATCTCTCCGGCACATGTAAAGAGCTTCCCTGCAGCTAATTTCAAGCAGTTGCAACTTCTGTTTAGTAGCAAAAATTATTGCAGTAGCAATTTGGGTGTACTGGCAATTAAGTATGTATAGTTATTTACATAGTGACCTGTATTAGGATCAGTTTGGATGTGGTACATGATGAAAACATGCCTCTTTGTTTATTCATGCATGTAAAAGAATATTACGACCTGATATTTACGGTACCTAGCATTCTCCGTTCTTGTACAATTGTTTCTCAGAGACAAGATTCAGGTGTTCAATTGATATTGTTCGAGGTTATTCAAATGCCAAGTTACAGAAAACTTGTAGATAGATAGATATGTATGACAATCGAAAATGATGTACGTAATCTATTGTTACCCTTATTACTTGGATACTCATGAGAGGATGTGAATCTCCTGCATAAATTTGAAGAAACCCTATTACCTTTTTGGTTGTGATTCTTGTGAACTATGAAATCACTAAAATCTACAAATCTATTGCAAGCTGGAATCCATGAACGTGTACTTTAGCAATTTTGAATCAAATGTAAAATTTTGATCTCTAGTATACTTATCGCAACTTTAATTAACTCGTTCTTATACTTGTGTGCAAAAAGTTGGGATGGGGGAGACCAAACTCCCCTTATGGAAGAGGGGCTCCTAACCACCATAGTATGTTCAATCAATGAGCCAGTACCGCTCATTGAAGGAGCCAAGCTCAGTGGGTGTTTAGCAAAAAATAATAATAATAATAACAGAAGTATAAGAGAGTTAAATTTTTTGAGAAATGTACCATAGATCAAAGTTTACAATATGATTCAAAATAGCTAAAGTATATCCACTCATGTGTATCCAGGTAATGAGGGATACAATTATACAAGTAGACTACCATAAATTGTTACTTCATGATGGATGCAACAAAGCAATGTACACGACAGTTTGCACAACCAAACAGGCCCTAAGCTTTCAAAAGCATAATTTTTATTTTTTTTTTGAACAACAATTCTTATTTATTTATTAATCCTTGAAATTGTTACAAAGCACAATTCTTGCATCATTAATTAGAGATAAAATTGTGGTTTTATTGAAGTGAGAAGTGACAGAATTCAGTTCCATTGATTTTGGGGACCCTTCTCCATTTTACAGTTTTTGTCACCATGATGTATGATTGTCGTAATAGATTATTGTGGTAACCAAAGATAAGTTATTCTATTCTGTTCTGAAAGATGCCTGGCTTTCAGCACTGTCCTAGGTTACAAGCTGAATCATTATCCTGGCTATTATTTAAATGACAAGTCCTGGTGCAAGGATGACTGAAAATCCGAGGACCCAGTTGGTTTTGAATTTTGATTTGTTGGTAATAAGTGCGGAGAGAAATAGAGTAATGATTGGAAATATGGATAATGATTAGAAAGAGATAGAGAGAAAAATGAGAGTGATGATTGGAGGAAAATAGGATAATGATTAGAATCCAAAATCCAAAATCGTTAAACGAACCGGGTCGTCAACTTGATTAGGAGTAGTATATATTTCTATTGATTATTATTCGAATCTTATTATATGTGTGCTTTTGGCCCACATTTAATTCACTAATCACCATGATAATTGCGTTTGGACATGTTTAGTCGACTAATCCTAAAAATCAGAATTGTTCCATGAAACAAGGGATATGTCAAAGTCAATGAGGTTCCTCGGATTGTCAATTGAAGGCCCTTTTGTGGGATATGATTTAGTAAAGCAAAATTAGAGGATACATTGTTTTCGGGGGCCTAAAACAAAGGTTAAAGATGGGGTTCTTTTTTTGGATTATTAATTATAGAGTACCAAATAGGAGGGACTCTTAAAATTCATTAAAATTTCGGGGCCTAGACCGGTCGCACCTTGAGAGTTGAGGGCTGACTTGCAAGAAAAGCATACAAGGTAAATGGATTTTCTTGGCTATTAAACTACAAATGGGTACTGTTTACATGGTAAATTACCCAGTTGAGCATCTCCAAGGGGCTCAACAAATTGAACCCATTGGCAGCAATAGAGAGCCAAGAGCATTGTTCATCTCTCCTGCCGGCTCAACACACGGTACTTTGCCTTCTTCCAATTTCGTTGGCTACTAGTGCCGAGTGAAAATCCACTTGCTACTCTCTCCTCTGTCTCTCTCACTCTCTCTCTCTCTCCGTGTGAGTGTCGCTGTATGTAGCCGTGAGTTGAGTTTGGTTGTCGAAAAAAATGGAGTTTCAGGCCTTCATTCAGTTTGGCCGGTATGTCAAAGTGGTCGAAATTTTTTTTGACCACGGGATTGTGTTCCCGAAGAGGAGACGATCGTGACGGTAAAAGGCCGACCTCAAAATTCCACCGAAAAAGAGCTCACACACCGTTTGACGCAGGCGCGTGGACGGCGAGTGAGATCTACTCTCACCATGTGGTGCACGCACGGGTAGGAGGAATGGATAGGTGTTGCTGACGTGAGCATGGGTAGGTATCATAAAGAGTAGGATTAGAATGGATAGGTGAAAAAGGAGGGTAGGCAAAGTAAAGATTGTACCCTTTTTTTATACTTTTGAGTAGTTTTTTGAGTAGCAGGGTTAGAGATGCTCTTACACTAATTACTGCTGTGCTTGCTCTAAGTAAACTAGTATCCAGAGAGAGGAAACTTGATCCGTTAATTTGTGGCTTTGTCGGGTTTTCTTTTTTTTGGAACACGTTAGAAATTCATTAATAATAATAAGGATTACAATCTACCGTGTACCACTAATACAACTGAGGAAAACCTATTGCATACAAGTTAACAAAATACACAACCAAATCAAATGAAGGAATCAAGTTCAACGATAAATTGATCAGACTGGTAGAAATCAGAGCCACGCAAGCAATGTGTCGATATCCAGCTGTTACGGTAGTTCTAAAATTGTCGATGCTTTCCATAGAGACCGACTGATGCCAACCTAGTGCGACCGATGCCAACCAAATGGCTTTTTTTACACTTTCTGGTAGTGAGCACCGCATGCATAGAATAAACATCATGCAACTAGCTGACCCAAAAAACCAACTACGGTGCAAAATTGATAGAGAAAATGCAGTCCCACACTGCAGCCATGGTTATTGAAAAAGAAACTACGCAAGAACAAACGAAACCCACCACGTCAAATCACCACCACGTTGGCCCTAACCCACCACGGCAAAACACCACCACTACAGCAGACAATAAAAAACATACGTAGACAAAAGTAAAGAAAATGCAGCTCAAAAGTTCCCAACCGTAACGAAGGCCACGGCAAAGTCGAAACCCAGGAACCGGCCAAAGACACCGCGAAATTAACTGCGCCGGTAATTAAACACCCTGCATCCAAAGTTAGTGCGTTAAAATCCACGACGCCTCACAGCAATCCTGCAAAAAAATTACTCAAAGCTGTAACTCAAGAACGCAGCCACGCAAGGCTTTGTCGGGTTATGCATCTCACTACATCCAAATTTGTCTTGTTAGGCGTATTTACTTTCTGTCTTCATACTAGTACTATCTTTTTTTTTTAGAACTCGGCATATGTTATAGTGGTAGTACTTATGTGTGTACAGTGGCGATTCCAGAATCTTAGTTTAGCGGTGACAAAAAAAAAAAAAAAAGGATACAAAGCTCTATATAAAATATTTTTTATTATGTTTGAAAATGAATTGTGCTTAATTTATTTTATCTTGTTGAGTTACATTATCTACATACTCACAAATTTAAGTAAATTTTTTTTTTACTTTGACTATTCATGTGAACAATTCAGTGCCGACAATATGAAAAAGTATGAAAGAAAAATCGAATTTTTATGTAAAAAAATACAAAATTTTAGTGCATTTTTCGAGTTCAGGATGTTCGCTTGAACCCTCCGGATTCTATATGGAGCGAACCCTGTGTGTAACAATGTTATATCATTACAGTACTAATGTGTTTATACTTAAATTTATACATCACTACTGTAATGTGTTTTGCTTTTTTTAATTCTTTAAATATTATGCAACAGTGAAGATAACATATATTTATGGTGCGATTAGAACCGTAGACATTGATTAGTCTTGTTAATTCTAGAACCGTAGATATACACGTTTGGTTCTTGGAGAGCGTTTGTGAACGATAGAAAGAATGTAAAGCATCAAAAGTAAAAAGGAAAAGAGAAGAAGAAGAAGAAGGAAAGAAAGGAATGAAGTAAGAAGTTCACTATTATAAATCACATCACCTTTTGGACTCTGTCAACACTTTAGCAAAGGAAAGAAAACACCATTATGAAGCGTGATTTGGGCTCATCTCCTCCATCTGTGGGCCACTTGAGCTCATAGAACAAAAACTAGGCCCACAAAAGATCTTCATTTTATTTTGCTATAAAAAAAGATCGAAACCAGGACAACCGGACCATAGAACCCTCCGGGAAAACGAGTGAATGATCCAGATTTAAAGAAGCTCTTCCAAGGATTGATTCACTCTCATGGACAGTTTTCTGTTTTCTCTTTCGTGGACTTTACCAGGTCGCTATTTCAAATCATCAGTCACGTATAATTCATCAAAATGGCCTTCGCTCCCATTCAATCCGTGCTCTGTGCTCGCCGCTCTCGATCTCACACTCACGAATTTAAGTTTCTTGAGAAGTTTTTAAAAGACGCTTTCACGCTCGTATTCGTGCTCAGCATCCGCACCTGTCCGTGCGTTTTGTGACTTAGTTCAAACCTATTTGTCAAATGTGAGTTCTTTTGGAACCACAATCTTTTATGGTGGTTTTTTAATCCTTGATGAGGATGATCAGTGCTTCGTTCCAACTGATTTATTGATACATATATTTTTTTCCTCCTCGATATTTCTGGTAATTATCAGGCTTATGTTGTAAAGCTAACTACTTAACGAAGCTACGAACTGGCTAACAGGCTTGTAGTCCAAGACACTTTCTCATGACCTCTTCCACATGGAAGGTGAGGGTTCGATTCTCGCCAGGAGCGCGAGTGTTTGGTGTGGTAGTTGATGTCATTTGGGCTTGCCCCACCCGTATGCCAATTAGCGGTATCCCTTTCCCATCTCTTTAGGAATAGGGTAGACATCTATCGACTGGAAAAAAAAAAAAACGAAGCTACGAACTGGTCCATTGTAAAAGATGCGAACTTGAGACGCGTCGAAAAGAAGTCGCAAATCCTAGCCACTGGGTCAGTACTCCATGTGGTTTAGGTGTCCCAAAATTTCTCCCTTAATTATTACTAGTGGTTAATATCAAAATTGGGGTGTTATTCTTGAGTTTCCGTTGCATTAATCATATATAAGTCATTATGACAAATTCGAGTTTCATCATCAAGAAAGATTTGATTTCGAAAAGCAATTGTGAGTCCTAATTAGTACTCCCTCGTCTCTTATTTAGAGTCCAGTATTTCATTTTGAGCTGTCCCTTAATAAGTATCTATTTTGTAAAATTAGTGGGTAAAAGTTGGTGCATTATCTATTTTGTCCTTAAAAGTAGATTCCATTTTGAAAAGTTAGTGAGTAAAAGTGTAATGATGATGGGTAAGTAAGTAGGGAAAGTGAAGGAAAAAATTGATGTGAAAGGTATAATGATGATGTCTTTTTAATAAGTAGGAGTTACGAAGCAGGACACTTAAAAATGGATGGAGGGAGTACTAATTCTCTTGAATATTCGAGAAGCTAAAAATAAAGAGATGATTGTCTCTGGTATACCAAAGATTTTATGAAAATTCAAGAAACATTGGACTATATAGGATAGATTTATTACCATAATCACTAGAAAATGACCGAAAATACGCAATAAAATTAAAAGCCATGCACGAGGGTAATACTACAGAGCGTATTTTTACATGCATATTTTGAATGTTGAAATTGATACCTCTTCCATCCCGTAAAGTTAGTCCTTTACGAAATTATGTGCAATTTTCGTACTTATAAATAATGTACTCATCAAAATAATTTTTTTCGCAATATGGATCATTTTGATAGATCTCGAGATTTTTTGAACGGTACAAAAAAAATAATACATACTTTTTAAGTTTAAAGATTGCACGTAGTTTTGTAGTACCATGACCAACTTTATGGGACAGATGGAGTAATTCTTATGCAATCGATATGTAATTCGTGAGGTTTAAATATTTAATGATGTTCATGAGTACTCCTACAATTTGGGAAATTTAGCAATAATTCAACAACATTGTCCAAACACATTAGTGATCTCATTAGTAGGAGAAAAGTAAAATCCAGTGGATTAATAATTATACATTATTATAGAATCAAAAATTGAATCTTTGGCGGTGACTTCAATTACACTCCTCCTTAATTACAATCATGACAATTTTATTCTGTACAATCAAATCATAGGACACTTTTTTTTTTCCTTCGATCAAAAAATCATTTTATTTGAAAAGTCAAAAAAAATCATATGACTCCTTCATAAGTACTGCCGTTTTATTGGCTGTCAAGCCGGAATTTAATTGTGGGCTTAATTGATTAGAAGTAATTTTTTGTTATCTATCATATGACTCCTTCCAGAAATAATTTTTAAATTTTTTAACCAAGCTTTTAGCTGTTTCATCATTCCAAGTTTGTGAATGACATAAAGTAGAGTCCCTATTTTTCCCTTGGTGCTTATTGAAAAACCTATACTAATTTGGCGAAAAAAATACTTACTGTGAATATATTTTCATTTCTCTGTATCGATTAAAAAAATCTAATCGAGCTCTTTTGATTGGTGCAAAACCTTTACAAGTTGGCCACGGAAGCACACTTTTATCCCCCGCCCCACCTCCCCCAAATATAAGATTTTCAAAACGGGATCAGTAAAAGGGAAACGGAGGGAGTACGCGTTTTAAGATTAATTTTGGTTAGTTGTTATTTTCAAAATTAGGTTTCCAAACACATTTAGATATTGTGTTTGAAACTAAAACACTAATTGTTGTCATATTTAACTATAATCTTTTTGAGGGAAAAAATAATTAGACAAAAATAATTTTTCGGTATTCTCGCGATTGAAAACAAGTTCTTTCCTAAAGACGAATGTAGAGACCCGTATTAAATCTCAATTATCCGAATATTTTATCAATGCAAAATGTGGATTAAATGTGAAATTTGTGTTTATATGATATGGGGTCAATGTGATAAGATTGTTACTTGAGGGAGTGAAAGTGTGATTTGTGTGTGATCAAGTATATAAGGGGTGTGTGTGATGTAGGAGATCAAAAGTCTCCCGTCCCCCTCTCTCTCTCTCTCTCTCTCTCTCTCTCTCTCTATCTCCAAACTCCCCCCCCCCCCCACCAAAACTCAACCTCCAACCTCAAAACCCACATATCTCGACCTTCAATCCACTTCCTACGCGTGATTCGAGCCTTGGATCGCGTGGGTTTGATCTTGGCTTCACTCTTGGTGGATTTCGAAACTTGGAGAGCTAGGGTTTGCTCATTGATCTTGTGTTTGAAGCTTTTAACCATGAGGTAGGGATTTCTTGCTCACTCTATGTGATTATGAGTGAATTTATGCCTTGATCGTGCTTTAGACTGTTGGGTTTCGTTGTTGAATTTACCTTGAAATTCTGTGAAAATCGCTGCTCGTAATGCTTGGGTATCGATACAGCAAAAACTTGTATCAATACCCGTTGCTTATCAGGATTCCGGGCTATTGGGTTTCGTTGTTGAATTTACCTTGAAATTCTGTGAAAATCGCTGCTCGTAATGCTTGGGTATCGATACAGCAAAAACTTGTATCAATACCCGTTGCTTATCAGGATTCCAGAGGCATCAAAAATTTTCAAAATGTCCCTGTAGCGATACAACGTTTTGTTGTATCGATACCAGGGCCCTATGGGACAGTTTTGCCCACACTGCTCCCACTTCGATTGTTTTGACCCCTGATCATTTCTAACACCTCTTAAACGTCTTTAAACTATCTCTAAATTTGATTGCTCATCCTCCTATGACTTAGAGATCGTTCCCATTCCCTAGACACTCATTTAACGTAACCTTAGTATCGTTGTAGAAGGAAGATTTGCCATAAGGTTGTTTAGGAGTACTGTAGGCTATATGAGGCGTTGTGGTGAGTATGATGGGTAGATGTGAGTCTAGCTAGTGATCCGAAGGTAACATAGTAATTCGTGTCCTCATTATTCGTCTCGTTGATCTGTATAAATTCCTTTGGCGCTCGTTCCATGAGATCTAAGTATCGATACTAGCAGGTAGTATGTCATAGAGTTACTATGGGTTGATATGTTACGTAGGGTATCATGATATACGTAGGTGAAAGGCGTGTATTTTCCTATTAGTCAATGTTATGATATGATTGAATGTTTAGAATGCTTTGAATGGTGATTGATCAATCGACGCGTGGGTATGATGAGAATGGACACTACGGGTATCACCCCTCGGTGGTGAGATGATAAGGCTGGACACTACGGGTATCACCACTTGGTGGTGAGACGACTGGGATGGACACTACAGGTATCACTATTTGGTAAAACGACCGAAATGGTGAGATGACCGGACTGTAAATAAACGGGTATCACCATGGACATTCGGTGAGATGACCGGACCACGTGCGATACATACGAAAAATAGAGATTGATGACATATGGATTAATGTGTGATTATCGAGAAAAGGATACATGGTTGATTTTATCAAGATTATAAAGGAAAGGATTTTGGTTTTGGAAAGAGAAATCCTCCGGTATTCTTGTGCGAATCAACGGTCTCCGGTATTTGGGTACAAATCAATAGATTCTGGTATTTAAGCTCAAATCAACGAAGCTTGACTCATATTGGTTTTGTGATTCTCTACATCATTTGCAAACAAAGAAAATGAAGTTTTTATGGAAAGTTAAGAAAGATTGAGGCATTCGTATGAGGAGTAATGAAATGGTTGAGTATCTGTTGTAGATTTATTTAGATTGATGTGAGTTTTATTAATGCTTCTAGTTTGAGATGTGAATAGTTAGGAATACCGATAAGACGTCTAGAATACTGTGGTCGTGGTCCGCCAGTTCTCTGTAGTTAACCCATGTCCCTCATGATCGCTTATTGAAACTTATTCACTCTTGGTGCATACATCTTTGCATTTTTGCATACCTTGTGTAAAGATTTCTCTACTGGGCTAGTGTAGCTCAACCTATTATCATTTTCAGGTACATCTCAAGGTCATTGATATGGAGTGCATGTTTGACTTCATCATTTTAAAAGCTAACAAGGGGAAATTACTTGGCATCTTAGTAAAACTCTTTTGAAGATGTACTTGTAATTTCGATTATTAATATCATTTTGACTATGAAAGATTGTAAATTCTTAACCTCTCTTTCAGTACTAGTACAATGACAATTTGGGGACTTCAAGCCGGAGATGAAATCTTTGAACTTAACTTGTGATTATGAGAAAGAAATGTCTTTTGAGGTAATATTTGTATTACTGTGAGGATTTCATTTATCGAAAGATATTATTATTTATGTTAAAAATCGAGGACGTGACAACAAAGTTTATGAAATAAGTTTCAAAATTCGTCACTCAACATCATGTACTTTTAAGTTTTCAAATAAAAAACTAACCATTTCAAAAAATAAAAAATAAAAAAATAACCAAACAAGGCATGTGCACGACTCCTAATCGTCACTCAACATTGTATTTGAGGGGTATTAGGTAAATAACTCTGCATTCATTTCCTGTGGAGAAGCTGGTTTTTACACTTAGACTCACCCTACATACAGAAGCCAGTCAAAAATTGCTTGTTATTGCGCTAGGTCACTATTGTGCGAAAATCGAAAAAATAGACAACTAAAACAGATATGCGAAGCAAACCAAAATAACTGAACGAAACGTAAGAGAGGGTGAGCGAAAACAAACAAAAGAAGAGATAGACACACAGATTTACGTAGTTCGGCTTACTTTGGGATATAAACCTACTCCACGGGCAGTCAATCAATGGTTTTCACTAGAACAAAAGCAAACAGATGCTCAAAGAACTACAAAGAAGCAGTTTTGTAGAAACCCTTCTACCCAAATCTCACCAAAGCCAAAACAAAGGCAAAAATCTCTTAAATCCTAAATCAAAACCCCTATATTTGCTCTCATATCAATAAAGAGACCACATAACAAATATTTATAGCCAAAGAAAAGTGATCTATCAAAAGGAAACCTAATTGAGTAAGAAAACCCCCCCAAAAAACCCTAAAAACAAGTCTGTCTCGTGCACATTTCTCCGGACCAGACTGGACTAGCTTCGGATGAGAAATGCTGAGAGCTCGAAATCACAAGTTGTTCGCTCGTTTGGACTACCGAAACCTTGGTTCGGACTAGAGATGCTGCAAACCACCAAAACTTAAGACGAATGCTAGTCCAGGCTACCAAGACCTTGGTCTGGACTAGAGATGTTGGGAGGTTCAAAAACAAACCAAACACTTCAAATCTCCACCTTGGCGAGATATCTACACCAACCAATTGCCAAACGAAGCTAAAAACCAAATTCAAATTGAACTGCCACAAACCAAACTCTCCCCAAAAGCTCAAACCCAAAAGAGAGTCAAAGATGACGAATCAAATCCAAGGAAGCAATCAAGTCCTCAACGAACAACAATCACCAAACTGCAGATGAACCCAAAGCAAACCAAGCATCAGAACAACCCCAAACGAATTTATGAAGTTTCGAGCAATATTCAAAACCAAAGACAAAGTCGTGACAACTCCGAATTTTAAATTCTGATAGCCAAACCACAATCCAAAAGTAAATGAAAGAACCAAACGAACCAAACATAATCCAACCAAGAGCGAACCACGAGATGCAAACCAACCAAATTGTCTTCAAGGTTGCCCCAAAACAGAGCCCTAAGGCGCATGCACCCTGAAGGGTGCTCAAGCAAGTGCATGGCGGATTAAATCCAAACAATGTTTGAACTTAACCCCATACACCAAGATCTTCAAATCTGTAGTACCAAATATCCAATACCTATATCCCTACGTGCGAGAGGAATGAGATTAAAGAGTTAGAAGAGTAGGTGGAGGTAGAGATGTTATGTGAAGTTTTGATGATAAAATTGATACTTATGGCAATTCAAATTGCAAGAGGAATGAGATAAAAGAGTAGAGTAAAGAAGTAGCTACCTTGGTTGAAAAGGTGCGACATTTGCAACTTCCGACCAAAGGTATGAATTCTTTTAACTATGAAATTACATGCAATTTTTGTAAAGTTAGTCATCTACGAAATTACGTGCAATTTTCGTACTTATAAATAATGTACTTATCGAAATAATTTTTTTCGCAATATGGATCATTTTGATGGATCTCGATATCTTTTGAACGGTGCAAAAAAATAATACATATTTTTAAGTTTAAAGATTGCACATAGACATAGTTTTGTAATAGGACCAACTTTATGGGATAGAAGTATTCTTATGCAATGGGACGGAGGGATAATTCTTATGCAATCGATATGTAATTCGTGAGGGTTAAATATTTAATGATGTTCATGAGTACCCATACAATTAGTGAATTGGGAAATTTAGCAATAATTCAACAACATTGTCCAAACACATTAGTGATCTCATTAGTAGGAGAAAAGTATAATCCAGTGGATTAATAATTATACATTATTATAGAATCAAAAATTGAATCAATGGCGGTGACTTCAATTACACTCCTCCTTAATTACAATCATGGCAATTTTATTCTGTACAATCAAATCATAGGACACTTTTTTTTTTTCCTTCGATCAAAAAATCATTTTATTTGAAAAGTCAAAAAAATCATATGATCGACTCCTTCATAAGTACTGCCGTTTTATTGGCTGTCAAGCCGGCATTTAATTGTGGGCTTAATTGATAAGAAGTAATTTTTTTTTATCTATCATATGACTCCTTACAGAAATAATTTTTAAATTTTTTAACCAAGCTTTTAGCTGTTTCATCATTCCAAGTTTGTGAATGACATAAAGTAGAGTCCCCATTTTTCCTTTGGTGCTTATTGAAAAACGTATACTAATTTGGCGAAAAAAAATACTTACTGTGAATATATTTTCATTTCTCCGTATCGATTAAAAAAAATCTAATTGAGCCCTTTTGATTGGTGCAAAAACCTTTAAAAGTTGGCCACGGAAGCACACTTTTATTTTCCCCCCAAAAATATAAGATTTTCAAAATGGGACCAGTAAAAGGGAAATGAAGGGAGTACGCGTTTTAAGATTAATTCTGGTTAGTTGTTGTTTTCGAAATCAGGTTTCCAAACACATTTAGATATTGTGACGTTTGAAACTGAAACAATAATTGTTGTCATATTTAACTATAATCTTTTTGAGGGAAAAAATAGTTTGAAAATATCATTTTTCGATATTTTCGTGCAAACAAGTCCTTTCCTAAAGACAGTTTACGAAATAAGTTTCAAAATTCATCACTCAACACCATGTACTTTTATGTTTTCAAATAAAAAACTAACCATTTCAAAAAATAAAAAATAAAAAACTAACCAAACAAGACATGTGCACGACTCCTAATCGTCACTCAACATTGTATTTGAGGGGTATTACCGTATTAGGTAAATAACTCTACATTCATTTCTTGTGGAGAAGCTGATTTTTACACTACTTCCGTTTGTTTCGATGTAAAATATTTTACGTGAAAAAATATTTTACTGAAAAATATTTTACTTGCAAAAGAATTATGAAAAAGGAGCCCTGCTATTCGCACCCTGCAAGGAAAAACGTGTGTAGACACCCCGATCTGGGCTTCCAGATTAGTTTACTTACGATTTTTGATTCCCCGATGATGAAACGGATCAAGAACACCCCGGGAATGTCGAGTGTTTGAGCTTTGAGTGTTTGCAAAACCCTTGAACCTAACCTAGTCTTAAGTCACTTCCAAAAGCCAAAAAGATGTGTGCCGGCGCAATCATTGTGCGCTGGCGCATATCAATCGCTGCGCCGCGATGGTCAACCGAGCGTTGAATTAATTTGACCCTCGCGAGTTACAACTGTCCCCATCACCTTTATCAGCCTGGGAAAACTTAGCCACGTAGTAATCCCGGGCTGGCCTCCATTCTTTGGACCAGAGCTACCATTCCATTAATGGAATGTGCTAATCCTATAAATAGCCCATTTGTTCATCTTTCAAAGGGTTCAAGATTTTTGGTGAAAGACAAGAACATAGCTTGTTCTTCTTCTCCCATTTTCACACCACTTTCACACCTCAAACATCTCAACCACAACTCAAAGCTCAATACTTTTTCAAACTCAAAGACCAAAGGTATAGCTTACCTTGTATCTGCTCTCTGTTCTGATCCTAAAGCTAGCAAGGTTTCAAAAACCGTTCTAGTAGGAACCAGCGCGCGACGGTCCCACTCTCGCGCGCGACACTTCGTTGTTGTGTGCGATGGACCGCGTGGGGATTGGTGTCCTACTGTTTTATGCTTTACTTACATATAGCTTACTGCTTTCCTTAGAGCTTAAATTGCTAGAATTTCAATATTCATTTCCTGGATATCAACACAAATTCGTCCAGAACCCAGGATGAGCAAAACCAGACAGTGGAAAGTTGGCTCGAACCATCGCGCCGACCCTCGCGCGAGAAGATGGAGCGGAGCGCCGAGAACGGTGGCAACCATGCACGACTCCTATTTGGGATCGTCCCCAACTTCATGTTTAACATTGCCTTTATTTGAGGGTATATTTCCTTTTATTACCGTATTACAGGTAAATAACTTGGTTTGTCCTGGTGTACCGTCCTTCCAGATTCATTTCTTGTAGTAGCGTGCGCAGTTGGTCAGCATGCTGGTTTCTTCCTTTGCACGACACTCCAAGACAGACTTTCCGGTTCTGTTTCCCACGATGTATAAACCGCTATTTGCCATATGATCACATCCTGCAAAATTTTAAATAGCTGTTCCCCCTAATTGGCTAAAAATTGATTAATAAAAGAAGAATCGCAAAAAATGCCTTTTCAAAGTGCCTTAAAACCCTTCCTCTCGTAACTCGGCTCCCGAACCCATATGGTTATGACGGATGGAAATAGCGCGGCAGCTTCAAACACGAGACCTTCAAACCCGAGTGGCGACTATGTATTCTGAGCGCTCGAAATCCTTCTCCCATTTTAAAGGGCATGCTGCCCACAACGTGTTTGGGTTCATTCCGGGTCTCACAAAAATCTAGAAAAATATCTATAAATTTTTAAATGTTATTTTATGGGGCCCTGTAAAAAATCAGCCCAAACGGACATCGATAAGTATTACTTTTGGATTCGTAGGCTCAAACTGAACAGTTTTGCCCCTACGAATTCAAAAGTAATACTTACCGATGTCTGTTGGAGCTAATTTTTTATAGAACCCCATAAAATAATATTCAAAACTTTATGGATATATTTCTAGATTTTTATGGATCCTGAAATGGATCCAAACGCGTTTTTCCTTGCATGGTTTCGTGCAAATCTTTCTTTGCGATTAGAATTTCCGAGCAGGAAATAATCCACCATATATCTATTAATTAAGCTTGTGCATCAGTGCATGTGTATGTGCTTAGAATATAGAGAGGTTTAGGCTCCGTTTGTTTGGACGTAAAATATTTTCCAGTAAAATGTTTTACCTATTTTCAGGTGTTTGGTTGTGTAAAAAATGAGGAAAACATTTTACATGTAAAATATTTTCCATCAATTGGATGAAAAAAAAGTACTTTTTTTTCAATTTTCAAACTCAAATATAATGAAAATGAAAAATAATTTTTTAATTTTTTTTGCACCGAATAAAAGATTTCAATGAGATCTATCAAATAAGATCCATATTGGTAGGAAAATTATTTGCGTAAATATATGATTTTTGAGCTTGAAATTACCTTCATTTTATTTTCCGAAATGAACCCGGTGCCTTCTACTGCAATTCTCACTGCTCAGTTTCTTCGATCGTCAGTCCTAACTCACGTTTAATTCCAATAATCTCATATCTCTCCACCGTTTGATTTCTGAAAATATTTTCAAGTGCCAACCAAACACCGGAAAATAAAAGTTTGAAGTTTGTTTTCTGAAAAAATATTTTACATGGAAAATATATTACATTGTAAAACATTTTACATCAAAACAAACGGAGCCTTAGGTAAGAAAGAGGATCCAATTTAGAATTGACTAAGTGGGAAACACGTGAGAGAGAGAGAGAGAGCATTTGGGAGTTTCTGTTAGACATTAGCAGGACATAGGAATAAACTTGAGATCGGGATGGAATTGGAAAGCAATTTACCGAGATTTCTCCCGTGAGTTGTTTTTGGTGATTTGAGGAAAATGTTTTACGTGAAAAAAACATTTTACCTATCTTATAAGCAACCAAACACGGGAAATTAGGAAATTGTTTTACCGGAAAATATTTTCAGTTGAAACAAACGGAGCCTAAGACTCACCCTACATACAAAAGCTGGTAAAAAATCGCCTACTATTTCGCTAGGTCACTGTTATGCGAAAGCCGAATAAACAGACGGTTAATATGAATATTGAATCGAAGAACTTAAACAGGTGTGCGAAGCAAACCAAAATAACCGAACCAAACTTGAGAGAGGGTGAACGAAAACAAACAAAAGAAAAGATAGACACATAGATTTACGTAGTTCAGCTTACTTTGGGATATAAACCTACTCCACGGGCAGTCGATCAATGGTTTTCACTAGAACAAAGGCAAGCAGACGCTCAAAGAGCTACAAAGAAGAAGTTTTGTAGAAATCCTTCTACCCAAATCTCACCAAAGCCAAAACAAAGGCAAAAATCTCTTAAACCCTAAATCAAAACCCCTATATTTGCTCCCATATCAATAAAGAGGCCACATAACAAGTATTTATAGCCAAAGACAAGTGATCTATCAAAAGGAAACCTAATTGGGTAAGAAAACCCCTAAAAACAAGTCTGTCTCGCACACGTTTTTTCGGACCAGACCGAACTAGCTTCGGATGAGACATGCTGAGAGCTCGAAATCACAAGTTGATTGCTCGTTCGGACTACCGAAACCTTGGTCCAGACTGGAGATGCTGCAAACCACCAAAACTAAAGACGAATGCTAGTCTGGACTACCAAGACCTTGGTCCGGACTAAAGATGCTAGGAGGTCCAAAAATAAGCCAAATAACTTCAAATCTCCACCTTGGTGAGATATCAAAACCAACCAATTGCTAAATGAAGCTAAAACCAAATTCAAATTGAACTTCTACAAACCAAACTCTCCCCAAAAGCTCAAACCCAAAAAAGAGTCAAAGAGGATGAATCAAATCCAAGAAAGCAACCAAGTCCTCAACGAACAACAATCACCAAACTGCAAATGAACCCAAAGCAAACCAAGCATTGAAAAAATTCCAAACGAATTTCTGAAGTTTCGAGCAATCTTTAAAACCAAAGACAATGTTGTGACAACTCCAAATTTCAAATTCCAATAGCCAAACCACAATCCAAAACCAAACCAAATCCAACCAAGAGCGAACCACAAGATGCAAACCAACCAAATTGTCTTCAAGGCTGCCTCAAAACTGCGCCCTAAGACGCGTGCACCCTGAAGGGTGCTCAAGTAAGTGCAAGGTGGATTAAGTCCAACCACTGTTTGAACTTAACCCCATACACCAAGATCTTCAAATTTGTAGTACCAAATACCCAATACCAATATCCCTTCTCGCCGTTGAAACCCAAGTTAGTTTTCAGACGATCTATCTCTACCAGTAGCAAATACCCAAACAAATTTCTAAAATTAGAATCCAAAGGATAGATTCAATAGCAGTGAGAATGAAAATTGACTGACAAACCAGATTGATACATACCTTCCAGTGAATCAATATCCACAAAAGCAAACCCCCAACCAAATTCAAGTATGTAGTCCAATGAAGTGGTCGACTGCCATGGAACTTAACTCCAAGATGCTTCTCCAAAGCACAATTCTTACCAAAACGAACCCCAAATTACTTCCCCCAATCATCACAGCATTTGTTCACCAAAGCAGTAGTATCCAGAATAGATTCTCCAATATCCAAAACGCTAGGGGCTATCTACCCAACACTCTACTCTTTTTAAGAAAATAAAGGTTGCTGCGCCTAATGCCTTCCATCAGAACCAAATTGCCAAAACAAACCTTTAGAGCTCCACCCTTCAAAGTGATCACCTAACCTGTGGACTCTAAAGCACCTAGAGAGATGAGATTATATTCACGCCTAGTACATATCGAACATTATCCAAAGTCCAAACAAATCCATCATGCATAACCAAGCTGATTGTACTTACCTTCAAAGTCTTGCAAGTATGGCCAGTACCCACAAGAACATCACCTCCATCTAACTCCTTCAAGCTAGAGAATCATTCCCTATTGGGACACAGATGAAATCTACAACCAGAATCCAAAATCCATTCCACTCCCTCAAGTGGCTAACAGGCATGGGACTCACAAAAGCAGCTTCCAAATCATCACCCTCTTCAAAAGCATAATTGGAATTGGAGTCCTTTTTACGCCTTAAAACTCGACAATCCCTCTTCCAACAACTTTTTGTGTGACAGTAAGCACACTCATCTTTTGCGATATCTGTTGGATTTGCAAAAGGGGAAACTTTACTCGATTGGGGCCGAGTCTTATTCCCTACAACTAAACCTTGATTGGATGTGTTCTGATGGGTCTACTTATCTCTCAAATGATACTCGTAATTTTTTTGGATCAGCAAAAATAAAATTTCATCACTCATAACACGAAGTACAGAGCAACTAGGAACTTGGATACACCGGCCTGACCATCCAAGACCCTCTTCTCCTAACCACACGGAGGAACTGATTTGGGCCCAACAGGCTGAGCCTAAATCAGGAGGAAAACACCTAAAAGCCCAAAAGTTGGTAAGGAACCAACCCAAATACAAAAAACACCAAAAAGTGCAAAGCCCAACACCTAAAAACCTAGCCTAAGCCCAAACCCCCAAATCCAAACCCTAACAGAATGACCACACACAACTCCGGCCGCCGCCACCGCCCACCCTGCCGCACCTGCAAAAACCACAACTACAAACCGTCACTGATCAAACCATGAAGCACAACAGCAAGCCTCCAACCACCACCTCTTGTAGCCACCGTTGCCGCCTGGAGGATCCCAGGCGGTTTTGCATGCACGCTCCATCCACCAAAACAAACCAAATACAAAAAACACCAAAAAGTGCAAAGCCCAACACCTAATAACCTAGCCCAAGCCCAAGCCCAAACCCCCAAATCCAAACCCTAACAGAATGACCACACACAACTCCGGCCGCCGCCACCGCCCACCCCGCCGCACCTACAAAAACCACAACTACAAACCACCACTGATCAAACCATGAAGCACAACCGCAAGCCTCCAACTACCAACCCCCACCTCCTGTAGCCACCGTCGCCGCCTGGAGGATCCCAGGCGGTTTTGCATGCACGCTCCATGCACCAAAACAAACCAAGGCCATGTCGGTCAAAACAATCAAAAGCACGAGAGTGATGCAGTCGACAACAACGCCGGAAACCAGGCCGTTAATCACGAACGGACAACCCAAGAGATATCGCCCGTCGGAAATCCAAACGCCCAAAACCCTCCACCTAGACACTGCGCTCCACCACGCTGTTAGGCCTAAAAATCGAATCCACTAAGGATTCGGCGAGAGACATGGCGGACAGAAAGGGAGAGGAGCATGGAGGAAGAAAACACGACGGCAATCGAACACGGAAGAGAGGAGATCGAAACTATACAGAGGAGAAAGCAGGGAGGGGGAATGGGAGGATAGAGCCCGGGGGGAGGAGGGGAGAGGGCGCCTCCACCACCCTCCCCCCGGATAGAAAGGGAGAGGAGCATGGAGGAAGAAAACACGACAGCAATCGAACACGGAGGAAAGGAGATCGAAACTATACAGAGGAGAGAGCAGGGAGGGGGAATGGGAGGATAGAGCCCGGGGGGAGGAGGGGAGAGGGCACCTCCACCACCCTCCCTCCCCCCCCCAGGCGACAACGGCGGTAATGGAGAGGCTAGGGTCAGGAATTAGAGAGAGAGAGAGAGGGGCTGTGAGTACTTAGTACTCCTACTTGTTAGATTAATGATACTCGTAATTAGTCAAAGCATTCGACACATCATCAAACCATATAACAAAGTAGTTACAAGGTGATCATACGAATCAAGGAGGAAGCGAATTCAACAAAACCAAAGCCTTAAAGGCCATGCCACATTGCCAATACCAAAGTTGTTCATCCCATCAAAATTTTCAACTTCAAATTTGGTGTTCGAAACCAAAAACCTCACCGCGTAATCGGTGCCAGACCCGGTTGCTACCGATTTCATGGACGACTCCTTAGACAGCTTTGACTTGATTTTCATAAACCACCAAACCGAAAACCCAAAGAACTAAGCAGAACAAATTGAAGCCTAGCTCAAGAAACCTACGCTCTGGTACCAATTTGATGTTCGGAAGCCAAATAAAAAGGCGGTGATTATGAATATCAAATTGAAGAACTAAAATAGATGTGCGAAGCAAACCAAAATAACCAAATCAAACGTGAGAGAGGGTGAGAGAAATCAAACGAAAAGAGAGAGAGACACACACACACACCTGGTTTGGCTTACTTTGGCATATAAACCTACTCCACGGGTAGTTGATCAATGGCTTTCACTTGAACAAAGGCAAACATATGCTCAAAGAGTTATAAAGAAGTAGTTCTTTAGAAATCCTTCTACCCAAATCTCACCAAAGCCCAAACAAAGGCAAAGACAATTGGCCTATCAAAAGGAAACCTAATTGAGTAAGGAAATCCCCAAGAAACTCTAAAACTAACCAAGTCTTTCTCGTGCACGCTCGCTCGGACCAGACCAGACTATTTTCGGACGAGACATGTTGAGAGCCCAAAATCACAAGTTGTTCGCTAGTCCAGACTATCAAAACCTTGGTCCGGACTAGAGATGCTGCAAGCCACCAAAACTCAAGACTAACGCTAGTTCGGACTACCAAGACTTGGTTCCGAACTAGAGATGCTGGGAGGTCAAAAAACGAGCCAAACACTTCAGTCACGACCTCTATTGTTTTATCAAGTCTTGAAAAAAGTATTCACCTTATGAAAACAACAATCAATGTCTTAGGTTTCGATTTACATAATTAAAAAGATAATTTGGTGGGCTCATTTAATCCACGTTGGTTTGTCCATGTAAATGAGTGCTGAGCCCACCATCAATAGCAATTAATGCCATGATTATAACCCAAATCCATTTAACTAAATCGAAACTTCTTTAGTGGTTCTTTATTTTACCTTTCCCCCACAAAACAGGGAGCAAATTAAGAACTGGTGTACAATTTTCAGTGGAGTTCAAATCAAGATTTCAACCAGATGGGGACCCCATTACAAATTCTATAACAGATTCAATGCAGAAAACATGAGCATGACACGTTTTTTTTTATAACTCAGGTGTTCAGGTCAGCAAACATACACCTCAACTAATTCTGGGGGATCAATTCAACCGTCCACTCGTAAGAGTCCTAATTAAAAGCAGAGCAAAACTCTATATGGACTTGCCCAAAAAAAATTGATAACACTTGAGGAGTTTCAAAAATCTTAAGAGGGAGCAAACCCATAAGTTTCAGCTTTAACCACACTAGGCCAACCCCTTCGGATTAAATGACAATCACATTTTATATGGTGAAATTAATGTATGAGAGGCAAAATCAACCAACTTTACTTAATTTTTTTGACAGCACCAACTTTAATGGAATGACCAAAAAATTTCAGAGGTCGGTTCCAACATAGCAAGATTAAATATAAATAAAGACTTTGCTTCGAATTTTGAGTAAGCCAAATGAATTCTGTGGTCCTACCGAAGCTAACAAGAAAACCCACTTTTTTGATAGTACTTGTTTTTGTGGTTTAGAGGCATTGACTCTTTCTTTCGATTGACAAGTCTATCTGTTTTAACTTGCTACGGTTCCAGTTAATGGCCTTGTTCTCCTATGAGTTTTAGGATTTTTGGCGTTTTGTTCTTATTCAATTTTTTTTTTCGTATTCGGTAGTTTTGCGCCAAATTTTTGTGGTCTATTGATTCGTCTCGATGAACTTTTGCGGTTTTATCTTGGAGTATTTCCAAAGTTGTTTGGGTAAAAGTAATTTTTTTTTGGATTTTCTAATTCCTCTCGTCGAAACGAATCAATAGTCCACAAAAGTTTGGCGGAGAACTACCAAACACGAAATTTTTTAGAATAAGAACAAAATGCCAAAAAGCCCCTGGGAGAACAAGGCCAAAAAAGCAAAAAAAATAGTGATATCTTTTTCCAACAGATAAAAAATGACTTTTGCTATTTTTTGATATCAAAAAGTAACAATGGATAGACTTGAATTTTGTTAAAATTAAAGATCCGCCAAATTAAAGCTTTGGCAGCCAATATAGCAATGGGCGTGTTAGACTTGTCACACATCGCTCATCTAAATCACCCAAGCTTGGTTAATAAATTCTAGTGGCTACTTCACCTATTGCCAATTGATTTTAGGTTGGAACCCTCCAAGAAATCTAACGGGGCGGATTAGCCTTATAAATTGGTTGCCATTTTCCATCCAATAAATTGAATCTTAGATTTATGAAAGAAAAAAAAAAACATCCAAAGCTAAATTTACCAATTTTTATAAGAAAACTAAGAAGATTAGTAGATGTTCCAATACCCAGAAAAATATGACGATGCTAGGACTAATTATCATTTACATTCACCATCACAAACCCAAGATCGATCCGTACGTTTAGCATTTTAATTACGATTCCCTCTCGTTTTCCGCTTTTACCTTTGCTTTTCTATACGCTCCAAAAAAAAAAAAAAGGTTCTGAATTAGGACTCGGGGACGGTAAGCCCTACTGTGCTATCCTTCGTGCTACGCCCTTCTCAGTTTATCGATTTTTTCCGACAAATTTAGAAACAAAAACATTCCCTTAATTTGAATTGTATTTAAGGGGACCCTCCATCGTCAAGGGCAAAACCAATGAAAGGTTGGAACGCTGCTGGCCTCTTGTTTTTTTTTGGGTTGCTTTATTTTGGTTTTTACGAAACTTTGGATCCCTTATGAAAAAGGGGGATTCCTGGCTTCTAATAATACTTCATGATTTTCCATTCATCCAAACGTATCATTATTATGTGGACACAAATCGAAAGAAACTCCAGAGTAATTATTTGAATATTTATAACATTATTCACTTGTGAGACGTGTAAATGAAATAATGATAAGGCACTCGGTACTTGCTACGAATCCTTATTCACTTTTGTATATTCCGAACAAGCTTTCATACCAACCATATATACTGGATATATAATCGTACGTAATTATATTTGTTTGGTTTATGAGTTTTGAATTTCTTTTTAATGAGTGGAGAGAGATGGAGGAATTTATTGAGAACCGTGCAGAGAGTAAAAAATTCTTCTCGAAACTGTTCTTTCCATTTTCACATCTTTTCGTAGTCATGGTCCAATTTTTTATTGTAACTCAAACTGCATTCGGGATGAAATGGTTGGAAGGAACAACCAGCGCAATGATTCTTTTTGGGCGTGATCGTAGGTGTTCCCGCACGTTGTCAAATCACCTATTTCAAATGTGACTTGTAACACGGTTTTGATTAAGGATATAGTAATATTCTCTTCTGGAGTCCAACAAGAATAATTTGATTTGAGGATCCATTTTACTGGTCCCGGTGCGTATATTATTTTAAAACAAAAAATCTTAATCAAATGTCGATAGCCATCTAATTGAACAATCTCTCTTGAAAAGAATGAACCACTCAATTATTTTTCATAATTAAATGTGATTTGATTCGGTATATATACCTCTCGATATATTTCCAATAGACCCTCAAATTCGTTTAGATGATATAGCTCTCGATTTTATAAAATTTGTAAATTTGATCATCAAAATGAAGCCCGTGATGGGACGGAGTGAGTAGTTCTCTAACAATACAAAAAAGAAAACAAAAAATTACCCACAAAAAAAAAAAGAAAAAAGAAAATTGTACTAACATTTGTAAAAGAATGTTGGCAATATACAACAAACCAAAAGAAAAACAACAAAATATACTTTTCCCTGTATGAGGCCTGTTCCTGGTTCCTGTATTGATGAGTAGAAACTTCTGTAAAAGAATGTGAAAAACATACACAGTGATGTAACCTAGCTAGCAAGTAGGGTTCAGTCACAGCTAGCTAATCATCCTGCCTTGTCAAAGGCGCTCAAATCAAGTACACCTAGCTACATATCTACTATACCCCTCATGGGGACTGGAGATGAGTTGTAAAATTCAGGAATTTTGCTTGAAACCAATGGCAATGAACAGTTTAATTGATTGATTGAAAACCAAGTACTACTACTAGCTACTACTACTACATCACTCACAATGTTTTTGTTGGAATGACTCAATCTATGACCATACTACTACATACATGCACCTTATCGTCTTATGATGATCACCTACTAATCTTTCAATCAAATGATATGTGATAATTAGATTAGATACTAACCCATTTTGATTTAACCCATCAATGGGCATTCAATTGCTTCTTTGTAGTCAAGGTTTTTAAACACGGGCGGGCTGATTTCTTAGAATCAGTTCGTAAGAAAGTATTTTGTGAATTTTTTAGTCGCGATACGGATGACTTGTCTTTGATCAGACCAGAGAGAAAATTAGTTGAGACGTGCGTGAAGAGGATTAGTTGAGCTGTGTGTGCGCTGGTTCGGACAGTACTCTTTAGTACCATGGAAAAAAACAAAACGTGGGCAGATGCCTAATGCATATTGAAGATTTTGAACCTTTGTGAGCCATTGTTATCCAATATTATTATGTGCTACTGCAGTAATACCTCCAATTAATTAGCTAGGTTTGGAATATAAGTTGTTGCGTTATAGGTAGGCCTCCGATACCGTAAAAATTGTGTTCTTTTGAACCTTTTATTGTGTTAGATTTAAAACAAAAATACGAAAATAACATTAATTCAGTATAAAAAATTGTCATCCATATGTATTTACTATACTAGCAGATACATACGATTATTACTCATACGTATTTCAATACCTCTAACAAGAAATATTTTTAGTAGAGGAATAAAGGGAGGGGGGAAATGAAAAAAGAATTTCAAGAAGAGATGTGCCACAGAACCAATACGTTTACTTTCCAAATGATCCACGACTGCCATTATATTTCTATACGTATCAAATACGTATTTTATGAGGTATTTTCAATACTATAAAAGTAAACAAGGTTAATTATTACAAGGTATCCTGTATGAATATTCCTTCTAAAATAAAAAAGCGAGCTAGAGTTGTTTCTGTTTTCTTTTCTCAGCAAAAAGAAGTTCATTAATCTTTGAGATGAAATACAAAGATTAGACGGACTAAGGGCACAACAGCATACGCCACCCGAAATTATCCTGTATATTCCTTCTAAAATAAAAAAAGCGAGCTAGAGTTTCTATTTACTTTTCTCGTCAAAAGAAGTACGTTCATTAAACTTTAAAATGAAATACAAAGACCAACCAAACAGACTAAGAGCACAACGGCATAGGCCACCCGAGACCCGAAACAATAAGGATGTACAAAGTTTCTAATATCGCTAGAGAGTAAAGAGTTCCACGTATATTATGCCAAGATTACATGTACAAAATTTGTACACCTAGACAAAAAAGATAGTACCCCATCAGCAAAGCAAGCAAATTGACTACTAACAATTAGCAACAAAGAAGTTTGGATTTTATACCAAGTAAACCAACCAGTCCCATCCCACATATGGCTGTTCCATGAGGCCATGGAAATGAAACAACACATGATCATATAATATATATTTTCTTCATCACCAAAGCCCAAAAAATGAGTACCAATCAAAACCCATTTACACGAACCCATCACCATCATCATCAGCCCCTTCATATATTTTCCAAAAAAGTGTGAAGAAAATACCACTAAAATATGTCACCTTGATCATTCTGAGAGAGTGCTTCTCGAAATTGGGATCTCTTTTTTCTCAAGGTGATTTCCAGCTTTTTAACCCGATATCGTTGTGCTTCCTCGACGGGCCGGAGACCGGTATCGGTATACTCCTGGGCAAGAAGCCCAGGAACTGGCCTGAATTCTGAGACCTGGGATTCACGTTGAACATGACATTAGTGCTTCTTGAGCCATGGCATTGACCGAAAGCGAAGATGAACACCATCACCACCCAAAGAAGTTGAACTAGTGGTCTCTTGCAAATACCCATTTTCCAGAACTATGGGAGAGAGAGAGAGAGAGAGAGGTGGTGGTGGTGGTGGTGGAGTGGAAATACCGAATTAGTGGGTAGTTTGGGAGCGTTTTGAGGAGAAAAAGGCAAGGAAGAGCAGGAAACATGGACACTTGAATGGACAATTGGGTGTATTAGATTGAGGATTGTGTATTGTTTAGAGAGAGAGAGAAAGGGAGGGAGAGAGGACTTATTAAAGTAATCGGATGCTTCTTAAAGTGGTAGTGTTGGAAGCAGAAAGTTGGAAAGTTTGAAAAAGCATTTGTTTTGAAATGGGACTTTTACGGGTTAGAGGCTTTAGAGAGTAATAAAAGGAACAGTGATAGGAGTACTAGAAACATTACAAGAGTAAAAAATTTAAGAGATTTTCAATTTTCACTTTGTCAAATGACGAGAAAAGAAAGCGGAGGAAGTGGACAGGGAAAAAAATAGTAGTAGTAGGAGTAACGAGTAGGGAACCGGGTCCGGTGGTCAATATCCGAGACTTACGCGTTTGTTTTTTCTAAGATCTTAGATTAAAAATTTCTCATGTACTCCTTGAGCGCCAGTCCACTCGGAGAAAATACATAGAGCTTTGGTCCGATTTTAATAGAGCTCCCCGCAAATGAACGATAAAATTGGACCTAAGATTAGTGGAGATGCGCACGACTCGGAGTTATATATAACAAAAATAACAGAGGAGGCAGGATTCTCTGTGCTGAAAACCCATGTTTCTTTGTGGCGAGGAGTTTTCCAACTGTTAGATTTAAATCCAACGATTGAAAAGCTCATCGGCATAGAGACACAGGAGAATTTGTGCGTGGGGGGTTATCGTGACAGAAGAGATTGGGGGGTGTTATGATGTATGACATCTTATAAAGGTTAGGTGGGTGTTTGGTCCCATTTCATATTAATGGCCAACTAAGGAATTGGCACTGTTTGTTTTCGACCCCCATAACAGGATAACTTGTCCCCCCCTCCTTTCTACAGTTCTCTTTTTGTGTTGTTTGATTTGATCCTCTCTCTCTCTCTCTCTCTCTCTCTCTCACTTTTCCCATTCTCTATTAGAGTAATCTCTAACCTTTCACCCTTGGAGTTTTAGTTTATTCTCACTCTGTCTGTTGAACTTTTAACTTTTTCAATCTGGTACTCAACTTTTATTATATTTTGTTTCATGCAACTAACAGGCGTTTGATAAAATTTAAGCAAGCCGCACGTACCTCTGGTAACATACTTATGGGTTACACCGCCTCTCTAGCATTATCTGAAAATGAAGAACCAAAAACATAAAAGGCGTGTTCGTAAAATTGTAAAACCCTCAAAACCATGAAACAGTAAAACGCGCATCCTTAATTAGTTTCAAGCTCCAGCAACAATTACCTACAACCAGGAACATTGCTTAATCAATTTTGATCATTGCATCCAGGTCCACCTCTGAGATTGTACTTGTCGATAAGAGCCATCTCATAGGGCCTAAAGCTCGACTGCTACACTTGAAGTCTTTTCCATTCGAGGGATTAATTATATGTCCCTATCGATGATATATATATCTGGTCCCATAGCAACCACTGCTACTCTTTGATGTCTCATTCGTAATGAGCTTGAAATCTTTCAAGGCTAGAGAAGTCTAGACAATATGTTTACAAGAAGGCATGATAGATTTGGATTACTCACCGGCCATTAATACCATTCAATACTTTGACAATATGTATCATCGATATAGAATTGATTTAGGGAATTGAAGAGTCTAGCTAATTAATTGTTTCTATATTGTCACTATTCAAAGGTAGTATAGAAGGCCATCATTGTTTCACCTATATATATTGTAGATCCAAACACATGAACATAATTTGAGAGTCAAATACATTGGCCAACTATTGGTTAATTTGAGCTTATAACCAACAAATATTAGCCTATTTTTCTAACAAACCAATTACATGGCGCCGAGAGTTTTTCTTGTTCTTTTTGCATTTTAAGCCCTTAAATACTTAATTATTTTAACTAGCTATTTCTTGAAAAACGAGTTTTACTTTTCTCACTTTTTCCTTTGTTTAAGTGCCACGTGTTGCTTCGCAATTGCCTATTGGACCACATTGACAATAACATATCGTGCTTATAATTAAGTAGTATTACACATGAAAAAACATATAGATTAATGGCTCAATTGGAAATAGTTTGGTCGTACTTTGGACCCAAGAGTGTAATTTAACCTATCTAAGTAAAATACAGTACTCCACTAGCATAGTAGACAGAGTGATGGTCAGTAAGTCGTACGAAACGAAGAACACACATAGGAGAACAAAGACTTTTTATTAGATTTGCTTTCTTACTGTTCGTGCAGATTTTTGGCAGAATCCCTTTGGATTTTGGTTGAGGGAAAATAGGCGATCGAGATATGGGGACCTTCATTATTACTCATGGTCATGTCCAATGTCCAACAACTCCTCCTTTTTATAACAATGAATCAATAGAAATTGAAAATTACTTTCGGAATTAATTTTGATACTCTCCAAATTGATTTTTTGGCATTCCCTCTTTGGAGTGTGATTAATAATTTGAAAAGTGCCAAAATCACTTTTCATTACTTTACTTGTTTTTCTCTTTTGCTAAACGAAAATTCTAACTTCACATCCATTCACACACCCCCACTCACAATAAAGGTGGGACCCACACATACTGAATGTATAGTGTGTGCGGGCTCTACTCCTATTATGAGTGGGAATGTGTAAATGGGTGTGTTTTTGGACGCGAAAGTAGAATGATTATATTGTTTGCTATATATACACACAAAAAGATAGTACATGTACACGTTTAAAGAGAAAAAGAGTTGGTGCATGCATATATAGGCTTTCCTAATCTTGCAACTAGTTTACAAGGGAACATGTACTGAAAAGCTCACATGGACCTATAAGTACCTTTTCATATTGAAGAATGAAGGGTCTTCTAACCTAAAAAAAGTTTTAAATTTTTTTTTTTTGACACGTACATATTTGACACAAATGCGGCAAAATTAATTAAGCCGTTGAATGTGTGTGGATTTCATGTGCATAGTTTGGAACTTTGTACATTGGGGGTAACTTCTCATATGGTGAGGTTCATCTAACATAAAAAAAAGTTTGTGAAAAATGGTTCGGACTCATACGTTTAAACTCAGATAAGGGCTACTTGATTTGTGTGAATCTCATGTGCGTTGTGTGGAATTCACGGGTATCGGATCGCTCCAGGCACATCCTTGTCAACATCTAAATTAATTCGGGACGTTTGTGTTTGAACAACTGTGTCTGTAGCATTGCTCAAAATCTACTCCATTTGTCTCGAAGTGTCTGGTCTCTTTTCACTTTTTTAGAACCCGCAAAGAATTGTAGATATGTTTTACTTTATAACATTTCTTATATTCCTGTGTAATATGGAACTTGTTTGACATATCTTAATTAATTTTATGAAATAAATTAAAGTTTTCAAAAAAAAAATATTAAAGAGTATGACGTATAGGTAATTTTTTAAGTGGCACGACTGTCCAAAAGGGACGAGCAATTTGAAACAGGGTATCCCAATAAAGGATGAAAAAAATGGTGAATAGAAATATTTCTTTTGCTATAAAAAAAAATGAGAAATAATAGTGCTCAATAAGATACTCTCGTTTAAAACGAAAAGACTAATGCCATTAGCTCTGGTAACTCGGTTTTATTCAATAAATTATTGCTGCGAAATTCTGGTTATCTTCTTTGTGAGACTACATTATATTGAAACGTGTTAATGCTTTTAAAAATTCTCGTTATCTTCCAACCAGAATTCTTAATTTATTTCTATCTTTATTCAAAAAATATTGAATTTTATCAAAAAATTTTACTATTCTGATTACTCTCGTCGAGTTGAACTAATGATTTACAAAAAAAATTAAATAAAAACAAAAAAAATATGCCAACTAAGAAATACGTACTAATTGGCTTATTTTTTTTTGTCCTTATTCAAATTTTGTTCGTATTTGTTAGTTTTCCGTCAATTTTTTGGGGATTATTGCATCGTCATGACAAGAGGAATCTAAAAAGTAAAAAATTACGATCAAAACCTAATTTTTTTAATATAGACAAAAATAAGCCAATTTTTTCTTCTTTATTCAAAAAAAATTAGATTTCGATCATAATTTTTTACTTTTTAAATTTCTGTCGTGATGACGATGCAATAATCCCTAAAAAATTGACGAAAAACTAACCAATATGAAATTTTATTGAATAAGAATAAAAAAAAACCAATTAGCTTATTTAGCCGAACGTGATGATAATGTAAAAGTTAAAAATCTTGATTTTTCATCAGTCATATGTTTCCACTTGCTTGATAGATACACTGACAGCTTGACAGTTGAGTCTAACTTCACTCAAATTAAATGCATTACTTTTAGTTCAACTTCCTGCACCAATTTTCTACTACTCCTACTACCTACTACTCAAGATTTTTTTTGAACAGAACTACTCTAGATTTCAAAGTCTATCTTTTGAATGTTTTCCCCCTACAATTGCCGGATTCGACGGTTAACTATTGCCGGGTTTAACGTCCGGTTAACCGTTGAACTTAACAATTGTAGGTCAAATATATTTATTGTTCTTCCAAAAACAAAAAAACGTTCAACAGGGAGCTATAGATCGAATAGTATTGTTTAATAATTACTTGTAAGATGAATGAACAAACTTATTTATCTAAAATAATACCAACAATGCTACCACCATGCGCACACATACTCACAATAGGGGTGGGCCCCACACACACTGCACACCTCCAGTTTGTGTAGGGCTCATACCTAGTGTGAGTGCGTGTATGTGTAAGTGTTAGTGTGTTTTTGTGTGTGGTCTTATACTTATTGATAAAAATATATCTAAGTGGATGGGTGCGGCCTTGATCAGTTGCCAGATGTGGAGTTTGATTTGTTCATTGTCATTTAAAGAATGCGACAATTTAGATGGAGATAAGTGGTTGGGCTTGTGGTCAAGAAACTTTGGGAGTTACACGATCATAGATTGCACAATTTGGAGGATTAATATTGTTATTATCCATATATAATTATAATTTTTTTTGGATGTCGTGACATTCAATGCTCAAATAAAAAGTCAAACTGCAGCTATGTGCATCAACTCCCATTGCTAATAACGCAACCCGTAGGTTAAAATTCTGGCTTCATCCATGGTGAGAATATCTTTGATTTTATTGGTGGAGCGGGTATATAGTGTTCATCGGATTAGTGGTGTTGAAGTACATATTGGTATACCTTTGAAATAAAACAAATAACTATCTTAAATTTTGGGTGAAGAATGAAGTTTTGTATAGAAATCAATGAACATTTGAAACATAGAGAGAGATAGAAAGAAGAAAAAAAACACATCTGGCTAAAGTGGTGATATACTCTAAAAGTAGTTTTTGATTGAAAGTTGTGTCTTGAAAATTTAAAGGGAAAATTTCAAAAAAAGCCCCTGAACTTTCAAGAATTTTACAAAAAAACACCTGAATTTTAACCAATGACAAAAAGACACATGAACTTACCATTCTAATAACAAAAAAGACTCCGTCATCCAATTCTGTCAATTTGTAATGGATGGAGCTAACGGAAGGCGTTAACCTTCCTTCTTTTTTTACTTTTTACTTCAAAAAATTAATTACTTTTAACTTTTTTAATTAATAAATAAATATACAATAAAATTCTTTTTTTCCTTACTATTTGTCAAAAATTATTTTAACCCCATTTTTTTACTATTTACAAAAATAACCCCTTTTTTTTCTTTCAAATTTTACCTTTCCCTCTCTCTCTCTCTCTCTCCCTCTTTTTTTTTTTTCTAGAAATTCAACCCAACACCACCAATCAACTCCACAATTAGCCCCAATTTCAGAATTTTGAAACTACTTTTTTTTGGGGAGATGATTTTCACACTCCCCTTTTTGATAACTACACTCCCTTTTTTTCTTTTAGCAAAAAAAAATTCATACACTTTCAATACTAAAAAACAAAAAAAAAGAGTGTGCTATCAAAAAGGAGAGTGTGAAAATCACTCCCTTTTTTTAACCTTCATTTTATTTTTTTACTTTTAAAAATTACTTTTAACTCTTTCTTTTTTAGTAATGAATAAATATGCAATAAAAACTTTTTCTTACTATTTTTTAAAAATTACTTTCACCACCGTTTTTTAACTATTTACGAAATTGGGGCTAGGACTTTGGCGGTTGGTTGTATGGGGTTGAATTTGAATTTCTAAAAAAAAAGAAGGGGGCGGGGGGAGAGGTAGAGAGAGAATTTGAAAGTAAAAAAAAGGGAGGGTTAAAGTTATTTTAGTAAATAGTAAAGAGGAGGATGGGGGTGTTTGGTTGGGGTTATGGCTCTCGACATCCGCTTTCCTTCTGATCGTTTGTGGGTACCGAATTAGTGGCTACTCGGTGGTAATTTTCGAGGGCTTTCAGTTGGCAACGAGGGCGGCAACGGTAAAGATCTCTGGTCTCTTTTCGTCTCTCTCTTTCTCCCTCTCTTTTTTTCGACCCCTTAGTTTGTTGGTATGTGTGCATCCGACTGCTGGTTACCCTCTGTTTCTCCTGTTCTCATTCGTCAAGCTGCTTGTTTTGCTTTCCCCTTCGTTTTTCTGCTGGGTTCTACGGAGTGTGCCTAACGGCTTGGGTGGGCATGCGGTGGTGTTGATGGATGGCGTTGTGCGTCCGCCATATCACTGTTGGGTGGTTTGGATCTTGCTTAACGGTTGTGATGCTTCTGCGACAATGGACGAGGGTGACAGATCTGTCTATTTCCATGGGTTTACTGGTGGTGGTATGGTGGAGCGTGGTGATAGGGATCGATTTGGATGGTGGTTGCTGTCTGTTACAGCAGGTGGCAGCGGGTGGGGTGGCTGGATGTGCACAGATGAGTGAGTCAGGTTTAGGGTTTTCTTGATATTGCGCTTTATTGTTTAGATCTGGGTGTTTTGGCCCATTTGGGGTTGTGCTTGTATTGTTTTATTTGAGTTTCTAGGCCTTCTGTTGTACTGGGCTTTGTCCCTCTGAGGTTGGGTTTGTCCAATTTGACTGTATTTGTCCAACTCTTTGTTGGATTCCCCTCCCCTTTCTCCTTAATAAAATGTTACTTTTGCCTATAAAAAAACAGTAAAAAAATGAGGTTAAATTAATTTTTGATAAATAGTAAGAAAAAAAAGAACTTTATTGCCTATTTATTTACTACTAAAAAAAGACAGAGTTAAAAGTAATTTTTATTAGTAAAAAGTAAAAAAAAAAAAAAGGGGGGTTGGTTTACGCCTTCCGTTAACTCCATCTATTACAAATTGACAGAATTGGATGGCGGGGGCCTTTTTGTTAACGGTATGTTAAGTTCAGGTGCCTTTTTGTCATTAATTAAAGTCCAGGTGTTTTTTTGTAAAATTTCTGAAAGTTTAGGGGCTTTTTTGAAATTTTCCCATATGCAAAATGTAGACTGGGTTGGAGTTGCTCTTGGAACATCTACCTCTCGTGGTTCAATTGAAAAGTACCATCCTGTCTTGGATCTGTTTGCTTCAAAGTTCCTATTTTTTGCGTTAATAAAAGTTCTATTGTTTGATTATAAAAAAAATTCCTATTTTATAACCTTGTAATTTATAAGTGAAATTAAGAACTTAAAAAAAAAAAAAACTTTTGCCTACATGTTGCTTA
The DNA here is from genome assembly GCA_018127125.1 of Rhododendron griersonianum. Classification (NCBI taxonomy): domain Eukaryota; kingdom Viridiplantae; phylum Streptophyta; class Magnoliopsida; order Ericales; family Ericaceae; genus Rhododendron; species Rhododendron griersonianum. The sequence goes on along the minus strand of CM030797.1, from coordinate 34,222,445 downwards.
CTTGCTTGTTACTCCCTCCATCCCTGTTTACTTATCCTATTTTGATAATCGTTCTTGTGGCAAAGTTTCAATAATTATCAATAATAGATATCAACCAATGTTGTAGACAATTTTCAAAATAAAATAAGTAGGTTAAACATTACACATATCTTTTATATATGTCCTGAGAAAAGAAAGAAAAACATCTAAAGGAATTATTAATAAAGGAATCCTAATTTATAAAATACAATTTTTTGGTTTTTCTACCTCTTTACATGCCATGTGATACTAGGTTGGGTCATGATAATTGTTGCGGGCCCTCAGGAGTCGTAGTCCCTACATGAATAAACAAGCAATGAGAACACAACAAATAAAAATAATCTCAAAGGGTTGATCTGATGGTTAGGATTGATCTGATGGTTAAGGTTCTAGATATACCTGCCGAGCGGCACCCTGCCGAGCGGGGTGCCAAGCGGCCAATCCGGCCGTTCATCTCGGAATCAACGGTCCGGATCGAAAAATCTTTTTCCTTTTCCTTTTCTTTTTTTTTAAATCCGTTCGGTGGTTAAGGTTCTAGATATAACAGTATGCTTCCTAAGTTTCAATTGGATCATCAAGCCAACCCTCTTGGAGTTTGATGGGATCGGCTTCTTAGAAATTTATCCAGCCACCTTTAAGTTATAAAAGAAACTACAATTCTTGGGTGATCATATTTTAAGTATCGTTTGCTATGTCACCTATATACTTGATAGGAAATGAATGTCTCATTTGTCATGTACTCCAGTAAATACATTCTACTAATGCATTAGTGATACTTCTCATGATAATCAAAATGTAACCGTCAAATGTGGTTATCATTGCTTCTTTTTTTTAAAAATGACTTTATCATAGCCTATCCTAGTTTTTAAAAGTGCTAAAAGTACCAAAAATAATAAAATAGCTTTTTTTTCTTTGTATTTTGTGAAGGAAAAAAAAAACTCATTTAGTACTTTTTGAAAATTAGGCCTTATTCGCAGAGAAAATACCAACAGCAAAGAAAATACTACTAACAACAAAACAAAGGCAAAAGCAAGAAAGAGAAGAGGAAAATCACAAAAAGATGGGGTTAGGCGCACGAGGGGTGGGACCGGCCGGGCCCAGGTCATGATAAATAATGAGGCATGTATTGTGGTACATAGAATGATAGAATAAACGCCGAAAAACTCACTTTCAAAACAACCTGCTACACACATATAATTTGTACATAGATTTTATTATGAGGTCCATCATAGGTCCCATACAAATAATTCGAGGGTCCTCGCAAAAAATAGCTCAATACGATACCTATAGATGATCCAATCGTCTAACTTTTCATTATCCTCAAATCTGAATGAAAAGTTAGATGATTGGATCGAGCATTTATAAATATTAGATTGAGCTAATTTTTGCGTGGACCATTAAAAAAAATATTTTACATTTAATGAACGGCTCGAATCATTTGTATGGGATCCGTGGTGGATCCCACAACAAAATCTATGCACTAGTAGTATGTGTGAACATATTTTCGGCTTTCAAAATAGAGTTGCTTCTTTATTTAGGGAAAAAAAAAAACTAGTTGAGCAACTTGGTTTTTGTTAGATTTCTTGGAGGGTTCCAACCTAAAATCAATTGGCAATAGGTGGAGTAGCCTCTAGAATTTATTAACCAAGCTTGGGTGACTTAGATGAGCGATGTGGGACAAGTCTAACACTCCCCCTCACGTGCAGCTCGGATGCACGTGGAGGTGACAGATTAGGAGCTGAGTACTGACTGACTCGAGCGACAGAGATGACAGAAACTTTCCCTCACCTCTGACCTAGCTCTGATACCATGTTAGATTTCTTGGAGGGTTCCAGCCTAAAACTAATTGGCAATAGGTGAAGTAGCCTCTAGAATTTATTAACCAAGCTTGGGTGACTTAGATGAGCGATGTGGGACAAGTCTAACAATTTTGTTCGACTATTGACCCAGAGTACGTTAAAAAAATATAAATCAACTCAGTTTAATCTTGAATTTAAGTAATTTTGTATCTTTTAAAAGCTTTTTCTTAACTTTTTCATCAGATTTTATCAAATACAAACATACGAGTGTCATAAATACCAAAAAAAATTAAAATTAAAACTAATGTATCATAAAGTAGCAAGGAATATATAAAGGTTTTTTTTTTCACGGAAGAATATATAAACTCGATGAGTGAATTTAGGGAATTGTTTCCCTCCTCTCTGTAGTGGACCGAATCATACAGCTCGGATCACCGACCACACCAAACCATGCTCCTCGGGCACGGGCTCACACTGCTTCACCAAGATGTCTTGTAGATCGGGCGTGTGTCACTCGGTTAGAGGGATCGCTCGGATGTCATTTTTGAGACTCCTCTGGTGTTCACAGTTTGGGATTTTGACGAAGTCGTTCGGGAACAACTGACTTGATGAATCCATCAGTTCCAGCTCATGTGATCCAAAGGGGAAGTTTCTCCGGGTGCACCTACCCGTTTAGCCATGTGCGTCATCATGATGTAGGCTGAGACGGTTACAGCAAGTATGTCATCATTAAGGCCAGCTGAGGCCATGTGCACCGTAACTGTCTTATTCGATGTGTCATATGTGATGTCACCCGAGGCATTTACCGAGCATATCTTCCATGCTCTTGCTTGGTAAGCAAGTCAAGCAAGTTCTATATAAGGAGGGAAACCCTAATGAGGTACGTCGTTTCTTCCTACTAATGAAACCTCTACGGCCTTCTTCTTTCTAGACTAATTAACTTGATCATTGGAGGGTCGAAGGGCTGGACTTAGTCCTAACAACTTCTTGCAGGTCGCTTGGAGGAAGGCGGACGGAGCACCTGAGAGCAAACCAGAGGATCACCCTAAACCCTACCGATCAAAATCTGACCACCACACCCTCTATTTGACCCTCCTAAATGGGATATCTTGCTCCATCCGATCCCATCTTCAAAACCAAAATCAAAAGGCTCCACCGGAAAATAATGCACTTAAACTTTACCAAATAAACTTAACACTTTTCTCACGAATATATCCAGATACAAGCAATGAGAAAACAATAAACCCAAAAGAAGAAAATTAGAAGCAAAAGAATGGTGGAGAAAAATCGCTTTGACCACATTCGTTTTGAGGTTTTGAATTTTAGATTCTAATAATTATCTTATTTCTCTCCAATTATCATTCTCATTTTTCTCTCTATCTCCCTCCAATCATTATTCATATTTTCAATAATTACTTCATTTCTCTCTAATGAGCCAAACTAGGCACAGGGGATGAGCACCAGTCAACAGAAATAATAAAGGCACACGAGGGGATGCGCACCAGTCAACAGAAATAATAAAGGCCAAAAAACCTCACAGCCTGGTTTTGTTTGACTAACTACTGACCCAAAGTACTACGTACACCCACCGGCCACCCCTATCTCCTAATCCTCGACTTTACCAATCACACAGGAGTACTGTCCAGTCGAAAAGTGGGTCCATTTTTTCTGGTAGTGAGATCAATCAAATTGGTTTTGGTGGAAGAACAACAGAGTTGATTGTTACTTTGATCCGATCCTTCCTTTAGCTGAAAGCCTGAAAGGGAGTGGATAATAGTGCATACTCCCCGTTACAAAATGTTTGTCCGATCTTCGTAATGAGAATTTAAAAATAATACTACACTTTTTTTAAGAAAAATTCTGTTAAATCAAAACATAACCATAGTGCGGAAGCGGGTGGTTCGGGTTACCTTGCGAACTTTAACCGAACCGGACCTTGATGTGGATGGATTACGAACTCTCGATCACGTACCAAAATAGCGACAAATTCCTGCGATGAAGTGATACTACGAGGATCGAGTATCACCCTCTATTCCACGGTGCAAAAGCTCGGATTGCTCTTTAATGGCAGAGAGAGAGAGAATCATCGAAGAGAGAGAGAGTTTCCCAGAACTCTATTCTTTTTTGTATATACCTCTGATGTATATTATTGTATATCTCTTTATGAACATCCTGCAGGAAAATAAATAAAGAGAGAGCATCCTAGATGCTTTAGAAGTTTTCTAATCCTAAGAGATTAGAATTACTTCAACTTCTCCTATCTTATCTCCATGTTAAGATAGGACTCTCTAATATATGGGTCACCGGGTCATGCCCACATGGGCGAACCGATTTGGTCCCAGACCGGCCCAAATTTCAACATCTCCCACTCGTCCATGCATGGGCATGACAAGTTGTATCAATCTCTCTTCCATCTACCCAACTAAGAAGCAAACTCATACGCGCTAATGAACCGTGCGATCGCTGGAGCACCTGCAAGTGGGAGCTCTACACTAGAAGCTCTGTAAAAGCCAGCATAGAGACATCAACCCATAAGAGTGTCTATGTACCCTGAATCCATTTAGTTACACCGGACCAAGCATCTTTAATCCTTCCAAAAAGCATGCTTGACCCCCCAACATCATGCACTCTATATTCACACCCGATTCGCGTCCCAATAGAGCGACCTGAGTTGTCGACAGTGAATATATTGCAAGGGTGTACTACTAAATGATCCTCTTTTCGCCCTCATGCCACTTCATTTTAACCTCGCTGCTTTCCCAGACATGCTCCATGGGACCCTGACATTTCGTGGTCTTAGGTAGTCAAGCTAGAGTAGCAACACAAAGTCTCTACTACATGACATAGTCAAAAATCAAAGAGCACCTTTAATATATATACAGTCACCTTATCTAAATGACTACTCAGACTCACACAGTGAGGAAACAAGGATCCATTCACTCACCTCTAAAATAAATGACCGCCAAGCACATGTAGTATGAATACATGCTACGGTGGAGTTACTTTTCCAAAAAGCGACGTCATACTCCCAAACACCATACAGACCTTAGTCTAGTCGCTACCTAGCGCCCAACCTGAGTTCTCAGATAGCAAGCCATCATGTCGCTATATGAGTCCTCACATCTGGCTAACAAAGACAGGTTAATCTCAAGATAGGGGGAACTATCCGAAATTGGTCTCTTGCTAATAGACCTTATCTTGGTTCCAACCAAGGCGACACATGGTGGGTATGTCTGATTCTACTTATCAGACTATATCACAGGTCCAACCTGTATATCTTACTACCCATCCGTCTCAGCTTCGCTCGCTATCTCAAGCGCCGAAGGCGATTGCTCATGTGAGTGAGCCAATCTAACCTGCTGACATCAATCTTTAAATTCTATATGTATTGTTCAATAAACAATTATCCAAATTGCAACAATAATAAGCTAATATTAAGTGCACAAATGGCATAAATATCCCATAAATCTGAAAGAAGTGATTACTAAAATTAATAAATAAAACACATCTATCATCATCCACGCAGTCCTAAAGCCTTATCATAAGTCTCAAAAGCCCTACTAGCAATGGGCTTAGACAAAGGGCATACAATTATGCGACTCGTAGCAATGTGTTTTATAATCACTTTCTTTTTGCGCAACAATATCTTTGACCCAACAAGGCATAGATTCACACTTTGGAAGCAAAACATGAAATTAGCAGTCCATCAGAGATATCCTAATATCCTCTCGACTACTTGCCAATGATCATGACCAAGATTGGACCAAACACTATTTATAAGCTGCCAACGATACTTGAATAGGGCACGTGGGCCATCAGTTCCAATTCTTTAGGAGTTTTAGGTTCCATGTTAAGCCTAAGTCTCTCCTTTAACTATAGAAGTGTCTATGAGTTTGCAGCTTTGTCTCTGGAATAGTTCTAAAAAACATTCTTAAAGAAAGAATATTCCTAGAAGGACCCCTTAAGATCTCAACTCTGAGCACATAGCTTGCTTTGCCCATTCCTTCATCCCATAGGTGAAGGAAAACCACAACTTTGTGGTGACAACATCTCTTAGTCATTCCAACCACCTAAAAATTAATGTCATCAACATAGAATGACAATATCAAGAAACTATTTTTGGACCGTCTCATATGCACGCAATGGCCTTCATTGATCATCGTAAACCCAAATGGCTCGATGAAATCTCAGGTACCACTGCCTGAATGATTGTTTTAGGCCATAGATAGACCGTTGGAGCTTAATTGCAAACTCTGCGCTCCTAGCCTATTGCCTTAACGTCCATCTAAAATAGTTCTAAGGCTAGAGTAACTTCAACACTAGACGAGTCTTATTGCTCAGTATGGGACCATCTGCTTTGCGTTTGATCTTAAGAACCCATTTGTTCCCAATGATCTTGCGCCCAAGCTCAAGATCGACCAAGTCCCAGACAAGGTTTATCTTTATAAACTCCATTTCATCTTACATTGCAGCTATCCATTCCTTACTAGCAGGCGATAAAGGAGTTTCTCCCACTATTTTGGGCTCTCCTTAATCTTCAGGAGCAATCATGACAAACTCCCCCTCAATCTCAAACAGACGACGAGGGATTATTCAATGTTTGCTTCTATGCCTAAGAGGATCTTGAGAATCCATTAGATCTAATCCATGATTAAGCAAGTCGCTCCCACTATCCCCAGGAGGTAGGAGAATTTCTTCCCCATTTTCAACTGGACAATTTGGTGCGCCTCTCATTGGATTCTCTTTCTTGTAGAATTCTACATCTCTACTAACCTCTCATCTGCTAGGAAAATCCTCCTTGAGGAATCCACATCTCGTAACTCAATTTCAGTTACACTTCCATCAGGTTGCTAGCCAATAAACACATAGCACTTAGAGTGCTCATTGTAACGCATAAAAAAGCATTACTCACCTCTAATACTTAATTTCCCACACATAGGAGAAGTACTACGTGTTTGAGTAGCCAAGCCACATGGCCGCAAAATTACCCTCATTAGGTTTTCGCTGGTCCATTGCTCATATAGGATGGAAGGTACTAATCTGGTAGGCACACAGTTATGGATGTAGGCTGTAGGGAGGTATTCCCGAACAAGGCCAAACAGGGCCCGAACACGTGGTACGTGGGACCATGGTGTAAATATGATGGGGATAGTCGTCGTGCAAGCCGGTGGTCGGCAATATGGACCAGTGATATGAAATGTCATTGGTCCAGGAAGTCTGTATGGGGTCAAGGTCCAGTAAACATGAGAAGTTATTGGACCAAGAGATTGATAAAGGACCAGTGACATGTGAAGTTGTTGGTCCAAGTAGTCTGTTCCTGGTCCAAGAGGGCCGAACAGGAGGAGAGGTCCTGAGAGGACGTTGGTCCAAGTAGTCTGTTCCTGGTCCAAGAGGGCCGAACAGGAGGAGAGCTCCTGAGAGGACGTTGGTCCAAGAGGACGTTGGTCCAAGTAGTCTGTTCCTGGTCCAAGAGGGCCGAACAGGAGGAGAGGTCCTGAGAGGACGTTGGTCCAAGAGGACGTTGGTCCAAGAGGGCCGAACAGGAGGAGAGGTCCTGAGAGGACGTTGGTCCAAGAGGACGTTGGTCCAAGTAGTTTGTTCCTGGTCCAAGAGGGCCGAACAGGAGGAGAGGTCCTGAGAGGACGTTGGTCCAAGAGGACGTTGGTCCAAGAGGACGTTGGTCCAAGTAGTTTGTTCCTGGTCCAAAAGGGCCGAGAGAGGACGTTGGTCCTGAGAGGACGTTGGTCCAAGTAGTTGTTCGGCGATGAGATAGCCGAACAAGGGAAGAACTCCAATCAAGTGCTGGAGCAGAGGGAATACTCTAGGAGGTTCCGTAAAGGAATGGGATCCCAAGAATATAGGATCCAGGAGAGATACCCAACGGGAATGGGATGTTCGGTCAGTTATGGAAAAGAGTCCTAAAAGGACTAAGGTAATGAACTGATAAGGGAAAGAGAATCCAAGATATTATGGGTTTCCTGTATGAGATAGGAAACCTAGGGCAACACGGATACTTGGGCAACAAGCATCTGTGAATCTATAAATACAAGGTAAACCTAAAGGTGAAAGGTACGCAGTCTACTGCAATCGAGTTATTTACCTACTGATAATTAGGGTTTTCTGCTAGTACGTGATACTAACTTAGGCATCGGAGGGCCTTTGCCACGAGAGGCAAAGGTGCGCTCACCCTTGTCTGTTTTGCAGTTAGGGTTCCGGCGAAAGGCTAGGGTTCCGGCGAGGAGGCATGTGAAGCTGTTTACCAAAAAGCTAGAGTTAGCACTAAGCGGATTTTTTCCCCTTACATAGGCCGCAAAATTTAATAATGCATCTCCTCAATACAAAATTGGAAGATTAAGGCTGCGCCATCATCGACTTAACCATATCTAGCAACATATGATTCCTTTTCTCCACTACACTGTTTTGTTGCGAAGTACAAGGAATTGTTAATTGCCCTTACGTTGAGCCACAAATGTCTAAACGGATAAGTTGGTAATGGAACAAATGCCTTTATGGTTTTCTGAATGATTTTCTAATTGCTTTTCTTGTTGGGCAATGGTCACAAATGGGCAGGTTGACTAACAAATCCCCCTCTTGCCCAATGTGACCTAATCTAGAATGCCATTTAACAGAATCAACATCAACAGAAGATGTAATAAAGCAAGTAGAATCACTAGCATTATTATTAAAATTTAAATTAATAACATCTAGTATCATCAAACCATCCAAAACCATAATATTAAATTATACCCAAATCAATCCTCACTAAGCTACTCTCAAACAGAAATAAAAACCTAGACTCATCATGCTAGTGACTAACAACAAGTTCCGTCAAATTCCTGAAGCTAAAGTACTTCAAGAAAAACCAAGGTGCGCCCATGTCGCATGTCCAGTTTGCCAACGCCCAGCACTAACACACTAGACTTGTTTCCCATAAAAATTCTTTGGCCTCCAATTGGAATTCGGCGATACTCCACGAACCTATCTTGTTTCCTCGCTAATTGGTTGGTTGCTCCTGAGTCTACAACCCACGAATGAGGAGAATAAGCAACTAAACCTTGACATGTTTCAAAACAGTCAATACGAGAAACAAAAAAAAACACGGAGTACCTGCTTAGGCTCAGTGCACTCACGAGCAAAGTGTCCCAACTTGTCACAGTAAAAGCACGCCTTTCTGGCCTTGTTTTTGTTACCACTATTCTTCTTGCCTCTATTGCGCTTAAAAGAACCAGCGCCAATAGGGTTAAGGCCTATAGCAGCTTCTTTCTTAAGGGCGCGTTTAGCCTTCCTTCGCTGGTACCCAGACCTACGAGGGACAGTCTCAACTATGATGCATGAACCATTTGGCTCAGCTGCCTCTTGGCGCTTAGCCTTCATGAACCCTGATTTATGTTCATCATCACATTTCAAGTTCGAGACCATCTTAGTCAAGAAGTCGATATCGTATTTCTGTTTGATAGCTTCCCACAGCTTATAAGCAGTCTCATAGTACTCAAACTCACATATCAAATCGTTGTGCATGCTGCGTACCATAGTAAGTCGCGCACACTGATCTTTCTTGAACCATTTTTCAAAGGCCTCAAGATCACGAAGATACTGTGGTGAGTCACTACACTTTGGCTCAACCATCTCATGGTCGAGGGTCTCCAAGACCTCTAGCTCATTAAGGAGAAATTGGATCTCATAGCGCCAAATATTATAGTTGTCGCTTTTCAATTTCTCAACCTGGGTCAAATCAGCTATCACTTTCTTAGCTTCCATTTCAACTCTATCAAAAAAATGCGCATGGGATTATTAATAACAACACAACACAGAATTATTTCGCAGCAAGAATCTAAATTAGAAAATAATAATACCATACATGTCGCAAGATCGAAAACTCGCAAAGCTTATAATCATCTCCTGCGCCTCTAAGTATTTTATTATTACAATTTAATTTAATTCATGCGCAAAATTTCAATTTTCGGGAAAAATATATATAAATATTTTCTCTACCGAACAACCTCCCACTAGGTATGGCATATCACAAGCATGAAACAAATTTATTATAGTGCATAACACAATTTATGCATTAAAAAGTATTTTTCATGCTATCAAAATGAATAATTTAAACATTGAACAATGCCAAAATTATCCAAACATGCCACATACAACATGTAAAATCGTCCAAAATATTAAACATGCTATTTTCAATATTTTGTACATTTCCAGTTGCTCACATGCAATTATTGTCAATTTTCAGGATTTATTCTAATTCTCCAAGAATAAATAACAAGTAGAAAATGCCAATAATATCAACATGTACTGGAAAAAAAATACACAACCTACACCAATGAATAGGTACTGAATCCAGGAGGTTGAATCCAAAATTTTATAATTTTTCAGATTTTTATTCTAATTTTCCCAAATTATCAACGGATAGAAAATACAGAATAAAAACAACACATACTGAAAAATTACAACAACCACTCCTATAAATTGGTTCTGATTCCAGGTGGTTAAATCTGAAAATTTATAATTTTCCAGGATTTTATTCTAATTTTCCCAAATTATCAACGGATAGAAAATATAGAATAAAAAACCATGCTCACTGGAATATTACACCTCATACCCCAAACAATGGGCAACAGTAGCGGAATATGCCACAAAAAATTTGGTTCCCAACAGAGAAGGCACGGATCCCCACTCTCTTATAAAACGAGTCAAAAATTTCATTTTTCTTGTATTTAAAATTCTGAAAAATAATTTCTTTTCAGAAAAATAAAATAAATACACAGAAACGTAGGAAATTCAATTTCGAGTTCGGCGGTACTCTCGGTTTTTCCATACGACGTCGGTACAGTGAGGGGTGAATCTCACTCTCTCTCGGTTGAGAGTGAGAATGCGCAGAATCTGCACTCATCTTCTCCAAAACATGCCCAAACTAGGGTTTACCATAACTTTTGATCCGTAACTCCAAATCAAGCTTATAATATACCGATGAAAAGCTAGAAACAAGAGCTACACCATGATACAAGTCCCGCATGTTAAATCAAAACACAAAAAAAACACTGTCCAGTCAAAGTTTCGGAAAAACCAATTAGGGTTTGATTTTTCTCACAAACGGTCAATCCAATAACCACGAAACTTTCCAGATATGATGTACATGTTATGGACTACGTTCTGGTAAAATTTGAAGCAATTCCGATAACTTTTGAAAAATCATGTTTTTCGAACCCATATCCGGCATACACGAAAATCAGTCAATACGTACGCCTAAAACATGATACATATGGCTATTCAAGTACTTAAAGAGCACGAAAACATCCAACTAAGGCTCTGATACCAATGTTAAATCAAAACATAACCATAGTGCGGAAGCGGGTGGTTCGGGTTACCATGCGAACTTTAACTGAACCGGACCTTGATGTGGATGGATTACGAACTCTCGATCACGTACCAAAACAGCGACAAATTCCTGCGATGGAGTGATACTACGAGGATCGAGTATCACCCTCTATTCCACGGTGCAAAAGCTCGGATTGCTCTTTAATGGCAGAGAGAGAGAACTATCGAAGAGAGAGAGAGAGAGAGTTTCCCAGAACTCTATTCTTTTTTGTATATACCTCTGATGTATATTATTGTATATCTCTTTATGAACATCCTGCAGGAAAATAAATAGAGAGAGAGCATCCTAGATGCTTTAGAAGTCTTCTAATCCTAAGAGATTAGAATTACTTCAACTTCTCCTATCTTATCTCCATGATAAGATAGGACTCTCTAATATATGGGTCACCGGGTCATGCCCACATGGGCGACCCGATTTGGTCCCGGACCTGCCCAAATTCCAACAAATTCAATGGGTTCTTTTAATTTAAATAAAAAACTTTGAAATTTTGCTTTCAAACTATTATTTTCAAGTCTTCGTTTTGTGTACCGGACAAATATATTTGGACCGAGGCAGTAGGAAGAATCTTAAGCTGCTGTGCCATAACTGCCACAGTCCATGGGCGACCAATAATTATGGGGCATCCAGGTTTTCCAGGATAAGAGTTGCTTTGTTTTCTTCCTTGTTATCACTTATCAGGTCTTTGTAATCGGGTAAGTCCATACCCATAACTTCCTAAAATACCAGGTTTTTTGAAAAGTACTCAAAGTGCATGGACCATTTTATTAAATTTGGACTATCGCTTATTAGTATGGTGGCCTTACAAAAAGTTAATAGCACTCAAGAGATTTCAAATCTAAAACTTAGAGGAAACAAAGTCCTTAATCCAAGACTTTGACCACCAAGTTGATCGATCCCTTGGGGTTTTCCCAAACTAAAATTTGTGCTAAATAAGCGAAGGGATCTAATCTAAGGGCGAGTTTGGACTAAATTAATTGGGTTATCTGCAAGGACACCCCTTTAACTATCACGTTTTGTCAACTTGACCCCTTCATGTTTAAAACTCATCAACCTCACCCCTTCAACTATCAAAACTCATCAACATCATCCCTATGGCAAAATCCGTTAAATTTTGGACGGAAATGAGTGAAAAGACAAATACATCCTTCGTATGTTAAAATAGGGTTTTGTACTTAGAAAACTACCCATATCAACAAAATGGATTAATTATTGCTTTACAATCAAACCCAGAATCAGGAAATCATAGACGAGTTCATGTCGACTCTCTCGCCAACGACGAGTTCATCAGAGCAATGGAATTGTGTTTTCGTTTTTCCCCTTTCAACGGCTCTCTCACACACACACACACACACACACAAAGACACACACCACACACACACAAATTCCAATTAAAACAAAACCCATTTCAGATTCAAGTAATCTAAACCCCACAATCAAACTATCATCTTCTCTCTCTCTCTCTCATAGACGCACACCACACAACAGCTGGAGTGGCAGCGGTGGATGACGTCGGCGATGGATTTGAGCTCGGTGGAGGAGAGGCAGTGGGTGCAATGGAGGTTGGAGGCGTAGTGGAGGAGGGAGTTGAAGATGGGTTTCTGTAATTGGGAGCGCCACTGTCGACGGTGTTTGTGGTGGCAGCAATGGTGGGTATGGGGGTTTTAGATTCAAGTAATCTAAAACCAAACCCGTTTCAGATTCAAGTAATCTAAACCCCACAATCAAACTGTCGTCTTCTCTGATCTCTCTCTCTTTTTCATAGACGCACACCACACAGTAGCTGGAGCGGCAACGACAGATGACGTCAACGATGGGTTTGAGCTTGGTGGAAGAGAGGCGGTGGGTGCGCTGGAGGGTGGAGGCATAGTGGAGGAGGGTGTCGAAGATGGGTTTCTGTAATTGGGGGCGCCGCCGCCGCCGGCGTCTGTGGTGGCGGCGGTGGTGGGTATGGGGGTTTTGGTGGTGAAGAGAGTAAAGAGTGAGGTGAAGAGGAGGAGATAGATGCGGTGGTGGTTGGACTGCCGTGTTTGTGTCTGGTTAGGGTGAGGGGGTTTGGTAGGAGAGAGAGAGAGAGAGAGAAGAAGAAGAAGAAGAAGAAGAAGTGGTGAAAGGATATTTTAGGGTTAGATTTCTCTTTCCGTCCAGGTTATATATTTTCCCGTCCAAAATGTTAACATTTCTTAATAGAATTGGACGGAAGAGGTGTAGTTGATGAGTTTTGATAGTTGGGGGGGGGGGTCAAGTTGATAAAACGTGATAGTTAAAGGGGTGTGTCCTTGCAATTAACCTAAATTAATTTTTGCATGATGTTTCGCGATCTTTCATTTAGTTATTCATCAAATTTTTTTAAATAACTCATTCATTTCGACAAAAAAAATCGATAAAGTATAAAAATACAGATCTAAAATTTAAAAAAAATCCAAATAGAACAACCCAAAAGACGGTGAAATTTTTCCTTTTTCTTTCTTAATAAACTTTTTGAGATTGGTTATCATAAGAGATTTTACTGTTTAGATACCCTTTTTCAAAGAAAAAGTTGATTAATTCAAATAATTCGACATTATAAAAGGGAAATTTTAGAGATAGTCTTTGAAGTTTGCATGAAATCTCAATTTCATTCTTTTAGTAGTAATTGTGTCAATTTTAATCCTATAGTTTAAATTCCTTTCCAAATTTGTCCATCTCGTTAACGGCGAGAATGGAACAGATGAAATTCATGGGAAAATTTGTCATTTCCCTTCACATAGGGCAAGAAATTGAAATTGCATTCAAAATCAAAATATGTTGAGGGAATCAAAAATTTCATTTTATTCAGTAACCGAATACAGTTCTGATTCAGGAATAATAATTGTAAGCCAATTCACAGCTCAATCCGATACTACAATAGCTTATTGTCCTGATCAGGGGTCCATTTCATTAATATGACCCGTAATTTTGTGACGAGGTTGCTAATTTGTTACTTTGTCAATCTTTAGACGAGGCTGTATCGTATTTCATGATGCTTTAAAAGAGTAAGAAATTGCTCTGAAATTTTAAAGTAGCCTGATTATGTAGCTATTAGCCGTTAAATTGTTTGAAATATAATGAGATCTCGATTGTTTAGTTGCCAATACTTGATTAGCATGTATTTTTTACGCGAGTAATCTAATCCGTAAGCTCCAAAATAAACATTGTTCACATCAACAGATCGGACCCCATAATAGGCCAATCAAAGCTTGTAGTACTGGTGTTATGTGTTTGCTTACAACATATTTTGTTATAAAAAATGATAATGGTACATACATAAAATTTGTACCAGAACATAGGGCTGCTACGAATCCGACCGGACCGAAAAAGACCGAAAAAACCGACCGATCGGTTCGGTCGGTCTAGGAGCTTTTTTTGGTGGTTCGGGGTGGACTGAACCGAACCTAGGTCGGTTCGGTCTCGGTTTCTGAAAATCTATACGGACCGAACCGAACCGAACCGAATGCGGACCGAACCGACCGAGGACCGAACCGACCGAACCATATATATTATATATATTTCTATAAATTGTTTTATTCTTCTGGCTCTTACTGTTTTGAATTGTTAACTTCAAACAAAATTTTGAATTACGCTAACAACAATTACATAATCAAACAAAATTTTGAATTGTAAACTTTCGGCTCTTACTGTTTTTTTTTTTTAGAATTTCATTGCTTGATTTATTCACGTTTTTGCAAAATTTTCCAATCGATTGCTCTCTCTGTTCTAAATTACTTTAACTCCTCTAAGTTATATACACTAGTGTAGAAGATATTTCCAATCGATTGAAAAAAAAAAGGAGGAAGAGTACTTGTGAAAGTTGTAACTATCATGCCTGTTGTATGTTATTTTTTTTCAATTGGTGTTTGGAAAAAAAAAAAAAACCCAAGTACAATGGCCAAAATATGGGTGAAAAAATGGTCCAAACATGGGTGATTAACTTAAGGTTGAAAATTGCCCAAATATGGGTGAGAAAACATGTGAAAATGGCCCAAATATGGGTGGAAAAATGGCCCAAACATGACCCGTAATCTATTGTTAGTTTTTAAAAATGGACCAAATGGCCCAACAAAGGCCCATTTCAGAAATCCCCGAAATCCCCGACCGAACCGAACTCACCCCGAACCGAACAGAACCGAAATTAATACCGGTCGGGATCGGTCCCCGGATTATATACCCCGAACCCGATCGGGGTGCGGAAAATTCACCCCGAACCGAACCGAACCAACCGAATAACACCCCTACCAGCACATACAAAAAAAAATTTAGCCTGTTTTAGGTATTAAAAAAAAGGGAAATTTACACTTACACCCATTGTACTATCACCAATTTGAAGATACACCCCTTGTACTTTAAATTTAAGCATTTACACCCCTGTACTTTGAAGTAAAAGAAGGAAAATTTGCACTTACACCCCATGTATTTTTACGTATGAGGGGTGTATATGTAGAGATCCGTAATTTCTGAAAAATATTTAAGGGTTTATTTGATATTAAAAATTGAAGAAAAATATGAAATGTTATAAGTTTATGTGAATTGGGGTTTGTATGATGGAATTGAAATTAGAGGGAGTGCAAGTGTAGTTTGTGTTGAAACAAGTATAAAAGGAAGTGTGTGTGTGTAGAGAATCATAGGAACCCAAAAATATCTCTCTCTCCTCACGTCTCTCTCTTTCTCTAGCTCTATTGAGCTCAAAACTCATCAATCAACCTCCAAACCTTCTCATTTCAACCTTCAATCGGTGATCTACGTGCGATACGAGCCTTGGATCACGTGGGTTTGAGCTTGGCTTCGTTCTTGGAGGATTTTGGAGCTTTGGAAGCTAGGGCTCGTTCGTTGATCTCATGTTTGAAGCTTCCAACCTTGAGATAGGGATTTCTTACTCATTCTATGTGTTTATGAGTTGATTTCATGCTTTAATCGAGTTTAAATTGTCAACCATTGTATAATCAAAAAGCTATCGAAATCTGCAGAAAATCCTAAAATCGCGTGGGTATCGATCCCCATGCCCAACTTTTCTCTGGTCTAGTAGTACCATGGATCGATCCCTGGTCATGGGGGGGATCGATCTCTCCCCTCTTAGGAATTTCTGCTTGTCTTCTGGGTTTCAGTCCAACTTCAAATGGCCATAACTTCTTCATCCAATGTCCGATTCAAGCAAACTTTATATCGATTCGAAGGTCTTGAAGTCAGCTTTTCATTGCCACCGGATTCACCTAAAAACTCTTAGTACAACAAAAGTTATGATCATTTGAGTAGAGGTGTGTCAGTCTGCCAACATTTGTGGGCTTCTCCTAAGGTTGTTCTCTTTCCGTGTTATGACTTTCTATATAATTAGAACATGTTTAAGTCACTCTCGGACATGATTGCTTGTGTCCTAATGACTCGTTGTTCGATCTTGTCTCTTGGCACTCATTAGAGTAAAATATTAATGTCGTTGGATAAGGAATGTACCGTAAGGTTGATAAGAGTACCGTGGACTATAAGGGGTAATGTGGTGAGTGTTATGGGTAGACATGAGCTTGTCTAGTGATCCGATGGGTAGTATTGTGACTCGCATCCTCGTGCCTCGTCTTGTTGAGCTCTCTAGGTTCCTTTAGCACTCGTTCTATAAGATTTTCGTTTAGAACCTAGTTGGTGGTGTGTCATGGAGTCGTTGTGGGTTCGGTACGTGACGTAGGGTGTCGTGATAGGCTTAGAGGAATAATGTGGACTTAAAGTATTTATCAATGTGCGATGGGGCATGCTTATGAGTTTGTAATACATTGTTGATGATGTATGAACGAATGTGAACTTGGAAAATGATGTCTACTTATATACGGATTGATAATGCATTTGTGTTTGCGTGAGTTGTGAATATTGAATTGAGTAATGCGGAGACTCTAGAGGGCCCGCAACGCAAGGTGTGGTAATGCGGAAATCCAGGTGGAGAGAATTCACTGTAACGTAAGGGGTGGTAATACAGTTGAATGTCTTGCATGATGAAGGGAATCATGATTGATTATAGAAGTTCATGTTTGTAGACACCCCAATCCGGACCTCGAAGGGTCTTTGATCGCCCTGATGATGAAATAAAGGAAACGGAACCTTTGCGAGCTTGAATGAAGGATTCCCTTAACCCCAAACAGATCCTCAGCCCAAATGAACCCTTAGCCCCAAAACAAATCAAAAGCCCAAAAGCCCGGAGAAAGCCCAAAAGCCTCGGACCGAACCTAAAGTACCGTGCGCGACACATCTACATCGCATGGCATATCGAAATTTAATACGCCGCACCCAGTCATGAGGTTAACCGCACGGCATTTTGGAAAAAGTTCTGACTGGCTCAGAAAGCTGTCGGCCACGCCTATTTGAGCCACAGCTGCAATACGGCTCAGCCGAAAGCACACTTCTGGCCCGCCCAGAAAATACCTCCAACTTTTGAAATTCAAAATCCAAGGCTCTTGCCTATAAATACACCCCTCCACTCAAGGAAAAAGGGCCCTTGATCACCATTATACCCTTTCTCTCTCTTCTTGCTTTCACACCCACTTTCCCATTTCCAAGCCTTGAGAATGTTGTTCTTAAAGGACATTCTCTAGGCCTTTTACTCCATCTTTCTCCTCACCATTGAAGTTAGTCCCTTACTAACTTTGAGGTCCCAACTACCCAATATACCCATCTATTACACATATCTACACTTCTACTTTCTTTTTCCACCTTCCGGCGCCCATTCACCTTCATCAAAGCTCATTCAAGCTCCAGATCCAAGGTAAAAACCAAGTTTCCTTGGGCTAGGCTCTGTCCTGGCCCTGAGGGGACCTTTCTATTTTCAGGCTTGACTCTTTTGGTCGAGATCCGACCCAAAACCTCTTTTTCAAAACAAAACCAGGGTTCTGTACGAAGGTGTTCTACGTCGTGCGGCTCTTTATAGCGTCGCACGGCGTAGTATACCAATACGCACGGCATTTCGAAAGAATACCTTTTTTTTTATCAGACTGTCTGGATCGCGATCGTCCGTTGTTGGGTCTTTTCTGTATACCAAAAGTTGTCTCAGAATGAGACCATTTCTACAAGCCATGTTTTAAACTCCATAGATCTTTCCAAAACAAGCAAACGAATCAAAAATGGTTTTCCCTTCATGGTTTGAAAGAATGGTGTAGATCTGAGATGATCTGACGGCTGTGAGTCGTCTGAAGCTTTAAAATAAAACCGTGCGATGTAATGGTACACCGTGCGAAGCTTTACAAAACTATAAAAGTTTGGTATCAGGATTGGAACCACGCACGGCATATTGATAAGCCGCGCGCTACAAGCCGATATGCCGTCTGACGGAGGGAAATGATTCAGACAGTTCATTTCCATGTTTTCCCTGTTTATATCATCGCCATGTCATCTATGTCAGCAAGCACCACTAGCACGGCGACGTGTGATGATCTATCTTGTTTCCCTTTCCCTTTATGTGTTTTCAAGGTTTTCCGAGTTCTATTAATCCCCCCATTTAAAATGCCTAGTAGAGACCGGTTTTCACCGGGCGAGCGGGGTGCTTTTCAACAAAACCTTCCCCATTCGTAACCTGGCTCCCGGATCCAAAATCTCAAACAGTTTCGCTAGATCAAAAGGCCTTTTCTCTTCAAAACAAAACCCCTCTCGGTTCCTCGGATCATCCATCTCAAAAATTCGGGTGGCGACTCTGTCACGAATCGCACCGCTTCGGGCGCGGGAGCCCACAATGTTGTTGTTTGGGCTGTTAATTGCTTGAGATTGTGACCGTTAAAGAAAAAGATAAACGATTTATTCAATTGAAGTTTTTGAAAAGAAAAGAAATTGGTTTTGGAACCGGTATTCCTGAGCAAATCAACGGTTCCGGTATTTGGGCACAAATCAACGAATTTCAGTATTCAAACTCGAATCAACGGAGTTTGACCCGTAAAGGTCGAGAGTTTTCTCTAAATTATTTTGGTAATAAAAAAGGAACGTTTTTGTAAAAAGGGGCTTAATAACGAATGGTAAGAAATGAGGAAGCTAATTGTGGTGTTCATTGAGAAGTCTTAAAATGGTTTGTGAAACTGTCGTGGGTTATTTTGTTTAAAGTGTGTTTAATGCTGCCCCCTAGTTTGATGTGCAAGTGGTTAGGGATATCTTTAAGACGTATAGAATCTCGTAGTCGGAGTTCGTCGGTTCATTGTGGTGTCCCTTTGCATCTCTTGTCCTCTTATTGGAAATCATTCACTCTTATTGTATGTTTCATCGCATTTACATATAGCTTGAGTATAGAATTCTCTACTGGGCTAGTGTAGCTCAACCTATTATTTTCAGCTAAAAAGCAAGGATCTTGATGTGGAGTGCATGATGTGCATGCTTGACCTCATATCTTTTGAAAGTCGTCGTTGAGAAGTGGTTCCATCATCTTTAGTATGATCTTTGAAAAGATGTAATTGTAAATTCATTTGACCTCTTTTAACTTTTGATATCATGTAACCTCAAAATTTACCGTCTTTGACTAAGTATGAGATTTGGGCCGTAGTGCCAATATTGTAATTCTTAAAACTTGGGACTTGGTTTTGTAAGGCCCCGTTCGGACAAAAAAGAAAGCCAGGCTTTCCCGCCATATTTAAGCCAA
This sequence comes from Rhododendron griersonianum, assembly GCA_018127125.1. Taxonomy (NCBI): domain Eukaryota; kingdom Viridiplantae; phylum Streptophyta; class Magnoliopsida; order Ericales; family Ericaceae; genus Rhododendron; species Rhododendron griersonianum. The sequence goes on along the minus strand of CM030797.1, from coordinate 34,202,638 downwards.
AAAGTCACAGTGGTTCAGCTACCCCAAAAAGGTAGACTGCACATGAATGAAATTACCAAAATGCCCTGCCAAAACCTGTTCCCTTGCTGTTTTTTCATCACCGACTCCACAGTGTGTGTCAGAAGGCAATTATCTTGTGGGGCAGGGGGTATTTTTGGAACACCGGAGTGGGGTCAGGGAGGCTCTATGTGTGTCAGAAGGCAATTATCTTGGCAATAAGCCAATAAGCCATAAAATGGCGGGAAAGCCTGGCTTTCTTTTTTGTCCAAACGGGGCCTAAGTGACCATTTAAGAACTTTTTTTTTTGGGTAAAATCTATATTATGCGGAGATTGTTTATTGAAATGGATTATTTATTTATGTTGAAAATCGAGGGCATGACAGTATAAGTGCTTAAATTTGAAGTACAAGGGGTGTATCTTCAAATTGGTGATAGTACAGGGGGTGTAAGTGCAAATTACCCTTAAAAAAATGATTGGAGCCGTTCATTTTGTTTAAAATACTTTGTTTATAGTCCTTGCAAAAAATAAGCTCAATCCGGTATCGGTAAGGGCGTTTACAAAACTTCCAATTTTTCTTTAGAATTCAGGCCTGAATTCTGAAACAAAGTTGAGTTTTTTGTAGAAGCCCTTACCGATACCGAATTGAGTTTATTTTTTTCAGAGACCATAAATAAAGCATTTTAAACAAAATGAGCGGTTCTGATTATTTTTTTGAGACCCAAAATAGGTCCAAAAAAGATTTGTACGCGCTGGTACAAATTTTAGTAGCACCGCTGTTTCTTTATTCAGTAATGCATTGCAAAAACGGAAGTAGAAGGTAAGTTTTTAGAAAAAATCAATTCAGGTTGCATGTAATCTCAATTTTGTCCTTCTGGGCGGAGAAATGACAATTTTGCCCATGAATTCTATATGTTCTAATCACGCCGTTAGTAAGAGAGGTGAAATTAAGACGGAATGTAATCTATATGGTTAAAATTGACACAATTAGTAATAGAGGGACGAAATTGAGATTTCGTGCAACTAGAGGAGGATGCTGGACGTACTAAGTGCTTTGCAAGCAATATTGCAACATTACAAAATCATGCAAAAATGTTTTGGCGACGTGGCGCAATATAATTGATTTTTTACTTTTTTTTTTTGCTTAAAAGTGGTTATTTTTTCAAAATTATTTGAGTAAAAGTTTTTTTTTTTTTTTTGGCTGAATCCACAAAATTTTGGTGCAAAATTAACAAACGCGAATTTCTTTTGAATAAAGACAAAACTTGCACATTTTCTAAAAGTAAAAAATTTTGTTAGTGAAACGAGGCCTAACTTTAAGTTAGGCCGAACCTTACTGAATGTTGGGTCCTACCCTTGGATTCAAGACAGAATGGCTTTGGGCTCGGGTTGGATCGCATTCTTTGAAGCCTCAGGTCTTCTTTGTATTGTACTACTATTTTTCAAGGTAAAGCCCAAAATAATTAGCATAAAAAGCCCACAGCCCACCTACCTACCCTAAAGTGATCTGAACTTTAGCCAGTTGGTATGTGGCTATTGTTCTCATTGTTTGTTTCTGTTGTTTTTCGTTTTCCTGCTATAATTTTATTTCTAATGAAGATAAGACAACTATTTACCACATTAAATTCCTGATGATGAGAGTATGTGCTGCGTAGAAAGATTTTTGGAGGGACGGAGAGAGAGAGAGAGTATAGATTTTCAATGTCGTGGTCGGCCGAACCAACCAAGGCATTGGGCTTGAAAATATGGGTACGAGGGCCGGGTTGAACGGCCCTACATTTTACGTGGCATCCTGGTGTCACATTCCAAGCACGTTTTCCGACACGGGGACACCAAACGTCATGCATGACTTCACCTACCCTAAACAGTTACGCTGTTTAGGGTACCTAGCACAAACTTAAAAAGGTACGCTGTTTCCAGAAAGCACACTCTCTATAAAGCCTAAAGGATGAATCCTAAAGAGGTACATTGTTTCTAGATCTTAGATATGTGCTTTACCTTTCTCTCTTTTGTGTCTACTTGCTTCGTCCATCGATATATCAAAATATATGATCTTCCTAAGCGTAGGGCTAAAACGTCTTTTGAAGCATAATAATCCGGAAAATCCGGGTATCGTACCCAAGGGAATATCATCACGGCTCGATTGGATTTGTAGAAGTAAGATTCGCAGCCTTGAGACGGCCAACTTTAGAATAGTTTGAAACGGAGAAAAAGTGCGATAAACGGGTGATTTGAAAACGATTTAAACTAAGTGGTTAGGTCTAGGAGATTTCAACACTCACAATTCGAATCAATCAGCTTTTCTCGCGAATTACTCGGGTTGAGATACGCGTTAACGATCTCCCAACCCGGAAGATTTGACACTAAGCCCGTTTAACTAGAAAAAGAGTCGAAATACGAAGCGAGTTCTAGTATTCATCTGGCAAACGCAAGGGATAACAGAGCTCCAAGCATCTATTCGTGGCAAGTAGGCTCGCTCTTGTCTACGCATGATCAAAGAGCTTAACACTGCCGAGATTTGATAGACAAACACGAACTACCTTGATTTTCCAACTAAACATGAAGATTTATTGAGAAAAATCTGATCAATCCAAGTCATAGAGTACTAATCACCCCATGACCAAGTCTAATTAACTACTCACTCATGCTAGAAATTGAATCAACAAAGTTAATTAATGAAAACATAGTGGAATTCAAATTAAACTAGAGATTAAGATAGATCAAGAGCGTAGCTACAACTTTTATGAAGAGTAAAATAACAAACTACAACTAATTAAGGGAGAAAAGTGCAGAATTAACTAAGAACGCCAAGAATAAGCAAAAGGAAGCAACAAGTAAGGAAAAATCCTATTCTAGATCTAAAAAGGTACTGTCCTACTCTACTCTACTATTCTACGCCCTACTTGTGATATAATGGGGTATTTATACAAGCCTACATTCGCCCACGAAATATCTCAAAAATGCCCTAAAAATCTGCCACAAAACACCTCGGTATCGATACAAGGGCTCCTTGTATCAATACCAAACAGCTTTGAGCGGTTTCCACTTTGGCCGTCGTAGCTTCTCGGTATCGATACATCGAAACGCTGTATCGATACCCAATGGCTTCGAGCCCACTGGAATTTGCTTGCAAAAGGGTATCGATACAAAGGAATGGTGTATCGATACCGTCTTCAAATAGCCAGAACTTCAGCTCCACAGCTCCCAACAGCTTCCACAAAACCCAACAGCTTTCACAACATCTTATTTTCATTCTCTAAACTTAAGTAAAGACTACATTTTAAACATTTCTTTTACCTTTTCTTTACTCTAATTTATTTAATGAAAATATGGAAGTACCTCCCATTTGGAAACAATGGCATCACCAGAAATTTGAGGTTTCAATCCAATCAAAATGTCGACCCCTAGTTTTAGTGTAAAACAGAAAACTGCACATTTTTCTCTGGAAGTAATGACTCAAAACATGACCTTGCTCTACGAATAAAACCTTGCAATTTTGAAGTTGCTCTTAGAAAAATCCAAGGATCAATTACCATCATTTTTATCTCGAAAATCAATACTTTTTTCGAAAAGTCATTTTTTCATACTTAGACAGATTTTAAGGGGCCGACAGGGTCTTCCTTGGTTCCTCGGGTACTTGGACGCACTCAGGCCATCCATGGCATCATAACATGCCTTATTCACACGATTTACCTGAAAACACTAAAAACATACCTTACGTGCAATATCAAAGAAAATACTAACCATAAATACGATAAAACTAAGGACTTAAACACCAAGAATATGCAATATTAGGTGCTTATCACTACCTTAGGCATCCGAGTACCCTCCGATGAATCTAACTAAACGACAATAAACAAGTTCCTTGTTTTGCAAACAACCGAACGAAAGTAACCCGAAGAAAATGTTTATTCACTTTTATATTTGTTAAATTTAGTCGAATTTTTCAAATCTTAAGTATTCCAAATTCTACTTATAAATTTTTTTATCCAAACGACAAATATAAATTCCATAGATTTAAAATTCCAAAGAATCTTATATCCACGAGTATTTAAAATCCAATGATTTGAAATTCACCCATCAAACGGACCCCTAGTCTTTCGAGCTCCAACCCCCATATTTATCGGTAAGATCTTGATCGATTTTTGTCCCTCTATTTACAGGGACAAAAATTGAATGAATCGATTAAGCTAGTACCAATAGGAGCTTGTTTTTTGTAAGAACACTAAAAATAATATGTTAAAAAATAGAACATCTCCAATTATTAGTGTGAAAACACAAAATGAATCTCACACAATTTGGTGTATATTTGGTGTACCCATAGCTGGGCTCATCGAAATAAGACCATATTAAACTTCAGTGAATCCAATAGAGGGTTGTCTCCACTTGCCAGGAAACTGCTCACACCCAAGGTGTGAGTTTGCCTTTCGGGGGTAGGTCAACGAGTTGGGTGGTGAAAGTTCAGGTAGGTAGCCTCAATGCCAGCTCAAAAGTTACGATGCCCTGAAGCGAAATTTTTAAATGGGGCCCTCTATATATTTTGCATACAAAAGTTTATTAACACAGAGTCATCATAAAAAATCATTACAAAAACTAGACATATAGTTATCCAAAAAAACAAACCACCATTACATACCTCAAAATCTATCATTTGAACATTAATCTTCTTGCACTTTTAGCTACAAACGTCCTAATTAAGTATTCATAATCAACCAATTGAGGCTAGCTCAGTTGGTCAGGACTCTTGCATAATTAGGAAGTTAGGAGTTCGAGTCCACCTACGGGTGGGTGTTCTTTCCTTATAGGGCTTGTTCTTTCTTTCTTTCTTTCTACTCTATAATAGGCTTGTTTATTGTATGGGAAAATGATGGCACAGGATGTGTTTTGATAATTAATACCCGTCAAGGACATTTACATTTGTTAATGCTGAAAATGTCCTTGGCGGGTATTAATTATCAAAACACGTCATTGGCCGTCATTCTCCCTTCTTGTGTTGGTTGAGTTGTTGGGCTTAGTTATCTTGTGAACTTGATGTAGTGTCCCAAGTTTGTATTTTGTACTTTCATATCTGATGTAAAAAAAAGAAAAGGAAAATGACGATCAAAGACGTGTTTTGATAATTAATACCTGTCAAGGACATTTTCAGCATTAACAAATGTTCTCAATATGTCCTTGGCGGATATTAATTATCAAAACACGTCCTGGGCCGTCATTTTCCAAAAGAAAAAGAAAAGAAAAGTATTTTTCATTGTATCATTCTCAATGGTCAATCCAGTTAATCTTTCCTCAAATATTTTTGACCGAAGATAAGTTTTGATCAACTTCAACTTTGAAAAACTTGTTTCTCAGACGCAAATGTAACCAGGGCCGGCCCTGAGATTTTAGAGGCCTAAAGCCAATTCTAAAATGGGGCCTAGTTCATTTTAACAAAAAAAATCGCTACAGGTGCTAATATGAGGTAAAAGTTTTTTTTTTTTTTGCTGCTAAAAGATAAAGGATTAAACATGCTATTTTAGCTTCCTAATTTAAGTAAGAAAATTATGATATTAGTAAAATATAAATCAAACATTACGAAGCATTGGTCATACAATTTGTTTTCTCTAACGGTTATTTGAACATATTTTTTACCAGTAGTTGTTGAGTGAAAATAAATTATTTTGGTTTATTTTTAATCAATTGTGTTTCATTTGAAAATTTGATATTCGAAGTTAAAAGTAAAATTTTAAAAAAAAGGCTATGGTAGTGATTTTCACTCTCCCCTTTTTTTGTAACCACACTCTTTTTTTTCTTGTGATGTGAATTTAAAAAAAATAATATTTCATTTGTATACTCTTTCACACTCGGAAGAACAAAATTGTAAATTCACATCACAATAAGACAAAAAAACAGAGTGTAGTTATTAAAATGGGGAGGGTGAAAATAAATTACAAACAAACTTATCAAAACATTTGTGGTGTGCAAAAAATTTGAATATTGGTCATGACTAACATCTACAATTACTAAAGCTTAAGTAGTTTAAAATATAAGAGGTATGCGAGTAGTGTACATTATCGATACCAAGATAAATAAAACAGGAAAACAAGAAGGAAAAGAAAGTAGTGGCAAAACAATACCCCTATGGGGATTCGATCTAGGGACCTCCTGTCCCAATACGATAGCATACAACCACTTGGCTGAAAGTACTCTTCAGTTAAATAATGGAACAAACTCATACATATAGATCGGTATTATATGGACCTCGAGGCCCTACTTTCGCATAAAATCCCGAGGCCTAAAGCGGCCGCACCTTGGGCTTCACCTCAGGGCCGGCCCTGAATGTAACCGGTAAATATAAGGCTTAAATATTTGGGCATATTTTCATGTGTTAGCAGGCTTAAACGAAATTTATTTGACCTAATATATATAAGGGCCTTAAATATTTGGGGCCCCTATTTTTAACAATTTTTTGGAGCCCGGAAGCCGCGGCTTTTTTGACTTGTGCTCTAAGTCGGGTCGTAGCTTTATGGGCACATCTAATGGTCCCCCTCCTAACTGCTTTTTCTAACTATTTTTTTGTGGGTACTGTCTGCGACCAATTCTAAGAGCATCTCCAATCCAATACTCTATTTGAGAGTATCAAAATACTCTATTTTATTCATAAAGTGATTTTAGAGGAAATCACTATTCCTATTTACTCCAACCACAAACCCTCTATTTTTCCCTCTAAAATAGAGAAGGCTTGAGAGGATGGATTGGAGGAGTTCCATACTCTCAAATAGAGGAATAGAGCATGGGTTGGAGATGCTCTAAGGATACAAATGCCATTTTAGAGGAGATCCTCCATATTTTCTCCCATCCTCTAAATATGGAGGATCAAAATCCCATTCTCTCAAATAGAGGAGGCTTGAGAGGATGGATTGGAGGAGTTTTATACTCTCAAATGGAGGAATAGAGCATGGATTGGAGATGCTCTAAGTGGATTAGTCTCATCCCGAATTGGTGTGAAAATACTTCCTACGACTTCTGTGTGCCGTCTAATCATCGAACAGTGGAGAAGTCAAATCCAAATGAAAAATGCAAACAGTAGTCCTCTGCTATTGCTTGTTTGGCAATTTATTTTTTGACTTTTCACTTTATGTTTTTGAGTTCTCCGTCTTTTTATTCAGAGAAGACAAGTGAGAAAGAGGGTAGGCGGAACTTTTTGCATTCCCTTTGAGCAAGTTTTCATAGAGACCATATTACCCTCCCCAATTTCGGATAATACCCAAAACACCCTCATTTTACGTTATCTTCTTCCTCACTTCGTTATTTTACTTATTCCACATTGTTATTTTACTTATCATTATTTCTTCCAAATTACCAAAAAATTCAATTAACAAAGAAGAAAACAATTTCAAAATATAACTTTTTAAAAAAATTTCTTAAAACATTGTTATTCATACACATTATATATCATAATAATAAATAATAGAAAATCAACCCATAATTTGTTTTCATCACATATTTTCCCAAACTACTACTTCTGTTGCAAAATGCATTCTGTTGATATCATCCAAACACTCTACCGGATTCGAAAGTATATTCTAACCATAATTCAAAAAAAAGAAGGCTCCCAAATACCCCCGAGTTTCTCGAGCGACAAAAGGTAGAAAAAAACCGATTCTCAAATTTTATTTTCTGAATGTTGATAAATATACTACTGACAAAAGAGGTGTTAATAAATAGTGACGAAAGAGGTGTTACGCCTAATGTGTGAGGTTGGATGGAGGCGTTACGCCTAAAAATGTGTGAAGTAGGTCCTGGTCCATCCGCGCGCGTATTTTGACTTTGAAACGGTAAAACTCAGTTGGCGTGTGGTACACCTACAAATCTACCAAATTGGACTCCTCCTCCTCGCTGTCTTTGCATTAATAGTGGTAATAGTAGTAGTACGTGTTTTGGTATAGTCAAAAAGCACTGCCAGGTCCGCGACTTTGAAATTTTTGTCACATCACAACTACTATTTTCACCAATCAGATCAGATATTGACGGTCCAAAACACGTTTGGACGGTTGAGATACGTGTTCGGCACCATGTGGCCCGTACCCGCTCGGCACTGATAAATTTCTCCTTGTAGTGAGGCTGGGCGCTACAGAAGTGTAGTGTTGCATCTCAGCCTTTATCATAAAAATCAATGGTTTTGATTTTAAAGAGACTCTTCCAGTCTCTTCCGAGGAAGAGTTTTTTTTGTAACGAAATCTAATCATTGAAAACACATTGAACGGCTGGGATGCAGCAATACATCCTTTAGCTCCCCGCCTCGCTACAGGAACCTTGAATCTGATACTAAAATTAAGGTGATTAGGTAATTTTGAACACTTGACCTCTCCGTAGTGATTTTTAAGAAAAATAGGAATAGTCTGTTTTACGACTGTGTTAATTTATAAATCAGCTCATCAAAGTAGTGTAAATATGCCATGTCGTCTGAATAAAACTGTTTAGTCCAATTTAATAAGGTGAGAGAACCTATCGTTATAGCCTCGCTACTGGCAAACTATCGTGCAGGCGTTCTGTTGGAATAACTACTGTAAAATAAGAACGAATTACCTCGAAATCTGTTATTGAAATACGGAATACCAAATTGAAGAACAACGGCTGGGTTGAGTCGCGGACTAGGCCGCTTTCTTTAAGACGTTTCGCAGCTCTGCCCAGATTTGTGCAAGCAGTTCGTTGAGTACCACGCCGTCCCCAGGATAAAATAGCCCAGAATACACCTCCTCTGCTCGGCCTTCTCTGCACAGAAGAAAACCGAAAACAAAACACACAATCGACCTATTGCTCGAACTCAAAAAACATTTTTTGGGATGGAGGAGAGAGTTGTTTTTTCTGTATTGAAACCATTTTCGAAATGCTGCATTTATAAGTGCAGGCGGAGCGGGCTGTGGCGTCGGTTTTGGAAAACAAATCAGATCCCACTGATTATGTACACGTTTTTAACACGGTTTTCTTATTCAACAAAAATCAAATCAAATCACGATCCTTTGATTTAGCACACGTTTTTTACACGTTTTTAATCAGCAAGAAATTTCCATTTTGAAAAAGATTTGATTGACTGAAAAAAAACGTTTCAGAATTTTAGCAAAACGTGGGCTTTACCATAGTACGTGTGCGAGGCTCAAATCCCGGATTTGCACCCCCCCTATGGCGAATAACTCGTGACGCGCACCCAGTTAACTGGTCTCCGAATCAGTTTTCCAAATTGCCGCCCATTTTCCTGAGCGTACGAGACCTCTCCTTGGGTCCTCATTCACAAACCCACTAGTGTGCAAAGTCATTTAAAGTGGATAGAAGTTTTGTGACTAAGCAAGGTGGGACTAGAGAAAAACACAATATTTTACAAATACACACCAAAATTCCAACACGTTCAAATTTCTCAATTTTAAAGAAATAGAGTAAGGTAAGTTAGGTAACAAGATGAAAATGGGTTTTTCTCAATTTAGATTTTTAAGAAAACGTTAATACGGAGTATATGATAGCGAAAGACTACAATACACACCTCTTATTTGAGTGTGTATCATATGCACCTCCAAAATGTTATGATTCATAGAGAAAATATTACGAATCGTATTGCTAAAAAGTTACGATTTTAGTGTAAAAGTTACGAATCCTAAATGTTACGAACTATATTGCTAAAAAGTTAGTATGATTTTTTAGTATAAAAGTTATGAGATGTACCAAAATGTTATGAATCATAATGAAAATGTTACGAATTGTATTGCTGAAAGGTTATGAAAATTAGAACAAAAGTTACGAAACACACTAAAATGTTATGAATGAACCATAAAATAGGTGCATATGCATATGGTACATACTTTTAAGGGGTGTGTATTGTAAATTTTCCCTATATATGATAAAGTTATGTCATTGTCATTTTAAATCCCAGGGAATTTACTTGGTGGACTAATAGGGGTGAGTTTTCCTTAAAAAGTTTTTCTACAGCTTAAGGACTTTAGACAAACTGTTTCTGCTAAACGAACTTTTAGTTGATGTATGTGAGAAGAATGATTTGTCTCAAAATCTGTAAAAAAAAAATTTAAGGGTTTTAGCCCGTTTAGTCCGTTTAAATAATAAATCTCAGTTTCAAAACATTTTAGGTACTGTTATAAGCCCATTTGGACCAATTTATATGGGACTCTACACCGGCTTAAATTGAGCCTCCGCTTGTGGACGATGAGATTGTTCCCGTAGAATTAATTGAGGTGTGTGTAAATTTAGCTAGACATCTGCATTATAAAGAAATACATATAGTCATTTTGAGAGGGACATTCTTATTAACATGACAAGCTTAACCTTGTTTGTCCATGGTGTTATACACATCAGATTTCTGTACAGCTAGCGCATAACACAGAAAATGATGACAATAGGACTTTACCATTTTCAATAACTTAGGACAAAAGTTTAACCAACCTCGAGAGGGATATCGTTTACGAAACCATCATTTTCCATAATGAAGAAAAACAGAAGATCCACCATTCGTGTGGGAGAGGTCGTTTGTTTACCAACACGACAGATAGATGCCAACTCGATGAGCCGAATCATTAGCTGGGCCGAACAAATGCGAAGAAGACAACCCGATTCACGTCGAGATGGTTTCCGCACAGAATTGTGTATACATGGAGCAACGTCGTCGCCCGTCGCGGCTGCATCGATCTCAGTGACGAGCTCTTCGACTAAAGAAAGGCAAAGAAATTGATCAGAAAGCCATCCACGCCGGCTTCAAAGCACTACTCCTGACAAGTTTTTCAAACATTAGAATACTGATGTTCGACATGAAGAATGAGACAAATTGCTAGCTTGGCAATTCAAGCCCCAACTCGGCAGTCAAAAATCCCCAACTCCAACCTTTGGATCAACCCTGTTGATTTGGTTACGTGACAACTAGGTCGTCTACGAGACTACGAACGAACCAAGTTGCTCACGAGTAGCTCGTGGCTCGATTCATTAAAGTTCAACTCGGCTCAACTTGTTTAAGCTTGTTACTAAACGAATTGAGCTCAGCACTCAAAAACTCAGCTCAACTCGCGAAAACATGACTCGTTTGCACTCCCAGTGACAACAAAAAAGTCGCAAGGAAAAATATGAAAGGCCGTATTTTTTTTTCATCGAACACTACACATAATGTATAAATTTTCACTACTAGAGAAATGACAGAGTTCCCAAAATCAAGATAAATAAATTTGAAATATTTTAATCAATATCTGATGAACGTAATTTTAGAATAGTTGTTTTTCTCGACGAATTCTAGAAGTTTCAACCATCAAAAATTGAAAACAAAAAACAAACTACAAAATGCCCGAGGATCTTTGAATAATCTCCATCGTGCCTATACTTTTTTTTTGCACACATCTCCCTCCTCCTTGACTATCGGTCTCCACATATTTGTATCGATGATGCCAAAAAGTCGACCAACCGAACCTCAGTGGATCCCACCACCCCCTCCCACCCAAAATACACACACAATCACTTCTCGTTGCTCTCCTGGCTCCACCCCCCCCACGTTCCCATCCTCACTTTCCTCCACCTCACGTGTACATCCACCACACAAATCTAACCCTCCAATTCCCTCCGGACCCTCTCAACCACAATCCAACGGCCCTAAACTACAAAACACGCCGATTTTCAGAGAGAAACAAACACCAGTCTTTGTATGGGTACACCATTTGCAAACTGCATTTTGTAAGACTCATCGGAGTCTAATGATTGAAGCCTCTTAATTTATTTAGTACTCTATATTTTCTTTTTAAAAATTAGCTCATTTGGATACCGGTAAATGCTTGATCGCTTTTTTGCTCAATTTCCTATCAAAGAATTGAGCAAAGAACTGATCAATTCCTTACTAATATCTGACTCATGGATCCTAAAAATTATATTTTGAATAATTGAGCGACTCTGATAATTTGTGTATATAATTCCAAGATAGGTCCCACAATAGGAGATACTGCCAAGTGAGAGTGCCTAGCAGCGGTGCCGAGCGACCGATCCAGCCGTTCATGTCGGCACTGACTGTTTGGATCTAATTCAAGCGCATAAAAATCTGAACCGTCTCAAATTCAGATCCGAGCCGTTGATTTCAAAAAATGAAAGTCCGGATCGACACCGTTGCTAAGTACCCCCGCTTCCGGTTGGCAGCATCCTCGGGTGGTGGTGTGCATACACCAAATGGGGAGCACAGTATTGTAAAAACACCGAAATCCAATGGTTCCACTGAAAATTAGTAGTAAAATAGAGACCACTCATTGACCGATGACCAAAAACTGAATAATAAATGCACTTTAAAAAATTCGCCGAAAAGAAAAAACATATGGAAAAAAGTATCCCCTGCTAACGTCACGCATCTTTGACTCTTTCCCCCTCCTCATAAAACCCATGTCCTCTCTCTTCCCCCACCTTCACCCTCTCCCCATTCTCTCTCTCTCTCTCTCTCTCTCCCGACTTCTCTCTATATCTATCTCCGTCTCTCTCTGCGTGAGTTTCTGTTTATTACTCTCTCTCTCTCTCTCTCTCTGGATAAATGGGGAGGGACGATCTGTACATCACGGTACCGAGCTTCTTCAGGTGCCCGATCTCACTAGACGTGATGAAATCCCCTGTGAGCCTCTGCACCGGCGTGACCTACGACCGGTCGAGCATCCAACGGTGGCTCGACGGCGGTAACAACACGTGTCCGGCCACGATGCAAGTCCTCCAGACGAAGGACTTCGTCCCCAACCACAACCTCCATCGCCTCATCCGGATCTGGTCCGACTCCGCCCTTACCCGCCGGCCATCCGACCCGACCCGCAACAACCCTCCCATCACCCGTGACCAAGCTCGAAACCTTGTCACTGAAATCCAAAACCCTAACCCTAATCCTAATCTCTTCGATGCCATAACCAAACTCGTCTCGTTCGCGAAAGATTCCGATCAGAATCGGAAGTTGCTAGCCACTACCGACAGATTCTTACCTGTCCTCGTGGAGATCTTAACTAACAGTAACAGCAGTATTATGATTATTGGAAATAGTAAGAATTATATCGAGGAATTGTTTGTTCTTCTGGAATTGGTCCTACGCGAGTACAGAGATCGCGACAGCGTAACCAAATCGATCGTGGAAAAACGTGACCCTGTAATATCTTTGATGATTTCGGTGCTAAAGCAAGGGAGTCTAGCTTCGCGAGTAGCCGTCGCTAGGGTCTTGGAATCCATCGCGACTGACGCCGATCAGTCCAAGTCGTTTTTCGCCGAGCAGAGCGAATGCGATGACGTCGTATGGGAATTGTTCCGGTTAATGAGTACAGAATCGGATTCGGTTGCGATTGAAGCTGCCCTGTCTGCCCTGATTTGTGTGGCGAAATTGAAACGGATTCGAGTGCGGTTAGTACGGCTGGGATGCGTAAAAGCGTTGGCGAAGCTGCTATGCAATCCGAATTCGAGCGCGGGGGTGAACGAGAGAGTGTTGAGGTTACTGGAGACGGTGTCGTCGTGCAAGGAAGGGAGGGCGGAGATGTGCAGGGACGAGGCGTGCGTGGCGGCGGTGGTGAGGAGGATGCTGAAGGTGTCGGCGGTCGCGACGGAGAGCGCGGTGGCGGTGCTGTGGAGCCTGTGTTATTTATTCAGGGAGGAGGCGGCGGCGGAGGCGGTGGGTAGGAGCAACGGGGTGACCAAGATCCTGCTGATAATGCAGAGCAATTGCTCGCCGATGGTGAAGCAGATGGCCGGGGACTTGTTGAAGGTGTTCAGGGTGAATTCGAAGTCGTGTTTGTCGAGTTATGATACCAAGACTACCCACATCATGCCTTTCTGATTGTACAAGTGGTTCAGTACTTGTTTTTTTTTTTTTTTTTTTATGGGAAAGGAGGGGGAGAGGAGATGGGGAAAGAAAACTCTGTAAGAAATCGAAAGCAATTTTGTTTGACAAGTTATAGTAAAAACAAGAGAAGATTCGTTTGTTTGTTTGTATTGGTGGATTGATTGACTGACTGACTAACTGGGGGATACGTTGTTTGTTTATTTCGTGTGTTATTTCCTTTCGTTTTCGTCTTTTGAATTGCCCAGAAATCCAATCCTCGGTGAGTATCCATTTCCTAATCCTAAACAAAAACAATGATCAAACTCGGCAAACAAATGACTGTGTCACCGTCCTTTCTCCCGTCGTTCAAAGTCACCCTCAAAATGAGGAGATCTCGTGATTTGTTAGGTTTTGCAGGTGTTTCCGTGAAAATATGTGTCATTCGCGCAGATTGTATGAGTTTGTGCCCGTGTGCCTTCATCGATATTTGACCAAACTCATTTATCAATAATGCTAAGGGGATCGACGTGTTCCCAACTGATGGGGTACCAACGGGCGGGCGAGGTCCATTTTGGATTCTGTACAGATAATTTGATCTTGAAATCAGAATGGTAGATTTAATCGACCACCTATAATATCGGATTGAACTGTTTTTTCACAGGCGCAGTCATTTTTTTTAAATTATTGAACGACTCGGATCATACGTGCGGATCCAGAGTGAGCCTCGCGTGCCCGTCGGTACCCCATCAGTATGGGTTTGGTCGGGACCAATATTCGGGACAAATTTACAAATAAGAAAAGCATAAAAACGAAGACCGACTATGGTAATGTACATCGGGTTGTTCAAGAATCCACCTACCTATATGATCAGAGCCGTTAAACTTGTTCAAAATATTATTTTAAGGATTCTTAATAAAAAATCAGCTCAATTGGATCTCAGTAAATGCTTGATCAATCCTTCATCCAATTTTCTGTCATAGAATTAGACGAAATTTTGATAATTTTTTTACCGATATCCGACTAAATTAATTTTTTTTAAGAATCCTTGAGAAATTATCTTAAACAAATTGAGTGGCTCTGATCATTGGTGTGGGATCCCAAAATAAGTCCCAATGTACATTTGATTTATGCCAAATGATGTACCCATAGTTTTATATCAGATTTAGGGGACGATAGATCGATCTTTATTAATTTTACTCATTGCCTTCTTCTATTGTAGCAATTATTAGTGTTGTGGTATTACTATCACCTTTTGTGCAATTTTATATTGAAATACCCTGTTTTAATTAGATTCACAAATTGGAAATATAATAGCCTAACCACGTTATTTTTCGGTTGGTTTTCAAAGTATTAAGTACTAGGCCTTGTTTTACGCTTGGTTTCAATGTACTAGCAAAGTGTCGTTTTGATCGGCAATGGACAACTCGAATTAATAGTAGTTCGGATTATATTCAAACTGTCGGCGTAAAAATAGACAACTGAATCAGCCGCCTAGCAGCTCCTCCTGTAGTGCAGGATTTCCAAATTCGTTTAACATATGTGTTTCATTGGTGATCATAGCTAACTCTTGTCATAATTCTCCACCTTACACATGACTATTTTTGGAACTTGGCACACAAATTTGTTAAATAAAATTCTTTTCTCCCTCTTCGTGCCAAACTTCCTCACCTCCATATCGATACCCACTCAGGCCCTCCCCACCCACCGTTCAAAACTGCACGCGCGCGGTCTACACGCAACCAGGCAGCCAACTTTGTCACATCACATGCATAACCCAAATCCTATACAAATTAACTCAAAGTTTAAACCCACCAGAGACGCAACGATTAAATTGAAGGACTCTTGGCAGTGATGACCAACTCGAGGCTTCGGCATCGCTGCATCCAGTAATCGTTAATTTTCTAAAGCGAATTACCACGGTTTCACAGCTGGAAAGACCATAATTAAGGCTGTAAATGAACCGAGCAGCTTGCGAGTTCGACTCGGCTTGTTATTCTCGGCTCATTCAATAAACGAGCCGCTTGGAACTTGATTTGTTCGACAAAAATTCGGCTCGTTAAGGGAGGTTCGGCTCGATTAAAGAGACTCGTTTAGTAAATGACTAAGTTCGGCTCGTTATTTTTGCCTCGTTTAGTAAACAAGCCGAACTCAACCTCAACAAAGCACGGCTCGGCTCGTTTACGGCCCTAACCATAATTACCATAAAAAAACAAAAAAAACGAGGACTTAGAATTCTTTTCTAAATACTATCCCAAGTAGGAAACCACAATCAAGCTGATTTACCAAAAAAAAAAAAAAAAGAAGTAGGAAACCACAATTGTTTGTTGGTTATTACTTTTGCTCTGAATTTTTCCAAAAAGCCTTTCTATGCTCTCCTCTTTTGGAGGCACTTATACCAAGAGAGGAAGAGGAGTGGAGAAAGTGGAGGAAGGGGGAAAAAGATATTCGATGTGACTTAGGTATAGTAGATGGTACACATTAGAGCAAGTACACCAGGATAGGTGAAATGCCTAGTTAATTTGGAGAGGAAAAACTCAAAAAGCACAGTTGCACCAACATAGGTAAAAGGGTAGCTAAAATTAATTTATGAACAGTTGTACTCTATTTTTACCTATGCACTATTCATACTCCTTTTTTTATTGTTTCTTTCTCTCTCTTCTCCCTCCTTTCTCCTCTCTTTAAACATAATAGAAAATGAGTGAAAAAATATATATTTTAATTGGTGTTAGGTAAAATAGATAGTATTAGTGTAGTTGTGAAAGAAAAAGTTGATAACTAAAGTAGAATTGTAAACTGTTCACAAGCCAGTATACATATTCACTGGTAAACTTGCTCTTAGATTATGTGGCACCTTTACATTAGCTAAACAAAAAATGGTGCTTCACATATTTTCCTTTTCAAGGTGTTATTTTATCAATCAAAGTATTAGCGAAGTGCCCTAATGGTCCCTAGCATAAACACTGTCGCAAAGCTTCAAAAGTATCGTATTGTTTGGCGGAGTTAGGTAGGAGGACTAGGGGTGAGCAAAAAATTCGTCAAACTGCGAATCCAGTTCAAACCAATTCAAATCGAAAGATTTTGTTCAGTTTTTTGGTAGTATGGTTTAAAAAAATTAGAATCCGTATTATATGATTTGATTTGTGGATTCACATTCACGGTTATAGTTCTAAACTGATCTGAACCGTATAATATATATATATAGTCCCCTTCCTATGAGGGCGTCCTCATTTTAAATAAAATGCAGACCTCCCCTTTTCTCCCATTTTCCGATCAAATTTTGATGATCCGAGCCGCTCAATGTGTTCAGAACGTGATTTTAAGGATACCCGCGAGAAATCAGCAAAAAAAAATGACCGGAAAGGGCTTGATTTGAGCAGTTTTTATTTGAACCGTTCAATAAAAAAAAACAAAAACTGCTCGGATCAAACCCTTTTCCGGTCTTTTTTTTTGTTGATTTTTTGCGGGTACCCTTAAAATCACGTTTTGAACATATTGAGCGTCTCGTATCATCGCAAATTGGTTGGGAAAGGGACGTCCTTAACTTAATAAGTTAAGGGCGCCCTTATAGGAAGTTTTGTATGTATATATATAGTTTAATTATGATTCACCAAATAAATATGGGAGCCTTAGTCAACTATTTTTCTAATTTATTGATCCTATTAAATCCACCGCAATATTTAGTTTTTTTCTTCCCTACCAAGATAATTTAGACTAAACTTCTATATATCACGATTCACAACCCATTTTTCTAATTTCCTATGATTATTAATTTATTATACACAAAAAGCATATGGGATCACCAGATCAGTCAACTTTTACGGCTCAATTCCTAAGTTTCTATACATGAAAACCAATTCCAATTCCTATAATTCATTCACTACCAAGACTAATTACCCTAATACTTTTTGAAGATAATAGCTTAATTCAACGCAAACCGTGGTTTAAAACCGAAACCAATCTGCATTTTAATGGTTTGGATTGGTTTGGTTCTATGCCTTTTGTGGATTGGTTTGGTTCTCCAATTTTATAATTCGTAGGTATTGGTTTGGTTCTTGATTTACTATAAAACCGAACAAATCTGAACCATGATCACCCCTAAGGAGGACCATTCAAATACATGTACATTTTAATAATAGATTAAGGTGATTTGAAAATTTTATTGTATATCAATAGATGTGGTAAAAAAAATTTTTTGCCAAAGTTTAGGATAGTTCCATTCATAGGAAAAGAAAACAATAGATCAGGAAGAATACAAGCCAAGTACGCACCCCACTACATTCTGGGTTACACCATGCATCACAGAATTGCCACCCCTTAGTAAACCCACTGCCATCATATCAAAACACTCCACACAGCCCCCACAAAATAACAATGACCTCCCAATGAAGGCCCAACAAAATAAGAAGAACAATTCTCCAACTGTAGGTAGAAAGGTATGATCTGAAAAAGAAAAAGAAAAAACAACCAATCAATAACTGGTAACAGAGTCACCCAAGTGGCCCACTGAGTCACACTGGGTTAAGAACGAGTCGCACCGGCCATCACATACCATCCCCAAGCCAAGGCTCCGTCGACCACGAGCAGCACAACAAACAACCTCCAGCGACCACAACGGGGAAAACCATTGACAAACCACTGGACAACGCAATGGAATCGTTGGAGAGGGAGCAGGCAGAGAGAGGCGGTTGGTTCTGATGGGATGAAAGGGTAGGGGGAGGAGGAGGAGGATGGGGGGTGATGGAGGAAAAGAGATAATTTCCCAGATGTAGGAATATTGGGAGATGGAGATCACCCATGAAGGGGAGAAACCCCTCCCCTCCCGCCGATTTAAAACCCTAGGAGGAAGGAAGGGGTGTGGGCGACAACGGCTAGGGTTTGGTGAAGAGAGTAGAGGGAGAAAGAGAGGAGAGTGTTTTTACATGCGGTCGTTGGGAACGGAGGGCGGTATGATTACAATAAAAGCTAATATTAAGGGGTTCACCGAAATTGATTTGAGAGGCGATAGTTAGAAAGGATGGTTTGTTGAATATCAGAGAACGGGACGTACTCGGCATAGCTCAAGGAAGAAAACATATTCATGTAGCCGACCTAATTGCTTATAAGTTAATGCTTGTTTTCGTTTGAATTGGGAAGAGAATTAGGGGTGCAAACGGTCCGGATTAATCCGATTCTCTAGAAATCAATAACCGGACAATTCTAAACGGTTCCAAAGTATTCAGGACCAAAACCTAACCAATATATGTAGAAAACCTAACCAGAAGCAAATTGCAAGACCGGTTCGGTTTTTGGTTTGATTTCTGTTCTCTCCAATTAACATCCAAACACTTATTTACAACACATGAACTCATAAAATAGTTGAGAATTTAGAGCACCAACTACAATAGTATATAGAAGACTTTCTTAACAATTGAGATTTCTATTCTAAGTATATTAACTTACCAAGAAAAAAATGAACTTACCAAATCAAATTACATGATTATGTATATTTACATATATGTATATACGGGGCAGTTCCGGGGACACCTAAAAAAACACTCTGAATCTCAATCTCATAGTTCTCGATCAAATTTTGATGATTCGAACCGTTCAATGTGTTTAAAACGTGTTTTGAAGGGTACTAGAGAGAAATAGGCAAAAAAAAAAAAAGACCGGAAATGGCTTGATCTAAGCAGTTTTTCATAAATGGTGACAAAATTTGTTTTATAAAAAAACTGCACGGATCGAGCCCCTTCTTGATATTTTTTTGAGCTGATTTCTCCGAGTACCCTTAAAAACACGTTTTAAACAAATTGAACTGTTCGGATCATCAAAATTTGATCGGAAACTATGAGGTGTTTTTGTAGAATTTTTTTAGGTGTCCCTAGAACCGCTTATATATACTAATACTGTGTAGTCTGATACGGTTATTACCACGGTCCTTAATTAGATTGGTAACTAGTAACATAACCAAAATTTACGGTTCTTAAATATTCGAAACCATAACCTAACCATGAACAGAAACCAAACAAAACCAAATAGGATGGTTCAATCCGGATCAGATCAATTTTGTGGTTAGGATGATTTTCTTGAACACCCCTAAACAAAATAGACACTTCTTATGTTGGACCACCAAACTAACAATTCTCTAATACTTTGGGGACCAATGGAAAAACTAAGCCAATAGTACTCTAGGTTTGGCCTATATTTACAGTTAGATTATTCTGCCTATTTTTTCTTTTATGAACTTTGGTTAAGTTACCACCAAATTTTGTGGATCATTGAGTGGCTTGGATGAGAGACATCTAAAATATTAAAAATTATGATAAAAAATACAAAAAAAAATCAGTAAAGACAAAAATAATGAATCTTGAATTCTTTTTAATAATTTCAGAAAAAGAAATGTATTTCTTTTTATCTCTTCATCTATGGCCTAGTGGCTCCAAACAAGCCAAAATTCTGGGAATGAGGCCACGAGTTACATAAAGATACTAAACAAAAGGCATGGAGCATAGCCTTAATGCAAACCATTGGCAATAAACTAGTTTTGAAGCGAAGAGACAAGACCCCTTAATTGCTGAAACAGTTGCCCTTTTGCCCTGCGTAATCAACCCCTTTTCTCTTTCGTATTAAATTCGTTTTTGGAGGGTAATGGAAAAGGATTGGAATCACGATCCAAAAAGATTTCTTCTTTAAAGGTAGATAGAGAGAGAGAGAATGAGAGAGAAAGGGGTTTGACCACTCCAATTCCTATGACACCCACCCTATAGAAAACCACAAAAATAATAGGCCCCAGAGAAATGCACCTACTTTTGGTCTTTAGCCAAATTAATCTCCAGTGATTAGTGAATAGAAAAAGAATGGGTAAATTTCATTGACACCTCCATAGGTTTGTCTTAATGACAGATACTCCCCTTTTGTATGAGAAATAACAATGAACGCCTTATCGTTTTAATATTCATTTCACCGACACCCAACAAATAACTGTTCGACCCTTGATTGGATTTCCCTTCCCCTTTCCCCTATTCGATATACCCTTTGTCGAATTTTTGATAAAATTATTTTGCCTATCAAAAAAAAAGTTCAACCAAACATGTGATTTAATTAGACAAAAGTGGCTTATATTAAAAAATCAACCTTTTTTAATAATAAAATAGATAATGAAAAACTCTCAAATCACAATATTTGATCCATATGTAATAAATTTATCCTTCCCGACAAAACAACGGCTTGTTTGAATCGTAAAAGAAGTAATTAGTCATAACATTTACTCTTTTTTTTATTAAAACAACTCCTCCCATGGGCAAAAGAAAGCCATTTAATTTAAATCATGCGAGAGTTGATATTTTTATTACTTTTTTTTATTATAAATAATGCTGAATTTTCAGATATAAGTCACTTTTTGCTCATTTCATCACGTGTTTGGATAGACAATTATTGATTGGAGTATTAGTGAAACACACATAGAAACCATAGGGGGTTCATTGTTATTTCTCCTATGTGAGGGGGATACTTGTCATTAAGACAAACCTTTTTTTTTAAACGACAAAAAATTTATTAAGAAAACTTGATAGGGTACATCAAGTGAGGGAGAGGGGAGGGGGATCCAACCAAAAGTTGGATAACGGGCCGATGCCCAAACACCTGAGGGGTGTAGCCCGAACAACGGGCCAGACCCGAACACCTAGGGGCAAAGCCTATTAACACCCTATGGGCCTCAAACCTTACAGGGCGTTAGTGTAATTAACCCAAATAGAATAAACCCAAGGCCAAAAAAGGGGGGGATATTGAAAAGTGGGGTGTCACTAAAACCATGAGCAAAGTAACAAGTGAGTAGGAAGTGACTGATTCAAATGGTTCATGGTTGGCTATTACTTTGAACCAAAAAAAGGCAAAAGAATGGTTGGCAATGGAAAAAGTAGGGGAGATTGTTCCCTACCCACTAGATGGAGTGTGTCTTCTTTATGTGCATTTTGTTTTTGGAAAGAGCTTTCGTTCTAGTTAAAAATTAGACATCCTTTTGGTTCATCTCCTAAAATTCAAATCAGTACTTGTTTAAATGATTTACAGATACAATTAAATTTTTTTTTGCCAGAAATAGAATTTTTTTTTTCCCTAACAAAAGTAGGACTAAATACTTTAAAAGTAGCGTGCAAATATTTAAACGATCAAATTTTAGAAAAAAAATTTAATTAATTGTTGAAAAATAGTTTAAAAATTATGGAAGGAACTACGTCGTTTTGGAGAAGGAGATTTAAAAAATCCCGTAGTGCAACCCATATTCAAGCCCAAAAGATTGAGGACAGCAGTGAAGGCAACATAGGACCAGTGGGGGGGCCATGCCCCCACTGCAATTTCCAACAATTTTGCTTTTTTTTATAACTCAAGTGTTCGAGCCAGCTTTCACTCACCTTGATTAATTATGGAGGATGAAATCCACCATCCACTTGCAGAGATCCCAATTAAAATCAGAGCAAAACTCTGTATGGACTAGTCTCAAATGAGTTAATAGCACATAAGAGGTTTCGAACATGAGACCTTAGGAAAGAACAAACCACAAGCCTTGACTACAATGCCAACCCCTTGGGGTTCAATAATTTCACTTTTACCCTTTATATATAATATTGGTCGTAACATTTATATCCAAAATATTATACACAATTTTCTTTTATATCACTTACATCCCTTAGTATCTTTGTCAAGTTTCCAAAAAGGTTCTTTTAATTTATTTGTTTTACATAAAGATCCATTATCTATATATGCATGGTAGAAAATTTTACATTTTAACTTCATTTTTTATATTATTGTTGTCTATTGTATGTAAAAGATAGGAAATTGTAAATCTTGAGGCAACTGGAGAGTTTGTTTGGCCCTTAATTTAATGGCCCTGGAATTAGTCAATGTGCGCAAAAGTTGGTATGAACATCTGGTTATCAAAAACAAAATAAGAAATTTCTAAGACCGTGTTTAATGGTGCCCCCACCGAATGAAATTCCTAGCTAGATTAGGGCTTCTACAAATGGTGTGTGTCCCCACGGAGTGAAATTCCTGGCTAGATTAGGGCTTCTACAACAATATTGGATGTACTCTGAAGTTGTATCTTTGAGGCTTGGTATACCGGGATCTATATCGTGTGTGAACTCTGGTTCCCTCCGTGGTAGCTCCACTCCCCTCCGCTGCACCTGCAACAAGTTACTAAGGCTTGGGAAGCCCAGTAACCCTCTGACGATCAAGTCAGTCAAGGACGGCGTACCTCTTTAGGTGGATATCTCTTTCCTTTTATAGGCCTTGCTCGACTTGGTCCCCGAGTAAGACACGTGTTGTGTACGCTCTGGTAACCACCTTGGGTGACATCAGAAATGACGCACCGGATAAGGCAGTTACGGAGCACGTGGCATGTTGTTCTTGCTTTGTCTTCTCCAGAGCCCTTTTATGTTGGGAGATTATTTTTCATCGAGGCCGGGTGTAAAATTAAATTTTGCTCAATGTTTGAGTTAGGAACTCACATGACTTCGATCTTTTTTGTAATTAAGAGACATTTTGGGTGTTACATTTTTTGTGCTACATGGTTAAACGTACAATTTCCTTCTCCAAAACGATGTAGTATTGAAGTCCCAAGTTCTTTCCCATTCGAAGTCAAAACGACGTTTGTTTTAGCCGCTCTAAAAAAAGCACCGCAAAACGCACTACAGTATCGTTGGATCCCCCAGCCCCAATAAAAGTGGATACTCTATATGTGTAATTGTTTAAATGTACGTGTGCGCGTACGTGTGCTTGTATTGGATCTTGTGTAGCAGATGGTCCATGGACTACTATTGAAATCGGTGGGGTATTGATTACTACTAGTAGGTTATTTAAATGATTGAGCAAACAGAAAGTTGTTTCCTAGTGGACGTGACATTATTCTATGGGGTAGCTATGTTGGATCAACTTGAACACTTCATGTGCCCTTTTTTTACCCTTAATTGTTGGAACCTCTGGTTGTATCGGGGCTACAATGAATGGACGCCACAACCACTATTTATTCTCTTACTTTGATTTTTATTTATTTCAAATATATAACTGAATTCAGTCAGAAACCATTCGATACACACACGCGGATCCCACGTGCTATACATGCCACATTCATCGAAAGAAGATTGCTATATATTATATCCGTTGTGGTCCTGACGTTCTAATTTTTGGATCGAACGCGGTTTTACAAGGACCTTTTAATGATGATCTGATTTTTTTCATTTGATGGCCTTCTATAGCTATTTTTTTGCCAAAACTTAAATCTTAAAAACGAATGAAAATAAGAAATGAAACATAAAACTCCATTTAAAATTGCAAGCCGACCACGTCTATTGTTATAGCTAGACGGCCCAATCTAATTATAGCTCTCAACAAAGAGAGAGAGAGATGGAAAACAACAGGGAGAGCCAAACAGAGTGATCAACTACCCAATGGGCAAATGAAGGATACAACTAAAATGGTGGTTCACATGTTCCATCTTTCTTGGTTATTGACATTGTGGTGACCAACCAATATCATGTCAATCTAAGAAGAGAAAAGGACCAAAGAAAGAAAAAAACAAGAATGCGAAACTGTTCGATCTCTCTCATAATTGGTGTATTCGGGTCAGGTTAAATGCACCTCAATTAGTTTTGAAGGATCAATTCCACCGTTCACTAGCGGGGCTCAATTAAAGCCGGAGAACAGAACTTGTTTTTGTGTGTGTGTGTGTGTGTTTTTTTCGTGTGGTTCCTACAAGGTAACTAGTTAGGAACAAAATTGACCACACGACCCGACCAACAAAGATCTGTTTCAAAACTCGTGGGTTGACAATAAGACCGGGTTGGTTGAATGAGCGGGACAATCATTTTCAACGAATCGGTTTAATCGGGGGAAATGATTTTTACACTTCTTTTTTTACAATCCACTCATTTTTTTGTCTTTATTCACTTGAATGTGTGAAAAAAGTGTATTGAAAAAAGGCAACATAGTAAATTAATGTGGATAACGACAAAAAATGGAGTGCAAATGACAAAAAAAAGAATGTGAAAATCACTTCCCTTTACTAGAAGTAAAATTTCTTATCACCCGTCTTTGATCCGACCAGCCCCGCCATATTTACGTGTGCAAGGCCCGCAACAACCAAAATTATGCTAATTTTTTTTTTATAAATTTTATCGGCAAAAAATGATGCTAATGTTAAGTGTGTACTGTGCGAAACTTTAATTAATCCTACGCAGTTAGTTTTAAGTTACACTATAATTTTTTTGGGATGTTAGTTATTTAGTGTTTTAGATATAGTCGTTGCTATTAATTCTTATTGGAAATTTTTAGGTACATACATAATTGAATTTGGATGAGCTATTTTTTTTCCTTTTATTTTTTGGTCAATCGATAGAAGGGGATAGGGGAAGGGGTGCTGCAATTCGCAGCGATAAGACTCGAATCCAGGTATTTTACCTAATAAGGGAGTGCCACAACCACTAGGCCAACCCCTTGGTCTTAATTTGGATGACCTATTGCTAGCCTGTAAATTAGTTGGATTTCCCTTTACTAACCACTCTACACGTTTAAAACACACACTCTCTCTCTCTCTCTCTCTCTCTCTCTCTCTCTCCCTCCTTGGTTTCTTTTCAGGCGCAATTGTGCAACCTCCACTGACCACTCTAAAGTGTCATTTTCATATTTTGTTGTAATTATGTAATGAACAGCATTATGGGAAGACAACTGATACTTTGCATGTTTGTGGGAAACTTTTGAGGGCAGGAACTTGTTCGGACCTTTTGTTACTACCAATTGCTTTCTGATTGGGACAATAGGACTATTGGAGACAAGTTCCAGCTAGTTAGCTTGCCTTTTTACCAATAATAAAAATATTCTACTAAAGCTTTTTTCTTTTTTAACAAAAAAAAAAAACAATTTGTAGCAGGCCGAAATGGCGGCTCGTGTCCATGCTGAGCGTATATCGAACCTCCCACGAACGATCCGTGCTAGTCCAAACCTGGTCGATGGTTCGGCTCGGTCTGCACCGACGTTCGGCGGAACCTCCCCAGAAGTCGGAAGGAGCCGTCGGCCAAGCATGCCGACCCTTTGACGGTTGGACTCTACATTCGGTCTTTAACGGACGTGAGGACCATGCTGCCAACTCACTGATAGGCGCGTAAATATTCATATAAGTGTCCCTTAATTTATCCTCACTAAATCCATTTATATTATTACTCAGTGCTTAATGCTTGATTTTTGTGTTTTAGGTACTCGGAGGTTTTTACATTCTAATTGGCCTTGGAAATATTCTTACTGTGCATTGTTTAGATGCGCTGTTGGCAGCAGGACAATCCAAGTTGTACATGACTCGGTGGGGCCTAAAACGGCTACTTTTTATTGCTACTTAGTTTGACTGGGTCTTGGATCAATTAAAAGAATTAGGCCTAAGCCAATTCCTGGCCGGTTTTAAAGTCGGCTACAGAAGGTTATAAAAAGGAGAACAGAGGGCTGCGCACGGGTGACTTTTGAGACAGACGACAGTGAAGAAAAAGAACGAGAGCTGCGTAGATATTCATCGAGAGTTCCGACGCACTGTGTGCTTCGTTCTTCTCGATGTATATATCCAAGAGGTCACCCCAAGCGTAGGGCATCAACGTCTGATTGAAGCATAGTAAATCCGGTAGTCCGGGATCGTACCCAAGGGATAAATAATACGGCTTTTCTGGATTGTAGGTGCGAGTATGGTTTCCGGCTTTTAGTCAGCCAACTTAGTTTTACGTTTGCGGTGGAAATAAAAAGGCTAAATTAACGAGAATAAACTAGATAAAGAGAAGGTTAGGTCTAGGAATTTCTAGCGCCCACGACTCGAGCTAAACTACATTTTCACCCATAAACACGGTTTTACCCGGAAGATAAAATAGTTCGAAAATCAAGCTAGCTATAGAATTCATTTGGCAACACCTCGAGCGACCGAGCTCCAAGCATCATGTGTGGTAAGTAGGCGAAGCTCTTACCCACACATGATTAAGGAGGTTATCACCTCGGTAATTTGACAAACAAATCCAAGCCCCACATCAATTTCCAAAACAAAGTTGCAAACTTTTTGGGTGAAAAATGCAATTTTTACTCAAGCCACGGGGTGCTAGTCACCCCATGACCCAACCTTATGAAACTACTCACACATATCTATGAAGATAAGAGCAAGCAAAAATCTACTTAACATATTTGAAACACAACACTAAAAGAAAACTAGCTAGAAAGATAGATCGGGAGAAGTTAAACAACTTTAATTAAGGAGACAAGAGTCAAAACAAACTTACTTAAGAGGAAAATGCAGAAATAAAAGCTGGAAAAATAAGAACACTTCAAGAACACCAAGAACAATTTGAAATCTAGCTCTAGATCTAAAAATGTAAGCAAATCTAATTCTCTCATCCCTTGTACAAAATGACATCACGCCTATATATAGTCCCTGAGTACGCGGATGGAATATTCCTCGATGATTCCCCCTTAAGGCCTCGGTACCGATGGCAATGGGCTTAAAACACAGTTAAGCGCTCGGTAACGATGTCCCATAAATCAGCCATCGATGGCGAGGCCTTATCTTCTGTTGACTGCTTTGACCAAAGTTAGCTGCTCGGTACCGATGTCCCAAATCCCAGCCATCGATGCCGAGCTCTTATCTTCAGGCGTTGACCGCTGCTGCTTGGCGTTGACTTCTTGCTTCTTGGCTTGACCTTGGCCTTGCCCGGGCCACCTTGCCTTGGCCATGCTGCTGCCTTGGCCATCTTGCCTTGCCTTGCCTTGCCTTGGCCATCGGGCCACTTTGCTGCTCTGGCCTCCCTTAGCCAGTTTGCTCGAGCCATCGGGTTGCTTCTACCTTGACTGCTTTGCAACGGGCCATGCTTTGGCGTCGGGTCGTCTTGGCTCTTAAAATCTCTTTATTGGGTGGTTTACTTACAAAACAAGACTAGCACACTCTACGAGCAAAAGCAATTAAAAACAACTAATTAAACGACAAAAGTAACTAAGACTAGACACTAGCGCACCCTATATTACATTGTCGGGTGCTTATCACACCCCCCAACTTGAGGTTTGCTAGTTCCTAGCAAATAAGACACGAAAAAACAGGAAACTAACAACTTGCAATTCCCCCGCTATCACAACTTAGAACATGCTCAACTTTGAAACCTAGCAAGAGTTCAAACTATCCAACGTTTTATTTCATTTCTACAACTCACAGTTTCAGTTTCAAACTAAACAGGCCAAGCATAAGCAAGTTAAGGGCAAGCTAAAAAGGTTCGTGTCCTCGAACAATGGGAGGATACGGGACACGACACCTTGCGAGATCAAACTAAACCATATCCACCAAAGAGTGCTGGATAAACAGGCAATAGTGAAAAACAAATACTATGCCCTCAAACAACTACAGCACTTATTCAACAGAATTAACAAACTAACGGATGATTATTGGATACGAAAGGAAAGCAAGCTATTCAACTAATCATGCGAATATCAGATAGTTTATCATTAAGGAATCCAAGCGCGCAAAGGATCAACTAAGGACTTTTTCAAGCTTATAATGACCTTGGTATTCAAGAAAGGGTTAGCACAAATGGGCGACGGTCTATACTAACAAGGTCAACTACCCAAATGACCGCCGCCAACAAATAAAACAACCAAGTTAAAGCCAAATCGGCTAAACCAATCATCAACCAAGCACCAGATACTGAAGATGTGCAAAACTAACTACAAAATAAAGGATGCAAAAGACAAAAATGAAAAGGATAGAGTGGTTGGCATGTCAACCAACCAAGACCCCGACCAAGTAAGGGGAATTTCTAGAACCACCGACTCTCTACCAACTGCATGCCACACCACCAATCATCTCAAGTCACCATCTCACCACATCACTGCCCTCAATCATCTTGCTCCTCACTATCATATCCCGCGAAATCATCACTAACTTCCCCTTCATCTACAGGCTCGGGGGTATACTTTACTCCAAATTGCTGTTCCAGGACCGAAGTCTGCCAGGCTATCTCTTTCTTCATCTGTCTCCTTTCAGCCTTCTCTTTCCTTCTAGAACTGATCATTGCAACCCCTTGACAAAATAATTTCTTAATCCAAGAAGACTGCTTGTCCTTCTTCTTACGCATTGAGGTCAAATAATCCCCTCCTCTTGCCTGCTTTCCCTTTGCAGAATGAGCCTGAGAAGAACTTTTCATGTCAAATGCCTCATCAAAGGGCCCCGGAGATAATTCTTCTAGATTCTCATAGCCCCAACCCTTCACTCCTTGTTTCCAACATAGACTAGTAATCATGCACGGGAATGGAATATTGGCAGTCAACAAAGTATTAGCCTTAAAGTCTCTCAGCTGTGTGAAGATGAACATCGCCCAATCAATCACCAAATCATTTGTTAGAAAAGCAAACATGAGCTCCCCACTCTTCCTACTTGGCCTATGATCCGAGCCTCGAGGATATAAGTTAAAATGGATAACTTTGTTTAAGAACCTAACACTTCCTTTAAAATTCCCAGGCACATGGGGGTCAGTGGCTTTCAAGGGGTCAACATACAGCACACTATTTACTACGTCCGCATTAATTGACACATCCTTCACAGGGTAATTTACAGATTCAGGAGGGGGGCGTTGAATATCCAAATACTCAGCAATACTATCGGGGGTAATTCAACATCAATACCAGCCACCCGAGACACAATTCTAACAGCAGGGTCATATTCCCAATCACTTTCCGGAATTTGCATAAACTTGTAGAAAACTCAAAATACCAAGGATGCTCTCCGCAAAAACTCCCCAGGTAGCCCCGCGCTCCTTCAACTACTCTTCGCCAAAACCCTGGCTCAGTCTAGGTACGTCACACTACGGCTTTTTAAGCCCTAAGGTACTTCTTCTGTCTCTAACCCTCCAAACTTTTACTTTTCTTTATTGCCCGAACTACGATTGGTCTGAATTTCCCTTGTGGAATACGTAGGCAGCCTCCCGGCCCGACCATAACAAAACCTTTTTCGAAAACCCCTTGGAATAGTGGTTGGACCAAATTGAGTTGCTTTTTACAGCTTTGACTCTTACTCAAACATGTCTCGCGATCCGTCTGAGTTCAGTCAAAGAGGGGCATCTGTAGACACCCCAATTTGGCCTAACGATTATTTCAAGTCCCACCTTGGGACAATCCCGATGATGAAATGGATACAATGATTGTTGATTGCTTCTTTGAGGACCTTAGGACTTTCGGTGAGAACTTTGACCACTTAGAGGACCCAATTCAAAGCCATACAGCCTTTCAGACAGAAATACAGAAGCCTAGGAGAATCCATCTGACGGCCGTGACATCGATCTAACGGCCACAACATCAATCCCTCACCCGAGCAACCTGTTGCCAGCAAAATCTCCCTGAGAGATCAATCCCTCGGCCGCGAGATCTATCCTTCGGCCGAGACATCCATTCCACGGCCGCGACATCCTTTGCTCGGCCGCCAGATTGACCTTTTTCCAGACTCTGGAACGTTCTGTCAGACGTTTGGTTTGATCCAACTACACTACATTTCCGATGCGTTCGGGCTACGTTCGGAGATCACGACGTAGAGTTAGAGATGCATTGCAATTGCAATTGCCATCTCGTGATTTGATTGGCCGGAGTGAGTCATCCCTATGCCTATATAAAGGGGCCTTTGGGCTCCGAATTTAACACACAGAAATTGAGATACCTACAAACTCAATCAAACCTCGAAACTCTGCACAAATACTCCCTCAATCCCATACTCCAAAAGCCCTAACCTTCCGAAGGCAACCGTCAATCCGGCAATCAAACCCCGAAGTTCAAACCCTAACTCTAGGGTTCTCGATCAAGCAATCAATCGATCACACTCAATCCAAAGCAATCAAGCAACTGAGGGATCAAGGTGGTGAGGCCCAACGGCCTCTGGTTTGTCTTAATTTATTGCTTTTCTGATTAATCGTAGCATTTTTGATTATCCATTAATCTTTCTGTCTGGTGTGAGGAAGAACACCGACCGGGGCTTCGATCCCTCGGCCGGTACATTAAACCAGTGTGATTACTCGGCCGTGACATCCATTCACCGGCCGAGTAATCGATCTCCTGGGACATTTTGTTTGCTTTTCTGCTTTCTAATGCATGCTTCAATTATCGCACTGGCTCACTTTGCTTACTGTTTAAAGAAATAACTAAACAGACTATGTGTTAGAATTAGACAAAGCATCTATACGTCTTATGTTGAACGATTATGGGCCAGTCTCACGACTGGGCAAAGAGGGGTGCCTAACACCTTCCCCTTATTGTACTTTTGGCTCCCGTATCCAGAATCTCTATCTATTTTCCCAGTTTTAATAAACTGGGTGGCGACTCTATTTGATGATAACCGTTATCGTGTGGCGATGTTCCTAGCCATGGGAATGTACATGATTTTGGTTTATGAAGTGAGCAACTGCTTACTTCCCGACCTTGCTTTTCAATAAGAGGTTGATAGATACCCGAAGCGTAGGGCTAGGTCGTTGTACGCATAATATCCGGAAGTCCGGGATCGTTCCCACAGAGAATTCGATTCTAGCTTGATTCGGATTGTAGGTTTTATATGGTAGGATTCCGGCCTTTAAGGCGGCCAACTTGGTTTTGCTTTAAAATGAGGCGACTAAAACGAAAACTAGACTAACGCTTGATTAACTTAAAGAGGCAAGTCTCGAGGTCTTCTAACCCTTGACAAAAGCCATTACCGGTTCTCGATTATAACTCAGGCGAGAGTCACGACCGCGCGCTCACGCCCGGAAGATTTTACTTGAAAAGACTACGTTTAACAAAAGATGTGATTTTCCGGAGGCGAACCAACTTGTTTTTAATATTTATCGAACACAAAGGAGGCCACTAGGCCTCGATAAGTCACTTGCCAAGACCGCTTGACTAAGCTCCTTACCAAGGGGTTAACACCCCTAGTTTAGACCGAAAATGCAAATTAAGCTCTAACCGAAAAATCATGATTTAAAGCCCGATGGCTCGAGAACCAAGTAACAACCTAAGTCCTCGGGAAAGATTATCCCGAGACTTAGCCAATAAACTACTCACACATAGCTATAGCATAAGACAAAGCATAAAAACGAGACATAACTTTTAACCGACGAAAACGGAAATAAACTTGAGATTAATAACAAACACAACCGTAGCTACAACATTAATAAATGACAAAACAACAAAAGACAAATACTTACTAGAAAACTTGAAGGAAATTACAAGAGAGAAAGCTTGCTAGCTATGGAGTTCCTAGGAAGATGAAAGACTTAAAGCATAGGCCTAAAAAGACTAGAAATGGCCCTCCTTCCATAAAAGGCATACAAGCCTATTTATAGGGCTCTAAAGATGGGTTACAAATGACCAAAAAGCCCCCCAAAATATCCCAAAAACATTCCACAAGTGGAAACTTTCCATAAATGGAAGGTTGAAAAAGTAGCAGATTCGGGCAGAAATTACAAGCATGAACCGGTTGGTGATTTACCCGTACCGGTTCATGGCCTCGAACAAGGTTCAATCTTCAGTTTCTGACGAGCATGAACCGGTTGATGATTTACCCGTACCGGTTCATGGCTGGCAGATTTTTGGGCCAACTTCGCAGGCTCGCTCCGGACACTCCCAAACTCGAAAATGGGTGTTCTTTGGACCGTTGGAAAGCTCGTCAAGTCTACTTTCTAACCCAAGTGGTTTGGATCCAATATCATTTGTACATCAAAAGTTATGACGATTCTACCCTCAGCTGGTCGGAAGATGAGTAGCTTTGGTAAAATCCTAACTTCTACTTCGATTCTCTTGACCCTTGGGCGACCCGAGCAACCTCTAAACCACCTCTTCATGACTCCTCGGGCACCACAACATGGTGGCACGTGGCCTTGAGCACTTGGTTGCATCCGGAGCATTCCTTGGCGTTCAAAACCGCCTTATTAGCACGTTTTACCTGAAAACACTAAAAACACACCTTACGAGCAATATCACTATAAAAGCTAAATAAACGCAAGATAAAACAACATAAAACGGGACTAGTCGCACCAAATATCTACAATATTGGGTGCTCATCAGCAACCAATCGATTAAACGCAATGTGATCAATCTGTATGGCGATGTCCCGTTTGGGAGGTGTCTACATTGTGATAACTGAGTAAGATGAGTTATGCTCTGTAAGACGCGTCGTGCTATTAGATGATCCGTGCCATAGAGACGGGTCGTACTAGTAAGACGGTTCGTGCTAGGCAGCGATAGCCCATGCTATTTGGTGATTCATAAATATCTTTAGGCGATACCGTGAGGGCCTGCAAACTCTAACGATATCTGGATTGATTCGAATAATTAACCTTTTATCATTGCATAAATATTGTTACAACGGGTCGAGTGGATTCGAAACCCTAGATCTTTTCTCTCATAAACTCTCGTTATCTCTTAATTGTTTTAATTTAATTTAGCTTTTAATATATTCGAAATCAAACCATCAAATCCTTTTCCGAATTAATTTAGAAATTGACTGAAATAACTGCAACTCAGCCTTCATAATCCCTGAGGACGATACTCGGAATACTTGCTGCTATCTTTTAGGTAGTAGTAATTGTTTCATTTTATTAATTATTTTTGATACGGAAACGACACGATCACTCACCCATGTGGGAACGACAACTGCGGCCACGATGATGACCGTGACGTCATCCGAGCGGTTATATCTATATAATAAGATAGGACTGGGTTTGAATTCAAAAGACAACCAATGGTCCAGAATTATCTCCTGCATATTCTCCACCCTTGATTCTACAATGGCATTTTTGTAAATACTTAACTTTTTCACGACAAAAAATTGAGCACGTTTTTGGAAAGAGAAAATTGGTATCAAATTTGTGACTTGGGGAGTAAACGTAATTGCTTAATTAGTGGCAAAAGCTAATTGGCCAAGACAATTGCTTAATTAGATTTTTGTTAAAATCTTTCAACGAATTCTTTTAGTAATCAAATCTAGCCATTGAGATGTTCAACATGGTCAGTTTTTTTTGGCAATGAACGAAATTTTTGGGTTGACATTATATTGAGTTACGTTATGGAACAGTCAGTTTTTTTTTGGCAATGAACGAAATTTTTGGGTTGACATTATATATTGAGTTATGGAATATAAAGATGATATGAACGAAATTTTTGAGTTGACATTATATATTGAGTTATGGAATATAAAGATGATTAATTTTGACTGAATATAATGACTGATGATCATAATGCCATCCTATAGGGAAGAATTTCGGGTAATGACATAATGCCATGCCATAATGGAAAACAATGCTTGACATTGCCGTTTGATTCTTTTCCGTTTTCGGTAACGAAATTTGGGAGAATGAATCTCTCTCGCACACGCTCTCTCTCTCCCTAATCATTTTCTTTACACTTCTCTTTTCTGTCTCCCTCACTCTCACCCTCTCTCCGGTGAAAATACAAAGCGCGATAGTGTGGGGGTTTTCTTTCCAGTTCTCTTTCCTGTCTCTATGACTCTCGCCCTCGCTCCAATTCTCTCCACAGGTATGGCTCTTTCGTTCTCTTTCTTTCGGCAGATTACGCTCGGGTTTTTTTTTTTTCCGATTACTTTTTTGTTTACCTAAGGAACAAATTGCGACGATGTGGGGTTTTCTTTCCAGTTCTCTTTCCTGTCTCCGTGACTCTCGCCGTCTCTCCAGTTCTCTTTCCGCAGGTATGGCTCTTTTGTTCTCTTTCTTTTCGGCAAATTACGCTCGGTTTCTAAACCCTTAATTATTATATAGTATAGATATGGAGTATATTCTGTTTTAAATTCCTATGCACATATTCTAAATAGATCAACTCTTCTATTTTTTGGTTAAACTTTTTTGAAATCTTGCACATATTCTGAATAGACCAACTCTTCTATTTTTCCCAACCGAAATTATTTTTGGTTAAATCTTTTTCGAAATCTTGCAGCAATTTGTTTTTTCTTTTGTTCGTTTCTTAAAATTAAAGAATCAAAAGCAACAAAAGGAAAAGGAATAAATGTGTGTATAGTTCACAAAATTAGAAAATCAACGTAGAAAATCAGTGTGGACAACCAGATAACCACAACCATGAATAAATGTGTTGCGCCGTGCCTTTAGGCACGACGGGCATTCACTAGTGCTTGGATAAGGATGGGGGCACGTGAAGGTGCCAGCTTGCCCATAAATAGTTATGAAACCCTAACGTGATGCAAGAGTGACGTCAACAGACACGTGACAAACACATGTACAGTCTTGGAGGCCAAGCTAAAGGAAGCCCAATGAATACCCCTCTATGCCCACCCTAGAGAGGTACATTGTCTTCTATACTCAAATCCTAGTTCTCGGCTTTCATCTCTAAGCAATTGTAGACTGTAGTACTCATCCTTGCACCGGAGAGCCATTCCGGAGATCTTCCGGTGTGGTCTTTTAGTCGTGCCTCCTTGTGCAGGCTAGATGGAAGCCAGGAGCCACTCTCAATCAGACCACGGTCAAGGAAGGAGTGAACCAGATTCATCGGAGCCTCACACTGTCACACAATTCTAGTAAACTAGGCGCCATCACTGATCCCATACTTATAGCAGATACGATATGGTATCTGTAAAGATAATTCGCATAGCTTATTTTGTTCAAAAAATATTTTTTTTGTGGTATTCGTAAAAAATCAACTCTATCAAATATTGGTAAGAGAATTTACCAAATATTCAACTCTGTTTCAGAATTTCAGCCTGAATACTGGGACAAAATTGGTTGTTTCGGAAACACCATTACTCATACCCGATTGAGCTAAAAGTCCACTTGGGTCATCGTAATCTCCTCGCTTGTAAAACATGCACACACACTCTCACTGATTCGGGTCGAAGGTTTGGATCTCAAATTAGGGATTCAATAGCACCGATCAATCAATCGTGCGAAAAGGTGGACGAAGATCGTGATTTTGGGTGCTACGGTGGCGATGAATTTTTGGTATTTGCTGATCTTTTTGGTGGTAATAAGGTCTGTAGTGGAGATGGTACCCTAATTTATATGGGTTGTGAGTCTTGTGACCATGGGACTCGAGGGGAGGCATTTCCACTCGTGTAACATTTTGTGTGTTTTGTCGTTAATGCATACTCTTACATTTTGAGTGTACTATCCGTTCGATGCACGAGACAAATAAATAATTTGTGTGGGCTCGACACTTTGTGATGGGAACCACACAAATGTGTGGTAGAGAAATGAGTTGGACCACCACGTGAAAATGCCCCAGGGCATTGAATAATTTTTCCTCAGATCCCGTAAAATCTCTCTCTCTCTCTCTCTCTCTCTCCAAATTTTGAAAAATTAAAAGAAAAAAAAATCTAGAAAATTAGGATTGGGAGTTTGGATGTTTTTGAAGGCAAAACACATTTGTATAGGATATGTACTAGCATTTTGCATGTTCGATGAACTGAGAAGGGAAGAAAAAACATCAGTGAGAACCTTTTTCCTATATATTTGGCATGTCGTAAAAAATGTACAATAATGAACAAAAAAAATTGAGAAAATTCCACGTAGGCGAGAGAGGTAAGGAGTGAGCTTTCTTTTGTTTTAGGTAACTACATTTTCATAGTATATAGTAAAGATAGATAGATAGATTGATGATGTTTCGGATGGGGGCGGCTGTCCTGAGAGCTGTTGGTGATGATGCGGAGGCAGCAAAGCGATTGCAACAAGAGTTTGGGATGCGAGGTGTTTTGCGGCTAGCGACTCTCGGAGCATTTTTGGGACTGGCGACTTACGGTGGTCCTCGTAGCGTCGGCGGCTTTTCAAATCCAGGTTGATGATGTTTCAAATGGGGGCGCCTGTCCTGATTAGGGTTTTGCTAAGGTTTGATTTGGGCTTAATTATGTTGGGATGTTCCAATTATCTGGGTATTTGGCCTTTTAGGTGTTTGTATATTAATTGTTTGGGCTTGACCCATTTTATCTGGGTTTTTTGGCCTTTTAGGTGTTTGGGTTAGTCTCATTGGGTTGTTGTTCCTTGGTTGGCATCTTGCCAATCAAAGGATTGGGTCTCAGGCTCGGCATACGTGTCGTTCTCCTTGTCCTATTAATCTTTGTACCTTGTTCAGAGATAAATAAAAAAAAATTCGCCGTTCAAAAAAAAAGATAGATAGATTGATTGATTGAATTTTTTTTTTTGAAAAACAGACAATCTTGTGCTCATATAAAACAAAAAATTGCCCGCAGGCTACAAACGCCCAAATCCCGGAATCCTCCATTGGGTACGCAGACCTCAACAATCGGGTTATCCATGCGGGCTAGGTAGGCACTCACCAAGTACATTAAAAGTTCCACACAGTGAGTGGACGCAAGGAGAGTTGAAGACGGTAGCGGTAATTTGACCAGCTTCACCGTCCTCCCCTCCAACCAACTCACTGAGGGAGCGGAAATACACATAGAGGGTGGCAAAAGTTTCATGCAGGGAACTGAAATCTCCGACACTGGAGATGAACAGCAAAACGAAAAATATAAAAAGAAAGTAAAACTTCAGTCACCGTCAATGTCGCCGAAAGGACCGCCACGGATTCAACAACTTTTTCTCCGAAGAAAGAACCGAGCCACCCAAGCTACACCACAGCGCCCGACCGGACTCCAACCATTGATTGTCATTGATACACAAAAGAATTTAGGGGAAGGGAAAAGAAGAAGAAAGAGGAGCTTAACAGTAACTCAGTTTTAAGCGGTGTTCAGATTGGGTTGGACCGGACTGGTAATGAACTAAATAAGCCATATTGGCCCAATCGCATATTTTCAATGTACTTTAAGCATTGGACCTAGAATTCCAGCGGCCATTTATCCTTACATTTTTACTACTCCCCAAAAAGTGGGATTTTTAAATCAGCTACATTTAGAAGAGAATATTCAGTGATCTCGGATATTGCCACTTGATACCCGAACACTCTTCAACACCACATTTCTGTAAATTCCTACACTCGGTGGTGAGCTCCACAAAAATGTGTGGTATTGAAGGGTCTTGAGACACCACGTGACGGTACCCTGTAAGCACCCAATAAATTTTTACATTTAAGGGCGGACTCCAGATTTCCTCGTGAGATCTGGACTATTTGGAATCATTTTATGTACATCTCATTTACATAAAATGATTCTTGATAGTACATCTGTGTTTAAATTTGTACACTTTCGTTTATGTGTGTAGCATTACTCTTTGCAGGAAATAAACAATATTCATATGGTGTACATCTTTTTGTGGGGTCATTCGTGTACCAATCATGGAACTACGCGTTGATCAACCTGACTTGGGGTAGGAAGCCCTCCCAAAATAGTAATGCTACACACAGCAAAAATGCACGGATTTTGTGCACAGATATGTTATGGGGCTCATTATGAGTCTCACACAAATTATTCGAGCCATTCATTAAATGTAAAATATTTTTTTAAGGGTCTACGCGAAAAATCAGCTCAATCCGATATTTAGATGCTTGATTTAATCATCTAACTTTTCATTCGGATTTCAGGATACTGAAAAGATAGATGATTGAATCGAGCACCTATAAGTATCGGATTGAGCTGATTTTTTCCGAAAACTCTTGAAAAATGTTTTATATTTTATGAATGTCTCGAATTGTTTGTGTGAGCCCCACAGATGGATCTGTGCGTGATCTGTGGGAAAAGTATGTATGAACAGACTTTTACTGTCCAAAAAATTCAGGCACTTTAAAGATTAAATTAGTACTAGTACTACATAAAAAAAAATTGTGAGATAGAAGATATTATAGAAAACCAAACATAACACAATTTTCCTCGTATTTAATCCCTGTGTTTGGCTCCGAAATGGCTCAAGTACTGAGCACGGGCGTGCCAAGACTTGTCGCGTCTAACGTAAGGATTAGGCGTCTCTTTTCTGACTTCGTATCTGTAAGAACGCTCGTGCTGCAAACCTAAGGGCTAGATTGCAGTGATGGTTCGTGGTTTTGCCTCTATGAGTGAGGACTTAGCAATTTCCTAACCGTGCAGGAAAAGAAGTAACAACGTAGAAATAACTTTATTATGTCGGAATAATAAAGTTGGGTACAAGGAAAGTAGAAACCCGAATTACTTGAAGAGGTAACTGAGTGAATGTAAGAAAGGTAAGATAATTGCTTCGCTGGGAAAACCTTGGTTTAAGCGCTGAGCTTGATTGGTGTGTGAACTCTTTTTTCATCTTGTAAACTTGTATTTATAGGCAAATGTTGCACTGATCCAGATCTGATATGCATTTCCCGCCTTCATCACGAGCTGACATGTGTCTCGAGTTGACTCCAAATGCTGCCAAGTGTCCGCAATAACTACCCATTAACATGTTTAATGGGATCATGGGTGGCTATTGGGAGTAAACAATATTTACCCATGTGTTAATTCTTGATCATGGGCAGTTAGGCAGTTAGTGGGCCTTCTCCATTCCCTTTTTCCGTGGGCAGTTGACAAGTATGGGCTATTTGACTCGGTCAAATGGCCATGTGGCAACCATCCCTATGTTCTCGTTCTTTTCCTTCTCACGGGTCTTCACTAGATGCAAAACAAATTATGATAATGGGCCATACAAATAAATTATCACATACAAGGCCTTGTTCCCATAATAAACTAGTTGGGCCTCGATTTGAACTTATAAATAATGTGGCCCATAGCCCATAATCTCAAATTATTACCAGATTGAGTTAAAATTAACCGGGCCCAATTAACATGGATTTGGCCCATAAATTTTGATCCAACAATTCTTCATTTCATGGCCCAATTTAATCAAATTCTAATTAAATGGCCTTCCAGCGCTCGTCTAGAACTGAATGTCAAAAACGAGTGTAAACACTATGGTATCATTTAGTATTTCTGCATTCTGAATTCAAGTTAGACGAATCTTTAGTTATTGGCCTTCTAATTTCCTTTTGTTTCGCTTCCATTTTTTATTTTTTTAAAAAAAGCTTGCATGTCTGGAATCTGAAGTTGGACAGTAATGAAATTACCCCTCTCTCTAAAGAAGCCGTGCATCTCCTCCTTTCCCTCCTCCCTAGGGTTTTACGCCCCAATGGGTGACGGGAGGGGAGGGATTTCTCCCCCTCGTGGGGTTTTTCCATCTTCCAATCTTAGATCTCGGAGGTTTTCTCTCATTTCCCCTTCATCCACATCCTCCTCCTCCCCAAACCACCATCTGCCGCCCCTTCCTCCACCTCTTCCGCCTGTAGTCCGACGGCTTTTGGAGATAGTGTCTTGCAGATCATGGTCACCGGAGGCATCCTGTAACACCCCGTCCCACATCGGAAGTCTACATGGATGATCTTGGGCATATAACAATCCTTGTGGGCTACTACTAATACCTTGGGCTTAAGCTTTTGGGCCATGTGGTGTGGCTGGTGGATCAAAATCAAGGTATTGGGCCAGTAGTCTGCTTAGGGCGTTACAGGTGGTATCAAAGCCATCCATGTACACGACCATGTGGGCCTTTGGAGTTTGGTTTGATTTGGTTGTCGGTTTGATTGTATTGGTGATTATAGTGCTCAACCCCTCGCGAGGGCGCGAGGCTATAAAGTTGGGGAGATTGTAACACCCCGTCCCACATCGGAAGTCTACATGGATGATCTTGGGCATATAACAATCCTTGTGGGCTACTACTAATACCTTGGGCTTAAGCTTTTGGGCCATGTGGTGTGGCTGGTGGATCAAAATCAAGGTATTGGGCCAGTAGTCTGCT
This sequence comes from Rhododendron griersonianum, assembly GCA_018127125.1. Taxonomy (NCBI): domain Eukaryota; kingdom Viridiplantae; phylum Streptophyta; class Magnoliopsida; order Ericales; family Ericaceae; genus Rhododendron; species Rhododendron griersonianum. The sequence continues at coordinate 34,162,158 of CM030797.1, read as the reverse complement.
TAGGGCGTTTTAGGTTGATTATAGTGCTCAACCCCTCGCGAGGGCGCGAGGCTATAAAGTTGGGGAGATTGTAACACCCCGTCCCACATCGGAAGTCTACATGGATGATCTTGGGCATATAACAATCCTTGTGGGCTACTACTAATACCTTGGGCTTAAGCTTTTGGGCCATGTGGCGTGGCTGGTGGATCAAAATCAAGGTATTGGGCCAGTGGTCTGCTTGGGGCGTTACAGGTGGTATCAGAGCTATCCATGTACACGACTATGTGGGCCTTGGAGTTTGGTTTGATTTGGTTGTTGGTTTGATTTGTATTGGTGATTATAGTGCTCAACCCCTCGCGAGGGCGCGAGGCTATAAAGTTGGGGAGATTGTAACACCCCGTCCCACATCGGAAGTCTACATGGATGATCTTGGGCATATAACAATCCTTGTGGGCTACTACTAATACCTTGGGCTTAAGCTTTTGGGCCATGTGGCGTGGCTGGTGGATCAAAATCAAGGTATTGGACCAGTGGTCTGCTTGGGGCGTTACAGGTATTGTAACACCCCGTCCCACATCGGAAGTCTACATGGATGATCTTGGGCATATAACAATCCTTGTGGGCTACTACTAATACCTTGGGCTTAAGCTTTTGGGCCATGTGGTGTGGCTGGTGGATCAAAATCAAGGTATTGGGCCAGTGGTCTGCTTGGGGCGTTACACATCCTCCCCTGCCGGTTGCATTACCGTTTTTTCTCTTTTTTGTTCTCTTCTTTGGTGACCTCTGTGTGAGATTTCTCCCCGTTTGTGGGGCTTCTATCACCCATGCGTGGGTGCTTTTGGTTGTTTTCTGCAGTGCTCCGACTGTTTAGAGCGATGAATTTAGCTGGAGTTTGGTGTAGTCTTTGGACTGAGTCCCTTCCTGTTTGGTTTCTTGATCCTAACCCTTGTTTAGGAATGAAGTTTCCTCTTGATGTACTGTTGCTTGGATCTATAATATCATTTGTTACCGTTTTGAAAAAAAAATTGTAATGAAATAATACATACCACATGATCACTTGCTCACAGATTTTGTTTGAATTCAACAAGAACGTTTCACCTGCCAATTCACTAATGAAACTATCAATTAATCCTCACCAAGCAACCACGTATGCGTTTATCCTCCACAGTTAAATCACATTGCTCTCTCCATGTAATTACTACTCCTATCTCTCAAATATTTTTAAAAAATTGATTGGCCAACGTCCTATGAATATCCTTGTCTAATATAGAGACTGTATTAGTTTTTGAGAGGAGCAGTGGTGGGATCCATTAGGGTTCTGGGTTCTCAATTAGTAGTTATTTGTGGAAAAAACTATGACTTATCATGGATTACTTACAAGGAACCACCACTTTCCTCTTATTCTAATCAATCTGCTATACAGATATTTTTCACATTCACAAATTATAATCATGTCCAACGAAATGTTGTAATTGCAAACTAACAATAAAGAATTATCAATGAGGTCATTTCCTACAATTTCACTTATGTCCTTCCATCATACTATATTTCACATGAATCGATAAATATGGATAAATCATAAGCGTCGAAGAATTCAGTTCATGTATTTAAATTCTTAATTTTCACTTTCCAATTGGACCCAATATGTCCGTATATAGCCTTTACTTTGCCATTATCGATTGACAATATCAAAATTATATGTATGCAATTACTATTATATGAGCCCCTTAGGTCTAAGGTCAACAAATGAATCGTAATAGGACTACATACGTGCCCTTCTAAATTGATAGTTATCACATACATAGGGTGTTCTTATAAGCTAGATCTTGTTCAATGCATGTGACCATCACGTTGCATATATCCACTTATTTACTTAAGGTCACTAGCTACCTCAGTGATATAGGAGTTTTTTCAGTGATATTGGAGTTAAACGTATAGCAACATAATAAGTGTATGCCGTCATAATGTGATGTCCAATCACGCCCATAACTAGAGGTGTCAAACGTGCGTATCGTGCCGTGCCGTGCCATTTTCTTCCGTGCCAATCGTGCTTCGTGTCGTGCCGTACCGTGCCCGTTTACTTCATCGTGCCATACCGTGCCCGTGCCCGTGCCGTGGTGGGCCATTTTGCTTTGTCGGGCCGTGCCTTTTTTAAATCGTGTCGTGTCGTGCCGTGCCCGATTAATTAATCGTGCCGCGTCGTGCAGTGCCTTTTTTTTGTCGGGTCGTGTCGTGCCGTGCCTTTTTTTGTCGGGTTGTGTCGTGCCGTGCCTTTTTTGTCGGGTTGTGTCGAGCCGTGCTTTTTCTTGTCGGGTCGTGTCGTGCCATGCCATTTTTTGTCGGTTCGTGTCGTGCCGTGCCAACCCTTAATCGTGTGTCGTGCCGTGCTATGTTGTGGTCCTTGCGGCTGGTTGTCATGTGGGTGTGTTCAGTATAACTCTACCATATCTCTAGTCCAGTCAACTATACGGTACCCACTTCAGGGGTACAGGTACCTGTGTTCTTAATTTTTTCATTTCAACGAGCATCCCTTGTGGCCTTGACAGCCTTGTGTCGGTAATTGTAGTGATACCTGCAAATACCCTCAAGCCACCAGATTGAGTCATTTGGTTGTCGCTCATAACTTCCAACACAAGAAGAATTCAAGTTGAACTTCATTGAATGACGCATTAAACCGCAGAATTGCCCATAACTTCAAATGCAATAAGAATTCAAGTTGAACTTCATTGAATGGTGCATTAAACCGCAGAATTGTCCTAGTTTGTTCGCCTCAGAATTTTTGTTGAACATACAGAAGAACTCAACACATTGCAGCTAACCTGGGGATTGAGATAGTAAATGACCTTAGTGAACAATTTATGGGCTGGCTATCTCTCCTTTTTCAATGTTGCAAGTCCGAAACACAAATAGATTAGGGAAAACTAGCTAGTGGAATGGGGACGAGGACACTGGTTTTTTGTTGTTAGTAAAGCAATGCGGGTTTTCTTAAGGGATAGAGATTTGTTGTAGCTCTAGAAGTCGGCTGAAACCCATTCGTGCAACTTAGTAAAAAAAAAAATCATGCACAAAAAACTCACGCAAATGACGGCTCAGATTTTGAAACAGAAGTAACTGACCAAAATTCGAATTCAAGGATACATGCATTTATACTCTAGTGCAAAATAGACGGGTACTTCATAATTTCATCTCCAAAGAGAATCAAAATCCAAATACATAACCACCGAATGATAACTTCAAACCGTTAGTTACAACTTACAATACTCAATCTGAAAAACTAGCAAAAGAGAAAAATAATACTGTAGGAAATAGTTACTCCATGGCAACAAGCCAACAAGCCTTGTCTCTCGAACTTTAACGGTTGGCTTTTGCAACCCTTTCAATCTCATCCTTTTTCTTAATTGCGTAACTGCACATACAAAATATGCATAAGCGTGTGAGTCAATGTGAGCAATATCAAACCAACAACAGACCACAGTGCAATCAAATTTTAGCACTGAAAAAAATTGGTTAACTATGTAAAAAAGTGACAACCATATAACGCTAACTAGTTTATGTGAAAGTACAGAACTGATTGACTGAGAGAGAGCCCAGGTATTAAGAGTCAAATCTTAGAAATAGCCTAAAATTATGAGGCACGACTCGATTTGTACAAGCAACAAAGGCTGGCGCCCAGTCGCCCACTGGAGTCTGGAGTCTTGTTTTTTTTTCCAATTTAAGGTACTTTTGACTCACTTTACTCCAAATATTAACTTCTTTTTACCTGTTGGAAGACCCTTTGGCAGCATTGATAAGCTCGTCGGCAAGACATTCAGCAATGGTCTTGATGTTCCTGAAAGCACTCTCACGGGCACCGGTTGTCAGGAGATAAATAGCCTGGTTAACACCACAATAGCAGCACCAAAACAGACAGTTGCAGCAAGGCAGCAACAACATCCATCACATACAGCCATAAACTGGGCAGCAGCAGCAGATAAATGATGCAAATGAACGCTAGGGACAGCCCCCTAGAAAAGCATAAACACTCCAAGAGACAACCCCCCTAGGATAGGACAAAGCTAAAATCTACTAAAGACAGTGAACAAAGATGAAATAAGAGAGAATGAGTCCAAGCTCAGTCACAATAACAGAAAACAGTGACAATACACCATCTTAACATGAAAAAAAAACAGCTGCTAAAACAACTAGCACAGAACAGGGCTACAGAACCGATGCAGCAGCACAGGTAGCACATACAACTGAACTCTGAAGCCACAATAGCCAGGACACCAACAGTTAAACAACTGAACCATAACAGCAGATTACAGCAGCAGATTGCAGCAAATATAACAAGCTTTATCTTGGCATGGGAAAATAGCCATTGCAAAACAGAACCATAACCATTGCAAAACAGAAAATAGCCTTTCATTTTATTGTTGCAGACTTACAAAGCCATAAAGTTAGTTTTACCACAAGGGAAAAAATGAGATGAAAAAAGAGCGTGTATTTTACTTCTATAAAATCAAAACAGATTCCATTTTTGTTTTTTCACCAGCAAATTAGATTTTTTTTTAATATATTTTAGAAGTTAGAAAGAAAGTTCGAGTATATAGAGGCTGGAGGGAAACTTTATTGGGCCACAAAATGTTCTAAATAAATTCCCCCAAAAGTTTCCTCAGAAAATAGGGATTGGCAACTCCCTGTTTTCCAAGGACAAACAATCCAACTCTAATGGAGCCACTACAACATGGTCCGAAATATTATCAGTTTTCATCACAAGATTATATCTTCGGAATGATGACTGCATTCAGATTCCAGCCACCCTCTTGCATTGCAATCAAATAAACAGCTAACAGACTAACAAACTAACAACAAACTACAGACTGGAGGGGCTAGGCCGCCACCTCAACTCAGCAAACAGAATATGCGAGGGGTTATACTAACAAAAAACAAACTCAATATTTAGCCTGGCTTCGTTACACCTCAGGTTTGGCATAAAACCAGGTTAGAGGTATCCACCAAGCTAAATACGAGCTACTAACACAAACTACTAGAGAAAATTGCCACAAAACAGCCTTCTAAATTGCAGAAAACAGCATGCAAACCCAAAAAACAGCATGCAAACTCAGAAAACAGCTTCAAAACTGCAGAAAAAAAACTTCTAAACCAAATAGAGGCATGGCATAAGGGTACTCATAGGTAAGACTGGGTTAGGCTCAGAAAATTGAAGTGTACTCATGGCTGCATCTAATGATACCCCGCCAAGGTATCTACCTTAAATAATAATTGAATTGATTCATCATTGCCTATAAATAAAAAGAACTCACACATTCATGCCCTTGTACCTATTTTCTGAGTTTAACATGCTATTTTCTGGGTTTAGTCTATCCAATGGCAGCCAAACCTTGTGACACTTGGGCTTTGACTGGACTGCACACACACACACACTTGGGCTTTGGCTGGACTGCACACACACACACTTTGGAGAGAATGCATATATCAACAACTCAAATCCACTAAATCTAACCCTCAAAAGGAGTCTGTGATAGATGAAAACAGTGGATTACCATCATAGTAGGCAGTAGCAGATGCTAGAACAGTGGTTTGGTCCTTGGCATCTACAATGTCCTACAAAACAAGAACCAAGAACCAGCAGCAGCAGAAAACAGGTATATGAAAGCCAAATGAACAAGGAAAATGAATAAGAAAATTGAATTCTGCTCAGATATTAGTTCCTTTTATCATCATAGCAGAAAATTGAAATGGGTGCAACGTCAAGTTGCCATTATGGCCTTCATAAGTTGCAACACCACTTCATAGTTCATAACAATACGACTACGGCTCAGACATTAGTGTTTTTTTTATCATCATAGCCGGAAACTGAAATGGATGCGGCAACGTTAAGTTGCCATTACGGCCTCCATAAGTTGCAACACAATCACACTTCACTTAGCCAAAAACTGGGGTTGTATCTGTGGCTTATTCATTTCAGACTAAAAGGAGACACACACACACACTGACACACACCCCACAATGCATCCAGGCAACATCCACTTCAGTTAACTGAAGCTAAACAGACCACAAGGCATGCAGCAAAACTTAGGCTCAGCATATTAGTTAAGAAAATACATCATAGCCAAAAACTGAAACGGGGGCAACAATTTAAGGCCTTCATAAGTTGCCACAACATCCACTTCAGCCCACTTACTGAAATGAATAAGCCACAAAACACCACACTGCCACACACACACACACTGACACACACCACAAGGTCCACAACGCATGCAGGCAACATCCACTTCAGTTAAGTGAAGCTAAACAGACCACAAGGCATGCAGCAAAACTTAGGCTCAGCATATTAGTTAAGAAAATACATCATAGCCAAAAACTGAAGCAGGGGCAACATCATGTTGCCATTTAAGGCCTTCATAAGTTGCCACAACATCCACTTCAGCCCACTTACTGAAATGAATAAGGCCTTCATAAGTTGCCACAACACAATATTGAAATGAATTAGCCACAGATACAACCCCAGCACAATAAATGAATAATAGAATCAAACCAAATGCCAGCAGGTCCAGCAGGTCCCCTAATCACTGTCTATATCAGAATCTGCAAAATAGCCTCTGAATTCATCTTTAGCTGAGCGTATTTGAATTCCAAGGCGTGCATCCTCCCAATCTTTCAAGCATATGAGACAATCCAAAATGTCTGGAGCTAGTCTGCTCCTCCTCTCATCCAAAACTCTTTTACCTGCACTAAAAGCAGATTCGGATGCCACTGTAGACACAGGAGGGGTTAGTAGATCACGTGCCATGATTGAAAGAACGGGATATTTATTTTCATTTTTTTCCCACCAAGCTAAGACATCAAAATCACGCCTGTCATTCACGTTAACAGATTCTAGGTCTAAATATTTCTCAAGTTCAATGCGTGAAGTTACAGTGCTACTTCCTATTCCTGAATTTGAACTAACAAAATCCCAAAATTCATCATTGGTACTTGTAGAAGATGTTAAAGGAGCAGCAGTACAGGCAGCATTAGAACGAAACTTAGAGTCATATTTAGCATACATGGTAGTCAATAAATCATTCACATCAGCAGAAGAAGGTAAAGTAGCAATCCCTAAATTCGTACCAATCTCTCTTAAGAGCAAGCTAACACCTTCTAACTTCATCCTAGGGTCCATTACTGCAGCTAACATAAATATATGTGGCATTTCCTCATAATATTTTTTGAATTTTCCTTCCATATCTATACAAGCATGTGCAAAATTTGGATGTTCCCTATGTTTACGAAAATTGACACTGATATTGAAAAGATGATGAAGCACAATACAAGAAGTAGGATAACGAACACCCGAACAAGCTACGGTAGCAGAATAAAACACTTTTAAAAATTTCATGAACTGAAAACCAATTTCCCAATCAGCTGAAGTTAAAGGAGTACCACGAAACGGTCGATACCTCTGATTAACATACACAGATATTGCATCACTATATTTCCTACAAGACTTTAACATAATGTAGGTCGAATTCCAACGAGTTTGAACGTCAGAGTTCATATTTTTGGGTTTAAGACTGTAAAGTGATGTGCACATTTTATCAAATTCTTGCTGCCTAGATGGGGAAGTAGCAATAAAAAGAACAGCATCTCTAATTCTTTTAATATGTGGAGCTATATGTGTCAAACCATCTTGCACAACTAAGTTAATGACATGGCATACACATCGCAAATGCAATAATTCACCAAAATAAGGAGTCGTCAAATTTCTTCTAAACAGTGGAAGTGTAGCACTATTAGCGGTATGGTTGTCAAAAGTAATGCTATAAACTTTATCAACAACTTCAAAATCCCTAATAACACCCATAATACTTTCAAAAATCTGTTCAGCATCATGAGGAAACTCCACTAAACGGAAAGCAATAATTTTTTTTTGCAAAGTCCATTTAGAGTCTATATAATGAGCAGTCACACAAATATAACCACGATTATTTATACCAGACCACATATCAGAAGTAAAACCTATTGCACCAACAGTTGCAAGTTCACTAATCAAATCTTTTTTAACTTCACTAAAAGCTTTTTTTGTATCACTACGGGTTGAATTTCTAGAAACTTTAGCAAACGAAGGATTCAGACAATCTTGGACAAAATATTCAAATCTAATATCATCACCAAAAGTAAATGGTTGTTCTGCTGCAGCTACATAAAGGGCCAGTCCACGTCTCATTTTTTCTTTTGAATAAACAAAATTACTGACAGATGCACCACCAATTTTATCAGCATGTTTCCTTCTTATATGTCTACCATGTCCTACACCATTATTACTTACGCATTTATAATGTTTGTCACAATAATGGCATACAGCCCTAGTTCCTATGTCAATACCACTTTTATCCTTGAAGTTGTCAACTATAGAGAAATGATTCCATACCCATGAGTAGCGTCGTGACCTTTTTGAACCACTAAGGCTTGAATTTGCAGCTGTAGGAGTAGCACTAGAACCTAAAGGTCCTGTTCCACTTCCACCACCAACAATGTTTGAAGCAGCCTCCTCACCTACAGAACCCATACCCTGTGGTGCAATAGGGTCTTGTGGTAGTTCATCAGAAGAACCTGAGGAGTCACGATCCTCCCCATTTCCAGGAGCCATCTACAAAAAAGCACCATAACAGGGGTTATTAAAGGGGAAACACAATAGACTGATTAATCACAATAAACACAATAGCCATCTACAAAATCATATGCAACAACAGCATGTCAGCAACACTAGACTGACTAATCACATGGGAAGTGATTAATCACACTAGACTGATTAGTAACAAACTAACAATTAACAAAAGACCTAATTTCGTAACCCTAATTTTAGAAATTAGTAACAATTAACAAAAGCCCTAATTTCGTAACCCTAATTTTAGAAATTAGTAACAATTAACAAAAGCCCTAATTTCGTAACCCTAATTTCAAAAACCAGGTGAAAACCCTAATTTCAGAAACCCTAATTATTTGGCTTTTCCAAATAAACCCAAACTGGATTTTTATTCAAAAATATTGAACTTAACACATCAATCAGACAATCATGAAGAGAACCTAAAACGGGATGCATCATGCATGTCATCATGTGGTCAACAAACAGGAAAACGAAAACAGGCCAAGGTTGTAAATACTCACTGTTTGAGTGTTGTGTGTCACCGGAAACGAAGAGAGACAGAGGTGAGTCGGGCAAACTCAGATCTAGTTGTAGATCTAGGGTTTGAGTTTTTTGAGTCGCTGAACGGCAATGGCAACGGAACGGAAACGGTCACCAACTCACCGCCGAAAATGGCAAAGGCAGTCACCACCGGTCAGTGGTCACCGACAAGGGCTTCAGTGCTTCACTGTTTGAGAGTTAAGAGGGACAGAGAAAGACGTTGAGAGAGAGAGAGCCTTAGGCGTTGAGAGGGAGAGACGGTGAGAGTGAGAGACTGAGAGAGACGTTGAGAGTTGAGAGTGAGATTCTGTGAGAGAGAGAGAGAGAGAGACGTTGAGAGACAGAGAGAGACGTTGAGAGAGTCAGAATTTCTCGACTGAGAGTGAGAGAGAGAGGGCTGCTAGGGTTGTTCTCAGTCTCATCTCTTCCTATTTATACCAGTGCCGTGCCTGATCATGTGCGACAGTCACTCCATAATGCATATGCACTCAATAAAGAAAAAATCTCGTAGAGTCCTATAATGCATCACTCGAGGGCCGCCCGAGCTGTTTGTTTAAAATCCGAACCGTCTACGTTTTATGTGGGAGTGATTATATCATTCGTGCAAAAAATGAAGTCAATTGATTATCGTTACATACTACATCGCACATAACAAAAAATTCCTATTAACGAATCTACATCCTGATGAAATGGTTTCCAAAACCCGATAGACCCGAATTTTTGCGAGAGTGCTTAAAACACCAAGAAAAACAAAATGAACGGTATGGATCGTCGTACTTGTGTCGCAATCGTGTGGCTAGCGTACATTGGACTATAGCGGAATATATTAGTTTAGAACCAGATAAGTTAGATGTATAGATTTGAAAGGTAGCTGCACACTCATTTTTTCGAATATTCGATCTAAACCGTTACGATTTAAGATCTTATCAAATTTATCATTCTCCCCAAAATAGGTGATAATCAGATGTCGGAAACCACGTGATCAGAACACATTCGGTGCTTCCAAAGACGTTAAAGTCCTATAATGCACCACTTCAAGGCCGCCCGAGTTATTTTTTGAAAATCGGAACCGTCTACCTTTTATGTGGGACTATTTATATCATTCGTGCAAAAAATGAAGTAAATTGGTTATCGTTATATACTCGATCGCACATAACAAAAAATTCTCTAAGAATAAATCTACGTCCCGATAAAAGGGCTTCAAAAACCCGATAGACCCGAAAATATGCGAGAGTGATTAAAACACCAAGAACAACAAAATGAACGGTATGGATCGTCATACTTGTGTTGCAATCGTGTGGTTAGCATACAAGAGGCCCGTTTTTTTAAAATAGAATTATATAATATTATTAATATATATTACTTGTCTAATTATAACTTATAAGCAAAAAAATATTGTTAGCCCGTTTTTTAAAAAAGATCGTCATACTTTTTCTTATTTATTTTATATATATATATATTAAAAAAATCTTTATTAGATAAAATGCAATATATATCAATATATGTGTAGTAATTGCCTACTAATTGGTATATTATCATGTTTTGAATTTTGATTCAAAATTTCTTAATCATATAAAATATTTTCAAAGCTTATTTTACTTAAATAAAAGGAAAAGATTAATAAATTATTGGATTATCAAAAAATACACACAGATAAATTAAACTATAATCTGAAATCCCTTGTTTATTTTTTTTTGAATTGAAAATCCCTTGTTTATTTAATAAATTATTGGATTATCAAAAAATACACACAGATAATTTTTTTTAAAATTATCGGATTATTATTTTTTGAATTAAAAATCCCTGCGTGCCCGTGCCGTGCCTGGGCCGCCTGGCTAGAATCGTGTCGTGCCGTGTCGTGTCGTGACTCGTGCCGTGCCGTGTCGTGACTCGTGCCCCATCCCACTTCCGTGCCGTGCCCGTCTAAGACCGTGTCGTGCTATCCCGTGCCAAGCCAACTTCCGTGCCGTGCCAGTGTCGTTCCCCCTCACTTTCGTGCCCGTACCGTGCTGCGTGCCCGTCGCGTGCCGTGCCGTGTTTGTCTAGAACCGTGTCGTGCCGTGTCGTGACTCGTGCCCCATCCCACTTCCGTGCCGTGCCCGTGCCGTGCCTGTCTAAGACCGTGCCGTGCCGTGCCAAGCCAACTTCCGTGCCGTGCCCGTGTCGTTCCCGCTCACTTCCGTGCCCGTGTCGTGCCGCGTGCCCACTAAGACCGTGCCGTTCCCGTGCTGTGCCAGGATTATTCCGTGCCCGTGTCGTGTCGTGCCGCCTTCAAACGTGCCGTGTCCGTGCCGTGCCCGTGCCGACCCGGCCCATTTGACACCTCTACCCATAACCTAGAACAGTTTTTAGCTCTACAAGGTATTGAAAAATCATCACCCCTTGCCTTTGATTCATTAACCATCAGCATGATTTTTCAACAATATTCCCCACTGAACTTTATGTTCACATCTTATATGGCAAAGGATTAAAAATACATGCATGTTACCCAGCAAAATATATATACATGAATGAAATTAAGAATGCCAAATAATTTACTTAACCATAAGAAAATAAAAAAATTAATCCAACAACTGGGTTTTAGGGCATAAAACTACAGAAGGCAGTCCAAGTGATCGCAATTATCCCAAAGTGATAAGTGCCGAAATATTGATATATACTACAACAAAATTCAGTTCTAGTGACGCACAATAGTATGTCGGCAAAGGCTTATTTGCGTCGGCAAAGGGTTTTGGCGACGCAAGTCCTTGCGTCGGCATGTCGTCGGCGTTGCTATGTCGGCAATAGTATTTGCCGACACGAACACCTTCGTCGCCAAAAGGCAGTAGATTTGGCGACATGCCTTGCGTCGGCAAAAGTATGGTTGATGTGGGAAACGTATTACACCTTTGCCAACGTGTTTTGTGTCGCCAAAAGGTAGCCTATTGGCGACACTAGTTGTTGCGTCGCCGAAAGGTTGCTTGACGAAGAAATACAATTTTCTTGCGCCTCCTGGGTTTCGAACCCGAGTCATCCAACTGCACAAGCATTTGCGCGCAAGGCTCCGACCAACTGCACTACACACACTTTTCATTATATATTTGGAATATCTAATATATATAGTATATATTTAACATTAAATAACAATTAAAGTTGAATCGAATGTGATTTTGAACCTTTAAACATTAAAATTAGCAATTTTGATAAACATGAAAATTGTAGCCCTTTGTGTTATTGTTCAAAACCAATTTGAATTACCCCCAATCAGAGTAATAGTATTTCGGGCATAACTTTTTACTCATAATTGTGATTGAGGTAATTCAAATTGGGTTTGAACAATAACACAAAGGGCTAACAATTTTCATGCTTAACAAAATTCAAAATTATGTGAAACAATTTAAGTATTTTGGACCGAAAAAAGACTGGGTCTTCTCGAAACGACGTCGTTTTATGTTATTGTATTTTAATAATTTTCTTTTTACAATTGTTAATTTCTTCTACTCCAATTCATCCCAATTTAAATGTCTACTACGGGTTTTCGTTCATTTTCAAACCCAAAAAAAATATTTTTATATAATATTTTTTTATTTTCTTACACCAAATTAAAGTGAAAATGCACAAAAATTCGTAAGGGACATTTAAATTGGGATGGAGGGAGTAGATACTATATCTATGTATTAATTTCACAGGTTCACTAGATTTTTTTTAGTTTCTTATCATTTACATACTTGATCAAACGTAAAATACCATTCTAATAAAGAATCTACATCCCGATGAAGGCCCTTTCAAAATTCGATAGACCCAAAAATTTACAAGAATGATTAGCACAAGACCTTGGTTCAGAAATAAATAAATTCAATGTATACCTTTTAAAGGTAGTGGTAAGCTATTTTTTTAAATGATCGATCTAAACCTTTAGGATTTAACGTCTTATCAATTATATCATTCTCGCCAAAATTGGTGATAATCAGATGTCAGCAACTATATGATCGTAACACATTTGGTGGTTCCTGAGGCATTAAAGTCCTACGGTGTACAACTTGAGGGCCGCTTGAACTATTTTTTAAAATCGGAACCCTCTATCTTATAAATAAGAAGGATTAAACCATTTCTGCCAAGAATGAAGTAAATCTCTTATCATTACATACTTGATCGGACGTAAAATCATTTTAATAATGAATCTGTGTCCCGATGAAGGGGCTTTCAAAACCCGATAGACCTAAAAATTTACGAGAATGATTAAAATACTAACCACAACAAAATGAACGGTATCGATCGTCGTGATTGTGTTGCGGTCATCTAGCTACTGTACATTAGACTATAGCATAAGACATTCGTTTAGAAATAAGTAAATTGAATGTATAGATTCTAATGGTACGTAATTGCTGGCTCATTTTTTCAAATGGTCAATCTAAATCGTTAGGATTTAACGTCTTATCAATTATATCATTCTCGTCAAAATCGGTGATAATCTGATCTCAGCAACTACATGGTCGTAACATATTCGGTAGTTCCAGAGGCATTAAAATCCTATAGTGCACAACTCGAGGGCCACTTGAACTATTTTTTAAAATCAGAACCGTCTATCTTTTACATAAGAGGGATCAAATCATTCCTATCAAAAATGAAATAAATCTCTTATCATTACATATTTGATCGAACATAGTATATCATTATAATAATAAATTTTCGTACTGATGAAAAACTTCATACCCAATGGCGACGCACTTCGCGTCGCCAATTGCGAAGATTGTTGGCGCCAAATATCCCGCCAAAAAAGTTGCCCTTTGGCGACGTGATTCGTGTTGCCGAATGTGAAGACTATTGGCGACATCAAAGTGTGTCGCCAATACATATCCAACGGCGATGCACCTCACGTCGCCGAATGTAAAGACTTTTGGCGACATCAAAATGTGTCGCCAATACATATCCAACGGCGACACATTTTTGTTGTGTCGCCAATCCTTGTCACCAAATGTGAAAATTATTGGTGACATCAAAGTGTGTCGCCAATACATACCCAACGGCGATGTATTTTTGTGTGTGTCGCCAATTCTTGTCGCCAAAAGTCAGATTTGTTGTAGTATATTTTGGCCCTCCAAACTACACTTGTTAGTTATTTATAGTTGTTACGTAATATTTATTTGCTTTTATTTTGTTTATAGGTTGATCGAGCTCGTTGTCAAAATATTGGATAAAAAAAAGATTTAATGAAAGTTTGGGGTCAAAGTGTAAGGAGCTTCAAAGTTGAATTGCAAATCTATTAAAGCATGAAGTTCAAAGGCCTGTATGTAATTAATGCTTGAAACCCTATTTTAAGTTTTTAACAATTGAAAGACTTCGGCAGTCAGTATTAAACGTGGAATTGGCCGCTCTCGGCCGTGCGGCATCAGTAGACCACGCAGCACATCAAGAAAACAGAGGCCTCGGAGTTCAACTTTGATGACCGGATAAACTCCTTTTCTAGGGCGTAGATGAACCTCGAATTCTGAGTAACTTATAATATGGTTAGAAAGCAACAACCTCGGTGAAGATATAGTTTGTCCAAGATATAGTTTGAGCAAAACAAAAGAGGCGATTTGGGCGACAGAGGCGATTTGGGCGAGCATGGCCCGATCTCTGCTTGGTTCCTCGTCTGATTCATCTTCTCTTCGCTTACCTCTCTGATTGCTCTGGTAAGATTCTTTACTTTTCCTGATGAATCTCTCAACGAATTTTCCTACTCTTCGTTCTTCTCTTCCAGATCGTAACCCTAGCTCTTTGAAAGGTGCGCGATCTGCTATTAATGTTTTACATAATAAGGCCTAGGGCTTTAGTTCGGCTGTTAGTGGCACTATTTTCGAATGCGGGGAGGGTGCTTCAGTGGTAAGTGAACCTGTTACGCTGGTTCAGGCTGAGGTCCAAATCATGCGTAAGGAGGTAGAACCTAACACACAAATGGATGCTGTGATTTCAACTGGTGCTTTGGAGGGTGACTCTAACCCTAAACCTACTTGGACTGAGATTGTTGCGTCAAAACAAGATGGTCCTCGTATGAAGTTATCCTACCACCCCCCACAGATTAAGGAGGCTAGAGTAGTAGTGTGTCCTCCTCCAGAGGTTGTTGAGGCAGGGGTTTCTCAGTGGAAAGATTGTGTAGTTGGGTATTTTCTAGATAAGCAACTGCCGTTTAGTGCTGTTGAGAGTATCGCTTTCCAGATCTGGAAGAGATTTGGTATTCAGAAGGTTATGTCTAACAACCAGGGTTTTTTCTTCTTTAAGTTCTCCCAGGTGGATGGTCATGAAAAGGTTGTTGCAGCTGGGCCTTGGCATTTTGGGGAAAAACTTCTAATTCTCAAGCAATGGTCCCCTCAGTTGGAGCTTAGGAAGGAGCAGTTTACCAAAGTCCCTCTCTGGGCTCAATTCTACAATGTTCCGTTGCAGCTATGGCATGAGGATGGCTTGAGCTTTATAGCTAGCGCTATTGGGATACCTTTATATGCTGATAAACTAACAGAGAGTTGTAAGAGGCTAAGTTTTGCTAGACTATGTGTGGAGGTTGAGGTTGGTTCTATTCTACCCGATACTTTTGATGTGGAGTGCTCCAATGGTCTTACTACTACTATAGGAGTTAAATATCCTTGGAAACCAGTTAAGTGTTTGGAGTGCCATGTTTTTGGTCATTCTAAAGAACAGTGTGGTGTTAAAGCTAAGATGTCTAAGCCCAAAGCTGAATGGGTTAGGAAAGAGCCTGTGGTTGCTCCTGATGTGTGTCCTTTACCTCTGGAGGAGTCTCTTGGTCCTCAAGGGCCTTCTGAAGTGCGTGAGACTGTGGTTATTTATGAGAAATCTAAAAGTAAGCAAGGTGAGGTGTGTCAGACTAGTATAGAGGCTGTGCACTACTCTACTCCTGTCAAGCTTGCTAGTAAGGTCCTAAGCCAAAGTCCTATTATGCGTAGTGACAATTCCTTTTCAGCCCTTGCTTTGTTTAAAAATAAAGCTGGGAAGGTGGAAATTGACGAGACTGGGGCTATCTTAACAGAAGAGGAGATTCTTTCTCTTGAAACTGTTCCTACTGTTGAACCAGATATTGTCGTTTTCCCTGCTACTAAGAGAGGCCGCGGGAAGAATAAAGGGTTAGTTGATCCCCCTAATACAAAGAAGGGGGTTGGGGGTGGTACCAAGAAGTAACCTTCATAGACAAAATAAGCTTGGGGGCCTGGAATGTTAGGGGCTTAAATAATCCCCTTAAACAGAAAGAGGTTTACTCCATGATTAAGCTTCATAAATTGGGTATGGTGGGTGTTATTGAGGCCAAGATTAGGCTAGAAAATATTGATAGCACATTTAAACGTTGCTTTCCTGCTCACTGGTTGTCTGTTCATAATGCTTCTCTTGGTTCGGTTGCAAGAATTGTTTTGGGGTGGGATTCTCAGCTCCTCACAGTGGATGTGGTACATTCTTCTTCTCAACTTTTGGTGGCTAAGGTTCTTAAGGTGATTATCGGTGTTTCTATGTTTCTGTTGTCTATGGCCACAACTCTTTGGTTACTCGGAGAGAACTTTGGATGGAGATGAGGTTTCTTTACGCTTCTATTGGAGATGTACCTTGGATTCAATTAGGTGATTTCAATGTTGTTCGTAGGCTGTCTGAAAGATTAGTGGGCTTTGATGGAGGTGCTGCTACTGAGTTTAATGATTGCCTTGATAGCATTGACATGGATGATATGGCTTTTAAAGGTATGTGGTTCACTTGGTCTAATAAGAGGGGGGGACTTGGAGATATAAAGAGCAAGCTGGATAGGGTTCTTATTAATCCTACATGGCTGGACAAATTCCCCGAATCAGAAACATCCTTTTTACCTCCTGGAATTTCTGACCATTGTTTCATTTTGGTGGATGTCTTGCCAGCAATTCGCAGGAAGATTCCTTTCAAATTCTTCAGTTTTTGGATGAGACATGATCAATTTAAGGCTGAGGTCCAAAAGTCTTGGGGCATGCCTTTCAATGGTTCATGTCATTCTCGTTTGTATGGTAAACTTGTACGATTAAAACCAGTTCTGAGGGCTTTTAATAAGAAGTTTTACTCACAAATTGGGGTCAGAGTTCATCAAGCTAGACAAGAGTTAGCTTTGGTTCAAGAGCAGTGTCTTCAAAATCCTCATAATGCTACCCTTATGGAGGAAGAGATAGCGTTGCATACTAAGTTTGTTGAGCTAAGTTCAGCTGAGGAATCATTCAAAAAACAAAAATCTAGGGTTCAATGGCTTGCCTTAGGGGACCAGAACACTAGGTTTTTTCACCAAAAACTTAAGTCTCATTGTTCTAGAAGCAAAATTTTAAGTTTGACTGATGGTTCGGGTACAAGATTGACAGATCCTGAAGCTATCAAAGGTGAGATTCTTGGTTATTACATGGGTTTACTTGGGTCACCTTTTGCTCAGAAGGTATGCCTCCCACGTGGTCAGTCTTGCTGTCACTCAGAGACTTCCCAGGGAGTTCAAAGAGGGTCTCTCCAAGCCTGTTTCTCGCATGGAAATCAAAAAAGCTATGTGGTCCATCAAAGGGGATAAAGCTCCTGGTCCAGATGGATTCAATTCTGATTTCTTCCATAAGAATTGGGACATTGTGGGTGAAGATGTGCTTCGAGCCATTCAGTTGTTTTTTCAGAGTGGGATAATGCCAAGACAATGGAATTGTACTTCTTTGACTCTGGTTCCTAAGATCCAATCCCCTAGTTCTATCAAAGATTATAGGCCCATTGCTTGTTGCAATGTGGTCTATAAATGTGTGACTAAAATCCTTGCTAATAGGATGCAACCTCTACTCCCTACTCTTATTAGCCTTAATCAATCTGCTTTTGTAAAAGGGAGATCAATTGTGGACAATATTTTGCTTATGCAGGAGATTGTCAAGAATTATCATAGAGAAGGTGGCAGCCCTAGATGTGCTATTAAGATGGACTTAATGAAGGCCTATGACTCAGTAGATTGGGATTTTCTGCTGAATATCATGAGGACTATGGAGTTTCCTAGACAGTTCATAAGTTGGGTACAAGTTTGCATAACCTCCCCTATGTTTTCAGTTGTGATAAATGGGGAATCGGAGGGGTTTTTTCCTGGAAAGAGAGGTTTACGGCAAGGCAATCCACTGTCTCCCTATCTTTTCCTGCTCATTATGGAAGGATTCACTGCCCTCTTTCAGTATAAGATTGGTCATTGCCTTGATTTTGTGTTTCATCCAAGATGCAGAGCTTTAAACATTAACCACCTGATTTTTGCTGATGATCTCTTTGTTCTTTGTGGGGCGCAAGCTACAACATTTCAATTGGTGGCAGATATGTTGACTGATTTTCATTTATTCTCTGGTCTTGGCCCTAACTTGCTGAAAAGCACCATTTTCTTCTCAGGAGTCGATGAGGTAACCAAAGCTTCTCTTAGTACTATATTAGCTATTCCCGTGGGAACGTTACCTGTGAAGTATCTGGGGGTCCCTTTTATTTCTACCAGTCTCAAAGCTGATGATTGTGCTCAGTTGAAAGAGAAGATCCTTAGCAGAATCCAGTCTTGGCCGAATAAAACCTTGTCTTATGGAGGAAGGGCCCAATTGGTATAGTATGTTCTTTTCAGCATCCAAGTCTATTGGTCTTCAATTTTTATTCTTCCTCAAAAAGTGCTGAGTGACATTGAGAGAATGTTAAGATCCTTTCTTTGGTCTAGTCCTGAACTCAAAACGTCTGGTGCTAAGGTGGCATGACAGTTTGTGTGTGCCCCCAAGGAGGAGGGTGGTTTGGGTTTCAGACTTCTTAAAGACTGGAATAGAGCTTCCATGTTAAGACACTTATGGGCCCTGTGTTTAAAGTCTGATACGTTATGGATAAAGTGGATTCACACCTACATTATTAAAGATCAAAGTCTGTGGAGAGTTAAAATTCCTAATGAGGCTTCTTGGACCATTAGGAAGATCTTTAAACTTAGAGATCTAGCTCAACCTTGGGTTAAATACATGATCGGTAATGGATCCTCTACTTTTCTTTGGATTGATAACTGGCATGCTTTAGGCCCTTTATACCAGAAATTTGGTGATGCTGTAGTACTTGACAGAGGGAGATCTTTGCTTACCAAAGTGGCTACCATTATACATCAAGGTACTTGGAAATGGCCTAGGCCTCGGAGTATGGCCACAAGGGAAATTGTTGCACATACCCCTCCTACTTTGGTTCCAAATATTGCAATTTCTGATTCGGTTAGGTGGATCTTAAATAAGGATGGCAAGTTTTCTGCCAAATCTGCTAAGCAGGCTTTGAGGGCTGCTTTTCCTAAGGTTCCATGGGCAAAAAGTGTTTGGTTTCCCCACCATGTTCCTCGTTGGGCCTTTATAGAGTGGATTGCTTTTATGGGGCGTCTTTCTACAAATGATAGGATGCTTAGCTGGGGAATGGGGATTGATGCTAATTGTGTTTTCTGCTTAGGTGCCATGGAGTCCCATGAACACCTATTTTTTGAGTGTCTATTTTCTAAGGAGGTTTGGAATATGGTATTAACCAAGAATCAAATTGCAAGATCTGTTTTGGGGCTGGCTGAGGAAATTGATTGGGTGTGTTCTCGGATGATTGGTGCCTCTATCCCTAGCAGAATCTACAAACTATCATTGGCAGCTTCTATCTACTGGATTTGGCGTGAAAGGAATTCCAGAATATTCCAAGGTAAAGCTCTTCCTGCTTCTCTCTTGGGCTCTCACATTATTAATGAAGTTCGGGCATGCCTATGCTCTTGGAGAGGCCTCAAGCGGACTGATGGGAACCGTTTGCTGGCTGATATCTGGGGCTTAAATTCTAGGATTTTTAGTTCCTAGCTGGTTGTCGTTTTGCCTACTTCTATTGTTTTTGTTAGCCGGTGTTTAGGCTTTGGTTATTATTTCTTTCCTTGTTAAGGCTCCTTGTTGGTAGCCATTTCAGAGTCTGTACTGGAAAACTCTGTATATTTTGTTTGTTTGCTCTATAAAGTGGTTAATTTACCCCCAAAAAAACTTATAATATGGTTTGATTTAGGTTTTATTATTCGAATCATGGTTGTATGACTTTTCAGAATTTATTGATGTTAATTCTTCCCATCAAATTTTGTGTATAATCTCATAGGTTTTATGTACGTTCATACAACGGTTTAATTGTTTTATGATAACTAGTTAGATGGATTATACTACGTAAGACGAGTTGTGCCAATGAGACGATCCGTGCTTGATTAGAGACGATCCGTGCTTGATTAGATCCGTGCTAGAGACGGTTCGTGCTAGTAAGACGATTCGTATTAGGCGGAGATAGTCAATGCTGTTAGGTGATTCATAAATAATCATTAGGAGATATCGCTAGGGCTTGCAATCCTACAGTATCTGGATTGATTCGAATAGTTGACCTATAATCGAAACATATTTAGGTTATGAGGGGAAGAGTGGATTCGAAACTCTAGAGCTTTTTCCCCATCAATACTTTGTATGTTTTTAATCGCTTTTAATTATTGTTTAATAATTTTAGGAAAATCCACAATCAATCAATCTTTTTCTCAAATTAAGATAGAAATTAATTGGAATTACTGTAACTCAGCCTTATAATCCCTAAGGAGCGATACTCGGAATACTTATCACTATTCATTTGAGTAGTAATAATTGTTTCGTTTTATTAATTATTTTTAGTATGGAAATGACCCGATCACAAAGTATTTTTAATAATTCAGATTTGTCAATAGTATCTTAACAGTACGATACTTTAACAAATGTGAACCGTTAATTGGCGAGATGAATGGTCGAGATTGAACTGCAGAGGCGGGGTCACGAAATAAGTCATCATGAGATCAGCCTGATTTCCATGCACTTGAGTATCGCGCGCTCTGTATTACTGTATTTGCAAATTGGATGCAATTAAGGGTAGTAGTAGTAGTAGTAGTAGTAGTATAAACAAAACAAAACAAAACAATTAGGTAGGTGAGCCACAACCACATATAGGATGATCATCACATGCTCTCGTTGATCTCACTCTTAATTGGTCTTAATTATTATCTATTAGTGATAAGTTTAATTGGTTAGTGAATCCCGTATCTCGAGGACATGTAGTACTATCCAATCTAATCTCACGGATCAAAAGAACTACTCCGGCCAATTACTTTACTAAAATCATATAATTAAGATGGAGCAATGAGGGATCAGATCTCCCCTAGTAGTACTCTGAATGCCAGTGGTGCATTTCAAGTAGTAAACAAAATATGGGGATCGGAAGTGGACTTGAAAATTTGTTGTCAACGGGCCACTCCAACTCCAAATAGATAATACAATGACATAAGGACATCTCTAAGCATGATGGTTAGGAGTTGTGATAATGCAATTTCCACGTAGAGAGAGAGAGAGAGTCTTTGAAATGTAAATCAGAGAGAGAGAGAGACTGAGTCTTGAGAGAGAGAGAGAGAGAGAGAGACACGTCTTTGAAATGTAAATCTTTTACAAGTGGTCTTTGAAATGTACTAATTAAGTAGCAGAAGCACGTGCATGGGGTCTAGATTTCAACCAAGTATATAATGGTGGATGGAGTAGAGGTGTCAAATGGGCCGGGTCGGCACGAGCACGACACGTTTGAAGGCGGCACGGCACGCCACATGCACGGTTTAATCCTGGCACGGCACGGTCTTAGTGGGCACGCGGCACGGCACAGGCACGGAAGTGAGCAGAAAGTTGGCCGGACACAGCACGGAAGTTGGCCTAGCACGGCACGGCACAACACGGTCTTAGACGGGCACGACACGAAAGTGGGATGGGGCACGAGTCACGACACGATTCTAGCCAGGCACGGCACGGGCACGAGCACGGAAGTAGGACGGACATGGCATAACACAACACGGTTCTAGTCACGCACGGCACGGCACAGGCACGACACAACACGGTTCTCGTCGGGCACAGCAAGACACGACACGACACGAGGCATGGAAAAACCCAAAAAAAATGTTATTAAATAAATAAGGGATTTCAGATTATACTTTACTTTATTTCTATATATTTTTTGATAATCCAATAATTTATTAATCTTTTCCTTTTATTTAACTAAAATAAGCTTTTAAAATATTTTATATGATTAAGAAAATTTGAATCAAAATTCAAACATGATAATATACCAATTACCACACATATACATTGCATTTTATCTAATAAAGATTTTAAAAAAAATACATAGAAAACAAATAAAAAAACTAATTTTAAAGAAAAAACCTCCATGTGATTCAAACCAAGTCCTATGAAACTTGTCACACATCACAAACCACCAAGGCCATTAGTCATGTTATGTTTTTACTTGGAACAACTAATAATAAATAAGGAAAAAAATTGGTTTTAAAAAAATAATCTCTATGGGGTTCAAACCCAAGTTCTCGGGGACTTACACACATCTCAAACCACCAAGGCCAATAATCTTGTTGTGTTTATAATTGGAACAACTAATATATATATTATATAATTCTATTTTATAAAAACTGACCTCTTGTACGGTAGCCACACAATTGCAACACAATTATGATGATCCATACTATTCATTTTGTTGTTCTTGGTGTTTTAATCACTCTCACAAATTTTCGGGTCTATCAGGTTTTGTAAGCCCTATCATCGGGACGTAGATTCATTAATAGAAATTTTTTTGTTATGTGCGATCAAGTATATAACGATAACCAATTTACTTTATTTTTTGCACGAATGATATAATCACTCCCACATAAAAGGTAGACAGTTCCAATTTTCAAAAAAAACAGCTTAGGTGGCCCTCAAGTGGTGCATTATAGGACTTTAACGCCTTTAGAAGCACCGACTGTGTTCCGATCATGTGGTTTCAGACATCCGATTATCACCTATTCAGGGGAGAATGATAAATTTGATAAGATCTTAAATCGTAACGGTTTAGATCGAACATTTGAAAAAATGAGTATGCAGCTACCTTTCAAATCTATGCATCCAACTTATCTGGTTCTAAACCAATGTATTCTGCTATAGTCCAATGTACGCTAGCCACATGATTGCGACACAATTATGACAATCCATACCATTCAAATCTATACAAAGCCACCTACGGTTTATTGGTTTAAGCCAAATCATTTTTATCCGATAGCGCTTGCATCCTGTCTCGTGGAAGTAGTATTCCAGTTGAACTGTTTTCATTTAGCACCTAATATTTGTGTTTTTTTTTTTTTTCCCTTTCTGGCACTATTTCAATACTCATGTTTTACATCTTTTCTTTATTTCCGAGTAATTCTTATACAAATGTTGAGCAAATGTGTTTTGTTTTCTCTGATGGACTTGTTTTCTCTTGTTGAAATTCTTTTGAATTGAAATTTACGAGTCCAAAGAACATTAGAGCATCTCTAATAATCAAACTTCAGAACTTTTAAGCAAAAAAGAACATTACAGCATCTCCAAGTCTCAAATTTACAAGTCTCAAATAACTTAAGAACATTAGAGCATCTCCAATTCTTTCTCTTTTTTTTCCATTTGAATTGAAATTTACAAGTCTCAATAAAGTTTTAAGCAAAAAAGATAGTTATTTTTCTAGCACGCCTCAAATTAGGATTGAATACTACAAACTTAAGAACATTAGAGGCACGGGAATGTGTGCTTTTTGGGAAGATTTTTTTTCAGACGAAAATTGGTTAAAAAGGCACGGCATGGCACAACACGGCATGACATGATTTAAAAAGGCACGACACGGCACGACACACGATTAAGTAAACGGGCTGGCACAGCACGTACAACGCGTCACGATTAATTAATCGGGCACGGCACGATACGACACGATTTTAAAAAGGCACGACCCGACACGGTACGATAAAGTAAAATGGCCCAGCACGGCACGCCATGGCACGATGAAATAAACGGGCACGGCACGGTACGAAGCACGGTTGACATGTTGAATGGCACGGCACGCACGTTTGACACCTAGCCTCTAGCCTGGAGGCCTAGATTTGGAATGCTCCAAAATGTATCGTGCATGGGGGCTTTCTTGTTTTTTTTTGTTTTGTTTTTTTTTGTTTTGTTGTATTTTGTTTTGTTATTGTAGTTGTAATCTTTTCGTTTTAATATAAATGAGATTTGGTATGGATTTGGAGATAACTTTTGCATTAAGGTCCTTGCGGCAATTTTTTTTTTGGTCATTCGTTAAACCTAATCTACTCTATCCTAGTAGATTTGGAGAAGGAAGTGGATTCTTAATTACGGGAATCGAACTCTGCCCATGTATATGGAAATATAAGGGAGGCACCAACTGACTCCACTCCACTTGCGTCCTTGCGGCATGTTTGATTGCTAAATTATTGTTTAAAACAAAAGCTTACAAATAAGGGAAAATTACCAAAACAAACACCCAAGGTTTCTGCAACTTACAGATTGTCCCCTCACATTTCTGAAATTGCAAAATACCCTCGGACCCATAACAAACTACTCCATTGTCGTGATATAACTGCTCAAAAATTTGACAGAATCTGTCTGACATCATTTACCCTTAATTACAATTGACCACACTGTTATTTTGTAGTATGTGAAAGGCTGCAGAGGTATGAAAATAGCCTTTCAAAGGCTAAAAAAGACAATTAGGTCGACTATAATTTGGATTTGATTATGTTAGACAAATTTTGTCGAATTTTCTAGTGGGTGCATCTCGACAGGGGAGTAATTTGTTATGAGACAAGGGGTATTTTGTAGTTGTACAAACGTAAGGGGACAATTTATAACTTTTATAAACCTCGAGGGTATTTTGGTAATTTTTCCTAATAACTGTAACTTTAATAATAGTTTAAAGGGGATATCTGGGTTCCAAAAACAATAAATGAGATTGCATGTAATACAGGATTTAGTGTACTATATTTGATTTGGTTAGGATAAAGAGTGAATAATTAGTTCACAATCACTGAATGAAGAGAAAAATAATCCAAATGTCCAGTTAGGGTGTTTGGTTCCCTACCTTTTCCATTTTCATTTTCACATTCTTCACTTTTGGGTATTGGGATGACCTCGTCCATAATGCAATACTATCACAATGCATTTTTTGTTTTTGTTAGAGATCAAAAGACAAAAGTACAGAGAGATGAGCTTTTTGAGTTCTTATTTTTTAAAATTTTCATTTGGTAAATATAAACACCTATAGAATGTATTTTGCACGTATCTCCCAAAAACTACAACTGTTGCAAAATGAATATATTCTGCACATATTTTCAAAATACTTTACAGATTTAATAATACATTCTAACCATAATTCAAAATTGCAAAAAGTAAAAAATAGAGAGGAAACATGGGACTACGGCCTCATTTGGCTTTAAAAGTGAAACAATAACTTTTTTTTGTCTTTATTCAAAAACAATTTGCATTTGTTAGTTTTGCGTCAAACTTTTGTGACTTATTGATTCGACTCGGCGAGAGGAATCGGAAAAGTAAGAAATTTTGATTGAAACTCATAATTTTTTTTCAAAAAGACAAGAATAAGTAAAAAAAAAAACTGACTTATTGACTTATTTTTGTCTTTATTCAAAAAATTAACTGACTTATTGACTTATTTTTGTCATCTATTGATTTGTGAAAAAAAATTAATTTTTTTAACGAAACAAATGCATTTTTTTAAAGGCCTAGGTTTGCGCGCCGGACACTTATTTAGGGACGGAGGGAGTATGAGTTTCGATCAAAATTTTTTACTTTTCTGATTCCTCTCGTCGAGACAAATCAATAAGTCACAAAAATTTGATGCAAAACAAACAAATGCAATAAAAAAATTTGAATAAGGACAAAAAAAATAAGTCACTCAACTTCTTAATTAATCCAAACCCACCCTACCTCATCCTCGAGAACATCTTGGGCCGCTTGTCTCCTTGTTCCATAAATTCGCTCGTGAGCAATCCTGGCATCAAACATTCCCTTGGGTGCCAATTTGAACACACTTTTTTAGCTTTTCCTCAAAAAATTTTAGATCAATCATTCGTGCCGACAAGAGGGTTGGAGAGTATAAAAATATGAAACAAAGTAGAAAAAATTTAGAGAAGACAAATAAAAAACAGTGAAACTTCATTTTCGATCATTTTCTGTCTTCAGCGAACTATTTTTTTGGATTTTTGGTTATAACTTTTGTACTTTTAAAATTTTGTTCATCCAATCTTAAAAAATGCTACGAATCTAACAAAAATTCAAAAAAAAAAAAAAAAAAACCCCGATATAAACAACAGTGACAATTTTTGTAAAATATAGTACTTTTAAGAAGAACTTTTAAGAAAAGAACTTGTAAAGGAAGGTAATTTCAAACTCAAAAATCATGTGTTTATGCAAATAATTTTCCTACCAATATGGATCTTATTTGATAGATCTCATTGAGATCTTTTATACGGTGCAAAAAAAATTAAAAAATTATTTTTCATTTTCATTATATTTGAGTTTGAAAATTGAAGAAAAAATACTTTTTAAAAAAGAAGGGAAAGTGGAACACCTCTAGTAATAGTGATTTGCATCTAGAGCTAGCAAATTTAGACGAAACCTTGGATGAGAATATCGGATTTTCAGTCAAAATATTGAAAGAATCTCAATCATGGTGGTGTTATGGGAGAAGATAATTTATAATAAAATAACGAGATTGACTCAATTTGATTTCAATAGATAAAATAAAGTGCACCTTTTTGGTATAAATGAGAACAAATCAAATAAGATTTTGTGGAGATATGCCCCATGCATGATCAACTGCTACAAAGCTGACCTACGTACCTAACTTCTGCTAATTAAGCTAGATTATGTAAAAATGGTCTACTGAAAATGTTCATATCTAGGGCAGTGAGTATTTGCTTAATAATAATAATAATAATAAGTGACTCTTTTTTCTTTTCTTTTTTACTTTTGATCGTAAATTTTATATTTCTTTTTTGATACTTTGGAATATTATCGTAAACTTTACAGTATATGTTTCTAAATTCCTCATGTCTATACAAACAATTAACTCGAAAATTAACTCAAATCTGATAAAATATATTAAAAAAAAGTGTAAAAATTTAGTGAAAATACTAGAGTCAAAATAATAAAATGCCCATCCAATAATATAAACTGTTTTTAGTAAGATATATAAAATTTAGTGAGGCCAAAATGACCTCACGAGTCACGCGCACCTATGTATCTAGGTTCTTGACTCCACACTAAAAAACGTAAACGACTCTATAAGGAGCCATACCCTTTTCAGTGAATAAACAATCCAATTTTAGCCCATTGTGTGTCCTTTTAGAGTTTTAGGGTACATTATGATCATAATAATAAGAATCGTTTGCTTTTTAAGTTCGTTTTGAGTTTTAACCATATCAAAAATCATGTTAATTAGACATTTTTTTATATGATTTCGGAACACATTTATCTTGAAAAAATGAGTTCCAACCTAGTGTTCCATTCTTATTTTTTTCAAGATATATATGTTGCAAAACATATCAAACCGTATTTGGTTAACAAAATCTTGGACATAATTAACGTTCTTGACGAGCTCTAAAGCATAATGATTCTGATCATCAAAGTATTTGAAAAGAACACAATGGATTGAAACAGAGCCGTCCAATCCATCACTGGAGAGGTCCAGATCCTATGACAAATATACTCTTGTGATACCTTCATCGCAAATTGTTTCCTATAATTTTGGCCACATCTCGGATCCAAAAATGTAAATCGAACCGTTCATGTTGTTTGGCACAACAAATGTCAACAAATTTAACGTGTATGCAAAAAAAATACAGTAATCTATATCAACGTAAATAAAACATATTTGTCTTGGAAATATTTAATGGCTAATACAATTTTGAAAATAAATTTCAAGGCAAACGTGTTTTGTCCATATTGATACCAATATTCCAAGTGTTATCTTCTACTTGGGCAACCGGCCAACTCGACGAGCCAAATAAAATGAACTGAACTGATCAGATCACTGTTTTAAATCGGAAATGGGACCAATATTCTAATGAGAACGTGCAACAAGGGCCTTGCTGTCCGGGAGCCCTGGAAACAAATATGCCCCAGATATGGTCAAGGTTGTATGAATCCGCGGGAAAGAAGATATAACACCTTTACCCTTGTACTTTTACCCTAATCAACTTAACCCCGTGGTGGTTTATAAGCGAAAGTTCAGTGAATGGAGGCTTGCTTGTGAGTAATTATTTAGTGATTTTGGAACATTGCCGGGTAGTGCTCAACACTCTTCTCCATCACATATTATGCGGGATTCATACATTTGATCTTGAGTCCCACATGAATATGTGTTGAAGAGCATTGGGATACCATGTGGCGGTGCCCTTAATGATTTTTACTTGTTCGAGCATGATGCAATAAAACTTCTAAGAAGTTTTTTTACACAAAAAAAACACAGAAAAAAAAACCATTTACGTGGGGGCACAGGCACCCACTGGTTCTCATACAACTTCATGCTGCCTATCTGTCAAATTCATCAAATACCCTTCTGGTCACTCAGATGCAACGGTTGTGCCACCATTTCAAATAAAAATAAAATCTAGAATAGGGTTGTCGTATTGTGCTATAATATCAAAGTATGAGGATGTAACACTGGCAACGACTTATTTTCATCAATGGTCACCAATGTACTATCAAAGTGTCACTTTGGTCCCTAAACAAAAAATTGTATCTATTGCATCCCTAACATTTGTAATGCGCTTTAATGTGGTCCATAGAGCACACACCGTTTGGTTTTTCTGTTTAACACGGGATCCCTTCGGCCCATCCCTCTATTTCTCCCACTTCATAATGTTCCTCGCTATCTCCTATTCATATCTCTCCCTCACCACAATCCACGAACCCTAGGTCAGCCAAGATCAGAACATTCCTCTCCAATACAAGATTCTGAAAACTTTCCAAAACCCTCAGAAGTTGATTCTATCGAGAAGATTCGGTTCCTATTCACAGTCAATGCCATTCTAGGGTTTATATCTGCGTGTGTTAATTTCTAAGGACACACTTGTTTGTTTATGAGAGGAAAAGAAAGGCTTTTGGAATTTTTTTTAACTTCGGTTTGGTACGTAGTAGGGCCTTTATGATATTTTTTTGTTTTGTACACATGTTTTGGCATCCCAAACCGATTTTTTTTTCGTTTTGTACTCATGTTAGTAAAAAAAAAAAACGTGGGAGAAAGGAAACAAACAAACCAATATATGAAAAAGGTAAAATATGAAAGCTTCATATCTTATATCTTGTATTGATGGCAGCCCATGAACTTCAATTCTTTCCTGGGTGTGAATAAGTCCATGATGTTTGCATCTTCCCCATGGTTTGCTCTGTTCTGTTATTAGAGAAGCACTCATCTTCTTTTTTCTCGTCTTTTACTTGGCTAGTCTATGGTGTGCTCCCAAAGACCAACAATAGCTTATAGCTAAAATGGAGAAATGGAGGGAAAGGGAGGTGTTTTGACAAGGATGATCTTGTGTTAGACATAAAAACCAAACGGTGTGTGCTACGGGGACATCATTTAAACTTGCATGACAAACGTTGGGGATGCAATAAACATAATTTTTTTGTTTGAGACCAAAATGACACTTTGCTAACACATTGGGGACCATATATATATATAGGTGAAAAGAAGCCCTCTGGCAACTGGATATAGAATGCTTAATTTATTCAGAACTTTTCCCAATCAAGTGGGATATTTTGAAGGGAAATAACGAATCAGTGGGATGGGGGGCATTTTATTCCCAACTCATGGACCACTTATTTGGAATTCATAAGTCATGGCAAGGAAAAGAATTATTCCCAAGACATGGTCCTGAAAACAAACATGAACAAAAATACCCCTCTCTCCACTTTTCCCTTCTTTTTTCCCCTTCCACTTCGTAACGTCAAAAACCCGTCTTTACTTATTTCTTCTTTCCTTCCACTGGAACGTAACTCCCCCTTCATCGCCTCTCTAGGGTTTGCTCCTCCTTCATCTCCTCTCTGCTCTCCATCGTGCGAAGAGTTGTCCTAGTACGAACGCCCGACTACGCTTCATACGAATCGATTCCGACTCAATCATCGTCAGGTAAGTTGAATCGATACTTGGTATGCAGAGTTGCCCTAGTACGAACCCCTCTCTCTCTCGCCTCTTCTCTCTCCTTGTCGACGAATTTGTACTCCTCTCTCTCTCGTTTGTTGATGGAAAAAGGCAAAGCTACAGAGAATACCATTACGAGATCCTTGCAAAATTTTGATTTCCATCTCAATCGCAACATCCCCAAGTCCACCCGCAACACCCACTCCACCCTTCGTTCCTCAAGTACACCTCTCTCTCTCTCTCTCGATCGATATAATTTCATGCAAATATACATGTTTTATGATGCATAGCTACAAGTATCTTGATGGGTTTCAAATCAATTACTTGATTTATGAAAAAGACACACCTACGACCGATACAATTTAGCCAAATCGTTGTTTTGATATTACAGTTGTTGTTGAAAAACACCCTTGTGCAAAATACGACA
Organism: Rhododendron griersonianum; assembly: GCA_018127125.1. NCBI lineage: Eukaryota > Viridiplantae > Streptophyta > Magnoliopsida > Ericales > Ericaceae > Rhododendron > Rhododendron griersonianum. The sequence goes on along the minus strand of CM030797.1, from coordinate 34,131,565 downwards.
ATTTAGCTGATCTTTGATAGAACAGTTGTAGTTGAAAAGACACCCTTTTAGACATTACCGTTCAAGCTGATAGTGTTTTTGGTAAAACAGTAAGTTTAAAAGACACCCTTTTGGGCAATACAATTTAGCTGATTGTTGTTTCGATAAGAAGTTGTCACTGTGTACCTAAGTCACATAATGCGCTTGCGGGTGCGGGTGCGCGATAGTGTAAGCATCTTTCAAAACCCTCCCAAACTACTATAATTTGTGAGTGCGAGGATTGAGAGCTGGAGTGAAGGCCATTTCGAAGGATTATGTGACTAAGCTGTGTACTCTTGCGGGTCGAAAAAATTGTCGTAGAAAGACACCATTCTGAACAATGCAATTTAGCAGATCGATGTTTTGATAGAAATTAGAACAGTTGTACTTGAGAAGACACCCTTTTGGACAATACAATTTTGTAGATTGGTGTTTGACAAAACAGTTGTAGTTGAAAAAGGTACCCTTTTGAACAATACAATTTAGTTGATTGCTTTCATAAAGAAAGTTGTGGTTGTTTATGCCGTGTAGCTAATTGGGTTTAATCACCCTTTTTATAATCTCAAATAAGATATGACTTGTAGTACATTTTTGTGGAAACTTGAGTTTTGCTTCTTTTCTTTTTGGTTACAGTATTACCCATTGAGAAGCCAAAACCTCCCAGCTTGGTGGGCTTATGTCTCGGAGTTGTTGGGAAGCATTTTGAGGATATCATTGAGGACTTGGGAGATATTGCTTCCAATTTTCCTGCTGATATTAAGGTTAAGCTTTTCCGTCCTCCTGATATTGAAGTTAAGATTTTTGTTTTGATGTTTTCGATTCTGACTTGCCAATTGTAGTGGAAGTTGTATCACCAACCATTTTGGGTTTTGTGTTTGATCGGAGCTAGTAGTTATTCCAGAATATTTTCTAGTAAGCATGAAGATGTATGGAATGATAGTAGAAACAAAAGTAACACAAAGACTAGTACAACAACAACAACAAGAGCGATGAAATTGGATGATCCTAATGTCAAAGAAGTTGATCCCAAAACATGGGCAGTTTCTGGATTTGCTGTTAGGGCCATAATTTTTAGCTCGAGCGATGAAATTGCGAACCGTTTTCTGATTTTGAAACTAGATTCATAGACCTTAAAAAGTATGTGGAGTTCGTACCTTAGTTATTTCTGTGCAAAGTCAGATTTTAAGTGTGGGCCACTATCTCAAAGCCATATTCAAGCAATGAATAATCTTAGTTCTATGGGAATGTTGAATGATGTAAATTCCAATGATGGTGCTCCCCTTGATAGAAATGATTTTCCTCAGCTCACCAGCCGCCCCAATTCTGTTGGAGGGCCTCAAGGACAATTGGGTAAGTTGGGTAAGTTCCAATGATGCTTAGGAAATGAAATGTTGTTCTCCTTCAAGTCATGTAACTTATTTTTTTTGGAAAATATAAAAGTTGCTCTTTAAATCACCTAATGTTACCCATGTTTTTACTCACTCAATGGTTGTCCCTTTACCCTTGTGTGTGTCGGTGTGTATGAAATGTGGTTATTCTTCAAGTTATGTAACTTGTTTTTTTCTAAAAATATAAAAGTTGCTCTTTAAGTCACCTAATGTTGCTCCTTTTAGGAACTTATGTTGCTCTTTATGTAAGAAAGTATGTCCTAGACTGTTAAGGGCAGTCACCCATGTTTTAACTCACTCAATTGCTGTCCCTTTACCCTTGTGTGTGTTGGTGTGTATGAAATGTGGTTATTCTTCAACTCATGTAACTTTTTTTTTTTTTGAAAATATAAAAGTTGCTCTTTAAGTCACCTAATGTTGCTCCTTGTATGAACTTTTATTGCTCTCTATGTAACAAAGTATGCCCTGAACTGTTAAGGGCAGTCACCCATGTTTTAACTCGCTCAATGGCTATCCCTTTACCCTTGTGTGTTAATGTGTATGAAATGTGGTTATTCTTCCAGTCATGTAACTTGTTTTTTTCGAAAATATAAAAGTTGCTCTTTGAGTCACCTAATTTTGCTCCTTATATGAACTTTTGTTGCTCTCTATGTAAGAAAGTATGCCTTGGATTGTTAAGGGCAGTCACCCATGTTTTAACTCATTCAATGGCTGTCCCTTTACCCTTGTGTGTTAGTGTGTATGAAATGTGGTTATTCCTCCTGTCATGTAACTTGTTCTTTTCTGAAAATATAAAAGTTACTCTTTAAGTCACCAAATGTTGCTTCTTTTATGAACTTTTGTTGCTCTCTATGTAACAAAGTATGCCCTGGACTGTTAAGGGCAGTCACCCATGTTTGAACTCACTCAATGGCTGTCCCTTTACCCTTGTGTGTTTGTGTGTATGAAATGTGGTTCTCCTTCAAAACATGTAACTTGTTTTTTTTTTTAAATATAAAAGTTGCTCTTTAAGTCACCTAATGGTACCCTTATTTTTACTCACTCAATGGTTGTCCCTTTACCCTTGTGTGTTGGTGTGTATGAAATGTGGTTATTCTTCAAGTAATGTAACTTGTTTTTTCCTGAAAATATAAAAGTTGCTCTTTAAGTCACCTAATGTTGCTCCGTTTATGAAATTTTGTTGCTCTCTATGTAACAAAGTATGCTCTAGACTGTTAAGGGCAATCACCCATGTTTTAACTCACTCAATTGCTGCTCCTTTACCCTTGTGTGTGTTGGTTTAATTGTGGCCTTTCACAGTTGAGACAATCATTTGACAACTTATTAGACATTAGAGTGTTCTCATTATCTTATTTGGTTGTATACCTGGTAAATATTTACTTTTAACGTATTAAACTGTTCTTCATAACATCTGTTTTTGTTGTGATTCATGTGATACACTGGGGTTTTCTTCACTGCAGTTCAAGCTGTGCAAAGTTCGCTCAGTACAATTTGGGCAAAAGGGTATCCCATACATCAACACTTACGATGGGCGTACTATCCGTTACCTAGACCCACTTATCAAGGCCAACGACACCATCAAACTTGACCTAGAGGCTCAAAAGATCACTGACTTCATGGTACGTTCTCTCTCTCTCTCTCTGTATCTGTATCTTCATCTGCATCTGCATCTCTCTTTGGTATCGATTCTTACCGGAAAACTTTTCCCAGGGTTTCATAAACTCTGGAAAAAACGCGGGGATTATTCCCAACCCCAGCAGTCGCGGCGTTTATGGAAAATGCTTGGATAAACACCGGGAAGACTTTTTCTGGCGTTTATTTCACTTTTGCCGGTGTTTAAAAAATGCCAGAAAAGCCATGATTTCTTGTAGTGTTTGATATGGGGAATGTTGTGATGGTGACTGGAGGAAGGAATAGGGGCCGTGTTGGAGTGATCAAGAGTAGGGAGAAGCACAAGGGAAGCTTCGAAACCATTCACGTCCAAGATGCCACTGGTCATGAGTTTGCTACTCGCATGGGCAACATTTTCACCATTGGAAAAGGTTCAAAGCCATGGGTGTCTCTTCCAAAGGGCAAGGGTATCAAGTTATCCATCATTGAGGAGGCTAAGAAGAGGCATGCTGCCCAAGTTGGTGCAGCTGCATAAACTGCAAGAATCAAGATTGGTTTCTGATTCTGTTTCGCTGCAGCATATTTGAAGTCCATGACCTAGCTTTCTTGTATGCATAACGTCGTGAGAACGGTGCCCACGGTCGCTAGCGGAAAGACCTTGTCAGTACAAGAAGAATTCGGAAAGCTCATCTTTTTATTTGTTGAGTCGTGAACTTTGATATATTAGGGGATCTTTTTTGTTCCAGGCATGCACCATTGTTTTTGTGAATGGTGCTTCATGTATGTTCTTACTTTGGTTCTTAAAAATGATGGACGGATGGAATTAGGTGGTAGTTTTAATCGAATACTGATATGTAGTTATATGTTTAGAGATTGGAAGCAAAGGCATTTGGTGGCTGATTGACTGTTTTTTTTTTTTTTTTAAGATCTCATATTTTGGTGAACTTTGATGCACCATTGTTTTTTTCATTCAAACTCAAGGAATTTTCCAATTTTGCAATTGGAAGCATCCATTTAGTTACCATATTTTGTGTCTATGTATATGTGCCACAACAATGCCTCAACTGAAAGCTGGTATGTTAATTGGTAGTTATGGCCTATGTGGCCAACATACCGTTAGCTAACCTACCTTTCACTGGCCCCCCTTGGCGTGTTTATGGTGTAACTTATTTTCATAGAGAGAGCAATTTAATTTTCACAATGGGCAACTTTATTTCATAAAAGGAGCAACATATGTGGATTGACAGAGCAACTGTCTCGGGCAAGAAAACATAAAGTTGTACAACAATACTACCACAATTTATAATTACTAAAATGAAATAAAATACAATTATTCCTATTTGTCATCAGAATAATCAGATACTTCGGGGTCAGATGCATACTGTGGATCCCTCTTAATTTCTGTAATAGACTCTCTGGGGTCGAAGCCGTCCCTTTCAGTTTTTCTCACTTTCTTGACTATCAGGCCTTGACGGATTAGTCGTTTGTACATTGCATTAATCTCAACCTGCAGCCTTTCACACACGTCGTTATGGAGCCGGTTTAGCCTTCTTCCGGCGATCATTTGCGCTGACCGTGCTTTAGGCACCTTCAGTAGGTACTTACGATATTTCGCTTCCAACTAGTCATGGGTAGGAAAACATAAAGGTGATATGATCTTTCACTGGCCCCTCTTGTCGTGTATGTGGTGTAACTTATTTTCATATACAGAGCAACTTATTTTTCAGAAGGGACAACTTAATTTCATAAAAGGAGCCACATATGTGGACTGAGAGAGCAAGTGTCACGGGTAAGAAAACATAAAGGGCTTCGTAGGCCAAAGGTTCAATAGAAGAATGAGAAAATGCAATTCGAAGTATTATGGGTTGGAACAATGATGCAATACTGTCTTACCATTCAAACAATGGAAGCTTTGACATCGTTGTCTATTGTTGCGGTATACCTTGGGACAAGCTAGTCCCAAACATCAAGGGCGTCATTTCAAAATTTGTTGGCATGGTTAACATCGACTTATTCATTAATTTGCAGACCCATATCCCATTGAAAGTCATCGGGAATTTTCTAACAAACATGTTACATGAGTTGAACAAGAATCACATGTCATACAGATCAACACACCTTTGTAAAGGGACAGCCATTCAGTGAGTTAAAATATAGGTCACTGCCCTTAACAGTCTCGAGCATCCATTCTTACATAGGGAGCAACAAAATTTCTTACAAGGAGTAACATTAGGTAACTTAAAGAGCAACTATTTTATTTTCAGCAAAAAAACATGTTACATGAGTTGAACAAGAACCACATTTCATACAGATCAACACACCTTTGTAAATGGACAGTCATTCAGTGAGTTAATAATATAGGTCACTGCCCTTAACAGTCTGGGGCATCCATTCTTACGTAGGGAGCAACAAAATTTCTTACAAGGAGTAACATTAGGTAACTTAAAGAGCAACTATTTTATTTTCAGCAAAAAAACATATTACATGAGTTGAACAAGAATCACATGTCATACAGATCAACACACCTTTCTAAAGGGACAGTCATTCAGTGAGTTAAAATATAGGTCACTGCCCTTAACAGTCTAGAGCATCCATTCTTACATAGGGAGCAACAAAATTTCGTACAAGGAGTAACATTAGGTAACTTAAAGAGCAACTATTTTATTTTCAGCAAAAAAACATGTTACATGAGTTTAACAAGAACCACATTTCATACAGATCAACACACATTTGTAAATGGACAGTCATTCAGTGAGTTAATAATATAGGTCACTGCCCTTAACAGTCTGGGGCATCCATTCTTACATAGGGAGCAACAAAATTTCTTACAAGGAATAATATTAGGTAACTTAAAGAGCAACTATTTTATTTTCAGCAAATAATTGACTATTGTTTGAAGTATAAAAAAGCAAATCATCAATTATAAAAGACTACATTACGTATTAGTAAAGACCACTCGAACACTGCCCTATCTACACCAAAAAATTTACCCACACCCACTAGATTCATCCCAAAAAATACGTCGACGGCTAACAACTCCCAAATCATCCTTTCTCCGAGGGAAATTGATATTGCAAATCAATACAAATCTATACACAGTAAAACTACAACGGCGACGATCGAGGAGTTTAATAGCATTTTTTGCATGCTAATTTTGAGATTCTTTTAATAGCGTGTTTGTCATTACACCACTCATTTAATATTATTTTTTATTACATTCAACACCAATTGTAAAACAATTATCAAAAAAACACGAATATAATCTAAAACTTCAATGTTGCCAATGTAATTAACCAAATTCATTCAATCGGGCAAGTATTCATTACAGTAGCTTTCGAAACAACTCGAAAACACAAATTACATGAAAGGGATGCAAGAATTACAATGGATTGTACCCAGCTGTCCAATGTTAGCAAAGGTAGCCATAAACAAGCTAACCAACATATTACTTGAAAAATTTCTATGCTGAAAGCTTGTTGAAATTGATGCAATCTTCGAGCAATTTGGTCTCTCTTTCCTCCCAAAGCCAAACACGTGGAATTGATTCAGCAGTAGCCAATGAGTTGCTAAACCAATTATCAGAAAGATCAAAATTTCTCATGATCATGATTCAGCAGTAGCCAATGAGTTGCTAAACCAGTGATTTATTGAAGTTCCCTCCACATGGAGATCATGCCACACGGAGAAAACTCAAGATCAACCCAATTCCCCACAAATTAGAGCATGCCATAGAAAAACCAAAAAACAATTTGGAAAACACAAGGCATCAGACAAACAAAACCCAATTCGGGAAATAGGAGAGAAAATAACCCAATTCAAAATTTTCAGAAAATTACCTTATTCTTCTCAATTCTCCTGACAGCAACACGATCTCCGCTAGACTTGTCAATGATTCATACTCTGAAGCATGAATAGCTTCAGAATTGTGATGCCTCATTATGAGCACTGAAGATACCCCATTGAAGCAAATTCAAACAAAATGAACAACATCATGATGAATTGGTGCTTTGACGTAATCGTGGATTTCAACGTGATGAATAACATTGATATCGGTTTTAAAAAAAAAAAACCGACAACAACATGGTGCTAATTCAAACAAAATGAACATCCTAATCAGATGACTAAAGAATCCAGCCAATGCTGATGGTGCAAGGCATCCAATGCTTGAGATGAAAAACATTATTGAAGTGCCATTAACGACAAATAATTCTATGTACTTCCCAGTTTCGTTTCAAATGTATCAACTATTTGTGCATTTTATCATCTATTAGGCCTCAGCTTTCCATGGTAGGATGCCCAGTAACATAACCTTTCAATAACCAAAATTGATAACACAGCTCATACAAAATAATGATGTTTGACAGTGGTTTCTACTTTCTAGGATTCTTGCTTTTTCAATGTTTTCCCATCTAATTTCGCAACAAAAGGTGATCTGTTGTTAGACAAATATTTTCCTTTCCTCTTTTATTTTTGAGACAATGAAAGTTTAACTATGATGCCAAATAATGAGGAAAAAACTGTCTTTTTAAGGGATCCATTTCAAGGGAGTCAAAGGAACATTCTTCTAATTGCAACATGTGATTTATGAGGGCTCAACTTAGTCAATGCTACACATATACCAAAAAAGTTGGCATCAACAAGGTAACTTTCTATATTTCATTTCCTTAATTGATGGCTAAGGCAGGACTACAATGATAAGACTCTTACGGTGCCTTACATAATAAGCTAAACATTGATGTTTTCACCACAAAGTCAAAGCATCAACAGAAAAATACCAAGTAAAAATGCTTAGTAAATTAACTACTTTGTCTGGTATTAAATCTCGAAAAGTAGAATATAGACCTTACTTTTGATTCTTTGGAGTGCTCTTACTCAACTGCTTGAAACTTCAAGAATGCCCATGAACACCTACTGATATGTTTGCGACCCTGCTTGAGAATCCCAAATCAGACCTTAAAAATGTCATGTTCAGATCAGGTGACCGACCACCTTGATCTTCGAGAGAAAATCGTTTTACGCCATAAGGCCGTCATCAACCGTAAATGAATGAGCCTATGCCTACTGCCCGAGCTTGTTTTCTAGGCATATGGATTATCTTGTGCAATAAATTTCAGTTTCCTATGCCGAAATCTCTTGAGTCTTCCATGTCATTGCATGAGGATGAGAAAGAACATCATGAAGTAGAAGTGGTACAAAATCTTTCTGCTTGGCATCAATTACACATCCTGAAACCATCATATCTTCTGTTAGCAAATCTAATCTAGTGATAAGCCATTTCAAACAATTGAAATGCCTTTGTTAATGCTTCTACATTAAGGTCATCTCTATTAAACTAGTGACCAGAGAGCACTGGTAATAAAGTACGAAAAAAGTGCATATTTTCTGATCAAACCTTCAGCAATTACAATCCACAACGAGCTTGTCACTTTTTAGCATAACCTCCAACCATTGTAGATCAAGCGACCAAACTCTTCTCTTGCATTTGACCAAAGAAACACCTAGCATCTAGGAAACACCGACACAGAATGCCAAGATTAGGTTTCCCTCCAAATTTGTTCAGCAAAAAACACAAGATTTTGCAGAAATCTTCTTTCTACGCTAGTTTCTATTAATTAAACTATTACTTTTTAACTTTCTCTTAGATTTATGATATCAAGTAAACGCATAAAGAAAAATACGTTTCATTTTCCTTTACTTCATCTCATTATAAAATTCTCAGGAATAATTTTTCTGCACTAATTTCTCGACCAGAAACGGAGCCTTAAACAAATCATGACCAGCAACCAGCCTAGCACTATTTCTGCAGGCAGAATTGTTGAATTCCAACAAATTGCATCTTTTTCATGCATTTCATCAAAAACCCGTCTAAATCAACTTTACCACACCTCATAGACAGATCAAGATTTGCATTCTACAACAACAAATCATACCCATGTCCATGTTTCAAGAAAACCCCATATAGCACCTCTCCATCTTTTAAACTTTGTTTGTCGAGCTAAAGTTTTTAGCCCTAAACAAATAGCGAAATTGAAAGGTTCAAAATATTCACTCGGCATACAAGAGAACATACCCACATCTTCTTTGTATTCAAAGTTTCCAAAGCACCCATGAATCACTGATGGCAAAACAAAAGAATTTGGTTCGGAGATTCCGTCGAACAGCTTGTGAGCAGGGTCAGTGATACACTGATACACATGCGTACAAAGGAGGGGAGAGAGAGAATAATACCTGGTGGGGGAAACTACGAGAGACGCGCGTCTAGAGGCATGATCCTGATTTCGTCTCCCGCCTTCGACGATAAGCCCTCCTGCCCCTCATCCTGATTTCGTCTCCCGCCTTCGACGATAAGCCCGTCACCGCCTGCCTCGATCGTGTCGACGACCTCCTCCAGCAGTCCATGCATGTTTCGGAGAGAGAGAGAGAGAGAGAGAGAAGAAGAAGAAGAAGAAGCAGCAGCTTCGATGGCTGCGGAGAGAGAGAGAGAAGAAGAAGCAGCAACATCAGCTTCGTTGGCTGCGGAGGAGAAGAAGAAGCGGGTTTTAAATGTGTGTGGGGATATATTAGTCTTTTTACGTGGTCCTTTCCATGTATTACAAATTATTTTTAACCTTTTCATATTTAGATGAATTATGTGAAAACTAGTCCATTAGGTGGGGCTTATTTGCCCCAAGGGCCGCTGTCCTGCAATTTTCCCAATTTTGAAATATAAAAGTGGAACTTTAGGAAGTAAATGCGAGGAAATCCGAAGGGGATCAAGTGGAGATACGTCTATGCTAAGTGCCAACAATTAGGGACCTAGTAATGCTTAGGTAGCCAATCAGGGATGGAAGAATTAATTGTGCATATATATACCCTTCAAAGCTCACTAGCTAGCTAGCCTAGCCAGCTAATCTACAAGATTAAGACCACAAAGTCCTCTCTCTCTCTCTCTCTCTCTCTCTCTCTCTGAGCATGGGTGGTACATTTGTTCTGTAGCTTCACTTCCAAAGATTCAAAGGGTTGCATTTTCTTTGAGGTATGTTTCCAACTCCTTTCAATTTTTAACACTTGGTTTTCTTAAGAGCTTTATTTCAAATCCATGTCCATTAATTTCGCTTTGGATTCGAAAATTTCCTTCAAAGTGCTTATAAGGTATAGAAACTCGTCTACCATTGTCAACTGACTCAATTGTTTTATTTTTTAGGGTATTAGATAAATAAATATCGAAAGATTTTGCTGGAGTACTTGAACATTGTTGTAAGTTTCTTGCCAAATTGGCCGATTTTGTCACTGTCAATTTTTTTCTTCTTATGTTGATGATTTTAAAATTTTCACGACGGTGACACTGAAATCTCCATAAATTTCGTTACGCCGGCCGCATGTCCGTTACCATTACTTGTCGTAGCTGTGGATAATAACAAATCCTCTCCCTGGCATCCGGAATTGGAAGGTAGGGAAATATCTTGGTGGGTGCAAATATCTTCCCTGCATGATCAAGCTACATGCCCCATTCCTCCAAGTCTTTCTCTGTCTAAATGAGAGCCTCTCTCTCTCTCTCTACAATCTTCTAAACCGTAGCCACCACTTCACTTCCCTCCCCCCAGGGTTTCTACCCTAAATGGGACGGCAGGAGGGGGGCTATCCTTTTCCTCCACTCGGGCGTTTTCTCCGTAGGTTTGATTGGAGATCTATTTCCTCCCTTTACCGTCCTCCACCCTCGCCCTACCCCTACACTTCCAACCGCCTCAACCCTCTCGTCTTCTCCACCGCCGCACCTCCTCCACCATCTCCTTCATGGAGTCGTCGGTGCTCCGCCACTGAGGTGTGTCTTGGTTTTGTGGATTAGCTTGTTGATGTGGTTGCCTCTGTTTTGTGCGCACTTGGTCCGCCAAAGTAGGAGTGCTAGATTGGTTGGGTGTTGATTGTGAGGTTTTTTTTCTTTTGCTTTTTGGTTTTTCCTTTTGTGAAACTCTCTCCCCTGCGTGGGACTCTCTTACCCTTTGTGGGTGTTAGCTGTCATTTCTCCTTAGGGATCTCTTGATTCTCTTCTACCATCTCTTACACCGGTCTCTTTTCCTCCGTTCCATTGGAGGGTTTGATGAGATCGAGGTAGATTTCGTGAAGAGGAGTGGCTTTTGTATAGCTCATAGCTTTGCTCTTCCAGCTGTGAGAAGTGTTGGTTGTAGAATCTTGGAGTTTAGTCCTCTTTGTGGCTTCTATCTCCCCGTCATAAGGTTGGATGCTCGTTCTGACGTGTTTCTTTACTATCATTTATAAAATCTTATCCTATCGTTTGACCCCAAAATAACAATTCAAGCTACATCCAATTATTGATGATAACTTCCAAACATTAGCTAGGATTTCCAAAAGAAGTTGCCACTTCTTGACAAGAAATAGAAAGGAATATTGTAGAATATTCGTATATAGTAGCTAAAGAGTAAAGAACTAGTTGCCCTTTTAAAATTTTATGAACAAATCCAATTAATTTTCTCGATTCTGCTTCTTCTTTTTTTGTTTTTTGTTTTTTTGTTTTTGATCATTCGATTCTGCTTATTGTTTGCGCTGTTTTTTTGGCGTTATTAGTCATTGTATTCCACCAGAACAATGCTACGGCTCTCTCTAAATTTGTATTAAAAATACTCCAGTTAATTAGTAGATTATTTTATCAATCGCTGGATGAGTCATTAATTTTAAATCCTTTTTGACACCCAAATTTGCCAAAAATAGTAGTAAAAATACTCCAAGTTGGACTCGTGTGCGGAGCTGGATTTCTTATTCTGACAAAAAAAAATGTTAAACTCAAATTTAAAAAATGGATATTTATTTTTTCCAGGTAATTATTTTCTAATTTTTCGGTATTTAAAATTCCTGACCTCACGGACGGCACGTTAAGGTGATTGCCCTTAATTTGTCCTTATCCCACTATTGCACGTGCTTATGATCTTGTGCTTTGTTTGGAGTACTTTATTGCTTTTATGTGGTGTCACACATCTTGGCTTCTAATTAGCTTATTGGATTGCTACGGGTCCGTTCTTGAAAACTCAATTATTTTCTTCGTTTTGTGCGTTTTATTCGGGTTTTTTGAATTTTTGTTAGATTTGCGTTATATTTTTTGGATTAACCATCCGTCTCAACGAAAGGAGTATAAAATGTTGACCGAGAGAAAAAAAAAATCACTAAAAGACGAAAAAAGTATCAAACAACTATCTTAATTGTCTAAAGTGTCATCTTATTTGAATTTTTTCAACATCGATCCATATTACGACGGAAAACTAAACAAAAACTTACGAAAAATAAAAAAATACCGAAATAAATTTCAGACTTATAAGTTTACGAGAATGCAGCTTAAGTTGGTTCAAGTCTATCGTCTAATTAGCTGTAATTCCACTTTTTGCCAAACTATAAATGAGATACTTTAGGCCAGGGTACAAAAAGACAATTAAATTTCAAATCTGTGAAAGTATTATGGACCTTTTGGTAGCTAGGGACCCACTTCCATATATATATTAGCAAGGTTCTAATTGCTAAATGGTGAATTAGAAGCTTTGAGAAGGTCAATTGGGTAGATGTCTTCCAAATTTTAGGTTATTTAGGGGCAGCCAAGATTTGACTAGGGAAGATCAACTTGACCTGTCTAGGGCCCGGCGGCCTAATATTTGGTTGGGTAGAAAGGAGATTGGAAAGATAAGAGGAGTAGGAATTCACGGTTGGAATTATGACGGTCTTTCCCAATTCTTTTGATCATCGATTTTTTTCGTTCTTGAACTTGAACTAAATAATATTTTTACCAAGCACATAAAATGTTTGAGTGCAATCCTACAAATTTTTTTTTTTTTTTGAATCAATTCATTTCATATCAAAGCCCGAAGGTATTACAGATTTCATCAAAAGATACAAGAATGAACCAAAGGTCCAAAATTACCGAGACGTCGACACAAACACCCCCTGCAGAAGCAAGACCAGCGAATGTCAGATGAGAACCAATCTAGGTGTAGATAGTAGAAAATCTCAAACGGATCCCAGCTCAAACCCGAGAAAGCACATATGAAATCTGAACGGCAAGGCTGTAAAAAATTATGTAAACTCTTCAATTTGGACATGCCTTTATGGTATCTGAAAAAATCAAGAAAATTGGTTCTAGTCTTTAATGTTTTCTTTTACTACTATTTATTTTATTTTTTATTTTTTTTGGGGGGGTGGGGGGGGGGGGGGGACGTTTAGCTTATTTATATATAGCCTCTCCACTTACCAGTTACCACCGTCACACTCCATTCCTACCCATTAATTGGCCGAATTAGTAATTCCACCCCATCTAGAAAGACTCTTGGCAGTCTTAATTCGAGTAGGAATGAGTGATTTAGGGTGACCTAAAAAGTTGGTCGATCACTAGGGACTTTAAACGAGGTATTTCAGCTAAATAGACCTTTAGTTGATGTATGTGAAGAAAATGACATGTATCGAAATTCGCATTTTTATGTATATATTATATATATATATAACCGGTCCGGTTTCGACCGGTCTTTATAACACATAAATCGGATCGCAATTATTCGACCGGTTTAAAAAATTCAGTCCGGTCCGGTTTTTCCGGTTTCGATCGAGTTTTCGGTCTCGGCTAACAGCCCTACTGCGCGGTCAATTTTGAAGATTTTTGGAAGGGGGTATTGAAGATTGCGATAAATTTGGGTTGCAGGCTTGCAGTTTCCGTCTTCTCCACTCTCGATCTAGTTTCTTCTTCCGAGTACAACTCTCCAATTACTTCATGAGACATACGAACACACATATAGTTACTAGCATTCATATCTCTCTCTGTACACAAGACGAAAACCATTACGTATAACATGGGGTATTCTGACTGTACTATCAATATGTTTATCCGTGCGAAATCTTGTCTACGTATATATATATATATTTTTTTTTTGAACAGCGATTTTTTTTTATTAATATTTGAAAGATTAGAAAGACCAAAGGGAGTAAGGAGAAAGGCAACAGGTGTACATCCGAAATTCAAACCCTTATATTTCCGTTTGACCAAAAAAAAAGAAATTCGAACCCTTAATTGACAAGATGCCTACCAAAGAGACACCCCAAAAGGCTTAATTGCCCAAATAAAACAATACAAAACATAGCCCAACACTTAAAAGACCTAAAGGCCGAGATAGAACAGTAAGTACAAATGGAATGCATCTTAAACACCTAGAAAGCCTAAAAGCCCAAATAAAAGAGGGTAAGCCCAACATTATTCTTTCGCGATTACTCTCGAGATAGATAATGATGTAAAAATTTGAATCAAAAGTAGTAACGATGTGTTTGAAATTTGTGGAAAGTGAGTGAAAGGAAAAGAAAATAATGGAGAAGGAAAGTGTGAGAAAATTTTACTATTCCTAATACCATATTTGGTCATTTTCTCTTCCTTTTCCTCTCAAACCAGACAAGGGAAGGTAAAAATTGAAATTTTTCTCCTTTTTTTTCCTTCCCTATGAGTTCCAAACAAATCTTATGAAGTACTCCATAGAGAACAAATAAAAAGATCACGTCGAAAAATCACCAAAAACTTATGGCCAAGAGCCTTAGTACTCTACGATCTAGACCGGTCAATGGACCGGAGTGAATCTGAATCCAAACCGATAATGCTCGAATCCAATCCGAATTCGAACTTCATAAATTTGATAGACTGGCCACTTTCTCTGCGGATGCAGAGGAGATCCCAATGGCATTTTATGTGTGCGTATGCTAATGGACATACTGCTAAAAAAACATCATTTTGTACTATTTCCTTATAAATGGGGTAAATATCACTGACACCCCTCAAGGTTTTCCTCAAGTACAAATGCCTCCTCCATGTTTAGGAAATGATTTTCAACCCTCAGAGGTTTAGTTCTGCATTTCAATTACACCCAAAACTCAAACCATTGCGCAACAGTTAAAGTATTTTTTTTTTATGGTTTGTTGAGATGTCAACAGTTAAAACTTTCAAAATGCCCATTTAACTGTCAACAAACTATGGGGGTACAACATCTAGTGTACATCGAATTGTGTGAAACCTACCTCGTGGTCTCACAAATGATCAAAGTCATTCAATTTGCTTAAAATGTTTTCTTTATGGGTCCATACAAAAAATCAAAAATAGACTTGATCAAGTCATTCAAGTTTTGGTCCCTACCAAAAAATTGAATGGCATCATTTATGTGGGCCTTTCAAAAGTTTTAACAGTTGACATACGTGTTGAGTAATGTTTGTGTGTAATTCAGATGCAACACCAAATCTCAGGGGGTCAAAAATTATTTTCCAAACACGAGGGGCATCTGTACTTAAGGTAAAAATAAAGAAAAAGAAAAGATCACTAAAGATTATTTAGATTCGTCTTTAAGGTCGTCTTATCTACATTTTTTTCAATTTTGGTCCATATCTTTTACTTTTTTTTTCAACTCGAGAGAATGATTAATTACAAATAAAAAATTGCTGACAAATAAAAAAAGCAGTATTTCACTAAACATGGATTGCCTTTAGCAATAATGAATTTAGTGCAAACCTACCATTGTTTAAGCTTGTCTTCTATTTTACCTGTGTTGAATTATCGTGGTTCTTGTTATTTTATAACCCTGAGAGATGCCAACATAATTGCTCTGAGGTAGAATCCGTTAGATATATGTGAGGAAGTGACTTGTCTAGAAATTCATGAAAAACGTAGCTTTAGTCCATGTAGTTTAGCGAAAATGCACCCTAAGCCTCCCAACTGGGATTTTTCTAGATTAGAGTATAAACTAAAATTAAAATAAAAAATTGTAAATGATTATTTTTTTTAATCATCATAAACAACCAATAAAGGCGCCGAGAAAAAAAAAAAAAAACAACCAATAAATGCTACAAACACCCAAAATCCAGAGCCTTCCCTTGGGAAAATCTATCTGCAACTTTTTCGGGGTAGCCATGTGAATTGGGTAGGATCTCAACAAATACAGTGCAATGATGATACCCACAGAAGGTAGGGAAAATTCCACACAGGTAACAGAGAACTCCTTAAACAGAGATATACCGGAACAAACGAAAATGAAGAAATGGAAATGGAGAATGCCTAATCACTGAAAATGTCATCAGAACGCCGCCTCAGATGTGGCCACTTATTTGTCGGAGTGAACGCCAAATCCCCTCAAAACTGCGCAATCTCAACAGATCTAACCCTCTTGAGACTTGCATTAGAGCCGAAGGAGGTGGATCAGACCCTCCATCATTGTCACCGATGGAGATTGGATTTGTGGAGGCTGCAAAGGGCTTCGAAAAGACGAGGTCGCGAGCTAAGGGAAAACAGGCGAGAACAGAGAGCGAACCCATCCAGAGCGATCGTGAAAGGAGGTGGGGGTGGGTTTTGAAAGGGGGAGACGAGGGGAGCAGAGGAGGGAGGTGGGTTTAGCAGGACAATCTGCTGCCGCTTTCAATCATGACTTTACATTGCGCTCTTAATCTTGGCTCTCACAAACTTTAGATGGTTGACGTGTTTTTGAAAGACGCTTTCACGCAGGGACGAAATCAAGATTTTGTAAACACGGGGGTCGATCTATGAACAAGATTTTGAAATTTGAAGGTTCGGGAATCTAATAGTTTGTTTGGTTTAGATTTTGAGAGAGGTTTTTTTGGGTAGTAAGAGCATCCGCAATGGGTTTGTTATATTTGTGTATCAAAATGTTTGTTAAGGTATGTGTTAGGATAAAAAATGGGTCCCATAAAAAAATGGGTCCCATAAGTGTATGTTAACTTAGAAGTGTGTTAGTAAATATACGAGTACCTCAATGAGTTTAATAGGAGTGCGTTAACTCTTTAAAATAATGTCAAAACAATGGCTATAATAATAATAAAAAAAAAGTAGTGTGAGCATTTATGTTTTATGGTTGAAGTTTGGATTTATAGAGATAGGGCCCACTTATTGTTTGTTAGCTTGGTTGCCAAACTTAATAACCATGCTAACACACTACTAAATTTAGCACACTCTAGCACACTTTAACATACATGCATTATGGTACCAAAAAATACAATTTTGTTTGTGAAGTTTTAACACACATAAGAGCATCCGCAATGGATGTGTTATATTTGTGTATCAAAATGTTTGTTAAGGTATGTGTTAGAATAAAAAATGGGTCCCACAAGTGTGTGTAAACTTAGGAGTGTGTTAGTATATATGTGAGTACCTCAGTTAGAAATGTGTTAACTCTTTAAAATATATATAGAAAAACAATGAAAAAGGCAACAGTAAATTTAAAGTTTGAAAAAGGCAACGGTAAATTTTTTGAACTTTGGTTTTTAGCCCTTTGGCATTTATATTTTATGGTTGAAGTTTGAATTTATGAAGATAGGGCCCACTTATTGTTTGTTAGCTTGGTTGCCAAACTTGATAACCATACTAACACACTATTAGATTTAGCACACTCTAACACACATACATTGTGGCACAAAAAATACACTTTTGTTTGTTAAATCTTAACGCACACAATTAACACACTAGTTAACAAACCCATTGCGGATGCTCTAATTAATACACTAGTTAACAAACCCATTGTGGATGCTCTAAGTAGAGAGAGATAGAAAAAGAAATGCGATCAATAATTGAAGGAAAAACTTATGGGAGGCCGTGCACAGAGAGAGAAATTGGGTTTTAAGACAAAAAATGAACACATTTTTATGTCTTAATAACACCTTATATAAAATACAATACCTAGATGTTCTCACCAAATAAAAGAACAAAAAATAAATAATATTAATATTTTAAAAAAAACCCCGAAAACCGCGTGGGAGCCTTGGCCCCCATATGTCCACACCTCTCTCTGTCTCTCCTATTCACGTTCGTGCTTTTGCTTGCATACGCACACATGCATTGTTGTGACTTAGAGATAAACACATTTGCCCAATTTTATTTTTTTAAAAGAGATGTCGAAATTTGAAGAACCTTGCTACAGCCACCGACGGGTGGTGCCTTGATTTTGCACCCACGGCACGCGGAACCCACTCCGGGTTCTGAACGGATGATCCGAGTCATTCAATAATTTTTTTAAAAAAAACCAAGTTGCTTCGTGAAAAATCAGCTCAATCCGTTATATGTAGGTGCTTGATCCAATCTTTCTATTTTTGCCGATTTTTCAAAAATGAGAAAATTGAATTGAATACCTATATATATTGAATTGATCTGATTTTTGCGAGTCCACTCAAATTTTTTTTTTAAAAGTTATTGAACAGAGGCGGACCCATAGTGGCCCCGCGTGCCCTTCAATGCAAAATCGCCACCCGTCGGTTCTATTGAAACCGAGAGAGAGAGAGAGAGAGGCGTCTACCCAGCACCACCACCACTACCTAGGCCTTCGTGTCCTCACCCTCCACCATACTTTTCCCTCTCCATTAAAGCAGCTGCTGCTGCTGCTGCTCTCTCGGTTACAATGGAGGGGGCCTCCCCCCACCCTGTTGTGCTTTACTACGAACGATCGCTTTCTCTCTTGGGAGTAGAGTCTCTCTCTCCCTCTCCCTCTGCCTCAAGGAAACACACACGCAGAGCTACTTTTATTATTAGCTACAGAATATAGTTCGTACCAGTGTGTGCTCTAATTATATCACGGCATTTTTTTGTTGCCTGGCTGGGTGGTTGTGGTTCGATTCCTGCTTTTGTTCTTGTAGAGTAATTTTGATCATTAATGCGCTTAAAAATTACTCCACGATCGAGTTGGAAAGAGATTATTCTCTGGTCATTACAAATGAAGCCTTTTTAAAAGAGGTTCGCCCAATGGGTCTTCCACATTCTACTTTCCTTCGTTTTAAAGCTGTTGTCAAAAAAAAACAAAACAAAACAAAAAAAGCTGTTGTCAATTGCATTTACCCAATTGGGTTTTTCCTCTGGTACTAAAATTTAACCAGAATTTTACAGATTTAGGTGATGCATTTCAATTCGGCCACTTGGGTTTTTGAAATTCAGTTTTTACTTGTATTTTTTTTCAATTTGTACTGTGGCTTTTGTGGTACAGCTTTTAATTGACCGTTAAGCAAAATTAATTGAGATTTGTACTACGCATTTCAATTCCATCAATTTTTCAGCTTTCCGAAACTGGGTTTCTGAAATTCTTGTGCATATACCCATCTCTTTTGCAGAGGAATAGCAGCTTTCAGAGAAAGCAGAAAAACACTACACCCTCGTAGAATAGGGCTGAGGCTACTGCGTCTTTGTCGCTCGTGCGCTGTAAAATCTCTCCCTTGAAACCCACAAAACCTCAAGGCCTCAAACGAGTGCCAGTACCCTCCCCATCACTGATCTAAACCAGAAGTTTGTGTTGGTTGGTTGTTGGAGTTTTTAATTTCGTTTTCACACTACTCATCTACCTTTCCTTGTACCGCCATCTTCTCTCTCTCTCTCTCTCTCTCTCTCTCTCTACAATGTCAACCCTACAAAATATCACTGGCTCGGTACAAATGATTTCAAGGGGTTCTAACTTCTGGGTCTGCCTTGTATTGACGTGTTAGTAACATAGAAAATATATAAAGGTTGACCCCAAAAAAATATATGTATAAAGATTGACATTGGAGGGGTATTCAGAGACCACAATAATAGGGAGGCCGGTGATACTGTTGGGATTCTGTTGATGCTTCACATTGATCTCGAGGTACACAGCCTCTGAACCTTGAATCTTTGATCTCTGTGTTTGTTTCCTGATTTGATTATTGTATTACTGCTATTGGTTCCCCGTGTATTGGGATCTTGATAGTTGGTTTAAAATATGTGGATAAATGGACTGGGTACCTCGTATTTGGCCTGGTTTGTAAGTGTGTGAATGTTTAATGTTTCAGTGGCATTGCACATGTGGACTAGTTCAGCTCTCTTCTTTTTAAACATAGTTTAAGTGAGTGAAACCCGGTCCGTGCCTTGAGGCCTTTGGTGGGTATACAAGAGGTTCGTGGTGTTGCTTTGGTTTTTGCCGGAGGAACGAAAGAGGGGTTGAATGCGGAACTCTGGTATCGAAACTTTCGTTTAGACATGCCGGGTTCTGATGAAGGAGACGAAGTTTTCTTCGATTCGGCGGAAAATTTGTCATCTGAAGAGTCTGTGGTTGCGAAACAGGATTTGTTTTGTGGTAATGTGGGTTATGAGATTTGGTTGAAGGAGCCAAAGAGTGTTAAGGAAAGACGAGCGGGTTTTCTACGCGAAATGGGTTTGGTTGATGGAAAGGAGTCAGAAGTGATGGGAGTGGAAAGGATTGCAGAATGCAGTGGAGCTGTCTCTAGTTGTTGTGTATTGTCGGTTGACGGTGAAGAGGAGCAATTGGAATGTAGGAGTAGGGAATTGAACGGTGAAGCCAACTGTGCTTCTGATGAATTAGAGCAGGAACAGATCAACAACCCCAATTTAGATTTTGAAAAGGAAAATGATTCCAATTTCCTTCATTCTCCTCTTGAAGACCAAAAGAAGTTCGATACAGATAAAAGGAAGTTTAGGAGTTGGTGGAAACAGTTCATGGCCAAGAGGAAGGCAACTAAGGTGTCTAAGCCAATTGCTGAAACACCTAAGGTGAACAGAATGAAGGTCAGGCAGAACAAGAAGAGATGTAAGGAGTTAAGTGCAGTTTACCTTGGACAAGAGATCCGGGCTCACGAAGGCCTTATTTGGTCTATGAAATTTAGTCCAGATGGCCATTATTTAGCAAGCGGTGGTCAAGATGGGGTTATTCGCATTTGGCGTGTTAAGCAGTCCGATGCCCATTTCAAAGGTTTACATGATGAAGGCAAGCACAGTTTGGGAAGGAAAAAGGCGAGTCCTCTATCTGTTGTGATACCTGATAAGGTCTTTTGGATTGAAGAGTTGCCAGTGCAAGAGTTTTATGGGCATACAAGTGATGTCTTGGATCTTGCCTGGTCCAAATCTAATGTGAGTTATTGCTTCCAAAACTTTTCAAATTTTCTGTTACTGTATTCATCAATTTGGGAATTTTTGTTGATATGCTAGGTTGGCTGTTTGTTGCAGTGTCTTCTTTCCTCGTCAAAGGATAAAACTGTCCGTCTTTGGCATTTGGGCTGTGATGAATGTCTTCGTGTTTTCCAACACATTGACTATGGTAAATACTAACTTGATATATTTCATATCTTCTTATAGATATAGTGAAGTGTCTGTTATATCCGTTGCCTTTTTGGTTATTAGAATTGTTGACGTATTCTTCCTTTTTGGGTGTTTCAGTGACATGCATTCAGTTCAATCCTGCTGATGAGAATTACTTCATCACTGGATGCATAGATGGGAAAGTTAGAATTTGGGGAGTGGCCGAGGAACGAGTTGTTGACTGGGCTGACGTGCGAGATGTGGTGACTGCCATATCTTATCACTCGGATGGCAATGTAAGAGTGAAAGTATTTCATCATAAACTTCTAGTAAGCTTTCTTACAGCTTACGAAGTTCATTATGTGGTGCAAAATTGATGATTGTTGCGGTTTCTTTTGTGAAATCAGGGTTTCGTAGTGGGTTCCATAACAGGCACCTGTCGATTCTATGGAGTATCAGGTACATAGTTTTTTTTCTAGTTTAGACTCTAGGTAGCTAATGTCCATAATTTTGTACTTTTGGAGTGCTTAGTCTGTTTTTCTTGGTTTTACAGATAACAATCTCCAGCTAAATGCACTGATAAGTTTCCGGGGTAGAAAGAAATCCTCCGGCAACAAAATCACCGGCATTCAGGTTTTACTCTTTGAATCTCACTGCTATAAAATTGGTTCTTAAACTGATCTCACTTGTGTATACTGTATTGACATGGTCCAATTCTTGCAGTTTACCCATGAAGATTCTCAGAGAGTAATGATAACGTCGGAAGATTCGAAAGTTCGTATCCTCGATGGTGTTGATATTGTCCACAAATATAAAGGTACTAGAGTGATTGTCTGTTATTCTGGCAACTTTCAATCTGAAACCTGATTACCATTTCAGTTTCGTCTTTATCATAAGTTGTGTGGAGTTTTAGATCCGCTACATCATTATTTGACTGATTAAAATGTGTGATGGAATCAACCATAAGGATGATGTAGCTTCAATTTATATTGTGATCATTTTCTTCCAAGTCTCTTTTTTAGTCATGTTCAAGGGTCTTCAAGTATGTATTGGATGCAAAATACCTCCTTTATGCCTGAAGTGGCCTTCCTTTTCCTTCTAAAATGGGCTTAATTCTCTGTGTAGGTTTCATTTCAGTGTAGTTCGGCCCCTAGTTGATATCTAATGCAACCATAGTAGTATCCTAAGCGCAAATGAACGTCTTATAATTATTGCTTGTTCCTGGTTCCAATTGTGTCCTCGGCAGATTCTGTATCATAAGCTCAAATGAATTGTCTTATAATTATTGCTTGTTCCTGGTTCCACTTATGTCCTCGGCAGATTCTGTATCTACCCCGGGATCATATTTGTTTTTGTCTAGACAAGAATTAGATATCCTTGCTTCTTCATAGTTAATCTCTGTCCAACATTATTTCCTTTTCCCATGCACCGTAAGCTATTTTATGCAAAGCCCTATCTATATCACTTTCAGGTCTCACTTTGTTAATGAAAAACTGTCGTTTGGGAAATTTATCTATCATAAGTTGTCGTTATCTGGGTTGTTACATAGTTGTTGAGATATGGATGACATTATGTTTACTTCTGGGCATTTTGAAATTCATGCACTTTTCTATGGATGTGATCATCTTTACAATATTGGTTCATGCATAAAGTCAGATGAGTTCCTGAGGTGTGTGATTCGTGAACCTGACTATTATATCTTTCTGCACGTTTAACCGAGTACTCAAACTAACCATGAAAAGGTGTCCCAACCTTTTACTAATATAGCATCTCACCCATACATTGTATCCACACTGGTTAGATAAATTATATGAAGTTACGTGTACATCGGCCTGCACAGCTGCATTCACGGAGTGTGAAATCTCTTACTATTTACGTTCATAGGTGGATTTACCTTCTTGTTTATGTGTACTTTGGATAATGTGCAATCAATAAGTACAATGTATGTTAACTGGGATGTATCTGTATTATAACTGTCTTTAACATCAAAGCATGTGCTCTCAATCCTTGTGTAGTTTTCTATCACGGATAGTCTTGCGTCCTGAGTATGGGATTTTATTTTACCATTGCAGGCCTTGCAAAGTCAGGAAGTCAAATGTCGGCTTCATTTACTTCAGCCGGAAAGCACATAATATCCGTCGGGGAGGACTCTCGAGTGTATATTTGGAACTACGATGACCCTTGTATCTCATCATCGAAACAAAGAAATTATATCCGCTCATGCGAGCACTTCTTATTAGAAGGCATCTCACTAGCAGTGCCTTGGTCGAGCCCAAAATTAAAGTACAAGGGTTTGGATACAGACCCGATGCAAGACCACCGGGACGCTTCCTCATGGAGGAGAGACTCTTGGCGGTTTTCTCTCTCCAATTGGTTCGCCTCCATCGATGGCTCTTTCAGAAGCAATGCGACGTGGCCGGAGGAGAAACTCCCTTTGTGGGACCTACCCGTTGAAGAGTATGATCATGTGCAGCTTGGGAATGGCGATGTTGAAGCTCTACCGGGAGCGTGGGGCCTTGTGATAGTCACAGCAGGTTTGGATGGAATGATCAGGACATTCCACAATTACGGCTTACCGTTTAGGATTTAGTTATTTCCAATAGATGGAATTTAGAGCTAACCCATACACGATTCGCTCGTGTTCTTTAGGCCTTGATGATGTTCTGTAGTTGTTCATGTTTTGTAATCTGTACATCCCAAGCACATACATTTGTAACAGTAGGTAGAGTTTTTTTTGTTTGGGTTTGGGATTTACCATGTTCATGTAGCCTAGGGATCTTAATCAACTTGTTTTCTTGTTCATGAATTTGTATGATAGAGGACTATTGGAAATGCAAAATGTCACAAAAGAAATTGCAATTGTTGATTTAATTAATTAATGTTATTGGCTCCTGCATTGTTTTGACCATTTTTTGCTGCTCATCATTTTTATTCAGAAACTTTGAAACATCCAACTCAATACATTGTCTTTGAAGAACAATGAAAGTGCAAGATGCAACCCCAAAAGGTTTGTCTGGGTAGGTGGGCATAAGAAAGTAAATAAGCGTTTGTTCTTTATGAGGTCGCATGTTCAAATTCCACCGATGTCAGACATTCCGAACCTTTGGGCCACTCGGTTGCAAAAGGTTTGTCCGGGTAGGTGGGCATGTGGGTATGAGAAAGTAAATAAGCATTTGTCCTTTATGAGGTTGCATATTCGAATTCCACCGATGCCAGACATTCCAAAACTTTGGACTACTGGAGGATTTGTCTAGCCGTTAACTTCAGGGTCTCGGAATTAGTTGAGATGCGGACAAACTGGCCCGGACATTGGTTGTAAAAAAATAAAAATGTAAGATGCATGGGGAAACATATCATCCCTTGATGTTTCTCCGTTGAAGCATTGCAAAGTTCATGGTTTTGTGCTCATTAGAAGCATCACAAAAATCATGACCAGGAACCCCTCTTGCTCTTTCATTACGTCTTTCTTTTGGGTCCCTGAAGTAATGGAATGAGAAAAAGGAAAAGATTTTCATACTATTTATATCAGTCCGGTTCCTATCCACACACCTTACCGACCGCACCATCTGCACCTCTCATTTTTCGATCAAATTTTGATGATCAAAACCGTTCAAAATGTGTTTAAAACATGATTTTAAGGGTATCCGCGAGAAATCAACTAAAAAAATATCGAAAAGGGCTTGATCCATGCAGTTTTTCATAAAACAATTTCTGTCAGCATTTTATAAAAAACTGCTTAGATCAAGCCCTTTCCGGTCATTTTTTTGGCCGATTTCTAAAGGTTACTCTTAAAATCACTTTTTAAACACATTAAACGGTTCGGATCATTAAAATTTGATCGGGAAATGAGAAGCGTGGATGGTGCGGACCATAAGGGTGTGGACTTGAACAGCCATGCTCTTTATATAATGTCAACAGGCTTGTAGCCCAAATGGCACTTCCTCACATCTTTCACGTAGAAGGTGAGGGTTCGATTCTCGTTAAGAGCGCGAGTGCTTGGTGTGGTGGTTGATACCTTTTGGGTTTGCCTCACCTGTATGTCGTTTAACAGTACCCCCTTCTCCATTTCCTTAGGAGTTGGCTACATATCTATCGAGTGACCCAAAAAAAATACTTATACGAAAATTTTAGGGAATTGATTTTGTCACTCTCCTTTTTGTTAATGTCACTCTCATTCTCTCACAAAACAAATCATCTAATCAATACACAAAGGGGAGTGACATTAACAAAAAGGGGAGTGGCAAAATCACTCCCCAAATTTTATTCACATAAAACGATAACGTAGTTAAATATAAATACGGAGTAGAAAAAAAAAAAAGTGCAGAAGATACAAAGAGACCTAAAAAAAATTCGCACAAGAAACAAACTTACGTGCGGTATTTTGTTTTCTTTTTGTTTTTGAGAGAATTTCAAAGTAACACCTGATCTTTCAACTAATGTCCATATACACCCCTCATTTTTTCAAGTTTTTTTCAATTAACCACGTGAACATAAAGCACTAAATCTCTAAATTCATTCCATATCTCCCAAAGATTCATCAATAAGCTGATTTGTGCGTTCTTGAAAATAGAGTACAAGTTGCCATGTGGTGCCACATTTTTCAGTCTATGAATGAAAACATTATTCCGGCATGACAAAACCCTACAACATCCTTGTCCAAAACCCTAAATTGTAACTAGTGGAAAAGAAAAGGAAAAAAGAAGAAGATAAATTAAAAAAATTTCTCCACCATTTTTTTATTACGGGAGAAAGAGAGAAGAAAATAACAAATTCTAGTGTTGTGATTCTTGTGAATGAATGGTGAATTTATCCTCTCATTTTTCTTAAATTCCAAACACATCGTAAATCTACTCACCTAACCCATCATCTCATCTCTTCCTAGTTCGGTCATTCCCTTTGTCTCTATCATCTTTTGTTGCAACCATAACGCACTAAGTTTCTAAATTCATTCCATATCTCCCAAACACAAATTCAATCCAACTAAATCAAGTCAAATAAAAAAAAAGTTAACCAACAAAAGCGGAACACAAGAAGCTTAGCAAGATTAATAAATTGATCTTGCTCCTTACCCATGCCAAAACGTTCTATGGCTGAGAGGAAAATACTTTTCCACCAGTACTACTCCAATTTTATCTCCCCTTTACCCTTGTTTTGGTACCTCTTTCTGTCTCTTTGATTTTAAGAAAAAAAATAAAATTTTGGACTTTTGTGGCCTATCGATTTTTTTAAGCTTTGAATTTGTGTCTTTTCTTTTTTTTGGCGTATCGATTATTTTAGCTTTGACTTTGTTTTTCGAGAGAAGGAATCCCTTGGGGGGGGGGGGTGGGGGGGCAATATCTACCTCTCCCAATTTCTTGTCTTGGATACAACACTAACGACCTGTTTGGATGCTGCAGAGTGAAGGGGGATTGTGATATCCCCTCCTAATCAATGGGCCCGTGTATATGGCGTCGTTTGGGAAGTCCATAACAAGGGGATATCTTAAGACGCCCTCCTCCATAACCCCTCCTAATATCCCTTGGGGGGGGGGGGGGGGGGCTTACATATGGCTAGGGTTTGAGCCGATATTGTGGAATCCCCCCTAATACCCTCGGATAATACCTCCTCTCTCTTTCATTTCAACTACAAAACAACCTTATCCCTCAATTTTATCCTCCATCCAAACCAAGTATTATTTAATCCCCCGTCACATCAATGTGGGCCCGCCTTTCTTACATAATACCCCCTACTATCCAATCCCCACTTCTTACATAATACTTTCAAATCTAATCCCGCATCCAAACGAGCCCTAATTACCAAGCATTACTCTAAGGGTACCGATTGGGTGGTGTACATACAGCATACATGCTGTGTGGGACCTACTACGGGTCCCACACAAATAATTCAATCCGTTGATAAATTTTAAAATATTTTTTCAAGTGGTCCCATAAAAAATCAGTTCAATTGAATATGTGTAAATACTTGATCCAATATTCTAACTTTTCATTTAGAATTTAGGCTAACTTCTAAATAACCCCATGTTCATATATTCCTGGAGTCGCTAGTGTTTGGATGGTCTCGTCCATTATGCATTCCATTGAAAATGCACTTTTGGTTTTTGGATGTTAGAGATCAAAAGGCAGAAGTTGGGAATAGTAGCTTTTTAACACTTTCAAATTCAATAATACATTCTTATCATGATTCAAAAGGTCAAAAAAATAAGGCTCTCAAGCACCTCCTCATATATTCTATTCTATAACTGCCTCACTTTTTTAGCTCTCAAAATTACCCTTGGTTTCAACAGCTCACATATCACCATTGTCGTAAATAATTGAATTGTCGGGGATAACAAGTAAAATTGACTATAACAATTGCCTTAAATTCCCACTCCGCACGTTTTGCGGCTTCACTTACACGCCGGGTGCACATTCCATTGCCTCTCCCTATGCAAACTGGATTTGGCTATGATGCCCCAGTTCGGTTTTGGGGCATTTATGCCCCATTTTCTCTCAATCATTGGAGTATAAATTGTGATTATACATTGGTAAGTATGGCTATACATTGTGGTAAGTATGAGTATAGATTGTGGCCATACATTGTGGTAAGTATGGTCATATATTGTGGTAGTTTGTGTTCATACATTGTGGTAGGTGTGGCCTGCGGAAAAATCATAAAACTACCTTATTTTTGTGAGTGATTTTGATCTAATGGCTAAAATTTATCTATTTTTCAATCTAAAGGTTCATATTTATGAGGGTATTCATGCCCCAATACCACTGTGGGGCATCAGAGAAAAATTCCTTCTCCTCGTTTGCTCTTAATTGTTGGTTTTTTGAATAGTCCTATCCACATTTAGGTAAAATTACATAATTTCGTATATAAATTCCACGAAATCAAATTTTGAACTTAATGTTGTCGCAATTTTCTTTGAGAATGGGATAGAGAAAATAATTTTTGCACTCCCCTTTGGCCCTATTGCACTCATTTTATTGTCTTTATTCATGTGACAAAAAATGATCTTTCACAGGTGAGAAGCGAGTTAATAAGTAAGGAGGGTTTGGTAATTTCATGTGGATAAAAAAAGATTGTAAAAATCAATTTCTTTTGCATATCTCAGGTTTGAATCATATGCACACAGCTTTTTCCCATAATAGTAGAATTTTAGCCATGAGCAATGTTATGGTGACTATGTCTGACTATCACATTTTTGATACCATATAAGTTGTCATCATTGTATTGATAAAATATGCTCCACTATATGCCAAATGTGACACATTCTATCAATAATACAATGGTGATACGTCACATTATATCCAAAATATGGTACTCAAATATCATCACCAAAACATTAGTATTTAGCAATGAGCTCAATACTTGGCCACCAATCACCATTGAGAGGATTGTCCAAAAATTCCAGAACAAAACAATTGACAAAGAAGTGAATCATGGAAGTAATACGTCATTTCGGATATAACTGTGCAGGTCTGAAATCCGGTCGATGCATTCGGACCAGGTACATTGAACAGTCCGAATAGAGTTATGTCCGAAATTGTATTTTCAAATTATCTACGTAGAGTAGCTCAATTTCTATTTCCCTCCCACATAATTACCAGATATTATTTCTATTTTCCTCCCACATAATTACTAGATATTTTGTCGGGTATATTACTCTCTCTGTTCCTAAATAAGAGTCCACTTTTCACTTTTTTCTGTTATTATTTTGTTTACATCTTTCAATTTATAATATTTTTATGATTTTTAATATTTTGTCTAATAAAAAAAATTGAAATCTATCAAATAAGATCTATATTGTATATTTTTAGCATTATAGATTGAAAAATATAAATAATTTTTTGAAGTATCCGGAATAGTAATATGGACTCTCATTTAGGAACAGATGGAATATCCGAAAATCTCCAAAACAAAAGAGAAGGAAGCCAGGGTGGCAGACAAGCCCAATATTTTTCCTTCGAAATTCCTCACGAAGCCATAAACCAGAGCACAGTTCTTCTAGGGCACACCAAATATATCTCCTCTACTGGATCAAGACAAGGGTAAAAGAGCAGTTTTTCTATGGGCACACCAAATATCACACACATATTTTGTAGGCTTCACACACACTACACTATCTAATATGTATGTTATTGTTTGTGCAATTTGAATGTGTCCATAGCATTTTCCTGGTAAATAGTTTTCTTATGGCTACTGATTTTGCCACTCTCTTTTTTGTTAACGCTACTCCCCTGCAAAAATACACTTACAAGAGAGTGGCGTTAACAAAAAGGAAGTGACAAAATCATTTCCCTTTCTTATTTGTTTAGCTTTTTTTGTTTCTTTTTTACCCTCAAAATACACGCATGCAATGCCCATTCTGTCAGTTTAGACGGAATTTGTGCTAGATTCCAAATGAGAAGGGGTAAGATCGCATCAAGCCCAAACTACATGGGGGTTAAAGTGAAGATTTCCCTTTTTTCCCAGTGGTAGTCGTTCTTAAACTTGCTTTAAATATACTCCGTAATACTTCGAAGGAATCAAAATAACAAATGCCGCTGTAGCACAACCCAAGGAAATAGCAATGTTGTATCTATCCGGGTTTGACTCCCGGTAGCGGCAATCCTTTTTGTTTCATTGGTACTACTACGTTATCGGATTCTTTCATGCAATGTATAGTTGACTATCCTCGACTAATCATGAGATTTTACCTATTTCTTTCTTGATATTCTATCACTTCAAAATTTTAGTCAAGTTTTTTATTTGAAAAGTGATTTTCACACTTTTCTTATTACAATTTAAACTCTTTATTTTTTTTTAAATCTATATGACTTTACTATATTGCTCTTAGATGTCTGAAAAAGTGTATTTAAAAAGGGCAACATAAAAAAATTACGTGAATAAAAACAGGAAATGGAGTGTGGATTGTTAAAAAAGGAGTGACAATCATTTCGTATATAACTATGTCTGAAACCCGTTCGATGCATCAGGTACATTAAACGGTCCCAAATAGATTTATGTCTAAGTTTGTGTTTTAAAATTATCTAGGCAGAGTTGCTCAAATTCTATTTCCCTCCCACATATAATTACAAGATATATTTTGTCGGATATTATATCTGGAAATCTCCCCAGACAAAAGGAAAGGAAGCCGGTAGCAACAATTGCCTAAGTGTCCTCTTGCCCTCCTCCAAAAAACCTGGTAGCAGACAAGCCCAATACAAAAATGCTACTGGTACAGCATTTGCTGTACAGCAGCGGGGTACAGACCCCTTTTGCTCCCATCTCGGGTCCCGCAAAGAAGATCGGCTAAATTTTGAAGCAAAATTGGATGATTCGTAAACACCCTTCCCGATATCGGATTGAGGTGATTTTTTTCAGGGACCCTAAACAACGTATTTTGAACAAAATGAGCGGCTCCGATCTTCTTTGCGGGACCCGAAATGGGAGCAAAAGGGGTCTGTACCCCGCTGCTGTACAGCAAATGCTGTACCAGTAGCAGGACTCAGCCCAATATATACCACCGAAGGTGGTAGCCAAGTGGGCAGGTGCCCCTCGTCCCCAGACAAGGTCTCGGGTTCGAGCCTGGTCATGTGGTAAGGGGTTAGGGGATAAAGTATTATATCCACTTGTACCTAGGTGGTACTGTGGCGACCTTTTAATAATGATCAAAAAAAAAAAGACAAGCCCAATATTTTTCCTTTGAAATTCCTCACGAAGACCATAAACCAGAGCGCACCCCAGTGAAAATCTTGGTCGTAAAATCGATAAACAATCCACGCCGAGTTTATTGTTCAATCTGAGACAACCCATCATCCCTTTTCGTATTTCCATTTCCCGATGGCATTCTCTACCTCCTTTAGCCGCCCCATTGTTCCTTTCAACACAAAATCTTTTCAGCCATTTTCACCTTCTCTGTATTTCTTGAAACCCCTTGACCAGAATGTACCTTTGATGAGCTATAAGCGCTCATGTGGATGTATGGGGATAAACTGTTCTTCTTCGGAAGTGGGTCCTCCTTCTGACCCCGTGAATGGCAGGTACTAATTGTGCATTTCAGCTGTTTGTTAAAATGCCTGTGAGAAACATTTTGTTAGGGTTGCTCATGCAGTGCTTTTGAATGTTTGGTTCTAGATGTCTGTCTATTGTGTGTCCTGTCGTTACGGACCTACCGTAGTTAATGTTGTGGCTTGTAGTTGTATGGCACAAAAGGGTTCAGCAAATGGTACTATCTTTCACAGCTTCAGTGGTTTGATTTGTCTGGACTGTGTGTGTTTGGCGGTATTCGGAATGTAAAACATTAACAGCCCCTTCAATGGAACAAGTATGTCAACAAGGTTTCTTGGATGTATAAACAAGATGGAGGAAATACGAAAGCTCAGGTTTGTGTCAGTAGTAGGTATTAGTGAAGCTAGAGAAAGATTGTGGTGTATCCAAATCTATTGTCTGATTGAATCCTGTTTTTGCGGTTAGGTTCTGTAATACGTTAAAGGCCACCCTAGTTTAATGCCTAATGGCTAATGGTGTGGATATGCCAAACATGGCAAATATCATCTAACAAATTCACAACGAATAAGTCAGATAATTCATCCACCATACAAATTGTAAGAGAACGCATGATGTAGGTGGAAACACTTGAAGAAAGATATCTTCAAGGGAAATGCATAGGAATGTTGCTGGTAAAATAATCCACAATGGCAAGAGCTTTACTACGAGGTTAAGGTAAGGGGCTTGTTGCCCTTGCCAATATGCACACAAACCACCTTAAAGTTAAAGACTTGAGACCAGTTCGATCTGCATACTATCAATGGCTTCTTCACTTGGATATTTTGTGGACTCTGGATTCCACTTCATGGACCATGACGTACTCCATATCATGACTTCAAACATGATGAACAACGATGTAGAGATTTTCTAGAACACTTGGGCCTATCTTATATTCGAGTCTTCCAACGAAATTGTTTGTGCTTTTCAAGTGTTAAGTGTCTATGTGTCATAGACTAAGCCGTCTAATTCAGCGAAACCCCTTCTTGCTCCACTCTAAATTCTCGAGTTGATGGAATCATTTTATTTTATTTAATGAAAAATTCTTACAAAGTTTGCAGATTCACTTTTTTTTTTCTTTCTTTCTTTTTTTTTTTATCGGCGGATTCATTTGGGTCAGCACCCTTTTAGAAGAGAAAAATGAGAGCTGGAATGTCCCAGACGGAGGGCAAATGGATCTATAGATAAATTTGAACCCTGGAAATGGAAAAAACTGGGTTGCAAGCATGAACATTGTGGCTACGAAGTCAGACCTTGCGTCACAAGGTTTGTCCTCTATACACAAATTCTTACACAACGTTTGTCCACAAGCTTTTCGAGATGGAAATGTTTCTACAGATGATAAGACGCGTGTGTTCGCATATATGCTGGATATTCCCATATTTTATTCATTTCCACACAACTCTTGGCCTATGGATGGTACCTAGGATTCAACAGAAGTGATCCCACTTTTCATGCACTGTTAATCTATCGTGTTTGCGTGTCACTCATATTTAATTACAAAAGCTAGAACCTAATTCGTCTATTATTTACAACTCATAAATCCATACACCAATCCTCCATTCGAGTTCTTAGGGTTGATACTTGATTGAAGTACTTGGAGGCAAAGAAGGAGCATATATCTGAAACTTGTGACTTATGGGGAGCATTCGGATGATAACCAAGCGCTGTATTGCTGATATTTATTTCCGCGGGTTGTTTTTCTAAAACCCCTTTGTCTTTTCTTCTCGCTCTCTGACTATTTATCTGCTTTCATCAATTACTAGCATGCCTTGGTTGTTAGACTAAACTTTCATCTCCTATTGCCTGTTTCCCCTTCCTAGTTGATAGGCTAATGTCAAAATTATTTTCGAAATCCCATGAACGACGAGTAGAGGCCAATCAATCGGTTGGGCGAGACAGAGTGCCTAACACCTTCTCTGTTTCGTACTTTAGCTCCCGAACCAAGTTCTTTGGTTATGACGGACTTGACCCTTGCAAGAATGAATGTCATTGGTCCATGGTTCGATGTAAACAAGTGGCAACTCTTCGATGTATCAGATAACGCTTAGCGACTTTCGCAGGTTTCCCACATCTATTCATTACCTTATGGTTTGCTTCTTATAATGTTGGGCAGTTTTGGAAAGTAGATGCCATAGTCTGAGTCTATATAAAATTGCATTTGAGTTAGATAAGTTACTTGTTATGCTAACTTCACTTTTTCAACAGACAACATCAAATACCTCACATGGCTCCTTTTAATATGACAATGAGAGAAGTTGCCTTGTCCCAATCCCAATCATCTTATAAATGGCGTAGGGTATTGCTTAAAGTAAGTGGGGAAGCCCTTGCTGGAGATCAAGAACAGAACATCGACCCAAAGGTTGCATATGAAAGAGTTCCTGTTTAGTATTTTGTAGGATCTTTACTCTTACGTAAGTAGGACATGTAATTTGTGTTGCAATATAGGTTACAATGGCTATTGCAAGGGAGGTTGCGGCTGTAACTCGGCTTGGCATTGAGGTAACAACTTACCCCTGGTTCTATATGTGTTTGATTAAGATGCCTGTACACATCTAGTTCTGTAGATTTATTGGGGAATACATTTGTCAGAGTTAGAATCATACCACAAGTTCTTATTTCACATTATCGAAGGCTCAAAATAACATGGACTTGTGTTTGTTTTTGGAAGATATTACGTTGAATGAAGCTTTTTAGATAGGACCTCGGGATTAGGAAAGAAAAAATTCTCTCAGGAGTCAGGATCACCCGGCAACCCATCTTTGTCCGGATACCAAATGGTGAGGCTCCACGTCATCTAATTGCTCAGAAGTTGTACTGTTGTTCCTCCAAGCAACCAATTATTGTGGGTCCTTTTTAACTTTGGGTTAACTCTTTTTTCCCCAGTTTG
The DNA here is from genome assembly GCA_018127125.1 of Rhododendron griersonianum. Classification (NCBI taxonomy): domain Eukaryota; kingdom Viridiplantae; phylum Streptophyta; class Magnoliopsida; order Ericales; family Ericaceae; genus Rhododendron; species Rhododendron griersonianum. The sequence goes on along the minus strand of CM030797.1, from coordinate 34,097,607 downwards.
TCATTTTCTTATGTGGGTCCCCTTTTACCCAGCCTTTTTCTTTTTATGATCCAGCTATTACCCAGTCAACTTGAAAGGGTTTTTACCTTGAAGTTTACATTAAAGATTAAAAAAGGAGTGAAGTATTATAAATAACAGTTAAAATTTCAAGATTTAAACGCTGACTTAATCAAAAGCACAGTGAATTATTAGTATTATAAAGAACAGTTTAAAATCATTATCAGGAAAAAAAGAACATTTAAAAATTTTAAGATTAAATTTTTGCAACGTACATAATAAATTGAATTGGGAAATTTAATGTGGTAGATTTTGCTTCTGAAAAGAAAAAGAGAAGTTTAAAGTTTCAAGATCTTTAATTTCACATGCCGAATGTTAACAATAAACTAAAATTTCACCAAAATTCTATACCACCTCAAAATAATGTCGAGAGAATTAGATCACAAAAATTACAGTTCCACAACTAAAACAACTAACAGCTTCAAACATGTCCAAAACCAGTTAACATCTAACTGTTCATACTCTCTCTCTCTCTCATCTGAAAAATTGTCCTAAACCATTCAAAATGATCCTTTCTTCCATTCTCAATGATATGTTATGTTCTAATTTTGGGTGGTCTACCGTCTACATCATAATAAACAGACAATAGAGTCACAATTAGATTATGATAGACAAAAAGTGTAACAAAAGAACTAAAAAAGTGTTTCATATTTTATAAACAACATTCGAATTCATACCGTAAATGTAGTTCCTTGTGAAAATGTTGGCAGTGGATCCTTAATCACATCAAGGTAGAGAAAAAAAGACTATTTTACAAAGAAAAACGGGAATAAGACGACCACTTAAAGACATATGAAACAACCTGGGAAAAAGCACTATACCGCATGGAAATTATGGTGGGTAGGCTAGGCACATAAAGATTGTCTGTGACACCTTTTCTGCATTAGACCTGAATAATTGAAAAAACCTTGAGTTTTAGAGTTTACATAACGATATAATATCAAGTAAAATTAAATCACCAATACTTACCGTGCTTGGTTTTGTAGAGGACAAGTAGTTTTTGTATGCCCTGGTTGTTTGCAAATGCAGTTACATTTACGTTCTACCCGTACAATTCTCTTTTGGATATTTTTCCAAGAGATTTGGGTCGCCCCTTTGAAGCAACATGTGGTGGGTCGTGCAAAGTAAATGGTATGTTGGATAGAACTTGACTGGTACCTTCAACCAGTGTTGCACCTTCAAAATCATCATCATTCTCAATTTCATGCTCCCATCATCCATGGTTAAAAGTTCACAATGCAACTTTTTCAAAGCAAGTGTAAGATGATCATGTTTCTTTTGTGACTTTTTCCCTTCTCCAACTTCTTTCATTACTTCAATCATCAAATTGTGTCTCATCAAGATAGGAGAAATTTGCGTCTTTTCTTGTACGCTATTTTGCCTCATCAAATGCGAGAAAGTCTCGTGTGCATCCATCATCACTCTTTGCATTGGTTGTCCACCTCCTAAGAACATATTTTTGTTGCAAGCAATCAACAAGAGATTCTGTATTAATAACCGTGAGCCACAACATCTTCTAAGTCATCAAAAATCATACCTTTGCAGGGCACGACGGGATCCCTTTTTGAAGATGGTTTGATTGGTTAATCGTTTCCCATTTTCTGGCAAATCTGGAACATTTTAAGCAGGAATTCGTTTTGACTCTACAAAATTTTCTTCAAAGCTCTGATCAGCCCACCTTCTCAAATTCATTGGCTGTATTAGCCATTACCAATCTGAGTGACACATTCTTAACAAAGTGTATTTTATAATTGGATAATAGACACAAAATCCATCTCCAAAAATTACAAAATCAAAAAGGTTTTGTTGAGGGACAATAGAAGAAACACAATTTAAAAAAAAGAAGTAGATTCAGTAATGCATGCGTTCTCTGAAGCACTGACGTCGTCGGAAGAGAAATGCTCGTTGCTTTTCCCACAATCCATTACTTTACTCTTTTGATTTGGCTAGAAAAGTTAAAAGGGGACCCACAAAATTTGTTGCTTGGAGGGAAATTGGATGACGTGGCACCTCCCCATTTGTTATCCGGATAAAGATGGGTTGCCGGGTGATGCAGAGAACTTTTTCTCTTGGGAAAAAGCATAGTAGACTAAGAAAAAAAACGGATTTATGTTTTGGGTTCCCATTGTATTGCTTGAGTTTCATATCGTCCTCCATCTAGGCATCATGTCAATTTGAGCCCCCGACGTTACAAATATGTGTTTAATAGGTCCCTAAACTAGACGGAGTTCAAATTGAGTGCTAAAAACAAGGGCATTTTAGGAAGTCCAACACAAATAATGGGAGCATCTAACTGCACGCCTTCTCGGCTGTCCCAAATGTATTACGTAATTGCCTAATTCTTTGATCATGGTATTTCTTGAATCTTCAATCAGTTACAAACTAAGAAGCATGGATACTGACATGGGATACAGATACGGACGCACAGATACCTTATTTCTCTAAAATGTAGGACATGGACACGTTAGGGTCACATTCAGTTATTTCAATCCATATATACCTTGTTCTGTTTTTATATCACTATAAGCATATGTCCCGAATTATACAATAAGTTATAACAACCTAGATTGACATGGGATTCAAGAAAGCCTTAAAAAATAAGACATGGCCGCAATGAAAATCCTCGAGTAGTATATAGAATTTCCAATTGAAGTTAAATATGTTTGTCCTAAGAATGATTATTTTTCCTACTTTGTCTACCATAGTGATATTTCAAGTTCTTAAATGTTTGATAATCACATGTTAGAAAGTGTCCAAGAAGTGTCAATCACATATTTATTTTTTAGTCATAGACATCAAAATAGTGTTGGACATGTAGTAGAAAGGGTGTTGGACATGCTTCCGAATTTAGATTCTTATTTTCTACTAATAGACACAAAAAAGTGTATTGATCATGTGTCCGAGTAGTGTCGGTATCCGACACGTGTCGAACACGGACACACCACCTTCTTTTAAGTGTTTGCTTCTTAGGTTATAATTTGTGTGCTGGTAATTACGAAATTCAAACTGGACTTGTTGATTCAGTAGTCAGAAGTTGCCTATGATGTTCAAAGCTTTGCATCGGGCTTACTTTTCAGGTGGCAATTGTTGTTGGTGGGGGAAATATCTTCCGTGGGGCTTCTTGGGCAGGAAGTAGTGGTCTCGACCGCTCATCAGCTGATTACATTGGGTAATTCATGCTTTTTGTATTTTTTCCTTTTGGTTTCCTTAAATTACTCTGTTTTTCAACAGGGTTTATTATGTCATGGATCACTCTTTATTGTCTTCTAAGTCATGTGCTAGTGAACTGGTCTTTTCCTCTAAAGAAAAACATGCAAACAAGTGACCCTAATAGATACTACTCCCCGGGGATTGTCCTGGTCGTCAGACTAAGGAGTTCTCAGGTTTGAAACCACCTAGGCACCTAGGTGCTATCAACACTTGTGGGGCCAGTCTGTATGAGAGTTTGCCCTAGTTTTAAATGGGCCCTCTGCTAGTGACGGTGGGATTGGTCCTCTGGGAGGTAGTCAAGGTGCATGTAAGCTGGGTGGACATCTTGAGTTACATGAAAAAAAGGTATTACTCTCGTTGTCCTGTTATGTTTGTCTTTCTTGGCAGTTGCGTCCTTTTAATCGACTCAACAAATAATGTCTTTCCTTGAAAAAAATTCAACTTTTTTTGGCCAATCAAAATATGTCAATCGTTTTTTGTAGATGTCCAGAGTAGTGAAAATTGAAAACCAAATGGGGAAGGGAATATGTATTATGGTGTTAGATGGGATTAAATGTGTAAGCTTGTGACTATTGAATAGATACTGCCGTACCTTGTGATTACTAAGTGAAGGGTTTCTTTATCATTTTTCTGTTTTTGCTTTTTCTGGACTGGCTACTTCAGGATGTTGGCTACTGTTATGAATGCCATATTTCTGCAAGCAACTATGGAGAGCATTGGCATCCCGACACGAGTCCAAACTGCATTTCGCATGTCTGAAGTTGCTGAACCATATATACGTAGACGTGCCATTAGGCATTTAGAGAAAGGAAGGGTTGTGATTTTTGCTGCTGGAACTGGTAACCCATTCTTCACAACAGACACTGCTGCAGCCCTTCGTTGTGCGGAGAGTAAGTCTTTTGTACTATATTAGGAGGCTATCTTAGACTGGGAACGTATATCCTTTCAGGATTTATTATTTTATTGCAAGGTATTAAATTTCAGGCTGAAGTATTATTGTTTACTAGTAGGATAGGAGACTGAATGTAAACATGAGAGGAAACCAGAAAATTTAATCTTCCACAGACAGATGCCTTAAGGCACCAAATATTTGAAATCCTACAAAAAATTCAGTTGTTTCAACACCTATTAGAAATAACAAATGATGAAATTGTCATACATTCCTTTTTTTGACATTTTTGTGATGATCCAGCTACATTTTTGGAATGCTTCCAAAATGTTTCCGAAACGTTTCCTTTTCCTAGGTAAACCTAAACGACAAACCGAGATGGAATTTTGATCCTTGCTTTATATGGTAAATAAGATGAGCAAACCATTTAGATGGCCGGCTTTTTGAAAACCAAAATTTTTATCAACAAATAAAGTTAGCCCATCTAGTTCTTCACCTATCCACAGTATCATCATGATGGATTCTTGAGTTTTGAAAAGCTAGGAATATTTTCTATGATTGGAAATGATTCTGAGCTTGTATTGCTTCTATTGTTTGTCTAGTTAATGCAGAGGTGATGCTGAAAGCTACAAATGTCGATGGGGTCTACAGTGATAATCCCAGACATAATCCAAATGCTACCCTTCTTGAAACCATAACTTATCAAGATGTGATGTCAAGGGACCTTTCAGTGATGGACATGACTGCCATTACATTGTGCCATGAGAACAAAATTCCCGGTATGGCTACACTAGTTGTCTTAATTATAAGTTCATTTATACTCTCTCCATCCCTATTTATTTGACCATTTTGGAGAATTTTTAACTTACGAATACTATCAATGTGATTTTGAAATTTGAAGTTTACCAGAAATGAACTTCAATTCATATTAGACCTTTCAGTTTTAGTTCAGGGGAGAAAAGGGTGAAAGATGAATCTCATATGAACTTGTTCGTTGACTTCTTAAGATGGACACCAATAAGTCAATAAGTGGACAAACAAAAACGGGACGGTATGAGTAATAACGAGGGAAAATTACAGTTATACCCTGTCACATTTCCAAATGTGCCCATGGCCCCCTCGTGGTTTCAGAATAGTGACAGGGGTAGGTGTCCCCAAGTCTAACCACACGAGGTAAAGATTATGCAGTAATAGTTTCTGGCTATGAAGTTTTGCACCTTTTTTCCTTCTTCCTTTTCTGTGTTTATCGATGAGAATGGGCTCTAGTTGCACTAACTTATAGTTTGCTGGCACAGTTGTCGTCTTCAACCTTAACGAACCGGGTAACATCTCAAAAGCCATTATTGGAGAAAGAGTTGGGACGTTGATAGGAGGGATGTGAGAAATTCTGCACTAGAAAGGGGACAAAGAGAACATGCTTTATTATTTTTATTTACTGCTATTGTTTTGGCCTCCCTATTCGTGGAGATTTGTGAGAGCGATTCAGTTTTGATACGTGTATTAAGTTAGGAATCTGGGAGTGTACTGTTCTTGAGCATTCATGGTCACTGGAAGATATGTATATCAACCGTTGCTTTGAACACATTTTGTCTTCCCGAATTAGTTGAGTTCAGATATGAAAAAGTAATTGTACTACTCCATGGTTAAGCATAAGCTGCTGCTGCTTCTTCTTCTTCTTCTTCTTTTTTTCATTTACCCAAAAAAAAAAAAAGCATAAGCTTTTTATGAGAACTTTTAAGAGGTTATAAGAGTTTGTTAGAAATTTGTATTCAACAGAATTGAGATTCTATAAATTCCTAGAAGTTAAAATAACAGCCTATAATCCGATGACATTGGCAGAACAATAATGTGTGAATGCCAGTAATTTTTGGGCTTCAACAAAGCGGTATTTAGGCAATCATTCTTTTTCGAAGATACTCTTCTTCTTTACTGAAAGCTTATAAGGGTGACCCGACATACTTTAGAGTCGATGCATGCTGTGATTCTAAACGTTTGTTACCATAAGATGCGATTGCGATACAATCCGTAGATGAAACTTTTTTGATCTCCGTTATTGAAGCCTCCGTCCCCCTCTCTTTTCCTTGTTGCTTAACCACAACGTGCAGAGGCTTGAGATTCGATGATTTGCGATCGGAAACTGGCGCGACACTTAGGTGTTGTTCCCTATTCGATGAGATTTGGGGCGGGGCTTATGTTCCCTATGGGACCCGCCTCTTAGGTGTTGTTTTGGTGGTGGAGGTGGCTGATGGTGGTGAGGGATGACTGGCGGAGGTGGGCGGCCTTGTTGGCGGTGGTTGGTGGCTGGTGTTGGTAGGGTTTACGGCGTGTGGCTGCGGGCAGAATGTGTGGGCTTTGTTTTTTGGGTCAGGCCTTTGTTTTGATTTGTGTTTGGGTATTTTGGGGCCTGGCCCATTTTAGGAGTATTTGAGTTTGCTGGTTGTTTTGATCTTTAATGTTTGATCTGGGCTTGTTGAGGCCTATAGGGTGTTTTGGGCTTCGTCCCAACAGGTGTTTCTTCCAATTTTTTGTTGGATTCCCCTTCCCCTTCCCCCAACTTGATGTACCTTTTGTCAAGTTTCTCAATAAAACTTTGTTGCCTATCAAAAAAAAAAAACTGGCGCGACACTGTTTTACGAACGGTGAAGTGAAAATTTTCCCTATAAAGTTTTTTTTGCTCTTCTAGCACAAAAAAAGGACTTCTCAGGTGACAGGTAAGTGGTGCCCACCATGGTCATTTTCTTGTTTTTTTATTTTGTTTTTTATACTTTTGGATCATTTTCTAGTTGATACGAGGTATTCATTTTACAGGTCTCTATTAGGACTATTAGAATTGCAAACGAACAGAGTTCGAAGGATTCGAGTTCAGCTTGTTCAAAACCAATTGAACTTGAGCTAGACGAGCTCAAATAATCGAGCCGAGCTCTAGAAGAACAATCAAATAAGGTAGCAGAAATAAACATAATTTGCCCAATATATTATCATAAGTATTTTTGTGTGTTCTACCTACTGGAGCTGAGGTTTAAATTGCTGAGGTTCAATAGTACAATCGAAATACAGCTTCTTATCAAAAGAAAACAAAAAACAAAAATCAAGCAACATAAGACAGCTAGGGAGCTGAGCTGATTTTTCGCGAAGATTCTTGAAAAAGGGTTTTACTTTTAATGAACGACTCAGATCGTTTGTGTGAGATCCATGATGGGCCCCACAACAAAATCTATGTACAATTTGTGCACGGATTGTTTGTGTGGACAGACTTATTGTGATTTTTTCGAGAGGGAAAAAAAATACCGCTATCGTCATTCTCTTGGTGTTATTCAACTTCTACTAGGTCTGGGGGAAACACAATCCCTGTGTGGAGGTGTGAATACATGGAATGTGCATGTGGACAGTGGGTAGTAGAGCGAATTATAGGGAATGGAAGTTGGAATGAGATTTGATATCACAGTTTTGTTGCTGATTAAAAAAAAAAAAAAATTCACAGTTTTGTTTTGTGGTGATTAAAAAGTGGTAAAACTTCTTTTTCGGGAGGTAACTTCGAAAAACAAAAATTCTACGCACACTTTTAAAACACAGCTCCGGCTCCGGCTATAATTGTGTCTAGTCTAGTTGTGTTTAGAAATTGTTCATCTCGGACACAACTGTATCCAAAATGAACCTGACTACTTGCATAGCAAATGTGCACGGCGATTGTGCACAGATCGCAGTATGGGGCCCATTTTGGGTTCCAGTCCCACATAAGCGATTCAAGCCGTTCATTAGATGTAAAACATTTTTTCAAAGGCTCCTAAAATTAGCTCAATCCGATACCTATAGGTGTTTGATCTAATAATCTAACTTTTCATTTAGTTTTCAGGATCTCGAAACGTTATGATTGAATCGAGTACCTATAAGTATTGGATTGAACTGATTTTTTCGTGAGGGCCTTCAAAAAAATATTTTACAACTTGGATCATTTGTGGGAGATCTAAAGTGGGCCCCGATTTCTATGCACATGTGTTGTTCAAGTAGACTTTCTGATCCAAAATTAGCATTCCTCTTTTGAAGAAAATCTTTTTTACTGAGGGCTCCGTAAACTAAGAGTTATGGAGTCCAATCGTGCACGTCTAAAGTGTTTTTGGACGGTCCAGATTGAATATCAATTTTGACCGGTAAATTTTGACCGATCAAAATTGAAAATGAACCTCAATCATTGATTGCGCGAATGAACGACTGCGACTGCGCCGCTCTGTGAACAACCTGTTCACGGAGGCTCCGTGTTTCTCCCTTTTTGAAAGAACTAGGTCAGCAGCTCATGCTAGCACGAGGTGTCTCATGCCTGTTATTGGTAGGAGGTGTTCATGCGTGTTGAAAGTGTTGGTGCTATGATAGCATAATTTCTTTTGGAAGTAGTTTTTATATATTTACAATACTTTGAAGTCATGGCAAAGCTAATTACTCAAAAGGGAGTTTGATACATCTTCATGGCAAATAACATGAACCAAAAGATTTGTCTTGAGTTTTTGGAAAGGCTTCTAGCTAGAATAGTAGACATGGCTACAAATCATGCACACCGAAAGATTTGTTGCAATGTCTACTATTTTAAAAGGTAGAACAAAAGGTTTGCTTCTTAGGGCTATTCCTTTTTCTGCTTGTTCTTCAAAGGCTCCACAGGGCCATCTTGTTTCCATGGTGTCTTCATTTGTTGGTGAGTCTACTGTGGAGGGTGCCTTCGTTCCACGCTTCTTTGGGGTGTTTGGGCCTAGGTTCTGACTTGATGCTTCCCCAGTTGCTTGCTGATCAGGAATTGCATCGAAGACAAAGTGCACATTAAAGACACAATGGGTAATTGCTCCATACGTGTACATGGATGCCTTTAGGATGAGGGCCCATTTTTTGGGAGTGGATAGCTTCTGAATCATTTCAAATGACAGATTACCATGTGCAGTGTTTTATGTTAGTTGGTTGTGTTGTGTTTAATCTAGGCAGGTTAATGTAGTGAGGAGAAGGTGTTATATAACACACATCGGTTATATTATTGACCATTTATGCTGCAGTGATGTCGTAAAGCTGTTCTGCCTTTTCTACAAATACAGTGGCAGGGATGGATCCAGTTTGATCTGTTATCTCCACATTGAATTTGATCCTGCAAATAGTTTACATTTAATGAGAGGTTGTTTGGGCTAAAACTCTGAACATGAGCATGAATTGATAAGTATTGACTAAATTTTCATCTACAGATTTAATGCTCATTGCTCTTGCATTCCAAATGCAAAACAAAAAGAAAAATGGTGGATGGGATTGAGTCACAAAAGCAGCTTCTTCTTCTTTTGGAAAAAATTCTCCTAATAAAAGGATAAGAATAAAAGGATAAACAGAAGCCTAGATACATGACATGAAGTGAATTGGTCTAGATAGTTAAGTTTGTTACCCGGGCAATGGTGGCACTTTTTGGTCATAATAGTTACACCAGAAGTTGCCATCACCATATGCATAAGTGGCTCTATTGTAGTTCGAGCAAGACAAGTAGTAAAAATTCTGATTGAAGTCAACCACTTGGACGGTGGCTTGTACGCTTGGATATTCAGGTTGGTATGAGTAGTGAATGAAGAGAAAAAATGAGATTGTAGCTATGTTTAAGAATGGATGTGCTGATATATTACAGTTAAAGTGAATTACGCTATTGTTAGAGACTAATTACCTCAGTTACCGACAGGGACGGATTTGAAATCCCAATAGTGGGGGCACCAATTTTAAAGATTCAATTTCCGTAACCGAAGTGAGTCAGAGAGTAGAGCTGACACTTCCCAAGAATCATCTTATCAGGCTTCGTTAGTTGAAGTAGCAGAAGCCAAACTCTTAGGTAAAAACTCGGCATAAAAAAGGAAAAAAACTAGATGCACTAAATTTGATGATATCATGCCGCTTGTCATAGATAAGCTTCCGTACTACTATAAATAAAAATTTATCGTCAAGCACAATAATATTAAACCAGATTTCGCAACATGTTCTATAATACTTGCATGCATCCAAAAGTTCGTAGACATAAGCACAATGCTTTCAAAAGTTCCTAAACATAAAAGCACAATGCTTCCAAAAGTTCCTAAACATATATAAGCACAAAAACTAACATATTCATCCGTAAGTAGTTCCATTTTTCCATTTGCATTCTCACAATTGTCCCCGCCGAGTTTTCATATCTTGAAAGTGTTGCATGATTGTAAACATTAGGAATTCCATAAAAAACATCTCTCTCTATGTAGACCACCAAGCTATCATTCAACCATTGATCACTCATCTTGTTCCACAACAGGTTTGTAGAGACCCGTATTTTCGGAAATCGTTTAAAGGTTTTATTAATGTCAGAATATCGAATGAATGTGAAATTTGTTGAATTTATTTGATTTGGGTTGAATGTGATAGAATTTGAGAGTTTGGGGGTGTTAGTGTGATATGCATATGTGTACATATATAAGGGAGTGTGTGAGTGTAGAGGAGCAATTTTCCCTAAAACACACTCACACAACTCACGCCTCTCTCTCTCTCTCCTGTCCGACTCTCTCTCTCGAGCTCAACACTCCTCAAACCCGTAGGGATCCATTCCTCCTTCACCTAATAACCACGTTCTTGAGCTTGCATCGGTGGACTGGAGCTCGGAGGAAGTGTTCTTGGTGGATTTCGGGTCTAGGAGAGCTAGGGCTTGCTCGGAGTTCGTGAGTTTGGCTTTGATCTTTGAGGTAGGGATTTCTCACTTCTATTATGTGTTTATGTGTTGATTTGGTGTTTGAATCGCGCCCTAGATCGTTGCTTTTGTTGTTAGAAAGGTTCTGGTGAAGTCTGAAAGTCGTGCACTGAAAACCTAAGTCCTACCGGTAGAAGTTTTGGACCTACCGGTAGAAACGCTGTCCAGTAATGTCATTTTGTGAAATTTTGGTCTTCTACCGGTAGGAGATTAATGTCTACCGGTAGGTATTGAAAAATCAGCATTTTTGAAAAAATTTCGAACGAGCATAACTTTTTCATCCGAACTCCGTTTTGGGCAAATTTTATATCGAAATTCATGAGCCGGAAGTCTACTTTCCAATGGTGGTGGTCTCATCTCCTAATTCCAAGCCGATAAGGTTTGGTAGCCAAAATAAGATAGGTACGTTCGTAGACTTGGAGTAATCTTTTTTCTTTAGGATTGTTTGGGGGAGACACGGATGTTCCTAGGTTCTCTTGAGTATTTAATTGAATGGTTTGACGAGGCTAGTGGTGCACTTAAGGCTTTATAGTGGTCGTTGGGTTCCGTACGAGTCTTTGACACCGAAACGAGATTTTAGAGAACATAATGAATATAGGTGGGCAAAGGTTGTGTGTGCTGACATGCGAGGTGAAAGACGAACATGTAGAACACTCCGTTAGGTTGAATAACGCTAGATGTAAATACGAGAGACATCTTCCCTCACGATTGATGTGTGGTACATCTCTTTCGTAGCCTGTGCGATTTGAACGGTTGCTAGGATGAAATCTATGAATCGTTGTGAGTAAGTATCCTTTGATGTATAGTATGAACGAGCTTAAATAGTGATATGAGAAACTAATGGCGTAATGATAGCGAGTTGATTGAAGTGGAATTTATCCGTATACTACTACTAAGTGATTAAGCCTTCATTGTGATTTCACTATATGTGATTGAGATGAATGACTAAATTGTAAAGTGTATTGGAGGAATTTGGGGTACGATGACCTATGATGTGTGACTTGAATTAGCTCCATGAGTGAGAGATGTACTAGTGGGGAGTATCAGGACTCCGTAAAAGGCCCAGCAGAAGCAAATGCTCATGACATAGAATGAAAGGAAATTGTGACACGATCTGAATGGAAATGGGCTATCATTGTGAAAGTGTGAGTGATATGAAATACATTGGTGTTGCGGTTCTTTGATTATGATAGTTTCATAAGTCAAGATATCGGATTGGTGAATTGAAATAGGATGAGGGGCAGTGGCAGTCATGAGAAAATCGTATAGATAATAAGTTCTCGTGGTTAATCTAGAGTTTTGGTACTTCAATTATATCGTCGACTTTGGGAAAATTGTTTGTCGTGTATTGTTTCTCCTTTGAAATACCGTACCTTGTCTCAGTTATTCATCCTACCTGTCATCCCATTTTCATATAATGGTTGTGTAGATTTCTCTACTGGGCTAGTGTAGCTCAACCTATCATTTTTCAGGTGTGATCCCGGAGCAGTAGCATAGAGCGAAGTGCATGCATTCAAGTGCATATTTTCGAAAGAAGTGGTAAAAGAGACTCATGGACATTTTGACAAAACATGCTTTGGGAATGTAATAGAACCTTAACTTTATTTCTTTTTATGATGTAATATATTCAAACTCTTGGAGTTAGGACTGTAATTTAATGGCTAGGACATGGTGAACTCTTTTGGGTATTTTATATGATAATGTGAGGAGTTTTATCTATGAAAAGCTATTTTTATTTATGTTGAAAATCGAGGGCGTGACACGGTTCTTCACAATGTTCATGGCTGAAAATACTCGTTTGACTAAAGCGGTTGCAACCGGTAAAATTAATGCCAAAGTCAAGAGCAAGTAAACTAAAGGATACAGTTTCTCTCTTCTCGTCTCCACCATTTTTTCAGAAAGATTGATGAGTCCATTCAACCTCGAGAATTCATCACTACTGCGCATATCAAAAATGTACGTATCTAGTTGATTATAAAGTACCATACGGTCAACCAGAGAAAATTCTTTCGGATAAAATTCGGCAAGACGAAGCAACTTTTTCTTGTCAAAACTAGAAAAGTAGTTGCGTGGATCCAAACATGCCACACAAAGTAGCAACTTACTGTTAGCCTCGGTAAAACGATCATTCAATTCTTGAAGTTGCAAGTCAATAACAGTATATACTATCTCAAATTGATAATGATGCAAGTTTGTTATTTCTGGAGTATTACGTCTCCCTCGCCCTCGAGGTACAAACTTGTCATCCATATTGGGGATATTGATTTTCTTTTTCACACAAAAAGATATAACATCCTCAAGTAAAGAATCCCACCCAGTGTCCCTCATCATTTGGAGCCTTATCTTGGACATTTGAACCAAAGTCATAGCATTCATAATTTCTTGATCTCTTTTTTTTTTGTAGAGCTAGTGATAACTCCGACGTAATAGCCAAAACCGCTCTCATCAAATGAAGATTGAGTACAAACTCAAAAGATTGCAAATTGTCCAACAATACATTCGACTCTGCTTTTTGGTCCGTGTTGGAACCTTCCTCCGAAATAATTTCAAGAATATCAATCACTAAATCAAACATACCCATCAATCTAACTAAAGTTCTATAATGAGATCCCCAATGTGTATCACCAGGACGTTGGAGATTGGCTTCTTGGTTTAAGCCTTTCCCACTTGAAAGCTCTCTAATGCTAAGTGCCTGAACAACTCTTTTTAGTTGTTTCTCCTGAAGAACACCACAACGTTTACATGACACACCAACAACAGTCACCACTCTATTAACAAAATAAAAAAAAAAGCATGCCAATTTGCTCATGTTTTTTTGCCAAGCCCACAAGAGCCAATTGCAATTGATGTGCAAAGCAATGAACATAATATGCACATGGATTTTCCTTTAGTATTAAAGCTTTAAGGCCATTAAACTCACCTTGCATATTGCTCGCTCCATCATACCCTTGTCCCCTCAATCTGGATGTGCTCAACCCAAGTCTACAAAACAAATTCTCCATAGCATCGTTGAGTGACAAAGCATTGGTATTGGCAACATGTTCAATACCCAAAAAATGCTCAATGACATTCCCTTTTTTGTCCACGTATCGTATCACAATCGCCATTTGCTCTTTGACTGATACATCACGAGCTTCATCAACTAACACAGAAAATTGTGCATCATCAAGTTCTCTCACAATCACTTTGATAGTTTCACATGCTGCAGCATTTACAATTTCCTTTTGGATAGTGGGAGCTACCAATTTAAGATTTTGCGGAGCATTGTCAAATGTAACACCTCTCACTTCTTCATTGTGGTTGGAGAGAAACTTTAGAAGTTCAAGGAAATTTCCTTGGTTACTTGAATCTTCAGACTCATCATTACCACGAAATGGAAGCCCTTGTTTTAATAGAAATCGTATACAATTAACCGTGGCATTCAAGCGGATCCGGTTCATGGTTCGAACTTTGTTTGATTGGTTGTCCAAAACCGTTTGAATATGTTGCCTTTGATTCAACAAGTCTTCACATTTGCCCCAAGCTTGATTATGAGCACTATTGGGTCCTCCCACATGAGTTCGAATTTTATCACACTTCTTCCAATTTGAGAAGCCCTCACAAACAAAAGACTCACCACCCGATTGATGACCAATATCTGGCTTGAAAAGATAACAACATAAGCAATATGTTGCCTCTTTTGCTATACTATACTCCAACCATGTTGGAAATTTAGTGAACCAAGTCCCAACGAATTTTCTTCGTTTTTTTCCGAATTGAGTTTGCCGAAAATTGTGGTCACGAGGCTGACAAGGACCTTTTTGCAAATATGCTCTGCGTATTTGATCTCGGTCATTAGGGTTGTAATCCATAATGCCAGGTCTTAAACCAGGATCTGAAGGAAGATCGGCCAAGTTGATTTCCACACAACTAGGATTTGAAGGCAGGCATATCACATTAATTTCCACAAAACTAGAGTTTGCAGGGAGGTCTGTCTCATTAATTTCCACTCGACTTTGTTTTGATGGTTGGGAGCTATTTGATCCTTTTACAAAATGAGAAACCTCCATGGGTGATTTTCGTTTGAAGTATTTCTCCATAGTATATACTGTTACAAAGATAAATAGAACATACGTATCAACAAAGGTATCCGAAAAGCCCTAAAATCAGTATAAAAAAGCCCTTATTGAAAATCCCTAAAATCAGTATAAAAAAACCCTAATTAAAATCGCACTTATATCAGAAAAAGCCCTAATTGGAAAGCTTGAAAACTGGAGCAAAAAGCCCTAATTAGAAAGCTTGAAAACTAGAAGCAAAAGCCCTATATTCAATGTATATAAACATCCGAATTAAAAATTCCTATGTAAATGGGCCAAAGGATGTGCGTATATACTATAATATATGTACTCCCTCCGTCCGGATTTAACGGTCCTTTTTGGGGATTCGAACTTTTTAAGGGAACATAATTATTACATATTTGAACACTTGAGTTTCCTCTTTTACCCTTCATTCTTGGAGTAGTAAATTTGATGGAGTACAAAATTTCCTTTTTGAAAACAGTCAATCAGGCACCAAAATGGAGTAGGAAACAAACACAAAGTCAAATTTGTACTGATTGAAAAATGGAAGGGTAAAATTGGAAATTTGTTAATCATTACCCATCTAGTTTAGAAGTGGGACAATTATTTTGGGACGGCAAAAAGTGCAAATTGGGACAATTAAATTAGGACGGAGGGAGTATCAGTGTATCACAAATTCACATCTCAGTCAATCATAGACTTGTAGTACATATTCTGATATTCACGACATCACCATACGATATGTATATTATATATATATATATATATATACACACACACAAATAATTTGGTCTAGAGAATAGAGATAGTGAGAGTCAGAGAGACTGAGAGAGAGAGAGAGAGAGAGAGAGGGGGGGGAGAGAGAGAGACCTCAGTGGTGGCTTCCTGCTGCCTGGTGGGTTGGGTCGACGATAGACGACAGCGATCGGTGACTGTGTTGGGTTGGATCAGGCGGCCGGTCAGCACGCTCCTTTTCTTTCTCGAACGAACAGAGAAAAACGGTACCTCTTTTTGCTTTTTGCTTGCTTTTCACTTTTTGTTTGCTATATGTAAAAAAAAAAATTAAAAATTGACTGGGGGCACGTGCCCCTGTGCCCGTCCGTCCCTGGTTATCGATGTTGGTAAATCGACAATTGTGATGATGTCATCAACAATAGGCTTCTTTTGAGCAGCTCTTTGCAGATTTGCTGCTGAAAGATTGTTGATTTTTTCAGCGTTTGCGATGCACCTTGAGGGGTTTGGAAAAACAGTGAAATAAGTAGGGAAATAATTTGATTGAATTTATTTTGTTTGGATGTAGTTCTTACCATTTGCAGAGTGCTAATGCTTCTGAAAAGGATGGATTGAATATGAAAGCAAATGGACTACGTATCGCTAGGCTTCCACCTGTTTTCAACAGTCAGAGTTTGGAACTGAGCATAAGGCCTAGCAGAAAGTAAATACTACTGAATAATGCAACTTTTATGCATTCATGTGGACAAGGGGGAAAATATTTTGTGGATAAACTTAGCCTACAAAGGCTTAAGAATAAACTCAGACGGCAATGGCCAAACCTGCTCTTATGATCAGATTAGCTGAGCTGATGTAGGCACAAGCCTCAGAAAAGCAGAATTAGATAGTGAAACCCTTGATTTAAATTTATCGAAGCAAGAGAACTGAATTAATATGACTATGAAACTCTATACCATTCACAAACAAATTGCTCAACACATCTTTGAAAGAAAAATAAGAAGTTATGCCCAAATCAAAATTATTTGGCGCTGAACAGTTCCACTTGCAGATTCCACAAGGAACATTGAAATTACAGCAATAATATGTAAAAGCTCCACAATTTACTTCTAGGGTGTTAGCTTAAGTAATTACTTGAAACAACATACTTGGATGGAAGATTAAACTGTGGTTGGAGCACAAAGGATATTGAATTTACCGTAGTATGTTGATAGCTTCAGGCGCAGACCAATTGCAACAGGAAATGGACCTTGTATTTTACGGAATTCTTCAGCCTCATATTCACTAAACTGATCCCACAGGGAAATTGTAGTAGGGACCATGTTGTTTAGGTTTGTTTAGAGTTTTTGTTAGTATATTTCCGAGATTGAACGCATAAAATATGTTTTGGTTGTATGAGTTTTACCTTGTATCTATGACTCGCAAATCAACTACGTATGATGAATTTGGCTTCCTGCGTGGACCAACGTTCAAAACAGCGAACAAAACATCTGCGTAGAGTTTGGATTAGTCATACTTTGGCATTGATGTTCTACGAAGTTTTGAGTTATAAGCATAGAGATTACCTATTTTCGCATCAGTCCGTTCAACAACATTCACATCACTAAGTGGAGTGAAATTGAAATGAAGTGATCTCAGCGAGAAGCCATCAATCTTAATTTCTTCAATAGACGATTTTGCATTGATGACCAATTGGTGCATTTTGTTCAAGAAACGGAATTGTTCCCTGATTTTTGTCACAACTGCATTTGTTATGGCATATGTATGGTACAGTTTGAGTTTGTTGGCAAGGATCTCGATGTTGTCGCCATAAATTATGCTTTGCACCCTGGAAGGTATTTTAGTGGATCAACTTTTTTTGCCTACCAAAAAATTGGGGAAGCCTAAAAAATTTATGAAGATATGGGAAGTTACATTACATGTGCATCTTGTAAGAGCAGTCTTTGATGGCTTGATGATGAGCTGCTCATTAACTTTGCCAAGCCTTTTTCTGTGACCATTACGTGGACTGTGAAGTTCTTGCTCAGAGGACCAACTTTGTCGAGTGTCAAAATATTTGGAGGCATTCTTCCTGCAAAACAATAGTAACAGTATAAGCTTGGACTGATATTGCGTATTGAGTATTTATGTTGTAGGAATGCATGTGAGAATGCATAGAAGTACCTATTTTGTAAGAATGCTTATTTATGTACAAGATGGTAAGTATTTATAAGTACTAATTATTATACTACTATGTAGATTCAGCTTCGATTAAAAGCTCTTTGTATACAATATTCAGAGTATGAAACAAGGAAGATGGATCAGTTTTTGACGGTTCTAGGAGTACTTTAATTTTGGCTGCTGTTGTGGTGCGCGATAAGGCAACATAAAGTTGACCATGTGAGAAAACCGGTTGCAGCAAGTAGACACCGTTAGTGTTTAAGGTCTGTCCTTGTGCTTTGTTTATGGTCATTGCAAAACAAACTCGGATGGGAAATTGTTTGCGGGTGAAAGCAACTGGGTAGTATTCATTCTTGTTTGGTTTTAAGGGAATCCTTGGTATAAAAACTCGTGTCCTTCTTTTCCTCGACTGCTATTTCAGCAGAAATGATGTGCTTTTGAAATTCTCTGCATATTAATCTTTTGCCATTGCATAATCCCTTTGAAGGGTTGATGTTGCGGAGCAAGAGTATGGGGCAATTCTTTTTGAAGACCAAATGATGTGGTGGCATTCCTGTATGCGTTATGGAGTTCAGGAAATCCATGTATGTTTCTTGTTCCATTGGATCATCTATTTCATCAAAACTGAGGTGTGTTGCTTGCTCTCTTGGAAATTTGGATATCATGGCTTCATTTATTTCATCAACTGCTTGATTTTTTGGCATCAAAATTGCTGATTCAGTAATAGAAAGAGGATTTTCTGCATAGATTTCAAAGGAGGGGAACACAAATCGTATGAGATCATCCAATGATGGCACTATTGTGGTTGGCTGAATAATAAGAGATAATGGTAGTTTGATATGTCCTTCATGATTTGTTGGTTTCAATCCATTTCCAACGTGAATAATATAATCACAAAAAGCTGGATCTGTTTTTGCACGCATATTTTCCTTCAGCCTAATTTTTTAGTAAGACATGGCCAAATGTAAGATCTGATCAAACTTGCATTCATGGAATCTTCTTTTGTTCTTTTTGGAATAACAGGAAGTACTTGTCGGAAATCTCCTCCCAAACCAATAACTTTGCCACCAAAAAGAACTTTCTTTTCTATTAGGTCTTGTAGCAAAGAATCTAAAGCTTCAATTGTTTCTTTTTTTGCCATTAGAGCCTCATCCCATATAATCAGAATAGCTTCTCTAAGAAGCGCTGCAATACCAGATTGTTTTCCAACATTGCAACAAAAAATTTTCCTTCACCATCTATTGGAATTTTGAATCTTGAATGCGTTGTTCTGCCATTTGGAATGATTGACACGGCAATTCCAGAACTTGCAGTAGCTAGAGCAATTTTTTGTTGTGAACGAACTGTTGCAAGAATAGTGCAATATATGAAAGTTTTGCCTGTTCCACCGGGTCCATCAATGAAGAAACTCACAGACATGGAATTAAATACAGCGTGAAGTATTTGATCATACGCAATCCTTTGCTCTTGATTTAATAATGCAACAGCTGCAATATATGTTTCTGATATAGGAACACTTAGTTCGTCTTGTATTTCACTGCAAATGTGTTCCTTTTTCTCTTGGTGTGTGACCAAGTCAAACAACTGGAAATGTGCCAAATTTTTGCCGTTTGATTCGAGCTCTGAATTGATTGCATGGAACAATTTTTGGCGTGCGACATCCCTTGTCAAATGATGAATTGAGAGATAGTCTTCTGCCATATCGTCTTCTAACTTTAAAAAGAGTTCCTTAGGATTTGCAGGAGAGCAATAAAGAAGTATTGTGCAGAATAACTATCTAAGTGATGTTGGCATTCGATATACACATGCTTCTGCCATACACTTTTCGTTACTGTCATCATCTATGAAAAGACCAAGTGCAATTGCAACATCTCTGAGAACCAGTTAATGTTCCATCTACAGTCTTTAAATAATCAAATGATGTTGGCGCGGGAACATGAGCTAGAAGCACTCTGAGGTAATATCTCTCCTTCATTAGGATTTGCTCCTACAATTCTGCCTACTACTTAACCTCGTTGTCGTACCTTCCATATTCTTGATTGCCCAATCCACACAAATTCTATTGGAAAATCTTCATAAAGTAATTTTGCAACCTTAGCATGATCATCGTGAGCATTCATCCAGAAGAATTGGGTTAGCATGGTTCTTGAATAGAAATCACTATCCACAATTCCTTGCAAATTTGTATCATCCTTGAAATTGATTGTTTGGCATCCTTCTTCGTAGAGCTGTTGAGTTAAGACTGCAGGATGAATATCATTCAAAGGAAATCTATAAATTCTCCACATAGCTTTAGGAGGAGATATCCATCTTGCAGCTTAGAATTGTTCGATCTCATCAATGACTTGATTTGGAGTGGCAGCAATTAATTTATAGATATGACAATCAAAGCGTGCCAAAAGATATGGATTATTAGGAACAACCCATCTGTTGTCTAACATTTGTCCCCTGACAAGAACTTGTAGACCATTTTTTCGTCGCTTATAAATTGGATATCCATCTTCAGTCACAATTGTTTTTGCAGAATAATCTCGGGGGTAACGATTTTTGTACGAACCATTTTGCATACAAGCATTATTCGCATTCAAATCACCACATGGACCACGCATCATGTGCTTATGAATCATTGCATAAAGATGTGACTTCTTGTGTTTATCCGAAAGTTCTGTAGATATGAATGCGTCAAATTTCTCAGCGGTATTTAATTTGTAGCCTCTTTTCAAGATGATTAGCATGTGCATGTGTGGCAGCCCTCTTTTCTGGAATTCAATAACATAAGTATATGCTGCAACCGGGCCAAATAATTCTTGCATTATCACCTCCTTTTTTAACTACTCAAATTTACTTCTAAAAACTCTTGTCAGCAAGTCTGGTCTATTTTGGGTTTTCTCATGAGATCTCAACTCCTTCTTAATTTCTGGCCAATTTGGATTGTAGGTCATAGTGAGAAACAAGTCAGGTTTCCCGTACTTTTTGACAAGCGTCATTGCATCTAAATATCTCTTTTGCATGTCTCGTGGGCCGCCTATAAAAATTCTTGGTAGAACTATTCTCATTCCAACTTTCAAACCTTGTGTTTTGTCTTGGCCAACATTGTCCACTATTCCTTGGTATAAGTCTACTCTGATTTCATCTTGTCTGTTCCGGAAATAATCAAGCCTTGAAGTTTCTATTTTGAAATACATGTCAATGACAAATTGCTACAATAGACACCCTGATCGAAATAGTATTGAATTTGTTGATGGTCTGATTTGCAATCGATATGCGTAGAATTCACGGGCAGATACCATACTATCATCATCATCTGCGGCCTGGTGCACTCGGGCAAAATAATCGAATAAGATATTGTATTGCAGAATAAGCTTATTGTAATTGCAAATGTTTACTAAGCGGAAGCGTGTTTTTTACCTGCTGCTTCTGTTGCAATTAGTTCTTCAGCTATTGAAGCGCATGTTGGCAGAACTGTTGGCTATGAAGGCACATGCCTAGAAGTGTTGCTACTCTTCTTTTTTTTTATGCCTCGGTGCCAACCAGGTTCACCCCGGGGAAAGAGTAATGGATACTATAATGGATAATAACAGCCATAGTAGTATTGGATTCTGTGGTTATGGCCATCATGATTACGAACTATGATTTCTCTTTCTGCTAGCTCATCATCATCATCTTCATTTTCATTCCAAATTGCAGCAACTTGAGAAACAATAGGTGTAGCAGCTGTTGGATTTTGTAATTTTGGATTGGCCATAAGCTTAATCTGACAATTTTGCAGGTCTGCTACCCTTGCTAAACTCCTAAAGAACCTTGAATATTGATTAGCATGGAGCATCACAATCAATGCCTTTATCATTGATGTTTGTAGTTTATCCTTTGATCCCTTCCTATGATCAACTTCATGTTCTGTATCATAAAAGTATATCTAGAAGATTGATAACACTTTTCTAGTGGGAAGGAGACCATTGACATAATGATATATCTGACCCTGAGCTCAGAAAGTATAAATTCCATTAACGCATTTTGCAAACTGAGGATCAAGGTGAACGCCAAAAGAGGTGAAGGTAAATGCATCATTATAAGGTTTGATGTACTTCAAGAAGTGAATTGATTCCTGAGTCTCTCCTGAGTACAGCTGTTGGAATTCATTGAGTATTGTAACTGAGTACACATCCACTTCCCCTTTGCAGCAATAGAAATGAAGTGTTTCATATGGGAATTTTTTTGCGCTACAATATGTGCACAAAGGCTGTTCAAGTAGTCTGTATGGCTCAGTCGGTATGGGACATTGGTGTAGCTTTTGCATAGGTGCCAAGAAATCAGCTGCAATACCTGTAGGAAATATTTGTCATGATAAATATAAAGCACGAGTTAAATATTCGATTGGAAGTGACGACGACAAGGATTTAAAAAAATACCTATGGGAACATCATGTAGTGTGGAAAATTCATCATATATATTATTTGATTCTTGCTCCAATGAATCTGTATAATAATATGATAATCAGCAAGTGCAAACTAAAACATGAAAAACTAGAAAGTAGAGAAATAAAGTGGTTTTGGTTTTTGCTGCTGACCTCTTTGGCTAAGTAGGAGGGCATATTTGCAGTTTAGTACAGTATATTTCTAAGAAATATTTCAGTATGGAGCACTATTAGCTTTATCCATGGCATTTGACACAACATTTGACGATACATTTGACACAACATTTGTCAATTCATTTTTCTGAGCCCCACGTGAATAATTGGAGTTGATCAATTTGTCTAAAACAGATCTTTAAGGGTTCCCGTAAAATAATTAACTCATTTGGATATCGGTAAGGGTTTGATCGGCTTATTCAATTTTATCCTGGCAAATTTGACAAAAATCGACTAAATGAGCCAATCAAATCCTTATCGATATCCAAACCAAATGAGTTGATTTTTTACGGAATCCCTTAAAAAATGTTTTAAATTACATTGAACGCCTCCGATCATATTTGTGTGAAGGTCCTCACATGGTGTTTCAAAAAATGTATTGTTAAATGTCGTGTCAAATGTGTTGTGTTAAAAATTAGGGCTGCTCGCGGTCCGGTTCGGTTCGGATTTCTAGGAATCCGAGAACTGAACCGCTAGTCACGGTTTTTATAAAATGAAATCCGTGTCCGGACCAAAAGTCCTACGGTTCGGTTTTTACAAAATAAAATCCGATCTGTGACTCGCGGATCGGTTACGGTTTTGTCCACGGATTTTAACAAAAATAAAGTTTAAGCATATATCCCACATTAAAAGGGAAGAATGTTACATTCAAAATTAAGTTTAACACCACCAGAAAATACTTGTTACATAAACTACCAAAAACCTATTTTAAAAATCAAATTCAAAAGAATCTAAACACTAGTAGAATTGTATCATTATAGTACATAACATTAAAAAAATGAAAAAGAAACAAACTAGTGAAACTCAACTAGGGTTACCCGTTATTTATATGAAAACACTATAATTTACTCCTTATATTTTATGTACATCTACATTATATTCTATTATTAAGATAAAATACTAAAATTGGTAGAAAAAAGTGTGAACATTACTAACAATTTATTATATAAATACACATATATATTTATATAAAATAAATATCTCACGGTTCGGTTCGGTTAATCCACGGTTTTGTAATGAAAATCCGTGGACCGAACCGCGAGTCACGGTTTTCTAATTTTTCAATCCGTGTCCGGACCATTAATCCACGGACAAAATCCAAAAGGTACGAATCGATTCGATCCGGACCGATTTCACGGTTCACCGGATTTTTTGAGCAGCCCTATTAAAAATAGTGGGACTGCATAAAAGAGAATTTTTCTCCGAATGGGGTAAAGAAAAACCGCTATCGTCCTTCTCTCGGCCCCTAAAACTTCTCTATGGGAAGTTGTATGCGAAAAGACCGTTAATGGCCGCTCCAAAGCTCTTACTATCAAACCTTCTTCGTCGCCGTCCACAAACCCTAGCCTCAATAACTTCTTCTTCTTCTTCTTATTCAATCTTCTTCGCCCAATCGAGCAACCGAGAAACCCCCCAACAAACCAGTTCTGGCCTTCCATTCTCGACCGTGCATCCTCTCGCTCTTCACTACGGTTTCGTGTGGTCCCGCTTGCTCTCCACTCGCGGCGACTCGGACTACGGTCGGGATCAGAGTCTGGACTCGGCCGCAGTTCGGGCTCAGGAGGAGGAGCTCTTTGACTCGGGGTTTTCTTCTTCTGTTTCCGATGCTGGTGATGTTGGTGGCTCGGAAATCGCAGAGGCGCTGGTTAGTGCTTCTGATGTCGGTGGCGATGGGGAGCCAATTCTTCCAGTTCGTGCGCTGATTTCGTTGCTTGATTTGTTCCACGACTCAACCGGCTGGCCTTGGTGAGTTAACGAAGAGGCATTTTTGTAATAAAACATTGATGAAATAATGAAAGCTGTGTTTTATTTTCTTTTGAGTGATGAAAAATCTTTGGGATTGGTTCTCACCTAAGTCACATAGTGCGCTTTCAAAAGCATCACAAACTGCGAGGATTGAGCGCCGGAGCGTTCCACTTTGGATCACTGAAAAGTTCCAAGTGAATTTTTTTTTTTTATCTTTATTTATTTTTTTCTGTAGGCAAATTCAGCTTTGGTTTACTCTCCGTCTTTGGTGGATTGAAAGCAGAGGGAAAACACGGAACAATTAATTAAGCATGGAATGACAGAGGCGGAGCGATTAGTTGGGGGAGTGGTCCAAAAATACAGAAGGAAAAAAAAAAAAAGTTTGCGAAGAAACACTCTCTCCGTCCACAAATAGAAAAATCGCCCCCCCGCCCCCCCTCCCCTTAGTCAGATTCCACATAAAAAATAGTTCTTACAAAGAGAATTTTTTGAAATTTGGTTTAGAATCAATCTTGGACGATTTTTGGGATTTGAAAGAACTTCGAGTTCCATTTTTGCAGATCGTAAAATTATTTCCTTTCTATGTTGATGGATGCTTAAACCTCAAAAAATGTGTACCTTTTGGTATTATGAATTGTTAACTTTAGAATAATATACTTTTGTTTGAGCGTTAAGTATGTTGATATTTTTGGGTACCACCTCTGATTTTAAATCTTGCTCTGTCATAGAAGGGAATGTATGTTGTCCCCCAATACCCTCCTTCAAATATTCTGTGTTTGCTGACCTTCCCTTTGTTTGGTTGATGAGAAATGAAGGTTAAAAAAAACAAAGCAAACTAAGTGATCCTTGCAGGTTTAAGCTTTCCACGTTAGAAGAGATTTGAATTTGATGTTAAACAGAAGACTCTGTTCTTTTTCTGGCTCTTTATTCTGTTTGTTAGGCTGTGGGAGTAGTGTGATCTCCAGTTTTGTAGGTGTTAATTCACCGAACCTAGTGAAAATTGAAATAAACACGCAGAGATGTATTTAATGTTGTTTGGTTGCAGACAACGAATACTTTCTTGGTGCAGTTCATATTCAAATGCAGCGTTTAAAAACTGCTGTAAGTTGTTTGTTTCTGAATGCTTTAACCAACCATGTTTTGAACCTAGTCTGATCCGGGTGCATTCCATATTTTGATTTTAATTCATGTCTCAGCAATTGCATGGATGATGCAGGAAAATGACATTGTCAATCTTCTTTTCTTTATATTCTGTATGATCTGGTGTCTACATACTTAACTAATGATCTTCCAGGTGGGTATTAATTGCTTCCTCCACTTTGGCTCTTAGAATTACACTGCTCCCAGTGCTTATATTGCAACTCAAGAAGTCCAAAAAGATTGCAGAATTGCTTCCTAAATGTGAGTCTTATTTTCCATCTCTTTTGGTGTTCATATCCTATCATACTGTAACCAAACGTATTATGTTGAACTTATTTGATTGGCGATTTACCCGAGCGGACTTTTAATCTCCATTTTGGACAGTCATGAAACGATTTGATTCACAGATTTTGAATTACGATTCACAACTATTTTTGTTTTGTGCAACATATTCGTAATGATGACCCGCTGAATTGTATCGAATTGTGGAAAACGAATCGTATGATTCTAACGACTATGACTCAATGTTCTAAAAGTATTTATGCGCTAGTCGGGTGGAAAAGGGGCCCCTAGTGCCTAGGCACCGACTAGTCGGCCGTCTAGCACCCAATGTTCTAAAAATCGCTAGGCACTAGTCGGGTGGAAAGGGGCGCCTAACGCCTACCGCTTAGGCGGGGACTAGGCGCCTAACTAGTCGGCTGCCTAATCTAGGCGTTGGACCACCACCTAGCGCCTAGGTGGGGACTAGGCGCCAATTAGTTAGCTGCCTAATCTAGGCGTTGGACCACCGCCTAGCTCCTAGGCGGGGCCTAGTTGGCCTAGGCGGCTGGCTTTTAGATTACTCATGTGCCTTAATCACTTTTGTATTCCCCACCTGTGGAACTCTCAGGAGCCGGTCATTGAGGTTGGTAACTCAGGGTCTTGGAAAATAACCTAAAATGGGGAAAATGCAGAAGATGTAGTAGCAGGTGTTTGTAAAATACTATTACACCATTGTAGACTCCCCAATTTGGCTTTGTAAAGGTTTAAGCTCTGCCTCAGGTAGTCTCAATGATGAAATTGTTACTAAAGCCGAGCAAATCCTTTGATTTTCAAAGGAATAAGGATCTCAGGTAATACTTTGGCTCTAGAGGAGTGCCAATGTTGGCAAAACAGAACTTGAGGGTAAACCCGTCCAGCCCGACTCGTGCTCACCCCTACACCTGGGTTTGAAAGTAGACTCAACTAGCTTTCCAATAGTTCAAACCATGAGCAAATTGGAGTTCAAAAGTGGCCAGGGCGAGCCCGCGAAACTCGACATACTGCGCACTCTCTATTGCTCGGCCCAGGATCCATACAAAACAATCAGACAGCCACGACGTTGATTGCACAGCCGCATTTTGTAGAGCACCAGACTGACTTTGATTGCGTGGCCACACCTTCAAAGTAGTGGTTGCGTGATCGATTGGGCGGCGCACTTGGAAGACACGTGATAGACTCCCAAGCATATGTGTCCAAAGTGGTAGCTGTGCAATCTTGTTTTGTTCATTGACTAGCAAAGTCGCGACTACGTACTACGTAGTATTCCTAGCGGCCGCGCAAACAGTCAGCCATGCTGACTGGTTTGCACTTATGTTTAAGCATGCCCCATTCCCATACCGTACATGTTTATTGTTGTCATCACCTACCTGAGGTTTAATATTACAATGAATGAAGATTGACTAAAAGGAATAAACAAAGCCTAAAGTCGAAACGGAAGAGGCAAACCTTTGTGTTGGGCCCTGAGGGGTGCCTAACACCTTCCCCTCCTCATACTCTAAGTTCCTGAATTATGAATCTCTAAATGGTATCTTGGTAATTAAAAGAAAAACACTAAGTGGCAGTGGCCACATTGTGCACTTCCGAAAATATATTCCGAATTGGGTATCTAGTATCTACGAATCGACATGCAAGAAAGAATTGGTGTCATGAGGAAACAATGGAAATCTAACCAGCTTGTGGGTTATGCTGCAACAGGTGCCCACAACCACATAATTCTATATGGAGAATGTTGCAAAAATAATATAAGATTTTGACCCTTGTACCCACGAGATTTTATTCTTTTGAAGCTCGACCTTAACCTTTGCTGTCATCTCCACAAACTTTTATAACGCTAAAAGTTTTGGGATAGATGTTGCACTTTTTCTATGGTTTAAATTTGATCTCAAACTTAATTAGCACCCTTATCAACTATCTACCACCTTATCATCACACTTCACTGACTACTGTTTGGTTGATTGCATTGTTTCACACTCACCTCTCTTCATTCTCTCCCATTTAGCACCCACAGTTATCATCGGCATGCCGCCCTCCCATGTTCAACTGCAGCCTTGCCTCCCTTTCCCATTGCAGACCCTTTTTCTCCTATCCTTCGATTCCGTTCTCCATTGTAATATATTCTCCAAATACCCAATGTGGTCATCAGACACTAAATTGATGTGGCTCAAATAATGACCCATCTACAAAGCCATCAGACAAATTTGCACGTTCTATTAAATTTCTCTCTTTTATTTTTCCTGTTTTACTTTCTGGAAAATTCTCCGGTGTAGAAATAAGTCTCTGCCTCTTCTTCAAAGAGGCGGTTCCGCAATCTTGTTTTGTTGATTGAGCGGCTGCCTGATCAAAGTGGCGGCTGTGCAATCATTGGGTGGCAAAGTCGCGACCAAGTAATCTTCCTAGCGGATTTGCTGACTAGTATTTTACTTCTTTCTGAGCATGCTCCTATCCTGTAACTACATGTTTATTGTAGTCCTCACATAACTACACGAAATGAAGCTTCACTAAAATGAATAAACACTTATTAAAGTTCAAAAAAAGCTAAGAGGGGTGGCCAACAACTTCCCTCTTCCTCATTGTACTCTGAGTTCCCAAACTATGAATCTTCAAATGGTTTCTTGGTTCTTAACACAAAGTGGCAACTCCATAAAGTGTGCTACAACTGGCACTTCTGGATATGTATGCCTTAATGGGTATCCATGAATTGACACGCCGAAATAGATGTCAGGAGCAAAGAATGGAAGTCGAACCAGCTTGTGGGTCATGCTGCAACGGATGCCTACAACCATGAATTCTGTTTGGAGAAAATTACAAAAATAATCCAAGATTTTGACCTTGTAGCAAAACAGCCCCTGGGATTTTTGTCTTTTCAAGTTCGACCTTAATTTTTGCTGTCCTGTAGTAAAAACTTTGGGGCAGATGTCACACTTTCTCTATGGTTGTTTGAATTTGATCTCAAACTTAATTAAACCCTCTACTCGTTAGTAGCCATCTATTACCTCATTATCATGCTTAACTTAGTTATATGATTGACTGCATCGTTTCAAACTCACCTCTCTTCATCCTCCCTTGCTTAGCACTCACAATCACCATCTGCACACCACCCTCCCATCTTCCACTGCTACCTTCTCTCTCCCCTTCACCTGCCATGCTCAAAAGTCAAACCTCTCCCAACACTAACCCCCAATTCCTCCCGTTACCCTTCTACTGCAGCCTTTCCTCCCATTCCACCATTGCGACCCATTTTTTCCTATCCTTTAGTTTCATTGTCCATTCTATTGTTATCTCTTTGAAGGGTGTGGTGCTTTTATCGGAAGCGACTTTTTTCTTTCCAACAATACCATCTACAAGGGGTGTGATTAATGATACTTGAATTTCAAGGGAGAGAACTTCAATGTCCTCATTCTCGCCCATGCGGTTTATGAGTTTTGTTTTTAAGCTTGAAAGTTGAAACAAAATGACCTCTATTAGGACTTTAGTTCACTATTGTCATCTTATGTTACATGTACTCGAGTAAAGGTGTCGGATCTTCATATACTTGTGTGTACTATCTAATTCTTATTTCAAAGGACTTTGGGACACAGGTAGAATTCAAATTTTTTTAACATTTATTTGCCCAGGTGAGAATGGCGGTACGAGCTTACATATAGCATTTGTGCATAGAATGCAAGTTTTATGAATAATTACTTTGTATATCCTAGTACTTTGATAAGGTTGTTAGGTGATTGTTCAATCAAGAGGTGAACACATTTCTTGTACTCATAACGTATTCTTGACTGCTGAAGTGTTTTCCGAGTTAAAAACATTACATGTGAAATACACTGTTAAACACCTCACTAAGGTAAATACCATCTTCTTTTCGTTAGTCCCAAGCAATTGGGGTCGGCTACATGAATCCAGTTTTTCCATTGAGCTTTGTCTAGGGTACCTGTTCACTTATATTTAGTTCGCCCAAGGCTCGATTTGGTAGTAGAGTGGTGCCCTACGACTGTGTAACTAACCACTTTTTGGCACAATTGCAACACACTATTATACCATTGGCGATATTCCACTCTTTCTACTATGTTCCTTTGGTAATTCTTGGTCAGTATTGTTCCCTATTGCACGTTAAGTAGATAAGGCTGTTGACCATATTCGGCTACATTCAAACTATTACGGGAAACCAAATATCCTGTTCCCCAGTATTCTACGATGGAACAGTTCTAGATTTTAATGTTTGTCAGCTAATCAACTTACACATGCTTTTGTCTTGACTTTCTTGTGCATCTCTTAAAGTGCCACCTCCATTCCCACCACCTCTCTCAGGAGGAAGTTATAGAGAACAATTTTCACTCTTCCGCAAAGAAAGACGAGCAGTTGGCTGCCCTTCATATTTATGGCTCCTAGCTTATGTTTCTGTCCAGGTGATGCTCCACTTTACTCTATGGTGTAATATTAGTATTTTTTGAATTTTTACTTTAGTCCCATTGTTTCAACTGCGTTAGAAAAGTTGGACCTTGGAGGCCAACAAGATATCAACAGCTGCCACTATACTTCATCGTTGAGAAAAATGTAATAAGTGAAAAGGATAAAAAGCAGTTAATTCTGCATGAAGTTCATGAAGCGGTGCAGGATTAATTGTTAAGGACATTTAGATGATACGTCAACATTGGCTGAAGGTACATACAAAGTTTGGTAAGTTCAAAAGGAACGGAGCTGCTAGAAGTTGAATTTGCACCAACTAGATAAATTGTGGAACTTGGAGGCACAATTACGGTTAAGCAAGTCTCAACAGAGTGTGGTTCTCAGGGTTAGTGGTGTTTAGAAAAAAAGTTCTCCAAAATGACAAGTCTGATCTGCATATGACCAATACATAATCAGCACAAATAGTAGATGTTGTTTAGTGTTCTGTTCTAATTTTTTAGAGTAATTAGGCTTGTATCAGGTGTAGCTATGGATGTGAATGTCCTGTGGAACGGTGGGCAATTGGGTTGTCATGGTGGATGTGGTGGGTTTAGGGTAGAAATCCATTCATTGGAGTCGTGCCTATGTGGGATTTAAGCAACTAACTCAATAGTGAGAGTCAGGATGAAGAATTATAAGGCAATGGATGAAGAATTTTTGTCCGCAATGGCGCTTCAAATTATAGGGCAATGGATGAAGAATTTTTGTCCGCAATGGCACTTCAAATTATAGGGCAATGGATGAAGAATTTTTGGACCGTGAGTTCACCCAAAGAAAAAGAAACAATTATTTTGACTTGGATGAGAAAAAATTATTCGGGAATGGCGTTTCAAATTATAGGGCGATGGTTTATATTTTGTTAGCACAATTTAATTGGATATTTGTTATTTGCTAAAAGTTGCAGATAGATCATTATGGTAGATATTTTAATTACATTCTCAAATAGTGAAGTATCTGTTATTTAGATTGTTGTTGACTTTGTTTTAGAAAATGGCATTTAATGTTGGAGAATATTCCATATTTATTGCACCTTAACTTGTGCCCCGGGGACACTTGTTAGCATAACTGAATTAATATTATTCCCTATTATCCGCCCAGCCACCACAACCCCCCCCCCCCAGGGAGTTGAATTGTTAGAATTTGGGATTGTGTTTTCCCTAAATTTTCCTTATCCTTCTCTTGCGCACCCGGATGCAATTATCAGGTGGCCAACCATGCGTCCCGACCTAAAATGTCACAAGTGTCACCTTGTCCCAGGCCATCACTAGGAAAACTATAAGTGAAATCCTTTTTATCTGGTAGTAACCCCTTGTCTAGCAATTTCAAAATTACTAAAACACCCCTTACTATTACAATCTGATACAATGACAGAAAATCTGACTGGCTGCATACTGAAAGTAAAATTAGCATATAAAAACTGAAAATTGGGTGAAAATATTATGCCCTAACATGCTCTATGCGAAAATCCAGAACTCCTGCTTTTTATTCTTTCGATGTTCTCTAGGTGTTAGAAGTTTTTTAGGTTTAATATTCTGTAATTTCACACTGAATAGAATGATTTTCTTGTGATTTCTCTTTTAGGATAACCCAAAGCTTCACAAAATTCAAAATAAACAAGGGAAAAAACAAGAGAATAGATTTTTGTGCAACATTTTGCTCGTGAAATCTATATTGCATGGACCGTTTCTTAAAGCTTTGTTTCCCTTTTTGGAAAACCTGTGCAGGTCCCATGCTTTTTCTTGTGGATGACAACTGTTCGCAAAATGTCACTTGATCACCATACGGGGTTTGATTGCGTAAGGACCTTTAACACTTAATCTGTAGATATGCAGAGGCCATATTCCAATTGAGTATTTCATACTTGAAGGCGTGGTTGATAGCGGAGAAGCAAACTCTTATCAAGTGAATGCCTTTAATGTTTCGATGCCAGTGTATAGTTGCTCTATCTCCTTTAATAACCCAAAACCAATACTTGTGTTATCATCCATGATTGGGATGTCATTGAAATCCTTGGCTGAAAGAAAGAATTAATTTTTGATGGTTTTGCAATACTATTCTTATTATCCTTAGTCAGCTCGCTGAGGTTTTCTGTTAAGTTAGATTGTTTTATACCCTCTCCCCGAATGGATGTGAGGGGAAGACTCTTTTTTGGTTACCATTGAAACTGGGTAAATTTGAGGTGAAAAGATCGCTGTAGACATGATTTTCCCTGAAAATAAGTAGACATGATTTTCCCTGAAAATAAATAAGCTGTACCAAAGCTCCTTTGAAGCTAAAAATCAGATTCACTTACATGTGTATTGCTGTTATGTGAGTAAACATGACAACAGGTAGTCAGTTAGCCTCCTTTTTCTTCATTTCAATGTGGGTAGGGAGCTATTGTCCTAAACTCTTCCCATGCTTGGGATGGAGTGGATGTTCTCTAGGAAGGAGATGAATGTTCTCAATTTGGCGAGAAGAGCGATAGTTATGGACTTATGAGGAGGAGGAAAGCTTTTTTTTTTTTTTTTTTTGGGGTGGGGGGGGGGGGACGCTTTGCCTTTTTTTGATTATCTGGAGTGAACCTAATGGAGAAGCTTTTGAAGGAAAGGGTCCTTGTTTTCCGGCTTTTGAGTTAATTGTAAATTGCCTGCATTTTTGTATGGTTGGTTTTCCAGCTTGGCCGATCCATTGTTGAAACAGTTTTTGGATTTTGTAGAGGGTTTGGAGTGATTTTGATATATAGCCCATTCAGTAAGCTTATTTACTTATGAGTGAAGTGTAAGAAGATAGATCTACTACTAGCTTTCTCGGGAAGCCTGAGCGAAATTGTTTATATTGGTCTTTGGTAGTATTTGATTGAGATAAACACAAAGCTTGTAGGAGATGCGAGTGTGTCCATGCCACTATGTTGCTTGACAGAAGAAATTGTGGATAGTGCAATGAATCAATGGTAATGAGGAGAGGGAAGTCAGATTCTTTGATCTGGTTCCTAATTCGGTTTTAAATTGCCCGCATGACTGGAGAAAGACTTCATAAACCTCAAGTTCCAAAAATCGCATATACTTTAAGACTAGGTTTTGGTCTCTACTGTCTTGGATTATAATCTTCATTGGTTCATAAAGTAGGGAATTATGTCCATCTTCTATATACAAGTCTACAACAGCTGTGATGTGGTGGAGAATGCTTGATTATTATGAGATTTGTTAATATTTTTGGCAAACTAGTTGATTACTTCATGCAGTGCTCTTCTAAAATTTTCTGTTGAATTTATTGCAGGGTGGCACTTTATGGTTTCACAATTTGACTGATTTCCCTCATGGGGTTTCAGGCACCATATTTCCATTAATTATTGCTAGCTTGCATTTTGCCAATGTTCAGGTATATGGCACAGTGATCCTCTTTCACTGATTATGAGTCTATGCTTCTTTCTTCATTCTTGTTTGTTTATTGCCTCGCTGTGGTGCTCTCTTTACCAAGGAAAAGAAAATTATTTTTAATCTTTCCAATTACTTTGATAGTGCCTTTTGATTTTAATTCCAGTTTGCGGAACCTGACGCCTAGACCTAAGCTGGCCCTTTGATTTGGTTTCATTCTCTTTCCTTTTGCCATCATTTGGTTGGGGTCTCAAGCTTCCGAGAAGCAAAGAGGTCATTCTAGCTCTAGGTTGATATGTTGGCTTACCCAAACCAACCTGAGGACTGACCCTTCCAAAACATGCACCTAATAGGTAATTATTTGTGACTCCCTTGTTGGAAACCCAACGTATCAAGTTGTGGAAACAGTTATTGATGACATGGCCACAAATTGCATACTTGACAACAAGAGAGGGCCTTGATGCATGAAAAACTTCAATCCCTTCAACCAGCATAGGCCAGGAAAATGGCAAAAAAAAAAAAAAGTGGGCTCAGATACATTTTCCCTGCATTGCCATTGAAC
This sequence comes from Rhododendron griersonianum, assembly GCA_018127125.1. Lineage (NCBI taxonomy): Eukaryota > Viridiplantae > Streptophyta > Magnoliopsida > Ericales > Ericaceae > Rhododendron > Rhododendron griersonianum. The sequence goes on along the minus strand of CM030797.1, from coordinate 34,063,618 downwards.
TAAAGCTGTCACTTCATTTTCATACATATGAGCAAAAATCCTTGTTGGCATCGTTATATGCTAGGTTTATACATGTTGCGGGCCAGGCTAGGGCATTAGGCTGCTTGTTTAGTCATTCGACTTCAGGGGGTAGTGTAGACCCAAATTTAAAAGCTCAAATTAATATAAACTGTTAAGGCTTGGGGTGAAATGATCCAATCCATTGTATCTTCGTTTCAGTTACGAGTGGCGCATGGCCCTGTTTTGTTCCAAGTTAAGAAACCAATTGAAACCGTGGGATTTTGGGTTTGGTTGCAACTGTTTAAAACTATCCTTTACCTTAGACCAAGATGGATCTCTTTGTTATCATCTTGTGTACTCGGATCGTTACTGGAATATGAGGGAACATACATATGAGTGCATGAGTGCCATTTTCCCACACAGAAAGTATGGTGAAGAAATTATTGATCCAAGGTGTTTGTTCACTGGAGACTGACGTGGTGGTAGCTAATGCCCTGAATCGTTTTTTATTTTGGGTGATTGAATAGGGCATGGGGGGTTTGGAGATCTATTGTTTTGTTGGGTACGAGAACCCACAGTTAATCAAAATACTGGAGCAAGCATCCCATGGTTCTCTAAAGCCAGGACCGGGTTTATAAGCTGAGTTCTGCCTCCACATGACAGCAACTTGGTTGACCAAGATTGGATTCTTGACAAGCTTTTGTCCAAAATTAATACAGTGGAGTCAACTGTGTTTGAGCCTGGTATTTACTTGAGGCACATCTAGTAAGGTAGTTTATTTTTTTTCTCAGGGATCCACAAAATATCCTTTTGGATCTGAGGCAGAGCAGCAAAAAATACTGCCCCTTCTGTAAATTTGGCTGAAGCTCAGGGAAATAGTGAAAGTCAGCCAAAGCTTCTTCCACCATGTGAAAGGAACCTGAATCTGCACCACACGATATGAACAAGTCATCTGGACTCTTCTATAAATTTGGCTGAAGCTCAGATAAATAGTGAAACGCAGCCAAAGATTCTTCCACAATGTGAAAAGAACCTGAATCTGCAATACGAACTCGTCACCTACATTCTTCTGTAAATTTGGCTGAAGACCAAATAAGGACATGTAGGATCTCCCTGCCTCAAGTCGTTTTCTTTTTGAAATACCCTTGAAGCTCACTCTTTATAAGGATAGAAAACCTAGGGGTCGTAACAGATTGTTTCACTCACTGAATAAATAACACTGGAAAGTTCACAATCTCCATAGAATATAATAGGAACTCCCAAGCAGCTAAATCATGTGCCTACATTAAGTCTATCATTGATTCATTGCACATCTAAGCCTCCCATCATTTCTATGATATCGGCTGACCAACACCTGCATAATCAACATATTATCCATTATTGATCTTTCTTTCCTTTGTCCTCTTGGCTTTGTTTCCTTAGGCGGTTCTTGCTTTCCTTCGTAATCGGGCGGCATCCCCTTGATGCCTTTTTCTATGCATATGTCGTTATATGTCTGCCTTTTCTGTGTATGTTCCGTGATTAACCAAATAGGGGGAAGTTAAGTCCAGTGGCCTTGTTTTTGCTTACTTCACTAAGATTCTGGCCTTCTTTTCGGTTTACTCAACACACTTATTATGAATAGATACGAATCAGTATGCCAAGAACTAGGGTGAAATCATCAAACTACCCTTTAGCATGAAGTATTTAGAAGAGTAAACGTAAAAACAACAGCAGAAATGAAAAATAGGTCATTTCTTAGGCAAGTTCTAAGCTAAGTCTTGTTAAATCACAATACTAGATTGAGTCAGGTTTTCCTATTGGTTTAGGATTTTTCATCCTTCCCTTGCATGATATTTTAGCTATAATTAGGTACTGGAAAATATAAAATGATTAAGTTGTTGCACTGAATCTTCATTCCTTGTTAACTGGTTTGTGCTTTTAAACTCCATCTTTCTGTTTTGGATACATTGAGTGATTACCCATTGCATCTTTATGTGCAGAAGCCAACTTTCGTTTATCACCTCAAAAAAAATAAGGCCTTTTCAATTTTTTCATTAGAGTATCTAAAAGCTTGCCTGTACTATTCTAAGCTATTATTAGGATGTTTCTTTTGGAGGTATGGGCTCTTACCTGCTTACAGAGTACTATCCTTAATCATAATAGGTTTGTTTTGCCATTATCCAGTAGCTTCCTTGCTTCTTATCTGATGTTACTGAGGCTTTTCTTGTTCCCTGTGGTTTTATCAGATTTCATTTCGAACATTTTCAGCTGGAAAAGCAACTGGTCTGCTCGGCTTATTGGCCCAAGTGAGTGGATGACAGAATGCATCTATTGTTCGACGTTAATAAATATTGCTAGCCTAGCTTATAAAATTGGATAGTTTGTTAAGCAGCCATTCATATGTTTAAATTTCTGGAGACTAATTGCGCCAAGTTTTTTGAAAATGGAGAAACAATTACCTTGGGAAGATAATCAAATGTGATGTCCTTCTGTTGCTTATGCTATTTGTTACATGAAAGTTCTGATGATTGCCTTTTCTTGCAGTATTACAAGTTTTACTTGAATCTCTTGACACTGCCTATACTTTTTACTGGGTTTTGTGTACCCCAGGTAACTCGACATCTGATATTGTTTCTTTAATTATGTTTATATGTTTTTGGATCATGTAAAATGGTATAGAAGTTAACTATATTCATTAGTTTGAAGTTGACATGCTCGTATGTAATGTTTAACCCATCCAAGAAATTCATATGGATTTTGACTGAGTAAGTGATGCACAAATGAAACTTGGGCAATATATTTAGAAAGGTCTGGTAAAGGAGAAGCAATTGGTGCCTAAGAAGCACCAACACTTTGGAAAAGGAGCCGTGCCATGTCGTGTTGGACATCCATATTGGACACCAACACACCAAGATACTTTAGAAGCATGTCCCAAAGTTCTTCAACGTGCCTTGTTCAAAAATAAATTTCATGAATCTGATTAGTTACTGTCACTTCTCTGACACTTCGGCAGCACTCTTTGAACTATGAACACGTGGTATGAGATGAATGATTGAATGTCTTCATAACAATGTTTTGGGTTTCTAGAAATATTCCGTATGCGCTGCAAAAATGTTTTGACACTGTTATAGGATGAAAACATCTTTCACAGTTGTTTTGTTTTCTTCATAATGCAATTGCTTACGCAGATAAGATCTTTGTAGTTATGAAATGTGCGCCTTTAGAGTGTAACTAGCTTTTGAATTAGTTAGCACACAAACTCAGAGAATTTATGTAGATCTGATATTCATCGATTAGAGGCACTGCATTGGTTGATATGGACTTCAGACAGGCTTTTCCTTCAGACGGGCACTGCATTGGTTATTACAAGTTGCCCTTGGGGTAGTGTTTCGTTCAAAAAAAGGGAAAAAGGTTGCCCATGGGGAGATGGGTTGACTGAGAAGGGTTTTATTTATTATTTCTGTGAGCTTAAAGTAATGGGAGCTTTTTCCCTTTTTGTTTTCTTTTGGATTAGAAGAGATTTAATATAATGAGTGCAATTTTTGTTGTCTAATGAAAGTTTTGCTATGATGAATTGGATGGCATGGGAAAAATAATCGATTTATAACTACATGTAATGGTAATAGCTTTAATAAGAATTCAGGTACCCTAGCCGGTACGTTATTCAGAACCTTGGGTGTCGGTGCTTCATAGGCAGTGATTGATAGTATCAATGTGTTCCTCTAGGATTCATTCGAAAGTTAGGTTATTCTGCTACTATGGGTACAAAATGCACAAGGATGAGGTGTTTTAATGGCCACTTCAGACATCTTGTCAGGATTTTTCAGCCTAATCATCTTTCTCTATCTTTTTCCCCGTCTGTTTGAAAAAAGGACCCTGAGCACCTGAGTTTTACTCAAAAGCTTTTTATTTTGGTCCTTAAGCGCTGGGCCTTTTAGTGTAATAGTACTACAGAGTGTACGTGCTTATATGAAGATATTATGTCTCTTAAAGTTCCACATATTGGTTGTGTGAAATCAGATGGTTTGTGTGTTATAGCTGTTGAGGTTTTTTTATTCCTTCTGTTGCTGCTATCTTTGTCCGTTTTTGTTATTTGCCAGCAGAGTGTTTCCTCCTTAAGGGAAGAATTTGAGAATCTTGCTTTTGTATCTGTTTTGCAGGGGAGTTTGGTATATTGGGTGACGAATAGTTCTTTAACTCTTGTTCAGGTTGGTCCCCTTTCTTCGATTTGTACATATATAGGTAAATTTGCTGCTATCTTGGAGGTTTTACTGCAGTGTTTGGTAACTAAATCCCAAGGACGAGTATGATTTGACACTAGTGTTTGTTGGTTTGATTGAAGTTAGGTAGCTAAATTTTCTAAACAAGAAATGATATATTCTCAAAGTGGGGGACCTGTCTCCAATTTAAAATATGCGAGGGATAAGAGGATGTGACGTGGCACTGCCTGGAGGAAATGTAAAGGGACAAAAGGGGAGAAGGAAAGTTTGGGCCTGTGCTTCACTTTACAGAGCAGCCTGAGTTTTCATCACTTGCCTGTCTTATCTCCTAAGATCAAATGTGTAACTAATTATCTCAATGGCACCATAACAATATTTCATTTAAATCTATGGGGGTTTCTGAGAACACCTCCATGAGGAAATTATGCCTGGAAATATCCTCTACTTTTTTCCTTCATTTAATTTATGTGACCATAGTATCACTTTTCCAATGGACTACTAGGTTTTTGTCAAAGTACTTCCTGGGAAGAAATCTCGAAATGTTAATCATAATATACGGAATGATGTACTGACCAAGGTTATGAAAAAGGTATTGGCCTTCAAGGAACTAAAATTACCATATACGATGTTAGCTACATATTAAATATGCATGTATTCATTGAACAACCAAAAACCAAGATGACAAAATAAGAATACCACATCTATTGAATTGCTGAACAGATAGAGCGGCCATACGTAAACAGTTGAAGTTGGCAATCTTAAGAGTGGATTTAAGGTTATCTTTACGATGAAGTCATTGTTTAAAAACACATGAATCAATTTTTGCAGCAACTATGTCTCTACCAGCCTGGTGTCCGTGAGACCTTGGGGCTACCTGACAAAGTGGATCCAGTTCCTCCTGCAATTCATGAAAAAATTGTTACACCTGGAGAAAAACAAGGCGATCTGCTAAGAAAGCAGCAGATAATCACCTTGTCCCCTCGAGAACTGCTTGCTGTGAGTCCTCTGGACATGAATCTTATGTTTGGTGTGAACTTTAAAATAGCCTTTTTTGGACATAGTAATATTCATGTGTCATACTTGGAACTTTTAACAGTTATCTGTCAAGCACTTGGCCGAAGGTCATAAAGATACAGCAATACCACTGCTAAGGTAACATCCGTCCTCCTCTAGCTATAACCGGCTTTGTCTGTAGTTGTACCCGTGCAAGTAACTCAAATTTTCAGATTGGCACTTGACAAAGATCCTGAATACGTGAGAGCATTGGTTGTTATGGGACAGACACTATTGCAGGATGAACAGCTAGCAGAGGCTGCTGAATATTTGGAGCGTGCCATCTCGAAGGTTTGATTTGAACATTTTGTTAAGTTGCCGCTTAGGTATTTCTTCACTAATAGCCATGACTTGGTGTTTCTTCGCTTTGAGCTTGGAAAATCGAGTACTTTTGGTGATCATTAGAAACACAGGCACCTTGTCATTTTGTTAAGAGCGTCACGCCAAAACTGATTTCAGTTCTACATGAATTGCGAACTGCATTTGACACCAAAAAAAAATAATAATGCAATTCTTGGAAGGATTCTGTAGGACACCCACTATCTCTCTGGCACGAAAGTTTCATTAGTTCTAAATGTAGCAAGTACACTTAGCTGAAAAAATTTGTGCTTTATTTTCTCCCCGATTGATCCCCTTTTTCTTCTTTTTTTCCGGTAACTACGAACAGCTTTTTCTCACTGGCCATCCAACAGAAGTTGAAGAGGTTGATCTCTTGATTCTCGCCTCTCAGTGGGCGGGCATTGCTTATATACGTCAGGTAAAATTGAGTTATACAGTACTTTGTAATGCAATTCAGTTAAAGCAAAAAACATGGATTCATGAGCTACAGTTTTAAAGTGGTATAGGGAAGGAAAAACAGAGTAAGTTATACCCCTTTTGCTTGGTAAAGATGCCCTTGGCTGGTCCAATTTGATTTTGGCCTGTTCTACTGGAGTTTCTACTTAACCCTATTCTCGTGCTATGCAACGGGGGATTGCGGGATGGGATTATTATCCAGCCAGTGGGTGTCCGTGACTTAATGGGTTGAATTAGCCATCATTTGATTATATGGGACTAAGTGTTCCCTGACATTCCACCTGTCTTTTATAGAATGATTACCAACCAGTAGATTTGTACTGAGTTTTAGTTTGTTCTTGTTGTATCGCAGGGTAAAAATGCAGAGGGAATCAGACACCTAGAAAGAGTAGCAAATTTAGAAGAGCCAGAAGATGCGAAAAGCAAGGCCCACTATTATGATGCATTTCTAGTGCTTGCTAGGTATGAATTGGAGCGATCTATCATTGGAAGTTTTTTCAAAGGCATACATACACATTGGTCTTGTGAATGAATGGAGTCTATTTTGTTTTACACAATATCTAACCTGGTGGCTTGGATTTTCAGTGCTTTATACAGTGAACATCGTAAGCCCGAGGCTGCAAAGTTGTTGCGCATGGCGGCTGCTTATGATCCTTCTTACAGTGTTTACTTGGAACAATGTGAAAAGGATGAGGTAGATCTTGTTAGTGATCTTGCCAGCAGCAGGAGAGGAGATTACTAGTTCCTTCTAATTTTAGTCTACCAAATTTTGGACTTAATTCTTTGTGATATCACCATTAGATTTATTTGATCATGAATAAACACCTGCATAAAAATGACCCATTCTGTTTCCAATAGTGGCCTAAATAAGAAAAGAAAAAACAGTGGCGACAACATTCTGGGCTATTGGGTCAAAAAAAGATGACATTTCTGGGCTATGATTGGAATCAGAATGGATGCTCCACCTAAATTAGTGGTGGTCTTGTGTTCTTACGAAGCCAATTGACACACAACCCTTGTATACGACAACTATAAGAATTTTATTTTTTTGATACAAGACTATACGAGTTTTTTTTTTTTGTAACTTACTATGGTTTCTCCAATGTCGTGTGTGTTATAGATATTACTGACTAATTAGGATATTAGCAAGTAGAGGGCATATTCGTCGTTTATAATGTTTATAAGAAATATTTTAGGATGGAGGAGTCATCCAGGGCATGAAATAAAAATGCTCCCTAATCTTTGGAATTCTGTATTCGATTAAGGAATTCCAGGATTGAAGATATGAGCGAGCAGCCATGGAAGATACGGTCACAACCCATTTGGAAAGCTTGGCTTGACCACCGAGCACCTGATCGTGGAGGAACATTGGAATTCAAGTTATATTCCTTGAAAATAAGAATGCGGTTTCCTCCTTTGTACTTTTCCCCTTACATGTCCAAGAGTTAAAAGGCAATTTCAGGATCAAGGCTTTGAGAAAATGGAAGCACATCTATAAAAACTGAAAGAACCCATTTTTCTCGTGTTACCTTTCCCTTGGAAAATGAGAGTGCATGCACTTTGAGAAAATTCAACCAAGTCAGAAGAGTTGTGTTAGAGAAGTGAGCGGCGACCCCTATATCGTAAAGAAATCTCGAGTGCTCCACAAAAATGCTAGGACCACACAAACTTGGCACAACCCACCTTGTGAGTCTGTGCATTTGTGTGATTCAAGCACTGCAAAGTAGCAAAACCATTTGATCCTGATTGGTTGAGTTGTGCTTGAGAGAGAAGGTTGCGCCACCCTGGAGGCATGGGGGATTTTTTGGGGGGTGAAATTGACCTTAGAGCATCCACAATGGTCAAATTAAAATTGGGAGGCTTAATTAATCATCCTAAAAACCTAGCGGAGTTATGATTTCGTCCTCCTACTAGTTTTTATACCGCTTATGCCCTTTTATTCTTGATTTATCTATTATATATATATATAGCGTTGAAATTTGGGATGAAATCATATTCCCTTTCGTCCTCCCTTGAATCCTATTGCCTCCAGTTATCATTTCTGCAAAATTCTCGCGTCCATCCCGAAAACGGATACCAAAACATGATACTCCCCATCCCGTCCCCCGATTTCCGTTGAGTCAATCCTGAAAATTTTGAATCCCCTAAAAATCTGGTGGGATTCTATATATAAGAAAGCATCTCTCTCTCTCGTCCTCCGAAGTCCTCCACTCATCCTTCACAAACAGCCGCCGCTGATAAGCACCCAATTTCGTAGATAATTGGTGTGCTTAGTCCCGGCTTTTGTTATTCTTTTCGTGTTTTCTTTAGTCTTTATAGTCATTTTGCGCGTAAAGTTTTCCGTTGAGCATTTCAGGCAATACGCGAATAAAGGGGCTTGTTTCGATGTTTGGAACAACCCTTGAGGGTATCCGAGTGGCGATGCCTCATGGAGTGTGGCCGTCGGGCGTTGGGAATGAACAAGTGCAAGGCTGGTGGCACTTTGAAGGCATGATAGTGAAACATCGGGTCATCGGGCAACCTATGCCAAGGCCATGGCCTGGGGTGCAGCATAAATTAAGGCGGTATCGATACGGGCAAAACAGCCGTATCGATACATCATTGATACAGAGCAGAGGATTGGCCGTAGAGTACTGGTATCGATACGGGCTTTTCAGCCGTATCGATACGGGTGCTTATCTGCTGATATTTTCCTACTTTTTGGACTTTCCATTTATGGAATACTTGCCACTTTTGGCAAGTTTCGGGATATTTTGTGGAGAGAGAGGCTGAGTTGTATAAATATCCCTCTCTCTCCCCCTTAGTCATTATCTACTTCTTTATGCTCTAGGTTAGTGTCCTTTCTAGTCTTTTTTCTCCATTGTTGTTCTTAGTTTAAGCTTCAATACTTGTAAGTTTAATTCCTAGTTTGATATTTTCTCGTTTATTAATGTTATAGCTACGGTCTAGATTCTCCTTAATATCAAGTTTATTTTCGTGTCTATCGGTTAAATATGTTTACCCTTTCTAGCATGCTTTCTAGTCTTTTTAATATGTGTGAGTAGTCGTTTAGGCTAGGCTATGGGGTGAATAACACCTTGTGATTTAGGTTAATTTTGCTCTTCTCAACTTAAGACTTAAGGTTTGGTTTGTAAATGTGCGTGGTTCGCCTTTTATGTAACAAAACTTGTCGATGTTAACCTCCGGTGATCATATGCTCGCTCATATGGTTCCGTGAGCTATGTCTCGCCTCGTGTTTGCCAAGAGAACCAAAGAACTTGCTCGCTTTCCAAACTATACTTCTAGTTCTTGGCCTTGATAATTAGTTTGAATTCAAGTCTTGGCGTTGTTAATCTCCGGTGATCATGTGCTTGCTCACATGGTTCCGTGAGCGATGTCACGCCTTGTGTTTAGCTTGTTATTCAAACTCTATATCAAGTCTAACCATTTTCACCGCTAAATCTTCCGGTTGATAACCTATGCCGTGTGATTCAACCGTGTTTTCGTTGAGAAAAGTTGATTGGCCTAAGTTACGGGCGTTATGAACTTCTATGCCTTGCCGCTTTTAATTCTTAGTTAAAACTCATTTCTAGTCTTTTCCATAAGAGTGTTTCTTCACCGTTCAAAGCAAACCGATAGTTGGCCGTCTTAACGCCGGAAAAGCTTACATCTACAAATCCTAATTAGCTATAGAGATTATCTCTGTGGGTACGATTCCGGACTTTCCGGTATTTATGCTGACAACGACCTAGCCCTACGCTCGGGGAATTCAACCTCATTTCGAAGGCGAGGTTGTGGACGAAGCAGCCGCCATTCTCCTCCCTCCGGTGGGCGGCGATCCACTCGTCCTCCGACAACAGTCGCCGCCATCCATCAACAGCCGCCACGTTGGAGTTCGGATCCCTATCGGAGACATTGAAGAATATAGGTGGAGCCAACGAATCAAGCAATCCACGCAACGGCCTGTCGCCGTCGAAACTCCCAACGTTGTCATACAGATCGGAGTTCAACAAGAAGGCCTCACGAATTGAGTTGGGCATCACGCTGCAATTTTATTTCAGAGTTGAGGTTTGTGTTGGCTCTATATTGATGCTACTGCTGGTTAATCTGTTCGGTCCATTTGTTGTTGCTACTGATTTGTTCTTGATGGTCGTGGATGGCCCTCAGTTTTAGGGTCTTGCACATCTTATTAGTGGATGATGGTTGCAGATGTTACTAATAAGAAGGCTTTGCTCTAGAAGGCTTTCAATTGGGCTTTCCTGATGCTGCTTGTGCTTTCATATTTATCGTGTCCACGTTGTAATCGTCATGGTAATTTAATCATTTAACGGTTTGAGTATGTCATGTTATATATATATATATTTTTTATGGTAATTTAGCCATGTTCTTATTTTTTATGGTAATTTAGCCATGTTCTTATTTTTTATGGTAATTTAGCCATGTTCTTCTTCTTCTTTTTATGGTAATTTAGCCATGTTCTTACTTTTAAATTGGTATATAAAGTCCAAATGGTTTTGGGGAATTAATTGTCCATTATTTAGATCGCAATAGAGAATGTATTCTTTTGATTGTGGGCATTTAGAAAGTAACAAAAAATGGACCACCGAAATGGTTAACTTGATAATGAATTCTGCTTCAATCTGGGTAAATTATCAAACATGGGTAATTTACCACCAAAACCTAATGTTGCACGGTGGATTCACAGGAAAGTTTCGTGATGAACAGGGCTTTGAACATCTTATTTGGGACATATATTGGTCATGTAAGATTGATCATCAACACATAAAATGATATGTATTGGCCTACTTGACATGATAAAGTGATCAATTTAAGTAGATTTCTTTTTCTTTGATCACGTGAGAGTTTGACCAGGTCCAGAATGTTGGCCCCGCGGAGAGACAAACGAGTGAGAATGAAGGCATCCTCCAGTGAGAGTCCACTCTCCCCCCATGCCCATGCAAAGGAGTGGGAATCAGTGCTCCAACGCGAGCATGCAAACTCCAGGTTCCTGTTAGCCGCCCCCTGCCGAGAGATACTCAGGCGCCGCGACAGCTGGACGGCGTCAATAGTGCTGCTGGCCAACAATATCGGCCTGAGGCAGGGATCGCTGGCAACGTCATCCACCCACTCTGCCCAGTCGGTGGGTGGGGAAGCTTGGGCCCCAAAGCGGCATTCCACGAAGGGGAAATCTCCGCGCTCGAGGCGGAAGCGAAGCACCGAAGAAGGGTTGACTAACTCTGCATGCTCCGGGGCGGCAGGGGCTGTGAAGAAGGTGGGGTCAGCCACAGGAGCACCCACGACAGGGTAGGCCTCCACGAGGGCCCAGAAAGGGTCCCCAACTATCTGCAAGTACGGGGCCCTCTGCCACTGGTCCGCGGAGGGAAATGGGACTTCAACATTTGGATTACGCGCAGCCATTTATGTTTGAGTAGAAGAGAAAGGGAAGTGGTGACCGCGAAGGGTGGGAAGTGACAAGAAAGAAAACGATCGCTCGCTGAGAATCAGAGGAGAAAGTGACAGCACTTCGACGGAGATTTGGGCGTTAGGTGAAAAAGGAAATAATGGACACAGGGTTTATATAGTGGTCAAACGGTGGGGACATTTATGACGTCTGCACACGAAAAGTCACGACGGTACACGAAGAGACGTCAACGGTTAACATACTCATTGCTCCGCGGAACGAATCGGGGGCAACCGCGGAAACTCACAAGTAAGACAGTACGCACGCGAACGACGTGCACCCGCCCTACGCGCGCGGGGGGCATATGTAGGCGTGGTCATAATTTTTGACATGTTAGCAGGGAAGACTTTTTGACCAACCAATTGGCCGCGGACACGTGGTAACTAAGTTCACGCGGAAAGTCAGTCTTAGTCAAAAATTCTATTCTAAGAAGACGGTTGACCGCCCAATGGAAGGAAAGCACGTGTAGCACATAAAAATGATGCTCGCGGAGACGACCCGCGGAAGGGAAGGCACTGCGGGACCCCCGCCGGCGCCGCGGAGGAACTAAAGACGTACCAAGTTGGGTACGGCAACAGAGGACCACAGGGAGACCCCAGGGTTCCATTTGGGCCTAGAAGGCAGGGCCCAGGGGGAACCCCGCGGGAAGAAAACTATCGCCGCGGGTCGCGACCTTGCTCTTGCTGGAATTGAGGAAGTTCTTGTGGCTTGGTGGCTTGGGATGGAGGTAGCATCGCGGAAATGCGAGTCCTCCCGCGGAAAGGTCTCCGCGGGAGGGCGAGTCTATCCGCGACCTGGACGTACGAAAGGGACACATGTTGGGGTCTTATATGAGCGCCGTTCTGGGCCTGACCTAGGCCCAGGTGCCCTATAAATACCCCTGTCATTCCCAATGATTAGGGAGAGGCTGACTTTTCTCGAAAAGAAAGGGTGTGAGCACTGATTCTGAGGAATGAGAACATTCTTCCCCGGAGAGAAGGTGACCTCACCTGTTCAATTCCAGAGAAGGCCAGACATCACCCCCGCGGAGAACAAAGAAGACACGTTGCCTTTGTCTTTTCCGTACCTCTTGCTCCTCCCCTCACCCCACAAGGTCATTCCCTTTTTTCTCCTTGATACTAATCATTAGCCAATCGCACCTCTCCAGCTCACATACATACACGTAAGCACCTCCAGCGGAACCCAAATCACCCACACTTTTCTTTACTTAATTATTTCTAATTTGCGAGTCGCAGTATCGAGAATTTACTTGTTTCTCACATGTCAAAAGTCTACACAAGTAGAGCATCTCCAACGTTGGCTTCAAATGTTGGAGATGTCGAATTTTTTGCAAGCCTGATGTGCCAATTTAACATGGTAAAATTTGGCATCTCCACAATGTTCACTCCAACTAATATTCCTAATTTCTTAGTTACAGACATTTATTAAGTTTTGGAGAGTTAACTAGTTAAGTAACCAAAGAAAATATTTGAGACAATATGTCAAATTTGACAGGAGAGAGGAGATGCCAAATAACACATAAACATTCGATATTTTGGTTGACGTTACTTTACATGCCAATTCTTCCACTTGGCATGCTATGTCAAATTTCACATCATCGGTTGGAGATGCTCTGCAAACATTTCTATCCCCACTATTAGCAACATTTGTGACATTTTTTTTTATGCCTAGAAATTTGGTAATATTGTGCACTCAATTACGTTCTAATTACCTTTTATTGTTGTGATGTGATTCTGTTTTGCTTTGCTTTAATGATATCAGAAACATAAATTAAGTGTACTTCTATACCTATAATCAAACACTAATCTGACGACTAACAGTAATCAGATTACTACGTATAATGCATGCTATGGGGAGAGAAAGAAATTCTTATGTCCAGTGTCATGCGTGAAATGCGCAAAGGCCGCGGCTATTTCGCGCTTAAAAACATCGATTGAGCCCTCACGACCGAACAAAGGGTACGAATCAGCAGCCTGAAGAAACATGAACCGCGTGTAGAACCCCTTCCTGGCACAACTAGCCGCAGCCTAATCAATTATTCCGTTAAAAAATGCATCCTTCACGATATTGGAAACCGAGACGTCGGTCGGAGTACTAGTAGCGGTGCAAGGGCCAGCTGGGCACCCCGTGCCACAATAGGCATCACTCGTTCTGCAATAACCATACTGGCTACAACACTCATCGGCGGCACAACTGCAGTCTTGGCCGGATATGAGCATCGGTAGGGCGGCCCCGGCGAGGATTCCGACCAGAATGATTGTGGGGAGGTTGTGCATTGTAGCTGACATTTTTGGAGAGAGAGAGAGATAGATAGAGAAAGCAGTTTGTGTGGAGTGGGAGTATGGTGGGGGAGGGATATTTATAGGGAAGTCAACCAGAGGCATTTGCTATGCGTGTGTGTAGGGGTTTGAACAAATTCAAAAAGTTATGACTTTTTGACTTATTTTTGTCTTTATTTAAAATTTTGAGTTTATCCATCATTAGCTTATCCAGATGTGCATAATTATTGGCATCCCCCTAAAACCTCTCCAAATCCTTTTTTTTTTTATGCTCTTTGCAAGGATGATATAAAGGGCAACTAAGAAAACTCGCACATTATTAATTTATCCACCTACTCTTATATCTGTCCATTTTAACTACCAAACAAACTCTTTTTTAGAAATCCCTCATTCTTAATTAAATCCCCCTTACAGCATATCCATTATTTATGATTTATCCCGTTCTCTATCCCAAAACATTATTCGCTAGCTAAACGAGCCATTATATCTTCAAAAGTCTGGAAAAGTATATTAATTGAACCAACCTTATGATACTCTGTTCTGTGATAGTTCTCTTCATCTCCTAAAATGCAAGCACAATCGGAATTTGTGATCAAAGGAAAAGATACCCTTTTTCCTACGAACCTATAGATGACTAGGGATGAAGTCTGATAAGGCCAGATGATGCCGAAAATGTTCAGCCTTCTCCCTGCACTAGCAAGGAAACGCAGCTCAAGAATTGGCAACATCCACGAGCAGCCCAAGAACTGGCAAATTCCGAGAGCAGCCCAAGGATGGGCAACAATCCAAACACAGCCCAAGAACTAGCAACAGTCAAGAGCAGCCCAAAAATTGGCAATACACATAAAACAACCATTAAGTCCAGGGAAGTCCCGAGAACTCGTTGCCTTCGCCGGTACTAGCATGGCAACATGCGGAATTCAATTATCAACAACATTCAAGAGCAGCCCATGTTGAGATCCGTGTCTATATTTCAATTTATATAGTAATATGTTTGTGTGTTATTATAATTATTAATAATTTAGGGTGTCAGAGATTTTCAAATGTGTATACATACATATACGTGTGTAAGTATGTTTAGTTGATAACTGAAGCAAGACGACGGGTTCGGGGATTATAATTAAGGGATGAGTTCGGGGCCTTCAGAGCAGCCAGAGCAGTGCATTATGGTAACCTGCAGATAAATCCAGTGGTGTTAGAAGCATTGGCAGCTAGAGGATGCCTAATTTTTGCACAGGAATTGGGTTTGAAGTTGGTTCATATGGAAGATGATTCGCAGCAAGTGGTTAATCTAATTCCAAGGCAGGAACAAGTAAAAAGTAAACAGTAAACACGGAAGTGGGAGTGCTCATTGCTGATGTGAACAAACTGAGGTGGCCTTTCGATGGATCGAAGGTGAGCTTTGTCTTTGAGCCGTGGACCATGTGTGGCGAACCCACCTGTACAATGCGATTGTTGAACTTTTAGATTTAGTTATTTAACTACGGAGTAATTATTAGTTTTAGGGGCCTTAGTGTAATGGTATGTAACATTAGTAAATGGAGTGATAACTAGCTAGCTGGAGGGGGGCTTTGTGCAATTTTTGCACAATAATGCTACCCACACAGTCACACAGACAAAACACACATTGATGTCCACGTGGAATAAAAATTGCAAATGGGCCCACAACCTCCCCCAACACCCCCCCCCCCCTCCCTCCCTCTCTCTCTCTCTCTCTCTCTCTCTCTCTCTCTCTCTCTCTCTCTCTCCCGCCTCCTACTTTTCACTCTCCCCCTTCAAACCCACATTGTTCTCTATTCTTCCAAGTTTTTCTCCGCCCCGTTATCTTCACTCTTTTCCAATAAATCTACTTTCAATCTTTCTCTTTCATGATCAATCAAACGTAATCATAATATTTATACTTGTTTTTCTTTTTTCTAGAACAAATCGTGAATTACTGAGACTTGGTTTTCAACACCATTCTTAAGAAATAGAGGATCATTTTCATCATACATCTGATAAGCAACCAATATTGTAGATATTTGGTGCGCCTAGTCCCGTTTTATGTCGTTTGGTTTTTGTTTAGTTGCTTTTTGTAGTGTTTTTGCGCGTAAGATTTTCTATTGAGCATTTCAGGTTATACACGAATAAGAGGGCCTGTTTTTGATGATTGGACAAACCTTGAGGGCAAGCGAGTAGGCGAGGCCTTGAAGAATTCATCCGTCGGGTGTCAAGACAAGGCTCAAGGGGCTTGATCTGCCTGAAGAAGACACGGTATCGATACGGCATCAGCGTATCGATACGGTTTGAAAACAGAGGGAAATCCAAGCTTCAGCGTATCGATACGGAGATCAGCGTATCGATACGGTTCGAAAAGAGAGCAATTCCCGGCCTTCAGCGTATCGATACGGGTCTTGCGTATCGATACGGTTCGTCTACGGAGAAACTTGGATTTTGAAGCAAAGCAGCTCGGTATCGATACGGGATGGGAGTATCGATACGGGGGTTGACCGACTTACGTTTTTGACAGCTGTTAACTTTCTTTAAGTGGCAAGTTACCACTTTATGCATACCTGAGATATTTTTGAGGAGAGCGAGTATCTCTTTTGTATAAATAGGACCACCTCTCTCCCTCCTTTGGTATCTAGCTAATTACTTTCCTTAAACTTTCCTCCATTAATGTCTTTTTGAGATTCAAAGCTTTTCTAGCCTAAATTCCTTAAGAACCTTGGTAAGTTTAAGTTGTTTGTTAATTTTTCAAGTATTAAAGTTTACGGTTTAGATCATTTATAATATCTAGTTCGTTTTCAATTCTATCGGTTTAATATGTTTACCTTTCCTAGCATAATTTCTAGTCTTTTCAATATGTGTGAGTAGTCGTTTGGCTAAGTCTTGGGCTAATCTTTCCCAAGGACTTAGGTGGTTATTCGATTCTCGAATCTTCGGGCTTAAAATCATGGTTTTCGGAATAGAGCCTAACTTGTATTTTTGGTCTAAACTAGGGGTGTAAACTACTCGGTAAGGTGTTTAGTCAAGCGGTCTTGGCAAGCGGCTTACCAAGGAATTGTGACCTCCTATGTGTTTGATAAAAGTCTTCAATCAAGTTGGTTCGGCCCCGGTTAATTTCATCTTTTGATAAACATAGTTTTAAAGTTAAATCTTCCGGGCAAGAGCGCGCGGTCGTGACTCTTGTTTGAGTTATACTTGGGAATCGGTAACGGCCTTAGTCACGGGAAAGAGGATCCCTAGACTTGCCTTTTTAAGTTCATTAAAACTCATTTCTAGTCTTTCGTTCTAGTATTTACTCCGTTCAAAGGAAAAACTCAGTTGGCCGTCTCAAACGCCACCATCCATCACATAAACCTTCAATCCAATCTAAGCTGAATACGATTCCTTGTGGGTACGATCCCGGACTTCCGGATATTATGCTTCCAACGACTTAGCCCTACGCTTGGGGTTTCACACCTTATCGAAGGCGAGGTTTCGGAGTTAAGCAACATCCTTGTATGTATAGTTCTGCAACAAGTCATTGGAATATATTTTTGAGTTTTCACCTTCAAACCCTTAGGCATATGGTTCAAAATAGGAAATCAGGCCTTCAATACACCAAAGCAACGTTCAATCACGTTTCGAAGTGACAATAGTTAAACCACTTCTCCACTTTACGTGGCCTGTTCGCACGACCATGAAAAATTTCTAAGTGGTACCTCTCACCTTTGTATGGGGACATGAGTCCCAGCATGTTTTGGTATTTGGAATCAACCATGTAATATTTATCCAGGATCATGTCCTTCTGGAGAGCAATCACAGAAGCCTTGAGTTGAGCATTGACGTTGGCGATCAACAGCTTGAGTTGATTGTCCATATTGGCTATGGTCTGCCCGATTTCTGCCACATCATCTGTAGAGAACCGTATTTAATTTAAATAATTCTAATGTTTAATAAATGCATGAGTTGTGAGAAAACGTGAAATATGACGTGGATAGGTGTTTTGGGGTCATTGTGTGAATGTGCAATAGCTGTGGAGGTAAGTGTTGTGAGTATTATAGTGGAGGAGTGTTGGTGCAATTTAGTTTATGTATATATAGGGGGGTGTGTGTGTGTTGGCACCACACATCACCACACGTCTCTCTCCCTCATCCCTCAACGTCTCTCTTTCTCTCTACCCTCTCTCTCTCATTGTAACGCTCCAATTTTTTACGGAATTTCGGAAGCATTACCCCTAAAATATACTGAATTTTATAAACTATTAGGCCTCTATTTGTCTCTATACAAAATTTACATTTCCCCCAAAAAAATACAAAAATCTAACATTTTATTTAAACATCTCCAGAGCAACTCTAGTCTTGATACAGATCCCAAACATACCTGGTCTTCGCCCCTGGTATACCTCCTGTATCAAACTGCTCCACCATCGAATCTTGTACCTTCTGGCAAATTAATCACCAAAGCAACCGATTTACTATGATACAAACGTATCCGTAAGTGATAATTCACCCAGTAAAATCCCTAGACCCCATAACACAATTTACATAGTGATGGCATGCAAAAATACACAATTGAACACATAATGAAATTATCTTGTCTTTAAACAGTTTCTGCGATTCTCCTCCTTTAAGAATCTTTTCCTCCCAATATTTCCAACCATGACCGTCCCATGATTAAATTCCATCTTGTTGTCCTACAACGGGGTCCTAAGTGAGCGCAACTAAGTTATTTTCCTAGTGGACTCACTTATTACCATGGCAAGAGGTAAAGGTCCCACCAAAGTTAATCATGACTGTCATAACCAGAATCCCAATCTCAGAACCGAATCATCTCATGTACCATCTCTTGTATCAACTCATTCTCCCCCTTTAGGACACCGTATCCCAAATCCTGTACCTGGAGTCCTTTACCGTCCTCCACACACTCTGAGTATTTTACCGTACTCGGGGTCCTTTACCGTTCCCCAACTCAACTAAAGGTACTTTACCGTACCAGGGTCCTTTACTGGCACCCAACATCCTCAATCAACTTTACCATTTTATCTTTTACTTAAACATCGTTTACGTGAGTCACTACTCGTAACCACCTAGCGAACCTAAGTCCATTCTAGCATGTATAATATGATACAATCAATAACCTCTCAATTCATAACATGATATATTTCAAGGAGATAACAATACAACATTTGATAGGTGCAAATAATTAAACGCATAAGGAATTTGGATTGGGCCATTGCCTTTTGGATTGTTAAAAATTCTTTATCGAACAAGTAGTTGTTTATTCTTTTGTCCAACTTATAATTAAAATACTACTTTCTTTCTTTTTTTAACATTATAACTAGACTAGTAGAAATCCCAATATTCATTTAGTCGCTTTACTGAGTCTAGCGTTAGACATGCATTCTTACCAATATTCCATAAGTACTAACAGGATTAACCAATATTTTGTCAAAATGGAAACTTATATTTTGCTAGTCTTTTGTATATTGTTTTACTGTAAAATACAATTCATTGGTATCATTTTTATTGCTACTATTATTGTGTTTATTATACTTATCATTCGTCCACTACAAAACTACCCACTGATTATTAACAAGGTTGAAATCTATAGTTTTTCTATCTATACTTAACTTTTTACTGTTTCTATTTTTTTTATTATAAATCTTATCATTTGATTCTAAACTGATCATTGTTCTAGTAATAACAAAGTTGTTAATGTATACTTAAACATGATAGTATTGCTCACAGATTATAATCAAAGACAATTTGGTCATAGCATACATTTATCATCCTAATAATTAATAAAGTAGTAAAATGAGTTAAACACATAGTTTAGGATTGGATCTAGAACGAATGTAAATACAGGGGGGTAACTGTAATTCCAGTACATTATTTTTAAAAAGAAACGTGCATGTACAGTAGTAACATTTCCCATTTTCCAGAAAACGGAGCATTTCTATATTCCCGTAACTTCCGATGCTTGGACACGATTTTCTCCATCTCAACTTGTCTAAATAGACATATAGAAACTAAATATACTTTAAGAGAAAAAGTAGGGAAGCGATTATTCTACCTTTAATCCAGACAAAATGATTCGGTGGAGTCCGGTGGGTTTTCATTTGGAGGCGAAAGATCGGTATTCTAGCAGCAACTTTGGATTGGAATAACTTGACCAAAACTCTGCCTTTTTGGACAATTCTTGTGTCTAACGCGAAGATCTTGAAACGCTCTACAACTTTCGTGAAGAAGTCTAAGCCCGAAAACCACTCTACGTAGGCAAAAAATGGAGATTTAAAAGGGTCACTGAATCTGCCTGGAAATCAGAATCCGAGAATTTTACCGAACTTTGGACGGTGATAACTCTATCAATACTTGATCATTTCGGGTGATTCTTGGGTTGAAATCAAAGCCCTCGACGCCCTCTACAACATTTGTGAAGAAACTTAGGCCTAAAAATGACATCAACAAGGAAGAAACAGGCCATGAACAGAGGTATGTTATATGGATGAAAAATGAAATGGTGTGATCTCTCTTTTCTTTTTCTTCTCTTCTTGTTTCTCCTGCTTTGCCTAATCCCTTCTTCTTTTTCCAGATTTCTTCTCTCTCTCTCTCTCTCTCTCTCTCTCTCTCTCTCTCTCTCTCTCTCTCTCTCTCTCTCTCTCTCTCTCTCTCTCTCTCTCTCTCTCTCTCTCTCTCTCTCATAAAATGGGAATGGGGAAGATGTGTTTGGTTTTGTAGTGGATGTAGAGAAATAAAGGGAGAGTAGTGGAGGAAGGTGGGAGGGTGAGATGACAAGGGTGAAGGTGATGGAATGTGGGAGGGAAGTGAGAGAGATAGAATCGGGAGAGATAAAGGGGGAGGGGATGAGAGCATAATCCCATAAATTGTGGGATGGGTATTAGTACTACCTATAAATATATAGACACACAAATATAGTTACAATTTGATCCTGAAACAATTTGATATTTCAATCCTGAAACATCCTGAAACAATAAAGTTACAATTTGATCCCGTAGCAGGGCTTTATATTTCATCCTGAAACAATTTGATCATGTATTGTGTGTACATCTCAATCCCATGCTCAAGAGTTCTCAATTGCGTGATCAAGATGAGGGCACTCTAGTACGTTGTCGTCTCAGCCTCTGCATCGGCAAGTCAACTCACACCTAGCCAGACCCTAGTCGTACTGTTCGACAAATTTAAATAGCTTTAGCCTCAATGTTAGGAGTTGATTCAAATAACCGTTTATACCTTCACAACACTGAGTGCTCCTTATTCTGGCAAAGAAATGGCCAAGGAGATATACCTCAGCCCATCTTTCGCGCTCACTATATATCTCCAACACCCAATTGTTCGTCACTAGGTCGTAGTGTGATATACCATGTCAGCCCAAAGATTTGTAGGAAAATAGTGCGGAAAAATAGTAAACGATTTTACTAATTTCTGGAAATTACAACATGAACATGAATTACAAAATTACAGAATATGAAATGTAGACATAAACTGTAAAAGAGTATTAGCAATTCCAAACCGAGACCCGTTTTGTTCAACGGTGCCCTTAAGACAAATTCGCCGCCTCACCGGTACTGGAGGTTGTGTCGGTGTTCGTCTCCCAGGGTTGACTCGGTTACCACTCAGCCGCCGGAGCACCGCCGTAGACTGCCCGTCGAACCAACTTGTGCCTGTACTCTCTCTCTCGAAAAGAACAATTGTATTGCAGAAGATGTAGAGCTTTTGATTTTCGGTGTGTTGAAACCAATGGTAGAGGTCCCCTTTTACAGCTGAAGGAGGAGCCTCCGCCATCAATATGACAATGAATACGATATTCATGGAGGAGCCAATAATCAATAGAGGAATTGATTTCGCAATTCAATTCTGAAATAAAACTGAAACAGTTATTATTCCCGAAATTGAATACACAATCATGGGTAATAACTCCGGGTAATCAACCCAGCTTTGACCATCCAACCGTGCACTGTTGTTGGTCTAAAACCCACCTTGAGAGACAATTTCTCATTCATCTCTCAATGGAATTTGTTCATTTTTCCAACGGTTTAAACTCCTTAGCAAGAAGTATCTAAAACCCACTTGGGCCCACCTCGCGCGGTGTGGGTCCCACCAAATTCTCTTTGGTTAAAATTCCATTTTTCCAACAATCCCCCACATGAATGAAATTGACTGAATCCGACTCGGGAGACAAAGCTGACACGAGAGAGAGTACAATGGAAAAGTTCCGCATAGGATAGGTAGCTTTTGGCCTTGAACCTTCCCTTGTGAATACCTATCGGATTTACTGGCTGACCAGTGAACATGTTGTCTTGAACTGTTCTGCCGTTTGTGTAAACCGAGACAACAGGTATCACACGGAACTCCTCCTAACACAGTTTAGTTCTCACTGTTGGGTTCGTTTTGGCCATGACACCCCTTCCTGGTTCTGCAAGTATTTTCTCGAGAATTTCGCCTTCTTAAATTCTCAAAGAAGCGGCCCCACTTCATACTCACATAGGTGACCTTCTTATAAAGGGTATCTTGCTATACCCCGCCTGGCATTCCAGCGCATAAGAGTCATTAAAAGCCAACGCTTATCCTGTTTCCATTTGCAAGTATCACTGTTTCGCACCATAGGAATGAGCAAGAGAGCATGTCTCCACAGTGACCGTTCTCCGTTACTCGCAAGTAGGTTGTCCCATTGAACCTAGATCTTGGGATCTCCAGTCAGCTAGGTTGGGTTTCCTTCACGGTAACACGAGCGTAGTAGGCTTTAGCCCCATTCCCTTCGATGCTTTCTCAACTAGCTCTTTGTTTAACCCTTTGGTTAGCGGATCCGCAATGTTGTCCTTTGACTTCACATAATCAATAGTAACAACCCCAGTTGAGAGTAATTGTCTAATGGTATTGTGTCTACGACGGATATGCCTAGACTTACCATTATACATATTACTATCGCAATGGATGCAAATTGCTGGCACAGGTTTCGACCATTTTGGAATATCTTCTAAAAAATGGCCTAGCCATTCCGCCTCTTCAGTTGCTTTATCTAAAGCAATGAATTCAGATTCCATCGTAGAACGTGCTATACACGTCTGTTTAGAAGATTTCCAAGAGACAGATGCACCACCAAGTGTAAAGACATATCCACTCGTGGATTTTGAGTCTTTCATATCTGATATCCAGTTTGCATCACAGTACCCTTCTAGTACTGCTGGATATCTGGTGTAGTGCAGTCCCAAATCACGAGTATGCCTTAAATAGCGTAGTACTCTCACTATCGTCTTCCAGTGGTCATGCCTTGGATTACTCGTGTATCTACTCAGTCTGCTAACTGAATAGGCTATGTCGGGCCTTGTACAGCTCATCAGGTACATTAGACTCCCAATTATCCGAGAATACTCCAATTGGGATACCCCTACCCCCACATTCTTGGATAAGTGGAGGTACAGCTACCTTTAGGTGGAGGTGGAGGTACAGCTACCTTTGCGAGACACCCCCACATTCGAAGATAACTGTAAATCACACACCTCAGTGTGGATTAAATCCAATGGCTCAGTACTTCTTTCAACTCATTGATAAGAAGTCTTTGTCACTTGGACCCTCACAAGGCAATCACTTGCCTATCTTGCTCCTTTCCTAAAGGAGAGGAACTTGTTCCTGCTGGAACCATTGCTGGCGCACCAAACAATTGTGGTTACACCACTTGAGACAATACCATCACAAGTATTCCCATGGTTGGAGCCATTTCTGCAAGCACTTGGCCCAACAGAGCCGAGTACAAAAATTGTCTACGCTGAGCAGATCAAACACAAGACCGAGGCCGAGCAATATCAAGGCCGAAGCCAAGTAGACTACTCTAGAGGCAGAACGATCCAATGATCTGAAGCCAAGTCGCGCACGACTGACCAAGGCCGTAGCCCAACAATTTATCACAAAACTGATTTGAGGCTCAGTCGCGCACGACTGACCAAAGCCGAAGCTTAATAGTCTTTCCCTTAGCAAACGCCAAGCAATCCTTCCAATGATCACCCATGAGCAGCAAAATAACCATGCTCCAAAAAGCTATGGTCCATTATTTTGCATAAACAATTTGGACACCATCCTGTGGAAACAATCAGAGAACACTTCCACCAAAACAAGTTAAGTCCACAATGTACAAAAGGAACCAACCATGATCTCATTCGGTATAAAATGCTTTTCCTAGAAAACATGAGACATTTGGCAAATAATCGTAACTGTTATGAGACGATAGCATAACAGTCATGTCATTGATTAGATTCCCTCATGGCTCATGGTTTGTATACTAGCTCCCCCGCAATATAGATACTTGATATTGCCAAACTTTTGCTTTCCTGTTAGAACACTAACCACTGATCAAGACATTGGTTATTAGAGTTGGAAAACCCAGTGAAATATAGACAAAGCATTTTGCGCCAAGTAATGACAAACAAGTCGGTAGAGCAAAACGAATTAGCAAAACACATAAGCCAATTCCTAACCACTGCACTGTCTTAAGGAAACAAAGTGTAATTAACTCACGTTTTCCAAAATCACACAATCCTAGAAAATACCTGTTTATATTTCAAAACAAGGTTTGTTTTCCTTAACTGCAATTACTACACTAAATTGAGTCAGTAACCAACCCAAATAAGTACTGTCTTTGAGTTACACAAAACCGAATAAATTCAGTTAGCAAATACCTTTTTACTGATCCGAGAGTTACAAATTTTGACAAGTCAAAGACTGATAAATGTAATCACAACCCACAGAGATTTTATATCCCAAAATCCAACCTGTTGACTTCCACGTTCGGGAAAAAAACAATCTGGTTTGTAACCGTTCAAAGCCAAAGAATGTTTTATCCAATAATAGCCGAAAAATAATTAGCAAATCAAAGCTAATACAGTAAAGAAGGTAAGACCGAAATACCCAAAACTCGTTTTCCTTTTCCTGGAAGCCAAACACACCACAACGTAAAAGTAATGTGCTAATTTCTCAGATTAATATGAATTGCACGAGCACTTTTGCAAACTGTTTCAACACAGTATATAACAAAACGTCGATTAACGAACAAGTCAGTAGAGTTTTAATAGGCAAAACAATTAACCAGTCCCTCCACTGATATAATACCCACATCGAAACCGGAAAGCAATGCTAATCAAACTTATCAAATAATCTCACTAGTATACTACACAACCTGTTATGCAAGTAATAGCAAGAGCAGTATTGTTTTTTTTTTTTTTTCCAAAAAAAAAAAAAACAACTTGGTTATTCTTTCTACCTCATAACGCATGTGAATAAGATATAAACCAAACTTATCATGAACGAGGAATCCTAGAATATGACAGTAGAAGTCCAAACAGCCATATAATTACTTAGCAAAACCAGTTTCTAAC
Source organism: Rhododendron griersonianum (assembly GCA_018127125.1). Classification (NCBI taxonomy): domain Eukaryota; kingdom Viridiplantae; phylum Streptophyta; class Magnoliopsida; order Ericales; family Ericaceae; genus Rhododendron; species Rhododendron griersonianum. The sequence continues at coordinate 34,038,496 of CM030797.1, read as the reverse complement.
GTAACATGTTAATGCAATTCATAATTAGTATATGCTACTGCTTTAGAATACTCCAAACTACCGAGCAAAGATCATGCAACACTGATCTAGAAATAGCACATCAAGTGAATGAGTTTTCCCCCTTTCCCAAATTCCTTTGAGCAAAACAATTTTGTTTCTCAAATAATCAGAGGAGTACGATTTTTCCAGAACAAGAAAACCATTTTGCTTTCCATAAACCTGTTTCTGCAAACTGTTTTCCATTAAAGAAATTTGTCTTAAGATTGTAGGAAAATAGTGCGGAAAAATAGTAAACGATTTTACTAATTTCTGGAAATTACAACATGAACATGAATTACAAAATTACAGAATATGAAATGTAGACATAAACTGTAAAAGAGTATTAGCAATTCCAAACCGAGACCCGTTTTGTTCAACTGTGCCCTTAAGACAAATTCGCCGCCTCACCGGTGCTGGAGGTTGTGTCGGTGTTCGTCTCCCAGGGTTGACTCGGTTACCACTCAGCCGCCGGAGCACCGCCGTAGACTGCCCGTCGAACCAACTTGTGCCTGTACTCTCTCTCTCGAAAAGAACAATTGTATTGCAGAAGATGTAGAGCTTTTGATTTTCGGTGTGTTGAAACCAATGGTAGAGGTCCCCTTTTATAGCTGAAGGAGGAGCCTCCGCCATCAATATGACAATGAATACGATATTCATGGAGGAGCCAATAATCAATAGGGGAATTGATTTCGCAATTCAATTCTGAAATAAAACTGATACAGTTATTATTCCCGAAATTGAATACACAATCATGGGTAATAACTCCGGGTAATCAACCCAGCTTTGACCATCCAACCGTGCACTGTTGTTGGTCTAAAACCCACCTTGAGAGACAATTTCTCATTCATCTCTCAATGGAATTTGTTCATTTTTCCAACGGTTTAAACTCCTTAGCAAGAAGTATCTAAAACCCACTTGGGCCCACCTCGCGCGGTGTGGGTCCCACCAAATTCTCTTTGGTTAAAATTCAATTTTTCCAACAAGATTTTCATTTTCTCCAACCTCGCATTCCATTTGCATCAAACATGTATAGTCAGATACAAATTCGGGTATGTGAACATTTTTACCGGCATTTCACTCCAAAAGCCACATACATAGAAGATGCCTCGCATCTAGAAATATTTTCTAATTGCGTTGCACATTGTCAAATCCTCATCAATGACCACTGAGATGGGTCGTTTACCATCCATAGACTCCTCAAATGTGGCAAGAACCCAATTGTATGTTTCCTCCATCTCCTTCGACAACAAGGCACATCCAAATATTGTCGTCGTAAAATGATTACTCACACCCACCAGTATGACAAAATGCTTCTTGTAAGCATTGGTCCAATAGGTCGTGTCGAACACTAACACATCATCAAATGTGGCATAATCCATCCGAGACCTCCCATCTTTCCAGAAGAGTGCCTCCAAGCGGTCATTCTCATTGACGGTGTTCTTGAAAAAAAGAAGATAAAAGGTCATTCGCGACCTTAGCAGATAAGTCAAGTATCCCACCGCACCCTTAGCGTCCACATCTTTAAGTTCTTTACGTTCGCTTTGGAATTGGTTGTGCAAATCTTTGGTAGTTGAGAGGAATTAATTTTCAGAAAAGGAAAGTGGAAAAAGAAAGCGGAGGAATCAAGTTTCGCTGCACTTACATAATACCGCGCATGGGCGCGCTACAGCCCCCAGACCTAGTAGCAGTATTTATGGGTCTTCCTAGTGGCTGTTTCAGTGGTAATAATAGTAACAAATGATAACAATAACAATCATGGGTCACCAGCAAAAAAGAATGATTGACAAGAAAATTCTATACTTCTTTCTGACCATTATCTTCCGGAAAAGGAAGATGAGCCAAGAACAATTAAAAGTAGCTCTGTTGTACATATTCATCTAGGTATAAGAAAGTTCTACAGTTTCAAACCTGAAATATGAATCAACAAATCAGACAGCAATCAAGTTGATTGCCCATTGCAACCTTGTTGAACTATCTTATCTTCCGCAGTGGCAGTGCTCCTCCAAAGAGTTTCTCGATCTCGTTTGTCTCCATCTTAAGTTCGTTCAAGAGATCCATCTCTTCCTTACTCAGCTCCTTAAGCAAGTACTCTTCGTCTTGCTTAATTAGCTCGTTAAATCCGTCCACCAACCTACCGAGCAAGTTCATCTCAGTCTTACCTACCTTCTCAACCTCCTCTTCTATTTCTTCAACCTCCCTTATGATGGTTCTTTCTCCTTCCTCCACTGTCTTCTCTAGTCTCTCCACAAGGGGAGGTTCGAGTCCACAAGTATTATCAGTTGTTATGAACTTGTTGAAGTCACGTCCTACGTTTTTAGCTGCTTTTTGCAATTCAGGCACAATGCTTTTAGGCAAAACTGCACTTCTTGTGTACACAACAGCACCTCCGTATCCATCCCATGCGTCGTTCCTGCCTCGATAATAAACGAATATATAGTCATCCTCCTTGTTCTCTATTCTGGATGACAAAATATACCTGGCAAAAGATCATTTAAGTTGAATAAGTAAATAAGCCCCAAATGCATATAAGAAATGCATAAAATGTGTAGTTGGAAGTACGGAAAATCAAAGCAATAACGTTCTAAATTTGACCAATTGGCTGGTTGTGAATCAAATTGAATGAGCTTCACCTCCAGGTTCATCAGTTATCAGAGTGGAAAATGCCTGTAAATGTTAAAAGACCAATTGGCTTTAGTAATGCCCGTCGGGCTTCAAATTTCCAAGAAGAAATTAAAAAAAAAATGCATAAGAAACCCTGGGACTGGCCGGGAGTAATTACTGTGTCAGGCTCCACCCAAACTAGCTGCCCTTCACCTTATAAACTTCAATTTTTTCCCAAAATTTTCACTTGCCTGTTATTGGAATGCTCAAGCTTATCATGTTGGTTGCGTTCAACCAACGAGAAGTCAGGGGTCTAAGCACTGAGAAAGAAATTAAGTGCTCAGTAGCCAAAATTTTGGTTGCCAGGGTATGGCTCTTCCCACTAATCGGGGGCCTTTGTAGTGACTGAGGAGGTCTACTACCAAAACTGGAGAACGAAGAATGAGTTTGTGACTGATTGCAGTTGGGTGCTAAATTTACAGTAGTTTCAAAACAGGGAGTGTCGTGTTATCTTGTTCATGAGGGTCATCGATATGCACTGCCAATACCGTTAAGGAAATTTAACTGCTTCACTCAGAAAGTCCAAAACAGCCTCAATTAATTTATGTACATGATTTTACCCAACCTGAAAGCATACAGAAGAAGTGCTAAAAATCATTCTCAACTGAGTTGCTCGTTGAGTTTAGTGAAGTGTTACTTATGTAATTCTTATTTTTATGTCATTAATCATTATCCTACTTGAAAGTTTTTATACCTTTTTACTTCTTTTTCTTTAAGCTTTTGGGTGTGTGTTAACAGTCTCTCTCAAAATAGCCCTAATCCTATCAAGTTTTTAAATCCTTAAAACTTTGCACTTAGACTTAAATGCTTTTCTTATTTTGTTGGTAATGAGGAACCGTAGGAATGTTTTGGATTCCTCATATTGACACGAGACAAATTTCAGCATTTCCTACCAGTTTTGATGTTTTTGTTGGGATATTCAGATGCAATTCTAAGCCTAGACGAGATTCTGTAGAATTTAGGTAAGATGGAAAATTTTTACTTATCCTTCCTCTTGCTAGTTTTCCCAAAATCTTATGATTGTAAAAATGTAGGGCCACTGATCACTAATCTCCGCACCTATTAAACCCTACTTTACTAGACCTAGTGCTTCTTCATTCAGTCATTCTTCCACAGGATACAGAAGGAGCAAAATCAGCACCAAGCATTAACTTCTACTCGTCCACCTTTGCTGAGTTAAGCTTCAAGCACTGATCTATTACGCATTTATTGGTTAGAGCCACAGAGTAGGGGTAATTGACTGTGGCGCCGTTGCCCAACCTCAATTTGAAGTCCTGAATTACTTGAGAGTGTTTCTCCAAGTCTCGGCTACCTAAATCTACTTCATATTCCTAACAAAAAATGTCAGCTTGACAGGAAATAATCATCTCCACTAGAATCAAATGTAGTTCTAGAGAAGGCCTTGGATAAATTGCTTAAAGATATGGGGACAGGTTGCTATAACAACAGGGAACTTCAGAACTGCCTTGAAAATCAATTCTAGGATCTGGTCCTATTCCAACAACTTCAAAGGTAAATTTCGTTACTGAACTTAAATCTCTCATTTGGCAACCGTCCTCATTAGTTTGAAGATACGGAAAATGCAGTGCTGTTCTCCAACTTCACATCACAAGTTAAGCACTCAGGTTACAAGATCCAGGTTATTCTTCTAAGACTCCGAAATTCAAGAGAGCTTTCCGAATGGGAGGAATATGAGTGGGCCCATTCAAACCCAAGGACAAGAAAAATTAAACATGATAGAAATCAGGTAAAGCAATTTTATCAACAAGGGCAGTGGTGAATTTCATTGTTTTTCTTCATATAAGGTAAGTCTTATCGACCTACACTTTGGACTAAATAGTTTGAGGTTGTTCATCTAATTGGCACAAAAATTAACCATTTTATGGGATCACAATTTGTGGTATGCAATAGGATGATCATTCTAATTTTCTGTGATTGTTTTATATGCGTTTCAAATGTTATCTTTAGTCTTTAGTCATAATGCTATTTGAGTTGAGTCGTCAAATGTGGAGAAATAGAATGCATGTAGTTCTTTGACCTAATAGAGAATTTCTTAGATTTTTCTGATATTTTCAATCCTTTTGTTGGGACTGTGGGGCACTATTGTACCCCTTGGTGCAATTAATATAAAATATGGGTTATGATGCCTGGACTTTGTGCTTTTACTCAGGGTTCTGTTTTTCTGATGTTTAACAGCCCAAAACCGCAAGGATTTGCCCTACCCTTCTCCTTCCCAATACTCTCATATAGGAAGGAAAATGGAGCAAAATCATCAACGGCTATACTAGGCCAAATGCTGAAATTAACTACATAAAAGAGAACACCCTTGAAGCACATAATAGAAATTTCCGTGCTGATTCCCTCGGTCATGCATTAAAAGACCCTTTTTTGAGCCCTCTACCACTCATGTACTTACCTAAGTTCAAAATAGACTTTGCTCATAATCTATTATAACATAAGCTAGGATATTAGTATTCAGAACTATTTGAAAGTGACAAGAAATATGTATCATACTTCCATGGTACAGCGGAAAAGAAAGAGTTGGTAATGAAGGAAAAGCGATAGTGAGATTTCATATTGTCATATGTGGAAGCATGTATGTATGCATACACTCAGATGACATGAGAAGCAGTAGCAGTGAGACAGAGTAAAAGAGATACCAATCATCTTGATAGTGAAGGTATTCATTGTCATGATTGTAGAGTATCCCAGGATGCGAAGGATCTTGCACAAATCTCTGAATAGCTGATCGATTGATGAAGCCACCATCAGGAGTCGGTATTCGCCATGACAAGTTTCCAACGAGTCTGTCGGATTCTACATGGAACTCATGGCGTTGGCAACCAAAAGTATCAAAGGTAGGATTCAAACCACTAGTTATGAACCACGTTCCGGTGAAATCTTTGATATTAAAATTTCCAACTGTAGTATTAGGATCAGGGACTGGAAATTCCCCAACATCAGATTTCCGGGGTACGCATTTCTTCCGTGAGACTGCACACTCATTGAACTCATCGACAACACTATTTTCAAATAAGTCCCCACATCTAATCTGCAAAAAAAGAAAAAAAAAAAAAAGAAAAGAAAAGAAAAAAAGGGCAACGAAATTGTTCAGAACCAAATGAGTTTTCCCCCAAGAGCAAAGTGCTCTCTTCAAGAACAGAACTAACTCCGGATATAACCTGGCATTCAGTCTCATCAGGTCTATTGTTGCAGGTCTGAAGACAAGCAACATTAGCTGCACATGATGGGTTTGCTACGCACTTGGCGAGTTCCAACCTAAGAAAATTAGTAGCCTGATTAAGTTGGATTCCACCAATTGAGAGAGGATAGCCATACACAAAGGAAAAAATTAATAACTCTAGCTGTCAAAGAAAGGCATGATTAGCTACTCCTTTGCACAAAATAGAGTTTCTGGAGAGCAAAACCTCCGCTGTTCTTCAGATAAGCAACTCCTACACAGTTGGGCCGTTGAATTCAGTTATATAGGGTTATAATCATCGATCACCGTTCTCCATGACCAGGATTTCATCTCTCTTTTCCTCTCCCGTAATAGAAAACGGCAACTGAAATGTATTGATGACAGAATGCAAAATACTGGAAAACAGGGTCCAAGAGAAAGAGAAAGGTTCATATAAAAACATCGAGTTCTGAAATCTATGCCTGATCATGTTCCCTTGATCACCATTCTCAGTTAGTCATTTTTAAAAAACAACAACAAAAACTCCTGTTTCTGGTTACTTAATGAGAGGTTTGATGGTTTTGATTCAAGGGCGTCTAATGACTGTCTGGAGGGAATAAAGATGGATGATATGATTGCTTAGGGTCTGCGGTTTACATGGTCTAATAGAAGGGGAGTGGCAGGTGATAAGAAGAGCAAAATTGATAGCTTGTTGGTTAATGCTACTTGGTTAGAAGGGTTTGCAGATGTTGAAACAACTTTCCATCCTCCGGGGATTTCTAATCATAGCTCACTAATTATGACAGTAATGCTTATTGCTCAGAGGATGAAACCTTCCATTTCCTTTAATCATAAGATTGAGCAAGGAAGATTTACATGTCATCCTTGGTGTGCTGAAGTTAAGATCTCTTACCAAGTGTTTGCAGATGACTTGTTCATACATTTTTGATGCAGATTCAGCTTCTTTTCACATTCTGGAAGAAGCTTTGACTGAGTTTCACTATTCCTCTGGTCTTCAGCCAAATTTACAGAAGAGTGCAGCATTTTTGCTGCTATGGCTCAGATTCAGAAGGATATTCTGAGGGGTAACCTCCCTATCCCTGGGGAAATGCGTATCCTCTCTATCCCTGAGGAAAATCTTCCGATCAAGAACCTTCGTGTGGCTCCAATAACTACCAGGCTCAATTCTCAAACATACTGACTGCGTTGTATTAAAGGACAAGATGTTGCCTAGAATCCAGTCTTGGACAACCAAGATGCTGCCATATGGAGGCAGAACTCAGCTTAACAACGCAGCCCTAGAGAACTGAAGCCAATTGGAGCTCCATTTTTCTTCTTCCTCGCGAATATTGAAAAGTGGTAGAAGGAATTCTAATGGCTTTTCTTTGGAAGGGTTCTGAGCTAAAGACCACATGGTATTCAGTTTGTTTGTTTGCACAATTTGGAAGGAGGATTGGGTTATAGATTGCTTAAGGACAGGAATAGAGGATCTATAATCAGACATCTCTGGGCCATCAGCAAAAAATCAGACACCTTATACACGAAGGAGATTCGTACCTACGTGATTAAGGACCAATGTCTTTGGTAACGCCTCTCCGCTCTGATGCAACACAGACTCCAACGAAAAATCTTCTAAGAAGCATTGGGCAGCCTTTCATTAGATATGTGATTGGGAATGGGATAGATACTTCCTTAATGCTTGATAATTGGCATCCTTAGGGCCTTAGTATAACAGGTATGGGAACAGGGTGATGCATAATCTGGGCATGTCTTTGAACGCCAAAGTTGCAAACATTATTCGTCAAGGGGGGTGGAGATGGCCTAGGAGCATAAGCGCAGCTATTAGAGAGATCATTGCAAAACTCCACCTTATTTTGCTCCTTCTATGACCAGTCCTGGTCAGGTTAATGTGTAAAAACCCCACTCTTAATAGATGTCCTAAACCAAAACAACTTTGTGAAAGAATTATAAAATGGAAAAATACACGAGATCTTAAAACAAAAAGGGGGAAAAGAAGAAAACCAAAGGAAATTAAATGGTAAGATAATCCTTACGAAAAAACTCCAGACAAAAATCCCAACATTTTCTTTCTCAAATTACTTTTGTAACTTCTTCATCCACCATCTGAGATAATAGTTGTTGCTTTGGAAAAGTATTCAATCTAGAACACATGCTGTGAGCAACAGGACTAAAAGACCAATATGCAAACAGTGTATGATGCTAGGATTACCGAATTTCTTGAAGACCAAAAAGTGGATGTTAAGAGTGGGAGTCAAACCAACTGTTTATGTTAAATCACCCAGTTGAAGATGAAGCATAGAAGAAAGTTCCCCTCTAACAGTTATAATGGACTTTACTAGATCTGCAGCATTACTCAATGTATTTTGAATAATCATAGATCAAGTAATCAGACACCAGTTTCAGGGACATTTTAAGCAATTTGGATGCAGTACCTGCAGTCTTTTAGCAAGCAAGCACAAGTCTTAAGAGCATCTACAGCATCAGCTGCTGGAATGACTAAGAATATACATGCCATCACCGCAGCTACTTTTACAAATTGGCTCTTCAGAACACTCATTATATCTTCCACTTGAGATTCACATCTCCATTTTTCCTAGATACATAATAGAGAGGAAGAACAGTGTTAAAAAAATAGAACAAAAAACGAGGAAGTTTCGGTCCAGAAATTAGAGAGCAAATGTGGAGAAGTTACCTCACGTATACTACTATTGCCACAAACTGAAGAGATCTTCATCGGCCCACATGAGAAAGGATTTGAGTATCTTATCTCCAATCCACAAGATACCTTACAAGATCTTAACAAGCTGAAGTATTTTGGAACTCTTCTGTTGAAGTGCATTTTCACATTAAGAACGCCACAATCAGGATTGGCCACTCTCCTGTGAAACCTTTCATTGCAAGTCAGTTTTGCTTTGGTGCACAGACATATGCTTTCAGCATTAGAGAGAGAGATCAAATGTGCTGGAAATGCCATACATCAACGTGTTGACTTCCTGAATGCAACCTGAGAAACATTTAAATAGTATCAGTGGGTTTCTATTCTCGAGAGTCGAGATCCTTTTGTTTTTTTCCTTTTTATTTCCTAATCACCTGAAAATCAACAATCCCATAATTCGAATTCCATGTAGAACTTGAACAAAAGAGATGCTCGACATATATGAGTCCTCAGATTCTGAACTGCCTCAAACTAGACCATGCAACAACATTTTGGCCCTAATGTATGCAGCCTAATGTTCTCTATATAACTTCATTGTTCTTTATTTGGAGGTATTTCAATGTCACCTTTTTTTGTTTTTTACTTTATTGGCATTCTGAATGTCAATGTTAGACAACTATTTTTTTATCTCAAACAATGCTTTACAGTCACATTAGAGTACAAACACACGAAGCAATGCAATATGAAGCAGTGAACTCTATCCATGGACTATTATTACCACTGTACCTGGCTTCCTTGGGGATTAACCTTAAAGTATTCATGGACTATTGATTTCTCGACTTCTAAAATCAACTATTCAATGTGCGATTTCGTATAATGATAGAATTGTCTTCCAAGGATAGAATTAGAAGGAAACAGTTTAGCGGAAGTTCCTACTTCCCACTACAAAAACCAATTGCCTTTTATGTTGTTAAGGTTGCACTATGAAGGTTTACGTGATGTTATTGGGGAAATGGTTATGGTGATTTGCTTGCGAAAGAGATAGGTGGTGGAGGAAAGTGGTGTGTGCTAAGCATAGGAAAGTTTGGGTGCATGGTCCTCATAGGAAATTCGTCTGCCGCATGAGGTGGGGCTTTGGAAGGGAATTAGGAATGTAGGAGAGGGTGTGGTGAGTTTTCTAGGTATACCTGCATAGGCCCCCTCAAGAGACAATCCTAGCTCCGCCGCTGGCTTTAGATTCCCATAGTCAATTATACGTTCATCAAAAAACTCTACAAGAAGGAACTACTTGTTCAGATCATCCTAATTTGATTTCATCATATTGTTTTTCCAACTATTTTGAGAAGAATCCATGCTGGCATAATCTGCAACTCTGGAGTGATGAATATCTCCACATTAGGCTTCTTCTTTCTTCTGAACTATCGTTCAATTTTATGGGTCCATTTGTTTCACCGGATATGAGCATCAGATTATATTTTATATCCAAGGCGACCAAATATCCATTGGTTGGTTAAAAAATTTTACGATACGGACTATACATACTTCAGATATATAGTCTCCGAAAGTGTGGAAGTACAATACAATGGGGTATTGGTATATTAATCAGCTCACAATTAATCATGTAGAATTATATAACTGGTGCGATTATATATCCCTTTCATTATCAATCTCATAAAACAAACGGGCCCAGGCTGCAGCCTGAATCAGTCTGTGCATTGCCACCTGTTAGTAAGAACCTTTCTTATAAATTCGATGACAGTTCGAAGATAGTTGAGAGGAAGCTCATTTCACTGCCAACATTATAAGAAAATGAGTACATGGACATTACGAGCTACGAGGGCCGGACAGAAGCCTAGAAAGCCACTACTTCAGGCCCCCGGAAAAAATGATAAAATGAAGGGGCACCCAAATGTATAATTCTCCTGGTGTGTGAATTGGACATCCCCTTACTCCTCGAGGTGTTTAAGCATCTACTTATCCAGCATAGAGAGAGAGAGAGAGAGAGAGAGAGAGAGAGAGAGAGACCTGTTTTCCTGAACTCAAGAGGGGTACCTGTTTTTTGAACGGTTGGTACCTGTTCTGATTCTGATCGCATAGATACCCCATACTCCTACTCTATATCGCATAGCCAATTACATAGAAAATCCTAGAACTTGATCCTTGTCACAAATTACTCCCCTTACATGTACTTCTTCTTCTTTTTTCTGATCTGGCCCCTTACATGTACTTATTCACTTCAAATCCTAATGATTTATTTGGTACATGGGTAAAGGAAAAGTATGTGTCTACTTTGGGTCTCTAATCTAAGCACGGACATCAATAAATTTTCTCCCAAATTATTACTTTTCAAAAAACTCAGCCAGATATCAGTCAAGGCTTGATGAGTTCTTTACTCAATTTTCTGTCAGAAAATTGAGCAAATATACGATCAGGGCTTACCGATATTTGACTGGACTGATTCTATACAGGGATCCTTTAAAAATAATTTTTCATATGTAGCTTTGTTTCGTTTGTATTTTGAGAAGTTTTTTGAAAAATAGTAGGGGTAATAAGTGGAGAGAGATAGAGAGAGAAAGGTTGAAAGTAGGAGGAATCTATGGGGAATCTAGGGGGAATTTTTTGAAAAATTCTTTTTGAATTTGGAAGAGAACAAGGCATAGCGACTCCAATCATTTGTGTGGAACCCCGAGGTGAATCTCACACAACGCTGTGTAACCCCGAGGTGGATCTCACACAACGCTGTGTGCAAATGGTGTACCCATAAAAGGACTCCGGAAGGATTAAATGTGTAAGCTTGTGTATGGATAAGAATAATTTGAGGAAGGGTTCTTGTTAATTTATTTATTTATTTTTCTGGATTGCCCACTTCTGGATGTTTGCTACAGTTATGAATTCCATATTTCCACAAGCAAGCAACGATGGAGAGCATCGGCATCTGCACCTGCACGAGTCCAGGACTGCATTTTGCATGTCGGAAGTTGTTGAGCCTTGATACAACCTGTTGACAGGTAAAATTTCTAGTGTATTCCAAATTATCACGTGTTGCAAGACCCCAAAAAATATAACACAATAAACGGGCAATCAAATCTGGCCAAGTGTCTAGAATCAAAATCACATGGTGTAACATGCCAAAATGACGCAGTTTTCAATTAGTCAAGTCCTGCCAATCAAATTAAGCCACTAGCGATGCGGAAATTTTGTATCTCATGTCCTAAATGGAAAAATAAGGATAATTATCTTTCTTACAAAAGGCGATTCTTTCAAATGGAAGGTATTGCACAAGTCGCAGTTATTAAGTCCCATTAACACAATCACTTTGTCCAGGACATTTACATTCTCTCTTTACCAAAATAGGAAGAAGAAAAGGATCCCAATCCATCAAGAATAGTATTCCATGCACTCACAGACGACGGAACTTGGGCCTCACTGTGATTAGCCCAGGCCTGGCCTCATCATATCGGTATCTGCAAAGTAATTATCAAAGCACAAAAACCAATAAACCATTCATGTCCATGAAAACTATGGGTTGCCTGGGTGCAAAGAAGAAAGAAGAAAAAATCACCCATTCTCGTTGAGAAAATTTCTGACAGCAGTTGGGAGTGCAGCTTGCCCACGGCTGTGATTACCTCTACCTGGCAGAGAACAGTAAAAAACAGAGTTGGCAATCGATCCATATGTTTTGTTTAGTTAACACCTAAATCTGAAGATGACATATGGCATATGAGCCACGCAAGGACATAGAAGTAGCAGGAAGGATAAAGAGAAGAAGAGGAAGATGGTAAACATCACAGTACTGTTTTTGACGCTTCGAAAGTAAAACTCCGGCTTTTCAGTGTTCTAATGACAATGTTTCAAGAATGATAAAAACAATTGCTACAAATTTTAAGCGAAAAATAAAAACAAACAAGTGATGGATGATGCGAGATGATTTACTAGTCAAAGTGTTTCCTGGAGGAGTACGTCTTCTCTAACTATTTAAGAAAGCAATAAGTAGATCAACATGTACAGCTAGCTACTTCAAGCAGCCATTTCAGGAGACTAAGCTACCAGCAATGCCTGCACGAATGGGTCTATATCACAAGAAAAGGTAGACACCAATTTTTTTGACCGCCTAAACCACCGCCTCTCCTGCACTGTTTGGTAGACACGTCATGTTTAAACTCCGCCCTCGAAAATGTCAATGCACGATATGTAAACAAAGATACACACACGCACGCATATAAGAAATATTGTGATCTGTGAGCTACAAATATGATTTGCCAAGGGCTGAATCATCAATGAGGTAACAGTTACAATGAATATGACGTAGATTTGGTTAATTCAAGCAGTAATATACATGTCTGCACACATATTACAGATACTCTCACACCTGCTCACTCTGGGCCAATCTGCGACTTAGGTTGGGCTCCCACTGATCAAAAATCCTAGCTCCAGCCCTGGATACAAATCTATTCATACAAACATATGCATGATCATATGATATTATATGGGTTTACAAATCAATTATGCAAGCATAACGGCATAGGTTGCATAGATAGAGGATCAAATTTATATGTTCAGGAATATGCATGCACGTGAAGCATTATACCTGTTATCACTTGCAATGATATTGGTCTCTGCTGGGATGAGGCACGTTGTTCATCCAATTTACTTGTCTCAGTACAACTCAAAGATTCAACAGATGCAGAGCTAACCATAGTTGCCCCTTCGCTCTTTCTATTTGGAGATACTGATCGACCAGATGGCACTGAGGATTCAAGCTTCTGCAAGCGCTCCTGCAAGGCTTGAACTGCTTCCACTGCATGAAGGCCATGTAAATCCAGTTCCCATAGACTGTTTTGGCCATTCCTGGTATTAAAAATTGCATTTGCTGCCTTAGCATTCAACCGTTCGGCAGCCATTCGCTCCTCCCTAACTTTCATGGATAACTGTTGGGCCGAGAAGTGATCCCTTCTTAAATAAGCATCCATAGCTGCCCTTGAATGCTGAGATGCTAACCTGTTCAGTGGACAGAGTCAGACGTCCTCAATGTCATTAACAAGATGAACATCGTTTTGGTTTATTAACAGAGTATGAATGGGACCATTAAAGACCAAACGCAAAATTATAGGGGTAAATCATTTCAACTGATACTACAAAGATGAAATTGAGAGTCTAGGGGGACAATTTTTGTATACATGATATAAACATAATCGAAACATATTTCCATTTCTTACTCAAAGCAGAATTCAAAAGATTCTCTTAAAAATTGAGACTTCAATTTATTCCAGAATTTTAGCAAGAGTTTTAGAATTTCTCTTCCTAAAGGAATCCTGTTTCACTGGAGAATTCAAATTGTATAAAGCAAAAACACTTTAAAAATTCACCAATCAGGAAAAGATAAATAAAGAAAGCTTGGAAGTTTGAGTCCAATCAAGTGCGACATTGGTCAGACAACCCTGATTAGTGCATATTCTTTAAAAACTAATTTGTTGAGTTTATGGATGATGAACGTGTGCCTCTGGTTTGAAAAAACAAAAAAGGCTTAAATATTATTTTGCACCTTGAAAAATACGCCAATTTGTCAATTTCATCTTTCCAAAAATACATGAGTGAACTTGGTCCCAATAGTTTCCGGCAAATTTCAATTTTATCCTTTCTGTGAACTTAAAAGATGAAAAATGCTGAGTGTCTAAGGCCGCCAAGCTGCACTTCCCATTTTTCTTATGTGGATAAGTCAGTACCTTTACAAAACCCTAAAAGTTGCACCTCATCTCTTCCCCAAATCAAACAGTTGTCTCTTTCCCCCAAAACCCAATCCAGATCTCAAATTCCACAACTGAAACTACTCCCTCCGTCCCAAATTGCCCCTTTTTGGCACGCAAAAAAATAATGCATAAGGATGAATTTTTTTTCAAAAATTTTTACACCAATTTAAAGATCTCATTCAGAAGAAAGAATTGGTGTAAATTATTTTCAAAAAAAATATCATAAACACGTTATTTTTTGTCTGCAAAATGCACGGTTTTCCAAAAGAGGCAAGCAATTTGGGACGGAGGGAGTACATAAAATTAAGAAGGGGCGGCGGATGTGGTGCAACCCTCCACCGCCCACAACCCCCAACGCTAGCAACCTCCACACGAAGCAATTCAAAAATGAAAGGGGCGTCGTAGACACCTAGATCTACGATTTTGCGATGGTGATTTCAAAATCAAAGGTGCTTTCTTCTTTTCTTTTTTTGATCAGCAAAGGTGCTTTCTTTATCACTCTAAAAAATCAGAGGGGTCCTCAATTGCATGCAAAATATAAGAAAGAGGGGAGGTTCTGATGTTCCCGCTCAGTGGTGGCACTGTATCAGTGGTATAGCGATGGGTGGCTTCGTCCTCTGGTTTTTACAATGCTGCTGGAGATTCAGCACGTGGAGCTCGGATCCAAACCCTTTTCTTAATTTCATTCTTTCTTGTTTCGCCTACTAATTGCATGTCTATAAGATGTACGTAAATATGTGTCAAACTACACCTATATGAGTGATCTTAGGAGTCAGTGATATTAGGACAGCAATTGGGCCTTTTCTTCCCAAGTTGAGAAACCAAATTTGTCATTCAGCTATGGGGTTTCACTCTCCAATTTGGCGCATTGATGGTGTGGATAGTGGGTGTTTCAGTGGTGATGTAATGGGCTTGCAATGATGGTGGTGTGGTTAAGGGTGGGTGTTGGGTCTTGGATTAGGAGTAAGCTATTACTACTATTGATTTTCTTTTCGCCAAAGCGGCAATAGTTGGCTCAATTTTAGTCCCACGTCAATGAGGGGGTGGTTTCCCTCTACCCTTCTGTCTTCAAGACGTGACGTTTGACACCTCAGAATTTTCCGTCGTTAAGTTCATAGTAATGGTAACAGAGAAATTCGCTAGAAACAACTGGGACCAAATTGAATCATGAAATTTTGTAAGGACAAAATTGGAACTTGACGGATTTTATAAGTACCAAACCAATAGGTAAGCCAGAACAAAAAAAAAAGGGTTACTTCGAGATAGGGTAGGCCTATACGGATTGCTCTATCAGAATTGATGCCACTTCTAAATGTGAGAGCAATGTTGCTTATAACTAGACATCCAATAAAAACGAACTAGCATTTTCTCAATTACTTGTGCAAAAGCACAATTTAGGAGAC
This sequence comes from Rhododendron griersonianum, assembly GCA_018127125.1. Lineage (NCBI taxonomy): Eukaryota > Viridiplantae > Streptophyta > Magnoliopsida > Ericales > Ericaceae > Rhododendron > Rhododendron griersonianum. Next base: position 34,022,788 of record CM030797.1, on the reverse strand, counting down.
CATGGCCCCTTCTTTCACACTAAGTTGCACGAAGGGGGATTGGGAGCGGTGAAGGGAGAGGGAGAAAGAGGATATATAAGAATTTAAAGTTGGGAGCGTCTACAAGAACGTGTAAACATATAAACAATAATGATACATACTCCCAAAAAAAATTACTCCCTCTGTTCCAAAATTTTAGTCCATTATGAAAAGACGTGCAACTTTAAGATAAAAAATAAAGTACTTTCATATGTAATTTTTTGAATTTCTTCACACTTTGAATTAGGACTTTAAATTGGTGCAAAGAAATACAAAAAATTATGCACGGAAGAGCTCATTTTTCATCCAAAAATACACGTCTTTTCCTAAGGGACTAAAATTTTGGGACGAATGGAATATTTTTTTTGTTAGTCCTTGTAGGGTTGGTAATCTTCCATCTCCAATAAAGAGAAAGATGTTCTGATCCGTCACCTTCTCAAACAGATCTAACGGCAAGATAAACAGCTCATTAGTAGTAACCGGCCAAAAGTCGGCCGGAGAACACTCCAATAATAAAGTCGGACGCTCTCCAATAACGGTAGAGTCTCCAGTGTACATTTCTAGAGTTGCTTCTTGTACTTTACACTGAGAGAGTTCCTTGGCCTCCAAGCACCATGTTCCTAGCTCGTGCTCCAACTACCAAGTGCCATGTTGGCTTATGCAACAAGATTGATCCATGCCACCCTGACCTCCACGTGGCGCTGACTAGACCAGATAGGCATAGTGGACTGGCCCGATCCAATCCAATCAAGTCCAATAGCTGCACGCCCGTAGTTCCATGGATTGGTCTTGTGTCCCTTCGCCCAGCCTTGCACGTGGCCTCAGTCTAGCTCAATTTACACTGGCTTGGCCCATTGACTTGTAATGCATGGCCTGCTCTTTCGTTTAGCACATGGCTTTTTTTAACTGTCACCAGTACAATAGCCCATGTGCATCCGCCGCATGTCGTCCTCTGATAGGCTCGGCCCCTGATGTACCCATGTCGCACACGTGTCTAGCTCAATCGACACTGGCTTGGCCCAATGACTTGTAATGCATGGCCTGCTCTTTCGTTTAGCACATGGCTTTTTTAAACTGTCACCAGTACAATAGCCCATGTGCATCCGCCGCATGTCGTTCTCTGATAGGCTCAGCCCCTGATGTACCCATGTCGCACACGTGTCTGTCTTGACTTTTGGTGCAGTATGTCTCATCAAGGGTCACATCTCGTCAAGTGGCGTCTCTTGAATGACCGGTAATCAACTGCCAAAGCGCCCTTCCTGCTTCCCAAGGCAACAAATTCGGCGTTATTATCACGTAAATCTCCATTTCCAATGCATTTTCTATCTTGTGCCCCCTATATGGAGGTAGATGGAGGTGAGAGAACCACCCGTCACCTTTTTCTCTCTACTAACTCTCTCCTTCTCTACTCTTCCTCCTCTGCACGAGATTTCCTAGATCAAGATCACAGCTCTTCCCAGCCTCCATTCTCACACCTGTAACGGGCAGCCAAAGCAAAAAATTGGCTCCAGCGTCTTTTTACACTACTCCAATGGGAGCCCTTCTTGTGGCCAAATTGGCTGAGAAAATGGCCCACAGCCAATTTTGCCACGCCAGATTTTGCCCCAATTTTCAACCACCAAACTTGAATTCTTTACCCCAAATACTATCCCAAGTCAGAACACCCCCCACCACCCACCAAAAAAAAAAACTCCATTCAGAGCAACTCCAGTGGTTGGAGCCAAATTTTCATAGCTGAAGCCATTTTTTGGCTGGCTACAATGTTATTTTGCTATATTTTGGCTACACTGCTCCAATGGTGTCAAAGCCAAATTTTGACTACTTACCTTGACCATCTTCCAACTAGCATTTTCTTAAACTAACTTCTGAATTATCCACTTAACTTTTTTATACTTTAACTACCTTTTTGACCACCTTCCAACTATGATTTTATTAACTAAGTTTTAGACACCAACTAATTTTCTAGATTGGGCTCGCGTCCTACGGTCCAGCTTTGCACGTAACCTCAGTCCAACTCAGTCTATATTAGTTTGGCCCAATGACTAGTAACGTATGGGCCTGCTCTTCTGTTCACTCATCTCAATTAGTAACTGACTGTGTCAACTGCAAAAAATTATGTTTGCACAAGTACTTGAGCAAATTTGAGATAATGTTTTTCTAGTTCTTATCATTGTTTTTTATTTTATCGAGCTCGGTTTTTTTTTCTTTTGGGATTCCTATGCTTGAAAAGTTCTATCCTAGGTGGGACCTCATCCTTTCTCGATGGGAGCGAGTTTCCTAGGAGATCCTGACCAAGGAGTGTGGGAGCAAGGGCAGATTCATCACCCTAATAGGAGAAAAAACGACTCAAAAACCCAAGATTTTTTATCACATCAAAATTATCAGTGAAAAATGCCAATGTTGGTGCCACCAATCCACATGTTACCCAAACTCGAAAGGTGATCCATAGGCCCAAACTTTGTCGTTGTGACTACATAACTATGAACAGTCCCTACTCAGTTTATTTATTATAAATTTATAACTACTAGATTTTATCGGTCTAATTCTACCAAACTTTTAATCGAGCTATATGGGAAGTGCATGTCAAGAATGTGCATGCTATATAGATTGTAGGAACTACATTGAATTAGTCGTTTTAACCAGGGATAACAATGCATAAAGGTTCCAAATAAAATATACATTCATTTCTGAATGTCATTAAGAAGAACCACTCTGTTCACCCAATACTTAGAATGTTCATCACTTCATCTTACTTGTTCATTTGTGTCCGTGTTAACATTCTTCTTAATAACCACAGTAAACATCATAACTAGCTTTTAGAGTTAGTATAAACTTATTGCAACTATTTTGTTTTGCAGATAATAGTCAGTCGACTCAGTCCCATGTAAAGTTGATCATCAGTCATCTGTCTCTCCTAATACCCCATGCAAATTATCTGACAGTAAATGTAGGTAAATGATAAAGTGAAGTCTCCGAAAGCATTAGAATAACAATATCTACCTCGTCATCCTTATTGCATCTTTTCGATGGATCAAATAAATGTCGTCCTCTTCCCACTCAGGCTCTACGGGTATAGAATTCAACTGCCCCAAAATCAGCTTCGTATTTGCAGCAGCAATATCAGAATCCTCATTTCCACAAGAAGCATGGTCATTGGTCAGTTCTTCAGTCTTGGAATTGAAACAGTCCCCAATAACACAGGTCAGTTCCCCAAAGTCTGTGAGCTCTCCAGAAGAAGCACCTTCATCTACAGGCGATTTTGTATGGTCCAAAGGAAAATGCTCATGCTTAGATTTTGATCCTCGAATATTTGTATCTTTACTCTGCTCTGGGTTCTCATTGGGATCCATGCCCATTAATACAGTTGAGGCCTTATCAACATCATTATTTACAGCTGCCATAATATCCTCAATCAAGCTCTCATCAGCCCAGGAGTGAAGCTCTCTGAACTTGGCATAGGCTACTACAATATCAGGTTCGGAAGTAAACTTATTTCTCTGGGTTGTACTAGAATTTCCAGATAATAGTGGTTTTCTATGATCCACATCATCTGCTGATAGCACTGATGTGAAAGACCTCGATACTTTGTTGTCTTGCATGAAGTTGTGGGAGGGACGCAGAGGGGTGATAGCACTTGACATGGGTGGGTAGGGCTCATCAACTTCCCGTTTGAAACCCTCTTTCTGTTGCAGCTTGAGGTCAAAAGCAGCCCAACCAGGAGATTTACCTCTCCTACCTGACATCTTCATTCGCTACCAGACCTAATCATCTTGTTCCATGCACGGAATTACGTCCACTACTATATGAATTTACTAGGTACAGACTCCAGGTAACTCCTTAATTTACCAACAACCAAGAAAGTGATCGACCTGACAAATGATATTTCCAAACAAGATATATAAGAAGTTGAAGAAATATAATTTTGGAATGACAAAAAGATGGTTATCAAGAATATAAAGAAAGAAAACTTTAGCATCCCCATTTTCCACTTCAGAACACTAAGGGATGTGCAACTCCATGTATCATGATTCATAGGAGTGATCCACATGAGACATACGGATATCAGTTACGATATCGATCGTTAGGTGAATTTGGCTATTGCAGCAACAGAGATTGAACATGGAGTGTCAACAAACAGAAAGTACGGTTGAAATACAATTGCGTAAAAGCACAGCAGTATGCCTACCTCCTACATATAGTAGAACTTGAGAACCAGCATATCTTGTCATGCCATGACACAATACATTACCAGCCACATGTACTTTGATGATCCAGCAGCGAATTGAGGAATTTAAAGATCTTTTTATCATATATATCAATTTTACATTCAGAATAACAATTGAGAACAATTAGCGAATGGAGCGATCGGAAGGCATCGTCTAAATGAATTTCTTTTATGTCTCAGGCAGCTTAAGCGCACTCCGACAGTAATTCTGGGGACAAATCCCATCTACTATCGGGTTCCCAATTAAAGCCGGGCAAAACCCTGTATGGACTGGCCCCAAAGGAGTTAGCTAGTTTGGAACCTGAGATTTTAGCAAACCCCTAAGTCCAACGACTTGGCCACCAAACTCGTGGTTTTCCGTAAACGAATATTGAGCATAACAAACACAAATCGGATAGTTAGAGGAATAATACCTGTGTTTTTGGCTTACTAAATGAATTAAACACGAGAAGCCTGTCTGATGTGTACATGTTATTTGGGAAGACTAAACCGGAGGTCTGGTAACCAAAGCGTGAACGGAACGGAGCGATCGGAAGGCGGAGATATGGATAGAGCACCGGCTATGGAGAACTTGTACACGTGAACAGAAGAAGAAGAAGAACGGTGGCCTCTGAAATCCATATACGCCTCCGACGAGAATCGTGATTGTCTGTCCGTATCTCTGTCGGTAGAGAGAGAGAGAGAGAGAGAGAGAGAGAGAGAGAGACTTGAACACAGAGCAGAATGCAGAGGAAGAGGAAAGGGAAAGCGGAAGATGTGCCCTACTGGCTACTAGGGTTGAAGCCTACTCGTAAATTGGAAAATTATTCAACACACCTAGGGCATGGTAGGTCGATGCCCCAAGCTACCTCCTCACCATACATTTGGGTGGTGATGAGAGAGTTGGGCCCCATATGCCCCAGGGGCAGTGGACATCGAATTCTCACTCTGGTAACACACTCGTTAACCCCCATTGATATATACAACTAGTGTTTGTCTGTGCCTACGGCACTACGCACGCCGGTTGGAATTGCGTCGGTGTGTGTGAACGTGTGTGCATGTACATAATGGGTGCCACACAGGACAAACACCCTTTTATTTTATTAGATAGATGTTTAAAAAAAAATTGCACAAGACTTAACGGCCCATTTATCATACGGATAAGGTTTTGAATTGATAACAAAAAAAGGTGAATAAAAACCGGATATGTGTATGTTATAGGGATTAGTTATGAAGGGAGATTAGCTTATACATGATTTGAGTGGATGGATAAGAGGAGATAATATGAAAATTACTTGATTACCCTAAATCATTGAATTGAGAATAAAAAAGTTTTGAGGGGTAAATAGGTCTTCTTCCTCACCAAAATATGCTACTAATTTGATTCATCTTCGAAGTTATGGTAGGAGTTCACAGGTAGTTAACGGAATAATCGAACTCAAGCATACCCTTCACGGGTCACAACTTTTAGAACTGGGTTTCAACTATGTTCGTGGAGAGATCAGGGATTCTTATTTTTTTGGATTCTCGAACGGGGCCGACGAAACACCCAATAACAAAAAACAAAATAAAAAAGAAAACAAAAAAATAGGGAAACGTTGAACGGTTCTGTGCAGATTTCCGCTTGCATCTTTCCCCATCCATGTAGGGGTATTTTGGCCATTATACAAGTGACCAAATAAGAACCGGGCTTCTCATTTGGGTTTTCTGGAACGCTGCTTCTTATTTTTGAAAAACAAGTTGGCAAATAAGAACTTATAAAATAAGAAGGGTTCTGGAACGCAGCCTAAGACCCTTGGAGGGGAAGAAGCTAATTTTATAATGCGTGTTTTGTAAACACGAATTTTATGGTAGATTATGATTAACTTAATTTTCTTTCTTATTACGGCTTAAACAACCACAAAGCGTGTTTTGTAAACACATTTTATTAAAAGCGTGATTTGAAAAAATGCTTTAACATAATCCCGGAATAAAGTTAAAAAGGCACATTTTGTTTAATAAAATTATATTTGAAAAAAAAAGCCCTAATCGGTTAACAAGCCGAGGAAGGGGATCCAAGGATGTGCCTACTAAGGTTGAAGCCTATTGGTACACTGAAAAATTACTCATATTGATAAATTGAATAATTGATTCGTCTTGACAAAAAAAAAAAATCATTAAACTAGTAAAAAAAATATGAACCTAATGAAAGATAACCAGAAGGGAAAGGCAAGTGTACATGAATTAACACATCAACCTAATGAAAAAGGGACTGACTTCCTTTTTCAAGTTGCTTCACAATTCTCTTTCCCTTCATTTTCCTCCCCATTTTATATTTCCAGAATCTCTGTCATCCATCCACAGTAGCAAACATTACTAGTTGTACAAAGGTTGCCCCAATGGTTCAAGCGGATGTCTAGGCTTTATGTGTATTTCTAGATATTTGGGGTTCAATTCTCCACTGGGTGAATACCCTGAAATAAGCCAAGGGCCGTGATTGGTGCGGTCATACTAGCTACCGGAGGTTTGGGTTGCACAATTAGGTCCATTTAGTAGTTTGGCTGTAGAGTTATTCCTCTGTTACCGGAAAAAAAACACCATTACTAGTTGTGGTAGTAACCATACGACATCACTTCACACATCCTCATCACTACGGAGTACAACAGGCAAAACCCAAAAACAAGGGCACTGCTATTTGCAATCACTTATTTTCTGAACGTAACATGTGTACCATATTATAAACAGATGTGTACCGTAACATGGTACACATGTTACGTTCAGGAAATAAGTGGCTGCAAATAGCAGTGCCCCAAAAACAATAGCAATACAATGTGCATCAACACAACAATAGTCTACTTCATATTGAAATAGCAATAAAAAAAAAAAAACCGAGGGCATTTTTATCCAAATCAAATGCAAAAGTGTCAACGACAGACTCAAAATCAACTTTTACAGTAATGGTATCTCATTTGCATTCATTGTAAATATATATATATATATATATATAATATCAACATTGGTTCGTTGGATATCGGTGTTTTTTCATTGTACTCCCCGCATCCGGGGACGACAATTTCATCACTATGAGGTCGTTCATCTACTTATCGTCGACCCTTGGTACCTTCAACCACTATAGAAATAGGAATCGCATTATACAACATTCAAACACTGTCACAATAACTTGCAACTTATGAAATGAATATACAATAAATAAGAATGAATATCGTGACACACAACACACAACTGAAATCCGTGAAACACTTTTGTATGCTCATCAACCCTATTTGTGTGGTTTGAGGTTAGGGTATAGTCCCAGTACATGCTCTGGCATAAAGTCGTGACGCGTCAAAATTCCCACAATTGGAGGCCTCTGCAATGAGACAAAATGAGCATAACGGTTAGCGATAGATGTATTTGAGGGGAACTCCGAGGCATTCGGAGTTGGAAAAGTTCCTTGGGGTTGCATATAATTTATAAGAAAAAAGAAAAGAAAATGCAACAGCCAGATCAGAAGTCATCCATGTAAGTTAGGAACGGAAAGTGAAAAAACCATTACATGAGAAAAACACCAAAAAGATACTAATGCATAGTGACCATGCCAACATCCGTACAACCTGAAAGAGAATAACTTCTTTCGCATTCAGTAAGATTAGAGGCAAAAGTTTTGTCCAAGAAAGAAGACTCCATATTGCTTAGCGGTCGGTTTGTGATCAGCCTGCCATCCTAAAACTAAGTAATAGAAATCTATACTTCTACTTATTCCTAAAAAATTTACTGCAAAACCATCCAAGTCCAGTCTCAACTTAATAGTAGAAGTTTGGATACGTGACCTAGAGTATCCAATACTTCAAAAAAATAGGACAAAATTATTTTTCCATTCTGAATACGTCTGGGATAGTTATCTGGGAGTTAAGATATCCGTAACGGGCGTGATACAAATCCAATCCTATCAAGAAGTATCTTTTGTGGTCAGGACATGCGTGTGCATCTTTCTGCACCAGCACATGCATGATTTTTTAATACAGGACACAGAGAGAGAGAGAGATTACCCCTTGAGCCTTTGGTACAACGCACATGTGCCTGAGACCTATCTGGCGAAAGAGAATTGCAGCTTTAGCCAGTGACATTGTCTCAACCACTGTGTATGGTGATGAGTTAATAATAGGATGGAGATCAACATACATCTCCATCTCTTCCTCATTAATATCCAGATCCTCAAACTTGAGCCCTTTCCCTGATCCTGCCTTGGCAAAATCAAATGCAGAAAATCTTTGAAAGATTTCATCACCGGCAAGCACCCTATCCCTTGAGAAATATTTTCCCTTCAGCAAAACAAGCAAATGAGATCTCAAAACAAGCCCACACAATTCTGGAGCATCTGAGAAAGGTGGCTCATCAATCACAGGAAACCCGTTATGCCCTGTAGTCCTAAGAGCATGTACTATCATTTCTACTTTCTCAACGCCTGAAAAAGAGACCAGTGGGCCGGAAACAACATCCCCTGCAACCAAATTCCTCATGTAAGGTTCTGCATATGCCTCCATAAATGGAAAACCCTTTAGTTTCACTATTTGGTCATACACGCCCTTATTGAAGCTATCCGCAACAGTTTTCGAGACAAGGAGAACCAACATCACAAGAGGAAGCAATAGTAGGTCATTAGTAAGTTCAAGAAGTATAACACAAAGAGAAACTGTCATTCTCATCGTCCCACCAAGAAAGGAGGCAGCTCCGAGGAGGGCGAATAGACCCATGTCTAGTTTAGTGACGGATGCAAAGAGTCTCCCAACTAGGCGACCATAGCAAGCACCAGCTAATATGACTGGGATGAATAGGCCAGAAGGGATAGCAATGCCATAAGTGATAATGCCAAGGCAATAGACAGCAGCAAAGAAGATAAAGAGAGTGGAGATACGGAATTCGTTCTCGGTGCTTGTGCTGAATAGATTACGAATGGCATCATCGTTAGTGTTCAAGAACAAGGAGGCAAGATCATTGTAGTAGCCTGATGGGCACTGGAAGCTCTTGAAGTTTCCATCAGTTGTGGGGCATGCAACGGTCAAATTAGTAGGGCAAGCACTGCACTTCACAACCCACGGAAGACCAAAGGAGCAAAACGATGTCAAGAGGGAGACGGTTATCACAAGTAGTATCTTGAAAGCAGCACCCCTTCTGCAGCAATACAAAACTCAGTATCAGGATTCAATGTTAGTAATCAATGTACATAGTCACAGTCACATACACATATAATACATTTTACATTTGTCTCCATTCACAATTCACATGCCAAATGGGTTTAGTACCTATCTTCTCAATTTCACCAAATCTAACCATTCAAATATGGACTCATGATTCATATCTCAACGTAACAACTATCCTATGTTCCTAAATCCTAATTATGTAATTAATTGCCGACATTTTTGTTATGAAAAAAGCCAAAAGTTAAAATGATGGAGGAGGACATACTCATTAATGATGCTGTAAGCACGAAGCACCTTGTCCACAAGATAGTTGTACAAGCTCCCGAAAATACCCCCAATAACTCCTAGTAGTAGTACTGCTAGTACATCTGCAGCGCTATATGATACCGTTGCTGAGCTGACATCGTACATTATCAGACCTCCTTTCCCAAATAGACCACAATCTCCAGTAGAGCAGTATTCTATAAAAGCTCTCAAAACAATTGCAACAATCGCTGTTGTGAAAAAGGTCCTCCATAGAAGAGCACTACGCCACCTGAAGCAAGCCCAATAAAAAAGGCAGATTTAGCTCAATGCTCGAATAAAATATATAGATCATTGTCTTCACCTTCAAAATAAGTAAAACACAAATGTGATTTTCAAATTGCAGAAGCTAAAAAATGTCATTATTTTTTATTCTCTTACACGCAGCACAATAACCAATAACAGGAACCGGACTATCGAAATCTAAACATCGACGATTCGACCCAATCTGATGAAGTTAGTTACTACACCAAGCGCTCTGATTAACTTCCAACTGTTGTGCCACTGGATCTTTTCCTATGATCTTCCTTGAAACTAAATGCAACCTTACCACCACCTAAATGAAGAAATGATCAACCTCTCCACGTTTTGAGCATATCAATTTTGTCTTTTGAATAGTAATAAGCAGTAGACACATGCTGGCAATGGTCTGAAGTGTGGGGAGGGGAGAAACAGATACAAACCCAACCAAGGAATTAATGGCATAAAGTGTGTAATCTCAGTCTCAAAGGCATGGGATTTTCCAAATGGATCTCTGTTCGTTATGAGTGGTTGGAAAACAATCTGGGAAGAATCCAAGTAATAGGGTTTACCCTTATACTTATCTATAAACCTCCAATGTTAGCATGAAATGCTCTATTGGACCTTACAACACCATTTTAGTAAGATAAATTCGATACTTGACAAGTACCAGAACCTGTACCCTATTTCATGGAACATACATGCAGTCTGAGCTTTTAGCAATTAACTTGTTCCCTGAGTGTGGGTGATAAATCGCAAAGGTACACATGGCAGAGAGAGGAGATAAAGAGGGAGGAACGTGAGCAGTACCAAGATGCCGCTTCTTCAAGTGCAAAGAGAACACCACCAACTGGTGCACGAAAAGCAGCAGCCACACCAGCAGCAGCCCCACAGGTGATCAAGTCTCGCCTGTCTCTATCATTTTTGAAGTATCTTAGCCATGTCCAAGTCAAATGATACTTGCGAGAACCCCCCTGACCAAGTAAAGAGGCAATACATGCACCCGTGTGTACCATTGGCCCTTCTTTGCCCACCACAAATCCAGCAGAAACACCAAGAACAGAACCAAAGATCTGCCAAGAATTCGATAAAGGGGAACTTCAAAAAACTACGGGGAGATGAGGTAACACAGGATAGGCAAGCTTTTGAAACATAAACCCGATTTAAAATGCCAATTAGGATATAAGGTCAATCTTTTGCACAATCAGTGCCTCTAGTAGCAGCTTTGGAGCCAGGAAAAAAATTCAGGGGCTCAAAACCATGCATTTAAATTTCACACGACTTACAGAAATAGATAGTCCATCAGACCCATATTCTTGGTCCTGTAGGGAAATTTGAACGTTTCAAGGGGACGTGCAATTATGTGTTTGCAATCACATTGAATTTCATAATTTCCTTATTTTCCGTTAAATATACTTATAGCTATTTACAAGGAATAGCTTTGGAGAACTACACAAATTTTTCATCAACTTTCCAAAACGGCCATTGTTTTGGGACATAAAAAAAAGGGATACGGGACCAAGAATATGAAACAAAGGAAGTACATGTTTTTTTTTAAGCAGCTTTTTTTCTTCTTAATATTTGAACAGCAAAGGAAGTATATGTTAAGTATGTGGTGCATGTAAAATTACCATAAGTAGTGCAACACCAGATATTGATACATTTTCATAAATACATCTCATGAATCCATTGTAGTGAGTTAATATACTCACTTCTGTCTCTTTTCACCAAGGTAAGAGTAATCTTATTAAACAATATCTATCATCTACTCCAAATACCGATGACAATTTAGACTTGCCTGGTCAAAACATAGAGAAAACTCTACTTCATTAGCGATATTGTTAGGACGAAAGCATATGGTGCAACGATATTTTTATTTTCTACCGGTTTGGGTTGCCTACTCATCTTCAATTTTGGGGGTCCATAACTATTCAAATAGAGTTAATATAAAAATTTAGGAAGAAATGGATTTACAGGTTCTCAAAATTTGCGCAAAGGTTTGGTATTCAAAAATACATTTGGAGTGGACTAAGGTTCCCACAAACAAACATATGTGTGTGTCAGTCAACATATATGTTAAAGCATCCAACTCAAAGTCAATTGGCACTGACTAAAGAGGCCGCCCAGGTTCATATACTAGTTTTGGAGGCTATATAATTTACCAATGTGGGACAAGCTCTAACACTCCCCCACACATGGAGAGGTAAACAAAGGATCCATAATATAGAGATCACAACAACCAACGAAACAAGGTGTGCTTAAGGCACAAACAACATGGTAATCAATCAAGAGAGTCTTGTCCAAAAGTGTCCGAAAGCCTAGCTCTGATACCATGTTAAAGCATCCAACTCAAAACCAATTGGCAATCAGTGGAGAGGCCGCCCAGGCTCATATACTAGTTTTGGAGGCTATAAGCCTATAACCAACCAATGTGGGACAAGCTCTAACAATATATATACAGGTAACACATTCAAATACCAAAAGTAATTCAGGATATTCAATAGCATTCACCTTTTAGGACTATTGGTAGAACTAATGGCAATGTTATTTGGCATGCATGCTATCCTAACTTTCTCTCATTGAATTACTCCAAAGGTCAAGAGCTAAGTAGCACAACTAGCTAAGTAGCACAACTATATACACGCAACACGCTACTGAACACAAATAAGGCGATTTTCACAGAATATTATTTTTTTTTGAAACAGCAGAATATTATTTTTTTGATTAGCATTTTCACAGGATATTTATCACATGAAATTCAAATGATAGTTAAATCAAAAGTTGAAAGTAACACTAATTAAATTTGAAATCATCATAGTATAAAATCTAAACATCAAGCTATTATTCATTAGTAACTGCACTCTAAAGAATGCAAAACAATTGCAAAACATAGTACTTATGATGTGTGATCTTTTAATTTTTAGTTGTTAACTACCTCTTGGTGAAATATTTTTACCAACTTTTGGCTGGCGAGCCTCATGCTTCCTTTCCCTCGAGAGCCATTCGGGGCACTAGTTTCCCAAACAAGTTTTTTTTTTTTTAGTGTGCGGCTAAGGATAAGATTCTCACTATTGATAATCAGATACGGTGTAGGAAGGTAATCGTGAACCGGTGTTGCATGTGCTTGAGAGATGGAGAATCAATGGCACATGTGTTTTTTATTATTTGATCGCCAAGGATCTTTGGGTAGCAGACTAGCAGTTCTTGTTTGGCTGGGCATATCATGGCTTTATACAGCGATGGTGGTGGAGCTTATTCAACAATGGCATGGGGAAAATTCTCCCCAAACCCGATAGGTACCCGCCCCGCCTATTCAGAGGTGGATATTCCTTGAATTTTTATCCAATAGGAGCGGGTATTGTGGATCTTAAAAAATCCCTGCTCGAATATGGGGCAGGTATGATGTTGTGATACCCACCCCTGAATGCCCATACCCGCCCAGTACGCAATAACACATGTGTATATAGATATATATTGTGTATATACGCTTAAAGGTAAAAAAATGTTCATGTATGGTGATTGTTAATTTTTGATATAGTATTTTGTTTGTGAATTATTCATTTTCCACCTTCTATTCTATGTTACATTAAAATATTTTTTTTTTTGGTCATTGTAGCACTCATGAATTGGTTTTGTTTAAATCCTATCGTTCTTTCTTGTTTAAGTAGTTTGGATAAGGATGGCCGACTCTGGGCTAAGGCCCATGAGGCACAAGCTTTAAGCCCCCAAAAATTTCCAAAAACTAGGGCCTTCACTTGTTTTTAGTACCTAGTATATAAGGCTCATTTTTTAACCCATGAATATGTTTTACAAAAGGCCTAATGGCCCAGTAAAAATGGAACGGAGGAAAAAACTAAAAGCGAGAATAAAGTTGGATCACAAGACGTCGGGATCGCTTATCTTTAGGAAAATTATTCAGTATGGTGAGTGCATCATTAACATAGATGCATCTTTTCCCCCTAAACGATAATTCCCATTGCAAACAAACCCAACAAACTGGCGAAGAAGGAATTACACGTTAAGTGATAGGATATTAAGGGCCTCATTTTCGAGGATCATCTTAGGCCTCCGAAATCTCAAAGCCGGCCCTGGATAAGGGTTTACCCGAATATACCCAATCCCCATTGGGAGACGGGTAAGGTGGATTTTCCACTATCCCTTCTAGATATGGAGGTGGGGATGGGGAAGAGTTTCCCAATTGGGGATAGGAGGTGGAATAGGGTCCCCGACCCATACCCTACCCTTTGCCATCCCTAGCTAGAGTGGGTAGACGAAGATGGAAGCTTTGAAGGTTGAGGAATTACATATATTTTGACGGGGACAAGATGTCATCGGATAAAGTAAACTAAAGAGTCTTTTTCTTTTTAGTTTTTTAGCCTTTTTAAGCTGGGAGTCAAGGGAGTGTAGACCTACGGCCTACCCTTGATCAATTCCATGACATGTGAGATAATTTGGCGTTTAAAGCAGTATATAGGCTCTATTTATTGGTTGCTCTCTCTTGGTACTGTCGGCTTTTGGTCTTTCCTTTCTTTTGTACATGGGTTGCATCCCCTTGTTGCCTTTTCAATGAATTTACTACTTATCAAAAAAACAATGTTACCACTTTAGTTGTCATCCCTACTTGACGTGTTACGGTTGATGCTCAGTGGGTGTAATTACTGAATGCCAAAGCAGGTAAGAAAGAAAACATAAAAGTAAGATCTGTTGTTTATGCCTTTTTTTTGACTGGTATAGGCTTCTTCAAGCAACGTTTTTTTGTACACCAGGAAGATATGATATTAAAGCATAGAACCGAGTAGTCTCTTGACTCTAGCCTAGTTTATAGCCCATTGTCTTCGCTTATACTCAGAATAGTTTGCCCAACTAAAAGTCTGGTAGCTCAAAGCAACTCGGTCATCCACGCAAACGAAGAAGGAAATATCACAGAAGGACGATCAAATCTTTGTTTGAGAACTCTGTTGGCTGCTGTAGATATTTCCTCCTCAGACTGATCCATCATTTCTAGTGATAAGTCTGTAGCAAAAGGTACTGTTTGGGGAGGGCTCGCATTCAGAAAGGAGACGACCATTTGCTTGCAGTAGTCGCGGTGTGCTCTCAATTGTTTTGCGTCCCGCCAGTGGTTAACTCCATCCGGAAAGTCCAGGACACATAACATATAGGTGCATTCTTTTTAAAATTTTTGTAAGAAACTTGATACAACAGAGGCACAATTGAGAAGGTGACTAGATCGTTTGTGATCCTTATTGCCCATAGGGGATTTCCCTTCCATTCTCCCGTGGATGTAGGCAACGTGCGTCGAACCATTTATGTTTTGCGTTCTTGTATGTGCTCTGTGTTTTATTTATTCTTTGTGGTCCATCGAATTCTTGAGTTTTTTGCGTAACAAGAGGTATCAATTCCCAGGTTAGGGTTTCGATCTCTTAGTTACAAGAAAGATGACGAGCACCAAGTATGATGTGGATTAAGTTCACCAACAAGAATAACTTTTGTGTTTGGTTGCAGCAGATGAAGGATCTCTTGACCCAATGAGGGATCTTAAAGGCATTACTCAGTACGGAGAAGAAGCCTGACAAGATGGAAAATGTTTCGGATGCGAAGGGTCCAGTTTGATTTTTCTAAACCTAGAAAATGAGGTTATTTATATCATGTTGGACAAGAAGACAACAGGGGGAAATCTAGGCTAAGCTAGAAGGTCTGAATGTGAGGAAGAATCTTACGAACCCGCTGTATGTAAAGAAGCAGTTGTACAGTTTGCAGATCAAAGTATCAGATATTAGGACTTCAATTTATTAATTAACAAAAGAAGTGTCAAACGCGCTTTCAGCGCTTTCAGGAATGATCAAGGAGTGTCACTGTGCCGACATGCCTCCTCTGTGGAAGTGTCGATGCTTTCTTAGTTCAGGGCACACTACTTATCCCAGTAAGAGCGTTTCGGATAAGAATTCCAATTGGTTGTCTACTAATCAGAGGGAGGAAAACAGCATGATAGAGAATGCAACATTTGTAAGGGGGACTTGTAAGTAAATTGACTATTTTAAAGGGGCCTTGGCTGGCTCTGCAGTGCTATTGGGCATCCTGAAGCCTACTATGATTCTTACCCGCAAAAGTTATGGTTCCAAAGCAACTCGTCTGAAAGCACACATACATGATACATCCATAAGAAACTTCATAAATAATTTTTAAAAAAAAGTTCATAATCGCGTGGAAGTAGTCATACAATGAGTCTAACGATTCTAATGATAAAAGCAATACAGTACTTCATCACATCCCTCAGTTCAATCCCTTAATCAGTCTAAGTGTCTAAAAGTAGAAAATCTTATACTATGAACATTACCACGTTTTGTGGGGTTCACGTCAAATCCCACTTCCCAGAGCCGTTCACTTTTTAGAGCACAGTTTTTGAACCATTCCACCAACAAATCACATCAATTTGATATTGCCAAGTACTTGATCAAAATATCAATTCTTAGCCTGAAATTCTAAACGAAGACAATTTTCATTCTATCAAGCACTTAACGTATATTCAATTGAGTTGATTTTCAGCCAGACTGGTCAAGAATTCAAGCCTATATAATGAGCGGTCTTCATCATCTAAGTGAGCTGCAGTATTGGCCCCACAAAAGGTGGGTAATGTTTGCCGATTGTTTGAGCCTTGTTTCGATGAAAGCCATCACACTAAGAACTTGGAGAAGTAAGTAATAAGAGGATTCAGGTGATATTAAGCACAAAGAAACAGAGAGGAGTAGCAAGAATTTTGGTTCACCTTTACAAAGAGAGTACTCGGAGCTAATATAGTATAAGCATCAATACCATTGAGATATGCTTTGACCTCGGGAATTCCAGACCCTGCAGCTGCTGGAGCAATGAAAGCACAAAGAGCACCAGCAGCAGTTGCCAATCCTAAGTTCAAACCAGCATATGCAACAAAAGCTGTAAAGTATCTGCGCTGGAACCAATATCATGTTGTAGTTATTTTCGGAACTGACACAAGAAGGTATCTCCCTATAGAGGAATTAGTCTCACAAAACATATGCGATACACACTACTAGAACATGCTCAATATTATGACAGCAGTGGGGGTTGTTTCCCTATTGTGGAACTTAGCTGGCCTCTTAAAAACTTCGAAAATGCAGATGAATCCAATTAAGAAAACTGAAACATCAGCCCAAAATGCAGAAATTACAACACTAATGTTGACTCGTAACTCATGTAATTTTTTTGGCTTCAGCTTCCCCACAACTTATTATGTCTTTAGAACATGAACATTGACTGCATTGCGTGGTTTAAGTTTCAGATTGAAGAACAGTTGAGGGACGTGTCACAAAGAACATTTAGGCTATGTTTTGATGGCTGGAATCTTGAGGAGGAATGTAAATATGATTACCAGGAACCATATGCCTAGTAGTTTAATTCCTGAATTTCATTCTCGTGTTTTGATTGATTCAATAATCTTACTCAGGAATTATTTGTTTGGAAATTTATATTATATTCAACATTTCCTTTATTTAAGGATTGAGCCAGGAATCTAAGATTAACATAGGGTTAGATTCCCACTTAGAATCACATTCCTTTTCCTGCCTGTTCCAAATGTATGAATCATAATATGGCATCACCTTCTCATTCCTCCTCAAGATTCTCGCAATCCAATCTGCAGGAGACTATATAGAACCTAGCAAGGCTATTTACTCATGACGAGGATCCATGGTAGAAAAATATGTAAAATATTCATTTCTTTCCTGTTTAGGAATAAAGTTTATGATTTTGCTCCAATACAATTTCATTAGTAGTCCTTCAGTGTTCAACATGAAGATGCGTGCCGCTAAATGAGCAAATAATTATCAAATTAACCCTCAAGAATTTAAATACATCACAACATAATACTAGAAGAGTCTAGACTGCATTCTTTTTACATTGTAAATCTGAATTACATTGCGCAGAAGCAGATGTGAGGTGGTAGAAATAAAACTCACTTCTGTTTCAACATAAGATCAGTGGTCAAAAGCAGCTTGTAACCAGCTATATTCTCAACCGCTATATTACTGAAGACACCCACAAGTCCAGTAACCAGCCCTATAATAAGGGCAAATGCCCACTTGAGCACAATATACTGAAATATCTGCACCTTTTTCCTTGATCTCCAGTCCTGCTTAAATAACTCGTTTTCAATTATCCTGAAAAAATAAAACCAAGACTGTAAGAGGCAATGGATAACATGATCAAGAGAAACTTAGTAAACAAAACCGTTCTATTAACAGAAAAAATCACTCCTTTCACAATCCTCGTAGTAGCCTACCCGGTAGCCCAATGGTTGCGCCTTATGCCTGGCTCATCAAAGCCGAGGGTTATTGCTCCTTATGTTCATATGCAGTCAATATTTTTTGCACATCTGAACCTGGGGTGCTCGGACTCAATTAATTGTTTTTCTGCCATACCTTTCCTCACCGTTGTATTGCTTAGGTTGCAGTCTCTTCATGCGCATTCACTGTTACCCTCAGTATGTTTGTTTGGACGCTATTTTATAATTTTTATTACGTGTCTGCACCCGGCCTATCTATCTGGCTCTCACTCGAGGCTCAAACCTGAGGGAGGATATGAGAGCTTGCTTTCCAATGTCGTGCCCACTTCTTAATTGCTTAAGGAATAAGAATAGTTAGCTGTTAGCGTTCTTGCTTGGGAAGATATGTGAATCTAGAATTTCGTGAAATACGTTCGCCTACTTGACTCCATGGGATATTCTATAAGACAATACACTCATAAGTAGGTTACCCTATTCAGTTACAATGCAAACGACACAGCTTTTCTATCATGACACACTACAATTAACTCTTACGCAGAAACAAAATGAAAAAAAAAGAAAAAAGAGAAGAAGCAAAACTGAGCTCCCAACCTCTGAGATCCAAACTAAAGATGGCATAGTATCCTCAAAACAAGAAAGTCCATTCTTCACTTTTAGACTTCATAGACAAAGAAAGTAGAATCTTTAATTCTACAAAATGAATTCCTTGAGCGTTTCCTTGTGTTGGTTTAACACATCAAGCTGTCAATGACAAACGACCTATTGAAAGAGCAGATGCATAGAATCCTATAAAATATAAGTTTGGTTTGAGATCATAAACAGAAAAAGACCAAAAACACACTTGTCTATCATTAATTAGTTGCATACTGAGATATGAAAAACAAGAAGGGGACAATAGAACAACTAATAAACAATTACACTGTGAGAGAGAGAGACGTGAAACAGGAACACAGAACTTAGGTTATTTCTCATTGATGTGAAATACTTATACAACACACTAAACTAATTCATTGTGGTCCTAGAGAATGAACTAGTTACACAATAGAACAACTAATAAACTAATTACAAATAAACCCATAATCTAACATGTGAGACTATCGTCTTTTATCATGCCCCTAGGGTGTCCTTTGTCCAACAACGCCAACCCCAACGGTCACACTGGTAACGGAGGTGCCACCAACAATAATATTGGCATCAACCCGGACCCCAACACCAACGGGAACCCTAACCCCAATGCTACGCTTGGCATCAATGAGACCATTTGTTCCCAAACCTCAAGGACCTATGAGTCGAAGCATGCAACTATTGAAGTTTTGCAAACACCGACCACCAGTTTTCTATTGTGAGCCAAACCCAACGGCAGAAGAGGCTTGGTTCAAACAAATTGAGAAGCTTCTCGATGTGATGGAAATCCAGGGAGACAGCTCTCGTACTATTCCAAATGCAAGCAAAACCTGCCCACTGGTCGGACGTGGTCGAGACTACCAACCCCATTGCAACCATGACATGGGCCTAGTTTGAGAAACTTTTTTGGGGAAAGTATTTTCCCACGCCTATCAAACAGGCAATGATTCAGGAATTCCTGAATTTGAAGCAAGGAACTAGGAACGTGTCCCATGCTGCCTGCTTCGAGGAGTTGTCACGCCATGCATCTATACTAGTCCCTATGTAAGGGCGACTGGGCGAGGAGATTTGATTGGGGACTCAGTCCTACTTACCGTCGCAATGTGATTTCCCATACGTCCCTGCATGTCGGACACGGTGTCGGTGCTTCATAACTTGTGTGGCCCACACCTCCATACCCAAGTGTCTACGCCCTTCAGCGCAGGTTGCCCCAACGACCCCTTAATCCAGAGTGCCCTTGTTGCTTACAACTTCACGCTGAGGCGTTCGTGACCCTCGTCGACTCCTCTGCACTCATAACCAGAGAGATCACCGCCGCTAACCAAATCCTTTTTGAAAGAGACTCGCTCCGTACATTTTTCTCATCAGTAGCTTAGCATCTTGCATGCCCAGCATTGGATTTGTTCCCCGATAAGATTGTATGACGGTGTCAACTCGTTGTAACCCTATGCCTATTTCATATTCTTCTCCACAAAAGTTGCTCACATTGTGCACCCTGACTGGTACAACTTGTGTAATCATTAAGAGCAGCTCCATCTACCACAACGTTTCCCAGGAGCTTGTACCGGTTGTGAATCTTTAGTAAAATCAAGAAATCGTCATCTTTTTTTTTTCGGTAAATGTACTCTTCTATATAAGCCCCAAACAAGAAGAAAAACATCATGGTCCAAACAGGACACGAAAAAACTAGCTCAGCCAACTCCCTGGAAGGAGCTACCAAGAAGAAAAGAAACTATACAACCAGGCACCTATCCACCAAAGAAAAGAAACTAACAAAAATTAAACTTCTACTGTAGAAGTCAACCGTGGGAAAGGAACTCCCCAAGCCCTGAACAAGACCTTGTTCTCCTACGTGGAAGTAATATTCCGCCAAGCCATCATGGCATCTCTGATGTTGTTGCAAATCTTGGAGCCCAACGGATCAGTCTCCATCGTCTTTTGCTGAAAGATGCTCATATTCCGCTCACACCAAACTCCATAAATAGTAGCAGCCAGTGATCAATTGAGAATAGATTTCCTAATTGTCTTCCCCTTAGAATGCAGCAAGAAATCGTCATCTTGTTTGACTAGTAGATGCACTTCTGTTGTAAGACTTTCCGTTTGACTGAATCAGACTGCTTTCAATCACAGTTGATCACCTCACGATTGAAACCTAATCTCCCATGATCAATTTAGATCTCCGCCGGATCTGTCAATTGCCTTGGTGTGTGACAATCCTGCACTATTTGAACTCATTGAATTATAAAACAAGTGCACACTTTGTCACTCATTGCACGAAAGGCCGATCACCCTTGGTCATGTCTTGTCAATCCTTGATCTTTGATGATCCATCTCATCATACCAATCCGCTAAGAATCTGAACATTGTGACTCTAGAGATGAAGCCATATCGCCTCAAAACATTACAGAGAACTCCTTCCTAAAATAGGTAGCCCTATATATGATTTGATACAACATAACAAATCTTAAGAGGTGATTTTGCCTATGTAGCACTGACACGGATACGGACACGGGACACGGCGATTTTAAAAAAATGGAGATATGGACACGGCAAGGGACACGCCACGTGTATAAATAAATAAATATACAAATATATATATATATATATACATAATTTTTTTTCTTTTCTTCCATGTTTGTTGACAAAGACATGTCCTATATGAATGTTTGAGTTTAACATGGTTCAAATAAAGGCATATTTACAGTTTAACCCAAATGTTTTGAATAATTTCATATTAACCCCTCAAAATTAAAAATATATTACATTTTGACTCCCAGCCGTGTCCCTGGCGTGTCCCCAGCGTGTACCCTATCAAAAAATAATAAAATTTATTGGACACGCCACGTGGCGTGTCCAATATGTATTTGGGAGTGTCCTCGCCGTGTCCCCGTGTCCAATACGTGGACACAGCGCCCTTTTGGAGTGTCGGTGCTTCATAGGATTTTGCTAGGTTTGCACAAAGGATCCCACCCTAACAAAAGCAAAACCAAGCAAGATCCCAGTTGCTTTATGAGCACAATGGACAACCTGTGCTTGTAAAGGTTGTCCATTGACAAACCATTTTTCCCTCTTTCTCTTCTCTATGCAAAACTTTCCCTATCTACATAAACCGTAAAATTCATGTTTGTTCTCCGACACAACTTTTGGGTTTTCAGGACAAATGACACACCATGGAAGCACATTATTTATAATGCACACAACAAAGACAAGAATGAGACATGACAAATTTATGTTCTTTGGCGTAAATCGGCCTATGTCCATCCTGTATTGTAAGCCAGTACCATTTGTTAGAATATAGTATTAGTAGTAGTCCCACATTGCTTAGTTTACTTATTTAATATGTGAGTTGTCTATATAAATAAGATTGTTATGTGCTAGGGTTATTAACACCCTACACACTTTTCCTTCCTAAACAACATGGTATCAGAGCGGGTTCACCATCCACCTTAGATATACAAAACCCTAGCCGCCACCCTCTACCGCCATCATCATCTCACCACGAAACCCTAAATCTACTGCCAATAATCCCAAACCACCACAACCCTAATCTTAGCCTCTGTCCTAACCCTAATCCCTTCCATTGAAATCTATCACCATAATCACTATTCAACAATTACTGTTCATCATGTTCTGTTCACAGGTCATTGTTCACGTGCACTGTTCAAGCGGACTGTTCATCTGGGTCTCTGCGCAACACGTTTGTCATTCAGTTGTTGGTTTGTGGTATATTGATCTAATGAGGGTTGTATATTCTAGTCGGTTGGTTGTCTCTCATTGCACGATGACATATTTGCAATGAAATCTGATTTTGCTTCTGCTGTCTCTGATGGGTTTGGTTCTTCATTCAGCCATGGTCATGGTCGCAGCCGTGATTCTGGGTAACGTGGTCGGGTTTTTGGCCATGCTTTTGGTGAGCGTGGTAACATATATTGTTTTGTCATCTATTTCGTTGGTCGTTGAAATCGTTCGTTGGTCGTTGAATTCGTTCGTTGATTCATTGGTCGTTGAAATCGTTCGTTGGTCGTTGAATTCGTTCGTTAATTCGTTGGTTGTTGAAATCGTTCGTTGGTCGTTGAATTCGCTCGTTGTTCGTTGGTCGTTGAAGTTGGTAGTTGAAATTGGTTCGTTGGTCGTTGAATTCGTTGGTCGTTGAAATTATTTCGTTGAAGTCGTTTCGTTCGTTGAAGTCGTTTTGTTCGTTGAAATCGTTTTGTTCGTTGAAGTCGTTTCGTTGGTTGAAGTTGTTCGTTGGTTGAAGATGTTCGTTGGTCGTTGCTATTGAAGTTATTCCATTGTTTTAACAAGTTGGTTGTTTTTCGTTATTGCTGTTAGTAGTTGAAATAATTGTTTCGTTGGTTGCTATGTAACAAGCTGGAGAGTCTCCAGCTTGAGGGGGAGTGTTAGAATATAGTATTAGTAGTAGTCCCACATTGCTTAGTTTACTTATTTAATATGTGAGTTGTCTATATAAATAAGATTGTTATGTGCTAGGGTTATTAACACCCTACACACTTTTCCTTCCTAAACAACACCATTTACAACAACCGATTGCATTCGCGGAGCCCACGTTTTCCTTTTATTTCTTCTTGCTGCCACAAAGAGTCAAGTGGCCTCAAAAGGCCAAGGCCTACATGGGCAGAGTCTTGACAAGAATTCCATAAGACATACTGATACCAACTAGGAACAAGCATTAGTTAAAAAATTCTACTAAGAAAGCCAAACTTGTCTGACGAAAATAGAGCAATGAAGCATGGTAGGCCTCTACTCTAGGTAGCATAGAATTGGAAATACAACAGTTGGGGACAATGGAAGACACAAATGGTAAGAAGGAATGACGATCCACTTGAGTAGGAAGCAAAATGAACTCTACTTTGACATATTCAAGGAAGTATTTTTAAACCCCTGAATCTATGTAATTCTCTTGTGTGAGAAATTTTTTATGCTTCCTTTTACTACATCTCCCGAAAATGGGGACAAAACAGTTACTTTAATAAGAACACATTACTGTGGTTCTTGATGTTTTTAGAAGGAAGTAAAAACATCGAAAGCCACATAGTCTTGAGGAAAGCAAGAATGCTTACTCATAGTCAAGGCTCTCAATGGGGCAAACATTAGCACCAACAATGGCGATTTGGGAGGTGGCATTCGTCCTCATTCTCAGCAGTGGCTCCCTGTATGCAATGTTTTTATCCGACCAACATCTGTCAATGTCCTTGCCGTCGACCAATCCCTCGTTTTCGATATCGTTCCCATCATTGTGACAGTTGAAATTGTCTTCTTGCTCCATCTACTAGCTTTGTGTGCTTGTGTTTCCTTTTAACCAATTATTTCAGCTTCTTGATCCACATCCACTTTATCACCTTGGAGCTACACACACAAAACAAAATTTTAATCTTGACATCGCTCGTTCACACATACTTTTCTTTTGATCAAGTGCATTGCATACTTCATTGACCCAAAATCCTAATGTTCATTACAGGCTGAAAGTAAAAAAAAAAAGCACTCGCAAGTCCCTTATTCCTTGATACTGTTTATATATGTAAATAAATTCCCATTTAGAGGTACAGAAGAAGTTGCAACTTTGGCGTCTATAACAAAAATCAGTAATATGCCAAAACTATTAAACAATTGAAAGCCTCGTAACAACCAGGTGGGTGTTTTATGAAGCCAGCTAAAGACATGCCCCCTTGAAGTGTTGAAGGGAAAATACAGGAAATATGCTTTGGGTCCATTTGTACCTACATCGTATACACCCAGCTTGCTAATTCAGATATAGATACGGAGAAGCCTTGGTACAAAAGGGGTATGTAACGTATGCCAAAAAACCAAATCAGGGCCTGCCAAAACCATAACCAGGCGTAACAAGTTGTCCTGTTCTAACCCTATAAATACATTTATATATATATATATAGGTTACCAAAATCCGAGCTAACTTAACCATAAAACATTATAAACTCACGATATTATAGGAACCAAAATTACAAAAAGAATTCAGTGTTGGTGAATAAGTGAATAACCAAATATAATCGTAACGTAACCAGGAAAAAACCAAATACCAAAACCATAAAAAAGGTGTTACATGTTCTCATGTTGTAACCTATAGATACACTATATGTATAGGTGACAATTCCTTCACGTAACTTAACCATGAAATGGAGTTAGTTGACTATATATTATACATACCAACATTTGAAAAAACACAAATATTAATGAAAAACCGAAGTATTTGTAACTTAGTACTGAAAGATGACCAAACTGATTAAATGAAGAAGTAACAGGGCGTAATAAGTTTGTATTTTAAACATATCGATTAACTGTATTCATACAACACCAAAATTAATCTT
Source organism: Rhododendron griersonianum (assembly GCA_018127125.1). Lineage (NCBI taxonomy): Eukaryota > Viridiplantae > Streptophyta > Magnoliopsida > Ericales > Ericaceae > Rhododendron > Rhododendron griersonianum. The sequence goes on along the minus strand of CM030797.1, from coordinate 33,997,579 downwards.
AACGTGACCATAATACGTCCTAATTTGTCTAGAATAGTATGTGCCCAAACTTACAAAACCAAATGTCAATGACAACCAAAAGTATTCATAAAGTAAGCAAAAAGACCAAACCAAGTCGTACCAAATGGCAAATTCATAACAAGACGTGGCAAGTTTTCATGTTCCAACCTACACATGACCAAAATTTAGTGTAACTTGACAGTAAAATGTCTAAATTGACCATAGTTCTAACTTCTACATACTCTTACGAAAATTCAATATTGGTGAATAGCCAAATGTATTCCTGACTTACCAAGAATAAAAGACCAAACCAAGGCGTACCAAAACCATAAAGCGTCATAGCTTGACCATTATATGTTGGTGAATAGCCAAATGTATTCCTGACTTACCCAGAATAACAGACCAAACCATAGGCGTACCAAACCATAAAGCATCGTAGCTTGACCATTATTGTACGTACCGAAATACCAAGAATTCATATGGTTAAGAATAACTAAAAACATTAGTATGATAATTCATAGCGAAACAAAAATGTCAAAGGCACAGCAAAACCATAACGAGACGTAACACAAATCAATTTTCAAATTATGGGATCTGTATTGTGATTATGCATTCTAAAAGTGTTTAGCATAGATTCGTATAGATACACTCCTATATACAATTCAAATAGGTATAGCTACTTACAGTTCTGTCTAGCTTATAAACAAATACAGAGATGTATACCCACGCACGAACACACACACACACAGAGAGAGAGAGAGAGAGAGAGAGAGAGAAGTACCTGAGCTGATCGGAGCATGAACGGGTCACCGGCGGCTGGTGATGGGATGTGGAAATGGGGAAGGTCCGTGAATCGCGATGGTTGGATGAAGTCCGTGATGGGTTTGAAAAATGGAAGCAAGAAGCAAGACTGTGAGAGCCCGTTGCTTTCATTTTAAACCTTCCTTTTAAAAGAATGAAATTTCGAACTCACGTATTATGAAAATGAAAAATAATTTTTTGATTTTTTTGTTTGTATTGTTTAAAAGATTTCAATGTGATCTATCAAATAAGATCCATATTGATAGAAAAATTATTTGCATAAATACATAATTTTTTAACTTGAAATTATCCTTTTTTTTCAAAAAGAACTTTTAAAAAGAAAGTAGAACACCGCGGCGAGAAGAATAGCAGCGAGAAGGGACTCATAATTGAAGTGTTGAAGTGTCATAATTGAAGTGTTGAAGTGTCCTGTCATCCCTGTTTCTACTGAATAACAATTTGTGGATCATAACTTGACTTGATAATTTTGTCTTTATTCAAATTTTTTGTGTTTGTTAGTTTTGTACCAATTTTTTTTTATGTAATACGTAGTATTAATTTGTGTCAATAATAGAAATCAAAAAAATAAAAAATTATGCTTTTTACACAAGTATTATGAAAACATCCAAACAAAAACTCAAAAAGTCATTTTTTTTAATATTTCAAATAATACTTGTGTAAAATTACAATTTTTTACTTTTTCGATTCCTCTCATTAAGACCAACTAATATTATATATATAAGTTTGACGCAAAATTAACAAACAAGATTTTTTTTTAAATAAAGACCAAACTAAAAAATTATGATCTGCAACTTATTGGTGAGTGAAAACACTCCTAATTATTCCGTGGCATTGGGCACCGAATGTGGTGTTCCGGCAAACACCTCCTCTCACCGCAAATAGATGCTGAGTTCGTTGGCTTATTCCCAAGTCTCACAAAAATACAAAAGTAGTTAGATCCATCCGTGAAAACACATGTATACCCCCCAAAGGTACATACATTTGAAACAAAGATTGTGCGCATACGCATTGAGACTGACCCTCTTCGTTTAAGGGTTTTGAATTTTTAATTGTAATCATTATTTTAATTCTCTGTAATTCTTACTCTCATTTTTTTTCTTTATCTTTCTCCAATCATTACTTTATTTCTCTCTATACTCATTACCTATAAATCCAATTCCAAAATCCCAAAACGAACGAGGTCTCATTTTTGGGTTTCACACAAACAATTCAAATCGTTCATTAATTTTAAAATATTTTCTCAAGTGCCTCGGAAAAAATCAGTTCAATCGAATAACTGTAACTGTTTAATTCAATGTTTCAATTTTTCATTTGGAATATAATATTTAAATTATGAATGAAAATTGAAATTAATATTATATCAAGTATTTACAGTTATTCGATTAATTTGATTTTTTGATAGCCACTCAAAAAAGTATTTTAAAATAGATGAACGACTCGAATTATTTGTGAATGATCAAAAGAGGGAGAAACACTTGAGGAAACTTGACCGGTTATACTGGTAACCGCTATCCAATCTCGTTAGACAAAACACACCATTAAGGTGTCTACGATAGTTATCTCCTCCATAACAAAATGGGGCTAGAGGAGCATCCGCAATGGGAATAATCAAAATCAATAACCAAAATATGCCACGTCAGCATTTGATTATCCATTAAGTTCATAATCAAACTTAACATGTCACACCCTCAATTTTCAACGTAAATAATAAAGATTATCCATAAATAGAAACCTCACAATAATCCGCATAATACCCCAAATTAAAAGCATTTAACAACTCCATTTCCACAATCACACTTCCAACTTTCGATTGTTCGCAAAATATTACATACTTGGCTCGGAGGCCTAAATAAACGTAAATTCCAAGTATTCAGAAGTTAAGAGTTTACACATACTCCTTTGATCAAGAGATTAACAAAATGAAGTTACAAATACATCTTTCAAGATAAAATTGTAAAGATGACTCGGTAACTCCTCAAGTTAGCTTTCAAAACTGTGTTCACGTCCAAGCAGTCCAACCATGCACTACTGTCCTGTGTTAGCACCTGAAATGAAGGAAGGTCTGAGCTACACAAGCCCAGTAGAAAGCTCTAATCTAGCAATATATGCAAATGAAATGTAGGAAAGAAAATAAGATGATCAAAGGCAACTAGGTCAAACGGACGAACAACAATAGCGATTTCAACCCAACCTTTCATTTTCAAAACCAATCAAGTGTCTCAACGTGTAACTTTTGAAAACACCAAGTGTCGACATGTGTCTCGTACAAGTGTCATGAGCCGTAGCTCCTGCCGGGCGGGCCAGTTAAAGGACCCCGATGTCCTCTGCCAGCCACTCACCCGAAGGGTGGTCCTGAAATATCCATTATGAGCTTATAGCTCCCGGGCCAATTAAATGACCCCGATGTCCTCTGCCAGCACCATGCCCAAAGGGTGGTCTGAAATATCTATTATGAGCTTATAGCTCTGGCCAATTAAAGGACCCCGATGTCCTCTGCTATGCACTCACCCGTCGATGAGTCCCGAGGTGTTCTCGTCGTATTCGTAATGCATCAAAATTCACTTCACCATTTTGGAAATGCCACACCACGCAACTCTGATTCATAAGGGGTGTTCGGAGAATATCGCGTCTAATGGAGCCTTAAAATAATCATGGACAAGTTTGGTGGTGCCCCACGGCATGGGTAATCAAATGTAGATCATTAGGATAGTATTTAATTAGGCTAGGCCTAATCAAACCTTAGTTAATGGAATGGGAAATCAAGTTACAAAACTGTGCAGATTTTAACATGGAGTTATCGATACCTTTGGGAATGGTATCGATAACATTTGGGTCACGACCAATCCAGACGCAAGGGTAGCGATAACAAAGGTAGGTATCGATAACAATAGAATTTCTGGGTTTTTGGACAAAGTGTTATCGATAACAATGAAAATGTTATTGATAACAAAGGCTTTCGAGCAGATTTTTGACAGACAGAGATGGGTTTCTCAGCCACCACAACAACAACAACGACAATCACGATCAATAACAAGACTCAAGCTTTAGGAAACAAGCCATAAACATATTTTGATAGTTAGGACCTCCTACCTCAAAATCAAAGAACGAATTTGGAAGATTTCTCAAGCCCTAGCTCCAATCCTCGAGTTCGAACGAAATACGCCTCCACCGAGCTCAAACCCAAGCAATACGAACTGAGATACGCGGAGGAGTGAAGGATTGATGGCTATTTTGAGTGGGCTTTGGGTGATTTTGGTTGGTTGTTGGGTGAGAGAAGTGAGAGTGAGCCGGGAGAGAGTGAGAGCCGTGAGTGAGAGAAAAGAACGGGGAGTGAGATATGGGAATTTTATTCCCTACTCACACATGTATACACTATGCACACCTTACACTTTCACCCAACAAGAATTCCACCTTACACATTAACCCCAACTCTCTAATTTCAAATCAATCTCATCCTTCTTATTTCTTTTAAAACCTTTAAATCAATATCATGAAATTACGGGTCTTTACACTCTACCCTCCTTAGAAAAATTTCGTCCTCGAAATTCAAATAATCATGCTTACCAAGACATGCACCACATAGATATGCAACAAGTATAACCATCGATTATTATGCAACAAGCCAAATAACATGGAACTTCGAATTTAAACACTCACATCGATTCATTCCGGAAAAAGGTGCGGATATTTCGTTCTAACTTCATCCTCTCTTTCCCACATGGATTCCTCGCTACCTTGATTACTCCATAAGACTCGGACCAACGGTATCGTCTTACCCCTCAACACTTGATCGCGCGAATCTAGGATACGTATCGGCTCTTCCCCGTAAGATGCATCGGCTTCAAGTTCTAGTTCGGACCATTCTAACACATGTGACGGATCCGGTTCATACTTCCTCAACATAGATACGTGAAACACATCGTGTACATTCGATAATCTCGGCGGCAAAGCCAAACGGTACGCAACCTCTCCGATTTTCTCAATAATGTCGAACGGACCGACGTAACGCGGTGAAAGCTTTCCCTTCCTTCCAAAACGTGACAAGCCTCGACGTGGCGATACTTTAAGAAACACGTGATCTCCCACTTCGAACGATAATGGACGACGACGACGATCGGCATAGTTCTTTTGTCGACTTTGAGCGGTTAGCAACCTTCGGCGAATTGTCTTAACTTGTTCGGTTGTCCTCTCTTGAGCCTCTAAAAGTCGTTGACGAATCGATCTCATACTCTCGGTAGTTTCTCTAACCATATCCGGTCCCACTAACGTCGCCTCTCCCAATTCGGTCCAACATACGGGTGATCGACACGGTCTCCCATACAAGGCTTCATACGGCGCCATCTCGATACTCGATTGATAACTATTGTTGTACGCGAATTCTACCAACGGCAAATGTTCTTCCCAACTACCCCGGAAATCCATAACGCAAGCCCGAAGCATATCCTCCAAAATCTGAATCGTTCGCTCGGATTGACCATCGGTCTGTGGGTGATAAGCGGTACTAAACAAGAGATTCGTGCCCAGAGCGGCCTGCAGACTCTGCCAAAAACGTGCGGTGAACCTCGGATCTCGATCAGATACGATAGATACAGGAATCCCATGAAGTCGAACGATCTCCCGAATATACAAACGGCTAAGCGTCTCTATGGAATCGGTAACATGGATAGGTAGGAAGTGAGCGGTTTTGGTAAAACGGTCCACAATAACCCAAATAGCATCATGGCCCCTTGGCGATCTCGGCAAACCCGTCACAAAATCCATCGTCACATTCTCCCATTTCCACTCGGCTACCGGTAACGGTTGTAGTTCTCCCGCGGGTCGTTGATGTTCGGCCTTCACTTGTTGACACGTCAAACACTTGGACACAAAGATCACCACATCTCTCTTCATCCCCGGCCACCAAAATTGCCTACGCAAGTCATGATACATCTTCGTTCCTCCCGGATGAACGGCTAATGGTGAATGGTGAAACTCTCGTAGGATTTCTTCCCGACACGAAACGGGTACGAACAACTTTCCTTGATAACGTAAACTCCGATCGGCGTGAATCATCCACCCTTCTCGAGCATTTCCGCTAAGGAATTTAGTACGGAGTTCTTCCGCTTCTTCGTCACTTTGTTGAGCTTCCACCACTTGTGCCGATAAGGTCGATTGTACGGTAAGATTGCACAACGTAACCCCTTCTTGAACTTCCTCGAAGTGCGAGGCATAGCGCCCCAAATCGCTCACCATCTTCCACTCACGTACGGCTAAGCTCGCTAAGTACTTCGGTTTTCTACTCAACGCGTCCGCAACAACGTTCGCTTTCCCCGGATGATAATGCAATTCGAAATCGTAATCTTCTAAGTGTTCCATCCAACGACGTTGACGTAGGTTAAGCTCCTTTTGAGAAAAGAGATACTTTAGGCTCTTATGATCGGAAAAGACTTCAAATTTCTCACCGTAAAGGTAGTGACGCCAACTCTTCAAAGCAAAGACGACGGCCGCGAGTTCTAAGTCATGTGTAGGATAGTTTCGCTCGTGAATCTTTAATTGTCTCGATCCATACGCTACTACTCGTCCCGCTTGCATCAATACGCACCCCAACCCTTCCTTAGACGCATCACAATACACGGAGTAGCCAACTCCACGCTCGGGCACAATCAAAACCGGTGCGGTAGTCAATCGCCTCTTCAATTCCTCGAATGCCGTCTCACACGAGTCACTCCAAACAAAACGAGTCCCCTTACGAGTTAGTCTAGTCATCGGTGCCGCTAAACGAGAAAAGTCAAGAACGAAACGACGGTAGTAACCGGCCAACCCCAAAAAGCTCCGAATCTCAAACACGTTTTTCGGTCGCTGCCAGTCCAGAACGGCTTCTATCTTCTCCGGATCAACGGACACACCTCCTTTCGAAACCACGTGACCTAGGAATTTAACCTCGGGTAACCAGAACTCACACTTACTAAGTTTGGCGTACAAACGGTGTTCCCTCAAGAGTTCAAGAACAATGGCAAGATGAGTTTGGTGTTCCTCCTCCGTGGGTGAATAGATAAGAATGTCGTCGACAAAAACAACTACGAATTGATCGAGGTAAGCACGAAAGATACGGTTCATCAAATCCATGAAAGTAGCTGGAGCGTTTGTTAAACCGAATGGCATCACGACGAATTCATAATGGCCATAACGAGTACGGAAAGCGGTTTTAGGGATATCCTCTCTACGAACTCTCAATTGGTGATAACCGGACCTCAAATCAATTTTGGAAAAGCAAGTGGCACCTCGGAGTTGGTCAAACAAGTCGTCGATTCTAGGCATGGGATATTTATTCTTAATGGTCACACGGTTGAGCTTACGATAATCGATACACAATCGAAGCGAACCATCTTTCTTCTGAGCGAACAAAGCCGGTGCTCCCCACGGTGATGTGCTAGGACGAATGAACCCCAAATTCTCTAACTCTTGAAGCTGAACTTTCAACTCTCTAAGTTCGGCGGGTGCAAAACGATAAGGAGGAATCGATATAGGAGCGGTGCCTGGAAGTAAGTCTATCGTGAACTCAACTTCTCTCTCGGGAGGTAAACCGGGTAACTCTTCCGGAAACACATCGGGAAACTCCCAAACTACTAGGGGCAACTCCCCACGTGTAGACAAATCCTCATCTAGCGTCAAACTCGCCAACATAGCATAAACCGACTCTCTTTCCCGGGGCCCACACAGATACGGTGCTAACGGTTCTCGACGCTCCCCATGAAACTCGAAACGAACACCCCCAGGCGGGCATATGCGAACACGACGCTTGAAACAGTCAATCGTAGCGTGAAACGTAGACAACCAATCCATCCCAAGAATGAGGTCAAAACCCGACATGTCTAGCACGATGAAATCAAAGACAAAACGATGGTCGCAAATAACTAGTTCACAATCCTTACAGATACGACTCAACGATGACTTTCCTCCTAACGGTGTCTCGACAAACAACGGCGTATCAAGATTCTCGGTGTCCAACTCCAATGCACACACAAAAGATGCAGCAATAAAAGAATGCGATGCTCCAGAATCAAAGAGTACTCTAGCGAAAGAGTTGAATAAAAGAAAAGTACCCCTTACAACCGATGCCTCTGGAGCCTGAGAAACCGAAGGTGAAGCATTGGTGTTGATGTTGAAAACACGACCCTGGGTACCCTGACCCTGCACAACGCCTCCCCTCTGACCGGAACCTTGAGAAGGTGCGGACGAACTCGCTCCCCGGTCACCCCCGGAACTCTGAACTGACAATGTCTGGCGAAAATGAGGCTGCTGCTGCCTCTGAGAACCCCTGAAAGACTGCCGACCAGAACCACGCCCTACCCCTGGCTGCTGCACCGAGTCCGACTCACTACGAGCTCCCGCCCCTTGAGGGCAACCCCAAGCGAGATGATCCGTCTTACCACAATTATAGCACGCCTTTAGAAGCTGTGGACACTGAGTACGAACGTGCCCGGGTTGATTACACTTGTAGCATACGGTCGGAGGTCTCGACAAAGCACCCCGATTTCCCGAAGAAAAGGGCACCTTAAAGCCCGATTGGTTAGATGGTTGCTGAGATGGTTCCCTTTGCCTTTTCCGCCCCTGACTCCCGAAACTGCCTGAAGACGAACTAAAACTTCCCACCGGTGGTCTTGGCTCCCAAGCCTTCACATTCCTTTGAGCATCCTTCGGAACCTCAATGCTCCTTGCACACTCTACAACTTCAGAAAACTTAGTCCTACGTTGTACCATCACCATCGTCCTTACAGTGCTGTGCAAACCCTTTTCAAACCGTCGACACCTCCTTTCCTCCGTCGACACCAACTCCGGAGCAAAACGAGACAAGGTTTGAAATTTCTGTACATACTCCGAGATGGTCATATTGCCCTGCTCCAATTTCTCAAATTGTTCCCTCAAGTTATCACGAGAAGTCTCCGAAAAGTACTTGCTCCTCAAAGAGCGCTTCAAACTCAGCCCATGTCAAATCCTCCACATCCGGTTCGTTCACTTGAGCTGCGGTCCTTGCCGCCCTCCTAGCATCCTTCCTAATCTCTAGGACCGATTCCCACCATTCGCCAGCCTCCCCAACTAGTTGAACGGCCACGATACCCACTCGAATATTGTCCTCGGTGATGTTTAGAGCTCGAAAGAGCTTGCGAATTTGAGTCAACCAATGGTCAGCTACCAAAGGGTCGGTACTAGTCCCATCGAACACCGGAGGGTTTCTACGGCTAAACTCCCTCATTGCTACCATGGCACGACCCTCAACGTTCTCCCTAGGAGCTTGGTTCAAAAGATTTGCAGCCACAAGTGCCGCAACGAGGTCTCTAGCGAATTGGGTTTGATTAGGAGGTACCCCTGCACCTCGACCGGCCCCAGCCCCCAGATTCCCACCAGGGTTCTCCCCGTGCTGACTAACCTCATCCTCTAGAGGCGCCCCACGGCCGCGACCACGGCCTCGACCACCCCGGTTTCCAACCCCACCTCGCCTAACACGCGGCCTCGGAGGCATCTAGCTACACAATATAAGAAAGGAAAGACTATTAACCACAATATCATAACTATAAGGTCAAGCCAAAACGTCCCAACACGGGTAAACAACTCTACACCACTCTATGGTAATGAAAATGCAATGTCACGTAGTCACATAAACGTTAGTCACACAAGCATGCACAAGCGATGTTAGAAGGCGTGACATTTTGAACCCATGAGGCGAAACGCCTCCCCACGGTCTCTAGGTGTTCTAAACCTAAAGCTCTGATACCAAGTTGTCACACCCTCAATTTTCAACGTAAATAATAAAGATTATCCATAAATAGAAACCTCACAATAATCCGCATAATACCCCAAATTAAAAGCATTTAACAACTCCATTTCCACAATCACACTTCCAACTTTCGATTGTTCGCAAAATATTACATACTTGGCTCGGAGGCCCAAATAAACGTAAATTCCAAGTATTCAGAAGTTAAGAGTTTACACATACTCCTTTGATCAAGAGATTAACAAAATGAAGTTACAAATACATCTTTCAAGATAAAATTGTAAAGATGACTCGGTAACTCCTCAAGTTAGCTTTCAAAACTGTGTTCACGTCCAAGCAGTCCAACCATGCACTACTGTCCTGTGTTAGCACCTGAAATGAAGGAAGGTCTGAGCTACACAAGCCCAGTAGAAAGCTCTAATCTAGCAATATATGCAAATGAAATGTAGGAAAGAAAATAAGATGATCAAAGGCAACTAGGTCAAACGGACGAACAACAATAGCGATTTCAACCCAACCTTTCATTTTCAAAACCAATCAAGTGTCTCAACGTGTAACTTTTGAAAACACCAAGTGTCGACATGTGTCTCGTACAAGTGTCATGAGCCGTAGCTCCTGCCGGGCCAGTTAAAGGACCCCGATGTCCTCTGCCAGGCACCATGCCCAAAGGGTGGTCCTGAAATATCCATTATGAGCTTATAGCTCCTGCCGGGCCAATTAAATGACCCCGATGTCCTCTGCCAGGCACCATGCCCAAAGGGTGGTCCTGAAATATCTATTATGAGCTTATAGCTCCTGCCGGGCCAATTAAAGGACCCCGATGTCCTCTGCCAGGCACTCACCCGTCGATGAGTCCTGAGGTGTTCTCGTCGTATTCGTAATGCATCAAAATTCACTTCACCATTTTGGAAATGCCACACCACGCAACTCGGATTCATAAGGGGTGTTCGGAGAATATCGCGTCTAATGGAGCCTTAAAATAATCATGGACAAGTTTGGTGGTGCCCCACGGCATGGGTAATCAAATGTAGATCATTAGGATAGTATTTAATTAGGCTAGGCCTAATCAAACCTTAGTTAATGGAATGGGAAATCAAGTTACAAAACTGTGCAGATTTTAACATGGAGTTATCGATACCTTTGGGAATGGTATCGATAACATTTGGGTCACGACCAATCCAGACGCAAGGGTAGCGATAACAAAGACAGTAGGTATCGATAACAATAGAATTTCTGGGTTTTTGGACAAAGTGTTATCGATAACAATGAAAATGTTATCGATAACAAAGGCTTTCGAGCAGATTTTTGACAGACAGAGATGGGTTTCTCAGCCACCACAACAACAACAACGACAATCACGATCAATAACAAGACTCAAGCTTTAGGAAACAAGCCATAAACATATTTTGATAGTTAGGACCTCCTACCTCAAAATCAAAGAACGAATTTGGAAGATTTCTCAAGCCCTAGCTCCAATCCTCGAGTTCGAACGAAATACGCCTCCACCGAGCTCAAACCCAAGCAATACGAACTGAGATACGCGGAGGAGTGAAGGATTGATGGCTATTTTGAGTGGGCTTTGGGTGATTTTGGTTGGTTGTTGGGTGAGAGAAGTGAGAGTGAGCCGGGAGAGAGTGAGAGCCGTGAGTGAGAGAAAAGAACGGGGAGTGAGATATGGGAATTTTATTCCCTACTCACACATGTATACACTATGCACACCTTACACTTTCACCCAACAAGAATTCCACCTTACACATTAACCCCAACTCTCCAATTTCAAATCAATCTCATCCTTCTTATTTCTTTTAAAACCTTTAAATCAATATCATGAAATTACGGGTCTTTACATAACAACCTCTACCTCCACATTGGTTATTTTTGCATCCCTAACCAAAAAAAATCCCACAATACACAATGCACCTATGTCCAATCGCAAACGAGTTTTAATCACGCACCCAACCACATCAAATTATTCGTACAATGTGGGGTGTTTTTGAGTTATTGAGTTTTGAATTTGGTTATCGGGTTTGGTTATTGAGTTTTGGTTATTGGTAAAAGTTGTTAAGTTTGGTTATGGAATGGGTGAAATTTGGTTATTTGCAATTGCTAAAAGATTTATAACTTTGCTTATTACAATGTGAGATGTTTTTTGAGTATTGTTGTTAAGTTTGCTTATCCACACTCATTTGCTTATTACAATGGGGATGCTCTAAACCTGATGGAACAACTCGTTTGATTCTTCAGAATTCGAGAATAAATAGCTATAAGATTAACTAAGTGTTTCCCACTTTTCCGCAGCGCGTGAGCAAAAAATTAATGGCGTGATTGAGCGCCTCGATACTTCGTATGTAATCCAATTGCGTGTGATCCAAAGGTGAGGCCACAATGTGGTTCGTGGTTTGCCACAACAAAGTGGATTTAAAATTTTCCAACCGTGTGAGAAAGAAAAGAACTAAAGGGGTCAATATTGGCTAACCATATAAATGCTTATTGTTTTATAATAGTAAAGAGGTTGGAAAACATCATTCAATGTGTAGGGTTTGATGTTTCTCATTTTGCCTATATAAGAGATTAGGGGTAATCAGTATTGACACCAATTTGGAAGGAAAGAAAAGAAACAGACAGAAAGGTAATGAAAATATGACCAGAATGGTCTCAATAGTTCTTGAAGAACTATTTAATATACATATTGTGTTCAATATTTATTTTACTTTTATACTTTTATGCAAGTTTCTTTAATATGATCTGTTTCAACTTTATAACACGTTATCAGCACGAAACTCTAACCAGTAAGGGTGTCCTACTAGAAGTAGTGTACTCCTGATACCAGAAGTATTTTAATTATCAGTAAAGAGAAAGTACCTGAAGTATTGATAAATACTTGAAGTATTTTAATTATCAATAAAGTGAAAGTACCTGAAGTATTGATAGATACTTGAAGTAATCTATGCCAAGAAAAAAAAAATGGATACTTGAAGTATATTCATTAAAGTGTACTCGAAGTATTTTTCTAGAAGAATACTTCTTTTACTATTGATTTTATTTTATCAATCTTATCATGGTAAATATTCTCAGTAAAAACTTAGGGAAAAAGGGACAAGAGTTGTTGAGTTTGGCCACCAGGCTAACCCTAGTGGTTGATATATCTGTTACATATTTGTTTATTTATGCAACATAAACTTTCTTATGGCAGATGTTAATTTCTGTGAAATTTATTTATTGACCCATGTAACTAATCTTCTTAGTACTTTTACTTAAGAGAAAAACATTACGGGCTAAAATACCTTGTTTATTTAAGGACCAATACTTCATCTTTAATTATGAGTAATGAAAATATAGACAAGATATTTCTGTTATAAAAATTATGTGTGCATAATTAACAATTTGTGTTATATCTATATTTACAGAATATGATTTCCTTGCATTAAGCAGAAAAAGAAAGTTAGAAAGCTTTGAATCTTTCGTCTTCTTTCAAAAGTTATCTTTTCTGATTTTTCCTTATGAGAATCACACTTATCCCCTTCGAGTCTTAGGAAATCATTATTAAGTCTTCATATATGCGGTCATTACATTTTGGTCCCTTAGTTTTATTACTATTTGACTTTAGTTCTTTTAGTTAAACATATGTCATTAATTTGATTGTTTCTTATTAAATGTTTTGTTGTTTTATAGAATATGTCAAACATCAAAAATCTGGAATTTAAATGCTCCATTGTTGTCGAAAGGGAAAATGATACTTTGATGAATAATCACAAATCCTGGTCAACCAATGTCAACCCAGTTGTTGAGGCAAATAGGCGTCATCAAAACCATAATCATAGACTTGGATTTCAACACGGTAGGAATCAATGTCATCAAAACCCTATGGGATTCATTTAGAAACCAACTCACAAGAATGCCACATCGTACACCCAGAAATGGTCTAGAAAGGCGAAAACATCAATGGGGAAATGGAAGGGTATACGTAATATATCTCAAAATTATGTGGGTATTTGTTTCCGTTGTGGAATAAAAGGTCATTGGTCCTGCACATGTCGTGCACCCAAATATTTGGTTGATCTATACAAAACCTCCAAGGGAAAAGGCATTGAAGTGAATTTCTGACTCGAAATCGTTTCCTCGCAGCCCACTGATTGTAGATTGCGGATTCGTTCTCCGATCACGCCGCCGCTCTAGCAGTAGTCGACGATGCCGGAGCTTGCGGTGCTGAAGATGAACTGGAGGATGAAGAGCATTGCCATTGACGAAGAAGACGAGGACAACGATGACGTGGTTAACGAAGAGAGCGATCTGCATCGGAGGCAGAATATGACGCCGGAGCCGCCGTCGGAGATGAAGGGGACGCCTTGGGATTTACTTCTTCAAGGACGAAGACATGCCAAGTTTAGAGGTAGAGAGTGAAGGTGATTGTTGGAGAGGAAGAGGGAGAGAGAGAGGATTTGTTGATGATGGCGAGATGGAGTCAACGAGGCAGAATAAAAAGGGCAAAAAATTTATGACATAACATATCCGAGCCTACGCAGGTTCGGGAATAATATTCAGGATTGGATTCAAACCAAACCTAAAAAGGGAGACCGACCTCTAATTTGCTATAATTTTTAATTAAATGGCCCTTCAGCTCTAACTCAAAGTTTGGTGCAAAAAACGAGTGTAAACACCAAGGCAAATCTTTAGAAAAGTGAATAAAATGGAAAACACATGCATATATGTACATTTATGTGCATGTACTATTTGGTGTACACACACAGTGGCAAATCAGGATTTTCAAACAGGGGGTGCAAAAAATTAAAAGTTACCATGAATCTTACTACACTAGTCTGTATATGGGGAATGGGCCTCGTGGGTGTGCCAATTTATTAAAATCTAACTACATTTTTGTAACCATATACGTATACGAAGGGTAATAGCCAAAGCAGGTGGTGCCCTTTCTCCCACGATGACAAGTGTCCCACCTTAGCCCTCCATTAACACGCTTAATAGTCATAGGTGATCATGGGTAGTTAACAGTCAAGCATATTTCCTCCTTTTGTAAGAATATTCCAAATTACCCAACTAATCTCACGAATCATGGGCCTCTTTGATTTTGACCGGACAACAAAGCCCATAAACTTTGATTTTGACCGGACAACAAAGCCCATAAGACCAATTCCTGTGATCTATTTGGTCTAAAATTAATTGGGCCTTTCTCCAAATTAATATGGCCCATTAATATTTAGTCCGAGAAACTCGTAATTATCAGACCAATTTAATTAATTTTTGTAATTAAATGGCCCTCCAGCTCTAACCCAAAGTTTAGTGCCAAAAATGGGTGTAAACACAAAGGCAGATTATTAGAAAAGTGACCAGAATTGGAAAACACATTCATATCCGTACATTTATGTGCATGTGACTATTTGGTGTACACACACAGTGGCAAATTAGGATTTTCAAACAGGGGGTGCCTGTAGAGATCCGAGTTTAAATTTTATTTAATTAAAAGATTAGGGTCCTTGGTGTAATGAGTTATTAGATGCTAGGAAGAGGAGTTATAAGTAGACACTAAAGGGGACAGTATAATATTTTTTTTGTTTCCATTTCCATCTTCTTTTTTACCGTCTCACTCGGGACCGGATCCCCTCAATTTGCTTCAGACCAATTTGGTCTATTTGGTGCATTCGGGCCGTCCAAAAGTGTTTTGGACGGCCCAAATTTAAAGAGTGTTTTTAAAAAAAACAAAAAACAAAAACACCCTCTTTAAATCTGGACCGTCCAAAACACTTTTGGACGAGTGCGGATGCACCAAATAGACCGAATTGGTCCGAGCCAAATTGACCGGATCCTTGTCCCCCTCTCTCTCTCCCCCTCACCAACTACACAAACCCTTGTTCTATTTCTCACAAATCGAAGACCAAAACATGAAAATCTCGGCAAAGTGCAAGAAGAAAGGTTGATCTACGCGAGGAGGGCTACGTTTTGATCCGAAGAAAGTGTCACCTTGCACAACTTTGGAATTCCTTGCAATTTGGGAATTTTCTTCTCTTGAGGTAGGATTTTCTACTAATAGCTTAAAAATGCAAGTTATCATGCTAAGAATTACTTATTGCGTGTGTGTTCTAGTATTTTGTTATATAAAGAAAAAGCCCTAATATGACTGGTACGGTTGGTGTATGAAACGGCATGTGTGTTCAAGTTGGTGGGTTTAGTGGTTGATTCAAGCTACAAGGAATATTATGCCTAAGAAAAATGGTTAATTTATTTTAGATTGTATTTCATCTTGTTCATAATGTGCACTAGCTTACTTGAAAGTACTCATGGCAAATATTGGTGGATTGTGGTATTTTTGTGAAAAGCACAACTATATTCTTAATTTATATATTTGTGAAGAGTGGGATTGATAAGGTAAGATACTTGATCGAATACTTGTGTCGGCTGCTTTTGCAGGGTGTCCTTGAGTCTGTAGCCCGGTGTGCTTTATGCAGTAATTCGTGTCTCAAATTAGGTAGTTTGGTGCATTCTTGTTTATTGCGATGTAATTTTTGCCTTCGGGTATGAATGAATGATCGAATTGCCTGATTTCAAAAAAAAAAAAAAAGAATACTTGTATTTAGTGTTCCATGAATTTTTAAAACAAGAGTAAAGGGTTGTGTTTGATACTAGCTATTTGTGCTCACAGAGATTGATTTGGGAATTGATATTTGCCATGTATTGGAGGTCGGTTTGGCCATTTTATACTTGATGTGTAGCCGGAAATATATGGATAATGAGTAGACACAATGTTGATAGTTTTATGATTGAATTGTGATATTTTAAAACTTTAAACAAATTGATTGGACATGTACTAGACCCACCAACGGGTGAAGATGCTAGGCAGGGACCACGAGATCCATAATGTCCGACAAGAGTAATCGCTCGAGACACTACTAGATCCACCGACGAGTGAGGTGCTAGGCAGGGACCACAAGATCCATAATGCCCAGCAGGGACCACAGGATCCATAATACCCGGCAGGAGCATTCGCTCATGATACTTGACGACGAAACGAAAATGGGATACAAAAACTTGATAAAAGAGATACGGTTAATTGAAAAAGAGATTTTGAAGCAATGGCGTGTGTATGTATGTGCAAGTTCTTTGGTTTCATTTTGTTTGGACTTGGTTACATTCATTATGAATGGTGTCAAGCAAGTATAATATCGGGTTTAATTTAGTAAAATGCGGTATAAGAGTACAAACATCCATTTGCTTTTAAAACATGTTTACTTGCATATTTTAGTTTTTAGTAGATTATTGTGAGCGGTCGTGGTCACCCCTCCCTTGCAGGTTTGAAGGACAAGACCAAGCTTTTATGGACGTAGTGGTGAAGCTAACATTTGTGTTTAGATGAGTTGACCTCAATATTGTTTGGTAGGCTTTGAAGGCTATTTTTACTACATATATATTTTTGACTTTGGGCATGTAATCATATGTTCAAAATATATAAAAATCTGGGGCTTGAAAGTGCTAGAAATTAAAAGTTCGACCATGAATCTTACTACCCTAGTCTGTACATAGGATCTGGGCCTTGTGGGGGTGCCAATTTATTAAAATCTAACTACATTTTTGTAATCGTATACATATACGAAGGGTAATAGCCAACGCAGGTGGTGCCTGGGCACCTCACCCTTACATGTAGTACACACACATTTATGTATATACAAATAGGGATCGGAAGAAGCTTATCACAGGGAAATGGTTCAAATCTCTTGAGCAGGCCAGGGGAGGGAGGAGGACACAGAGTGGCCGTTTGCAAATATGGTGCTTCAAAAGTAGGCGTCCGTGGAATTTTTTCGGACAGAGGATTTAAAGCCGAGAGGGAGACCAATACTTAGGCCTGTTTTGGCTAAATAAGCTCCTATTCTTTTCTTTTTTATTCAATTTTTTTTTTTTTTTGCATTTGTTAGGTTTTTTGTCATTTTTTTTTTTGGATTACTGCTTTGTCATGATGAGAGGAATCTAAAAATAATTAGAAAAAAAATCATGAAAATTCGAGGGCGTGTGGATAGGGGTGTAGAATACCAGTGGCGGATAGGGCTGTAAACGAACTGAGCAGCTCGTGAGCTCAGCTCGGCTCGTTCAATAAATGAGCCGAGCTCGAGCTTGAGTTTTGGCTCGTTTACTAAACGAACCGAGTGGAGCTCGGCTCGTTCGACAAAAGCTCGTCTCGTTAAGGGAGGCTCGACTCGATTAAAGAGGCTTGTTTAGTAAATAACTAAGCTCGGCTCATTAAGGGCTCGGCTCGTTAAGCCTCGAGCCGAGCTCGAGCTCGAGTTTTTGGCTCGTTTAGTAAATGAGCAGAGCTCGAGCTCGCCGAAGCTCGTTTAGTAAAAGACCCCCTAGTGGCGGAGCTATGTTGGGGACTGGGGGGGCCTCGGCCCCCCTGGCCCTGGCACCCTGAGCTCCCGAGTTTTAAAATTTTTATTTTCTATATAAGTCTAATTTTTAATATTATTGATAATTATTCGTTTATAGCTACTTATTATCTTAATAATTTTGGTTTGATTTGATAAAAACTTGGTTATTTTAAATTTTCATTTCTCAATTTTTTTTCATAAATGAAAAAATAAGCACGTAAAAATTGAAGTAGCCTAAAGAAAAAATACAAAATGATTGGTATACTTTAACTACATTAGGTTAGAATCATTTCAATGCACAATTGTGATGTATTAGAAAATTAAAACTTATAATATAATAAGTATACGTTCTGATAAAAAAATATACGTCTATTAAGCCTCTCCCTTGAGTTCAAAATCCCGACTCCACCATCGTAGGATACACACCATTTAGTGGGTGCGCACGATGGCTTTCTCCTTCAAATTAAAAGAGTCAAATGGGGCATGCAGGAGGAGCATAAGGATGTTGTGCGCGCGGCTTGTGCCTCACATGCGCACCCAACTCACGCCCGGTGTCCGTAATTCAAGTCTTAAAAGTCTATTTCCCATTAGTTTCACTTTCACAACCAGCATCTCCATTATCCTGGGTGCATGCACATGCCCACCAAACTCCACTTCCTCTTTCCACAACCCGCGTGATAACGTGTTAATCAGCATGTGACATTCTTTCTAACCAAAAAAAATCAATATACTTCCTTCATCTCAAAAGGAATATTCGATCCGTCAAATCAGGAATAACTTAAAAAAGAATATGTAGGTATTCTAACAAATTTAAACCTTTCTAAAAAAAAAAAATTAAAAGAAAAATCGATGATATATATCTAGTATATATCTTACGAATAAAATTTTGAATTATTTTGGATCAAATTTATTTTTTTAAGATCTCATTTTGCGAACCGAACAATCTTTTTGGGATGAAAGAAGTATTTAACACCAAAAAAAAAGTGTACGTCTACTAAAATTAGTCAATCATAATATATATCCCAAAAAAGAAACATGTTTTTCATAGGGTTTTTTTTGCCATATTATAGGATTTTAGGAGTTAGTAGTTACAACTGGAGTCGAACACCTCCTCCATGAGGCCTCGAACTCAGGACCTCTCCCTTGACATGAAGATTAAGCAACCAACCACACTAGGTGGTGTTCCTCCATGTTTCATAGGTTATATTCTCCCGGCCATTAACAATAATAATAAAAAAAGCCATTAAAGTTGGTGGATATTACGAAATAAAGCTGGGTTTTTTCGTTGGGAGGTTAGGTCCTTGAATGCTCCGCCCCTGTTAACAGTTGTTTATTGTGTTTTTTTTTTTTTTGGTACGTCGGAAATTAGTTGTTTATTGTGTTCATTCAAGGAAAGAGTGAAAATGCATTATTTCTTCTTCTTTTCAAAAAAAAAAGAAGAAAAAGGAAACCAATTAGAGTACTTACATGATCCATCAAGCCTGGGAGGCCGGCCAAATGCACAACGAGATAAGAGTTTTAACATAGGGATAGATCAGTCAATGATGCACAATAGTTAATGTTGTTTCTACGTAATATATGTTTCGATAGATAGCATCAACGTTTTCAATCTTGGTAGAATGTGTCGGGCTTTCTTATTAGCCATTTCATACCGCAGCACCACAGAGACTATAAATTGCTTTCATACGGCCAATTCCCGATGCATATGGTTTCATATCGGATTCGCGATCCAAGTCAAAACCGGACACCAAATTAAAATGTTTTCAAGGTTTTTTCTAGGGGTGAGCATGGTCCGGATTGGTTCGGTTTTATAGTAAACCAAGAATCAAACCAATACCTACGGATTATAAATTTACAGAACCAAACCAATCCACAATAGGCATAGAACCAAACCAATCCAATCCAATAAACTACGGTTCGGTTTTGGTTTTAACTACGGTTTGTTTTGAACTAAGCTATCAACTTCAAAAAATATTTGAAGTACTTAAAATTATGAAGATAAATTACAAAAATTTATATTAAAATCAATTTCATTCAAATTACCATAACAAACTAACATCAACCAACTAATTTAAGGGTAGAGTATCAACATTTGCCTCATACTAATAAAATGAAATACTGGTAAGTCACTAAAATAAACCAACTAAGAATATCATCTACTAAACATCTTAAGATAGTTTAACCAAATAAAAGGTCAAAGATAATTCCAAAAACTATAGAATTGAAATGAGGCAGCAAAATGGCAATCGCAGCAACATGGTAGCAACCAACTTATTTTATATCACACACACACACATACTCTCTCTCTCTCTCTCTCTCTCTCTCTCTATATATATATATATATATTATACGGTTCGGATCGGTTTGAAACCATAACCGTAAACATGAATCCACAAACCAAACCATATAATGCGGTTTTTAATTTTTTTAAACTATGACCAAACCACACTACTAAAAAACCGAACCAAATCTTTCGGTTTGAATTGGTTTGGACTGGATTCACGGTTTGACGGATTTTTTACTCACCCCTAATTTTTTCCCATATAAAATGGTTTAGCAAAAATGGAAGAAAAAGGAGGGAAGAATTAATCCTAAACCGCCCACATTACGCGGGGAATGCATGGGAGTTTTTCTTCAACAACCCACTGGTGAATGCGGCTGGGTGGAGAGAACCACTTCGCTATTCTTCTCCTTCTACTATAAATAGTATGCACAAGCAAGGGAAGAGCCAAAACGAGCGGATAACAAAGGAAAAAGAGTCAAAAAGACGCACAAAAAAAACATTGAAGTCTTTTCTGGTGTAAGAAACTTACAGGTATCACCTTTACTCTCTCTCTCTCTCTCTCTCTCTCTCTCTCTCTCTCTCTCTC
The DNA here is from genome assembly GCA_018127125.1 of Rhododendron griersonianum. Lineage (NCBI taxonomy): Eukaryota > Viridiplantae > Streptophyta > Magnoliopsida > Ericales > Ericaceae > Rhododendron > Rhododendron griersonianum. The sequence continues at coordinate 33,976,766 of CM030797.1, read as the reverse complement.
TCATAGTATTTGGTTTCCTTCTCTGAGCCGTGACTTTCAAAATCTTTGCCCTATATAGTCTACATGAAAACAAAAGAAAATAAGAAAGGTAAAAATCAGATTGCATGTTCAGTTTATATGGGTGAACAATTTCGGAAAGTAAAAGCACGGGGAAGAAGTCTCTCAGCTCTCTGGTTTCTCCTCGCAATAAGTCTAGGTTTACAACAATTTAACCACAATCCCGTACATACACGTGGAGGCGTGAGAGATTGTGGTTGGACTGTGATTGAATTGTCGTGTATGTACTCACTATGTAGCATGGTTGTTCTCCTTGTAAAAAGTTTTTTTTTTTTTTTTCCCATGGAACTTCTTTTTGATAACCTACGGGTCACCTCTCTCTTCATAAGAGGTTGTTTCTCGAGTCAATATGCTAATTTGAATGAGAAGCGGTTTCGGAGACATATATTTTGATAAATAAAAAAAATTAGAGCCTCACGCTAATAATTAGAGCCGTTTAATTTGTTTAAAACATGTTTTTAAGAGTTGTCATGAAAAATTAACTTATTCAGATATTGGTATGGGCTTTGATTGATTGATTCATTTTTTATTCGTATCAAATTTAGGAACAAATATTGATCAAGCCCATAACAACATCCGAATGAGTTGATTTTTTACGGAGACTCTTAAAAAAAATATTTTAAAAAAACTGAACGGCACCGATCATTAGCGTGAGACTTCAAAATGGGTCCCACACAAAATATGTGTTTCCAAAACCACTTCAATGAATAAAGTTATGTTTTTCACGGATTTTTAGACAAGTTATAATTCTACTCATAATCTCACATGCATCAAGCTATCCAATGTGTGTGGGCCACACCAAAAGATGTGAATGTGTATATAAAGTGTTTGTGATTGAATAATAATTGATATACTAGTCAGCAAAAATAATTTTGAATATTGTCATTAATCTGAAGACAAAAATTTAGAAAAAAACCATTTTATTGCTCTAGCAGAGGATTTGACTATTATGGTTTATTTACTATTGGAGGGTTCTTTTCTATTGTTCTAGCAGATGATTAGTTTAAAACTGGGGATGAGGCAAAATCTAGATGGTCTGACCCCATAAGAGTATATGTGCGTGTCTACAACAATCGAAAGATCCAAATTTTAGATTATAATTTCAGATCTGCTGCCGTAGATAGCTTATAGGCTGGCTTTTTGACTTTTTTGGTCCCCAAAGTATTTCCGCCGTGCCATTTTGGTCCCCAATATTTCAATTGCTAACATTGCATCCCCAAAGTATCAATTTTGTCTCTAAATGGTCCCTCCGGCTCACGCCGTTCCTTCCCTCCGCCAAAACCAAGGGCAAACTTGGTATTTCACATCAAAACGGTGTCGTTTGGTTGGAAATATTGATTTTTCAGCTTTTTGACTTTTTTGGTCCCCAAAGTATTTCCACCGTGCCATTTTGGTCCCCAATATTTCAATTGCTAACATTGTATCCCCAAAGTATCAATCTTGTCTTTAAATGGTCCCTGCGGCTCACGCCGTTCCTTCCCTCCGTCAAAACCAAGGGCAAGCTTGGTATTTCACCTCAAAACGGTGTCGTTTGGTTGGAAATTGAAACACTTGATTTTTTTAGGCTGTTTATATATTAAAAAATATGGTGAAAAAATTAAATTTTCAAATTTTCAATTTGTTTGAACCTGTGCGAAGATCTTAATTTTTTGATCATTTTATTCTAAATGGTCATAATTATTTTTTTGATATATAAATAGCTTAAAAATATATAAGATTGATATTTCTCTTCCATGGTTTTCTTAGGGTTCTCATTAAAAGTCTTAAAGTCAAAAAATTAATTATAACCCTTTAGGATAAAATGATCAGAAAATTAAGATCTTCGCACCGGTTCAAACGGGTTGAAAATTGAAACACTTGATTTTTTAGGCTATTTATATATTTAAAAATATGGTGAAAAAATTAAGTGTTCAAATTTTCAATCTGTTTGAACCTGTGCAAAGATCTTAATTTTTTGATCATTTTGTCCTAAAGAGTTATAATTATTTTTTTGACTTTGAGGCTTTCAATGAGAATCCTAAGAGAACCATGGAGAGAAAAATCAATATTTCCAACCAAACGACACCGTTTTGAGGTGAAATACCAAGCTTGCCCTTGATTTGACAAAGGGAGGAACGACGTGAGCCGCAGGGACCATTTAAAGACAAAATTGATACTTTGGGGATGCAATGTTAGCAATTGGAATATTGGGGACCAAAATGGCACGAAGGAAATACTTTGGGGACCAAAAAAGTCAAAAAGCCGAAAAATCAATATTTCCAACCAAACGACACCGTTTTGATGTGAAATACCAAGCTTGCCCTTGGTTTTGACGGAGAGAAGGAACGGCGTGAGCCGCAGGGACCATTTAGAGACAAAATTGATACTTTGGGGATGCAATGTTAGCAATTGAAATATTGGGGACCAAAATGGTACGACGGAAATACTTTGGGGACCAAAAAAGTCAAAAAGGCTACTAAAAAGTATAAGCTATTCAATTTTTTGTGTGACTTTTTAACTCTACATTTTAATAGAAACCTAAAATATTAACTATGACTACGATATATAGTTGTCAAACATACTTAATTACTTATTAGTTGATACATTTTAAAGTGTTCAGAATTCTTTCATTAAAATGGAGGCTTAAAAAATAAATTAATTATAAAGCTGCCCACAAATTATTGCTGAATTTGTTAATACTTGTATATCATCCCTTACTATATAAAACAGGCCACCACCATTATTCCACTGCCGCCGTCACTACCACCACCATAATGCTATCGCCGTCATCACACCATCACAGTTCATTGTCGTCACCACCACCACCACCACCGGCTATCTCTACCATTGCCACCACCACCATGCTATTGTCGTCACCATTACCTCTATCCCATCGTCGCTCCACCATCACCACTCCACCAGCGCGACGACTACCACCCCTACTCCATTGCCGCCATCAATACCACCGTGTGACTCCATGATCGCCACTTACTATCAACACCTAAGCACGAAGCTACTCGGTGGGGAGAAATAGCCGGCACGTGCCACTCCAGTTTCATTAGAAGTTCTATATTTTACACCAGTGGACTTGGCATTTGTTGGTATTCCAACAATTTGATTTTCCACAAAACTGATAAAAAGATAGCAATTTAAAAGAAAAATGGTTGGATCATAAAAAAGTCTTTATACATTCATAGGAACAAAGAAGTTTGACGTTACACATAACTTTTCTCCTCATTTTTTCGAAAAATATACGACAACTCTTAGAACAGTGCCACTCCACATTCTAAATCATGTATCTGCCACTATCATCACCATCACCACTAGGTCCACTACCACAGCCCCCACCACCATTACCACTACCACTGCCCTCACCACCATCTCTCTAACACCACCACCACACCGTTTAAACCATCATTATCTTTCCATTTTCCTACCGTGTTCCACCGTCGTACGTACATAACATTCACCCCACTTTTTCGCCATCATGACTACATCACCACTCGTTACTGCCACCACTTGCACAGCTCTTAACCACTGCTATCTCTCTACCACCACCGCACCACCTTCGCTACAACCATCACCGCCACACTTCAACTCCGCCGCCACGAGACCACATGTAGTCACCTCTCCTTCACCAGCACACCACATGCAATCATCACTTCTTCACTATGATCACAAACACATAACACCCATAAATAATACTAAAAGAGAACAATCGATCACAAATAATTTAATCAAAATTCACCTCTTGATATTTCCATCAAAACTTCTTTTCAACTTAAAAAGTTCAAGTTTTCATAGTATTTTTCTCAATTTCAATTTTATCAACAAGCACTCTTGTAAAACAGCCCCTTATGTGTTGTATAATCTTTAAGCCCTGTTCAGTTGTCACGAATGATGTGTGAAAAATAGATTCCTTGAAAAAGTAAAGTGAGATGAAGTAAATGAAAATAAATTTTATTTTCTTGTGTGTGTGTTCTCTTGACAATCAATCTTGTAGAAAAAGTAAAATTCCTTTCTTTTGTGAGACACATTTTGCAAGAAAGTGTTTTCCATTGGAAAAATTGGAGCTGTTGGTCCTACAACTTTTCTGGTAACTGAACACCTAGAAAGTTACATAAAAGTTTATTTTTTCATCATTTATCATACTTTCCGTGCAACTGAACGGGCCTCTTAGAATTTCGAAAGTAACTTTTAGTTTTCAAATGAAAATGTATGGGGCAAATTGAAATATGGCCCTGCATCCAGAGGGGACTCCACCTTTGGGGTTGGGTTGTCAAATGAACACCCCAACATAATTTTTTTCTTAAAACTTTTTCTTGTAGTAATTGTGTTTTAGGCTTTATTTTTTATTTTTTACTAAAAGTTGAGAGGTAGTATTCATCAAAAGATCTCCATATGGGAAGGTTGGGAGTCCACAGATCTAACACTCCAACAGAAACAGCGTATAAGCGCATAGATGCGCCGTCTAACAAAATGAGAAGAAATCCCCCAAAAAAGAACAAACCCCTCAAAGGAGGACATTATTAAAACAAATAACAAAATAAAAGAAGCACTGCCAAGACATCTGCCGCCACTCTTTCACAACCACCTTGATAGACTCGCAACCACAACCTACACAAAATAGGAACACATCGTTGGGAGGTGGTCGCCCAACAAATGCGGTAGACGGCGTTAGGTCATAGATTTGAGAAGATGGAGGCTGAGAATGGTAGTGTTTTACTTGCAACCACTAAAACCGAAGCTCGGAACGTCGCAGAAAAACGATTTGGTTAAAAAGCTCTCAATGGACGCTTGAACTTCAGTAGCGGGATTGAGAGAGTAGACGGTTTGACGGTAAATGGAAGAGAACATAGGGAGAGAGATGGGGGGGAAGGACTGTTGGCAGCTAGGGTTTGGAGATTTTTAGAGAAAGAGTCCCGAGAGAGTATTAGGCTTTATTTAAATACTCAACTTTATACTCTGAACACCCATCAATTTATATAATTCATAATTGAACATCTAACACATTAACCCAAGCAAGGTGCATATTTTTAATGACAAAAAATTGAAAGCAAAATAGAGAATAAAGAATAATTCTTTGGTATTAGTATCATGTTCTGGCCATCTATTTGAATGAAAGTCGACTCTATATTTCTAAAAAGAAGATAATGTCCAAAAATATTTGTGCATACCTATTCGCCACAATTTGCCTTAAAAGAACACTCCATTAGCAGATTTGTCGGCCAACTTAATCTTGCTTTGCTCAAAAAGTAAAATTTCATCAAGAACAGTCGTAAAATTTCATGTACTTTTTATGTTTCCTAATACAGTAGCATTATTCTTACTACAATATAAAATAAATTAAAATGGTACTTGTATATTTATGATACGGTACTGGGCCCATTTCGATTTCAATTCTTACCATTTTTGAAGAGGACGGTAATTTCAAGTTTAAAAATAATTTGTTTTTGTAAATAATTTTTCTACTAATATAGATTTTGTTTGATAAATCTCATTGAGATCTTTTAAACGGTATAAAAAAATTAAAAAATTATTTTTCATTTTCGTTATATTTAAATTTACAATTACTTTTTAAAAAAAAAAGATTTAAAAAAAAAGCGGAACGACACCTGATTAAAAGAAAAAAAACTAATGGAGTCCAAGTAATTATTGAATGCTTTTTTTGAAATTTTTGGAGCCGCCATTGCCTGCACCTCAAAGCCACCGCGAACCCGATACAGCGCCACCATCTCTACCAGCTCAAGTAGGCCTAAGCTTCCAATCCGACCCTCTGAAGGCATAATCGTAGCTTTCAACAGAGTACAACTCCGGAAAATTAACGTCCGTGGTTAAACAATAGGAAAACGGTGACGGTTGCGTAGAAGCAATTGTGAATATTGAAGCTAATTTTGGATTCCCCGCACGGACTGGATTTATGAATCTAAAAACGGCATGGAAATGGGGGTTCAGAATGCCGAAACACAAGCGATTGCGAAACCATTTCGGACGGCGAGAACAGTCGGATACATACAAATTGATGTTCGGAATACAAAGGATGTACAGCTGCCAAAGCCCTAGCTTCACCAACTTACTAGTTGTATGTTTATGCCATCTCCTTCTGTTGAATTCTTTATTTGTCTTTTTTTTTTTTTTTATAACTAAGTGTTTGGTTAGCTTACACACCTCCTCTACTAATATTGAGGGTCCAATTCCACCGCTCATTTGCGGAGAGCCCAATTGAAGTCGGAATTGAAGTCGGAGTAGTTGCTCCGTATGGAGTGGTCCCAAAGGAGTTGGTAGCACTTATGAGGTTTCGAACCCAAGACATTATAGGGAGTATATCCTAAATCCCAGGTCTTGAACACCACGCAAGGGGTTGAATTTTTTGTTATTTCCCTTCCACCTTTAATGTCTCGTGGTAGGGTTCTCATCCGTAAGACTGATCATTGATTAGAGATCAATTGTTGAGAAAACTTAAAAGTTGAGGTGTTCGCTAGCTGGCCTGGCGTTGTCAAGAAAAGAAATTTTTTTGGCCAAATCACAATTCATAATGCTCGAAGAACAATCGAGTAAAGAAGGCAAATTGAAAAAACACGCAGGATTTTAGGTAGTTATCCAAAACGTTGACGGCTTTTGTATGGGTTCGATTTATTGGGACCTTGACCGTGGTTCTAGTTGGGTTCCTTCCTCCACTGTTCCATTGCTTCCTCCGCCTGACCTGCAACAAGTCACTAGGGCTATGGGAGCCCAGTGACCCTCCGACGATCAAGTTAGATCTCAGGGGTAGTGAGTAGGTCTAGGGTTAGGGAGAAGAATGGCATACCTCCTCAGGTGAGTGTCCCTTTGTATTTATAGACCTAGGTTTGCGTGGCCTCCAAGCTAGCGCGTGGAGAGTACGCTCGGGTAACCGCTTCGGGTGACGTCATATATGACGAAAGGGATAAGGTGGTTACGGAGCACATGGCCAGGTCAGCCATTCGCGAGGATTCTTCTCGATGGTGTGTCTCATCAAGCGCAGGGGGCTTGCACGGGAGCCCTCGGTGCTGCGCTTCGGGGGTCGGTACGAAGCCCTCGGATGCCCTCGGTAATATGGCTCGGGGGGTCGGTACGGAGCCCTCGGTAGTATGTCTCCGGGGTCCGTACGGAGCCCTCGGAAATATGGCTCGGGGGTTCGGTACGGAGCCCCATTTATCCGGGCCACTACAATAGCCCCTCAACTTCTCCCGACCTCTTATTGGTTTGGGAGGAGTTGACAAGTAGTATGGCCGAATGTTCTGATGTGTACCAAGCCCTGGAGAGATGCGTCGATCCTCATACCCGTTGTTCGTCGATTCATGGGTTCGGCTTCGGAAAACCGAGGCGCGAAGGAGGCACGGAAGGGTTCTGTCGGTTCGTAGGTTCGGCTTCGGAAAACCGAGGTACGAAATGAGGCACAGAAGGGTTCCGTCGGTTCGTAGGTTCGGCTTCGGGAAACCGAGGTACGAAGGAAGCACGGAAGGGTTCCGTCGGTTCGTAGGTTCGGCTTCGGGAAACCGAGGTACGAAGGAAGCACGGAAGGGTTCCGTCGATTCATGGGTTTGGTTTAAGAAAACCAAGGCACGAATGAGGCACGAAAGGGTTCCGTCGGTTTGTAGGTTCGGCTTCGGGAAACGGAGGTACGAAGGAAGCACGGAAGGGTTCCGTCGTTCCGTAGGTTCGGTTTCGGGAAACCGAGGTACGAAGGAAGCACGGAAGGGTTCCGTCGATTCATGGGTTTGGTTTAAGAAAACCAAGGCACGAATGATGCACGGAAGGGTTCCGTCGGTTCGTAGGTTCGGCTTCGGGAAACCGAGGTACGAAGGAAGCACAGAAGGGTTCCGTCGGTTCGGCTTCGGGAAATGGAGGTACGAAGGAAGCACGGAAGGGTTCCGTCGTTTCGTAGGTTCGGCTTCGGGAAACCGAGGTACGAAGGAAGCACGGAAGGGTTCCGTCGATTCATGGGTTTGGTTTAAGAAAACCAAGGCACGAATGAGGCACGGAAGGGTTCCGTCGGTTCGGCTTCGGAAAACCGAGGTACGAAGGAAGCACGAAAGGGTTCCGTCGTTTCGCAGGTTCGGCTTCGGGAAACCGAGGTACGAAGGAAGCACGGAAGGGTTCCGTCGTTTCGTAGGTTCGGCTTCGGGAAACCGAGGTACGAAGGAAGCACGGAAGGGTTCCGTCGATTCATGGGTTTGGTTTAAGAAAACCAAGGCACGAATGAGGCACGGAAGGGTTCCGTCGGTTCGTAGGTTTGGCTTCGGGAAACCGAGGTACGAAGGAAGCACGGAAGAGTTCCGTCGATTCATGGGTTTGGTTTAAGAAAACCAAGGCACGAATGATGCACAGAAGGGTTCCGTCGGTTCGGCTTCGGGAAACCGAGGTACGAAGGAAGCACGGAAGGGTTCCGTCGATTCATGGGTTTGGTTTAAGAAAACCAAGGCACGAATGAGGCACGGAAGGGTTCCGTCGGTTCGTAGGTTCGCGGCGACCCTTCCCGATCCTGACTGAGTGGGTGGAGGAGGCGGAGACGCTTCTGCCGCCGAGCCTTTCGGAGGCAGATGGCCTTCCGCGAACTCCTTTGGGGTTAGGGGAGCGAGAACGTTCCTTGCGCCCCATATCCTTTCTGTTGCGACCTTCCTCTGGTGGTTCGAGGCGGTCCTTAACCGACGGACGCGTTCGATGTTCCACCAGATGGCCTGCTTCGCGGCTGTGAGGAGGGCTATGTTGGCTTCTTCGTCCGCCACGGCTTCCAGAGGAATGAGATGGGGAGATCTGGAGGAGGTGCCTGATCTCCGCCAACTTGTCACGGACGTGCCTATCTCGCTCAATAACCGTTGTTAGGTCGTCGATCTTTCGTTCTAGGTGGCGGATGTAAGTGTGGAGCTCGGTGGTGGCTCCCACCTCCTGGGTTGAGGTTCCGGCTCAGCTTCCGATAGACATGTGAGCTTTTCCCAGGGCGTTGGCTTCGCCGGAAGCCAGGTTGCGGTCTCCGAGGGGGCCGAGCCCCAGGGTGGTTTCGCTGGGATGCGGATCTTCAACTTCCACCATGACTTGAACAGGAAGCTTTAACGGAGCTCTTTGAGAAAGAAGGAGGTGGTTGGTTGAGAGAGGCGGTTAGGTCCCCAGCGGAGTCGCCAATTGTAGGGGTTCGATTTATCGGGACCTTGACCGTGGTTCTAGTTAGGTTCTTTCCTCCGCTGCTCCGTTGCTTCCTCCGCCTGACCTGCAACAAGTCACTAGGGCTATGGGAGCCCAGTGAACCTCCGACGATCAAGTTAGATCTCAGGGGTAGTGAGTAGGTCTAGGGTTAGGGAGAAGAATGGCATACCTCCTCAGGTGAGTGTCCTTTTGTATTTATAGACCTAGGTTTGCGTGGCCTCCAAGCTAGTGCGTGGAGAGTACGCTCGGGTAATCGCTTCGGGTGACGTCATATATGACGAAAGGGATAAGGTGGTTACGGAGCACATGGCCAGGTCAGCCATTCGCGAGGATTCTTCTCGATGGTGTGTCTCATCAAGCGCAGGGGGCTTGCACGGGAGCCCTCGGTGCTGCGCTTCGGGGGTCGGTACGAAGCCCTCGGATGCCCTGGGTAATATGGCTTGGGGGGTCGGTACGGAGCCCTCGGTAGTATGTCTCCGGGGTCGGTACGGAGCCCTCGGTAATATGGCTCGGGGGGTCGGTACGGAGCCCTCGGTAGTATGTCTCCGGGGTCGGTACGGAGCCCTCGGGTGCCCTCGGAAATATGGCTCGGGGGTTCGGTACGGAGCCCCATTTATCCGGGCCACTACAGCTTCCACTAGTTTCACTATGTATTTCGAGTACAAGAGTTACGCTGGGTCGCACCCTTTATATCAGCGAAGTGCAAATCAAACCGAATCAAGTTTCACAAACCCAACACGATTACTAAGAATCCATTGAATTAGGGATTAGTCACCTTAAGGTTATTCATTCTGTATTGTATTGAATGCCTCAAAGCCTAACCGCACGTCCTAGTATACAAAAAGGACCTAATATAGACTACTAGTAGTACTAGTTTCGTAATATCTCGTTTCATGTTAGGATTAAAATGGAGGATTAGGGTTCGAGGAACATGTTCTGTGACTAGCCACTGCCAGTCATTTTTGCGGCTTGTTGCAATATGATTTTGCTAAGTTTCGATAAAGTTGTTCCAATGGCGACAAAATCATTCTTTGACTTAACCCAATTACGAGAATCATGGAGATGTGTACATAGCAACGCATAGATGCTGATGTGATGATTAACGCTTTCCCATTTCTTGTGCCAAATTTGGCTTGAGAAGGATAAAGCTATTTATTTGGCTTGACAATTGGCAAGCCGATAGAGCCTAGAGGTCATGTTTCGAGACTCTTGCCAAATAATGGTTTTCCCAAGATAAATTACTTGTCATTGGAGAGCTCTTATAAAGGGATTAACTAATACCAAATAGAGGGTTGTATTAGCAGGTTCAAGTTCAACCAAGGATGGACCGAAGGACGGATGAGCCCAGGCGACAACCTACCTAAGTTTCAAAATTTGCTTAGAATTGTTGTAGTTTAGTTTCATGAATTTTAAATTATGTAAGTTCGCTTGCCTAAATTATTTTTGAAAAACCTAACACCCGCGTGCCCACCAAAGACTTTTGAAATTAATTTAGTTGCCAACCTCCTTGAATTGTTTGCATATATGTTTGTATATTACCATGTTTAGTAATTGTATTTGTTCATCAATTATATGTACAGAAGTTTCTTGTGGATATTTTTTACAATTTTATATTGGCTGAAATTGATATCATCTTATGTATGTTAACAATTTTTTTTCTTTTCAAGTTCGCCCACCCAATGTTAAAATCCTACGTCCATCATTGGGTTCAACTCTAGATTTGATTACTTATAAGCTAAATATCTCTCTTTATATTTGCTCTGCCCAAATTACTTTATCCAAACATCCCTATCCATGATCCCTTTTTCTTCCAATCCTTTTCGAAATCAATCTGGATATCAATGTGCCCATTTGTTGCAACTGGTCAAGGAGGTGTGAATCGATAGCTGGACTAAAAAGAAAAGGTAAGAGAAATATAAGAGGACAATGAAATGAGTCAATAAACCTACAGAGTTAAGTTTGCTCTTCTTTTCGACCATCTCTCAGAAAGCTGTAGGCTTTTCCCAAGGTATTTGCCTTGCCCGCTAACACGATATACAATCCCTGGTTGCACTACTTTAACCTATTGATTTCGTTTGCTTGTCTTTAATCAAAGAGTCTTCTTGCAACATGAACAAAATCATTATCAGACAGTATTTGGTCAATGTCTGACAATATCATATTATCATCTCTTTCCTAAAGCTACAAGTTAATGTAAAATTGTCATATAGGTAAATTGACAGAATGAAAAATAGAACTAACGCAACAGAACTACGTTGATTTTGTGCGCAAAAAGTTCCAATAGAGTGAACGTATTAAATAACACATACTCTAAACACTTTACAACGTTGTGCAACACATTCTAATTGATGTTAGGAACTTAGCTCATGTTCTTTTCAATTGTTATTATAACTTCCATCATTCCAGCACACTCTGTGCAAATATCAGTCCAGTTATTGATAGGGGAGTGATTTTGGCACTCCCCCAATTGATAACTGCACTCCCAAAGGGGAGTGCCAAAATCAATTCCCTTATTGATATTATCCTAATTTCCTAAATTTGTCATCTCATCTGGTCATGAATAATCATTTGTTCTCAGGGCCATTCGTATTAGTTAACATGTCCAAACTAAAAAGTTGTGTACTGGAAGTGAGATGTTGAACTTAGGAGTTGCCTTATTGATATTATCCTAATTTCCTAAATTTGTCATCTGGTCATGAATAATCTTTTGTTCTCAGGGCCATTCGTATTAGTTAACATGTCCAAACTAAAAAGTTGTGTACTGGAAGTGAGATGTTGAACTTAGGAGTTGAAGAATACTGTGGATGTACCTCATCCACTATAATGAATGTGAAGTAGGATCTCACTTCCATACGTAATGAACTGTACTGTTATCTGGAAAAGTAAAAGAATGAAAAGCTCACCTAGCTTGTCATGTTCATAAGATTAGAGAGAGATATAAGGCTACCAAATGAAAATTGAAAAGATGGAGGACTAGTGAGTATGTGTTAGGTTTACTGATTCAAAATGTTAACCTTTATAATTAGTCAAAGGTTAGGATAGCTTAAGAGGTAAGATATAGTCATGTAGTTTAATCTTTATCACCATTTCTCGATAAATGGTTCATCTATTAGAAGTGTGATCATGTACATTTGTTGTGCATACATCCGTTGTTGCATATTCATTTTTCTCCTGCACTGTTATATTACACTGTTCCTGTCTTTCTCCTAAATTTGGTGGAATGTTTAATCTTGCCTTCTTATGTTGCCATAACTTCCTGAATCTAGGAGCTGCCCAAATACTAGTTGTGAGATCAAGGGGAGACCAATACAGATCCTCTTATATAAACCAAAACATGTTTGGCCTGGCCCTTCTTGTTTTTTCTGCGTTTTTCACTCTCCCATTGAGAAATCACAATTTCTTACTCCTAGAGTTTTACAATGTAAACCTCTTGAGCCCCCACTGCTTTGTGCAGCAAGAAGCCATAAAAGGCACTAAAATACACAGCGAAGACTGCAGTCATGGAAATGTCCAATCCTGGCTGCACCTTTGCTAGTGTTTCAAGTTCTATTTTGGTTTCTTCCCGATCATGCAGCTCAAGAGTTGGAGTGTTAAACCCTCTTCCCAAAACCTACCTAGTCGATGGTTTGTCGTTCATGCATCAATAAGAACAATGAACCAATGATATAGAGTAGAGGCTAACCATCCCACTTAGTAGTTAGTACATTAGCCCCCAAACCCAAGTGGCGACTCCAATATGCAGATCTTCGTTTTATAACTTAATGGCCATAATTGCAATATGAAGAATTTGTCTTTCCACACAATTTTTTTTTTTGTGCATATGTAAGGCCATTTTCAAGCAGACCAGCATTTTTCACCAGGGAATTGAGGCAAGTTAGAGCTTGTTGAATGTACAGAAATGAGTCAAATGACTATGACATGGATTCTCTTACTCGTATTAACTGCTACTAAAGGACTAATTTTTTACGCGGTGCTCTTTTCTGTATATGATATATTTATGTCAAATTCGAAGGAATTTCCACATGGCTTTGCACATGCACCATGTGACACCATTTTCTTCCTCCAAACTCAGGTCTAATTTGCTCTTTATCTTTCTATACTCCTTTAGAGCAAGCATGGGAAGTGCAAGCGTAGCAATGCTTGGAATTGTTCATGAACAACTCACTGAAGATAACTATGAATACTGGAAAGTATGCTTGAAAAGGTACTTGGTCGGTCAAGGCTTGTGGGATGTTGTAACTGGGAAGATACCTCAACCAGCGAAAGATGCTGATGACTATGAGGACTGGACAAAAAAGAATGCAGTGGCTTTACATGCCATTCAATTGTCATGCGGACCAGACATATATAAAAAGTTCAGGAAAACTACTTCTGCCAAAGATGCATGGGAGCACCTGGCTCCATCACACTTGAGACGACGAGATGACCATGAAGATTCGGGTGAAGAGAATGGTAAGAAGTCTTAAAAGTACAGTATCATGACGTACTTGTTAAGCATAAAACAGTAATTCCTAAGAAAATTTTGAATTTTTACTCGTTCACGCCCTTTATGTTTTGTCATCTCATTTTTTTTTCTTTCCCCAATTGCAACAACATGTTAACAAAGTACGCCTACTTTTGCATATGTTTTGAAGTCCAGCATTCGTTTCCAAGGAACCTTACTGATTGATTGCACAATTCTTGTATCAAATGTTGCACTATATATTACACTTTGAAAGCCTTGGTATCTTATTGCCTTGCCAGTCTTAACATTTGCGCCTCAAACTTCCTAATTATCTAAGGCCCAAAAAAACCAGAAGCATACATTTCTAAGCGCTTTGATGAATTCCCTCTTCCATGCTTGGTGACTTCTTCTAAAGCAACTTCTCTGCCTCAAGTTTAAGATTAACTTAGGTGAAAGGTTTACCAAGAATATAAGATCATTCAGCTTCTGCTTGCGACCACTAGGCCCACTAATGCTGTTAAGTCTCTATCCACTCCTTCACAGGTACAGGATAGAACCACCAACGCTACTACCTTCTTTTCTTTACATTATTCTTTTCTTTTTATTGTTCTCTTTATTTGCATTCCAGTCTTCCCATCTTTTTTCATACTTCCTTCCATTGTCCTTTTCATAGTAACTCGAAATGAATTGTTCCCCAGATAAGTTTCATCACCTTAGTTATCAGACCTTGTACAACGCAATTGAAAATGGGGATTGGAAAGAAACAAAAAGATTATTTGGTCTGCCTGACAACGCTGTCAGTGCAAGGATTACATCCAAAGGGGATACAGCTCTTCATGTTGCGATTCTGGCTGGACATTTAGGGATTGCAGAGAAGTTGGTGAAAATAATGTCAGCAGATGACTTGGAAATCACAAATGAATTCGGTAGCACAGCCCTCTCTCTTGCTGCCATCAGTGGATGCACAAAATTAGCCAAAGCAATAGTGAACAAGAATCCCAAGTTGGTTACAATTTCAAATGATCAACATATTGATGGTGCCATCCCTGTTATTGTGGCTTCTCTATATAACCGGAAAGATATGGTACATTACCTCTACAAAGTAACACCCATTGGTGAGCTAAGTCCAGAGAGAGGCCACTATGGTTCCACGCTGCTGCATTGCCTGATCAGTGCCGAAATCTATGGTTAGTGTACACACTTATCTTTATCTATAATTATCTGAAGCTTGTTCTTTCCTATTGCATAAGCTGCTTAAGTAATTAATCCTAAAGCTTGTTCTTTCTTATCGCAGATGTTGCTTTGGAGCTACTGGAAGAGTACCCAAAATTGGGTCTTACTAAAGATCGTTTCGGAAAGTACACCCTTAGAATATTGGCTCAAAAGCCATCTGCATTTCCAAGTGGCAGTAAACTCGTGTTTTGGAGAAGATGGATATACTCATGTGAGTTCCCCTATTTATAGCTTTCTATGCGGACAAGTCTTGCTCAAATTTTGATTACGAAATATTTGAGACACGGTTATATGTACACAGTTCAGCATCACTCTAGATGTAAATGGGATTTTGGAGTATGCTCATCCGAACCAATGACATGAATTTATCCTCTCTCGTCAAACTCTTGGGGAGACGGTTATTTTGTAAATTGTGGATTTTAGCTGTAGATTATTGATATTTTTAGTTATAATGAGAATGAATCTTGCATTCTCCAGTTTATTTTGCAAAATGCATTTTGATGGAGTAGATTTTGTAATTGGTTCCCAAAACCCCATAATTTTCTTTGCTCTCGCTAAACGCTAATAATTGGTTCTCTTACTATCAAGAAAATGTTTGAAGAATTCATGATTACTTCACCACATAGTCAAGTGTGATTCACTCTATTAATTGATTAAAATAAATTCTTTATGTGGTTTTGTTTCTATGTATTATGTAGTTACAAAATTGATGGTGTGGCATGACTTCGTTTACTTTTACTTTAATGGCAGGTATCAATGTACATATATTGCCACATCGTACTGGACCATTACCATTATCAAGTGATGAAGAGAATACGAGAGGAGTCCAACAACAACCATATCGTAGAGGAAATATAATTAGCAAAGGCATGTTGACTAGTCTCTGTGTGTGTGTGTGTGGATGGGTGTATAAATGCTTTCGTCGATCCCAGCTATATGCAACGAAAGCTGGGCTACTTCATTCAAATATTCTATTACCTCACGGTTCATTATGGATGGACAGGCATTCGTTAAATATTCACATTCAAGCCGGTGTTAATAAATGATAACTTTCGTACACCATGTCATAGGATTTATCAAATAAACTATTCTTGAAATCCTAGAACAAGCCAGGGAAGTACAAACAGACCCTATGTATTGGACCTATTTGAAACAGATTAAGTAAAGAGTTGATCTGTTTATGTAATGCAATTCGAATGGCAATAACCAAAAGTGTTAGAATCTCAAAACTTCGAATACCATTTTCGTCATCTTCCCATTAATGTAAGTAATTTGACAGATCAAGAAAATGGATAATGATTCCCCTGCTGCTACTTCTCAGGGGTTTGGTGAATCAGTGGGTTCCGTTGGTTGAAGAATCATGGGGCTTTTTTTGTTGTTTGGTATTGGTCTTTTGTTTTCAGTAGGCTTCTTACGATAATTGGTGTAGGCATGTAATTGGTTCTTGGCCTCAAGCAGTCAAGCCTTCAACGTGAGGGGTGTTTGCTTGGTGGAGTTTTTTTTTTTTTTTTTTTCTCCTCCTGACGAATGGTCTACTCTTGAAAACTGTACACAAATGAATATTCTCGACTTCCACCCTTATCAAAACAATGTTCCGCACTTCCAACAAAAAAAAAAAGGTTTTGCAAAATAAGTTGGATTCGGCTGGCATTGTGATATTGACAAGATAATTTATGCGAGGGCATTTTTTATTTTTTTTTGATCAGCATGCAAGGGCATTTAAGCTGAATTTATTCAACAAGTGGTGATACTCGACAGTATCCCATGCTAAATGCATTTTTATTTGACAAAATACGCAGAGACATTCTCTTAGAGAAATTTTCAGCTGATACTTGTTAATGTTAGGCTCACTTATGATGTATAACTGTTCATATATGTCTTTTTTTGCAGCAATGAGCCTGTTCGGAGAACTGGTTTCAGGCCTCTTGAAAAACTTTGGTATGAAGATACTCTAGATGAAATTCTCATTTTTACATGGCACTTCACTTTTTCTTTAACATAGATTTTTTGTTTGAATTGCAGTCCCAGATATATATCATAGAAAGTTGGTACATCGTGAAGCCCTTAGAATCCTCAGTTGCATTTGTAAGGAGATACCAAAATTGAGTGAGTCACAACTTTCTGATATTGGAATTGATGAAATGATCTATGATGCCGTTAAGCATGGGATATTGGAGTTTATTGTTGAATTAATAAAATGTGATCCTCCAATCATATGGAGAAAAGACAGTAAAGGTAGAACAATTTTTGCACATGCGATTATCTTGCGGCAAGAGAAGATCTTTAGCCTCATACATGGATTTGGAACGAGGAAGAACATTATGGCACACCGACATGATATATTTGGTAACAACTTTTTGCATCTAGCTGCCAAGTTGTCTCCTCCTGGTCAGCTTGAACGTGTCTCTGGGCCAGCTCTACAAATGCAAAGGGAACTTCAATGGTTTAAGGTAGTCATATCCAAAATTTTGTTCAGCTAATGTCTTTTTATTAAACAAAGGGTAATACACTTTCTCCCTCAATAATATGACCTAATCGTGAACCCAATTTTTTTCTTTATGCTCCTTCATAGATTGATTTTTTGTCAATGTCCCCCAAAGAAAGGCGTCGTCACAATAAATGTCGTCCCACTTTACCCTTTCAAATATTCGACCTTTCTCAGTTTCGCCTCTTAAGTACTACACTTTTACCACTTTGGCCCTTTCAACAAATGTCATTTTTCGTTGAGAAGTTGGCAGTACTTGTCCCTGGGATTACAGTGCCAAAATTGACTACTTAAGAACTAAATAGAAACCAAACATTTCGTTTAAGAGCTAAAGTGAGAATGAGGTAACTTTCTAGGGGTGAAGGGTTTATGCTGTGTTTGGATGAGTTTTTGAGAAATTTTTTATGAGAGTAATAATTCGAAGTAGGGGTAATGAGTGGAGGGAGATAGAGAGAGAACTGAGAATAATGATTGATTAGATGGTCATAATTTCGAATCTTCGATAGCCTTACCATTGAACTGGAGATCTTTCGAATTGTAATTTTTTGTTTGTCTGAGTGGCATGTGTTTCCACATTGCTCCTTTTTCCAACCATAAAGCATGGTCCTGCTTAATTTGCGCCTTAATTTATTTGTTCTACGTAATTATCTAGGAGGTTGAGAATATGGTGCAACCCAAGTGCAAAGAAGAAGTCAATGAAAACAGCAAAACACCTGTAACTCTATTCACTGAGGAGCACAAAGAGTTAGCAAAAGAGGGAGAGAGGTGGCTGAAGAATACTGCAGCATCAGGCATGGTTGTCGGCACCCTCATTGCTGCTGTTATGTTTACAACGGCTTTTACTGTTCCTGGAGGTAACGATGAGAGGACTGGCCTGCCTATATTTCTGAAGTATGAGGCGTTCACGGTTTTTGTCGTGTCCAACGCATTGGCGATGTTTGCAGCATCCACCTCAGTGTTGATGTTTTTAGGAATTCTCACTGCCCGTTATGCAGAAAAGGATTTCTTTCGCTCTTTGCCGATGAAAGTGATCATGGGTCTTTTCTGCCTTTTCTTGTCCATCGTAACCATGATGGTAGCCTTCGGATCTGCGCTATATATGACGCTCAATGATCATTTATCTTGGGTCGACATTCCGGTTATCTTTCTTGCGCTCATACCCATAACACTTTTTTGTATGTTGCAGTTTCCTCTTCTCATTCATATAATCCATTGCACGTTTGTGTCTACCATCTCGAGCAAACCTGAGAAACATCCCCTTAGAGTTTGCTGAAGTTTGGATGCGATGTTTCTCTAGTTTGGTTGCCAAATTCAACTATCTATGGATAAACTTGTCAGAGCTAATTGAAATAACTATTGTGATATTCTGTGGAGTATATGGTTGTAACTTCATGCAGTTCACATTGTCGAATTCATGGTTTAAGATTTGAAGAACAAGGCTTTAGTGTTCTCATCAAATGAAATTGGTCTTCCGTGCAAGTTGTCTCTTGGAATTTTTTTAGGCTTGTTTCCTCTCCATGTAGTAGTTATTAGCATACACTTTTTTGTGGCCTTTCGAAGGGTGCTTTTTTACTATCTTCTCTACCAGCTTTTGACTTGCTTTTAGTTTTGCAAAACCACGAAAAAGCATTTTTTGTTATCTGTTTGTACCCAAATTTGGCACCAAACCATGGGTTAGAGTTGTTGGGCCATTTAATTAAGTTTTAATTAAATTCGACCAGTTTATGTGGGCTTAAACAAGGCCCAGTTAACTATAATCCAAGTTAGGTAAAAGATTTGGGCCTTTTCCACATGTTTTTTTGAGATAATTCTGGGCTGCTCTTATTTTTCAATTTCATAGCCCACTAGATCTTTTTTCTATAGAGTGCAATTCTTAATAGATCATGTGGAATCTATTTTATATTTTTACCTCCGTTTAAAAACAAATGAACCCATACAATCTCCTACACCACCACTACCACCACTCCACCACCACCACCACAACTAACGCCACCACCGTCATCACACCGCCACCACCACCACAACACCGCCACCATGCTGCCGCTGCTGCCACCACCACAACAACAATTAAAAGTGTTAATTTTTATCAAAAATTTAAACCACAATTAACAATGTTAATTATAATACTAATTAACAGTGTTAATTTATGTCTAAATTAACACTGTTAATTGTTGTATGAATTTAGTGAAAATTAATACTGTTAATTGTGGTGGCGGTGTGGTGGTCATTGTGATGACGGTGGTGGTGTCGTGGTGGTGTTGGTGATGGTGGAGTGGTGGTGGTGGCGGCATGGTGGTGGTCATTGTGTGGCGGTGGCGGCATTGTGGTGGTGATGGTGTTAGTGATGGTGGAGTGGTGGTCGTCATTGTGGTGGTGGTGGCGACGTGGTGGAGGTGGTGGTGGCGGCGGCGGCGGCGATGGTGGTAGTGGCGACGTGGTGGCAGTGGCGGGGGCAGCGTGGTGGTGCCGTGGGGGTGGTGGTGGCGGCGGTGGTGGTGGCGGCGGCTTGGTGGTGGTGGTGGTATTTTTGTCTATCTCCAATCGCCTTTTTTTTGCGAGGGGTATTTTTGTCAACAAAATAATGAAGATAACCTAATAAGTTATAGGCTCTTTGGGCAGGACCTAGTGAGCTATTCTTCACCCAAGGAGGACCGGCCATGAAGTTCCCCTGTTTTTTTCAGTTAATGAAGGGATAAGCCCATGATTTGTGGGGTTGGTTACATTTTGGAAGAATCCCATTAAAAGTGAATATGGGACTCCTTTTAACAAACTTTCAAAGGCCATTTGACTAGGTCAAATGGTTCATTTATCTTTAAAGCCCCATGGAAAAAGGAGGTGGCTTAACCATGAAGTTGGTCCATGACCCAAAATGACTTGGAGAAACCACTTATAAATGCCTTAAACCACCCAACGTGTGAGTGGGGAGTTAGAGTGGGACACTTGGCGCAATCTAAAGAAGGCGGGAAACTAAGTTCAGATCTGGAGTAGTTTGTCTTTCGCCTATGAGTACAAGTTTGCAAGGTGGAATAAGGGTTCCAACACCATCAAAAAGCCCAACGCTTCTTTACATGTCTTTTTTATCAAGTACCTTGTACTTTTTTCCAGTTCTAGTACCTCGTACTTCTATTTTATCTGTGTCTGTTTGCATTTCCTTGTATCCAAATCTACTTCGCTATTATGATATAATGAGGTCGTTTTAGTTCTTACTTATGTTCTCTTCTTTCTCACACCGTTGGGAAATATTGAAGTCCACTTCGTTGTGGCAAACCTAAGACCTTTTGTGATTTTTCCGTTTTTATTTCACCCATTCATTTTTGGTAGAAATTAGATAAAGGCATCCAGCCCTTTAACGTTGGACGCAACAAGTCCTAGCACGCCTGTGCATTCACTAATGCCTAACAATTTTCGCTCACACCTGTGTCGCAAAATGGGAGGAATTGTTTTTTGGTACTCCAGTTCAGAGTCAAGGGCTCACAGGGTGCCCATCGAACAAGTTGCACCCTGGCTCAACACTCACGACTTTGCAGGAGGCTGCAGACAGTTGTCTATAGTGGACCTATCACTAAATCTCCCTAAAAATTAGTATGTTTTTGTAGTAAGCTGTGAGACCTCTCAAGAGCTGTCTCATTCTTTCATTACACCGTTGCAAGAAATTACAGCATCTCAGAATCTAGCCCTGGCCATCCACGAGATGATTGCCACGGTTAAGAGGATGGTGATCCCTCCTCCTCAATAACCTACAATCCCACAAAAAAAATATATAGTGTCATACTTCTACATTTGTTTTACATTAGTTGGCAAAAATTATGTTAGGTTTTAAGAAATATCTACCCCACAGAAAAATATAATGACATTGTTACTATCATGAAGGATAAGTCTGACAATTATTTTGATCCTTTGCCCCACATTTTTGGTTTAGCCATTGTAGTGGATCACAGGTATAAGGATAGTGGTTTGCAAACGCTCTTATACATTACTTTAGGGACTGAAGATCAAGATCTCTTTTGTTGAGGAGACTTCCCCAGGACATAAAAGTGTTCGAGAAGAGGTGTTTGCACCACTCCCTGAGGCTCCAAAAGCAGCTGTCTTCATTAGCACTATGTTGGGAACATGCCTCATGCTCAGGGACAAATGTTGGGGCTTCATCATCAATTGAGATATCCTGAAGAATAAATGAAGTTAGGATTCATCCACAACAATCAAGGTAAAGGGAAAGTTTAAAGGTCATACCACAGGCTTAGAAGTTGTGGAGGTGTTACCAAAGGCAGCGGGGTTAGTCTCTTTCTTTTGCTTCTTTCGTCCTTTCTTTTGAGGGGCAGATTCCACTTGCCCTTCAACATCTTTGGAACTGGTCTGACGAGTTGAAAAGATTAGTATAGACATCAAGTAATGTTACGTTCAGGCCTAGAAGTGAGAATTACCATAATTGAGGGATTCATTTGGTCAGAGAACTGATTTTCGTACTACTTTGTGTTTGGTCAGCAATGGTAGTACCTGGCTGCAACAAAAAGAAAGGATTAGGCCTAGATAAGGATAAAACAAACAAGGCTAAAGGTTGAATACCATTGGCCAGTTTCTTTTAGCCGTTACTTTGATCCTTTTAGGCTCCTGAAGGGGAGCTGTAGCTTCAGGATTGCTTTCACCTTTGAATGGTTTTGCAATAAAGACTAGAATAGATACAGTCTTGATATATGTTGGCATAAACAATGCCTGAGTTACAGGATTGCCTTTCCTCCTAGAGCGGGTAGTTCGGGATGGTCCTTCAACCCTTGTATGTTTCTTTTGAGTCTCTGAGGCCACTAGTTCCTCAAGAGCCTCCTGTTTTGGAGAAATACGGGCCAGGACCTCCTCAAGTGGTTTTACAAAGTGTTTTTCCACATGCCAACTCTACCATTTTCCAAATTTGGTTGTTTTTGCTCAAGGGAATTCAATTAGGGCAAAGTTTTTTTTGAGGTCCAGAAAGTTACCCCTGGCCTTTTCTAAGTCCTTTGCACGAACCATATGTCGGTTAGTAAAGTCCTCATTATAGGACTGGAAAGGTGGAACAGGAAGTAGTTGACAGAGTTTGAGTTGGCGAGAAAATTGGGCTGCGTTATAATACTCCACACCACATCTATTGTTATTTGGAGTAGCGGCCAAACCATAGAGGAGGTCCCTAGAAATCTAGAGGTAGAGCATCTCTGATATCCAAAGGGAGAGCAGCCTTTAAGATTTCTTTTGTTGAGGAGACTTCCTCAGGGCTGAAAAGTGTTCGAGAAGAGGAGCTTGCACCACTCCTTGAGGCTCTAAAAGCACCTGTCTTCTTTAGCTCTATGAGTGAGTTAAACAGGGTATCCAATTCTTCATTTTCATCATCACTAACATCTAAAACTTCTACAGGCTTGGATGATGTTTGAGTTGGCTTAAGCAACAGGGACCTGACTTTCTCAAGAGTTTAGGAAGAGGTTTCATGCTCAGGGACAAATATTGGTGTTTCATCATCAACTGGGATATCCTGAAGAATAAATGAAGTTAGAATATATCCACAACAATCAAGGTAAAGGAATAGTTTAAAGAACTTACCATTGGCTTAGAAGCTGTGGAGGTGTTTCCAGAGGCAGCAGGGGTTGTCTCTTTCTTTTGCTTCTTTAATTCGTCCTTTCTTTTGAGGGGTAGATTCCACTTTCCTTTCAACATCTTTGGAACTGGCCTGAAGAGTGGAAATTAAGGATTAGTATATAAACATAAAGTAATGTTACGTTCAGGCCTAGAAGTGAAAGTTACCGTGGTTGTGGGATTCATTTGGTCAGGAGAACTGGTTTTTGTACTACTTCTTGTTCGGCCAACAGTGGTAGCACTAGGGTCTTGCAGCAAAAAGTAAGAATTAGGCCTTGATAAGGATAAAACAAAGAAGGCTAAAGGCTGAATGCCTTTGGCCAGTTCCTTTTAGCTGCTACTTTGACCCTTTTAGGCTCCTGAAGGGGAGCTGCTGCTTCAGGATTGCTTTCACCTTTGGATGATTCCACAGTAAAGACTGGATTAGATACAGTCTTGATATATGTTGGCATAAACAATGCTTGAGTTACTGGATCACTTTCCTCTTATAGCGGTGTTTGGTCATGAAATGGCTCAAGGACTGAGCGCGGGCGTGCCAAGACTTGTCGCGTCTAACGTAAGGACTGGGTGTCCCTTTTTTGACTTTGTAACCGTAAGAGCGAATGTGCTGCAACCTAAGGGCTAGATTGCAGTGATGGTTCGTGGTTTTGCCACAACGAGCGTGGACTTAGCTATTTCCTAACCGTGTAGGAAAGAGAGCAAAGTACAAAGAAAAATGAACTTTATTATGTCGGAATAATAAAGTTGGGTACAAGGAAAAGTAAAACCCAAATTACTTGATGAAGTAATTGAGTGAATGCAGGAAAAGTAAAATAGTTGCTTTGCTAGGAAGACTTTGGTTTAAGCGTTGGGCTTGATCGGTGTGGGAACCCTTCTTTCTTCTTGAGTTCTTGTATTTATAGGCCAAGGGACCTCACGATTCTGCATGTGATGGATTTTCCCGCCCTTTTCTTGTGATGACAAGTGTCCCATGTTTTCACCATCATGCGTGAGTGGGTAATTAACAGAGGTTGAGAAAGGCTAATGGGCCTCTCCTATTTTTCCTCTTCGTGGGATCATGGGTAGTTGGGGAGATCATGGGCTTCCTCCACCTCCTTTTTTCGTGGGCAACAGGGAATAATGGGCCATTTGACTTGTCAAATGGCCATGTGGCAATCATCCCTATTTTCTTGTTCTTTTCCTTCTCACGAGACTTCATCAGATGCAAAACAAATCATGATAATGAGCCTTTTAAACAAATTAACATGTACAAGGCCCTGTTCCCATAATAAACTAATTGGGCCTTATTTTGATCTTTATAAAATATGGTCCATAGCCCACAAACCCAATCTCTCGACCGAAATGGATTAAAATTAATCGGGTCCAGTCAACATTTACCTTGGCCCATTAATTTTAACTCAATATAACTTCATTTTGCAGCCCAATTTAATTAAACAATAATTAAATGGCCCTCCAACGCTTGCCCAGGATTGGGTGCCAAAAACGGGTGTCAACAATGCCCCCCCAGCCTTGACCTTGTTCAAGATCTAGGCCTGTCGATTAGGACAAAGTACAGTTTTTGGCAAACCAAACGAGTCCTTAATTTATCATCAAATTTTGAAATAAAAAGATAATCAAGCTTAAATCTAGCCTAATAGCTTTTCATTTCAAAATGTATCTTCTAATTGCATTTGGACTCTTTACCTTCGAATTGAACCGAATCCCGTGAGTGTTGGGATAGAAACCCAACGAAGAGTCCCATCGGTTGCAGACACTGCCTCCGAGTAGACCTAGGGTACCACGTGTCATCAAGGGGAGCCCCTCTTTTGCCGCCATTTGCATCTCCAAGTAGTCATAATCATTAAGAGTTTCAAAAGTTAATGAGAGAGAGAGAGAGAGAGACGGCGATTTGAAGTTGTACCATTATCTCTACCCTCTTTAAAACCCATTCGGACTCCTTCTTTCTCTCTCTACACTTGATCTGTTCCTCCTTTTTTTCTCAAACTTAGAAACCCTGAGTCGCCAATATTGTTCCTCTATCAAGCTTCTGAACTTTAGAGAAGATGGCTACTCATAAAGCCCATGCACCTCCTCCAAATCCCAACAGTCTCGCCATTCAGATTCGAAAGATCCTGGCCGAAGAACATATAGCGGTCACCAATGATGTTTTGGTGATTGCAAATGCTGATCGTGTTGGGCTAGGGCCTGCCTTCCAGCTAGGGTTTCTTCTTTAACTTGCCCCCATGTACCCGCTTGCAGAGGAGGCCCTTCCTTTCGAGTCCCCCTCATTGGACTGGAATTGATTCACCACCAATATCCCCAACCGTCTCTGGCATAGACATGATGCAAAATATGTAGAGTGGCTTGATCGGATGCTTGAGGCCAAGGATGATCTATGGAGGCAATAGGGATCCGTGACGCCATCCTACTCAGTTGATCTCTTATTGATATGGACAAGAATCTCTTCCTTGCTGCCTCTCAATTTTGGTCAGTTACTTCGAACTCTTTTCACTTCAGGGTAGGTCTTATGGGTCCAACCCTTTAGGACATAGCTTTCTTGACAGGCCTCCGTCCTCATGGGATTGAGGCCAATTACTTTTTTGTCTCAAAAGACCCCTTACTTTGAATATAAGGAACCCCTGTCTTTTGGCCCCTTTATAAACCATTATGCCAAAAAAGGGCCAGTTGAAGACAGTGAGCACGTGGCTTTTCTCCTTTACTGGCTAAATAAATTCATCTTTTGTGTGTTTGCGAATAGAGTGACCAAGGACTTTATAGATTTGGCCTGTGCCCTAGCTTCAGGGCAGAAGTTAGCACTAGGCCCCTTAGTCTTAGCCTATCTCTATCGTGGCATGAAGGAGTTGATTAGCAATAAATTCATCTTTGCCCTCGGTCCCTTGTGGATTATAACCCTGTGGTTATGGTCTTACTTCCCTAAATTGGCCCTACCAATGAAGAAAAATTCAGAAAACACTTGCTATGGTCTCCACTACGTTGACACCCGTGGTCTTAGAAATGCATTTGGCGTATACTTCAAGTTTTTCTACCATGATTTGGTGGGGATGGGAAAAAATTGGACACCTTTTGTGATAGACACCGTACCTTGGTGGTTGAAAAGAGGTGCTTCAGATCCAGGGGATGATTTTGACGACCACTTTGAGATCTGGACCAACTTTCTGATTTCCAAAGACCTTATGTATGACATGGCTTTCACCCCAACCAACTACAAGTGTGGTGTGGAACACTATAATGCAGCTCAATTCGCCAGGCAATTCGGCCTATGTAAGCTCACTCCACTGCCTCCTTATCAGTCCTTGAACAAGGACTTCACTGACAGACCCGTAATTCAACCAAGGGAGTTGGAAAGAGTTAGGAATATTCTTCCTAACCTCAAAAAGAACTTTGCCCTCCATCCCTATACTGAACGTACTGAGAAAGGAGCCAAATTTGACAGTTGGTGGGGAGGTTACATAAAAATGCATTTTTCCACTCCATATTTGAATGTCTTGACCAAGATTCTGCCTAACCCTGCTGGAGTCCCTAAACCTGGCATCACCGTGCCCTTGCAGCAGATCAGTCCTTCTCCGTCCTTGAGTGCTAAAAGAAAAGGTAACTCCAAGACCTTTACTGTTGTGCTTTATTTGAATTTTCTAATACTTGGACTAATCATTTCCTTTCTTATAGACCTAGAGAGTACCCCAAAAGATGCCCCAACGGATCCTACTCCTCAGAGGCATAAAAGGACTAAGTCGCTTGCACGAAAGCAGACACCAAAGGTATAACCCTTTAGCATTTCCTTATTCCTTAAGTATGTTGCTTATGCCTTGAATCTCATTGCAGGCCTCTCAGACCACCATAGCTGGTAGGACAAGGAGTAGTGCTAAAACAAGTTCTCCAGAAACTGACCCTTTGGAGAAGGCTTGCATTCTTCTTGGCTCTGCCCTTTGCCTTATTTAGATATTTTACTAACTTTCCTTCTTACAGGCCACCTCTAAAGCCAAGGAAGGGCAAACTGATTTTGCCCCTACCAAAAAGAGGTTGAGAAAGAAAGCTCCTACACCGATTGACTCTGAAAACATTGTGTCTGCCATAGAGCACAATCCCATTATAAGGATGTCTTGTGGCATGGTTTTCATAGTATTTATTAGGGGTGTGAACGGGTCGGGCGGGTCGGGTTTGGCCTGTACCTGCCACCCGACCCGACCAGTTCGGGTAGACATTTTCTTAACCCGTAATCGAACCGTGCAACTGGTAAAACCGTCCGCCAAACCGCTTCTTTCTTTGGGTCGGGTCGGACGGGTTGGTCGGGTTTCGATCTCGGAATGGAACGGAAGAGACTAGATCAAAATAGAAGGGTTTCGATCTCAAAAAGACAAAAACCCACAAAAGAATTGACTGAACCTACAATTTCTTTCAAGATTATTGTATTAACAGTATGAGATTTACCGATTTCCGAGGTTTGGATCGATGTTCAATTGGGAATCACAGTCTGTAATCTTCCCCTCTTCAACTTTGAACAGAGACGGTGGAGAGAGAAACGGCGGACGACTGGACGGCATGCAGCGGAGGCCCCCGCCGGCGACATTTTTCAGGTCTGAAAGGGTTCCGTTCGGTGTAGGCGGTAGAGTTTTGGGGCGGCTGGGAACTCGAAGTGGGAAAGTGGGAATGGAAACAACGAGAATCTAGGGATTGATACTATATATATGTGTAAGTGTCGGGTCGGGTCGGACCCGCCTGATTACCAGGGTTAAACCCGTACCCTGACCCGAAAATCAAATTTTTAACAGCAGTCAACCCGTAACCGACCGAACTACCAGTTCGAACCCGGGCGAACCCCTTCGGGTCGGGTCGGGTCGGGTTGGGTCGGACCCGCGGGTTTTCGGATATTTTGCATAGGCCTAGTATTTATGCCTCCTGATCATCACCTAATCCCCTTTGTACTTAAATTTCAGGAAGTCAATCGATGATTACTTTGAGGAAGAGGTAGAAGAAGAAGACAAAGGACTGGATGTGGCTGAGCATGAACCTGAACATGAAGCCTCCTCCAGGACTCCATAGAAGACTAGATCTCCAGTTGCCAAGCCCATTCCTACAATCAATCCTCTCGTCGAAACTGAAGAACTCAAGTAAGTTTAGTTGGTCACGAGGCAAGGCAATGCATTGGTCACGGCATGCCAAGACCAAGGGTGGCCAAGGCATGACTCACGGCATGCCAAAACAAGGGGTGGCCAAGGCCTGGCAAGCCGATTGCTTGTCACCGAGCAAGGCAATGCATTGCTCATGGCATGCCAAGACCAAGGGTGGCCAAGGCATGACTCACGGCATGCCAAAACAAGGGGAGGCCAAGGCATGGCAAGCCGATTGCTGGTGTCATCGGGCAAGGCAATGCATTGGTCACGGCATGCCAAAACAAGGGGTGGCCAAGGCATGGCAAGCCGATTGCTTGTCACCGGGCAAGGCAATGCATTTCTCACGGCATGCCAAGACCAAGGGTGGCCAAGGCATGACTCATGGCATGCCAAAACAAGGGGACGCCAAGGCATGGCAAGCCGATTGCTTGTCACCGGGCAAGGCAATGCATTGCTCACGGCATGCCAAAACAAGGGGTGGCCAAGGCATGGCAAGCCGATTGCTTGTCACCGGGCAAGGCAATGCATTTCTCACGGCATGCCAAGACCAAGGGTGGCCAAGGCATGACTCACGGCATGCCAAAACAAGGGGTGGCCAAGGCATGGCAAGCCGATTGCTTGTCACCGGGCAAGGCAATGCATTGCTCACGGCATGCCAAGACCAAGGGTTGCCAAGGCATGACTCACGGCTAAAAAGTTGCTGGGTGCCTAGTCGTCGGGTAACGCTCGGGATCGTCAACCAAGTTGCTGGGTAACGGGTAAAAATTTGCTTAGTACGGGCTAAAAAGTAGCTTGTCAACGGGCAAATCAATGCAATCATCAATATGATCTTGGCAAAACTCTCCAAAAACTGTTGTTTAGTCACCATCTTGTGGGATTTTCGCAATGTTAGTTTTCTATCTTTTTTATTTTTATTTTTACACGTTTTTAAGTTTTAATTTAAATATTTTGTATTGTAGATGCCTCATTTTTCCACCCAATATAGTTACATAATTATTGTGTAGCTTGTTTATAATTTTTCGTGATTTTTCATACTTTTTTTGTATTTTTTTGAATATTTCGGTATTTTTTTTTATAATATTTATATATTTATTTTTTGTTTAATTAATATAAAATTATTCTTTTGGCAAAAAATTCTGAATTTTTTTGTGGAGTTGCTCCATATTTTTGTGAAGATGTTCCAATTCAAAGTTCATGAAAAAAAGTTGTGATGCGCAAAAAAAAGCCCATTATGACTGTTCGGACATTGTGATGTTCCTTCCTGCCACAAGGGCAAAGGCTAATTTTACTACTATAGGGGGGGTGGTCTCCCTCCCTTGGGGAAGCCTTGGCCACCCGACGCAGGGTGCCATGGCACGTTGCTATCGAGACCCCTCGGGCAATTCTAGGCCTTTTGGCCTCGGTTACTCGTTGAAACATGACCCGTCGGTAATGCTCAGAAAAAGGACCGAAATGCCCCTGAAACAAAATGCTATTTTAAGCCGTCCCGCAAGGCAAAGCAAGGCTCTATCGGGCAAAGCAAGACTCTATCGGGCAATTCTTGGCCGGTTGGCCTTTGATACCCCTGGAATCACATCCCGTCGGTAATGCTCGGAAAGAACAACGAAAGGCCCTTGAAACCGCATGCTACTATAACTAGTTTTGGCAAGGCGAAACTAGATTTTCTTTGCCGTTTGGGCTAGGCTGTGCCAATCGTTATCGTCCACCGCCTAGCTGTCCAAGTGTTTACATGTGTCTCTAATGCCATAGTGCCATAGTGCCACCCCGTGACGAGCCCGATCGCTTGGGTTTTTGATATAGCATGTTTAGAAATTTTTTTCAAAATAATCTTATATCAAAGACCCACGCGCGCGCGCGGCCCGGCACTGCACTTAGGCACTTTGGAACTTGGAAACACTTGGGAAACACTTGGGCGTATGCCAAGACGATGGTCTAGACAAGGCATCGGGAATCGTTTGTGATGGTAGGAAAAAACAATTGACTGTTCTAGCCAAGGCGTGGCAAGCTGGCTCACCGGGCAAAGCCAAGGCAAAGAATTACCTGGTTTCTTGGTAATGGCTAAAAAGTTGCTGGGTATTGTTAGACAACCAAGTTGCCAGGTAGCAACTAAAAAGTTTCTAGGTAACGGCAACCAAGTTGCTGGGTATCGGCAACCAAGCTGTCGGGTAACGTTGGGTGTCGGCTAAAAAGTTGCTTGTCACCGGGCAAGGCAATGCATTGCTGATGGCATGCCAAGACCAAGGGCAGCCAAGTCATGACTCACGGCATGCCAAAACAAGGGGTGGCCAAGGCATGGCAAGCCGATTGCTTGTCACCGGGCAAGGCAATGCATTGCTCACGGCATGCCAAGACCAAGGGGGGCCAAGGCATGACTCACGGCATGCCAAAACAACGGGTGGCCAAGGCATGGCAAGCCGATTGCTTGTCACCGGGCAAGGCAATGCATTGCTCACGGGATGCTAAGACCAAGGGGGGCCAATGCATGACTCACGGCATGCCAAAATAAGGGGTGGCCAAGGCATGGCAAGCCGATTGCTTGTCACCGGGCAAGGTAATGCATTGCTCACGGCATGTCAAAACAAGGGGTGGCCAGGGCATGGCAAGCCGATTGCTTGTCACCGGGCAAGGCAATGCATTTTTCACGGCATGCCAAGACCAAGGGTGGCCAAGGCATGACTCACGACATGCCAAAACAAGGGGACGCCAAGGCATGGCAAGCCGATTGCTTGTCACCGGGCAAGGCAATGCATTGCTCACGGCATGCCAAGACCAAGGGTAGCCAAGGCATGACTCACGGCATGCCAAAACAAGGGGACGCCAAGGCATGGCAAGCCGATTGCTTGTCACCGGGCAAGGCAATGCATTGCTCACGGCATGCCAAAACAAGGGGTGGCCAAGGCATGGCAAGCCGATTGCTTGTCACCGGGCAAGGCAATGCATTGCTCACGGCATGCCAAGACCAAGGGGGGCCAAGGCATGACTCACGGCATGCCAAAACAAGGGGTGGCCGAGGCATGGCAAGCCGATTGCTTATCACCGGGCAAGGCAATGCATTGCTCACGGCATGCCAAGACCAAGGAGGGCCAAGGTATGACTCACGGCATGCCAAAACAAGGGGTGGCCGAGGCATGGCAAGCCGATTGCTTGTCACCGGGCAAGGCAATGCATTGCTCACGGCATGCCAAGACCAAGGGGGGCCAATGCATGACTCACGGCATGCCAAAACAAGGGGTGGCCAAGGCATGGCAAGCCGATTGCTTGTCACCGGGCAAGGCAATGCATTGCTCACGGCATGTCAAAACAAGGGGTGGCCAGGGCATGGCAAGCCGATTGCTTGTCACTGGGTAAGGCAATGCATTTCTCACGGCATGCCAAAACAAGGGGACGCCAAGGCATGGCAAGCCGATTGCTTGTCACCGGGCAAGGCAATGCATTGCTCACGGCATGCCAAGACCAAGGGTAGCCAAGGCATGACTCACTGCATGCCAAAACAAGGGGTGGCCAAGGCATGGCAAGCATGCTCACGGCATGCCAAGACCAAGGGTAGCCAAGGCATGACTCACGGCATGCCAAAACAATGGGTGGCCAAGGCATGGCAAGCCGATTTCTTGTCACCGGGCAAGGCAATGCACTGCTCATGGCATGCCAAAACAAGGGGTGGCCAAGGCATGGCAAGCCGATTGCTTGTCACCGGGCATGGCAATGCATTGCTCACGGCATGCCAAGACCAAGGGAGGCCAAGGCATGGCAAGCAAGTTGCTGGGTGCCTAGTCGTCGGGTAACGCTCGATATCGGCAACCAAGTTGCTGGGTAACGGCTAAAAATTTGCTTAGTACGGCTAAAAAGTAGCTTGTCATCGGGCAAATCAATGCAAGCATCAATATGATCTTGGCAAAACTCTCCAAAAACTCTTGTTTAGTCACCATCTTGTGGGATTTTCGCAATGTTAGTTTTCTATCTTTTTTTATTTTTATTTTTACACGTTTTTAAGTTTTAATTTAAATATTTTGTATTGTAGATGCCTCATTTTTCAACCCAATATAGTTACATAATTATTGTGTAGCTTGTTTATAATTTTTCGTGATTTTTTCATACTTTTTTTTGAATATTTTGGTATTTTTTTAATAATATTTATATATTTATTTTTTGTTTAATTAATATAAAATTATTCTTTTGGCAAAAAATTCTGAATTTTTTTGTGGAGTTGCTCCATATTTTTGTGAAGATGTTCCAATTCAAAGTTCATGAAAAAAAGTTGTGATGCCCAAAAAAAGCCCATTATGACTGTTCGGACATTGTGATGTTCCTTCCTGCCACAAGGGCAAAGGCTAATTTTGCTACTATAGGGGGGGTGGTCTCCCTCCCTTAGGGAAGCCGTGGCCACCTGACGCCGGGTGCCATGGCACGTTGCTATCGAGACCCCTCGGGCAATTCTTGGCCTTTTGGCCTTGGTTGCTCGTTGAAACACGACCCGTCGGTAATGCTCGGAAAAAAGACCGAAAGGCCCCTGAAACGAAATGCTATTATAAGTCACGAGGCGATAATACCCTTCTCTCTCACTTTAGTTGGGATCTACTTTATGTTCTAGTTTTAGTTCTCTCTCTAGGAGAGATCTCCATTGTTGTTCAAGCTTAATTTCTTAAGAACTCAAGTAAGTTTAGTTCGTACGTTAATTTTCCATTTGTTAATGTTGTAGCTACTTGTTGGATCTTCATTAATATCAAGTTTATTTTCGGTTCTATCGGTTAAACATGTTTTCCATTTTTACCATGCTTTCTAGTCTTTTTAATATGCGTGAGTAGTTGATTAGGCTAGGCCGTGGGGCGATTATCGCCTCGTGACTTATGTTTATCTTGCCTTTCTCAACTCATGGCTTGAAGTTTGGTATGGAAAATGAGGAAGGCTCGCCTTTATGTAACAAAACTAGCCGATGTTAATCTCCGGTGATCATATGCTCACTCATATGGTTCTGTGAGCGATGTCTCGGTTTGTGTTTGCCAAAAGAACAAAAGAGCTCACTTGTTTTTCCATACTTCATTTTTAGTCTTTCAATGGTTTCATAGCTAAATCTTCCAGTTGATAGCCTATGCCGTGCGATTCAACCGAGTTTTCGTTGAGAATGGCTCGATGGCCTAAGTTACGGGCGTTAATAGTTCCATTCCCATGCCGCTTGTTTAACTTAGTCAAAACCAATTTTCTAGTCTTTTACTTAAGAGTTTTCATCACTTTTCAAAGCAAACCAAAAGTTGGCCGTCTGAACGCCGGAAACACTTACTTCTAAAAATCCTAGCAAGCTATAGAGATTATCTCTGAGGGTACGACTCCGGACTTCCAGATATTATGCTGACAATGACCTAACCCTACGCTCGGGGTAATTCAACCTATTTCAACGGTTAGGTTGTGGCGAAGCAGCTCTCATTCTTACCTTCCTAGAGGCTTTATGATGAGGCCTCTTTAGGAAAGAAATAATAGGTGTGCGCCAATCATTCTCGGGCTCGTCATTTGACTCTTCCCCCGTGAAGTCTGAAGTAAATACCTCTAGTCCTAGACCCCTTCTCTTAACAGAAGGTAACAATCTTTTTTGGACTGTGATGATTTTGTGAATCGTCCCTGGAGATAACTTCAGGCCTGTTGAGGCCTGAGCCAAGTTGTTGGCTTCAGTGTTCATACTTCTTGAAACGTGTTTGAAAATTACATTGTCAAAATCTTGCATTAATTGCACGGCTGCCATATAATAAAGAGCTAAGTCCTCACTATAGCATTTAAATGTTTCTGCCAAGTGATTGATTACAAGGTTTGAATCCCCAATAACTCTTACTTCCTTGGCCTCTAGATCCCTAAGGATTTCAAGGCCTATAACAACTGCTTCATATTCAGCTTGATTATTTGTACATGGCAAATCAAACTGAAAAGACAATTCAGTCCTTAGGTATTGGGGAGAAATAATAATTACTCCACAGCCTAAGACCTCTTGAGTCCTTGATCCATCAAAGAGCAACGTCTAAGGAGTGGGTGATATTTCAAGTGCACTCAGTCCTATTTTAGATTCATCGCCGATATCCACACATGGATGATCAGCAAGAAAATCTGCTAAGGCCTAGCCCTTTACAGCTTTTTGAGGAATGTACTGAAAACTGAATTCCATTAGAGCTAAAGACCATTTACCAATTCGGCCTCTCATGATTGGCCAAGAAAGCAAGTATTTAACTAGGCCTGTTTTACTCATAATGTAAACCAAAACGGGAAGCATGTAGTGCCTCAACTTTATTGCTGAAAAGTACAAGGCAAAACAAATCTTTTCAATAGGAGTGTATCTCCTTTCATATGGAGTCAACAACCTACTTAAATAATAAACTGCATGTTCCTTTCCTTGAGCATTGTCTTGAGCTAGAAGGCCTCCAATAGCCAATAGAGCTTCAAAGGCTTGTTCTTGATGGGAGGCATAAGGACTGGAGCCTGGGCTAAATAGCCTTTGATCTCATCAAAGGCTTTCTGATGGCTTGCCTCCCAGATGAAAGTGTATTGGTCCTTCAGCTTCAAGAGTTGAGAAAAGACCTGAACCCTCCCAGCTAGGTTTGAGATGAACCTCCTCAAGAAGTTGAATGAACCCAAGAGCTTCTGCAATTCTTTCTTGGTCGTAGGAGGCTTTGCTTCCATGATTGCTTTGGTCTTGTTCTTGTCAACCTCAATCCCCCTGTTGTGGACTAAGAACCCAAGGAATTTGCCTGCAAAAACTCCGAAGGCACACTTTAAGGGGTTTACTTTCAAGTCAAATTGTTGCATCCTAAAAAATGACCTCCTCAAGTGTTCCAAATGTTCATCATAGGACTGAGACTTGACCACGATATCATCGATGTAGATCTCCATGAAACGGCCAATGAAATCATGAAATATGGTGTTCATTGCTCATTGGAATGAAGCACCTACATTCTTTAGGCCGAAGGGCATTACGACCCACTAAAAGGTTCCCAAAGCTCCAGGACACCTAAAAGCAGTCTTAGCCGTATCGACCTCGTCGATGAAGATTTGATTGTAGCCAGAATGTCCATCCATGAAGAACAAAACCTTGTGACCAGAAGCTCCATCCACTAACTGGTCTACGATTGGCATTGGGTACTCGGCCTTTGGAGATGCCAAATTTAGGTTTCTGAAGTCCACACATACTCTGACCTTGCCATTCTTCTTAAGGACTAGCACAATATTAGAGAGCCAAGTAACATACCTGGCTGTACGTATGAATCCAGCATTGAAAAGACGTTTGATCTCATCTTTGACTTGCAAATAGACCTAATTGGACATCCTTCTCGGCGGTTGTTTGAAAGGTTTGAACCCTGGTTGAATAGGCAACTTGTGCTCAACCAGGTCTCTAGACAGTCTGGGAGCTCCTCATAAGTCCAAGCAAAACAAGACTTGAACTCCTTCAAAAGTTGGATGAACTTCTCTTTTACATTCTCTGGCAGAAGTTGGCTAATATACACAGGTCTGGGATTCTATGGGTCTCCCAAATTAACTTCTTCCAAAGGATATTGCACATTAGCCTTTAGATCATCCAACTTGGCTGGGGCTGCTTCAAGGTCTTCTAACCGGATTTCGTCCAGATCTTCAACCAAGTTTTCATCCTCATTGATTACTTCGGCCGCAAAGGCCGAATGATCGTCCTCTGACTTTTGATTCCCCATCAGCCTCCTTTCTAATAAGTAAGCCTTAAACTTTGACAACAAAGTCTGAAGGGCTGTGTTTTTCTCTATTTCTAAAGGGCTTACTGACATTGAGAAGGGCGTTTGAATGAAGCTGTAATTGGCCTGCTTGACTCCGTGATCATTTGACCAATTAACTCTTGGAAAATTGCATTCACTTGCTCTGCTGACCTGTTATTGTGTATAGGAGCTACCTTGTGGCGGCCATACTTATCAAGGCCTGCCACTTTCATTGGACCAACCCCTTCATCGTACAAATGGGTCTCAGCATGATTAGTAGAGGCATGGAAAGGTTTGCGGTCAGCCCATATCACATCCATGTCGTCTTGATTCCAAACAATTAGACATTGGTGAAGAGTTGAGGGAACTGCTAAACAGAAGTGAATCCAATCTCTCCCCAATAGAACGTTGAAGGAAGAGTGTGAATTAACAACAAAGAAAAGTGTTGTTAAAGCCTTGGATCCCACTGTTAAGTTCATGATCAAAATACCTTGACAAGCTGTCTCATTTCCAGTGAAATCAGTCAAGGTTGAAGTACATGAGACTAGGTCTTGATCAGTCTTCCTAAACTTCTGCATCATAAACCTAGGAATGAGATTGGTTGTTGACCCATTATCCATTAGGAGACGGTTGATGGGCATCCCATCGAGACAACCAGCGATGTACAAGGGCTTGATGTGTTTGTTCATCGTGAGACTTGGCCTCTCAAAGATCACGTTAGCTGCCCGATCCTCAGTCTTTCCTTCAGTCTCATCCTTTAGCACAATCACTGAAGGCCCATTCAGTCCTACAGAGAAGGACTCGTTCAAAATTTTAGCTGTCTGCCCCATCTCTACAACATCTCCCTCCATGGCTGTTGGAGTGTTGTCTTTGGCTTCCAGAACTGCTAGTAGGATCACAACCACGTTGCATTGCATATTAGGACCTTGTCCAGGCTTGAACTCCTTGGCCTGTGGATCCAGATTTGATTTGCCCCCCGAGTCTGGTTTCCTTGGTTTAAGAGCTGTCTTTTTTAGTAAAGTCATTTGTCTTAGAAGAGGCTCAATTCTAGCCTCCTTAAGAGTTCTCTCCAAGAGAGGTTGTTTCTTGGATATAATAGCTTGCTTTGGAGGCGGTTTGGTAACAGCCTCCTTGTATGTCTTCCCCACAGGGACTTGCTTCTTAGGTAAAGTCCTTGAAGGAGGCTCAATGATAGCCTCTTCCACAGTCCTTTCCAAGGGTTTTTATGTTCTCTTAGCCTTAGGTTTTTCAACCATAGGCTCTTCTGCTGGGACATCCAGTTTCATTTTCCCTTTAAGATCATCTTCAATCATCGGGTCATCCAGTAGATCTGTCTCTTCCTCAGCCCTTCTAGCTGCCTGCCTGAATCGTTGGCGGCGCCTCTTCTGAGATCTGGACAAAGGTGGAGGATCAGAAGGAAACTTGGGATGCTCAACCCTGTGCCACTCATCTGGAGGAGTGACTGGAGGTCTCACAGTCCTAGGCTTGTCCTTGGAGGGAGCAGATACTCTCAAGTTGTGCAGCTCATCTTCAATTTCAACCAACCCTGGTTGGATCCTGTTGAAAACAGATTCACGTGCAACCCGCTTCCCCTTAGATCTGTGTGGCTCCTCAGGACCAGGTTTAGCCCTTCCCATGATAATACTCTTCAGGGTTGGCTTGCTAGGACTGGCGTGATGTCCACACTCTATACATATCATGGAATAAGTTGGCCTCTTCGGTTTCTTCACCCTTGTAGGTCTGGACCACCATGAATTTTGCTTTTCAAACCTCTTCACCCGCTCTGTCCTGAAATCCCCCTCTTCGTAATAAGGATCCCAGTACCTGCCTGGGTTGGACTTGTAAACCTCTTTGGAAGGGGCTCCTAAACTTATCTTTCTGCCTAGGAGCAGTCCTATGCATGCCTATCATGTTGATAGAGACCATATTTGTACTCAATCCCGAGGGAAATGGATTGCCATCGACCCCCATGGGCTGCTTGTCTTTCTCGGGGAATTTGAACTCTCCCCACTCAATTTTGTCCTGGATATCATTTCTAAATACTATGCAGTTATTAGTAGTATGATTCCAGGAGTTGTGATTCTTACAATACTCCTTGCCCTTCAGTTCTTCCAAGGTTGGAATCTTGTGGCCAAAGGGCAGTTTAAGCAGTTTGTCAGCAAGGAGTTGGTCAAAGATGGCCTCAGCCCTGCCGATGTCGAAGGTATAGGCCCTGGTTGACCTATTAGCAGTGTTTTGGATGAAATGCTTCGTTGGCTCTATCTTGACAAAGGCCTTACAAATATATGGCTTATTGTTGATAATATCAGCCACTACCACATCCGGGTCTGCCTCTGTCTCCACTGCAGCAACCTCATAGTTAGGGTCACGGTAGTACGTCCCCTTGGATGATGTCTTCCTGTCCTGCTCCTTCGCCAAGAGCCTTTTGTAATGAGAGGCCTTAGAGGACAACTCGAATAAGTCTCTGAACTCTGTTCCATAGAACTTTTTCTTCATTTCAAAGCCTAAGCTGTTTAATGCTATGCGTACATATTCGGCCTCTGAAAGGACAATCTTCCACTTAAATCGAGCAGTCTTGAAACGTAAGAGATAGGACTCCACAGATTCGAGATGGGTTTGACGATAGCATGACAGGTCTGCCAACGTCACTTCTGGTTCTACCCTGTAGAACTGCTAGTGGAACATCTCTTTCAAATGTGCCCAGGTCTGTACTGAGTTAGGTGGTAAATTGATGTACCAAGTAAAGGTTGTCCCAGTAAGAGAATTGGGAAAAGCCTCAACTTCAGAGCATCAATGGTCCCAGCTTCTTCACATTGAACTTGAAACCTGGCAATGTGCTCCACTATTGACTGCATGCTTTCTCCGTTGAAGGTCTGGAATTTTGGGACTTTATAGCCCTTTGGGAAAGGTGTATTGTCCACCGCTTCGGCATGAGGCTTCCTATACATTGGCCTGCCCAAAGGTTTGAAACCAGGTCCTAATTGCACCTGGAGCAAGTTCAGGACTTGATCCTTTCCCATAAACATATTTGGCACAAGAGACGGCTGCGAGCGTGCCTTTTGTGCTTGTTGGTTCTGAATAGGAATTACCCCCCCTGCCCCGAGTATCAGAGCTTTGAGGAGTATGAGCAACTCCTTTGTCTTTCCCAGAACCCTGGCCTCCTTGTAGAGGCCTTTTGTTCGTCTTGTCAGATTTGTCAGGTTTGGGTTGGTTTTCTGCCAAAACAAACCTTTGTTCGTTATTTGCTGGAGGTGTTTGGGCTTCTCCAATCACAACTCCCTTCTTTTTTGCCCCCCGAGTGCAGGGCTGTTAGATGGGTGGTGTGGTAAAAGACTTGAGGAGGTGGCGTTACCCCCTTTAAGCCAGCTTGGTCTTGACCATTGCCATACATACCAAACTGTGGAAAGCCCTGCTGATGAGGAGCGAGCGGTAGCCTCTCTATAAGCGTAGCAACCATTTATGGACTGCTATGGTCAGAGGTTCCAAGGACTGAGAGAACGATTGTGAAATGGATTGTGTCACGTCGTGGGAGATCTCACGTCCTGCCATGAACATATAATTTTTGACGTTGTCGGTAGCGTCGCTAAGATCTTGGGCACTGATCTGAGGACCAACTTCCTGGAGTACTGGCAAGTCAACTGCCACTCCTTTAGGAATCTGCGGTGGATCTGGTTGTTGCTGCTTCTTTACCTTGATAAAACCCTTAGGTCCCACCGAGCGTGCCAAAAGATGTTTAGTCACGAAATGGCTCAAGGACTGAGCGCGGGCATGCCAAGACTTGTCGCGTCTAACATAAGGACTGGATGTCCCTTTTCTGACTTCGTAACCATAAGAGGGAATGTGCTGCAAACCTAAGGGCTAGATTGCAGTGATGGTTCGTGGTTTTGCCACAACGAGCGTTGTAGACACCTCCCGGAAGCGGGGCATCATCATACAGATTGATCGTTGCTGTTTGATCGGTTGTTTGCTACATAAACCAAGATCGTGGATATTCTCATGGCTAGGAACATTGCCACACGATAGCGGTTATCATCGAAATAGAGTCGCCACCTAGTTTAAGAAAACTAGGAAAAACAGATAGAGATTCTGGGCACGGGAGCCAAAGGTACAATGAGGGGAAGGTGTTAGGCACCCCTCTCTGCCCAGTCGTGAGACTGGCCCATAATTATTCGACATAAGATTACCATATGCTTTATTTAATTCTTAACAAATAACCTGTTTAATTATCCTTTAAACAGTTAATGGTGAGTCGAGACTGTAATTGAAAGCATGTGTAGAGACCCGTATTTTTTGAAAAATCGTTTAAAGGATCTATTGATGTTAGAATATGGAATAAATGAGGAAAATGTGAAATTTGTTGGATTTATTTGATGTGGGGCTTAGGTGATAAGGATTGGAAGTGGAGGGAGTGCAAGTGTGATTAGTGTGTGTCCTAGTATATATTTGTGTGTGGGGTGTAGGGGATCAAAATCCCCAATCCCACTCTCTCTCTAACTCCCGACCTCTCCCCCCCTCCCTCGGCTCCTCTCCCTCTCTCACTCCATCACTCAAAAACTCCACCCCAAACTTAAAACCCATGTAAACCAACCTCCAATCCATCATCTACGCGCGTATTGGAGCTCGTACATCGTTGGCAAGTGCTCGGTGGAGGTGTATCGCTCTCGGAGTCGATTTTAGAAGCTAGGGCTCGATCTCTCGTTGGGGTTCGGCTTGATACCCGAGGTAGGGATTTCTTGCACTTGTTATATGTTTATGTGTTGGTTTTGCATATAGATCGTGCTTTAGAATGTTGGTTATTGTTGGGGTTTCGTTCTTGAAATTCTGCAGAAAATCTGTTCGTAACGTCTCTGTATCGATACAGGCTTTTTGCCGTATCGATACCATAAGAAAACAGAAACTTCAGGAATCTCTGATAAGCTTCCTGTATCGATACGCCATTTTGGCTGTATCGATACCAGGAGCTTATTGACAGCTTTTGCTGCTTTGTTCCAAACTTCACCTGTTTTGACCCCCGATCACTTCTAGCACCTCTGAAACGTCTTTTAACCATTCCTAAACTCTATTGTTCGATCTCTATTGACTCCTTGATGTTTTCGTTCTCGAGGCTCTCGTAAAACGTAACTTTAGTATCATTGTAAACGGAGGAGGTATCGTAAGGATGTTTAAGGGTGTCGTAGGTAATGCGAGGCATTATGGTGAGTGCGAGTGGGTAGATGGGTGTCCGTCTAGTGACCCGAAAGGTAAGACCGAAATTCATGTTCTCGTGATCCATCTTGTTGTTTCCTTTTAACTCTTTGGGTGCTTATCCCATGAGGTCTAGGTGTCAACAATATCAAGAGGTATGCCGTAGGGTGGTGATGGGTTGGTACGTAACATGTGGTGTTATAGTTTACTTAAAGGGAAGGATGTGTATTACTTTATTAGTCGGAGTCATGCTATGGTTGACTATTCGGGACGTTTTGAAATATAATCAATGTGGTGCATTGGTAGATCGTTTAGAATGTTTGAAATCTCATCGACGTTGTGATTTAACTGTTTAGGATGATTAAGTTATGATTGATTAAACGGCTTTTGGATTCGG
Organism: Rhododendron griersonianum; assembly: GCA_018127125.1. NCBI lineage: Eukaryota > Viridiplantae > Streptophyta > Magnoliopsida > Ericales > Ericaceae > Rhododendron > Rhododendron griersonianum. Next base: position 33,935,425 of record CM030797.1, on the reverse strand, counting down.
TTGAATGATTGATGTTGTGACACGGGAATGTGGAAAGACTGTAAATGTTAAATGGACGCAAAGAGGATTTTCAGGGCTCTTAAATGAGTAAATGCCTGGCAGAAGCTAGATGCTCATATTGTATGCTTTCAGGACTCTTAAATGAGTAAATGCCTGGCAGGAGCTAGATGCTCATATTGTATGCTTTCAGGACTCTTAAATGAGTAAATGCCTGGCAGGAGCTAGATGCTCATAGTGTATGCTTTCAGGGCTCTTAAATGAGTAAATGCCTGGCAGGAGCTAGATGCTCATATTGTATGCTTTCAGGACTCTTAGATGAGTAAATGCCTGGCAGGAGCTAGATGCTCATATCATTTGTCTTCAGGGCTCGTTATCGAGTAAGTGCCTGGCAGGAGCTTCGGCTCAGACTCTTAACGACACGTTATTGGTTTACGAAGTTAACGAGAGGATTTTGGGTTTGGTTATAGGATTTTGATGAAAATCCTCTGGTATTCTTGAGCGAATCAACGGTTTCCGGTATTTGGGCACAAATCAACGGACTCCGGTATTCAAGCTCGAATCACGGGGCTTGACTCGTATTGGTTTGGTTTGATTTGGTTTTCACAAGTCATTTGCAATCAAAAGGAAAGATTTAAGGGAAAGAGATTCGATTTCTGTAATGTGAAATTGAGTCAGATGGTGGTGTTCACGCATAAAGTAAATGAAGTGGTTGAGAACCCACTGTAGGTCTGCTGACTTGTTGTGAACTTAGTATAGCTTCAAGTTTGACATGAGCTTGATAGGAACCCCGATATGATGCTTAGAACATCGAAGTCGATGTCCGTTTGTCTATTGTGGTAATTCCGCATTGCTTGTGCTTGTTCATTGAAACTCATTCATCTCTGGTGCATATTTCATCGCGTTTTCATATAGCTTGTGCAAAGACTTCTCTACTGGGCGCGTGTTTGCTCAAACCTATTATAAATTTCAGGTATAATTCAGGAGTTGGCTTGGCATACGTGGTGCACATGCATGATCATGTTATTGAAGGGTTTTCAAGAGAAGTGTTCGGAAGAGTAATTTTTTTTGTAAATTGTAACGTTATTTAGCTTCGGATACTTATATGAGATAATTTGGGGCCTCGAGCCAGGATTAAACAGGTGTATTTAATTTGAGAACAGGAAAAAAAGAAATGTTATTTGGGTATTATCTGTACTTCAGCGAGGATTTTATTTATTACAAATGATTATTATTTATGTTGAAAATCGAGGGCGTGACAGCATGCATCAGAAAGCAGAAAACAAAACGAACTGTCCCAGGGAGATGGATCCCGCGGCCGGTGAATGGATGTCACGGCCGAGGGATCCTCCTGGTTTGATGTACCGGCCAATGGATCGAAGATCCAGCTGATGTTCTTCCTCACACCAGACTATACGACTAACAGATAATCAGAACGCTACGATTAAGCGTAAAAACAAGAAATAAATCAAACCAGAGGCCCTTGGGCCTCACCACCTTGATCCTTCAGTGGCTTGATTGCTTCGGATTAGATGGGATTGACTAATTTGCTTCTTGAAAAATCCTAGGGTTAGGGTTTGAACTTCAGGGTTTGATCGTCGGATTAGCGGCTGCCTTCGGGAGGTTAGGGCTTTTGTAGAGGGGATTTGAGAGTGTATATTGGCAGAGTATCATGGCTAGAGAGGGTGTATCAACTTATTAATTTCGGAACCCAAAGGCCCCTTTATATAGGCATAGGAATGACACACCTCAACCAATCAAAATCGAACGATTGAATAGGAGTTATAAGGCAACACGAACTCCTCATGGTAATCTCCAAACGTAGCCTGAACGCATTGGGATTTGGCTGCTAGGGTTTTGTGATGGGATCAAACGAGTGACAGAACGTTCCAGAATCTGGAAAATAGACGATCTGGCGGCTGAGCAAAGGATCTGGCGGCCAAAGAATTGATGTTGCAGCTGAGGAATGATCCTGGCGGCCGACTAATCGATCTCTCAGGGAGATTTTCAAGCAACAGGCTTCACGGGTAAAGATATGATGTCGAGGTCGTGTGATCAATGTCATGGCCGACAGATGGATTCTCCTAAGATACTGTATTTCTGTCTGAAAGACTATTTGGCTCTTGATTGGGTCCTCTAAGTGGCTAAAAGTTCTTACCAAAAGTCCTAAGGTTCACGAGAAGTCAATCAGTAATCACTGTATCCATATCATCATCGGGATGGTCCCCAAGGTGGGACTTGAAATAATCATTAGGCCAAATTGGGGTGTCTACAAGCGTGGACCTAGCTATTTCCTAATCGTGTAGGAAAGAGAGCAACGTACAAAGAAAAATGAACTTTATTATGTCGGAATAATAAAGTTGGGTACAAGGAAAAGTAAAACCCAAATTACTTGATGAAGTGATTGAGTGAATGCAGGAAAAGTAAAATAGTTGCTTCGCTGGGAAGACTTTGGTTTAAGCGATGGGCTTGATTGGTGTGGAAACCCTTCTTTCTTCTTGTGTTCTTGTATTTATAGGCCAAGGGACCTCACGATTCTACATGGGATGGATTTTCCCGCCCTTCTCTTGTGATGACAAGTGTCCCATGTTTGCACCATTATGCTTGTGATAACAGAGGTTGAGAAAGGCTAATGGGACTTTCCTATTTTTCCTCTTCGTGGGATCATGGGTAGTTGGGGAGATCATGGGCTTCCTACACCTCCTTTTTATGTGGGCAACAGGGAATAATGGGCCATTTGACTTGTCAAATGGCCATGTGGCAATCATCCCTATTTTCTTGTTATTTTCCTTCTCACGAGACTTCATCAGATGCAAAACAAATCATGATAATGGGCCTTTTAAACAAATTAACATGTACAAGGTCTTGTTCCCATAATAAACTAATTGGGCCTTATTTTGATCTTTATAAAATATGGTCCATAGCCCACAAACCCAATCTCTCGACCGAAATGGATTAAAGCTATGAAACAAGTAGTCGGTAAATTAAAATTGGACCTGGCACAATTGGGAGAATTAGAAGCCTTTGCACAATTCGCTTCTGATATCGATAAAGGTACTCAGAATCAATTGGCAAGAGGTCGACGATTGCGCGAATTGCTCAAACAATCCCCATCAGAACCTCTTCCTAAAATTAATCGGGCCCAGTCAACATTTACCTTGGCCCATTAATTTTAACTCAATATAACTTCATTTTGCAGCCCAATTTAATTAAACAATAATTAAATGACCCTCCAACGCTTGCCCATAACTGGGTATCAAAAACGGGTGTAAACAAGCGGGTAGTTCGGGATGGTCCTTCAACCTTGGCATGTTTCTTTTGAGTTTGAGGCCACTAGGTCGCTCAAGAGCCTCCCGTTCTGGGTAAATACGGGCCAGGACCTCCTCAAGTGGTTTTGCAAAGTGTTTTTCCACATGCTCGCTCTACCGTTGTCCAAATTTGGTTGTTTTGCTCAAGTGAATTCAATTAGAGAAAAGGTTTTTTTGAGGTCTAGAAAGTTACCCATGGCTTTTTCTAAGTCCTTTGCATGAACCATAGGACTATCTCATTATAGGAACGAAAGGGTGAAACGGGAAGAGGTTGACAGAGTCTGAATTGGCGAGCAAATTGGGCTGCATTATAATACTCCATACCACATCTATAGTTACTTGGAGTAGCGGTTAAACCATAGAGGAGGTCCCTACTCCCTAGATTTGAGGAAACTGGACCAGATCTCAAAATTCTCATCATAATCATCTGTGGGGTCAAAAGCAGGGTTCTTTAGCCACCAAGGAACGATATCCCTTACAAACGGAGTACAACCACTACCCATGGCATTCAACTCAGAGTAATAGAATCAAAAGTGCATAAGTTAGCCTAATACCTAAGAATCAGTCTATGTGAAGCCTTGCTCAAGCGTTAATTGAACTCCTTACTAGTGCACGATGGGATTGGGTTCCCAGTGATTAATCGATGTGGGCCTTAGTTAGCTTGATACCTACGGTATCCAAGAATAGGAAAGAAAATCAATTAGGCTTACATGATCAATCAACCCATAAAGACAAAAAAACAACAATGAAATAGGAGTAATAATTTAGAGATAGATCAATCAATGACGAACATGACAGTTCATAGTTGTGTAATTGAGACTAGATATCACATGGGTACGGACAATTCCAAATTCACTATTCAAATCAGAACCGGTACAACAAATCTTAAGTGTTTTCAACAATTTTTTCCCTGTCAAAATGGTTTCTACAAGTTCATGAGAGACAAACTTGATTCCCACTACATGTTTTTAGTACTTGAGATACCTTTTTTCTAAGACAATTAATGTTATGTATCACGATACTTCTAATTAAACCTTCGGATCGTAGGCAAGGGCAAAGGGAAGAAGGAGAGAGTAGGTCAAATTGCAACCATCAAATAATCATGAAAATTATTCCCTCTGTCCTATTTTCATTGTTCATTATTTCTTTTTTCACTTTTGTGTCTATTGCGTATATCTTTCAATTTATAATATTTTTCATGATTTTGACATCTTTGTATTATAGAACAAATTGAAATCTATCAAATAAGATCCATATTACATATTTTTGGAGATTCACATTAGAAGATATGAGCGATTGAAAACTGACACGAACATCAAAAAAGGACAATGAAAATGAGATGGAGGGAGTATTACGGCAATGAAAATCGTGTAGAATCAGTGTGTCATCGAACGAGAAATTGACGGAGAAACGCTAGATTATATGCATGTACTTATAAATAAATATTTAGGACAAATCCCAATAAGGCTTATAGTGCATTACTTTGAAACATGAAAAGTCATTAGTGTCGTCTTTTGTAAAATCATACCTTATGAATAAATATAGGAAATGTTAAATATAGGGAGAAAAAATAATTATTCTTTGACTCCACTCATCGACATTTCTGGATCCGCTCCTCATCGTAGGCAAAACAAAAAACAGATGAACAAAGGACAGAAAGATCCTAAACCTCCCACATTACGCGGGGAATTTGAGTTTTCCTCCAACAACTCACTTTTTTATTCTTCTCTTCGTGTATAAATATGCACAAACAAGGGAAGAGCCAAAAGGAAAAAGACAGAGACAGTAGTTTCAAGAGTAAAAAGAAAAAGAACAAAACAGGGGAAGAAAACATAAAAGAGACAAAAAAGTCCGATGTAGTGAGAAAATTTTCGTTTTTGCAGAAAAGAGACAAAAAAGTCGTTTCCGTTTTAAGGAACTTAACAGGTATCACCTTCTCTCTCTCTCTCTCTCCAAGTTCCAAGATTTTGGTTTCCTTTTCTAAACCATGACATTTCCGGTCTGTTTGATTAACAAGAAAAAGATAATAGAAAGTGATGTAAAAGAAAAGAAAAAAAAATGATTTTTTTTTTTGGCAATCATTTAATTAGGATGAATATTTTGCAAAAAAAAAGTAGAAAAAATGTGTATCTTTGTTTGAATAGGGTAAATACGAAAGTAATAGTAATTGTTATTGATTCTCATAAGAAAATAAATTTTCTACACATTTTGTGAGAAAAAATAAGACAAGCTCTAAAGCTTCAGAGGTTGTGCGGGAAAATTTACTTTCTACGACATTCTTGCTAAATGAACACTAAAAAAGTATAATTTTTTCTCTGTCTTGCATTTTCTACCATTATTTCGCTAATCATACGGACCCGAAAACAAAAGAAAATAAGAATGGTAAAAATTCAATTGTTCGGTTAATATGGGTGAACAATTTTGAAAAGTAAAAACCCTGCCAGGAAGAATTCTATCGGCTCTCTGGTCTCATAAAAAGGTTATTTATTATTGGAGCGTTCTTTTTTATAACTCGGGTTATTAGACCAGATTGTCAATGTCCCTGTAGGGCCCTCGGTTATCGGCTCGGTAACCGGGCTACCAACACTGAACCAGTGGCTAGGGTACGGGCCGAGGTCTTCTGACTAGCTTTCTTCGGGATGCATCTCGGTCGTTGCCCGGACTTCGGTTGTTATCCACTTCGGAGCCTCGGTTCACTGCATGCTCCCATGCTTCCAAAGGCTTCCAGGCGGTAACGGTTTCTGTGAATGGGACCCATGGGGATCATGCTCCCCATGCAGCTGGCACAATCATTGAGGTCTGTCCCATGTGCTCCGTAACCACCTCGCCCCCCTCGTCATATGTGACGTCACCCGAGGCGGTTACCCGAGCGTACTCACCACGCGCTAGCGTGAAGACCAAGCAAACCTAGGTCTATAAATATGAAGTGATACACACCTGAGAAAGGTACGCAATACTATCCTAACCCTAGACCTAAAACACCTTCCCTGAGATCTAACTTGATCGTCGGAGGGTCACTGGGCAACCAAAGCCCTAGTGACTTGTTGCAGGTCAGGCGACGGACGAGCGGAGCAGCGGAGGAAGGAACCTAACCAGACACCACAGTCAAGGTCCCGATTAAATCGAACCCCTACAATTGGCGACTCTGCTGGGGACCTAGCTGTTCTTCATTCGATTACTTTCTTCCTCACAAAGGTTCCGTTCAAAGCTCTCCAACACCACCACGGTGGAAATCGACGACGTACACCGCACTGAGACCCCCTACGGCCCCGGAGATCTCAGGGACCTGGCGTCCGGCGGAACAGGTGCTCCTGGAAAGGCCCACATGTCCGTCGGACTCACAGCCGGGACTTCGGCTCAGGAGGCCGGGGCTCCGGCCGAACTCCAATCCTACATCCGCCATCTGGAACGGAAGCTCGACGACCTCACGACAGTGGTGGAGCGCGACAGGAGTGTTCGAGACGAGTTGGCGGAGATCAAACACCTCCTCCAAATGTCCCCGTCTCATTCCTCCGGAGGCCGTGGCGGAAGACGAAGCCACCACAGCCCTCCCCGCAGCCGTGACGGAGGACAGATGGTCGAACACCGGTCCCGTCCTTCGGTCAAGGACCGCCTCGAACCACCAGGAATCAAGGACCGCCTCGAACCACCAGGCGAGGGTCGTAACGAAAGGGACGTTGAACGAGGGGAGCGCTCCCGCTCCCCTAATCCAAAGGGTCCTCGAGGGAAGCGATCCGCCTTCGAAAGGCTTGGTGGCGGAAGCGTCTCCGCCTCCTCCACCCACCCTATCATATCCAAGGAGCGCCGTCGGGAGACCACCCCAAGTTTTGCTAACGAAAACAACGCCCTATTGGAGTTCCAAACAAAAGGGTATCGTGAACGACACAAGAGCCCACTCGTCCACCACCCCAAAGATGGTTACAAAAGGCTGGGTGGAGGAAGCCAAAACACCGAGCGCCTCGAGCCCTACGCTCGAGATAGCCACAAGAAGCAGCGGTACGAGAGATCTCCCCAACGGTTAGGGAACTCCCAACCGAAGCGAAGAGAGTACGAGAGATCTCCTCAAAGGTCAGGGAACTCCCAACCGAAGCGGAAGGAGTACGAAAGACAGGACCGACCGCTGCCGAAGAAACATACCGCGACCGGGGGTCCAGACGGTCTCGACCGTTCGATCCGACCCCACCGGGACGCCCGTCTCGAGAGACTCTCAACCTCTCCTTTCGTTAGGGAGATCGACTCGGTCACCCCCCCGAAAGGCTTCACCCAACCCAAATTTGCAAAGTACGACGGCAAAACCGAGGCATACACTCATTTGGTTCAGTACAAGATGGTCATGTCTCTTTTCCTTCGCAATGAGCCTTCGGACGACGCCTTCCTCTGTAAGGTCTTCCCCGCCAGCCTCGGCAACCTGGGCCTAACTTGGTTCAACCAGCTTCCTGCCAGATCGATCTCTTCCTTCGATTCTCTCTGTGACGCTTTTATGGCCCGGTTTGTCACGAGCAACAAGCACGAAAAGGAGATCGACTCCCTTCTCGCCCTACGCAAGCGGACCGACGAGACGCTCCGCCAATATGCCGGTCGCTACTGGGAACTGTTCAACGAAATCGAAGGATGCGACGGTGTCATCTCCGCCCGCGGTTTCAAGCTCGGCCTAACCGCCCAGGACGAGCAGGTTTACGACGATCTCGCTCGGCACAAGCCAAACTCCATGAAGGATCTCATGACTCGAATCGAAGGTTGGTGCCAGCTTATCGAAACCAAAGCAGAGAGGGGCATGGGGAAGTCAACGAGCTCCAAGGCACCGTTTACTCCGGTGTCCGCTCCAGCCCCAGCCTCGGCCACAACACCGAAGAAGCAAGTCAACAACATCAAGCAGTCCCCGAGGAAGGCACCGAAGCAAGGAGACTTCAGTGCCGAGAAAACTGTCTTTACTATGCCCATCTACAGGATTATCGACCAAGTAAAGGATCAACCCTTTTTCTCCTTCCCCAACCAAAAACTCGGTACCGAGAACGGGAAAATCAAAAACCCGATAGTCCGATGTAGCTACCACAACGAGCAAGGACACTTTACAACCGCTTGCAGGCCCTTCAAGACCTACCTGGAGCAGCTAGTCCTCGGTGGCCATCTCAACAACTTCATAGATCATGAGAAAACGAGAGCACGGGCGCAGAACGCCGAAACAAGAGCCGAAGAGGAGATCCAGACGATTAACGTTATCCACGGCCCTCTCAACTCTGAAGCCGCCCGTATAATCCGCGCCGAGTTGAACGACGCATCCTCTTCCAAACAGGTCATGCTTGTCGGTCCCGAGCCAAAACGTCCCCGAACCGACGACGGATCCAAGTGGACTATCACGTTCACCGAGAAGGACCTTGCCCGCGTCCAACTTCCACACAACGACGCCCTCGTGGTCACACTGCGCATAGGCACCTTCAATGTCCGACGTGTCCTCGTGGATCAGGGGAGCTCGGCCGAGGTTATGTACTACTCCTTGTTTAAAGATTTGAAGCTCTCAGACGCCGATCTCCGACCCTCCGAGGTCCCCCTCATAGGTTTCAACGGAGCTCCGGTCTGGCCCGTCGGTTTGATCACCCTTCCCATCCGCTCCGGATCGGTCGTGCTCGATATGGAGTTCGTCATAGTCGATGTCTCAAGCCCCTATAACGCCATCGTCGGTCGCACCTGGCTCCATAGGTTAAAGGCTGTTGCCTCTACCTATCACCAGGTGGTCCGGTTCATCGGTACCAACAGACGACAGGAAGATCTGTACGGGGACCAAACCGCCGCCAAGCGCTGCTATGTCAACGCGGTCCGGAGCAGCAAACAGACTTCCAGGGTAAACTTCATCGAGGTACCGGAGGCTCCGGTCCTCGAAGACGTCGGGAGACCCGCCGACGAGAAGGCAGTTGAAGATCTTGTCACCGTCCCTCTTACCGAGGATGGTTCCCGTTTCTTCCTTGTCGGTTCCTCACTCTCGGAAACCGAGCGGAATGACATGGTGAACTTCCTCAAGAGCAACATTGAGGTCTTTGCGTGGACGCCCTACGAAATGCCCGGGGTCGATCCAAAATTCATCTGCCACGAGCTCAATATCGACCGAACAAAACGTCCGGTCATCCAGAAAGCTCGGCGATCCTCCCCGGTCCATTCCGATGCCGTTATCGACGAGGTCAACCGTCTCCTAAACGCGGGAGCCATACGAGAAGTGCAATACCCTAAGTGGTTGGCCAACACCGTGGTGGTCAAGAAGAAAAACGGGAAATGGCGAGTCTGTGTTGACTATTCAAATCTCAACGACGCCTGCCCGAAGGACTTCTTCCCCCTTCCTCGGATAGATCAGCTCGTCGATGCCACGGCTGGCCACGCCCGACTAAGCTTCATGGATGCCTACCGGGGCTACCATCAGATCGCCATGAGCGACGGCGACGTCGAGAACACGGCCTTCATTACTCCTCACGGCATCTTCGGTTATCTTGTCATGCCCTTCGGCCTTAAAAACGCCGGAGCAACCTTCCAGAGGATGATAACCAAGATGTTCGAGCGCCTGCTGGGAGATACTATGATGGCCTACATCGACGATATGGTGGTCAAGAGCATGATGGCCGGCGACCATCTCACTCACCTCGCCGAGGCGTTTGAGATTCTCAAGACGCACAAGCTTCGACTTAACGCCGAGAAGTGTGCCTTCGGTGTGAGCTCTGGCAAGTTCCTCGGGCATCTCGTCTCCCGCCGAGGTATTGAGGCCGACCTGGCACAACTTACAGCAATCGAAAAACTCTCGGCCCCCCATAACAAGAGAGATGTGCAGCGTCTAACCGGCATGGCCGCCGCCCTCAACAGGTTCATTAGCCGATCTTCCGACAAGTGCAAACCATTCTTTGCCCTCCTGAAGGGGAGCCAGCGCAGCTTCAATTGGACCGACGAATGCGACCGGGCTCTACAGTAGCTGAAGGAATACCTCTCCAAGGCCCCTCTCCTCGTCACTCCTCGGGACCAGGAAGACCTGTTCATTTATCTCGCTGTCTCGGCGCACGCCATAAGCTCGGTCCTCGTTCGGCAGGAAGAACGTGACCACCAGCCGATTTATTACTCTAGCAAGACGATGACGCCTGCCGAGACACGTTATCTTCCCTTGGAAAAACTTGTTCTTGCCCTCGTCTCCGCGTCTCGGAAGCTCGCCCCGTACTTCCAATCCCACCGCATTATCGTATTAACCGAGTATCCTCTGAAGTCTCTCCTCCGAAAAGCCGACCTCTCGAACCGAATCTCCCAATGGGCCGTCGAACTGGCCAATTACGAGATTCACTTTCAACCAAGAACGGCGATTAAAGCCCAGGCACTCGCCGACTTCATCGCCGAGCTCACTCCGACCGACGTCCTCGCTTCTAATCCAGCCCCCCGCCCCGAAGCCGTTCTCCAAGCACGTCCCAGCACCGCCTGGAAGCTCTTCCATGGCGATGTTTGGAAAATGTATGTTGATGGCGCCTCTAACAGCCGAGGCGCCGGGGCTGGGATCGTCCTCCTCTCTCCTTCTGGCGTATTACATGAAAGCTCCATCTCTATCAACTTTCCGGCCTCAAACAACGAGGCTGAGTATGAAGCGCTTATCTCCGGACTCAAGACTGCCGAAGCCCTTGGAATTGAAGAGCTTGTTCTCTACAGTGATTCACAGCTGGTTGTCAACCAGCTCTCCGAGGAGTATGAGGCTCGGGACGATCGGATGCGTACTTACCTGAGCTCTGCCGTTCTGCTCCTCAAAAGCTTCCGAGCTATCCGCGTCGAACACATCCCGAGGGACCAAAACGCTCACGTCGACGCCCTCGCCGGACTTGCTACGGCCTGCGCCGCTTCAGGACAACGCTCCATCTCCTTTAGCTCCATCGACAAACCGAGCTTCGAGCTTGAAGTACTCAATCATGAGATATTAAATGTGGAGCTTGGTCCGAGCTGGATGGATGAGATCATCGGCTACCTACGCGACGACACCCTACCACACGACAAGAAGGACGCCCACCGACTCCGCAACAAGGCCGCCCTCTTCTGGCTCAATCCGAATGGAAAGCTCTACCGACGGTCGTTCACCGGCCCCTATCTATTGGTTGCACACCCCCACCAGGTCCCCGGGATCATCGAGGAACTACACGCCGGCGACAGCGGTTGCCACTCCGGTGGACGCTCCATCGCTCACCGAGCAATTACCCAAGGGTACTGGTGGCCAACAATGAAGAAGGACTCTGAAGAATTTGTGAAGCGTTGCAAGAAGTGTCAAATGTTCGCTCCCATCATACATCAACCGGCTCGGGATCTCAGCCCTCTCACCAGCCCATGGCCCTTCTCCCAGTGGGGCATGGACATCGTCGGCAAGCTTCCCGTCGCTCCTGGAGGATTCAAGTTCCTCTTAACCGCCACCGACTATTTCTCCAAGTGGGTCGAGGCCGAACCATTGGTCACGGTTGAAGAGTCGGACATCATACGCTTCGTGTGGAGAAACATAATTTCTCGCTTCGGTGTACCCTTCGCCATCTTAACCGACAACGGCAGCCAGTTCACCGGTCAAAAGTACCGAGCACTCCTGGATGAATTCGGCATCAAATGGGACACTTCCACTCCATACTACCCCCAGGGCAACGGGCAAGCCGAAGCTGCAAACAAAGCAATCTCGTCAGGCCTCAAGCGCCGGCTCGAGTCACGCCGGGGCAAATGGGCCGAAGAGCTCCCTCGGGTACTCTGGGGCTACCGTACAACGCCTCGGCGATCTACTGGCCGAACCCCCTTCTCCCTGGCATTTGGAATGGAAGCTGTAATCCCCCTCCAGGTCGGGCTCCCGACGATCCGAACCGAAGATTTCGACGAGGAAGTTAATGATGAGAACATTGCTGCGGACCTCGATCTGGCCGAAGAAGAACGGGAGAATGCTAGGATCAAACTAGCTTCTTATCAGCAAGAGGTTGCCAAGGGCTACAACCGAAGCGTCCACCTTCGGTCATTCAAGCCGGACGACCTTGTCTGGAAAAAGGTGGTGGATAAGTCCAAAAAGAGGAAGCTGATGCCTAATTGGGAGGGCCCCTTCCGAGTCCTAAAACACCTCGGCTCGGGAAACTACAAGCTAGAGAAGCTAGACGGCTCCCCAATCGCCAAGACCTGGAACGCCAATAACCTGAAGAAATTCTATGGGTAGACAGGCTTCGGCTTCTTCGGATTCATTTCTTCGAACAATTTTCGTTTCTTGTCAACATGTGATTAGAACCAAACTACTCTTGTAATGGCCTGATTCTACGACAGTTTTTTAATGAGAATCTCTTGTTTATCACTAGTCTAATCTTGTCACTTACTCTTCGTACTCGGTTCGCCGTTGCGTGAACCGTTTTATTTCCTGACTTCAGGGACTGTCCTCCGCGGGATATTCCTCGGACAGATCCCTCACCAAGTCACCACGGCCTCTTCGGTCGTTTCGGACTTTCGGACGCCGGCGATAAGGACACTCGGTATTAATCCCGAGCCCCTTACACCGACCCCCCCCCCAATAAGTCACGCACTATTTAGATTCGCTACGTCCCGAAGTCATGGCCGACGCCATCCCCACTTCAGGACCCTAGCCCTAATCTAAATAGCAACGCCCCAATGAGTTGCTTCGGTTTACTCCCTTCGGCTCGGCGTCAGTTAAAACAAAGCAGGGGCATGCAAAATTCAAAAATTGCTAACTACTTTGCTTCGTTTTAGCTTACTCAATCCTATATTCTGCCTTACTTAGGTTTGAAATGAATTTTTGAGAAATTCCTCTGTTAATGCTTCGGCTAAAATCTGTTACTACTCCACAACATTTCAACAGAAGCAGGGGCATGAGGCTCCTTTCGGTTACAAGCGTAAAAACCATTCGAGCATCTCAGAAATAAACAAGGCATTAAAGCGGATGAAACCATTCATTCAAAAGCAGTAAAGAGGATTGCAAGTTTAAAGCCCAACAATACTTCGGTTATCTGTTCGGTACCTACTTAGCAAAAAAACAGTTACAAACCCTGGAACGGCAAAATCCAAATGTTCGGAGCCGTCCAGCCAAATGTGAAACAAAAGAAGTCAAAATCCTAAGCATTAGGGGGCAGAGGGGTCTGGGCTCCATCCTTGGTTGAGGCAACGGCAATAGGAGCGGTCTGGGTACCCTCCTCGGTCGAAGCAACGGCAACAGGAGCAATCTGAATACCTGCCTCGGGGTTTTGCACCTGCTCGCCCTCCTCTTCTTCTTCCTCGGGCGCTACAACCTCTTCGGGTGGCACCTCGGGAAGGACCCGGAGTTCGGAGTCGGCTGGGAGATCGAGTTTACTCAGAAGAGCTTCGTGACCAAACCGAAGTCCATCCACGAAACGGTCCCTATAAAGCTCGGCCTCAATCTCCCGAACTTGCTTCTGGTATTCTACCTCGGCTGCGGCCCAACCGTCGTCATAACCCTTGTTCCTAGCAGCTCCAACCTCGGTAGCCCGGGTAACCCTCAAGGTGGTGGCATTTTCCAATTCCTTTTCAGCTCGGTCTTCGGCTGCCAACCTCTCCCTGTCGCACCTTTGGAAGTCTGCAAGATAAAGATCGCAGGCCTCTCGAGCCACCTTCAGGTCATCCTCCTTCTGCTCAAGTGCCTTCTTCAGCTCATCAATCTCTCGCTCCTGGCCTTTGCATCGGTCATTTATGACCAAGGCCCGAGCACCAGCCTGCGAGCAGAAAACCGAAGAGGCATCACAAATATGGACTTAGCTGACAACAACAAAAGTCTAAGATAACAAACTTACAGTGAAGAGGGCCTGTGCTATCTCCGCGGTGATGTCCTCGGTCAACCCTTGGACAGCCCTGGCGTCCCTGGGAAGAATACAGCCTCGGAGCATCCCGTACGCTGTGCCGAGGTTTGACACACTGTCCGCATGATGGATCTGGCGCCCAGCGAAGTGACAAAATTCCGGGGCCCAGGGGACCTCTGTTGCGGGGACCCAGGTCCCCCCATTAAGCCTCTCTGCAGACCCTCGGTCCTGCTCTTCAACCCTATCCTCCCCCTCGGTAATCCGAGAAGTTTCCTTCTCCTTACCTCGGCCGCTACCTTCTCCCTCGTGCCGAGTCCTCTTCGCCGGGGGCTCCCGCGGAGAAACAGGGGTCACAACCGAGGTCCCTGCACCGGGGGCACTGGTGGCTGAGCCTCGGCCTCGTCCTCTTGACGTCCAACGTCTGAGGTTTAGCACCTCCCGAGCTCCTTGTTCCGACATCTCGTCGCTCAGTCCGGTCCTCTCAGGTGTCTCTCGGTCGATAGCCTCTCTCACGATACCTAGAGGCTCGGAGCTGCTAGCCTCGGTGCCAGAAGTGCTTCCTCTGCCCCCTCTTCCCGCTGCTCCGCCTCCTCTTCGTCCACCTCCTCCTCTTCCCCCTCGTCCTGCCCTCGGCACCCCTTGTTTCCTCGGTTTCTTCTTTAAGTAACTGGTGTACGAGGGGACGTAACCGAGGAGCTGAGGAGCGTAACGGTTGGTGATTGGGATTGCGTAGGCGGCGTTTATCCGAGATCGGACGGCTCTCTCCCGAAGTTCCTGAAGGGTGCCGTCGACTGCAAAAGAGTCATCAAAACATGGAGAAATCAGTGCAAGTTTACAAGAAAAATTGTTTATTGAAATAAGCTCACTACCGAAGGGCAAGTTACCGACCAGGAACTCCAATCTCAAATGGGACCGTGGTGACTATGTCTATGGTCTCCCCGGGCCCGAACATGAAGTTCCCGATAACCGAGACATAGATACCCGCCCACTCTTCAGAGTCCGGTAGGTGATCGATCAAGAACGTGTCGTTCCCTGATCTGCAGGAGAGGTAGTGTCGGTTGTGTCCCCGGTTAACCCCCAGAAGGTAAACACCGAAGAGCTCCTCAATACCGAACACCAGGTTAAACTGCCTCCTCAGCTCGATGATGCTGGTAATAATTCGGTAAGAATTCACCGTGAGCTGGGAGGAAGTAAGGTTGAGGGTCCGGAGCACCCGACGCACGAACTGGTGGAGGGGAAACCTGATGCCCCCCCCGCATATGGCCATCAGGGGAAAGATCAACTCTCCTGACCGATGCTGGAGTTTCTTTGGGTCGGTTTCTTCTAGCAACCGTACCTCAACGTCAGGAGGGATGCTATAGAGCCTCTTGAACTCGGCGTAAGCTGCGGGGTCCCCGGTGAAATATTTGTTCTTAAATGTACAGGGCCTCATCGGTCTTCGGCGTCCCTGAATCTCTTCGGGCACATTTCCGAACGGCCCCGGCCCGTGGTCCGACGTGCTTGGGGCCTCCATCTCCCAGGGCTCAAGGGAAGTAATCTCGCGTGGGGCCCGGTTAGGGTTGGCAGGCTCAATCTGGTCAACCGGGATTCGGTAAAACCTCCCCCTCCAAAGCTCTTGAAAGATGGCTTCTACCAAGGGATCGTCAGAACCACTGGAGCTGTCCGAGGAGAGCTCAATGACCATTCGCCCCTGCCTAGAAAACAAGGAAAATGTGCAAAACCCGTTAGCTATATGCCTAGGGGAGAGCAGAGGGTCCTAGCGCTCGGGACGAGATGGTCATCAGTCTTCGGGATCTATGGGTCTCGGTCTTTTAAAGACTCTTCCCTCCTCGGAAAGGGTCCTCGGTGGACGGCAACTTTATCCACGAGTCCAAGGTTGAAGATAGGCCTCGGGAAGGATATAGGCCTCGGGAAGAATATAGGCCTCGGGAAGAACAAGAACAGCGGCGGCGGGCGTTAGCGCCGCCGCGCACCAGACGACTTCGAATGGCGTCCCCGCCCTAATGCGCTCAGGAGGCGTTGAGAAATACGAAAAAAAGTACTAAAACTTGAAGATTGATTAACAAAGATCAACATACCCAAGTCTGGAGAGGAGATTTGCTGCCAAAGTGCTCGAAATCGCGATCCAAAGTTTGTAAAACACGGCGGCGGCGGTTCGACGGCGTCGGAAGGTTTCAGTAGCTTTCTCTCTCCAATTGGTCCGAATTTATAGTGGAGCGTACGAGGAGTCGCCCCGGAAACGAAGCGTCGCCAACCGAACCGCTGGATCTTCGACGCGTGTCATCATCAAACGGTCAGCAATCAGAGTTCTGAACCGAAGTCAGGCGCGCCGCGTACCGAGCCATTCACGCTTCGACACGTGCCCTGACTGGGCGTTTCGTACCAATCAACTGACATTTCACGTGCCGAGGCTACGCATGATGTCACTCATTCCGGCGATGACTGACGCGTGGCTCCTAGGGCAGAAGTAGGCGATTCGGCTCTCCCGAAGGGCGCTCGGTTCTTCTCAAAAGCTTTTCATCGGTTAAAAACCCGGTTTCGCTAGTCCACCAGAGTCAACTCCCCGAAGACCAGTATGGCACTCCGGAAGTTGAGGGGCTATTGTAGAGCCCTCGGTTATCGGCTCGGTAACCGGGCTACCAACACTGAACCAGCGGCTAGGGTACGGGTCGAGGTCTTCTGACTAGCTTTCTTCAGGATGCATCTCGGTCGTTGCCCGGACTTCGGCTGTTATCCACTTCGGAGCCTCGGTTCACTGCATGCTCCCATGCTTCCAAAGGCTTCCAGGCGGTAACGGTTTCTGTGAATGGGACCCATGGGGATCATGCTCCCCATGCAGCTGGCACAATCATTGAGGTCTGTCCCATGTGCTCCGTAACCACCTCGCCCCCCTCGTCATATGTGACGTCACCCGAGGCGGTTACCCGAGCGTACTCACCACGCGCTAGCGTGAAGACCAAGCAAACCTAGGTCTATAAATATGAAGTGATACACACCTGAGAAAGGTACGCAATACTATCCTAACCCTAGACCTAAAACACCTTCCCTGAGATCTAACTTGATCGTCGGAGGGTCACTGGGCAACCAAAGCCCTAGTGACTTGTTGCAGGTCAGGCGACGGACAAGCGGAGCAGCGGAGGAAGGAACCTAACCAGACACCACAGTCAAGGTCCCGATTAAATCGAACCCCTACAGTCCCCCCCCCCGGAGAAATGCGTCATCACAGTACTACATATTTTCCCACTTGACTCTTTCAAGTTTCAAGTATTAGACATTTCTCACTTCCGCCTTTCAAGTTTCAATTTTCACTCTAATAAATTTGCTTTACATAATTATCTAGGAGGTCGAGAATATGGTGCAACCCAAGTGCAAAGAAGAAGTCAATGAAAACAACAAAACACCTGCAACTCTATTTACTGAGGAGCACAAAGAGTTGGCAAAAGAGGGAGAGAGGTGGGCGAAGAATATTGCGGCATCAGGCATGGTTGTCGGCACCCTCATCGCTGCTGTTATGTTTACAACGGCTTTTACTATTCCCGGAGGCAGTGATGACAAGACAGGCCTGCCTGTATTTATGAAGTATGATGAGTTCTTGCTTTTTGTCATGTGGAATGCATTCTCAATGTTTTCGTCCTCCACCGCAGTGTTGATGTTCTTAGGAATTCTCACAGCCCGCTGTGCAGAAGAGGATTTCTTTCGGTCTTTGCCAATTAAAGTGATCATTGGTCTTTTATGCCTTTTCTTGGCCATCGTAACCATGATGGTCGCCTTCGGATCTGCTATATTTATGACCCTCAATAACCGTTTATCTTGGGTTGACATTCCGATTATCCTTCTTGCGTGCATACCCGTAACACTTTTCTGTGTATTGCAGTTTCCCCTTCTCATTCGTATAATCCATTGCACAATATTTGTTTCGACCATCTCGGGCAAACCCGAGAAACATCCCCTTGGACTTCGTTGAAGTTTGTATGTGATGTTTCTCTAGTTTTGTTGCCGAATTTAACTATCTATGGATGAACTTGTCAGAGGTAGTTGATATAACCGTTGTGGTTCTCTGGAGAATATATATACTTGTAATTAACTCCACTGTAGGATAAGGCTTTGGTGTTCTTATTAAATGAAATTAATTCTTCTTCCATGAAAGTTTTGTCTTTTGAAATTTTTGTAGGCACAACGTTGATTGTTTCCTCTCCATATTTTGGTTTTGTAGTTACTTACACTTTTTGTGGCCTTTCGGACGTTGCTTTTTTACTATTTTCTCTACCAGCTTTTGACTTTACATTTGGTTTTGCAAAACCTCGAAAGAACGGAAAATTTTTCAGTGCCGAGCGGGTACCACGTGGTGACTGCTCGTGCATCCGAGCTGTTCATTTCGTGTTTGGACGACTCAGATTTTGAGAGAGAAAAAGGAAAGAGAAAGTGTTGGGGTGAGAGGAGAGAGAGTGTTTTAATCCGAGCCGTCCAAAAGTGAATCGGACGGCTGAGATGCGTCGAGCGGGTGCCACGTCGGCAATACCCGCTCGGCACTGAAAAACTTCTCCGAAAGAACATATTTTGTTATCTCATCTGGTTGAGAAAAAAGAAGAGTGATTTGCTTTTATATCCCTTCGACTTATCCGAAAAGTTCAACTTAGTCCTTTCAGTTTCAATTTCACCCAACTAAACCTTCGATTTGCAAATTGATTTCAATGTCATCCTTCCGTTGGCTCCCGTCATTAATTTGGACAGAAAAGGGCCATGTGCCCATCACATGAGCCTCCCCCAGGGGCATATTTGCCCATTCCCCTCCCTCCCCCAACCCTAATCGATTTCCCACTCTTTTTTCTTTTTCAATCTTTCTCACTCCACCCCTCACTTCACACGACCTAATTTCTCCTAACCCAAAAAGCTGAGAAGACGAAGGGGGAATCGTGGTCGAGTAAGAGTGAGACGATGACGGGGGAATCGTGGTGGATTTCCCAGACGATCAAGAAGCATGCCAAGGAACAAAGAAAAAACCCTAAGTGAGTGATTCATTCGGTTATCTGTAGAATAGATAACCGAATGAATCGAAACAAGTGGTTTTTTTGGGGAAGAAATTGATACAAGTGGTCCTTTTCAGTAAAGAAAAATTATTTTTTTGAACAGATATGCTTTATTGGGTTCTGGATTGGGTTTATTGCATGTGTCGGTTGCTTCTTTTTTTTTGAAAAGCTCTGGTTTTTTTGTCTGTTGTAATGCTTCTTTCTGATTATGGTCCCATAAACATTGTTTAATCATGTCCAAGAGGCGATTTCACTAACAGATTCATCATGGGGGAAAGTTTTTTAATAGGGCCACAATCAGGTACGAAGGTGGCTCTGTTGCATATTGTGATGAATGTGACCCACAAAAAATGTCTTTAATAGTGGTTAGTGATATTGTCGAGAAACTGGGGTACACGGATGTAGACACCCCAATTTGGCCTAACGATTATTTCAAGTCCCACCTTGAGGACCATCCCGATGATGAAATGGATACAGTGATTACTGATTGCCTTATCGAGAACCTTAGGACTTTCGGTAAGAACTTTGAGCCACTTAGAGGACCCAATCAGAGCCATACAACCTTTCAGACAGAAAATACAGAAGCCTAGGAGAATCCATCTGTCGGCCGTAACATCGATCTAACGGCCTTAACATCATTTCATCACCCGAGCAACCTGTTGCTAGCAAAATTTCCTTGAGAGATCAATCCCTCGGCCGCAAGATCTATCCTTCGGCCGAGACATCCATTCCTCGGCCGTGTGATCTATTACTCGGCCGCCAAATCATCCTTTTTCCAGACTTTGGAACGTTCTGTCAGACGTTTGATCCAACTACACTACCTCTCCGATGCGTTCGGGCCACATTCAGAGATTGCGACGAAGAGTTTGAATTGCATTGCAATTGCAATCGTGCCATTTGATTGGCCGGAGTGAGTCACCAATTGCCTATATAAAAGGCCTTTGGACTCCGAAAATATACACACGAAATTCATAAGTGAATACACTCTCTCAAGCTCCGATACCCTGTCAAAATACTCTCTCAAACCCACTCTTCAAAAGCCCTAACCTCCCGAAGGAAGCCATCAATCCAGTGATCAAACCCCGAAGTTCAAACCCTAACCCTAGGGTTTTCCGAGAAGCAATCAGTCGATCACACCCAATCCAAAGCAATCAAGCAACTGAGGGATCAAGGTGGTGAGGCCCAACGGCCTCTGGTTTGTTTTATTTTCTGTCAATAATCATGATCCTAGCGTTTTGATTATTTACTAACGTTTCTGTCCAGTGTGAGGAAGAACATCGACCGGGGCTTCGATCCCTCGGCCGATACATCAAACCAGGAGGATCCCTCGGCCGTGACATCCATTCACTGACCGCGGGATCCATTATCCTGGGACAGCTTTGTTTTATTCTCTACTTTCTGATGCATGTTTTAATTATAGTCTTGGCTCACCATTAACTGCTTAAATGATAAAAACAGATTACGTGTTAGAATTAAATAAAGCATCTACATGTCTTATGTTGAATAACTATGGGCCAGTCTCACGGCTGGGCAGAGAGGGGTGCCTAACACCTTCCCCTTACTGTACTTTTGGCTCCCGTACCCAGAATCTCTATCTGTTTTTCTAGTTTTAATAAACTGGGTGGCGACTCTGTTTTGATGATAACCGCTATCATGTGGCGATGTTCCTAGCCATGGGAATGTCCATGATTTTGGTTTACGAAGCAAGCAACCAATCGAGCAAACAAACGTGATCAATCTATATGGCGATGCCCCGTTTGGGAGGTGTCTACAACGGATATGATAAATTATTATTATGTGATGACTGGGAAAACATTAACAATGGGTTGAGAATGTTATTGACTGACAATGATGTAATAGAGATGATTTAGCAACTTTCCCCAAGTAGGATAGTGGACATGTATGTAGAACCAATTAATCCCATTCAAATTATGGAAAGTCAAACTGATGAGGGGGGTCCAACTCCAACTGATAAGGGGGGTCCAACTGATAAGGGAGGGCCATGTCATGAAGTCAACTATGAGGATTTTCTTGTTGATGATGCTTTTTTTTGAAGATACAAACTATGATGGGATAAATGTTCAAGATTTAGTGACAGAACTAGTGAATCTAATGTGTCATTTGAGGAAGATAGTGACACTGAGCAGTCTGATGATGATGGGTTATATGAGGCTAATGTTGATGAAGTAGAATGGCAGGGTTTGACGACAACAAAGGGAAACAACCAGACTTGAATGATGACTTAGATGATGATGATGGCATAGATTATGGAGATGATTCATCAGATGATATCCATAGTGCTTGTTCAAACTCTGATGATGATAGGAAGAAAGACAAGTTTCATGAATCATGAGTATAGAAAAGAAATTGATTTGGGAAAGGTCCAGTTTATTGTAGGGATGAAGTTTCCCTCAACAAAAGAGTTTAGGGAAGTAGTGAGAGAGTATTCAATAAAAGAAGGAAAAGACATTTAGTGTCACACCCTCGATTTCCAACATACATATATATAAAGGATTTTCGTAAATAAAACCTCACAATGATTCGTACGATACCCCAAAAGAGTTTAACATTCCCATACTACAATTTCACTTCACCCACCATAAGTTTCCAAAAGATTACAATTTTGGCTTCGAGGCCCGAATGAACATAAGTATCAAATATTGACAAGTTAAAGGTCTACAACACTTTAAATCAAAAGAATTGTCAAATGAAGTTACAATTTCATCTTCTCAAAACAAATTACAAAGATGACTTGGTAACTCCTCTATGTTCGCTTTCAAAAGAGTGTCCACATCCAAGCACACCAAATATGCTGCTACTGCCCTGGGTTAGCACCTGAAATGATAGAAGGTCTGAGCTACACTAGCCCAGTAGGAAGCTCTAATCTAACAATGTATGCATATGAAATGTAGGAATGAACACATGATAGACAATGGCCACAAGGTTCGATGAGAGGACAATAGTACCATTACAAGATCCAACTTTTCATTTTCAAGCCAAACGTGAGTTTCATTGAAGAACCCCTAGAAGAATCATATGTCAAAATGTGTTGCGTACATGTGTCATGAGCCAAAGCTCCTGCCGGGCCAGTTAAAGGACCCCGATGTCCTCTGCCAGGCACCTTACCCCCTAGGGAGGTCCTGAAATATCAAATACGAGCATATAGCTCCTGCTGGGCCAATTAAAGGACCCCGATGTCCTCTACCAGGCACTCACCCGTCGATGAGTCCTGAATGTTTGCGTCGTGTTCGTAAAGTTTTCCAAATCCTTTTACCGTCATGATAATACCATTTCAAACGCAACATGATATGTTTATAAAGTAAATTTCGGGAAAATCATGCATAACCGAGCATTAAAGATCATGGATGTGTTCAATGATGTCACAAGGCAAGGGTGATCCAGTTTGAAATCATTAGGATAGTGTTTAAGATAGGCTAGGCATGATAAGAACCCCAAATAATGGAATGGGAATCAAAGGTGGCCAAACGATGCAATCAGGAAACGTTATCGATAACAAATGGAAGAAGGTATCGATAACTCACGGTCGAGATTAAAAAAAACACCACGTTATCGATAACAAATGAAAGGGGTATCGATAACTCACGGTTATGGTCAGTCGAAACGCGATGGTATCGATACCAATGAGAAAGGTATCGATACCTATGGGGTTAAAATCATTCCAGACGTGAGGGTATTGATAACATTATCAAATGTTATCGATGACAACAGAATTTCTTGGTTCTGAAACTTAGTGGTATCAATAACAAAGGCAAGGGT
The DNA here is from genome assembly GCA_018127125.1 of Rhododendron griersonianum. Classification (NCBI taxonomy): domain Eukaryota; kingdom Viridiplantae; phylum Streptophyta; class Magnoliopsida; order Ericales; family Ericaceae; genus Rhododendron; species Rhododendron griersonianum. Next base: position 33,912,532 of record CM030797.1, on the reverse strand, counting down.
ATCGATTACAAAAGCGGTTCGAGCAGATTTCAAACAGGTCTTCACAGATTTTCAACAACAACTTCTTTAGCAACAACCACAACGATCAATGGCACACCTCAAGCAAGATGAAACATGTAAGGACCCGTATTTTCAGAAAATTAATAAAAGGTTTATTCGAAATTATAAATAAGGAAAATATGGAATTTATTGAGTTTAAATGAATTTGGTTGAATGTGTTAGAATGGTTTGTAAGAGGGTATATGTGCAATATGTGTTTATTTGAATATATATGTGTAGGGATGTGTGGTGTAGAGAAGTAACTTTCCCAAACACACACACCCCCCACGCCTCTCTCTCCCTCTCGGCACTCTCCTCTCTCTCTCACCCTCTCATCCAAAAATCCCACTCCAAGTTCAAAACCCACCAAGATCATTCACCAAATCATCATCCTCTCAAGCTCTCGACCTTGGGTTTCGTTGGAGCAAGCTCGGAGAGGAGTATTCTCGAAGGATTTCGAAATTCAAAAGCTAGGGCTCGATCAATCTCATTGGGTTCCGCTCTCAAAGTCGAGGTAGGGAATTCTTACTCTCTCTACATGTTTATGAGTTGGTTATTGTACCAAAATCGTGCTTCATTTGGTTGGAATCGACGTCTCGCCCATTTTCTGAGTTTTCTGCAAATCGCCACTGTCAGACAGAGGTACCAATACCTTGTTTTTGAGATACCGATACCTTTGGTACCAATACCTAGTTTTTGAGGTACCGATACCCTGAATTTTGTTTGCTCACTGGATTGGTTTGGTACCGATACCTAGTTTTTGAGGTACCGGTACCTATGTCTCAGAAAAACAGTTTTGAACTTTGTTGATCCCTCTTTGATTGTGTTGATCCCCGATCACTTCTAACACTCTCCAATCATATTTTAATCATTACTAAACTTGGTTGCTTGCGTTCCAATGGTTCGTTGTTCGTCCCCACTCCTTTGGCTCTCGTTATAACGAATAAAAGTGTAAAACCAAATGAATATGAAACTTGGGTGTTTGTCTATGCATTTGGGTTGTTACGTGAATATTGTGACATGTTTTATGAATCATATGGATTTGTCTTATGCCATGCTTTCGGTATTGAGGCTTGTAGAACGAAAAATCACAATATGGAACGATAGAACGAAACGAAGAAAGCCACGGATCCACTAAAAGGTGTGATGCCGGAAATGGGACGCACGGGGTCCCAAACGCCCGGAAGTGCACAAGAAAGCCACGGATCCAACGAATGGTGCAATGCCAGAATGAATTCGGATGCACGGGGTCCTAAATGCCCGGAATGGAAACCGAGAACGCTTGAAATGATAGAAACGGAGATTTTAGAGATTACTAAGTGGCATGTATGTGGTTGGTGTTGAGTGTCAAGTATTATCGTCTTGCTCTTGTTCATGTGGGAAGCTTTCTTGTATCAATGTTCATCTCGGTGCATAGTCCATCTCATATGCATATAGTTTGAGCAAAGATTTCTCTACTGGGCTAGTGTAGCTCAACCTATTATTATTTTCAGGTACACCGCAAGGGTATTGACTTTGAAGCGCACGGAGTGTTTGTTTGGCATCAAATCTTTTGAAAGCTGACATTGAAGAGTTATTCTAGCATCTTTTGTACATTCCTTTTGAAAAGATGTAATTGTAACTCATATGAACTCTTTTGACATTGGAAATCGTGTGATCGCTAATCTTACCGTCTTTTGACTAAATTTTGGTATTTGGGGCCGGAGTGCCATTATTGTAAACTTTCAGACTTGTTTGCTAACTCGGATGGATTATGGGAAGTATTTTGGGGCATTATGAAGTATTATTGTGATGGACTTTTATCGGAAATGCTATTATTATTATGTTGAAAATGTAGGACGTGACAAAACATGTCATTTACATATATTGAGAGTTAGAACCTCCTACCTCAAGATTAGTGAACAAACTCAATGGATTTTCCAAGCCCTAGCTCCAATCTTTGAGTTCAAACGAGATGCACCTCTACCGAGCTCACACCGGAGTAATACGTGCTACAATAAGCGAAGGAGTGAAGGATTTGAGGTTGTTTGTGTGGGTTTTTGGGTTGTTTTGGGTGAGAACAAGAGAGGGAGCCAAGAGAGAGTGAGAGAGATGAACGGGAGAGTGAGAGGAGGAAATTTTGGGAATTTTTATTCCCTACTCACACATATGCTATACATATACACTAAGCACAAATCACACATTTATCCCTCAATGCAACACTTTAACCCCAATCCTCAATATTTCAATCAATTTCCTCCCTTTAGTTCTCATAAATCATTTAAATCAATTATACTAATTTACGGGTCTCTACATTAAGTTTGTAAAGAATGAAACAACAAGAGTAAAAGCAAAATGTGCTACAGAGGGATGTGGTTGGAGTATTTTGGGTTCACTTACTCAAAAAGGTGAATCATTTCAGGTCAAAACCCACAAAAGTGAACATGGTTGTCTCAGATCATTCAAAGGCATGTAACCTCAAAGTTCCTTGCTGAGAAGTATGTGGAAAGCATAAGATCCAATCTTGAGATGCCTTTGGATCACTTGCAACAAAGAGTGAGGAAGGATCTTGTGGTTGACATTTCCCACACTCAAGCATATAGGGCTAAGAGCACTTGACCTTATTGAGAGAACAAATTTGGAACAATTTGCCAGGTTGAGGGATTATTGTGAAAAGATAAGAACAAACCCTAACACCACAATCATCATCAAACTATACCTTCTCCAACTCCAGATGGTCAGCCAATATTTGAGAGACTTTATGTATGTTTGAGGGCATTAAAGCAAGGAATGCTAGCTGGTTGCAGAAGGTTGATATGTATGGATGCATGCCACTTGAAAAGAGCACATGGGGGTAAGTTGTTAGTTGTTGTGGGGATAGATTCTAATAATCAGTCATTCTCATTTGCATATGTTGTTACTAAGAGTGAAACCAAGGACAAATGGACCTGGTTTTTGGAATTGGTGGTTGAAAACCTACAAATTTAGAACACAAGTGCATGGACATTCATGACAAACAAACAAAAGGTATAGAACCATTAGATTTATTTCATCTGTAAAGCTTCCCTTTGTTTATTTAATTTCATCTTGTTTAACTACTTCCCTTGTTTATTTAATGTTGCCCTTGTATATTTAATTTCATCTTGTAATGCTTCACTTTGTAGGGCCTGGTTCCAGCATTATAAGAAATGGTGCCAAATGCAGAGATGAGATTCTACACTAGGCACTTGTATACAAATTTCAGAGATTCGCACAAGGGGATGGAGTTCAGGAAACAATTATGGGCATCAGCTAGAGCTACAATAGTTCCAGATTTTCATAAAACAATGGAAATAATGAGGAGTACTGATGTGGAGGCATACAAGTGACTAGCAGAAAAATCAACCATGCAATGGTCCAGGTCTCACTTCTCCACTTTTAATAATTGTGACATTCTTGTTAACAACATATGTGAGGGTTTCAACAAAGACATAAGGAAGGCTAGAGATAAACCAATTATAACTATGTTGGAAGGGATTAGGTGCTACTTAATGAAAAGATTGGCCAAAAGGAGAGATAAAATAACCAAATGGGAACACAGCATAAGCTCCAATGTCATAAAAAAAATAGAGAAGTATAAGAAAAGAGTTGGTGGTTGTAACCCAATATGGTGTGGTGAGGGACATTTTCAAATACATTGCCCTCCACCAAAGCAGTATAGCCTGAATTTGGTGGATCAAACATGTAGCTGTAGAAGATGGGATTTAAAAGGTATCCCATGTGTTCATGCTATTGTTGCCATTACTTTCAATCATGAAAATGTACTAGATTACTGCCACCCTTTGCTATGGGAAGGAGACAAATGCCAACATCTACAAGGGTATCATTTACCCCATCAATGGATGGACCATGTGGCCTTCAAATGGATGTGTCCCAGTTTTCCCTCCCAACTATGGCAGGTCTGCTAGCAGACCAAAGAAATTTAGAAGGAAGGAAAGAGAAGAGTTGGAGAATCCTGATGCAAATAAGCTGAAGAGATAGAATACTTCATTGAGGTGTGGCAAATGTGATCAATGGGGCAATAATATCAGGAGTTGCAAAAATGAAGTCAATCTTGAAATTAGGAGAAGGTCTAGTGGAGGGTTAGTGTTCAGTAGGCCAACTGGAAAGCCAAGAGGAAGCCAAACATCTAGTAGTAGAGGAAGGGGACTTGTTGCTGCACCAACTGAAGGAGGCCAAGCATTAACTAGCAAGGGAAGGGGTGGTGGTGGAAGGGGTTGTCACGCCCCCGATTTTCGACAAATAATAATACATTTTCTACAAACAAAAGTCCTTCTCTCAACTATATTTATCCTTAATTGTCGTTCCAATCCAAACTACGAATCAATGTCTCTTCTTCTTCTTCCTCCCTTTTTTTTTAAACACAAGGTCTCCCAAACGTTAACAATTAAAAGAGTTTCATAATAATCAAGGAGACACTACAACAAAATAGGTCAAAGACAAGGAAAAAAATTTGTCGGCAATTACATGATTTTCGTCGCCAGACTGATTGCCGACGAAAAAGTTCGTCGTCCCCGTTCGTCGTTTTTAGTTGGACGAGAAAGACCCCTGACGACGATTTTTTTTTTTCGTCGGTCTTTTTTGGTTTTGGCGATGAATTTTTTCGTCGTCTATTTCGGTTTTGGGCGACGAAAAAGTTTCGTCGGCGTTGGTTTTTTTTGGTGACGAAATTTTTTGTCGGCGATTGTGTTTGCAGTGGAAAAAAAATTTCCACCCTTATGCTCGCTGTTTTTGCTCCCAATGGGTTTCAAACCCATGATCTCGCGCCTATAATACCCAAGCCCTTACCACTACACCAACACACCATCTATTACGAGAAGACTAATATTTTTATATATACTATTTCTAATTCATTTTTTTTCCCGAAACCACCACCACTATACCACTACCACCACCACCACAATCACCACTCCACCACCACCACCAAAATCACCATTCCACCAGCAGCACCACCACCACATCAACAATCACCGCAACCACCACCACCACTACACCACCACCACCACATCACCACTACTATAGAGACCCGAATATTTTTTTAATTCTTGAAATATTTATTAAATAACAAATTGGGAAACTATGGTTTATTGGGTGATTTATTGAATTGGGGACTAAAGTGAAAGAATTGAGAGTTGAGGAGTGAATGTGTAGTTTAATGATATGAAGGTATAAATAGGGGTGTGAGCTTGTAGGAGATCATTTTTCTCCTCTTTTCCCCCTCTCTCATCCGGTCTCCCCTCTCTCCACCGATCTATCTCTCTCTCTCATCTCCTCTCACTCAAAACTCCACCTCATCTCCCAAAATCTTCAAGAATCAACCTCATTCAAGTCTTCCATTCGTGTTCTTGAGCTCGAAGATCCGTGGGTCGAGCTTGAATCGAAGTTTCGGAGTTCGAGAGGCTAGGGCTCGTTCAAAAACGCCAGAATATCGGCCATTGTTTCGAGGTAGGAACTTCTTGACCTCTTTTATATGTTTATCTGTTGTTTTTGTGTAGAATCGAGCCTTGGATTGTTGGATTTTGGTTGTAGTTCGTATTTTGAAAATCTGCTGAAATCGCTATGTAAAGACCCGTATTTATTTTATCCAAAGTTGATATTTATTAAATGCATAGTTTTCGGAAAAGGAAAACGGAATGTTTGGCCTTATGTGATTTGGGGTTAAAGTGGTGGAATTGAATGTGAAAGGGTGTAATGTGTGATTTGTGGATATATGAGTATATATAGGGGAGATGAGAGAGCATTGAATCATTTTTTCCCTCATCCACTCTCACGTCTCTCTCCCGGTCTCTCCCTCTCTCACGGTTTTCTCTCTCTCTCTTGCTCTCCCACCAAAATCACTCAAAAACCCACCAAAATAACCTTCAATCCTTCGACCTCTACGCGTATTGTGGTCCGTATCCCACCGGTTGGAGCTCGGTGGAGTCGTATCCCGTTCGAATCAAAGTTTTCGGAGAGCTAGGGCTCGTGCCTTCTTGGGTTTCGTTCTTCGGCTTCGAGGTAGGGATTCTACCCCTCAATACATGAAATAGAAGTGTTTTCCTTGCTTGAAATCGTATCCATAGTTGTTGTTGTTGTGATTGTTGTTGAATCTCTGAAAATCTGCAGAAAAACTGCTCGTAAGCCTCCCGTATCGATACGGCCCATAACCCGTATCGATACGGAATAAACTGTGAAGATTCGTAGTCATCCCGTATCGATACGGATTTTAGCCGTATCGATACAGTGAGCTTATCTCCAGAATTCACTGTTTTGCTCCAAAACCCATTGATTTGACCCCCGATCACTTTTAACTCGTTCTAGGTGCATTTAAAACACTCCTAAACATTGTTGAACACCCTAGTTGAGCTCTTCGTGCGTTTTTTTGGCACTTCCTTACTTTCGTTCGATGAAAGTTGTCTTAATTATCGTATGAACTTGAAATGGAACGAGACGTTATGAAATTTGAGACACACAAAACTTGTTGACACAACGCGTGAACACTCAAGGCCCATCGACGGGTGGGTGCTTGGCAGGGGATATCAGGGTCCCATAAATAGCCTGGCAGGAGCTAATGCTCATATTGATTATTCAAGGCCCAACCTTCGAGGTGGGTGCTTGGCAGGGGATATCGGGGTCCCATGAATAGCCCGGCAGGAGCTTCGGCTCATGACACGTAACGCGAGACGGTTTGGATATGCGAGATATGGAAACGGTTAATGGTTGGGATGTATTCAGAGTCTCTTGGCTTGTTTGTCGGATTGTTGAACCGTTTCGATTGTCAGTTGCTTGGGCTACCAATTGTTCATGTCGTTTCATCGTTCCTGCATTTCTCTTGCATATATTGTCTGTGTAGCATTTCTACTGGGCTAGTGTAGCTCAAGCCTTATTTCTTTTCAGGTACTAACTCTGGGCGGTAACGAGCATGATTGGAGTGCTTGGATGTTGGACACGTTTTGAAAAGCTAACATTGTAGAGTTACTTAGGCATCTTTGTGTATTCCTTTTGGAGATGTATTTGTAACTCTCGTGATAACTCAATTGACTATGGGACATTTTGTAAACTCTAAACTCTTGACCGTTGTTGTCTAATCTGATTCGGGGCCGTCGTGCCTTAGATGTAATATTTTGAACACTTGGACTGGGAGTGTGGTATGGGAAGTTAATGATATTTTGGTATCGTACGGTTTATTGTGAGGTATTTATTTATGAAATTCTTTATATTTTATGTCGAAAATGGAGGACGTGACAACTTGGTATCAGAGCAATAGGTTTAGAACACCTAGAGACCGTGGGGAGGCGTTTCGTCTCATGGGTTCAAAATGTCGCGCCCTCTAACATAAATTGTGCATGTTTGCGTGACTAACATTTATGTGACTACGTGGCATTGTGTTTTTGTTGTCGTAGAGTGGCGTAGGGTTAGTTACCTATGTTGGGAAGTTAGGGCTTTGATCCCTTAGCTATACTGTTGTGGTTAATAGTCTTTCTTTCTTATATCCTTGTAGTAAGATGCCTCCGAAGACGCGCGGTAAGCGGAGCGGGGTTGGAAACCGGGGTGGTCGTGGCCGTGGCCGTGGCCGTGGGGCGCCTCCCGAGGATGAGGTTAGTCAGCATGGGGAGAACCCAGGCGGGAACCCGGGGGCTGGGGCCGGTCGAGGTGCAGGTGTGCCTCTGAATCAGAATCAATTCGCTAGGGATCTTGTCGCAGCTCTTACGGCTGCAAATCTTTTGAACCAAGCTCCGAGAGAGAATGTTGAGGACCAAGCCATGGTGGCAATGCGAGAGTTCAGCCGTAGGAACCCTCCAGTGTTTGACGGGACAAATAGTGACCCATTGGTAGCCGACCATTGGCTAACCCAAATCCGTAAACTCTTCCGAGCCCTTAATATTACCGAGGACAACATTAGGGTGGGAATCGTGGCCGTTCAGTTAGTCGGGGAAGCAGGTGAATGGTGGGAAGCAGTGTTGGAAAGTAGGAAAGAGGCTAGGAGAGCGGCGAGGACCGCGACACAAGTAGCTGAGCCGGATGTTGAGAACTTGACGTGGGCTGAGTTTGAAGCGCTCTTTGAAGAGCAGTATTTCCCGGAAACCTCACGTGACACCATGAGAGATCAGTTTGAGAAACTAGAACAGGGTAATATGACTATCTCAGAATATGTGTTGAAATTCCGATCTTTGTCTCGTTTCGCTCCGGAGTTGGTGGCGACGGAGGAGAGGAGGTGCCGACGATTTGAGAAAGGGCTGAACAATACCTACAAGAGACTGGTGACTGTCCAACGTAGGACGAAGTTTTCTGAGGTTATAGAATGCGCAAGGAGTATCGAGATACCGAAAGAGGCGCAACGAAATAGGGGAGTTTGGGAACCGAGGCAATCAAACGTGGGCGTGAGTTCGTCGTCGGGGAGTTTTGGAAGTCAAGGACGGAAAAGACCAAGGGAACCATCTCAGACACCGCTGGGTAGCTCATCGGGCTTCAGGCCACCATCTTCAGGGACTCGGGGTGCGTTGTCTAGGCCTCCACCTGTATGCTATAAGTGCAATCAACCGGGACACGTGCGTGCTCAATGTCCACATCTTGAGAAGGCTTGCTATACTTGTGGGAAGATGGATCATCTTGCGAGAAATTGTCTTCAGGGTTCTGGAGCACGTAGTGAGTCGGGATCCGTGCAGCAGCCGGGAATGGGGCGTAGCGTAGGCCAACAGTTTCGGGGTACCCAGAGGCAGCAGCAGCCTCACTTCCGCCAGACTACGTCGGCTCAGAGTTCCGGGGTTGATAAGGGGGCGAGCTCTTCCGCGCCTGCTCAGAGTACGGGTCAGGGTACTCAAGGGCGAGTCTACAACATCACTTTGGCCATTCCATCCACCACTTCTCAGGCTCCAGAGGCTCCTGTCGTGAGGGGTACATTTCTTTTATTCAACTCCTTTGCTAAAGTTCCCTTTGATTCTGGAGCATCACATTCATTCATTGCTGCATCATTTGTGTGTGCTTTGGAATTGGAAACGGAGAGTCTTAGTCCTCCCTTGTTCGTTGAAACACCTCTAGGGGGTAGGACGCCGCTTGATCGTATCTGTCGAGATTGTGAGTTGATCATCCGTGACCGTCGTTTTGTGTTCGATTTCATTGTTCTGGGAATGTCAGGGTTTGATCTTATCTTAGGAATGGATTGGCTATCCACATTTCATGCTACCATTGATTGTTTCAAGCGTCGGGTTCGTATTTGTCCTCCTGAGGGTCCTTGTTTCGAATTCTTTGGGGAGCGTCGAGAACCGTTAGAACCGTATCTATGTGGACCTCGAGAACGCGAATCGATCTATTCTTTGTTGGCAAGTTTGACGCTAGATGAGGATACCTCCGTGCGTGGGGAGTTACCCTTAGTGGTTTGTGATTTCCCGGATGTGTTTCCGGAAGAATTGCCTGGTTTGCCTCCTGAGAGAGAGGTTGAGTTCACCATTGAATTGCTTCCCGGTACTGCTCCTATCTCCATACCTCCGTATCGTTTCGCGCCCGCTGAATTGAGAGAGTTGAAAACTCAGTTGCAAGAACTGGAGAGCTTAGGTTTCATTCGTCCAAGTACGTCGCCGTGGGGAGCACCGGCCCTTTTCGCGCAAAAGAAGGATGGATCACTCCGTTTGTGTATTGACTATCGTAAGTTAAACCGAGTCACCATTAAGAACAAGTATCCGATGCCTAGAATTGATGATTTGTTTGATCAACTACGAGGTGCCATTTGTTTCTCTAAAATCGATTTGAGGTCCGGTTATCACCAGTTGAGAGTTCGGAGAGAGGATATTCCAAAAACCGCGTTTCGTACTCGTTTTGGCCATTATGAATTCGTTGTTATGCCTTTTGGGTTGACGAACGCTCCAGCTACTTTCATGGACTTAATGAATCGAATCTTTCGTGCGTATCTTGATCGTTTTGTGGTCGTATTCGTCGACGATATCCTTATCTATTCGCCAATGGAGGAGGAACATCAATCCCATCTTGCCATTGTTCTAGAACTCTTAAGAGAGCACCAATTGTACGCTAAACTTAGTAAGTGCGAGTTTTGGATGTCCGAAGTCAAATTTTTGGGTCATGTGGTATTGAAAGGTGGCGTGTCCGTTGATCCGGGAAAGATAGAGTCTATCATGAATTGGCAGCGACCGAAGAACGTGTTTGAGATTCGAAGCTTTCTGGGATTGGCCGGTTACTACCGTCGTTTCGTTCTCGATTTCTCTCGTCTGGCGGCACCGATGACTCGATTAACACGTAAGGGGACTTGTTTCGTATGGAGCGACTCGTGTGAGACGGTTTTTGAAGAACTAAAGAAGAGGTTGACTACCGCACCGGTTTTGATCGTGCCCGAACGTGGAGTTGGCTACTCCGTGTATTGTGATGCGTCTAAGGAAGGGTTAGGATGCGTTCTAATGCAAAAGGAGCGTGTGGTAGCGTATGGATCGCGGCAATTGAAAACTCATGAACGAAATTACCCGACACACGACTTAGAGCTTGCGGCCGTTGTTTTCGCTTTGAAGAGTTGGCGTCATTACTTGTACGGTGAGAGATTTGAAGTCTTTTCCGACCATAAAAGTTTGAAATACTTGTTTTCTCAGAAAGAGCTTAATCTTCGTCAACGTCGTTGGATGGAGCATTTGGAGGATTATGACTTCGAGTTACAATACCACCCGGGGAAAGCGAATGTTGTAGCGGACGCACTAAGTAGAAAACCCACACACCTAGCGAGTCTAGCTGTTTATGAGTGGAAGATGATAAATGATTTGGGCTTTTGTGCTTCGCATTTCGAGGAGGTTCGGGAAGGAGTAACGTAATGTAATTTGACTGTGCAATCGACCTTATCGACTCGAGTGATTGAAGCTCAACAACACGATGAAGAAGCGGAAGAATTTCGTGCTAGATTCCTTAGTGGAAATGCTCAAGAGGGGTGGATGATACACGCCGATAGAAGTTTGCGTTATCAAGGGAAGTTGTTCGTACCCATTTCGTGTCGGGCGGAAATCTTGCGAGAGTTTCATCATTCTCCATTAGCCGTTCACCCGGGAGGGACGAAAATGTATCATGATCTACGTAGGCAATTTTGGTGGTCCGGAATGAAGAGGGACGTTGTGATTTTTGTTTCCAAGTGTCTTACGTGCCAACAAGTAAAAGCCGAACATCAACGACCCGCAGGGGAGTTACAACCATTGCCTGTGGCCGAATGGAAATGGGAGAATGTGACCATGGATTTCGTTACGGGTTTACCGAGGTCGCCAAAGGGGCATGACGCTATTTGGGTGATCGTGGATCGTTTGACCAAAACCACTCACTTTTTGCCTATGCGTGTTACCGACTCCGTGGAAGCACTCAATCGTTTATATATTCGGGAGATCATTCGTCTTCATGGGATTCCCGTATCCATCGTATCCGATCGTGATCCGAGGTTTACTGCGCATTTTTGGCAGAGTTTGCAAGCTGCTTTAGGCACCAATCTCTTGTTTAGCACCGCCTATCATCCTCAAACCGAAGGACAATCCGAGAGAACGATTCAAATTCTAGAAGATATGCTTCGGGCTTGCGTGATGGATTTTCGGGGTAGTTGGGAGGATCATTTGCCGTTGGTAGAATTCGCGTACAACAATAGCTACCAATCGAGTATCGAAATGGCACCGTATGAAGCCTTATATGGAAGACCGTGTCGATCGCCGGTATGTTGGACCGAATTGGGAGAAGCTACGCTAGTGGGACCGGATATGGTCACGGAGACGTCCGAAAGTATGAAGATTATTCGCCAACGCCTTAAAGAAGCTCAAGAGAGAACGACCGAACAAGTTAAGGTGATTCGCCAAAGATTGTTGACCGCGCAAAGTAGGCAAAAGAGTTATGCCGATCGTCGTCGCCGCCCGTTGTCATTTGAGGAAGGGGATCACGTATTTCTTAAGGTATCGCCTCGTAGGGGGTTATCGCGTTTTGGGAAGAAAGGGAAGCTATCGCAGCGTTATATCGGGCCGTTTGACATTATCGAGAAAATTGGGGAGGTTGCGTATCGCTTGGCTTTGCCACCGAAGCTATCGGGTGTCCATGACGTGTTTCACGTGTCTATGTTGAGAAAGTACGAACCGGATCCGTCGCACGTATTAGAATGGTCCGAGCTTGAGTTAGAGGCCGATGCGTCTTATGGGGAAGAACCGATTCGTATCCTAGATTCGCGTGATCAAGTTTTGAGGGGTAAGACAATACCGTTAGTGCGAGTCTTGTGGAGAAGTCAAGGTAGTGAGGAATCGACGTGGGAAAGAGAGGACGAAATTAGGGAGAAATATCGGCACTTATTTTTGGAATGAGCCAATGTGAGTATTTACACTTCGAGCTTTTCGATAATTGACTTGTTGCATGATAATGAAATTGTGAATGTTGTATGCATGCATGATGCATTAGTGGTTAGCTTTGGCATGGTAATTTCGAGGACGAAATTTCTTTAAGAAGGGTAGAATGTAAAGACCCGTATTTATTTTATCCAAAGTTGATATTTATTAAATGCATAGTTTTCGGAAAAGGAAAACGGAATGTTTGGCCTTATGTGATTTGGGGTTAAAGTGGTGGAATTGAATGTGAAAGGGTGTAATGTGTGATTTGTGGATATATGAGTATATATAGGGGAGATGAGAGAGCATTGAATCATTTTTTCCCTCATCCACTCTCACGTCTCTCTCCCGGTCTCTCCCTTTCTCACGGTTTTCTCTCTCTCTCTTGCTCTCCCACCAAAATCACTCAAAAACCCACCAAAATAACCTTCAATCCTTCGACCTCTACGCGTATTGTGGTCCGTATCCCACCGGTTGGAGCTCGGTGGAGTCGTATCCCATTCGAATCAAAGTTTTCGGAGAGCTAGGGCTCGTGCCTTCTTGGGTTTCGTTCTTCGGCTTCGAGGTAGGGATTCTACCCCTCAATACATGAAATAGAAGTGTTTTCCTTGCTTGAAATCGTATCCATAGTTGTTGTTGTTGTGATTGTTGTTGAATCTCTGAAAATCTGCAGAAAAACTGCTCGTAAGCCTCCCGTATCGATACGGCCCATAACCCGTATCGATACGGAATAAACTGTGAAGATTCGTAGTCATCCCGTATCGATACGGATTTTAGCCGTATCGATACAGTGAGCTTATCTCCAGAATTCACTGTTTTGCTCCAAAACCCATTGATTTGACCCCCGATCACTTTTAACTCGTTCTAGGTGCATTTAAAACACTCCTAAACATTGTTGAACACCCTAGTTGAGCTCTTCGTGCATTTTTTTGGCACTTCCTTACTTTCGTTCGATGAAAGTTGTCTTAATTATCGTATGAACTTGAAATGGAACGAGACGTTATGAAATTTGAGACACACAAAACTTGTTGACACAACGCGTGAACACTCAAGGCCCATCGACGGGTGGGTGCTTGGCAGGGGATATCAGGGTCCCATAAATAGCCTGGCAGGAGCTAATGCTCATATTGATTATTCAAGGCCCAACCTTCGAGGTGGGTGCTTGGCAGGGGATATCGGGGTCCCATGAATAGCCCGGCAAGAGCTTCGGCTCATGACACGTAACGCGAGACGGTTTGGATATGCGAGATATGGAAACGGTTAATGGTTGGGATGTATTCAGAGTCTCTTGGCTTGTTTGTCGGATTGTTGAACCGTTTCGATTGTCAGTTGCTTGGGCTACCCATTGTTCATGTCGTTTCATCGTTCCTGCATTTCTCTTGCATATATTGTCTGTGTAGCATTTCTACTGGGCTAGTGTAGCTCAAGCCTTATTTCTTTTCAGGTACTAACTCTGGGCGTTAACGAGCATGATTGGAGTGCTTGGATGTTGGACACGTTTTGAAAAGCTAACATTGTAGAGTTACTTAGGCATCTTTGTGTATTCCTTTTGGAGATGTATTTGTAACTCTCGTGATAACTCAATTGACTATGGGACATTTTGTAAACTCTAAACTCTTGACCGTTGTTGTCTAATCTGATTCGGGGCCGTCGTGCCTTAGATGTAATATTTTGAACACTTGGACTGGGAGTGTGGTATGGGAAGTTAATGATATTTTGATATCGTACGGTTTATTGTGAGGTATTTATTTATGAAATTCTTTATATTTTATGTCGAAAATGGAGGACGTGACACGCTACCCGAAGCCCCGTGGTATCGATACGGATTTTTTGGCGTATCGATACAGTAAGCTTATCTTTTTGGACAGCCTGTTCCGTATCGATACGGATTTTTCCCGTATCGATACGGGGAGCTTAATTCCAGATTCTGTTCTTGTTGACTATTTGCTGATTGTTATGGCTCTAAATCACTTCTAAACCCCTTGAAACACCTTCTAATTGATTTCAAGCTCGTTCATTTGACTTCTTTGGACTTTTCGATGCTTCCCTTGCCCGTTGGCTTTCCGTTGGCACAAATTGAATATGGAATCACATGGTTAAACGTTGTTAAGGTGCTTATTGGTTGTAAATTGGAATATTTGACCGTTTGTGATGCATTTGTGATAGTATTGGCATATCATACGACATTACGTTTGAGAATGTGATCTCGGAAAGTCATAGCTTGCATGTTAGTTGAGAATTGAGTGGTTTGAGGTCGAATGACACTCTAGGGTGTCTCGTACACAAGGGGTGGTAATACGGTAACCCCGGGTTTGTAGGGATCACTGTGACGCAAGGGGTGGTAACACGGTAATCCATGTGAAGTGGTATGGTAACGCAAGGGGTGGAAATACCAATGGTGGGAGTTAAATGGTGTCGAGTTGAGTTGGGGTCATCGAAGTAAATGAGTTGTATGACACACGTACATAATCGGGATTACGGATCCATTTACAAGTTGATTGATCATTCAGTGTTGAGTATTGTTTCCTCATCTTTCTTTCTATTGCTCTAATCAACATGTTTGCATATAACATTGGTTAAGATTTTCCTACTGGGCTTTGTAGCTCAACAAAATCTTTCTTTTCAGGTTCTAACGCCGATCACTAGCATCATGCGTTGCGTGCTTGGATTGTGGACAGATTTTTGGAAGCATTTACACTTAGTTACTTCTTCATCTTGTACTAGTCTAGCTTTTGGGTCAAGATGATTTTGTAACTAATTTTCCATGACTTAACTTTTGACTGAGTTGCAACTATGTTTAAGTTAATTTGGGCCGTGGTGCCAAAGTTGTATATTCTTTAGAAATTGGGGACTTGTTGTAATTCAAACAGGTGGGATTACTATTTTAGGAATACGATGGCAGGCGAGGTTCTTTTATTTAAAATGTTTTATGTAATTTATGTTAAAAATTCAGGTCGTGACAACTACACCACCACCACCATTCCTACAATTCCACCCAGGCCACCCCACCACGCCGCCGCCACTGCCAATGGATAACTATCGAAATTTTTTAAACTAAACTATGTATAATATATATTACCTTTTTATGATTAAATTTTAAACTAAACTATATATATTTTATTTAATATGTATATTTCTATTTATTTTTTTATGCTAAATAATATTAAAAAATAAAAAATAATCAGCCAAAAAATTCGGTCAACGCCTATGAATTCTAAAATTTCGTCGCTAAAATCCAACCTTTGTCGACGATTTTTTTTCCTCGCTAAATAGCTCCCCTATGACGACGAATTTTGAATTCCTCGCTAAAAAGCTTCCCTATGATGACGAATTTTATCGCCAAAAATTTGCATTTTGCGACGAAATTATTTTTGTCGCCAAAAACTAAGCCTTCGACGACGAAATTTTTTTTCGTAGCCAATAGCGCCCCTTTGGCGACGAAAATAAATTTCGTCGCTAATTTTCGTCGCTATAGACCAACTTTGTTGTAGTGAGATGAATTTATACATAGCTTTGCATTTGTTCTAATCAAAAGTACAACTTTCAATTGCAAGTAAGGTACACAACATGAATTTGACTAGATGATAAACAACTCCTTAATGACTCCAATGAAGCTCTCAAAGACGTCTCAATGTGCACTCCCTGCAATCCAAGATAAGTGTCATGGCGGGTACCTGAAAGGATAGGGTGAGCTACACTAGCTCGTAGAGATATCCTTACCTAAATTACATACAGAAATGAAGACAGATCCCAAGGAAAAACATTTTCCAAAGAAACATACTTGTTTTGCCAAAAAGTGGAACTCAAAATACCATACTCATGCTGGAAAATATTTAACTCCATTTATCAAATACTGACGCTCTCACCCACGCTCACCAATGTACTTAAAATTTCAGCTTACCATTATCCAAATCAATCCTTGCCTTTTCATTTCCATTTCAATGACCTAAAGATTAATCTGAGTTCTTTAACAAAATGTTTTCTCTTTCTTTCCTCATACAACTAACCAACCTCTCACTAAAAATATACACACTACGCATGTCGAGTTAGAATATAAAGTAAGCAATGACACGTTGAACAATACCGCACCTCAACAACAAGGAAACTCACCTATCAACCCAAATCAATCTACAAATCTCAAGTTAACATCTAGCAAAATCCCTTCACAATAAGATTTCCTTTATAAAGTTTAACATGCAAATACCCTATATAAAACTCTTGTAATGCATAACACCACAAGGTACCAAATATGCATTCATACAGAACATGTTGCCCACCACATATCAGGAGAACAAGCCACAATGATTTATGGGTTATTTTCTTCCTTAATAATCTAAAGAATGCTATTAGGCCACCAAATCAAATCTAATCCTAAATAGAGCAAATAACCCATAAAATTCAATACGGAAAATAACAAAGTCCAAAATACAATAGTCAACCAACTCGAATATCAATTCACTCAACACCGAATCATAAAATTATGTGAGTTGCTCACCGATACAACCAACCGACAACCGTGCTAGATGTCTCTAGCACATGCACTTTACGGGCTACTAACCCGAAGAACGAAGCAACCTACCACGCGCGGGTTTACGGACTTTCACCGTCGGCATCATAATTGACCCAAGTAGGTTTACAGACTTTCACCGACGGCATCACAATTGACCCAAGTAGATTTATAGACTTTCACCGACGGCGTCACATTTGACCCAAGTAGATTTACGGACTTTCACCGACGGCGTCACAATTGACCCAAGTTTCCCGGTGTCCTACCTCAAAATCACAAAACTATCATATTCCAAACACGATACATGTTCAACCAACCCAAATATCATCTCTAGAACAATACCACAACCGAAATAGATACGATCAACTAAGCTACTACCACATCCATTCCACGATAATGTGATCACAAACATAGTTATAAAGTATTCCGGATTCCTCTGACACCATAGATTTTCCAAACACAAAATTACCACTTTCAAATAAGACTAACCACTTACGATTTCTTCTCCTTACCAATTCATTCACTAAACATACCCTTTTCAACAAAATCAACTTCTCACATCCCTTAAATTAAACCCACATACTAGCCCAACATCAAAACCAGAGTATTCGAAGATAGACAACCCCAAACTCTTTCTATGGCCTTTTCTTTCTTTCTTTCTTTTTTTTTTTTATCTGATTCAAGTTTTCCAAATCACACCCATTCCAAGCATAGGATTTAGACACTCAATAATGTGCTAAATTACCACATAAACAAGCATAGAGAGAGAAATTTCTAGATTAAAACTCAGTTCTTCCAAAACCCCCAAAAGTCCCGGCACACAAGGCACCACATATTCTTTGTGCAAATTTGCCACAATCTCTTAGAAAAATCATAACTCTTCCCTCTCAAACCCAAAAATATCGAAACCAACGTCAAACGTTGCACCACAACAAGTACTATACTCAGTGAAAATTCCAGGTTCAGAAACAAGAGGGTATTAACCAAACAATCAAGGGAAAAACAGATTCGTCACCATTCTCGCACCAGTCAACCAATCCTGATTTAGAAATTCACCACAAATTGCACACTTAACCAAATTACTTAATTCCAACTCCAATCTCTTCTTAACTAAAATATACAACTCCTGTAACAGACCCAAAGCCACCCAAGTAGTTCAACATGCCTAGAAAGTTAAAAGAAGACAGCCACGCACAGACTCGCATACACAGGTGACAGTCGGTATTCAAAAATTCATAACTAATTGTGTGATTATCGGTTTTGCATGATTTTGGTACCGAAATCTTTGTATTGAAACGTACTTTAACAGTTATGAAGACACCAAAAATTGATTCATAGCAGAAAAGCCCCAAAAAGACAAATTACCAGAACCCACGAAATTTCCAGCATACACTAGATATATTCAAGACTCAAAATAGATGATCAAACTTGATTCTTGTGCATCAAACTAACACTTAAACATATAAAGAAGGCAGGAGATCCCTACCTCGAAGGTTGAAATTAAAACCCCAAGAATCTCCAGGCAAAACCTCTCCCGAAAACACCTCCTCCGAGTTTTCCAACGTGATCAAAGGCTAGAACTCGATTCTAGGAGAAGAATGCTCCAAGATCCCTTGGTTAATTTGAGATTTGGGGAAGAAATTTGGTGAGGGTACGAAAGAGAGAAGCCGTTTGGAGAGATGAGAGAGTGGCGTGGGTGTGTTGTGTTTACTGTGAGAGGAAAGAGAGAATTATAATTGAGGGAAAAATTATCTCCTACACCCACACATACATCTACCACATGCCATACACTCACATATTTCACAATTGCACCGAACTTTCAACTTCTTGCATATCAATCCCCAATTCATTATCCACCCTAATAATCAATTCTTATAAAAAGTCCTATATTATCAACATTAAAAATAAAAGGTTTTTAAGACAGGTCTCTACAGGGGTGATGGTGGAAGGGGAAGGACTAATGGTGGAAGGGGAAGGGGTGATGGGGGAAGGGGAAGGATTGATGGTGGAAGGGGAAAGAGTGTTGGAAGGGCAGGGGTTTTGGAAGTACTTCTCTCAATGTAAGATGAACCACTTATTTATTTCTAAGTTTTCCTTTTGTATGCATCACATGTCACTTATCTCCATTTTCTTGTGTTTCAGCATAAAGCAGCATCAATTCCAATTCCAGTTTTAGCTTCAGCTTCACAACCACCAACACCGGCTCAATACTAAGTTAGAACTTGTTTCTCATTTTGATTCCTTGGCATTAGATATGACAAACTTCTGTCATTGTGCACAATTGGTTTATTTTGTTTGCCAAGTAGGTTTTTGTAATGTTTGGATATTGAATGGTTAGTTGGCAAGTAGGTTTTTGTGTTGACTAGATATTGAATAGTTGGTTGCCAAGTAGCTTTTTGTGTTAACTGGATATTGAATGGTTGGTTGGCAAGTTGGTGTTTGGTTTATGTATTGACTGATGTTGAATGGTTGTATTGCACTGATTTTGGCAGGTTTTTACACTGATATTATAGTCAATGCAACTGTCTTCTTCTTCAATGAATTGTCTTATTCATCAACTGTCATATGGTTTGGCAATTAGGTGTATTATTGAACTGCCTTTTGTCTATTGTAATGGCATGTAAATAAGTTTTCAAAGACACAAAAGTGGCATAAACACAGGTTTCCAAGGCCACAAAAGCTGATTCATTTCACTTAGGTTCAGATTGCATTACATTCTTGAACTTGCATTACATTCATTTCAGTAGGATAACAAAAAAACATAAGACAATGGTGATGAGGCACATGACCATCGTCATCTTTAGAGTTCCTAGCTGCCCTTCAAGCACTTGCATCCTAGTTGCCATTACATTATCAACCCCACGTCTTGCATTTTCATCCCCAGTTGTTGCCTTTTCTGTCTCATCTTCATGGAAGAACCTCCTCTAGGTTGGCACACTTAAGACTATGTTAATTGGCTTGCAACAATCTCATATCTCATAGACTCCATTTGGACATGAGTAATATAATTTTCCTCTGTTTGGATCTGAATTAGTCATTCTGATGGCCTGGAGCTTGCAATGGCAATATTTAGTTATGTACCTAGGAATCATTGCATTTGTGCTTGTTGAAGATGAAGAATCCATGGTGGGTGGGAGTTAACCTGTAAAACGAGAGAGAGAGATGAGAGATGAGAGATGGGAATAACCTGTAAAACGAGAGAGAGAGAGAGAGTAAGAGATGCTAACTGTGAAGAGCGAGACAGAGGAGGGAGGGGAATGGGCAAATATGCCCCTGATGGAGGCTCACGTGATGGGCACATGGCCCTTTTCCGTCCAAATTAATGACGGGAGCCAACGAAAGAATGACATTGAAATCAATTTGCAAATTGAAGGTTTAGTTGGGTGAAATTGAAATTAGAAGGACCAAGTTGAACTTTTCGGATAAGTCGAAGGGATATAAAAGCAAATCACTCAAAAAAGAATAGAAAAGTTGCATAACAAATCCCAAGTTTGGACCCTGTTAAAATATCAAACCATGTGCTTTCAATCGTTGCAACTATAACCACGTACTTTTTGTGTCACGGTCCGAGCCCTCCGTTAATCTTCGTTTATTCTAGTTCAGAGGGTGTGGAAACTTTGGCAACTTCTCATATAAGAGTCATCATGGAGTAGGGCCGGGTAAGCCCTCAAAATCCATACCCAAGCCCGCTCCAAAGCTTGGGTGACTTTTTCATGTTGGGCTTCTTCCGGGCCGGTCCCATGTGGGTGGACAATGCCCCAATAAGTCCTGCATGTCCGCTAATTTCAGAAGAAGCTTATAGCACACTAAGTCATGTCCATTGATAACTTTCAAAAGTACCCTTTTAGGAGCATTTAATCCACCATCTCTCGCACACTAATACTCTCCCATCGTTTCTCTCACCTCCCTCTTCCCGGCCCAAGTCAATCTCTCGCTCCCTCCCTAAAGTACACAAAAGGTGAAAAACTGAAGAATGTAAGGAAGTAAAGTATACAAAAAGAGAAGCAAACTCAACTTTGTCAGCCGTTTGAGTGTTGTCCATGACAGATAACACAAAACATTCATCATCACATAAAATAAACAGTCGCTACAGGTATAGCAAAGGCTATACAACAGTCGCGCACAAATCAATTTTTTCGTCCGTCTCGGTTACCGCAAAGATGATCGGAGCCACTCATTTTGTTCAAAGTATTTTGTTTAGGGTTCTTGTAAAAACTCATCTCAATCCGATATTGGTAAGAGCGTTTACAAATCATCTCAATCTGAGATCTTTAAAGCTTGGAGTTCCACATATCTTTTTCGGTATAAGAATTTGGTCAAGAGTGGATCTTTAGAAGATTGGCTTCAAATCCACCATATTTGACTTTAACCTTATTTGAGAATGCGTTTGGAGATATAGACTATTAATCCATCACAAAGCTCTCCCACTCCCTATACATACTACTGCCTTGATTTCTATGAGAGTGTGTAAGGCAAAATAAGATTAAGGGTTTGAGAGGATGAGATTATACAATTGTGAGTGCTTGTGGAACCAAGCATAAGTTTTATAGTATGAACTTGGGAACTACTATTTCTATGCACCAAATAAATCACAAGGCAAAATGCTAAAATGCATCTAAAAACCCTTCATCGACTGTTTCCTCTTTGACCATAACAATACCTACGTTCCCAAAAATTTCTCAGGCAACCCTGAGTACGACACAATCGTAATGATAACACCAGTTTGGTCTCCGAGTCAAGTCAAAGCAAGTATGGACAGCTAAAATGGAAGAACTTGGCAAACAAATATCATACAGAACAATACTAGACATTGCTCTATGTAGATAAAGGAAAGAAACCTACTGTGAACTCTCTTTTATTTCCTTACTCCTTTGGGTTCATTTCCATTTTAGTGGGAAGAGGCAAATTTCTTCGCACTAAAATAACAGGACTGGAATCGGATGCTACAACCCTGACTTCTCCGAGTTAAAAATCTATAGCAATATAATTTACAAAATTCCTAAAGCAAAAGGTAGCATATGGGAAAGCTTCTATCAATCTGAGATAATAGCTTCTTAACATAACTCAAACCAAGTAAAACTAAGAACCGCACAAACTTGAAAAAGCTGGTGAAGAACCGTAGACAATGAACCATGCTCAAGTTTTATACAAACTTGGGGACCTAATATTTCTAAGCACCAAACAGAACACAAGCAAAGAAGCTAAAATGCATCTAA
The DNA here is from genome assembly GCA_018127125.1 of Rhododendron griersonianum. Taxonomy (NCBI): domain Eukaryota; kingdom Viridiplantae; phylum Streptophyta; class Magnoliopsida; order Ericales; family Ericaceae; genus Rhododendron; species Rhododendron griersonianum. The sequence continues at coordinate 33,890,438 of CM030797.1, read as the reverse complement.
AACCCTTCATCGACCATTACCTTTTGAACATAACAGAACCTATGTTCCCAGAAATTTCTCAGACAACCCTGACTAGGACACAATCGTAATAATCACATCGCTTTGGTTTCCAAATCAACTCAAAGCAAGTACGTACAGCTAACGGAAGATGAAAAGAAGTAGGGCTTCTCTTTGGTCTCTGAAGAAGAAAGGCAAAATAAATATCATATGGAATGATTGTATTCCAACAAAGTAGACACTGTTCTGTGTAGGTAAGGGTAGTGCCATAGACATTAGACTCAAGACTTCACTAATCCACAACATAACCTTTTACTTACATTCTTGCAAATACAAAACCAATACAAAACTATTACTTTAGCTCAACTTCCAGCAATCATATAAAAGTTAGTAATCCCCAAGACAGGAAGTCTACCCTTTCTGTGCGTTCACTTGATAGATTGTTCACTTAGTGGGTGCAAAAAAAATATATATATATAAATTAGATGCTGAAGAAAAAGCAACAAACATTAGAACATACACCTTGCTACGTACCTCATCAGTCTGAAAACAAAGATAAGCAACATGTTGACGTTTCAGAACGCTGATATCTCAGTTCGTTCAGTGAAGGAAGACTTGAGGATTAATGAGAAACCTAAACTTATAACAAATTCCAAAGTCCAAACACCATTCCTGAAAATTTACTAATGCCAGGGGTAGCTGATCCCGAACTATCAAGTTATGAAGAGGAAAAGAGAATTTATTTCCGGATATTTTTTTAGTGGGACAGAGAAGTAACATAATTAAAGGGTTACTTATGCTTCTGGGGTTATCTTTGACAACACAATTTAGATCTCTTTACTGAAAGAAATTTGTTAGTTGGGGGCGTATCCTAGGTTTGATCTAATTACTTACAAAATCCTGTATGTTGCGATCTGAAGTAAAGGCAAAAGCTGATCCCTTTAAACTGGAATTCAATGGATGAGGTTTCTGCATGGGTGAAACATCACTAACTTGACATGGCAAAACACGAAACAAAAAGGGGAAAAAAAGTACAAAATGACTTGCAGATGAATGAGAGAATTGTGGGAGAATGATAGTGAAAATTGTGCAAATGTTCGGCATGTCATGGGAGCTGCATTGAGTTGTGGAAGCCAAAATGCTGTACCCGCTGTCGACTGGAAGAGTCAGAAATCTCTACTTCAAAAACTGATGCCAATTGTAAGAGTCAGAAATCTCTACTTCAGAAACTGAACACAATAGGCATTCTGACAGGTTTAGGTTTGAAGGTGCATACCAAAAGTCTCCTATAATTTACGACGAACAACCGGCAAATTCACAGAACAAAAAGAATGCTGAATGGATATGATGAAGCTATTATGGGCAACAGAAGCAGCAACACTAGCAATGACAAACAGCACCAGTTCAACGACCAGATGAAACAGCTAAGTAAAAACCGACAAAATTCGGCAACATCACAAGGTCATATAACAACTTTATAGCTAAATCTTCCAAACTAAGCAGTGTCCATAGTGCACGAAATTGTGCTCGCAGTTAACGCCAGGAGTATATAACAATATACACTATTATGGAAACCCAAGAACTCACTCGCATGGACATGTACAATACAGGATTTCCAATCCTAGAATAATTTGAAGTGAGCAAACAGAATTCTAAACTCGACCTCATAGAGACATAGAATTCTATGGAGAGCCGTATTCGATAAAAGTTGTATGTCCGGCATGGAGGGAGATCTTTCATATCTTTCCAATCCACCCATATTACAATGTTAAAGAGTTACATGTTGGAGATAAGATAGCAGAAGAAAATAAGCTGGGAATGAATCTTTGAATTCAATAAGCAGTATTAAAAACCTGAGGGAATTAAGGAAGATCACATAAAGAAAAGAAAAAAATTAGAGCTTTTTCTATTCGGACTTTACAGGAACATAAAGGCAAAGATTTCACCTTTCCAGTCACAACGAGGTTCCCAAATTTTGGATGCTGAACGCAAAGCAATGATGACGATGGTACATTCACAAAAAGTTCCCTGCATCAAAGCATTAAATCCTATTCGAGAGATCCAGTCCAGAGAATACTGGACCAACAAGAAGAGTCCAACTGAATCCTGCATCGTGCCTTGATAATATCCAGAAAGAGTTTCCACAAAATAGAGAAACAGGCAGCAGAAAGGAATATTTTTCTTAGTGTATTTTGTTCTCTTCGACTGATGCAACTAAGCATTTCGTGAAACTCTAGTCCACAGAGATTATGTCAGTTAAAGCAAATTGAAATCGCTCAAAGCCCTTCACTTACTTAATTAAAACAAACAAAAGTTCCATGGCTGCTTTATTTCCGCAAGACATACTTGGCTGGCACTAACCAAACCAAACCAAACCGAGCCTTATGTCCCAATCACTTGGGGTCGGCTAAAATTAATTGATGGGCTGAGGTTACAATTGTTAATGGGAAAATTGGGGATACTCTGTAACAAAAATTTAGAAGCTATGAATAGGAATGGTGATAAAAAAAAAAAAAAAAATCTATCAGAATCAGGAACTACATGATCAATCTCCCGACATGTTAGACAGAGTTATCTGTTTATCTTAGATAAAATGATGGGTTGGATATTCATGCTCATAGCCGTTATAGTCATAATACAGCCTCTCCCCCTTGGCAATGTCCCGAGTAGCGACCAAAAGGACCTGGCATTCACCATTTACATTGTATCTCACGCACTTGAGATTCTGCTTCTTCCTCCCGTCCCTGCAAAGGTTTCAACAACGGTTGTAGATATTCTCGATTCTCAAAATATCTTGACGGAACCAAACAAAGAAGTTTGTAATGTGGCATCATTGGATGACAAGATTTGTAGCTAGAATAATGGAGTATGGATATCAATTTTAGATCAAATGGATTAAGTTACCATGGAATGAAGAGCAGGGTACTATTTGTTAAGTCTCGAACATAAATAGTAGGTAGGATGCTTACGGAGTATGGTTGTTAATTCCATTAATAAAGCGAGCAATGTTTCCACGTTTATCAGGACAGATTACAAGGCTTTTAGATGGATCCTTTGCTAGAAGAAGGGTCATCATGCTGTCACAATCGTCATTTTCCCGATTCACAATGTAGTCCACATCCCCAGTATATTCTGCGATAAGTGTCATGTCCTTTATAGGGCCATCAGCCTCTACAGTATAGCTGCGTTGGAAAAATACAACAAAAACAGATTCAATTTGCATTTCCTGATATTATAGCTACCCTAATAAGAGTTACAAGAACCAAATAAATTGGAAAGAAAAAACAATACCCTTCACATGAATCAAAAACGACAAGAAGGGGAGGGCATTCGCCTCTTTTGTACATAGTTCTACACTGTTCCAATGTTTCAGTATCTTCTTTGGAGAGAACCTAGTGGAGATACAACACATAATGATAGAAATCGAAAACTATTACATCAAAACCTGAATTGAAACTTCATGGAGGAAAATTGGAAGCATATAGAAAACATTCCCGTCCAAACCTGCATGCCCCCATTTTCAAACTCTGCTTGATTGGCAGATCTAGGAGCCATGCCTTGCATGTAAGTGAGCTGATCACTGAATTCCATTCGCAATGCTGTTAAAGATGAAGCAAGTGAACCCATTTGTTCAAGCCTTCGGGCAGGATCTTCCGTTGGAGAAAATGGTAATATTCGTCTCCTCCTTTTCTTGTGCAAAACCAACGTACCGGAACGTCTGCGACGTTTTCTAGTATCTAGAAGAGTCAATTGAAAGGCATCAAGTGAAAACTACATTAAGTCGAATAACACGTGTAAAGAATAAAGTCCAATTTGATAGGCATTGTAAGACAGTCTATATAAAGCTTGTCTGCCCACCTGTTAAAGCTAAATTAGAATGTACACATGGAACAATAGCAACAGCCAACAGGGTTTTAAATCGCGGTGTCAAGAAACGTAACAGTGTATGTGATACGGCCATATATAGGTCGATATCAGACCGTATCTGCCGATATGTAAGTAAATAACGATATCGGAGGTCCAAAACCCCGTTACATAACGACCGATACAATACCTAATGGTGTTTAAAGATTTACAAACAAGTATAATAGTTTGCTAGAACTTGTCCCACATTGGTTAACTATAACCTCCAAAACTAGTAATATAAGCCTGGGCGGCCTCCCCACTCATCACCTATTGGTTGGATGCTTTAACATGGTATAGAGCTAGGGTTTCAGAGGCTTTTGGACAAGACTCCCGCTGTTTGTGTCTTAAGTGCAACTTGTTTCATTGTTTGTTGTGGTCCCTATGTTATGGATCCACTATTTACCTCTCCACGTGCGGGTTAGGGGGCGCAAGTGCGGGGGATTGTTACAGCTTGTTAAGTGCAACTTGTTTCATTGTTTGTTGCGGTCCCTATGTTATGGATCCACTGTTTACCTTTCCACGTGCTGGTTAGGGGTCGCAAGTGCAGGGGATTGTTACAGCTTATCCCACATGGGTTAATTATAACCTCCAAAACAAGTATATGAACCTGGGCGGCCTCTCACGATTGCAAAATCACAACCTAAACCCGCAACATTAATGGTTGCAGTAGATGTACAAGGAAATGAGACTGAGAGTAGGAGAGTCAATGGGTGGTGGAACTGGAACCTATAATAAGAATAACATATATTTAAAGGGTGCAAACGTGACTCAAGGCTAAAGAAGAGAGATTACAACAGTCAAAAAACTCTAGGTGAATAAAGAAAACAAGCAATAAAAAATGAAAAGAAGAGGGACTTAACTAAAGGGATTTTTAGCTTCAATAGAGGATTCCATTTTCTTCATTAATTCAATTAAGATAATCACAAAATTTATACTCATTCCTGCCTCTATTCACAAAAACTTCAGCTAAACCATGCATTAAGGGTAATCCACTGAAAAACAAAGGGGTTTATTTATCCCAAGCATCTCTATGTTGAAGAAGGTGAAGGATGGAATCACCAGCAATCTAGCCCGTAAAACATGTGATGAATGTTAACCATCATCTCATATATAAGCTTAAGTTGTTATGAAATGTGCCAAGAATGTGTGCCAGTATCTCCAACACTCCTCTCATGTTCAACCTTAATTGCACCAAGCAGGAGCGGGAAGGGGGAGCTAGAGCGGGAAGGGGAAGCGGGAGCCTATAGAAGATCCTACATTTTTACGGACAGAATATTTTCTTTCCTATAGTTGTAACACTGGAAGCTGCGTTGAAATATAAATACATATCCGAAATTGACATATTGGTGTCAGTTGTAAATTAACTCTTTAAATACAAGTCAATATCATGTAAATATGAAGTGCTAGAGTAAATTTGAGTTAATTCTTATTGTAGTGCGGCTACTAGTGCCTTATGGATGCAAGTCAATATCATATTGGCAGCTCTTCTTTCGTTGCTTTGGCATTCATAGGCTTTCGTACTCTGTAGGAGCAAACTTCTTACGACGAGATTTTTACATTGGAGCGTGGAAGTAAGGTCTTGGGACAGATTTGTCACCCTAATGGGAGGATCATGACCGCATATTGCACATACAAATGCTAACATCTACACTTAAAGAGTAAAATCTGAAAGGACACGAAGATCAAATGCTCACAAAGAGAGTTGAACCAACAATTCTACTAATTTGAGCTTTGATAACATGATATACTGTCAACCACCATCAGAAAATTTAAGTTGTTACGAAATGGCACAGTAAAGTACATCAAGCTCTCCCACAACCGAGGTTGCAAACAAGCCGACCAAGAGTTTGGAAGTGTTGAAGTTGGACTTGGTATAAATCTTAAAGCGTTCAAGCCCGGCTTATTTAAGCTTGAAGCAAGCCACAACATCTAAACTCAAGGTCGGCTCGCAAGAGGCAGGACATAAGATAGGCACGCATAGAACTCCCTTAACACGTGGCCCTTTGAAAAACTTGATTCTTGGAAAATTGAAAATCCAGAATAGGTTAGTCTATTGAAATCATAGCAGAAAGCACGCATCTTAAATTTCAATTGCAAAGCTCACGAGCTGACTCGAACTGAGCAATTTTAGCTTCGGCTCAGCTCGTTTAATCAATGAGCCCAATTATGTGGCTCGAGCTCGTTCATGTACACGTCAATAATATTAAATATGTCGTGCTTTGAGATGTCTATGAATAGCTCGGCTCATTTGTAGCCCTACATTACTATCTAACGGGAACCATACACCCTGTTTACCTAAGAAAGTATCTTATGTATTTGCTTACGTTAGGTCTAGTATCTCGATGGCTTCCAAACTATTATCAGACTGCTAATCATGAGCATAATATTTGGTACCAGATTTGAAGGAGGAAAACAAATCCGCACTCAAAAGTAAAAGGGATAAGCTGACCACCAATGGGCACAGCACCCACGGGATCCAACATATTACCATCGAAGGAGTCCAACAAGGACCAGAGGGCTCAGTAACGCTACCATTCTACGGAATCCACCACAAGAAGAACAATAATGAACTCACCACCTATCCGAAATCCACTTAATGACCATATTCACAAGACAAAATCCTTACCATACATAAGCCAAAGGTTCTTTAAATGCAGAAAGACCCAATACTTTCCCTTACTCATGGCCAAAGTGCATGTGGTAGGTACAGAAACAGGACTGACTCTTGCAATACTCCTAATAAATTCTAGATACCTTCCATCAAAATGTTTCAAAAACCTACACGAATACATTTGCAACCTTTCGTCTAGACAAAGGCTCTTCGCAAATGACTCTTTAGCTACACGGACGAATAGTACTCGGTGTAGTTGCATACAGATGTTCCATTTATACACGCATGCTGAAGAGGCGTATTCAATGTGGCACTACCTCTTTTATGTAAGGGGAAAAAAAACTCATACAAAATCCACATCATTTTCTCCACTTCTCATCTCAGTTTCTTTTCGTACTCCACCCCTCAATGTATATGTGTGTGTATATATGTGTGTTTGTGTGTGTGTGTGTACACTAAAGAGGTGTAATCCACATGGTGTTGCCTTATTTTTTTAAGAAAATGAAAAAATCACACAAAAAACAACATCCTCTCTTCATCCTCCACCATCCCCTTCCCCAAGTCACTCATTTATTACCCACCACCCCTCTCATCTCACTTCTTTTTCTTCGTCCACACTTCTACTTTCCTAAGTCACTCATTTATTCGCCATTATATCATTCTAATAATTGATCCTTTAACTTTTATTCCATTTTTGTTGAGGATTCCATGTTTTATCTCTGCAATTAATCATGTTTTAAAACTTTTTACAATTTTATATTTGCATGTGATTTGAAAATTTTATGTAGATAAGTGTAGGTAGGCTAAATCATAAAGTAATTCTTCCCATACTCCGTTGTATAGCATGGGTACTGCGTTTGTATATATATACACAAACGATACGATAACCCTATATACTTACATTAGAAATTAAAAGACACCTAAATTCTTGGATAATGACAAATTTTGCTCCACATTGCCAATGGCATGCTTGAGTTGAGACTTATAAATTCAAAGTATTTGCCAAACTAACACTTGATAGATTATCACAAGAAAGAACAAACTCCACACATCATATTTGGCAGGAGAACAAACTCCACAACAGTGAACACGATTCTTCCGTTTCTGCTCCACATCCATGGATTAGCTCTCTTCAATTTGATTGGCGTTGATCATCTTCACGACTGAAGTGGTTGGTTGCTGAATTTGTTCTGGTACGTTTCCATCTTGATTATTGTCATTGACTTGGAACAAATCATCAATCTATTCACCTTCATCATCAAAAACTACTATATTGTTCTTGACGATCTCATCAAGCAAAATCAAGTATCCATCTTCCGTACTAGTATTTATTGGAGGTGATTTCAATTCACTTTATGTTTATCCGAAAAAATATCCTTGAACGCTAATCTTCACCTATTCCAATTTTAGAACTATGCTTCAAAAGAATATAATTTCATGCATGATCTTTCCTCGCTTTTTCACTCAATTGCAGCACTTCATCTTTACGTGCCAAGGAATGAAAACTCGGCAGAATAAGAATGCTGCTCTGATAACAATTGGATACCGGATTCCAGAGAAAGGAATGAGTTCACCTCCTAGGAGTCGAACACCAAAGGGATATAAAATATCACCACACAAGGAGTTCAAGAAGGGATAAGAGGCTCAGGAATGCTCACCATCACTCTGAGTAATCCACCAAATAGACAAATAACAAGGAAATCACCCCTTACCGGATAATCCACTTGAGGAACTATTTCATTGTTAACCACCAAATCATCTAAAAGCTTTAGCCGTTGGAGTGAGGGGTACCTTTACAATTGATATCCTCAACACGCCCCTTTCATGTGTAGCTAGGCTCTCCTCAATAAGCGGGTTAAACATGTGCAAGTATTTTAATTATCAGGTAGGCGGTGAGGTTTGAAGTTCGAACACAATATGTATTACCTACTCTAATACCATAGCGTATTGTTAACCACCAACTCATAAGCTTAAGGTCTTAGAGAAAGGGTTAACGGTATATTTATATTCTCAACAGGAACTAAGAAGAAATCCTTTATTTTCGTCAAACCAAGGGTTACTTAAATGTAGAAAACAACACCTTTTTTCCATCACTTATAACTAAAGAACATGTGGTATTTATTGGCATTACAAACTTCTTTTTTCTAGACTCCGACTAAATTCTAGATAACATCCAATAAACCTTTGATAACAGTGATAGATGGATGGGATTCGTAAGGAGATGGGATTAGGATTGGGATTCGTAAAGAGATGGGATTGGTAATGAGAAGGGATTGATAATGAGTATGTTTGTTTGGGATGGGATTAAATGATGGGATTATTAATATCATGTTTGTTTGAGATGGGATTAGATGATGGGATTGGATTGATAGAAGAAATTGGTAATGAAAAGGGATTGGTAATGTGAAGGAGTTGGGATTGGACTATTAATACCCCTCAATACCAAGTCCCACGGGGTATTAGCAATACCCCCTACTACCCGGATTTTTAATCCCATCGGACTACTAGTCCGAACCATTTTTGGTTACCAAACAAGGTATTAATAATACCAACACTCTACCAATCCAATCCCAACCCCTTGGAGGGTTATCAAACGGGGCCTTAGAGTACTTAGCCAAAGACATTCACAACTTTTCATCTACACCTAGACTTTCACAAGTGAACCTCTTTAGCTACATGTATGAATATATTCTTAACACAAATAGGCATTACAAGACAGTATTCTGTAGAGACACCCAATACATTCTAGATGTCTTCCAATAAACCTATAAAGAACATAGACAAATACATTGACAACTTTCCATCTACGTCTAGACTTTTCACAAATGACTCTTTAGCTGAGTGCCTAAATAATTCTAGACTTTTCACAAATGATTCTGTAGCTGAGAGGCCTTTGGCCCAATGGCATCAGGAGTGCACTTAGGTGCTAGGAGAAATGAGGCCACAAGTTCAACTCCTCCTCCAACGAGCTAATCTAACTATTCTATTCCCTCCATCCTTTCCCTATTCCAGTACCATGGAAAAATTGCCGCAGATGATAGATTGATAAAAAAGGCCTAAAATTTTCCACAAATTACATAATTAAAAAAACAAAATTGTGAAAGATGAAACCGAAATTAAACTCACCTCGAGGGGATGTGCACTTCTCAGCTGACGAATTAGCACATTTCTGAATCCGGAAAAAATCGATCACCTTCGTCTGGGAAAAACCTTAGAAAACAAAAACACACATTTTTACATATGCACACAACTACTTACATCAGTTGCATGTACGTATCAATGTACATATATGCCAACATTTGTGTAACCAGATATGAGCATCAGACATGTCATTAGTAATCCCTGTTACTGATAGCAATATCGCTCACTATTGGTCCTGTGTAGAAAGGATATGAATCCATACGTTTTACGGGGCGATTTCTCGTTCAGTATCAGTCAAGTCAAACAAAAATGTCTAATCAGTCCCGTCAAACAAAAATGTCTAATCAGACAATCGCTCGTTATTTGCCCCGTCGAACAAAAATGTCTCAAGTAAAAGGATGGGAATCCATACGTTTGACGGGGCTATTTCGGGAGCAGCTAGGGCAGTACCACGACCCAATGGGGACGCGGACCACGATCGGTCGGAGGCACAGCATGTGGTACCCGTCGTCGCACCGGTCGCACAGGAGTATCTCGTCGGAATCCTCGCCGGACCCGCATTTACTGCAGACGACCCGGCTGTAGTCGTCGCGCTCGGTCACGGCGTACTTGGCCGTCCTCATGATGTCCTCCATCGACCTGAACTTCCTGTGCGGCGACGGCGGCGACGGGCGGCGGCGGGGAGGGAAAACCTTCCGCGCCGCCGCCGGCGAGCTGGACAACGGTGCCATTGGGGCCGGCGGGGGGCAGAACGGGAATTCAGCGGATTGGCCGAGGGCTGATCAGGAATTAAAGTGTTTTTTTGACAGTGAGATTGTTGAAGAGAGTGGAGAAGAAGGGGGAAAAACAATGGGGGAAGGGAGTCGCGGGGAATTGGACAGGAGGCAGGTGGCTACGTTGCGCCGAGTGATGTGGCTGGAGATCGTTAGTGGGGCTACTGTGCGCTTAAGGTGCGCACGGAATTCGCATGTGCGCACCTCGGAAATGAGCTCCGTGGTTTTGGGGTTGCCCCTTTCTTTTCTATTAGCCGTTTGGATTTGTATTTTTCGAACTGTGGTTTTTCTTTTTTTGCTAATCAACAGGTGGACTGATACTACGTTTTAATGGTCAGATTCTGGTTCTAAAAGAATAAAAACCGATACATTCGACACTGATTTTTCTTTTTCCAAGCGTGATTCGAAGCTAATTGGAACCGATTTACTAGTAATATATTTCCACGTGTACTATACATATTTTGTTGGTTTATATAATCTCTTTTGGTGAATCGTTTTAATTGTAATAGTCTACGAACTATTTTTATTAATTTTGGTTCAAGAATTGAGTGTTAAGGAGGAAGAAACCCAAGTGAGGGTCAAGATTTATTTTGTTAGGATCCCAAGGCCTGTTTGGATGGGGTTTTGGCAAGGGGGATTAGTTTTGCTCCCTTGTTAGTACGTGGGCCCAAGCATAAGACCTGGTTTGGGAAACTAAAAGGAACGGGTCTTAGTTTATCCCTCTCTTTCCTAATACTGGCGAGGAAGGACTACGGCGGTATAATTTTCGGTTGGATTTCGAGCTGTTCGAAAATAATCCCCCCTAAGCCCCCTTGAAATTGAATGATTTCACCCCTCCTTATCCCCCTTCCCCCACCCCCAGCTTCCCACTTCTTCCGCTATCCTAGTTCTGGTTTTGTTCGAATAGAGAAGAGGGTTCTATGGCGATTTGGAAAGTGCAACCGATTTGAGCTTCGATTAATTCAGGTATGGCTTTGATAATGTTGTGCGTTATGTTTTTTGTTGGTTTTCAAGTCCATGGAGTTGTGGGTTGTTACTGTACCTATGATTTGGGTGTTTAACTCCATGGATCTGTGGCTGTGGGCTACACCAGTGATTTTTTGGTGAAGAATATGAAAAAACCCTAACCAAAAAACTTGCGTATAGTGTATTCTGTTTGTGTATAGTACTGTTGAATCCGAAACCCTAATCCTAAAAGCTTAAAAAGCTCCTTTTTTTCTTCTTTTTTTTTTTTGTCAAGCTGTCCATCAACCACTTCGTTTTTATTCTGAAATCAGCTCTACAAGAACCGAATAATCATGTTTGCATCTAAAAGCACACAAACTTGAAGGCATATGCACATTATAAAAAGAACAGAGGTCAGCTTAAACCTTGCCAATAAAACTCTCTGGCTTCAATCCAATCTATCTACATAATACTAGTATACAGCCAAATGTTTGATTTTCGTGTCTACATTTGCTACAATTTTTGCACTGTACACTGGCTGTGATTTTGTGAAGGAAATGGAACCATAACTCTCACAAATCTAAGTAAAAGCCTCATTAGTCAAGATTTTGAAGAGCAAAGTTTAAGCCTTTAAAATTTGATTAACCTAAAGTAAGCCTCATTAGAATTTAGATCTGTCGTTGTAGAGTTGTAAGAGAATGACATCTATTAATTAACCCAAACTTAAGATGATTATCTCAAAATTAACCAACATTGTTCATACTCTAGTGCAGTTTTTTGTGTGCTTTTGTGTGTGTATTTTTGATGAACAAAGTTAACTTTTGTCTTAACTTTTGGGTTCATTGATTTCTAGTTTGTTGGGTCAATTAATATAATTGCATGTGTTGTTAAAAATGCTCAAAGTTTGCATGAAGGTTGAAGTTTTGAGTTATGTATAAATAGTTGTAATTCAAGTTAAATCGATGAAACCCTTGTTAGCATTTTTTAGGATGCCAAGACTAAACAGAAAACAAATGAGGACAAGAGAAGAGCAAAAGGTAGTCATGGAATTACATGCCTTTATTACTAATGCAATGGGCATATTTCGCTTCTACCTCTTCATCATGCCCACGTCGCGCCAATAACCTCGTCCTGAGTTGTCTCCGAATCCAAACTTTTACCAGACACACATAAATAATATCAACAGACTTATAAGGGGTAATGACATTGACTGCCATGACCAGTTAGGGTGAATAGACATACTTTTTTGAGATTATGTTGTTTAGTCCGAGGTGTTGGGTTAGGGGACTCACACAACGTATGCCTGGAGGAGAGGGTAGCAATATTCTTGTGGATCCTCGGTCATCATACAAAGCAGAGGCATACGAAATATGAGTTTTGGAGATCTACTGAGACTGTAAGTAGGCATTTCAATGATGTACTTCTAGCTGTCTTGCTGTAACGCCCCGATTTTCGGACACGTTAATTAAATTATTTTCCACCGATTTAATAATTCATAAAACTGATATATAAGAAATGAAATTTTATTAAACAGAGTTTAGCAGCGGAAACCTTAAATACCAAATTCAAACCTAATTAATTGTCTTACAAAACAGAAAAATGAAATAGAGTTTAAGAAATGTGATAACACTTATGAAAATTTAATTAAAAGTACGTCAAAATAGCAGAGCTTCTAAGGGTATGGCCTCCAAGGCTCGACAAACTCCCCTTCCTCAGCTGGGAGGTCCTCACTCTGATACAAATCATCTTGCGGCGGAATCTGCCCTTCAGTCGCTTGATTACCTGGCATGAAACGCCAGGCCAACGGCACTATAATAAGTTTTGAAACTCAGTAGATAATCTCAACCCTACTACCCCCTTACCTTACAATTAGCAGATCATCATTTTAAAAATTCATAATACACATAAAGTACAGATTAACAGCACATCATCATTTTCTTTACTATCCACTTACCTACATGAAATCTAAGGATCATCTCCACGAGATCCTTTCCTCCCACATCCACTAACTACAACCGTCTCATGGGTCCACCATTCCTCTTGCTTGTCTTGCACCAGGGTCCTAGGTGAGCGCACCTAAATTATGTATCCAGCATGTTCTCACTTAAAACCATAACAGGAGGATTGAGTCATCCCATGACGTATCGTACATTAGGGTCGGACATCACTTACCCCACGCTAACTATAACTGTAGAGACCCGAATAATTTTAATTCTCGAAATATTTATTGAAAGTCTAATTGAGAAAATTATGGATTAATTGGTGGATAATTGATTCGAGGACTATAGTGAAAGGATAGAAGGTTGAGGGGAGAATGTGTGATTTATTGATTTGTGAGTATAAATAGGAATGATTGGGAGTAGGGGATCATTTTTCTCAAAACCCAACTCTCGGCTCCCTCTCTCCCTCCACCGGTTCTCTCTCTCTCCTCTCCTCTCTCTCAAAACTCCACAAAACCCTCACCAAAAACCTTCAATCCTTGCTCCTCCAAGCTCAAATTTCGTGGGTCTAGCTCGGTGGGAGTTTGTTCGGCTCGGTTTCGGAGTATTTCAAGATCTAGGGCTCGTTTGGCTCGGGGGAAGTTCATACGACCTTGAGGTAGGAATTTCTTTGCTACTTTTATGTGTAAATAGCTTGATTTGGTATGTTGTTCGTGCCCTTTGTTGTTGTTGTTGGTGTTGCAGTCGAAACCTTTGAAATCTGCAGAAAATCTGTTCGTAACCATTCCGTATCGATACAAGTTTTTGTTGTATCGATACCCGTTGAAAACAGAAGCTTCAGGAATTTCTGATTTGAATCCCGTATCGATACCCGTTCATAATGGACAATTTTTCAGCTTTTGCCCAAAACTTCGTCGTTTTGACCCCCGATCACTTCTAATTTGTTCTAAACACTTCCAAATCACCTCATAACATGATTAATCGTATCCGTTGAGTTCGTGAGATATATATGCTTCTTTTTCCCTTGTTCGGTGATCCTACCCATTGATTGGTTATTGGAAATGTTTATGGTATTAACGAAACATAGTTGGCTTGCCGTGTAATTTTGATAGTGAAAGAGTAGTGGTTTGCACGTCAAGTACGGTAGTAGTTGTTGTGAGTCGTGAGTCGTAAGTCGGTTAGGGAGTCCCGTAACGCAAGGGGTGGAAACACGGAGACTCTAGTAGACCTCGTGATGCAAGGGGTGGTAACACGATGGTCCGAGGTGTTAAGGTTCGCCGTAACGCAAGGGGTGGTAATACGGTAACTCTCGGGGTGTTGTACTGTAGCGCAAGGGGTGGAAATACAATTTGTGGGGGGTTGGTGTTGACAAGTCTTGTCGGGATGGTTAGAGTGAATACATTGAACATTGTCATGCTCTCTCTCTCTCGTTGCTCCTCGATCATTGATAGAACCATGTCTATTCGTTAGTTCTCTTTTGCATTCATCATGTTATTGGTACATAAGTTTAGTAAAGATTTTCCTACTAGGCTCGCATAGCTCAACCTAATCTTTCTTTTCAGGATTAAATGCTGGACAGTGATTTGCATGACTTGCGTGCCTGGGAGTGAAAAGGATTTTTGGAAGCTAACTCTGATTTAGTTACATAGTCATCTTTGTAATAGACCTTCTTTTGATAAAGATGAGGTTGTAACTTAATGATTTGTCCATATAAACAATTGTAATCTATTTGGGGCCGGGGTGCCAAAAGTGTTTACTCTTTTGAAACTGGGACTTATTTGTAATGCTCTCCAGGTGGGAACTATTTGGGGTATTTATTATCATATGCGAAGGACTTAATTCGAGAAAGCTTTATTTATTTATGCTGAAAATCCAGGTCGTGACAATAACCGTCTCATGGGACCCATTCTCTTCCTCAAAGAGAAACTTCCCATGACATATCATACATTAACGTCTCACCAACTATAATCGTCTCATGGGACCCATTCCCTTCCTCGAAGGAAAACTTCCCATGACGTATCATACATTAGCGTCACAACATTTCTCCACACTGGGCCCCGCAGGTAACCCATTTCAACACAGGGCCCCACAGGTTACCCTTGCCATCACCATGGCTCAAATCACAATCCACACAATCACACTTCCAACACTTTACCAATTTCCATTTACTTAACATCGTCTACGTGAGTCACTACTCGTAACCACCCAGGTGAACTTAAGTCCATTCTAGCACGTACAACATGATACAATCAATAACAACTCAATTCATAACATGATACATTTCAATGAGATAAAAAGTACATATCAAATAATATTGTGCGAGTAAGTAAACACATAATATTTTATGCTTTGGGCCGATGCCCTTAAGGTTGTTATGTTTATAACAAGGCAATTTAGCAAATAAGCGAGTTGATAATTTTTCAAACTTATACATCATATTACTATTTCCCTTATTGTCAAACATTTACTGAAGTCAATGAACTACACAAAAATTCTATTAAAAATATTTGGGCCTTTGTTAACAATAAAGTAATAATACCAAAAATAATTTTATTCCTTTCTAAACCTAATACTTTTAGTTACTAAATCCTTTAGAGATTAACATAAATCACAGATTCCAAAGGAATAGTCATAGATGTATCCTAAAAGAGTGATTTACTTATATATCCCTTCGACTTTTTTCAAAAGTTCAATTTGGTCCTTCAAGTACCAATTTCAACAAATTAAACCTTCAATTTGCAAATTTGTTCCAATGTCATCCATCCGTTGGGTGCCGTTACCAATTTGGACGGAAAATGGGTATGTGATTGGCCCGTGTGTTCTCCCCAAGGGCATTTTTGCCCATTTCCCTCCTCTTTCTTTTTCTTTCTTCTTCTTCTCCACCTCCTCCCTCTCTTTCTCTCTCCATACAACCCATTCCTCCAACTAGCCAAAAAATAGAGAAAATTTCAGAAAAAAATTAGCAAAATGAATAATTTAACTCTCTCTCTCTCTCATGATCTCTCACAAATTCTACGGCACCAAAATTAGAGGAATGATACACCCACCGCACCACCCACCAACATTTTTTTTGAAAAGGCACCCACCAACATTAACACAACAAAAATTGCCAAAAAAAAAAAAAAGAGGTTCAAAATCCCTCAAAATGGAACAGTCTGTAGTCTGGTTTAAAGAGAGAGAGAGAGGAGGAGGAGGAGGAGTCAGTACGCATGCGACCCCATCACCACCGGCAATCCCACCATCACCGGATTCACCTCCGACAACCACCTCGCCCTCTGCCTCCGGCGACCGCCCTGAACTCAACCTTCGCCACTAAAATTCAATCTCATCCCCTCCATTAATTATCTCGTCTACAACCCCATATCTTTTCAATTTTCCAAAAATCCATGTCTCTTAAATCCCCATACTTCCTTGTCTTGGTATGCAGCCAAACTTGGTCTCATGAATCAAAGTGTGTATATGGATTATGGATTGTGTACTTATTCACAAAACAAAGTAAAGCTCCAAAATTTTTTCGGTGATTTTTTTTTTTGGCAAAGCTTCAATTTCTTCAGTTTCTACAATTATACATGTGGGTGTGTTTTTATATCAATTATGATTTTGTGGGTCTAATGGCCGGAGTAAATTGGAGATCTGGGTGATGGAGAAGTAGAACGCAGAGATGAAGAGAGAGAGAGAGAGAGGGGGGGAGGGGGAGATGAAAGTGAAAACATATGTGAGTTTGATCATGGCAACCCAAAGAACCCAAAATCAAAATCCGAAATCTCCCCTGCCGGTGACTTCATCATCGTTGACATCGAGCACCCCTCGCCCCCCTTGCGTTCGTCAACATCCGTTCTCGTTACCGTTTTTTGTTACGCTGTTCTGGTTTGACATCTTAAATCGGCAGTCGGCGGTCTATTTCTCGCTGCACCGTTGCCGAACTGAGCTTCCATCACCGCCATTGTTCTCAGCCCTGTCGGTGCCGTCGATCTGTGCCTCGCTGTTTACCTGTTCCCATGCTTTGTCGCCGTCAATTATGTTTGCCCGTCACCGCAAAGTGCTAGAGAGAGAGAAGAATTGGAAGAAGAAAAAGAGGAGGTGAATGGGCAATTCTACCCCTAAAAACAGTCACGTGCTGGGCACATGCCCATTTTCCGTCCGAATTAGTAACGGAACCAGCGGATGGATGACATTGGAACAAATTTGCAAATTGAAGGTTTTATTTGTTGAAATTGAAACTTGAAGGACCAAACTGAACTTTTGTATAAAGTCGAAGGGAAATATAAGTAAATTACTCATCCTAAAAGTTTAAAGTTTTAGCACAGGAGATAAAACAAATAATTTCACATAGTTTAGGATCTAACTGTAGTACAAACCAAAACACAGGGGGTAAATTGTAAATTCTGATGGATGGGTTCATGATGACGTCAGTCATCTTCAACCGGGTACTGTACTTGCACAGGTATACATATACATAACATATATATATATATATACACACATATGACCCGAAATTTTGATCGGGTCATGTGATCAATCCCGACATCGAACCTGGGCTTATTATACCTTTCCGGAATCGTCTCGACAAGACGAACAAGATGAACGAATCAGATTTTCCATACGAATAGTTCCCCGAAAACGCAGATCTGAACTGAAAACGAAAATTTCTGATTTTCTCGACTTACAATGCACGGGTTTGTTTCTTTTCGATTCCTATCATTACAACTAATATAATAGCACATTGATATACTTAGGAGAAAGTAGAGAAGAGATTTGTCTACCTCGAATTTGGTTGTAAGCGAAAAAAACGGATTCCGGATGGTTTCGGAAAAATGGAAAAGACGGTGGTGGCGGGGGACCTCGGGACTGACTTTTGTCGAGCAGTGGATGTTTCTCTCCACAATTATGCAACTACGGAAATGATTTGACTATCAATTTTCGGAATATAAGAGGTGTGGGTTTGTATAGAGAAGTGAGAGAGAGAGGGTGCAAGTGTAGAGGTAGTAGGAGTGTGGGGGATAAGTGTGGGGGTGATGGAATGTAAAAGGGAAGTGAGGGAGAGTGGTTTGGATGAGATGAAGAGCCATCTTTCATGGGATTCAAATTTTGATAAAATGGAAGTGCATGTATGTGGTTGGAAAGAAGGCCAAATGAAGAGAAAGAGAGATGAGCATGAATATACATATGAAAAAAATAACGTAATTATCTTTTGACTAATATAAGCTATATACCTAATCATGTAAATATATTAATGAACCTCATTAATTATTGAATTAGAAATTAACATTTCAAATTTGTATAAAAAAAAAATAGGGGCAAAAATCCGGGTTGTTACACTTGCACCTTTACAACATGCTCTTAGTAAGGCCTGAGCCTGTACCTCCTAACTACGAAAACAGTAGATGGAGTTGGTTTTAGGTACACTCGTGCTTTTACATTCTTTAAGTTCTTCCATTTTAAATATTCCCTCTAGTTGGCCATATTTACTTTAATTTAAATACTCTTCCCAACATCTGTTAGAATTGTCTTGGAACATTGGATGGAACCTACGTGCCAGTTAATCCCCCAGCTGCTGACAGGCCACGATATAGGTCAAGGAAGGGTGAGATTGCTACAAATGGTTTAGGTGTTTGTACTAGAGACCTTAAATTTGTCTTTGTCTTGTCTGGTTGGGAAGGGTCGGCCACTGACTCTAAAATCCTTCAGAACGCCATTGAAAGACCCGATGGTCTCATAGTCCCCCATGGTATGTTCATATCCTAAGTTAATGTTTCCCTTCGCTCCATTACCATTAGCTATCCATTTCCTAAGTTATTCTCTTAACTCTCATTAGTAATAGGACATTATTACCTTGTCGATACTGGTTACACAAATGGGAACGGTTTTCTAACACTATACCGTGGCCAACGTTATCACATTAAAATCTAGAGGCAAGGTCATATGCTAGCAAGCAAAGAGGAGTACTTCAACATGAAGCACTCCGCTGCTAGGAATGTCATTGAGAGGAGTTTTGGGGTTCTTAAGATGCGGTTTGCAATTTTAAAATCAGCCTCCTATTACCCCATAAGGACTCAAACCCGTATTGTGACAGCATGTTGTCTTCTCCATAACCTAATTAAGAGAGAGATGCCTAACGATCCCATTGAACAAGAATACGATGCGTGGGAACAAGATCACGTGAACAATGTTCCTAAGGATGATCACATTGGTACTGTAGATTCTTCCAATGAGTGGACTACGAGGAGGGATGCACTGGCTGCGGCCATGTATAACCATTGGTTAGCCAATGGTGGGGGACAAGAGCCAAATATTTGACCTACGGAAACTTAGTTTTGTTGAATTTGTGTGAAGACCCGTAAATTATTCTATTTTCTTAAATCGTTTAATATGTGAAAGATCGGATTTTTATTATGTGTTTATTAATGTGAATATATGGATATGCGTGCCGTTGTGTACCGGACATTCAGAGAATAGTTGAACTATGAGTTTTGATGTTGTAATGGTGTTTGGGGTGGTGGTGGATGTGTTGGACACGATCGGGATTCGTTTTGGTGAATGTTGAAAAAGTTAAGAAATTTCCAGATTAGTTCTGGAACCCCTGTTTTTGCTAGTTCTGGAACCCTTTGTCCAGTGGTGAATTTTCAAGTTTCTCGGGTTCAGTTCCGGAACCCCTATTTTGCCTAGTTCCGGAACCCAAACAGCAGATTTTGAAATTTTCTGTGTGCGATTTTGGCTCACTATATAAAGAGACGCTTAGCCATTTTCTCATCCATACACCACGAAATTAGACCAAAAACACTCTCTCTTTCAAGATCTACACTCAAACCCCTTGATTCTCACACAAATCCACCTCCAAACTTCAAGATCTATGTGTTAATCATTCAAATCTCAACCGGGTTTCGGTTTTCTCATCCTTGGAGGTAAGATCCATTGATTTTGGCGTTTTCCTCTTTTTCCTTTCAAACTTAAATTGATCTTTACTTGATCATCTCGTTTTTGGATCATCTAGGTTAAAGATCTTGCAGTATAGCTTTGGGAAAACTCGTTCTTGGCAAATCAATACTTGTTACACATAGGGTTTTGCTTAAAACCCATTTTGGTAGGGATATCTTGCTTTTTCTATATGTTGTTGAGTTGATTTTATGCCCAAAAGTCGTGTTTGAATGTCCCATGGTTGTATGATGAAATCTTCCTTCGCTGTCAAAATTTCCAGAAACTGCAGTTGAGTTCCGGAACCCCCATTTTGGGCAGTTTCGGAACCAAACTGGTAATTCTTGAAACTTTTCCATTTCGATTGTTTTGACTTCCGATCGCTTTTAACACTTTCTAAACCTCTCTAAAACACTTCCAAACATGGTTAATCGTGCCCCCCTATGATTCGTCGATTGTCTCCAATCTTTGGCTCTCGTTGTAGAGAAGTAAAACGTCGAATTAGGATTATTATGACACTCGTACATTATTGGAGCATTTGGTTGATTATGTGGGGCATTGTGACATGTTTATATGAATGATATGGGCTGGTGATACGTCAAGCATTATGATACTGAGGTATGTGAAATAGAGGATACAATTGAGAACGATAGAATGATATGAAGAAAGCCACGGATCCACTATAAGGTGTGATGCCGGAAAACGGGACGCACGAGGTCCTAAATGCCCGGAAGTGCACAAAAAAGCCACGGATCCACCGCACGGTGTGATGTCGGAATGAATACGGGACGCACGGGGTTCCAAATGCCCAAAAATGAAAATAGAGAACACTTGACATAATGAAAATGGAGAACTTTGAGATTATTAAACGACGTGAATATGAACGGTGTTGGTTATCAAGTCTTATTCTCTTACTCTTGTTCATGTGGGAAACCTTCTTGTTGTCGATGTCCGTCTCGGTGCATTGTCTACCTCATATGCATATAGTTTGAGCAAAATTTCTCTACTGGGCTAGTGTAACTGAACCCATCATTATTTTCAGGTACACCTCAAGGGCATTGACATGGAGTGCTTGTTGTGCATCTGGCCATACTTTTGAAAGCTAACATGGAAGAATTACTTTGACATCTTTGTAAAATTCTTTGGGAGATGTAATTGTAATTTTCAATATAATCTTTTGAATTGGAAATCATGTAATCTCTAAACTTAACACCTTTTGACTAATCTCTAGGAATTTGGGGCCGGAGTGCCATTATTGTAAGCCTTTGAACTTGATCGTACTCTTTTGATGGTTGAAGGGAAACTCTTTGGGGTATTGATACGTATATTGCGATGGCTTCATTTTGAGATATTATTATTATTATGTTAAAAATTGAGAGCATGACAATTTGTGTTGGCATTGTAATTGTACTGTTTGGAACTTCTTTGTAACATTTGTGTTTGAAGAACTTGTAACGTACCATTTTCTTTGTAACATTTGTGTTTGAACAACTTTTAACGTACCAATCTATTTCCCAATGTACTCCTTAACGTGTAAGGTCGTATTTGTACATTCGTATATTCAACTTAAACAATGCATTTGCAGCAATGAATACCAACGAAGTCGAAGTAGTGAATGCGCCTACAAAGCAAAAACGTAGGAATTGGAGGACTAAGGAAGAGGATGCACTAATGAAGTGTATTGTGAATGAGTTAGTAGGGGACAAGTGGAGAGCCGAAAATGGCTTCAAATGTGGTTTCTTCAACCACTTGGAGAAAGAGTTAGAAAAGGTCCTACTGGGGACCGACCTTAAGGCTAACCCCCACATTGACTCGAAGGTGAAGTATTGGAAAGTAAGGTGGGCAAAAATTGTTGACATTATTGCCCTTAGCGGCTTCGGGTGGGATGATGACAACAAACGCATCTTAGTGGAGAAAGACATATGGGACGAATATGAAAAGGTAACTTCCAAAATTTCAATTTTTAGTTCCAATGCTTTAAGTCAATATTAAGGCATGGGAATTTGTAGTAACGCCCAATGTCTATGTAGGCCCATCCTAAAAAGACAAATGGCATGTACGGGAAGACTTTCCCGTACTTTGATGATTGGCAATTCATATTCGAAAAGGATAGAGCTACGGGGGAGGGAGCGGAGACTCGGGGGCAAATGGGGCGCCCAAGTGTTGTACAAATTCCAACTCTCCCCACTTTTAATGATTGCTATATTCCTCAATTTAGTGAAGACTATGGTGCATTCCCAAATCAAACCCCGTTGTCTCCCACAACTCCCATACCTCCAACATTCACACCCCATAGCTCACTCCCCACGTCCACTCCCCAAACCTCAATGCTGAAGGCAAAAAGGGGAGGAAGAGGACAAGAATGGGTGATAAGAAGAGGACAAGAATGGCCAAAAAGGAGCTCATAGAAACTATTGCTCAACGCGGTACTTCGAAGTTACTGAAGGCTCTCAAGGTAATTATTTCTTTTTACTTTGGTCTACTAATTATCAGTTTCCGGCTTGTGAATCAAACCATTGCTATGGAAACTAAGTGGAGTCTCTTTGTGTAGGAAAATTCAGAGCAGGGAGCAGACAATGGTTTAATAGCTCAATTTGGTGTTGGATTCTATTCAGCATTTTTGGTTTCCGAAAAGGTGTAGTACGGATTCATATAGTTGTGGTTTCATTCCAGGTTTTAGATGTAGGAGATTTTAAAACACAACACCACAATATATACAATCAAAAGGAAGCTACGGGAACAAAAGATGGCTATCAGATGTTTGTTTGATCCTTTTTCAAAACGAACTGAGGAAGGGTCCTTCTGAGGGGGTCCTAGTATCAAAAAATGAAGTTGAAGGAGGTGTAAGATAAAATTCTACTATGAAAAAATCATGTTAGTTTGTAAGGTACTCCATTAGTATATTCAGTTTCCTTGCAAAACATACCTATCTTATCTACCTTTCTTCTTTACGGCTCAAAATCTTACACAGTTTACTCTTTTCTTTGTCCACTCAAAATCTCAAAATCTTTACCCAGTTTACTTCTTTTTACACTCAAAATCTTAACTTTTTTCTACCTTTATTCTTTGTCCATCCAAAACCTTATCCGTTTGGTTATGGAGGAAATTAACTCTTTGTAGATTGAAGTTAGATTCTTGTTATATGGTCCAATCCGGTTCCGGCAACTGGTTCGATGGAGAGCTAGCCTCCAATGTGCTGGTATTTGGGAGAGAAGATATGCTAAACGAGCTGCTCAAAACTACACCTGTACTAGAGTTAACATATTTGGGTTTTACGAGTTAGAGGGTCATTATCTGCTCATAGTGTCTCGAATACCAAGAAAGAGCTTGAATTAGTTGGTGCCCATGTATAGGATGCAGTTATTTGACCAAGATTGGAACGGGATCCCAACAGGGTGTCCCAAGGCTTCCAGGGTACTCTCAGGTTAGCAATTTCGATAGTTTTCATTGGGACACCATTAGGGTAGATCACGGTGTTCCAATGAAAACTATTGAAATTGCTAATTACCTAAGAGTAACATAGAAGCCTTGGGACACCTCAGTTGGGAACCCATTTCAATCCAGGTCAAATAACTGCATCCTATACATGGGTAGCAATTCCTTCAAGTTCTTTCTTGGTATTCGAGGCACTATCAGCAGATACCTACCCCTCTAACTCGTAAAACCCAAATATGTTCACTTCAGTACTCGTATAATATTGAGCAGCCCGTTTAGCATCCTCTTCTCCCCCAAACACTAGAATTGAAACTTTTTTTTGGTCAAATTCCGATACACTGGAGACCATCGAACTAGTCGATGGATGTGGATTGTATTGGATAATAAGAATCTAGCTTCAATCTACAAAGAGTAGTCTTAATTTCCTCCATAACCAAACGGATAAGGTTTTGGGTGGACAAAGAATAAAGGTAGAAAAGGTTGAGATTCTGACTGGGGAAAGAAGTAAATTGGGTTAAGATTTTGAGTGGACAAAGAAAATAGTAAACTAGGTAAAGGTTTTGAGCCGTAAGAAAAAAAGGTAGATAAGATAGGTATACATTACTGGTGGACTGAATATGCTAATGGAGTATTTTACGAACTATCACGCCTTATGTTTTTTTCTAAGGAGAATGTTGACTTACATCCCCTTCAACTTCAAAACGCACAACTCCCCATTGAACCCCACCAAGAGAGATTTTACTGCTTCTCTCTCTCATCCCGCAAGAACAACCTCTGCATCTATCTCTCCCTCTCTCTGCGTCAAAAGTCGTGAGTCCGTTGACGCTGATTGCAGCAATTCACCGACAGTTGGATCTGCATTCTGGACTAGGGCTGCACAAAAAATCCGGTGAACTGTAAAATCGGTTCGGACCGAATCGATCCGTACCTTTTGGATTTTGTTCGTGAATTAATGGTCCAGACACGGATTCAAAAATTAAAAAACCGTGAGATATGAATTAGGATTGGATTTTCATTTGAACACCATTGATTATCCGAACCGGACCGTGAGATATTTACAAAAAGAAATAATAATAATAATAATAATAATAATATATGTAACATATAGTAAATAATTATAATTTTACACTTATTGTAGCTCTAGAAAAGGTATCTCTTTATCCAATTCAAGAATGAGTTTCATATCTTGCCGGTTGCCACACTTAGAGAATGGAAGATCTATGTTATTTTTTTTATTGAAGTAATTATAGCTGGAACTGTTTTTTCTTTTTATTGATGGACTTTACTGTGTTTTTTTTAATGGGACTGGAAGTGGAATGGGAACTATTGAATCATGTATTGAAGTGCTGGAACTGTTTTTTCATTCAGGTACTTTTACTTTTACTTTTACATGGAAGATTACAGAGAATATGAAATGTTTGGTTGTTAGTTGATGCAATCTGTGGCCAAAACCGGAACCGAACCGTGAGACTTTTGGTCCGGACACGGATTTTATTTTAAAAAAACCGTGACTCGCGGATTAGGATTGATTTCATAGGAATCCGATCCGATCCGGACCGTGTGCAGCCCTATTCTGGACATTCGAAACTCTTATTTGCCGACTACAATGAAAGGGCCGACTATGAAGCAGGCAACCTCTACACCCTTCAGGTTCTTGAATTTTTTTCTGGATCACCACAATTTGTCGTCGATAGTATAGTTTTCTCCTGTTTAATTAATTATTCCTCCCATTTAATTAATTGTTATTGTTCCTCCAAGAACGAAAGCGTGATCCTTTTGAATACGAAAATTCTAACAGCAGAGACACTTCGCAGAGACCCACGTAGAGACAATCGCGTTTGACCCTATTTCGAGTCTCAAAAAAATCTAGAAAAATATCCATAAATTTTTGAATATTATTTTATGGGGCCCTGTAAAAAATCAGCTTCTCCGGATATCGATAAGTATTACTTTTGGATTCGTAGTGGCGAAACTGCTTAGTTCGCCCCTACGAATCCAAAAGTAATACTTATTGATATCCGCAGGAGCTGATTTTTTACAGGGTCACATAAAGTAATATTCAAAAATTTATGGATATTTTTCTAGATTTTTTTGGGACTCGAAATAGGGCCAAACGCGATTGTCTCTGCGTGGATCTCTGCGAAGTGTCTCTGCTGATAGCAGAGCTCTTTTGAATATTGCCCTAATTTCTTCTTCTTTGTTTGTTTGTTTGCGACTTTTCCTGCTAAGATGATAAAGAAATCACTATTTATCGCCCAACCAACTTTCGAATTTTGCCCTAATTTGTGGTTATGCTTTTTATTTGCAACAGAGATTCCTATAATTTGTGTTTGGGGGGGAGGGACAACAACATCGAGTGGGTTTTTTGGCCAGCCAATTGAGAAGGAAGCAGCAGCCGTAGAAGTTGGACTCTTACCAAAAATAAGAAGATCTGGTGGCGGCAGTAATAAGTCTCTCTATGTCATCGCCACTGAGGAGGAGTCCTTGCGATTTACAAAATATGGAGAACAAAAGGAGGAGTCCTTGTGATTTACATGACGGGCTTGTTGGTGTTTGGTTGCAATGTTACCTCGTCCACGACTCCGGGTGGTTGTCTGAGGAGGAGCTGGAGAAAGGGTTGTCGCCTGTGAGCACGAAGAAGAATGCGGTAGCATGCTCGTTCCACTTGTGGAGGATAAATGTGACCGTATGGTATCCAGCTTTGTTGCTCTCAACCGGGGGGTGGGGGAGGTTCTCTTTTTGTTTACTGTCTAGGTGGTGGTCATGGTGGTAAACTTGGAACCCTTCTCGTCCCCGTGGATATGTCAATGTGCTGATAACAACACTTGGACTCATTTTTGCCACATCCTTCCTATACTTCTTCACAATAGAGTGACTTATTTGGTTTGAAATTTGAAAAGTTTTTTGAAAAATAGTAGGGGTAATAAGTGGAGAGAGATAGAGAGATAAATGTTGGAAATAGGGAGAATCTAGGGGGAATTTTTTGAAAAATACTTTTTGAAAAGAGAAGAGAACAAGGCATATTCGCCATAGTAGTCAATGATGGCGAGGATCTCATTTTTGAAAAAAAGGCATGAGAGCGAGCAAGAGGAAGCTGGAAGTTATAGCATCTCTTCCGCACAGGGTGGCAAAATTGTCATGACCCAATTCTTATAAACCGATTATGTCATTTTAAGCTCAATAAAAAAAAGTATTATTGCCAAATAAATAAAAACAATTTCCTTTCATTCCATTTTATTTTATAAGTCTAACCAAAATTAAAAGAATAGCAACAAGTGATCCACTTCCAAATGTTTCAAAGTTTTCAATTTGCCACCAAGGCACCAAAACCCGTTTTCAAGCTATGTCCAAATGTGATGAGATTTTGTAAAAAAAAAAAATTCAAAAGGGGATGTCTGTTTCGTGGACTTTTCTAAGTGGACAACACCAATGACAAATGAGGTTTCTGACCTCTTTCACCATTACAAAAGAAACATATATATGTGCCATAGATACATTAAACGATATAATTACACCATGTAGTAGCTCACACTTAATTACAAACTCCTTAACAAAATAGGTTCCATGGCATAGGCCTTACAATCTTCAACTACAAAAGAAAGTACAAGCTTTCCTTTCCATTTGAAAAAAGACATAGCAAAACATTTCTTCAGTAGAGTACTTTTAACATTTTCCATTACATACCAAAGGAATATATATACATGTAGTCAAAAGATAGCCTTCAAGGCCCAACAAAACAACACTTAGAGATAAACTCGTCAAAGAACAAAAGTTATCTCCACCATAGTGCCTGTCAATGCTAATCCTTGCCGGCCTCCAATACATGGCTCACTAGCTCAAATAACTAGTATCAAATCCAAATCCAACATGTAACTGCTATCAATATCAAATTCTTAACATACACCATAGAAATCAAGAAAATCCAAACCTCCAAAAATCAAATTTTATAGACTTACATAGAATTCATCATTTTTAAAATCAAATTTTAACTGCTTTCCACTTTTGCCAAACTAAGATAAATACATATCTAAAATCCTCCAAACATGCTCTTCACAAAACACCAAGAAAGAAAAACACATCGAGCAATCATATAGGGCTTTGAAATACCACTAGTATGAAAAGGTGAAACATAATCCTCATGTTAAGAACCACAAATACTCTGAGGCACAATACTTTTATCGCATTAGACTACACATTAAACCCATAAATTGCAATTCATATGTAAAATTTTAATCTTGTACCATAGAACTCAAATTAGGGCTTTTTTTTCTTAATTATCATGCTTGAACTCTCAACATTAATTGTTTTCATACATGGTAACTTGCATTTTAAAGAGACTAGCAGAAAACCCTACCTCAAGAGGAGAAAAGCCCCAATTCGCTAGGGATCCCGAAGTTGTTGGCAACTTTGTTTGGATCGATGCGTAGCTCTCTTTCCGTAGATCAATGTTTCTTCTTCGCCCTTTGTGAAATTCGCGAGCCTTGGTCTTCAATTTTGGGGTTGAAGTCTAGGGTTTATGGTGTTGGAGAGAGAGAAAGAGAGAGCAACGAAAAACAAAAAAAAAAGAGAGAAATAAGAGAAATGGCGTTGAGTTCTCTGATGTCTCCAACATATACATGTAAAAATTGCACTAGTCCCCTCCAAGTAGTTAGTAATTCCTTTACCAATTGATATGTTTATAAGTCAATACACTTTGGTCTTAAAGCTAACAATCAATAATAATTAACTCTAAAAATTTTATTAAAAAATGTCCATAACATGTGGGTCCCAACAACTCGTCCATGGCGCAAAAAAATTGAGTCTAATCAATCATACATACTGACACTGTACATATATGTGGTGGCCGGGTTCGGATAAGGACCAAAGGGTTCAGCCACGTCACCTAGGCAACGGTTCAACCCCAGAGGTCTACGGGTTGACTGATGACTCGTGTGCTGCTGACGTGGAATATCATCAGGAGCTTGCTGCCGGGCGCACCGCTGGACATGAGGAGGATCGCAGAGCTCGTTCGTCAGGGGGTGGACTGGTCCTTCACCCCAAGTGTCCGAAGGGTGCTCGCCGGACCAAGGCTACTTGATACTTGGGATCTCTGCTGAACTATTGTTGTCTAGACGACTCGCCGAACTGGGCTCGTCCCGTCCGATACTAAGAACCAGAGGTCCAAGAGTTTAACCATGTCCGGTTGGCTCAGCGATCTCCTACTGCCCAGCATGCTCTCGCCGGACCAAGGTTACTTGACGTAATGGGCGTCCTAGCCATGAATGCTGCCAGACGTACGCGTTTGGATATATAACCTGATGCTGAGCTACCGCAGTCCCCTGACTTGGAGAGGAAGCCAGGAAGAGTTGGACAGGTGGGAGGGTCAGGTGTCGTGACAGCTAAAGGCCAACAGGTGGATGGAAGCTGCCATGACACCGCCCAACTTGGCAAATGAGCGGAGGGCAGAGCTCGTGACAGGCTTTTGGATAAGGATAGGCTTGTCTGAGCATCTCACTTTAGCCCCAACCACCGAGCACGTGGTGCTCACGCGTGGGTTGGGCTCCAAGTTACCTCTGCCTATAAAAGGAGTGCTCCTCTTTCAGAAGAAGGTAAGCTTTTCTCTCCCCAAAAACTCTCATACCTACTCTGAGCTTTCCCCTTTCTCTCCTCTGTACTGACTTGATCGTCGGAGTGCCTTTCCCGGACTCCCAACGATCTGGGCTCGGCACCAACGCGGGTGCTAAGTGTGCAGGACTTCCATTTACACACTCGAAGGCTCCATCATCCTAACCACGTTCCGAGAAGACTCATAACTGGAGAAAGCGCTTCCCACAATATATACATATAAAAAAATCCATGGCTTTCAAATTATTAATATAGTTACACATATCCACATTACAAAATTAAATAAATTCAAATTAGGGTCTCTACAAAAACTATTTTGGTGGGCTCAAGCTTTGACCCTATTCTCTTCTCTATAACCTAGAAAAGCGTAAGTGGCGAGTCATCCCCAAAGAGTGTGAGTGTGGTATCCTGGGAAGGCTTGGTCCCAAACCCGTGGCAGTCAGACATATGTTGTTTTGGCTTGGTGATTATTTCTACGCATATGATCTCCGACAGAGCTTAATGTACGGAGGGGTCATTAAAGGTACGCTTAAAGTAACCCCCATGGTATTATTGAATAGACACATATTTAGTCATCCTACATAAAACCTTTAAAAATTCAAAACGAGGGACCACTATTCATAGAATGTGCAACAATTTATTTAGTGTAAAAAAAAGGCAAACATAAAAAAAAATCCCAATTTTTCTATCGGAAAATTCACTAAACCTAATCTACTTGTAGTGTAGGGTCCGTTATCTTAGCAAATCCGTGGTCCACTACACAAAAAAAGGTCATCAACAAACGTATAAACTACAAATATAGCACTAATTTACACATATGACAAACAAATATTAAAGATACTTACAGTAGCAGTGTATGAAACCCCACAATTACTATTAAGTAATTGTAGCAATTGTTGATATTCGAACAATGTAGATCTGGACTCTGAGTGCACTGAACAGTCAAAGAGAGAGAAAGATATGTTTCTTCGATCGTTTCTCAAACGAACTGAGAAATGGTCCTTTTGTCAGTTTGGTTGAAAGTTGAGGGGGGTGCAAGTATCAAAAAAAGTAAAGTTGAGGGGGGTGTAAGTCAGAATTTTCCTAAGAAAAAATCATAAGGCGTGTTAGTTTGTAAAATACTCCATTAGTATATTCAATTCCACGGTAACTTATATCTTATCTTATCTTTCTTTCTTACTGCTCAAAATCTTTACCCACTTTACTTCTTTGTCCA
Organism: Rhododendron griersonianum; assembly: GCA_018127125.1. NCBI lineage: Eukaryota > Viridiplantae > Streptophyta > Magnoliopsida > Ericales > Ericaceae > Rhododendron > Rhododendron griersonianum. The sequence goes on along the minus strand of CM030797.1, from coordinate 33,859,958 downwards.
CTCAAAATCTTTATCCACTTTACTTCTTTGTCCACTCAAAATCTTAACCTTTTTCTACCTTTCTTCTTTGTCCACTCAAAACCTTAACCGTTTGGTTATGGAGGAAATTAAGACTACTCTTTGTAGATTGAAGTTAGATTCTTGTTATACGGTCCAATCCACATCCAGCGACTGGTTCGATGGTCTCCAATGTGCCGGAATTTGACAAAAAAAAAGAAGAAGGTTTCATTTCTAGTGTTTGGGGAGAAGATGATGCTAAACGGGCTGCTCAATACTACACCAATATTGGAGTGAACATATTTGGGTTTTACGAGTTGGAGGGTCGTTACCTGCTGATAGTGCCTCGAATACAAAGAAGCAACTTGAAGGAGCTACTACCCATGTATAGGATGCAGTTATTTGACCATTAAAATAATGGGTAGCAGCTCCTTCCTTCTTGGTATTCAAGGCACTATCAGCAGATAACGATCCTCCAACTCGTAAAACCCAAATATGTTTACTCCAGTATTGGTGTAGTAGTGAGCAGCCCGTTTAGCATCCTCTTCTCCCCAAATAGTAAAAATAAAACCCCCTCTTTTTTTTTGTCAAATCTCAGCACATTAGAGGCCATCTCTCCATCGAACCAGTTGCTAGATGCGGATTGGAGCGTATAACAAGAATCTTACTTCAATCTACAAAGAGTAGTTTTAATTTCCCCCATAACCAAATGGATAAGGTTTTGGGTGGAGAAATAAAGGTAGAAAAAGGTTAAGATTTTGAATGGAGAAAGAAAAAGTAAACTGGGTAAAGATTTTGAGTGGACAAAGAAAAGAGTAAACTGGGTGAAGATTTTCAGCAATAAGGAAGAAAGGTAGATATACGTAGATATACGTTATAGGGGGACTGAATATAATAATGAAATATTTTACAAACTAACACACCTTATGATTTTTCCTTAGGAGAATTTTGATTTACACCCCTTCAACTTCATACCAAATTGACAGAAGGACTCTTCCTCAGTTCGTTTGAGAAACAATCGAAGAATCATCTCTACCACTCTCTCTTCAACTACACAGTGCGCTTAGATATTACCACAAGAAACACTATGACTGGTGTTTGCTTTCCTATTAAAAAAAAAAAAGGTGCAAAGGATGGTCTAATTGCCGACATACGTCAATTGCAAGCATTGGTCCACTCGTTCGTCGACCGGTATCAGCTCCAGACTAATATAGTGAACATTTCACCGGATCTTGATTGCTTCTTTTTCCTTTGCGGTTTGACACTTGACCCCACAAAGGTGGCAAATGGAGTTAGCTTTTCTGGTAATGATAATTGCTTTATTGTTTTGCAAAAGTTACAAATACGAGATTTTAATAGCACGTAAACTTTGTTATTTCAGGAAAATGTATTAAGTTATCCTGCATTCCCTTCTGTTTATGGATGATAAGAATTTGCAGTCCTCCTCCCTCAAGTCGAATAACTTTAAAGGGATTAACTCAAATGCTTTTGATAAGATGCTAACGAGATATACAATACGCAATTGGGAGAACTACTTCAACAATCACCCAATTCTTTTCCAAGTTATTTCTCATCAGTCAAATAATCTTAGCCCTAACCCCTCCTAGACGGTTGTTGCTAACTCTACCTCCCAGCTACATGCTCTTCACCTCGTCTCCCAGCCTTGGGCTCCTGCCCATACCTCCTAATCGGGTGCTAGTGCCTCTGTCTCCCAGTCGCGTGCTAGTCCCTCTGCCACTGCCTTCCAGCCGCGTGCTAGTGCCTCTGCCTCCCAGCCGAGTGCTCTTGTCCCCTCCTCCCAGCCGTGTGCTAGTGCCTCCGCCTTCTAGAGACGTATCCCTTCCAGTCCCGTGCTGTTGCCTCCACCTCGTAGTCGCGTACTCTTGCCCCTACCTTTCAGGCGCGTACTCTTGCTTCTGCCTCCCAGTCATGTGCTACTGTTCATGTCTCCTAACAAAGTGCTATTGTTCCTATCTCCCAGGCGCCTGCCTCTACCTCCACCCCCAGGTGCAACGACTTGATTCCACATCTCAAAAAACTTATCTTACATGATTATGGCAATGGACGATAGCATTTTGACTTTTTATTGCATAGTGAGATGTGGAATCAATTCATTGCACCTGAGAGGTGGAGGTAAGAGGCACCTACTTGGGAGGTAAAAACAGTAGCACTTTGCTAAGAGACAGTAGCACGTGATTGGAAGGCAAATGCAGGAGCACACGCCTGGAATGCAGAGGCAAGAGTATGAGACTGGGAGGCGAAGGCAGGAGCACGGGCCTGCAGGAGTACGCCTCTAGAAGGCGGACACACTAGCACACGATTGGGAGGCGGAGACAAGAGCACTCGGCTGGGAGGCGGAGGCACTAGCACACGGCTGGGAGGCAAAGGCAGAGGAACTAGCACGCGACTGGGAGGCAGAGGCACTAGCACTCGACTGGGAGGCAGGGGCAAGAGCCTAAGGCTAGGAGATTGGGGGAAAAGCACGTAGCTGGGAGGTAGAGGTAGCAACAACCGTCTAGGAGGTGTTAGGGTTACAATTATTTGACTGATAAGAAAGAACTTGGGAAAGAATTGGATGATTGTTGAAGCAATTCTCCCAATCGCGTATTGTATATCTTGTTAGCATTTTATCAAAAACATTTGAGTTAATCCTTTTAAAGTTATTCAACTCAAAGAACAAGGAATGCAAGTCCTTATCATCCATAAACGGAAGGAAATGCAGGATGACATAAGACCTTTTCCTGAAATAACAAAGTTTACATGCTATTAAAAAAATTTATTTGCAACTTTAGCAAAACAATAAAGCAATTATCATTACCGAAAAAAGCTAGCTCCATTTGCCGCCTTTGTGAGGTCAAGTGCCAGACCGCAAAGAAAAACAAGCAATCAAGATCCGATGAAATGTCCATTATATCAATCTGAAGCCGATATCGATCAACAAATGTCTGGACCAATGCTTGTAATTGACGTATATCGACAATCAGACCATCCTTTGCACCTTTTTTTTTTTTTTGGACAAAAAAGCAAACATCAATCCTAGTGTTTCTAATGGTTATATCGATGACACGAAGCAATTGGTGGGATACATAAATCAATAGTGTTGAGAATATATATAATATGGGGCAGCGTTTTTTGAATTTCCTATATTTGGGACCATTGGATTTGTACACATTTTTTCTACGGCTGAGATTTAAGGGTAGTAGGGCTAGAAATATATTTGAAAAGAATGAATATTTTAAAGAATGATGAAAGGAAATCTAAAATTGTTGTTTCTTAATCTTATTCTGATTCCTTATTTCTGAATTTTTTCTGAATTTTAGAAGGGAAATCAAAAGTAAATAGAAAGGAAACAATATATGGCTCCTAATATGGTAGATTTACATATTTCCTTTCAACTTTAGAAGGCAAAGCAAAGTTTAAACAAAGAAAAAAAACGAGATATATTCTCCGATCTTATATATAATGAGGAAGAGCAGTTTTTGAATCCCTTGTAAATCTAGACCCTTCATTGAGTGTAATCCTATCATTCTCATATATTGTAATTTGGAGTTTTTGAGAACATGTAAATAGTCAAATTTAATGATTGATTGAGTATTAGTTTGCAAGGTACATGAGGTTGTAAAAATCAATTCAATTATTATTTAACCACAAACACTTACACACACTCACATCTTTTGGTGGGGCCCACACACACTGGAGGGGTAGTGTGTGTGGGCCCCAATGTGAAATTGTGAATGTGAGTGGGTTTGTGTAAATATTTATGTAAGTGTTTGTGGTTGTAGAATGATTGAAATCAATTTTTATGTTCAATAAAAGAAATAAAACGTCTTAATGATTGAAAGTATAAATTAAAATTTAATTGTTTAGTGTGTTACGATTTCCGTGCATAGCACAGGTTTTGGTGGCCTAATTAATAAGTTTGTGTTGGGATCAAGTTGTGTGGGTGTGTCTTTAGGCACGAGCAGTTGCCCACACCTTGCTAAAGAGTAAAAACGCTCAAAGTCAGTTATAATGCTGCATTCTTCGAGCCATGCCTTCTGGCACAGGCACGCGTTAGTATAGTCATAAATTGCAATCAATGAATAGCCAACTTAAACACATCTTCCTAAAGTAATAAGACCCCTGACATGCACAAATACTTTTTCAGTGCAAAAAATTGATGGAAGTATCAGTGGCATAGCTATACTTTTCGAACGGTGTCATACAACAAGCTATCCTCAATGTCCATACATTATACTTCTACTTTCTACAAACCTAGTAAGACAAATTTCCACAAGTTCAACAACCAATACAACACCAACATCAGTAGGTAGAGCACAACTCAAAAAGAGCCCCAAAATGAACGAATTAATCAAATTTAACATAATTGACGCCATGACCTTTCCGTTTCGAGTGTGCATGAGTGGTTGGATAAACACTATTATATTTTCTAGCAATTCTAGCCGTGTCATTTCATAACCACCTCTCAAAATCTTTAAGAATAGTATAATTACCGAAAGGAAATTTAAAATCAAGTGGGTTCAACTGAACACACCCAAGTAAAACGCCCTTGAAAGTAGGTAAAGAAAGGACAACAAAGGTGATTATTGAAAGCCTAGTGTTTACGAAGTCAAAGATATGTATTCCTGCAATTAGACTGTATTTCCTGTATTTGTTTTACTTCAAAGCACGAGACTCCCTGATAATCAATCAGTTGGACTACATCAAAGTCATCTCCCCATGCCTTGTTAAATACTTGGGAGCCATTGTCCGCAATGCAACCCAGTCTCATGGCTCAACTAAACGACCCTCCACTTAGTTCTCACTCCAAAGTGCCCTCATTCGTGATACCCTGCTCCAAAGTAGCACTGCCTCCTCATCCCCATTGAAGGATGTTCCCTCCAAAACAATCAACCACTCTATGAACTACTAACGACGAGTTCAATGGCATCCTAGGCTGGGAGCATGGCCTTGGTTTCTTTGACTTGGAACCAAAGGAAGCATGTGGCTTGGAAGGTAGAGCAAGAGGTCTATCAAGGAACCTAAGCTCGCCCTCCACAAGGAGGACTCGACCTTGACAAGACAGAGAGAGGGGGCATTGACCAAGACATCCAACACCTCAAAGGACGCATGGCACTAACCGCCTAACACTTAGGAGGATGTATCATACCCAACTAACAAGTCCCATGATATCATCCCTTGCCTATCATACCTACCACTGCCATCCCTCTCTCTAAGGCTCCAGTGAGCTCTTACACTTCCCAGCTCTAGTGGTCTAAATCCATCAAGATGTTCACCATCTTCCCGGAAGGCCACGTCACAGTCACGACCACAGCCACATCTACATCCATTGCCCACTATAGGTGCACATGGGTCGAATTGGTTCGAGCTACTACTAAAACCTAAACTGAAGCAATCATTCATTGAACGAACCCAATCCTTGTAATCTCGGGTTGGTTTGGGTAAAACACATACACAAGTAGCATATATTAAAGATATCATAAAGTTACTCACTTGTACAAGTTTTCGGTAGGCATAGTTTGACATTAACGAGCTGTCAGACCTCAAGCCATCCAAGATTTTTCCATGGTAGTACTCAGTCATCCTCCCGTGCACGACATGTAGCACATCGCGAATTTTCCTGATATCAATAAGATATTGTCATGAGAAAAACAAGATACACTATATATACTACTTTAAAAAGAAGGAAGAGGTCAGTTGTTTTCCAATTTCCTCACTTTTTATCCAAAAAAATACCCTTAACGGGAATATTAAATCACAACCAACACGGCCATTTTAAAAGGCATGGGATAAGTGGATTGTGTCCTTTTGGAAGGGCACCACTAATAAAACATAAAACGAATTGGTGCGAGAGTGTAATATAAATGCATACTAGCCCTCGAAAGTTCTTGTGACAAATTTTGCACTGATTCAGTTCCTCACACTACCTTCTCTCTAGGTATAAGCACCCATAGGCCATAGTCACGTTAATGCCAGATTCATCTCATTCAAGCCTTTTACGTGGCCAATTGTTTGCGTTTCTCTCCCTCAACTGTTAAAGGCAATTAGTGGCCTGAGATACCAAAGATCTCTAGAGTCTAAGTGCGGGTGTCTCAGTGAGGGGCAATAAACGAGGCATGGTCTTCATTGTAGCAAGGGGCACGTTGTCCGCAAAATAGCAAATATAATATAGACAAATCATTCAAGGTTCAAACTCAGGCTAGTTGAAATTCACAACTCATAAACACTAAGACAAAGAAATTCAAAAATCATCTACCATTTTAAGAGCCATAAAACTATCCATCAAATGTTAACCAGTACACTTTTCCTTTAGATAAGTACCAAATAATCATATTCAGCAAAGCACAAAACAAAATGAAAGGCAAATTAAAGAAACCAAGGACCTAAAAATATCTACAATATCAACAGAAAGCAAATCATTCCTCCCCTCCTTCATTAGTGGATTTGACTTCCTCCACCTATTCCTCTCTGTCTCATCAGTGCCTTCTTCGTTTCCTTATTATTCCAATTAGGGCTCTGAAAGTTCGATTTTGTAAGACATATTTCAAGGGCTTAGGTTATGTGCAAATGATGTAACAAACAATCAATGTCCTTAATCCAATCAATAGCTAGTATTAAAGGAATATCCAATTTAAAGTTAAATAAAGTGCAGCGCCTTGCTTCAAAAAAAGTGCTCGTTTTTTGTGCCTCTATTGCACTTTGTTCAAGTTGATTGAAAATCTACAGGTGGCTGTTGGAGAAGAACTTCCGCTGAAATACTGAGCAGATCATCATTCCAAAGAAGAAAAATGCTTTCTTCTGGTTGCCACCAGGTAATAAATTCACTCTTTTTCCCATGCGTACCTTCTTTGGTCTCGCATTTTTCGGTGGTTAAGTTCGTTGCACAATGAAGAGTAATGATTACCTTCTTCTGGTGTTTTTGTTCTTCTACAAAGCTTGTCACTCATACTCATTTTACATGGTTAGCACTCTCATACTTGCTTTTTATATCTCTTTATTCTATGTTAAAATATGTATAAAAGAAAATATACAATTTCCTTGTCAAATTTTAATACAATTGCTTTGCGCTCAAATTTTAAGACAATTGCTTTGCGCACAAATGCTATGTACTCTTCTGTTGACGATAACTAAGTAGATTTTCGATATCTTCAATAACCAATCGCTTCACATGTAATTTCTTTTCCCCTTAATTGCATAAGAATTTCTTTTTGTTCGTTCTTAGATACATATATCACTCCACTGCATAATCTCCCCAAACATTATCCAATTACCAAATATGTAGGCGTTGGCCACTTGAAGGCCAAAAAATAACTATTTCATCTGGTCTTATTCACAAATCTTGCATGTGTTTTCAATCATATCCAGGCACTTCACTGCTGTAGAGCACATACTACTATATTAGTGCTTCTAAAAGGTTCAACCATTTGCCGCTCTTAAAATAAGTTTGAAGTGATAATCTCAATAATTTTATTTTAATTAACTAATGTCCTTTTTAGGTATAAGTACCATTCTATCCACCACCAGACATAAACTATAATCTCCTAAATAAGGGTCATCATCGGGCCGGGCCGGGCCGGGCCGCCAAGTCACTACCCAAGCCCGCCCACGGGCCGGGCTGACTGGGCTTTTTCTTTTTTGCGGGCCGGGTGGGCCGGGCTACCTACCATAAATTGAAGCCCAGGCCCAGCCCACGGGCTAGCCCAATTGGGCGGGCTGCCGGGCCGGGCCTACGGGCGGGCCGAGTAAAAAATCCTAGGCTCAAGCCCGCCCATTACAAACTACGGGCCGGTTAAAAGCCCGATGGGCCGGGCGGGCCGCGGGCCTTCGGGCTAAATGATGACCCTTACTCCTAAACAATATGTTATTGAGGTCGCAGGCTGCAACCACAATTGTGATGAAAAGCAAAACCCACAACAGCCAACTTTCCATCCCTTTGCGACTAACTGCACTATTAACCTAGTGCATTGGAGATAGCCTTATGCAAGTTGATTAATGGTCTAAAGACCATTCAAATACTCCTCCCTTTAATAAAAGGTGCTAGTCGGGTGGCGACACACCGCCTAGTGCCTAGCTCGCCTAGGCGCCGCCTAGCAATTTTGAATTTTTTTTTTTTTATAAAGACAATCAGGAGAAAATGAAACATCAAAACACCAAATCGTTTCAGTCAATCACTAAACTATGGACTAAAATTAAAAAAAAAATAAAAAGAAGAGCCGAGACCAGTCCAGACCCAATGCCACATTAATCTATCAACATACACGAAATCCAGTCCAGACCCAATATCCAAACTTAAACAAGATGATCACAAACACGAAATCCACCCATCTGCAGCTTAGGTCGAAAGCCGTATGAAACATTATTACATTACTTCACCAAGTTCGAATTCTATACATCAAATACCTAAAGACACATCTACATACATACACTGATACACATACACACATGCATAGAGAGAGAGAGAGAGAGTCAGAGAGAGACGAAAAATACCGGCGACGATGGGCGACGTGATCGGCTCCTTGTTGTCGTTGTCGATGTCTGGGTTTGCCGCTTGCAACTGGGTTGGCATTATATGCTTTGTTTGGAGCTTTAAAGATAATAGTAATAATTGGATAAAAGAAGAGAAAGGAAAATAGAAGAAAAATGAAAAACAAAATGTACTATGAATAATTCTAAAAAAAATTATTTTCTTTCTTCTCTCCAAACTAAATAATGGTAAAAAAAGTTTCTTCTTTTATCTTCCTTTCTACAACTTCCAAAGTATTATGACTGGAAATCATATCTATTTAGAAAGGAAAATAGGAGAAAGATGAAAAAAAAAAGGTACTATGAACAATTGTAGAATTTTTTATTTTCTTTCATTTCTCTCCAAACCAAACAATGGTAGAAAAAAATTTCTTCTTTTCTCTTCCTTTCTACATCTTCCAAACAAAGTAATATGACTAGAAATTGTATATACTTTAATAAAATTACACCAAAGACCCTTTTATTTTGTTTTACCACAACACCAAGCTCCTTAGCCCTCTATCTTTGCCTAGTCTCCCTAAGCGCCTAATAAACCGCCTATGGGTATATCGTGCCGGCAACCCGTCACCTATTGCCTAGGTCACCTTTTTATGTATCTTGCATTTTAATCTGATCACTATTGTTATTTAGAAGTTGCTTCTCTAACCAAGGTTGAATTAAGAACTCAATTTTGACTATCAATTCTTCCTAGTCAATAAGTCAATAAATAAAAAGGGAGTGTGATAATTATTTTTTCTTTTTACTACTAGCTTTTATTCTTACACATAGGTCCCATCAAACGTGAAAATAAATGTCAGTAATTAAGAGGGGGTTATTCCCAACCGATCCTACCAGAGTGGATTGTGTTCCATTAGGTCTCAATTCCTTTCCCACCAGGTCCTATCCCTATGCTCGCTGCTCTTTCCCTCACTTTCTCTCACCTCTCTCTTATGCAGTGTCCTCTTCTCCCTCTCTCTCTCCTCTCACACTCACATGCTCATTCTCCCCCCTCTCTCTCCCTCCCCCCTATCTCTCTAACCTACTCTCTCCTCTCTCTTCCGTATTTTTCACCCTTTCTCCTCTCTCTTCCATTACTTTCTCTTTTCTCTCTCCTTTTTACTTTCAAAGCTTTAGAAATATTATAATGTTTATAACTATTTATTTGTACATATCCATTTTTTTTATAAAATTTATATTTTTAAAATTAATAATTAGCAGTGTCTAAATTCACAATTAATAATGTAAAATTAATAAATAACAGTGTTAATTTCTATCTAAATTCAAAATTAATAGTGTAAATTCATAATTAATAATATTTATTTTGTTTCAAATAAAAAGATTATAGGGTTTCTATTGTGAAAAATAAAAAAATGGAAGTCTGCATCTAAGTAAATTCTTTTAAAACATAATTTTACATTTAATATGGAGTTTTGTTTTATAGATTTCGTTGACTAGGTTTTGGATAGGGGTGAGCATGATCCGGATTGGTTTAGTTTTATAGTAAAACCAAGAACCAAACCAATACTTACGGATTATGAATTTAGAGAACTAAACCAATCCATAAAAGGCATAGAACCAAACCGATCCAAACCATTAAAGTACGGTTTGATTTCGGTTTTAAACCACGGCTTGCTTTGAATTAAGCTATTATTTTCAAAAAATATTGAAATTACTTAAAGTTACAAAGATAAATTAAAAGGAAACTTATATTAAAATCAATTCCATTCAAATTATCAAAACACACTAACATCAACCAACTAATTAAGAGTGGAATACCACAATTGCCTCAAGTCTTGGTAGTGAAGGAATTATAAGAATTGAATTTAGAGAAATTTAGGAATTGGGCAGTGTAAGTTGACTAATGTGATGATCACATGTGTTTTTTGTGTATGATAAATTAATAATCATAGGAAATTAGGAATGAGTCGTGATATATAGAAATTTAGCCTAAATTATCTTGGCAGAGAAGGAAAACTAATACTCCTGCGGTAAATTTAATAGAATCAATAAATTAAAAAAGTAGTTGACTAAGGCTCCCATATTTATTTGGTGAATCATAATTAAATTATATGTATATGTGTATATATATATGTATTATACAGTTCGGATCGGTTTGGAACCATAACCATGAACATGAATCCACAGACCAAACCATATTACGCGGTTTCTAATTTTTTAAAATCATGACCAAACCATATTACTAAAAACCCGAACCAAACCTTTTGGTTTGGATTGGTTTGGACTGAATTCGCGGTTTGACGGATTTTTTGCTCACCCCTAGTTTCGGGGGAAAAAAAATAAAAATTTAGAATCACAGATATCCCAACTTACATAGAGACTAGTATTATTCATGAGTTTGGGCTCCAAATAGCCCAATCCAGGATCACATCCTCCACGGCCGTTACGCTTCATTTCTTCTTCTCCGCTCTGTCGACCAGAAAAGCTTTAGGGTTTATCAGTTCTCTCTCTCTCTCTCTCGTGTGTGTGCACGATCACCATGACGAAGATGAGGAAGCTCAACCGTCCAACGGGGCATCGGCTTTCGATGCTCAGGTTCGCAATCCTTCTTTACGAATTCCATTTCTTGCTCTGCATTATAACGTTTAAACCTCAATACGTATGCGTTTTGTTGATGTTGATTTGTTACTGCAGGACAATGGTTTCGCAATTGGTGAAGCACGAGAGGATCGAAACTACTGTGGCTAAGGTTGCACGACTTCCAATCTTTTGGGTTTTCTCTTCCAATTTTTGGCAATTTGGCTATCGTTTTAGCTGATTCTAGTAATTGTAAGATTTTTGAGCTGAACATATATAGGATGAGTTTACGCTATTGTCTTAACGGTATTTTCCCCCGAAATTACCCACTATTCAAGACAACTCATTTCCCTTAACTTTGTTGTCTAAATGGTATTTTTGGTATTTTTAGCGGAAACAAGTGGTATTTTGGCGAATAATTTGAAGACAAAAAAAATATAGCATGAACTCACCTATATTTTGACTAGGTTGTAATCAAAACATTTGTCACCCCTTCTGATCCCTGTAAATTTGGTCCCTTTTTTTTGTGTTTATTCTTTTTGGAGGGTTATGAGTAATTTGGCTGTATGGCTAGCTTCCTTTTTACTGATAGGTTTTGGTCATTTCATTCCCATGCTCAATCTATGGATATTTCTTTATGAAAGCCAGATTTACGTGTCGTATTTGCTTTACCTACTTCTCAATTGAATGGTTTGAGATGTTAATTTATTGAGACTTTGCGAATGAAGGTATACTCGGTGCATATTGAATTTTTTGGACCTAGCTAGTTTGTTGTGAAATTTTGATATTAATTTGTACTTGCATTCCTTAATCCATTTTAGGCAAAAGAAGTCCGACGGCTTGCTGATAACATGGTAAACCTTGGAAAAGAGGTATGTTGTATGTCATGATCTTATATAGAGGAGGGCAGAACTAGAACTAATGTGTTTATGTTATATCAATGCGTTCAAATTCAGTGCTTATATCTCTTGGGAAAGTAATTTCTGAATCTCTTAGCATGTTTCACATTTATATGTAGTTATCATACAGTTAGTGCACGAAGGTTCTTCCACTTTTGCTTCTTTACTTTGAAGACGAGATAGATATGACTGTCTGCCACCAGTATAGTTATCAGTGGTGCACTCACGCCACACGCAACTGAGGCTGTTCCTCAAAACCCTTGAAATGAGTCGATTGCAGTGAAGCACAGCCAAGACGCAAGGTGTGGAGAGGCGCTCACCTCTTTCTATTGTGTCTGATTTGTCAATGATGGGAATGGGATAATGGACTCCATTGTCGGAGCACCCTGTTTCTAGAGAGCATCAACTCTAATCACAAATTGAAGATGCATACCTCAGATCTTATTTAGGATTAGATACCTCTTGTCTTGTTGAATACTTTTCCCTCTGAGCAGAGCAAATTGTCAAATAGTGATTTTGCAGTATATCCTCCAATCTTTGGACTTGGACCCATTCTCAATTTTAATTTGGACCAATTCTCAAATTGTATCTTGGCAGTGTTCATCTAGTTTCTTTTCTATGATTACTTTTTTCTTCTTTTGGATAGAACGATTGGTGATTGACACTAATATTTAATCACAACCACGCGAACGTGGCCCTTCTTTTGTCATGATACATCATGGAGAAGTTTCACTCTAGATTCTTCATTTTGCTCCTCTCAAAGAAGCAGCAAAAAATATCATATCCTAGGTGGTACCTGCAACAAGCGAAAGTATGAATTTTTTTTGTTAAGCCTCTCGAGTTTTGGATACCCTATTCCTTGTAAGCTTTTTCCCTCCTGTAGTCTTTTGACTTTTATCTAGGCAGTGGCAAACCGGGAAATTTAAATTGATGGTGTGCATATTGATTAGTAAATGAGTACTGTCGGTTGCTAGAAGAGAGGAAAGGCGTCCAGCGTGTTCTGGTCGGCATTAGCTGGATCCCGAGTTTGGGGTGGTGGTGACGTTGTCAATTCTTGCTTTGATAGAGGAAAATAAGCAGAAAATGGCACATTAGCTACGGCTAAAGTTCTTGGTTTAGATATACCCTTGTGCCGAATTAACTATTCGAGCACCACTTTTGGAGCTTCATGCTAGGTTATAGCAATCTCAACCCAAATAAGAGTTAGTTGGAGAAGCTCTAAGTGTTTATAGTGCGATGACTTAATTTTCTAATGTGGTTATTTACTGTCTGCCTTTGTTATCTATTGAACCCGTTGATAATTCCTGTACTTAATTTCGTTAGTTGTTAGATTGTATGATTATTACAGTACTTTTAATGGTTATGAGACTTCAAAGAGAAACATACTGGAAACAATATGACCGTAAACCTGGGAGTGTTGTCAGTTTAAAGCTACAGATTTTCCAAAAAACTATGATAGAAGAAAACAGAGCCCATGTTCAAAGAAGCCCAACATAGTTCAAACATGGTAGTTACTGTTTTGAACTTTATTCTTTTGAAAGCAAGTTGAAACAAAACAAGACACCCATTCATGAGTCAACTAGTACCGTGAAACCTATTTTTGTAAGCCAGTACTATTATGTTCTCCTCAATTCATTACAGGGCACTCTTTGTGCTGCAAGGCGTGCTGGTGCCTTTGTGCGAGGAGATGATGTCCTCCACAAGCTATTTACAGAACTGGCTTACCGATACAGGTGAATCTAATGCATCTCATCACTTACAGTTACAGATCAATATTTAGTTCCATATGCTGGAGCAGATACTCAAGGGACTGTAGATTATTTTGATCCTGATCCAGATTATTCTGTGACAAATCAAGACCCAGAAGCAGGAGTTGATTGTTTGGTGTTTCAGTTTTTATCGGCTTGGCTGTAACATTTGGTTGACATTTGGTTGTTACAGAGAGAGAGCAGGTGGATTCACAAGACTACTCCGAACACGAATACGAGTTGGTGATGCAGCACCCATGGCATATATTGAGTAAGATTCTTGTTTTATGTTTTTGCAGTCATTCAATTGAGAGATTTTGTCTGCCTTGTTTCATACGTTGAGTTATATATTTGGATAGTTTATGAATTTCCTTACTTGTGGGATGCACAAAGTCTCAAGGGAAAGTGATATGGGAAAAAAACTTTTTACAAGTGCTGAGTACTTTGCAGTTGTTTGGGTCAATCTAGTGATGCTGAGAATACTAGCAAATTTTCTTGTATGGGATGGTTGTTATGAAAAACTTAAAGGGAACCCAAAGATAAGGCCATTCTCCTTGGAAGATCAAATGGGGAATGGGCGGTCAAATGCATCTTCTGTAATCCCCAAACTATGTTTAATCATCTGCATCTTTGGTGTCTTATTGGAATTGTAGTGCCAAATCCAACCCAACAACCCTTCCTATGGTGTTTATTGGACTTGTTCATGGATGTGGCAGTTGCGATAGGAATTAGTCCCTTGGCCAGGACCATACTATTATGCAAGACAATTTTATGTTGGGAAGATGATACGGACCAACTCATGATAAGAAATGATTATTTCATGTATCTTCTATTCCTAGCTGTTATATTGGTCCATTTCTATAAAGGTTATGTTCCATTGTTGTCTATTTGATGTTTGAACTGTCGTGGATCTGTCCTGCTTCAAGAGTTTTGGCCAGTGCTTTGCTCAAGTATCATGCTTTGCTCAAGTATCGTTCAAGTCTTTAGATTAGGATTTTGTTGGTTAATTCGTGAAACGCCCTTGTTTTGCACTACCAAAAGAGTTGTCTACTAAGCATTTGACCATTTCTGAACCAGTACTCTGTTGTTGCCCACCCATTGATCTTTCATGGGGATAGCAGACAAAGTGAAAGATTTTGCCGCATCAACAATCCTTGTTTTTCTCATATTTGGTCCATATGTTAATCCATTTGCTTTTATGTTTGTTGAGTCTTTTCTTGTGATTGAACTATGCCTTCCATAACAGATTTATTGATAGAGAGAATGAGCTGAGGCAGTCAAAGCCACCGGTCCCCCAACCACCGCAGAGAGCCCCTTTGGATCCCTGGACGAAATCCAGGCTTAGCAGGCAGTTTGCACCCCCTAAAGAAGACAAAAGTTCTGAATCAGATGCTTGAACTATGTTGTTAAAATTTTCGTCTAAAGATTTTGTTTCCATTGTTTGTTGGTGTGTAATATATTGAAGTTTCTCAAAGTTTAGAAATATGCAGCACCAGGCAAAATAATGTCGATGTTACAAGTTCAGTGCACTGTACTCAGAATTTTCAAAAGCCAGGTTAAGCATTTTATGGACTTTCTTCCGAACTTCCGAACTGAAATTGTTCGGTATGTCTCACGACTTGGGGGGGATTCGTAAAGGGAAAGAAATGGGTAAAGCTACGAACAAATTTAGACCTATGCTTTTCTGTTTTTCATGTACATTTTAGTAGCCGTATGTTCTAATTTCTGGTCAATCGTTTTCGTACCAAAAATATAATTTATAAAACAAGGAACTAACTAATATTCCGAAGAATAGTGGTCAAGTCCGAGATTGTCCACGGAGAGTAAAAAGCTAAGTTGCGATACTTTCGATCTATTTTTAAGTTAAATCTGTAAAGAAAAGGAAGTTGGATTTGTGATTTGATTTGAGTAAACTATAATTAAACTAACAAGCAATAAAAGTTTCAAAGACAGAAGAGAGAAAGGACTAGGGTTTCGATTCCACCTTCCCCTTGCAATATAATCGTTATAAAACTAAGATTGTCGCTAGGGCTTGCAATCCCTATCAAAAATCGTCAAGAGGATTCACAGGACTCATACACCGTAAAGGCTATCTCAACATAGTGTGGATCGTCTCATTGGATTGATTTAACCAACGGCACAACCCGTCTAACGCAGTATAACCCATCTCAGAGACTATCCTGGATAATTGAAAACTATTGTACGACAGTGCTTGATATCCGGAATACAAACACAATAGATAAATAGGAAAAATTTGTTCTTTCTCATAAAAACTATGAATCATTCCAAGTCATACAATTCATTGTTGAATAAAACCCTAAAAATCAAACGATTACATTACTCGGAGAAAATTTCCTCGTTACCCTAGCCGACGGATTTAGCCGCTCATGGAGGAAGGGAAGGGATGATCGGGCAAAGACAGAACTCCATTGAAGCTTCTGCCGAATCTGTCGTGCTGTCTCTGTTATGTGTCCAAAAGATATCTCCTCGTGTCGCGGCTGCTCCCATAACAGTACATGCGGAAAATCCTACAAAGGGCCTCCGTGCAATTACTCGAGCTCCCAAGACTATAATTGGGCCTCTAGTGTTGCCGCTCGAACCATACTCGTCAAAGCCATTTCTAATAGCCCAGTAGAGTATACTAACATGATTAATTGCTTTCCGGAAAGGGATTAATTGGACGGCTGCAACATAGACTTTTATCAATATTTTTTTCCATTAATTTTCAAATTCAACTTGGTGTGCCATTTAATTGCTTCGCAAGCTCTGCAACGAGAAAAACGAGTATCAAACTCCAAATAATATAATAAATGGACATAACAAGAGTAAATCAGGGGGCGTAAATGGGCATATTTACGCACCTATCAATTTCCAATCAAGCTGTCATTGTGTAAGTCTCTCAAGTTTAGTTCAGTGTTTCTACTTCAAACTGGGAAGATTGGGGCTAATAGAGCCAGTTTGGTTTTGATCTTTTTTTTGGGTAATTAGGTTTTGATCTTGATATGAGTAGTTTAGTTAAATTACTACCACGCTCCTCCATGAGCTCGAATCCCCAATCTCCACCTTGAAACCAAGGGTGCAGACCACTTGAACGAACCTCAAGGATAAGAAGTTTCACTAATTTTCCTGCCACGCATCGTGTGATCCCAAAACTCAAAAAAAAAAAAAGTACTTTTTCCCTAAAGATACTCCCTCCGTCCCCAATAAGATTCTCGTATTCTATTTTGGACTGTTTGTAAATAAGTGTTCATTTTGAAAAGTTAATAGGTAAAAATTTGTACAATTATTATTTTTTCTTTTTGAAAAGTTAAAGGGTAAAAGTGGAGGATAATTTTGGAAATTGAAGGTAAAAATTGATATAAAAGATGTTATGATTGTCTTTTTAATAAATTAAAATTACAAAACTTAAAAAGGGATGGAGAGAGTAGTGCTTACAAGTCCTATGCTTGCAATAAGAGTCCATGACATGGATTCATTGATTTTACTTAAAGGGATAGACAACATTGGACAGGATAACTTACCCAAAAAACAAAAAAACATTTAACAAAAAAACAATGGACAGGAGGACACTTGTCGTTGCACATAACATCAGTCAAATACTATCACTTTACCGTACAATGTTATTATCTGAATTGCTAATCAGTTCTAGTCTTCTAGATGTGTGCGTGTGTTTAATTTTTATTTATTTATTTATAAGTATAGTTTCAAAGTGTTTAACTACTTTACCTACCCAAAAGAAAGTAGGGTGCTTAACTTTTCCGGAAATCAAGGATGAGTCAAGTATTCTGATGTCATTGTAGTAAAGCAGCCGCGCGGTAAAAGTAAAACCATACGATAAGGCTAGACTTTTTGGTAGTAAAGTATGGTCTCAAAAGTCACAAATAGGAGTCTTCAGAGCAAGTTTATCAGCAAAGCTAAACTAGCTTTATAGCTATTTTAGCTCGTCAAAAGGGAAAAAGTATCCCTGCAACAGAGTAGGTAAACATAGAGGTAAGATGTATTTATGAACAGTGCTTCTCTATTTTTACCTCTCTACTGTTCATCAAGTATGTAAATTAAAACAGTAAGTCTACTGGTACAGATTTTCTGTACAGATTTGTTGTGGGGCCCACTACGGGTCACACACAAATGATCCGAGCCATTCATTAAATGTAAAACAGTTTTTCAATGGCCCTTACGAAAAATCAGTTCAATCCGATACTTATAGATGCTCGATCCAATCAACTAACTTTTGATTTAGATTCTCGGATAATAAAACATTACTCCCTCCGTCCGGATTTAATAGTCCTTTTTTGGATTTCGTGCCATTTTTCAATTGATTATATCTTCCAATTTATAATGTTTTACGTGATTTCAAAAATATTGTATTATAGAACTAATCGAAATCTATCAAACAAGATCCATATTCGATATGAAATTCATTATGGATTCGAAGATATAACACATTTTTTAGCCGGTTAGAATAGAACTAGGGACAATTAAATCCGGACGGAGGGAGTTTATGATTGGATCGAGCATCTATAAGTATCGGATTGAACTGATTTTTCGCAAGGGCCATTGAAAAACTGTTTTACATTTAATGAATGGCTCGGATCATTTGTGTGGGACCCGTAGTGGGCCCCACAACAAATCTTTACAGAAAATCTGTACCAATAAACTTACTGAAATTAAAACATTATTTTCTCTCTCCTCTCTCATCTCTCTTCCTCTTTTTTTAAAAAAACTGTACTTTGGTGCACTTTTGGAGAAATAAAATATATTTTAATCGAGTATAAATTAAATAGATAGTGTTGGTGTAGTGTTGAAAGAAATGTGAGTAGGTAAAATAAAAAATATACATTGTTCACAAGTTTTTTTTACCTAATTATTGATAAACTTGCTCTCAGGAGGTCCAAAAGGCTAGATGGTTTGCCATTGACATGGAAAATCCAAGTTTGTTATCTCATGGCATGGCAATATTTTGGAAAAATGACGGCCCACGACGTGTTTTGATAATTAATATCCGCCAGGAACATGCTAAGAACATTTATTAATACTGAAAATGTCCTTGACGGGTATTAATTATCAAAACACGTCATTGACCGTCATTTTCCTAAATATTTTATATGCGTTTTCTATTGAGTCTTGAGACGGCCAATAAAAGAGAATCGAAAAGGCCTGCAGGCCTTTGTGGGTTGCTTTGCTTCCAAAACAAAAGACATTACGAGCTCACGTTTCCATCTTCTGTATTATCTCTTTCTTTTCTCACAGTATATTCTTTTGGAGGAGTACTTGACGTGGTACTCCTTATAAATCACGTAGCGACTTTTGTTGTTGTGACATTACTGCGCAATTAACGGAGTCGAATCACATCTACCGCTAATGATAAAAAAAAAAATCACATCTACCGCAGGATTGGTGGAAAGATACTTTCACGTGATTTTTTTTTTATCATCACAAACGCCTCACGGACACTTTTACGTGATTCTGCTGCTGAAATTACAAGGGAACGGAGGTATAGATTGATTTTGGTATAAATGACTTGGGTCCACATTTAATTGGGTTGTTGAGAGACAATAAATAATCACTCACGTAAGGTGTGTTACGATAACTCATTAACTGAAATATCACGTGTCAACGATGCCTCATGATAGTACTCCAGAGTACACATTAATTCATGTTTTTGGAAAAAGGTTTTCTAGCCTTGTATCCTATCCAAAGTAAATATTGTAAGAACATATAGTACATGTTTTTTTGTTTTTGTTTTTACAAACAAGATAATCGTATTTATATAGTAAAAAAATAAAGTACAAAGGACCGGAACTCCATCGGTCCGGAAATACAAAAAAACAATAAATTACAACAAAAAAACAACAACAAACCAACAAATACAATGGCGGTGTCGAACCCAGAAGGAGGGTGGAGAGTCCATGAAATCTAGAGTGGTAAACGTGTTCCCGCATCATAGGCCAGATGAGGACAAACAAAATTCATGTTATGACACATTGGAATTGAATAT
Organism: Rhododendron griersonianum; assembly: GCA_018127125.1. Classification (NCBI taxonomy): domain Eukaryota; kingdom Viridiplantae; phylum Streptophyta; class Magnoliopsida; order Ericales; family Ericaceae; genus Rhododendron; species Rhododendron griersonianum. Next base: position 33,840,279 of record CM030797.1, on the reverse strand, counting down.
ATAATAGAGAGATATGTAGCGATAGGTGCAAGGCTTCCCTCGTATATAAATGTCCCTAGCTCCTATATACATCTATCCAATATGTGTGTGTGTGTGTGTGTATATATATATATATATATATATAATTACCATACGAAAAAAAGGTACCATTAGGTTGAGCTTATGCAATTATTTGTGAGCTCTACTTTAGGTTTGATATTAGAGAAATAGAAGTAGGTGCTCTAACATGGCGTTACGTTTTGTACTGTGATCCTAAGGCCTTTTTAATTTTCGTTACAAAATAAAAAACTAATCAGACTTTGTCAATGAATCCAACTTATTAGAGGTCCGCTTTAAACCACTCCAAACCTGTCGTTTCCTCATATGCAGTGGGACCTACACATACACGAGACCTACCCTATATAAGAGGGCGTTACGCGCGTATAACAATTGTGTCCAAATGTTTTTTCGACTCTAACAAATTTGGGCCCTAAGGGTATCTCCAATAACATAACCAAAATTAGATAATTAAAACTTGTCATCTCATCTTTTGATTATCCATTTAAGGAGTTGTTAATATTAATAATGTGAAGTTCCACAATAGTCTATAGTCAAAAACTCATTTTTCAGTAGAGCGGGAGAGAAAGAGAGTTGGAAATATTTTAGACCAACATTGCTAACTTTAAAAATCTATTAGTTTTGATTATGTCATTGAAGACACTCTAAAGCGATATTTCTAAATGGCATCTTTCTATTTTGCTACACCCACAAAAAATGTTAAGACTGCGTGAAAGAACCGAAACAATATTTAACTCAAATGGAAGAAAAATATTTTATTGCCATTTAAACACACACGAGAACAAAGGGTAACTCAAATGGTAAGGTGCTCTCTTTATCAGGATAAGATTTTGGGTTCGAGCCTCACCGTAGGGTCCTATTCCCCTACCCCTTAGACAGTTAGACTAGGCTAGAGTAAGATAGGTTTCTTGGTCGGGGGGAGAGAGAGAGAGAGAGAGAGAGAGAGAGAGAGAGAGAGAGAGAGAGAGAGAGAGAGAGAGAGAGAGAGAGAGAGAGAGAGAGAGAGAGAGAGAGAGAGATTTCATTTAACTTTTTGCTTGGTTATTGAGTACGCATTACTTAAAATTGCATGATTATATGGTCGACCACTTTGACTGCATGCACAAGGAGAGCAATAGAATAAAAAGAGGGCAAAAGGCTATAGGATAATCTACTTATTTCGTCCTAAATATTCACCAGTTTCAATTTCGTCTCCGAACTTCCAGTTGGATCAAATTAGTCCTAGTATTAATGGTTTTACCTCAATACCCTCTCCCTCTTTATTTCGGTTGTAAGCCACGTAAAAAAATCCATTTATGCTTCCGTCAAACATGTCGTCAAACAATATAACTTTCATTCTATATGTCTCCACTCCCTCTTTATTTATGCCATAAATAACGTCAAATCCAGTTCAGCTTCAATCAAACATGTTAAATAATTTTTCAGGAGCAATGATTTAAAATCGAGATGGCAAATTAAAGAAAACTCAACTGATGATAATAAAATTCTTATTTGATACCCCAAAACATACGCATGTTTCTATGGTTAGTCATCCATAATACCATATGTGTTTTAAATTTAATTATTCATTACCATAGAACACGCATATATAATATAAAGCAATCTAACTTCTTTTAAATTGTATAAATCAACTAAGATTGATTCTAACTCCAATAGTAAAGTAGTTTTCCTTTCATTGTAAAATGCCATATCGGTGAAGCGTCTAAGAGGAAATCATATTCCATTTTGGTTCCAAGAGCCTAATTTTGATAACTTTTCATCACTCAAAATAATCCCTCTAGGTGAGTGTGGTGTCGTTGAACTCAAAGACGGAAGGCTGATGTATGTGGGTGTAGTAGAGTGTGGGTATCAATGAGACGATTGTAATAAAAAAAGTTTCGGTGGGGAGGCAAATTCCAAAACCCCTCTTGATAGCTCCGCATTTGAGCGCGATATGTGGTTTGCATTGAGTTGATATCCTCAATATAAGGACTTATATATGATCCAATTAAAATGCCAGGGACGAAATTGAAACTTGTGAATATAGATGAAATAAGTGAATTATAGCCAAGATATGTGGCGACATTGATAAAAGTGGCTAAATATTAGTAAAAGAGAAAGATATATAGATGAGATGTTTTTATCAAATGTCATTTTTGTTTAACACGAGGATTAATATCTTAAACCTAATTAACTAGTAGAACGAATAATAAGTGTTTTTCCCTATTTAGAAATTAAGTAAGATGTTTTTATCAAATGTCATTTCGTTTAACCGGAAGTTCTAAAACCTAACCAGTAGGAATAAGTTTGTTTCCCCCCATTAAGTAAGTGAGATGAGGCTTTCAATTCAACCATCCCCGCATCAGTTGTTTTCATTAACCTAATATATCGGAGTAGTAATCTACCAACTAGTACTTGTATTACCTGCTTAATTTAATCGAAATATGAAAACAAGCCTAGCTAGCTGGATAATTAATTAATTAAATTAGTATGTATGTGTAGACACCTCCCAGACGGGGCATCGCCATACAGATTGATCGTTTGTTACTCGATTGGTTGCTTGTTTCATAAACCAAGATCGTGGACATTCCCATGGCTAGGAACATCGTCACACGATAGAGGTTATCATCAAAACAGAGTCGCCACCTAGTTTATTAAAACTAGGAAAAACAGATAGAAATTTTGGATACGGGAGTCAAGAGTACAGTAAGAGGAAGGTGTTAGGCACCCCTCTCTGCCCAGCCGTGAGACTGGCCCATAGTTATTCAACATAAGACATGTAGATGCTTTGTTTAACTCTAACACATAGTCTGTTTATTTAAGTCTTTAAATAGTAAATAAGGTGAGCCAATGCGATAATCAAAGCATGCATCAGAAAGCAGAGAAGCAAACAAACTGTCCCAGGGTAATGGATCCTGCGGCCGGTGAATAGATATCACGGCCGAGGGATCCTCCTTGTTTGATATATCGGTCGAGGGATCGAAGCCCCGGTCGATGTTCTTCCTCACACCAGACAGAAAAGTTAGTAGATGACTAAATGCTACAATTAATCATAAATGCGATAAGTAAAACAAACCAGAGGCCGTTGGGCCTCACCACCTTGATCCCTCAGTTGCTTGATTGCTTCGGATTTGATTGTGATTGACTGATTGGTTCTTTGAAAACCCTAGGGTTAGGGTTTGAACTTCGGGGTTTGATTGTCGGATTGGTGGCTGCCTTCGGGAGGTTAGGGCTTTTGAAGAGGGGGTTTGAGAGAGTATTTGGGCAGAATTTCGTGGCTTGAGAGAGTAATTTCACTTATCAATTTCGGAACCCAAAGGCTCCTTTATATAGGCATAGGGATGACTCACTCCGGCCAATCGAAATGCACGATCAAAATTGGAGTTAGAGTGTGATTCTAACTCTTCATGGCAATCCTCTAACGTAGCCCGAACGCATCGGGAAGGTAGTGTAGTTGGATCAAACAATCGACAGAACGTTCCAGAGTCTGGAAAAAGGACGATCTGGCGGCCGAGTAATGAATCTGACGGCCGAGGAATGGATCTTGCGGCCGAAGGATTGATCTTGCGGCCGAGGGATTGATCTCTCAGGGAGATTTTCTAGCAACAGGTTGCTCGGGTGAGGAAATGATGTTAAGGTCGTGAGATCGATGTTACGGCCGACAGATGGATTCTCCTAGGCTTCTGTATTTTCTGTCTGAAAGGCTGTATGGCTCTGGATGGGGTCCTCTAAGTGGCTCAAAGTTCTTACCGAAAGTCCTAAGGTTCTCAAGAAGGCAATTAGCAATCACTGTATCCATTTCATCATCAGGATGGTCCCCAAGGTGGGACTTGAAATAATCGTTAGGCCAAATTGGGGTGTCTACAGATGCCCCTCTTTGACTGAGCTCAGACGGATCGCGAGACATGTTTGAGTAAGAGTCAAAGCTGTAAAAAGCAACTCAATTTGGTTCAACCACTATTCCAAGGGTTTTCGAAAAAGGTTTTTGTTATGGTCGGGCCGGGAGGCTGCCTACGTATTCCACAAGGAAAATTCAGACCAATCGTAGTTCGGGCAATAAAGAAAAATAAAAGTTTGGAGGGTTAGAGACAGAAGACGTACCTTAGGGCTTAAAAAGCCGTAGTGTGACGTACCTAGACTAAGCCAGGGTTTTGGCGGAAGATAGCTGAAGGAGCGCTGGGCTGCCGGGGGAGTTTTTGCGAAGAGCTTCCTTAGTATTTTGGGGTAGATCAGTACACGGCAGGTGCGTTTGCTTTTCTTGATCATCCTTACTTTGACTGAGAGGAGCTCGGCAGAGTAGCCTATCCTTGCGAATGAGCTGGAAAGAATTGATGTAATTTGGGTGGAATCCAAGTCATTTGCTGGGGATGAATCGGATGCTGTTTTTGAGATATGGGGGACGCGAGGCCAGTAACTAGAGCACGGAGCGTTGAGGTGAGGGAATCGAGGCACGGAGCCGGTTGTAGTCATGAGGCGAGAGCTTGGAGAGCGATGGTTTCTGACGTGGTGGAATCGAGGTGCGAAGCCGGTCGTAGTCACAAAGCAAGAGCCTAAGGAGATAGAATTGAGGCGTGGAGCCTGCTGTGGTCATGAGGCGAGGGCCTGAGGTGAGCTTAGAGCTTGATGGAACCAAAGCGCGGAGCTGGTACTGATCATGAGGCGAGAGCCTGAGGTGTCGGAGCTTAGAGCTTGACGTGATTCGAACTGAAGCGTAGAGCTGGTTGCATTCTGATGGTCTGTGCACGGAGCTTTCTCATCATAAGTTTTGACGTAGAGCCAAAGGATCGAGGTACTGGACCGATCAATAAAACCGAGACATAAAGCCGATTGATTACAGAGTTGACCTGTTTCATGAGAGATGTGCAGAATGTATGATGGTTGTTAGATGTGAATAGATATGATGATGCAGACTCGATGTGATGCAATTGACGCAAATATGCACGGGCCCGTGCGTGTGTGTTGATTTAAGCTTAGAGCTTCTATCAAGTTCTGGACTTGAGCATTCAGAGCATAGAGCTCGAGCATTCGGGCGGCAGAATCCGAGCATTCAAAGTACAGGTTTTGAGCGTCCAGTACGCAGTGGTTGGGCATCCAAGCGTAGAGCTTGAGCATTCAAGTATAGAACTTGAGCATCCAGTACACAGTGGTTGGGCATTCGAAGAGCTTCGCGCATTCAAAATGTTGGATTTTGAGCATTCAGGCGTAGAGCCTGAGAATGATGATGTCTTGATTGTTGGGGCGGCGTAGAGCCTGTTGAGATAGTTGTTACGGCTTCGAGCCAGCTGAAATGGGGGGCTTTGAGCCGCTGAATTGATGAGACGACGGGCGTAGAGCCCGTTGAGAATTGTTACGGCTTCGAGCCGCTGAGTTGGTGAGATGGTGAATACGGGCGTAAAGCCTGTTGATAATGGGCTTCGAGCCGCTGAGATGGTGGATATAGGCTTAGAGCTTGTTGAAATGGTTGATGAGTATGAGTATAGGCGTAGAGCCTGTTGCTGGGATAACGAGCATAGAGCTGCTAAGTTGATGGCTTGGAGCCGCTGAGATGGTAAATATGGGCTTAGAGCTTGCTGAGGTAGTTACGGCTTCGAGCCAGTTGAGATAATGGGTTTAGAGGCATAGAACCACTGAGATGGTGAATGTGGGCGTAGAGCCGCTATGATAATTGGCTTGGGGCCGCTGGGATGGTGGGCTTGGAGCCATTATAATAATGGGCTGATGTGGGCGAACATGGGCACGGAGCTGCTGAGTATGAATATAGAGCTACTGGTAGTGATAGTGAACTTAGAGCTGTTGAGTATTCCATCTTCCATCTTCCACGGGGTTTGATTTGTTCCTCATACTTGGGATTCTTCCAATGCTAGTTTCCACATGCTCGGGATTGCCCCCAAGGCCCGTTCTTTTGAGTATATTCCACTTTGTTAGGGGGATTTCCATTACCTCCACTGATGGGGTGATTCACACATGCGCTCTAGGAGATTCCCATCGCCTCCTTTAGCAAATTCAACTTATTTTGGGAGATTTCCACCATCTTCGCTGATGAGGTGATCCTTATGCATGCCTAGGAGATTTCCTTTGTCTCCTTGTTAGGTAGATTCAATTTTGTTAGGGAGATTTCCCATTACCTCCACTGTTGGGAGTGCCTTCCGAAGGGTGCGTTGGGCCAGAACTGCATAAATGTGCATTAAAGTGGGAGCCACAGGATTACTTCATCGGCATGGAAGTGGTGAGGCTGTTTATCTTTAAGACGTGAGCTTGGGGTAGCTACAGAGCTGCTGAATGACTGAGATAGTAGGCACGAGACTGTTTAGGTGAGCGCGGAGCTGTTTGAGTGACTTGGGCACATGGCTGCTGGACGAACATGGAGCTGCTGATAATGAGCCTAAAGCTGTTGGGTGATAATGGGTATAGGGCTTTTGAACACAGGGATGAGCGTAGAACTGTTGAACAGCTTGAAAAGTGAGCACATGGTGCTGCTGAGTGACCTGATGGTGCAAGAAGTATGGTGCTTGCAGAGACGGTGTTTTCATGGGCGTTTTGAGCCACTGAGTTGAATACTAGAGAGTTGTTGGGTTATGATGCTGTCTGAGATGGCGAACAAGGAGCACATGGTGTTGCCAGGTGGCTAGTTGGAGCTACTGAATGAGCCTAGCTGTTGGAGTGATGAGCTTGAGGCCGCTAGGTGAGTGAGACTATTAAATGATCGTGGACATAGAACCGCTGAGTTGGTTGGCATAGAGCCGCTGAGCAGCACTTGAGCGTCCTCAATGTTTCAGTAAGCTTTCGGCCTGTGAGTAGGTGGAATTCCTCTTCGGGTTGATCCCAAGCTTTGGGAGTGGACAGGGGCTCTAGAGTGGTTCTCTGGGCAAGGTGCCACCTCTTCACTCACGCGGTCATGTCGATGTCTCTTGGCTGAGCAAGACTTTTATGAAGGTTGATATCTTGACTCAGGTGAGTGTTGAGTAGCTGACACGGGCCTTCCTTCTCTATCTCCTCGGGCAGACATTATTTGCCAACAAGGATAGTTCAGTGCATACACAGCTCTTGGCCCATTTGCAGCATTTGGGGCCGTTAGGGAGTTTGATTGGGGATCATCCGCTTTGGCCACCCTGTATGGCAATCTTGGAGCTTGCCCACGGGACAAGAGTTTTGTCCTTGGCGGTCACTACCGAGTGCTTAAGGTATATCCTTCTTCTTTACTTCCTTTCTCTTCAGTTTCCCATTGATACCAAGCATGAGGATGTGAACTGCGTTTCTAACTGTGAGCGATGGTTGGTGGGCCAATGGAAGCCACGGTCGCCAGTTTTGAGCCTTGGCGACGAGTTTTGGACCAATTGACGGTTGACCAGGTATCCCTTGCATTCTTTGTTTTTAGATCTCCATTCCTTCGTGCTGTGGCTGATTTAGACTTCATTTGCAGGTGAGGTTCGACCCTTGGAGTGGTGTATCAGAGGACACCCCTCTTGCGCGTTCTAGGGTTCTAGATTGTACTCGTAGCCTATTCGAGGGTCCCTTTTGTTAAGCCTGGTACTTATGTGATTAGGTGGCCAGCCAGTGGTGCCCGTGTGCTGAGGATCTTCAGTTTGTTTCTCTGTAGACACCCCAATCTGGGCCTCCGAATAATCTTTAAGTTTCCCCGATGATGAAATAAGGAAAAATATACCTTCAAGGCTTGGATTGTTGCTCCTTTCTTATTCCTTCCCTAACCTCAAGAAAATCCCATTTTAAACATATAGGGTGGCCCCCGGTTCAATTGCAAAGAGAAAAACGCGTTTGCTTGGTCAAAAATAACTTTTTCTATGACACACTGAGAGTAAAATGGGCACACATTTCAATGTATGAAATACCTTTGAGTGAAACCAATTGGGTTAGAAAGAGGACTCGACAAGCTTTCCAACGCTTCGAACCGTGCCTAAATCCGAGTTCAGGAGTGTCCGGGGCGCCCCCGCGAAGTTTGGTGTGCTGTGCTGTCTCGGAATACTGCGCGGCATTCCAGAAATGCCACGCGGCATTTCAAAACGTTGCACAGCAATTCAGAAAAATTCAAGAAAATCACTCCGCCGCATGGTATTTCAATATGCAGCACGGTATTTCGGAAAAAAGTTCTGACAGGTGCAGAAAGTTGTCGGCCACGCCTGCAGGAGGAGCGTCTTGGCCATAAAATAAGTTTTATTCGGCCCAGAAGCCACCTCCCCTCTTTGTAGTGCTCATCCTTGGCTCTCTTGCCTATAAATACACCCCCCCTCTAGTTGAGAAGTACCCCTTCAACTCAAGTAAAGTTACTCTGCCATTTTCTAAACTCTCACTCTCTCTCTCTAAAAATACCCTCTCTTGATTCTCTCTCTACAATTCCTTACACCCATCACCACTACATACACCTCTTTCTCTCTCTACATCAACCCACTTGATCTCTCTCTCTCTCTACCCCCATTTGCTCACAAGTTTCTCAAAACACAATCCAAATCAACCTTCACTCTCCATCTTCAAGCACATCCAAGCTTCAATCAAAAGGTATAAATCAAGTTTCCTTGGGCTAAACCACATTTAGCTTTGAGGGGAGCCGATCGAGGCCCTTCTCGGTTTTTCTATACCGAGTTTGGGTCTCAAACGAGCTTTATATTCAAAAAGCACAAAAAAATAGTTTTCGCACTGGATACGCTACATCGTGCGGCGTTTTATGACACCGCACGGCATAGTGTATTACTCTGCCCGTTATTTTGTTTCTTGTACATATTCCTTCTTGTGTTATTCTGTTTAGTCTGCTTGTTGTTTTTCTGTGCGGGTACATTCCAGAATCAAGTTTCATGTTAAAAGTCATTTTTTTTTACTTTATTAAATCTTTTAACATTTCAAAAAAGCTTTTAACATTGTTTTACATGATAAGATGAACAATAGGATCTCGTAAATCATTTTTCAGAGATTCAGAAAATATAAAAGACTATTTTGCGGATCTATGGTTTGTCATGTCATGTAAGAACAAACTGATTCTGGAATGTGAAGACGAGTACACCGCACGGTGTTTTAGTTACATCGTGCGATGTATCCGGTTTGTCGTGCGGTGTTTTACATGATCTTGGCAGTCTGCTGTAATGTTGTTATTTCATTTTCTTTACATTGTACATCCATCTCATACTGTACAGTTTGCACCACAAGCACGCCAATGTGTTATATTTAATCCCGTGTCCCTTTCCCGTACATGTTTTAAAGTTAAGTTTTTCAAATGATATTAAATCCCCCATTTAAAATGCTTAGTAGAGACCGGTCTTTACCAGGCGAGCGGGGTGCTTTTTCAACAAAACCTTCCCCACTCGTAACGTGGCTCCCGGATCCAAAATCTCAACGTTTTCGCTAGATCAAAAGCCTTTTTCTTTTAAACAAACTCTCGGTTTCTCGGATCATCCATCTCAAAAATCCGGGTGGCGACTCTTCAATCGCGCTTCGGGCACGGGAGCCCACATCCTCCTCCTCCTCCGGCGTTTGATGAGATCTACTTCTTCGATGTCTAAAGTAGACTTGGAGAATGCTCAGATCAGAGACTGGGCGAGTTTGCTTCTTTAGGTAGGTGACTGTATAGAGTACTGCCATTTTTTCCTGGTTCTGCCTGCTGTTCCTTTAGTTGCTCTTGTTTGGCCACGAGCCCTTTCCTTTGTCTCTTTCCACTCTGATGATGGAGAAGAGGAGCGCTTAGTGCTTGCCCCTTGTCTTGTATTCTTTTCCTTGTAGGTTGAGGATGAGTGAGCACCAGCTGTCAGTGGGGAGGATAGTCAGCGATCACTTTCTTCATCTCAGAGATCGTCTCGAAGACGCCATCACGACCAGCTTTAGGATTTTCTTTTTCCTTCCTGTTCATGGTTAGCAAAGAAAGAAGCAGAAACTATATTTGTATAGTAAAAGTAACCACAGTGATGATTTTGTAGGCAAGTTTTTGTTCATGAAATGAGAAATGCTTTTTATGCCCCTAGATGTCTTGAGTTTGCAGGAGATATTCAGAACATGGCTTTTTGAACAAGTATTTGCTGATAGACAGTAATTTGTGTGAAAATGAAATACTGGCCGAAGAATCGATTACTCGGCTAAAGAATCGATGTTGCGGCCGATGTATCAATTCTTCGGCTGTTACTTCGATTTTCCAAAGGTAGATTTTGTTTTGGCCAAGTGGCATCCCCTTTTCTCTTCCTTCATATGCTTGGTCTTGATTTTCTGCCCTTTGCTTTTGCCATGTTCCATAGTCTGATTGTCAAACTTGAGAGTTTTCGAGGTATCCTGCTCATTGTGTTAATGACCTTCAGGTTAGAGGGGATGAACAATGATTCTCATGTCTTTTGCTGTTGCCAATTCTTTGAGAAAAGCATACTCATCTTTTGCGAGCTCAATACGCAAGGTTAGCTATGCCTATCATTGAGTACAAATCTGTTGATGTTTTTCCTTCTCTCCAAATGCTTGGGCCGCATCTCTATGTGAGATTGCCTACGTATCCCAATCAGGGAATCAGGCCTTTTACGTAGTTCCGAAATCATCATCTTTGAGGTTGGGTTTTCACTCTTGGTTTTTCTTCTCACATGCTCTTGATTTTGCTTAGGTTACCTAATGGAGGTTGAGTCCCTAGCGAGCTTTTCTTTGAATGCCTTAACTTTTGCCTAGGCTGCGTTTTTGCATTTTCTTGCCCTAGCAGGCTTTGCTCTTATTTTTGCTTGGGTTTTCAGGTTACCCAACGAGCACTTCTCTCAAGAGGGTTTCTGCGTTTCGGAGAGGAATTTGATGGAGATATTTTTCTAAATCTCTCTTGTGTTTGTACCTTCATAATGGGCAAGCTAACCCTAAGTGTTCTCGCGGAGATAGTGTCTTCTTTCTAAGTTTTGACAAAAACCTAGTTTCTTAAGCAACTAGAGTTCATCATTTCCTTCCTTTTTGTCAGTGACACAAGGAACTTGATTCCTTGAAATTTCCTTTGTTTGGCAAAGAGACTATAGTGTTTGGCAATTGCAATTTAGGAAGTAAATCATTGAATAAGCATAGTCTAGAGGATGAAACAGGAATCCACTTACCAGAAATAAAATGCCCAAGCAGGGGCTCAAAACATGTTTTAGTTTGATAAAAGCAATATTTAATGTTCTTTGCCATGTTGTGACTTCGTATCTTCTGTAGCATTTCGAGGTCGTTTTCAAAACATTTGCCTTTCGCAACTTCATACTCTTTTCCACCCTCTTCTTTGCCAAACAGGGCCTTTGAACTGGATCCATCTTCACTGCTTGCACGGTGGCTACCTCTTTGAGACAAGAGTAGTCCCCAAATGAAAATGTCAGTCTGGATTTTCATCACCTCTTTTTCCTCCTCGTTGATTATGCAGTCATAAAAGAGATTAGTTACTTCCATTTGGCCGAATAGTAATGTTAAGGAGATTCCATCGAGTGGATCATCGTGTTCTCTTTCCGTTTCGTCAAAGTTACTTTCCCTTTCGCTTGTTCTTCTTCATTACTTTTGTCAGACATGTCGGGATCGATCACTTCCGATTGATCAGACTCATTATTTTCTTCTTCCTCCATCATGAAACATTCATCCTCCTCTGGGAAGGTGAAGGTTGGCTTGACTTGGTTGTTTTGGACAATGTATTGGCCAGGATTGTATGTAGGGTGTTTATGAAATCGATGTTTCGGGGTGGTGGTTCAGCATTGTGAGTAGGAAGTGGATTGGCTTGCACATCAGGTTTTGGAAGTTTTATAGTTCGGCTATCAATGAGATCTTGAATGTCATGGCGGAGACGCATGTAGTTATCTGTTTTATGCCTAGGGTGTTGGTGGTAGGCGCACTGTTTGTTAGGATCATGGTTTGGGCCAAAGGGTGGCTGAGGAAGTGGTTTGTTTAAGGGTTTGAGATGCCCTTAATGGCTCAGAATGGCTAAGGCTTGAGATGAGGTCATATAGAGAGGGTCAAAGTTGCGACGGGGGCGATTTGAGCTTCAGGATGAGGTAATTTGAAAATGGTCTTGTGGTAGGGTTGAGTTAAGGGTGTTGACGGAGGCAGGAGATGTACGGGTTGGGAATGTTTTCTTTGGAGGAGTTTTCTTCTTTCCCAATGAGGCCTAGCTTGATCCCCTCTTCAATCTGCAGCCCAGTAGCATGCAGGCGCTTGAAATCGGTGATAGCCTGAGTGCAAATGTGCGTGAGGTACTTGGGCTGCAAACTCTTGACGACTATTCTCACTTGATCTTCCTCAGAGGGGCGGCTCTTGGCGGCTTTTTCTCTCCATCTAGTCACAAAGATTGCGAAGTCTTTGTTTGATTTCTGCTTAGTCATTTCCAAATTTCGAGTTGTTAACTCAATTTGAACGTTGTATGCATATTGCTTGACAAAAGCATTGGCAATTTTTGGTCAAGTATGATAGTGTACAAACTCCAAAGTGAGAAACCAATCGAGAGCGCTTTCAGTAAGAGTCCTTTGAAATAACTGAACAATGAGCTCATCATTCAAGCCCATTGGCTTCAGAGTGTTGATGACATGGCGGACTTGGCTAGTGGGATTGCCAGTTCTATTGAACTTCTCAGGTAGTTGAGAATCTGAAAAAAGGCAGAGTCCTTCAAAATCTAGAATTTGGTCCCATTGTGAACGGGCCAGAGTACGTTTGATCTCCTTGACTTGTTTTGGCCAATTCAGGGTTTTCTGCCAATACCACTTCTTGAGGATTCTCATCTTCCACCGATTTCTCTTCGTTCTCAGCATCTTTTGCTGCTTTCTCTGCTAGTAAGGTAGCGACTTTGAGCTTGGTGATTAGCAATGATGGCGTCGTTATCTGCCATGAGAGTGGGAGGATTACTTGATGAAACTTAGGATTTGGTAGATGATTGAGTTTGTTGAGGAGATGACCGCGGAGTCCCTGAAAGTGATTGGGACCGTAGCAGTGTAGGTGTTTTGGCCGGTGAGGGTGACAGACGAGACGGCTGCAAAGACCTCTGTTTGGCGTGACTTCGGGTGTTGTAAGAGTATAAAATTGGCTGTGGTTGCTTCTTTGTTTTACTTATTGTGTCTGCTTTGAAAAGTAGAGTACTTGTAAGTCAGTACTTGACTTGTGTAGGGTTAGGATTTGGGCCGAAAATCCTAACCCTTCTGCACAGAAAAAGTTATTTACAACAACAGATGATACAAGGTGTGAGGAAGAACTTTTACAGTTAAATGCAAGTAGGTTCCTAGCCTGTAGGTTCCTGTCTTAGTTTGATAAGTTTTACGGCTGTCTAATACATGCAAGGTTTAGGTAGTCTCAGGGTGCTCCGTTGTCAAAGGGCACCAGTCCTTTCACCAGCCCATCATAGGCGGTGATTGGGTGATTCCCTTTTTGATATACCATTAGGTACGAGTGACTGTGGAGTTTGCTGGAACCCCCAACATAGCCCGTGTCATGCCGGGATATCAGGTGAACTCAACGGGTTGCCCGCTCGATGCATATGATAGATGAATTAAACAAGGCATGTATTAGTCTTATGTTGAACTTTTTGGTTATGGCTCTCATATCCCCAGCAGAGTCGCCAAAAACTGTAGACACCTCCCAGACAGGGCATCGCCATACAGATTGATCGTTTATTGCTCGATTGGTTGCTTGCTTCATAAACTAAGATCGTGGACATTCCCATGGCTAGGAACATCGCCACATGATAGCGGTAATCATCAAAACAGAGTCGCCACCTAGTTTATTAAAACTAGGAAAAACAGATAGAGATTTTGGGTACGAGAGCCAATAGTACTGTAAAGGGAAGGTGTTAGGCACCCCTCTCTGTCCAGCCGTGAGACTGGCCCATAGTTATTCAACATAAGACATGTAGATGCTTTGTTTAACTCTAACACATAGTCTGTTTATTTAAGCCTTTAAACAGTAAATAAGATGAGCCAATGCGATAATCAAAGCATGCATCAGAAAGCAGAGAAGCAAACAAACTGTCCCAGGGTAATGGATCCCGCGGCCGGTGAATGGATATCACGGCCGAGGGATCCTCCTGGTTTGATATATCGGCCGAGGGATCGAAGCCCCCGTCGATGTTCTTCCTCACACCAGACAGAAAAGTTAGTAGATGACTAAATGCTACAATTAATCATAAATGCGATAAGTAAAACAAACCAGAGGCCGTTGGGCTTCACCACCTTGATCCCTCAGTTGCTTGATTGCTTCGGATTTGATTGTGATTGACTGATTGCTTCTTTGAAAACCCTAGGGTTATGGTTTGAACTTCGGGGTTTGATTGTCGGATTGGTGGCTGCCTTCGGGAGGTTAGGGCTTTTGAAGAGGGGGTTTGTGAGAGTATTTGGGTAGAATTTCGTGGCTTGAGAGAGTAATTTCACTTATCAATTTCAGAACCCAAAAGCTCCTTTATATAGGCATAAGGATGACTCACTCCGGCCAATCGAAATGCACGATCAAAATTGGAGTTAGAGTGTGATTCTAACTCTTCATGGCAATCCTCTAACATAGCCAAACGCATCGAGAAAGTAGTGTAGTTGGATCAAACAATCGACAGAACGTTCCAGAGTCTGGAAAAAGAACGATCTGGCGGCCGAGTAATGGATCTGATAGCCGAGGAATGGATCTTGCGGCCGAGGGATTGATCTCTCATGGAGATTTTCTAGTAACAGGTTGCTCGGGTGAGGAAATGATGTTAAGACCGTGAGATCGATGTTACGGCCGACAGATGGATTCTCCTAGGCTTCTGTATTTTCTGTCTGAAAGGCTGTATGGCTCTGGATGAGGTCCTCTAAGTGGCTCAAAGTTCTTACCGAAAGTCTTAAGGTTCTCAAGAAGGCAATCAGCAATTACTGTATCCATTTCATCATCGGGATGGTCCCCAATGTGGGACTTGAAATAATCGTTAGGCCAAATTGGGGTGTCTACAGTATGTATGTTAATGAAGAAGGTAATAACTTCGATCATGTACTATATATGAGTTAAAAGTCCATTTATCATTTCCCTACCTAACTTTTAATTAATTAAGGTTGCTTTTCTAGAGAAGCTAATCAAAATACTAAGGCTCTGTTCCAGAACCTTATTAAAAAATAAGCAGCTTATTTCACATTTTCAAACTCAAAAATAATGTAAATAAAATTTTTTTTGCACCCTTTAAAAGATCTCAATGAAATCTATCAAACAAGATTCATATTGCTAGGAAAATTATTTACGTAAATACATTTTTTTGAGCTTGAAATAACCTTCTTAAAAATTAAGTACTTATTCCCGTTTTTGGAACGGGGCCTAATTCTTAACTAATGGGGTATCAACCATTTTCTTCACAAGAGTCACATATTAGCAGAGACGGAGTCAGAATTTTTGTATAGGGGTACGTGAATATACACAATATTTTTGAACAGTGCTAATTAGGTATCCAAACGCCCAAAATCTAATTAATTAACCAGATCAGCCGTGGGAGATCGTACTAGGTTGGTGCATCCTGGTCATGACCTTTTTCTAATCATAGTTGCAAATTCGCAATCCATGCATCTAAGAATTCCCTTTTCATGGCCTTTTGAACTGAAGTCGTAGCTAGCTGCATAAAGAACACCTAGATACTAAGTAAAAAGATAGTGAGAGCTACAGATAAATTTGGAAAGAGATCCTCTCCGGTCCAGGAATATCAGATTGGGTCTTTTCTGGGATTTTTTTTTTATGAATTTCAATTATTCATATTTTAAAACTCGTTAAGAACATCGACCACATCAAAAGTCATGTACGTTGGTCAAATACCAGTTGAAAAAAAGTTATTTCAATATCGTAATGGAACACATTGAACTCATTTATCCCAAGATAAATATTCTGATTAACGTGAATGATTTAGATCATCAAAGTGGGCCAAGGAAGAATCCAAAATTAAGGAAACTAGACCATCCAGTCTATTTTCATGGACCAAAGAGGATCCCTTTCCACCGAAAAGAATGTTATGGCCACAAACATTCATGCATAGATCCGAACACAAATGTGTCTAAAATCGTCCGATGTACATGGGTTCCACACTGTAAACATGGGCCACACACAGATCGGATAGTTTCGAACACAAATGTGTTTGGTGTTCAGATTTATGCATGTACATCTATGTCCGTAGTATTTTTGTTTCGATAAAATTCATGGTTCCAAATTTGCTTTCTTTTATTGGCAAGTTCAGGATTGAGAAGCTCTGGCATGAAAACTTGAGAAGCTAAACCTCCTAATTGGTTATTGTGTTATTTAGAATGAGATAACCATATCTGTTAATTTTGTGATTTCCATTGTTATCAATAAAACTGTTACCATTTTGGCAAAAATAAAAAAAAATAAAAAAAACTATATACGTGCTAATTAATTCCTTAATAAAAAAAAACAGACAAAAAAAGAGATTAAAAAATCATTGTGTGTAAGAAATACGATTTCCCTGTCCCTATTCTGTCCCTTCCTTGTGGAATGCAAGATCCAACACACCATAATAAGAGAAGTTTATTAAAATTGGTGACTCCCTACTTTAAGCTTCCTTATGGCTCAAGTGTCTTTGAGAGAGTGAAGATAGACTTTTGATTTGATCAAATACTTCGAGTGAATGATGAAATGAAGTGGAAACACAGAAAAGAGGAAAGGATCAAAGGATCGAAGTTGGTGAGTAGTGAAATTAAATAGAGAAAATCTTTTTAACGGCGGAGCCGTGAATAGTTGTTTACGGAATCAATTGCGACCGTGGACCAACAGTATTTTGAAGGGTCCGGATGTTAATGAAACTTTTCCGGAGAAGGGTTAAATTTTTTCCCGGAAAAATTTTATTAAAATCCGGACCGTCCAGAACACTATTGAATGGCCGCGATTGATTGCTGCGGTAAAGAACAAGTTTCTCTCAATTAAATAATGTAGTTAAGAAAGTTTTTCGTGGGTAGTTCAACTAAAACACAACCGAAAAGGCTGTAGGTGAATGAAAGTATAAAACAGTATAATACTAAGAAGAAAATTGAAATATTAGACGTTACCATCTCTCTATATTGGCGCTCTCTCTCCATCCCCGGCCCCCACTCTCTCTCTCTTCTCTCTACCTGCTCTCTTCTCCATCTGAATCACCATCTTTGAAGTGGCAACATCTATAATTTGTGCAACATTGATATTGTGTAAGGCTGTAGGTTTGTACCCTCTCTCTTTATATTCTCTTCATCCGGGTACGATCAATAAACCATTTTGGCATCTGGGTTTCACTGAATTTTGCTTTTGGCTTGCTGGGTTTTGTATTTTGGTATTTTCTTTCCCCTGTTGTTGTTCTATAGCCTGAATTTGTTGCTTCATCTATGAAAACGAAACTTTCAAGAAATTGTTTTGAAAACAGAGGAAGGGAGTAGTGCTTAATTTAGTCTGTTTCGTGTACTTGATAACAGTTCAAGTTGAGAGAGAAGCCATTGATATTTCTTCTCCCAGTTCTATGGAGGCTCGACAACGTTCAATGTGAGTTCCTTCTTCTCTGTTCTGTTTTCTCTAAGAGTTTACATCCCAATAAAAAGGATCCGGGGATGCTGCAAAGTATGTTGAAAACACTTTTGGACGGCTGTGGTGGTGCAGTACTACAATGCTCTACACAGAGCTGCTTTGCAGCATTCTCGGATCCAAAAAGATACGCCTGCAATTGGTTTTTGCATATAGGAAATCTCCTCATTCAATTCCAGTGCTTAAATTTTCTCCCTTTAATTAGATTCCAGATTTATTTTGCACATTGAATCCTTGCATATATGATAACAGTTGGTAATTCCCACTTTTTTTTTTTGAGTTGTGCTTAGAATGATCTAGTTTATCCGTTAAAAGTAGATCACTTTCTTTAGTGATTATGACCCTTGATTACACTTTCTGATGTCTACTGCATTTCTTTTTGTCATTTCTTGATCATGCCTACCTGGGTTATTTTTAAGGGCAAAGTCCACTTTGACCCCTCGTGGTTTGGGCCATGTGCGGAGACATCCCCTATGGTTTAAAAGTGTGCATGTAACACCTTGTAATTTTGAAAGTGGGCGGATAGACTTCTAGTCGTCATATTTTTCATTTATATTAAGGGAGGTGTATCTCATATGCCTCTAGAATCTAATCTGAGCCATTCATAATGTATAAATAAAAATATAAGTAGCATCTTTGTAAAAAAATCATCTCGATCAGGCATGAATAACCCAGTAATCTAATTCTTGATATATTCAAATTTGAAATTTTAATTTATCAATTCGACCATGAGATTTTCATTTTTTGATCGACTTGAATTTTGACATGGATGTAGTACTCGTCAAATTCTACAATATCAACGGTTTATATCAATGTTATGAATACCGTTCCATATCGGCCGGTACGTACCGGTTTGGGTGAAAACCGGTACTATTCCGGCCGGTATTTTACGGGCTGGGAAATTTTTTTTTTCTTTTTCTGGGTCAGTTCTGGGTTTATAAAAAACAAAAGGGGCAGCAAAAAATTCTTTTTCTGGGTCAGTTATGGGTTTATAAAAAACAAAAGGGGCAGCAAAAAATTTAGCAAAATGTGGGCTTAACTATATTACGTGCACAAGGCTCAAATCCCGGATTTGCACCCTCCTTGCACGCGAATAACCCGTGACGCGCACCCGGTTAATTGGTTTCCGGATTAGTTTTTCCAAATTGCCTTCGACCACGGCCTATTTTCCTGAGCGCGCGAGACCTCTCCTTGGGTCCTTCTTCACAAGCCAACTAGTGTGCAAAGTCATTTAAGATGGAAAAGAGTTTTGTAACTAGGCAATGTGGGACAAAAGACAAACACATAGGTATTTTATATATGATGAATAGCATGGTATGGGGGATTTTTTTAAATTATAATTATATATAATTATTATATATATTGTAGTTGCGGTAAATCCGAAACGGTACCCGGTATTTGACCGGTACCGGTACGTACCATACCAGTAGGAAAACCGGTACCCTAACCGGTACGGTATTCAGAACATTGGTTTATATCCAATTTTCGATATAGGGGATGGATTGATTAGATTTTTAAGGAAGAAGAAGAATCAAAAGAGAGGATGAAAGTATATCTGTCTTTTAATGTTGTGTCCATTAAAATGGATAGAAAATATGACGGCATAGGATCTATCTACACATTTTGAAAATCACAAGGGGTTATGTGCACATTTTTGAACCATGGGGGGTGTATCCGCACATGGCCCAAATCACAAGGGGTCAAAGTAGACTTTGCCTTATTTTTAACCCTGGAAATCGTCGTAAGTTGATTGTCAAAGGGTTTGGCCCGGTGGTAGTCACGTGATAATCAGGTCTTCAAGAAGTCTTTGGTCTAGGGTTCGGCTCCCGAGGGTTATATCAAAATTTGTGATGAAGCAGTCCATATGAGATTTCCTCTTGGTGATAGTAGAGGGTAGAATTCGTCCACCAAATTGGTCTAGTGGGCCAGCCCATTAATAAAAAAATCGTCGTATCTTGACAGACATTTCTTCTACTATAGAGTCATCAGAAAGCTCCAATAAAAAATTCCTGAAAGTTGGCCCCTAATTTCTCATATATAGTATTCGAAGCTGGTACAGGAAGCTAAACTTATTAATTTATTGCCACCTAATTGTCATCAGCTGAGGAAGAACTTTCTGTGTTGTAAAGCTTCATATTCGGTGGATAAATAAGCATTTTAGGTAAAAAGAAAATACGTGAAGGGTACGTCCAAATAAATTCCGTATAAAGAAGGGAAGTAATTATAAATGAAATTGGCCGGAAAAACGTAAAGGTTAAGGCTTCTGCCTAGTTGGTTGCCAGAGGGGTGGTCCTTTGGTATAGCTTATGCAGTCATAAACTTCCAGCTTATTGGTGTACCTTGTTCTTATTAATTACTCCATCCGTCCCTTTATTATAGTCCAGTATTCCATTTTGGGTTGTCCCTTAATAAGTGTCCATTTTGTAAAGTTAGTGGGTAAAAGTTGGTGAATTGTCTATTTTGTCCATAAAAGTATATTTCATTTTGAAAAGTTAGTGAGTAAAAGTGTAATGATGATGGGTAAGTAGGGAAAGTGGAGGAAAAAGTTGATGTGAAAGGTATAATGATGATGTCTTTTTAATAAGTTGGAGTTACGAACATGACACTTAAAAAGAGACGGAGGGAGTAACACTCCGAATCTTCAACAGTTAAAAAAGTGTGTTTAGTCCTACATTGATTGGGAGCTAAAGCCTCACTTGGTATATTTAACACCCGCCTAGGGTTATATGTTATCTCCTTAGATATACCTTTCAAGGCCAAGTGTTCAGGTCATAAAATGATATCTTTGAGTTTTTGAAGCCTGATTCAGCCTTGGTTAATTGCCTTGGTTTGCCACTTCGTTGACTCCGTCGCGGTTCAACTTAATCAGGATTCGGGGCAGTACCCCCGAAACCTAATATGTGGTGTTACTGTAGCTAGTGATGTAAAACCTTGAGATATAAAATGTGCTATAGCCTATACACCGCACGCCAATGCAATTGTATATTCTTCTTCATTTTTAATATATAAAGAAAACTGGTATGAGTCGTAGTATACAATTCAGGGGCAGAACCAGGAATTTTGGTTAATGAGGTAAAAAAACCATGGGTAAGATATTTTTTCCTTTTTCGATTTCAAAAAGTAACTAGATTAAGAAGTTAATTATAAAGTAAATATACACCGATAAATCTAAGTTTGCTTTATAATTGTCTCAAAGACTTAATTCTAATATCTTGAAAACGATACATGATAGCCTCATCTAGAATACTATCAGGTCTCAAAAAAGAAGAGAATGCTTGATGTTTATATGCATTTGAAGCTGGGGCAATTTTAAATTTCTGTGGGGATCCAAATAGTAAACTTTGGCTAAAAACTATAAAATGTCCATGAGGAATCAAAGCTAGTTGGGTCAAGTGACCCCACTTGTATTTGCATAACTCCGCCTTTGGATGTACTCATTTCCCCAATTATTTTTTTTTAACGGCGAAGAATTTTTTTATTAACCACAGTAAAATTACAAGAAGTAAAGATACAGTGATTAAAAGGATAGGAAGACTAGGCATCATAACGAACAAAACGCATCCCACTCGACACTCAATTCACCCGCTAATCCTATGATGCGAACTATCCTAAGAACCAACCACAAAACGATACAACCAGCACAAACCACATAAAAATCTTTGTGTCGTGTTTTTCAGTTTGCATTCTTTACATGATTAAATCTTGGTGCTAACCATGCAATTGTGTGCTTTGGTTCGTTTGACTGAATTCTCAGCAGATGCCCTCATAAATGGGATGACTAGCTAACAAGTGTTCGACTTGATTAATTTTGGAAGGCAAATAATGCAGAAAAAGCATTCTAAAAAAGTACCATCATTTTTTCTCTGATTATATGTGGCACCAAGAAGCATGGCATTGCACATACTCTAACGGCACAAAACTGAATCAAATGCTGCTAAATGTATGCATGAGAGCCGGGATAGACATGCTGCACACCATTGATGTTATTTGAGTCACTATTATTCTGCTTTGGTTTTCCATCATGTTTGTGTAACTTCTAATACAAATTCATGTTTGCATACCTTAACCAGCGAAGAAATGTGCAAAAGGAGATTGCAAAGAAGCAAAGCATACGACGTTGACAAGCTTTTCAACATCCCCATCCAAGATAAGATTGCCAAATGCAAGTTTCATCACATGAAACTTGTCCTGGCTATCGTTATATCTGGCGTTTTTGCGATGGTTCTCTATTTGCCAACGGTTTATCATCACGAGCATGTATCACCACCCGTTTCTCAGTAAGTACTGGTTTCTGTTACTTGGTTTTTCTAGTTTCTCCCGATAGTTGCATCAATTCCCATCACGTACAATTTCATAAGGAATGTATGTTTGCCATGGCTCCATAAGCTTGACAATCTCCCCACTATCATTCACTGAAAAAAGCCTGATAAATTGGCGACCTTAAACAGACTTATAAGAGCATCCCCAATGGGGATGTAAAACCAGGTGCTATAGTTATAATGTATGTTTGCCATGGCTCCATAAGCTTGACCTCCTTGTTGGCATCTTATTTGAAATTTTCGGTACTGCCTCATCATGATCAGTTGCGCCATTGCAATCTCATCATCATCGGAGGATGATCCGTCAAATTCTCCCAATAATATTCTTTGGGTTAAACTGCTCATGATGATTTTTTTTTTTTGAAAGAGGAGACTGTATGTATATTTGAGTGTGAGAATGAATAATGGGGAGGATAGGTCTATATATAGATGGTAAGTAAATGATGTAGTTGAGAGTGGGTGAGAGTAAATGATGAAGTTGAGAGTAGATAGGAGTAAATGACTAAATTAAATGGTGTAGTTGGGAGTAGATGACTGAAATAAATGGTGTAGTTGAGAGGGGAGTAAATGGATCAGGTAAACGATGTGGTTTAGAGTTGATGAGAGTAAATGGTGTAATTGAAGTGGATGAGAAGTAAAAAAAAAAAAAATTAAAACGGATTTTTTTTTTTGGGAATAATTTTTTTTTTAAGTCCTCGATTACCGGATACGGCAAATTATTTTTCAACAGAAGTAGTACTTGAATTAGGGTTAAGAAAGTTACGGAAAATTAAGGAGGAGGGAAAGTTAGTTAATTATCCATCCCTTTTTTACATCTCACCATTGGATAGAGGTGGGTTCTATTTTACATCAAACTAACTTTTAACCACTTTTTACATCTAAAATAATTATCCATCCCCTTCTATTTTACATCCCCATTGGGGTTGCCCTAAGTGTGTTTGAGTATGGCGTGACTCGTAAGCTTCACAATTCCTGCATTTATGCCAAACTCCTTCTATCTAACCATATTTTCCCCGTGACTTTGCATGAAAAAAAAAGAGGAAAGTCCACTTTCACCCCCTGTAGTTATCGCCATGTGCGGATACACCCCCTATGATTTAAAAGTGTGCACATAACTCCCTGTGGTTTTCAAATTGTGCGGATAAACCCCCTGCCGTCATATTTTCCATCCATATTAACGGAGGTGTATCTCACACACCTCTAAAATGTAATCTGAGTCGTTCATAATGTATTAAATAAAGAATAGAGTATCTCTGTAAAAAATCATCTTAATCAGCAATCAGTAACCCAGTGATCAAATTTTTAGTAAATTCAAATTTGAAATTTTAATTTCATAACAAAATCGATTTGACTATAAGCTTTTCATTTTTTGATTGACTTGAATTTTGGCATAGACGTAGTACTCGTCAAAATTTATAATATCAACGGTTTGGATTCAATTTTTTGTATACGGGATGGTGTGGTTAGATTTAAAAAAGAAGAAGAATCAAGGGATGTGATGGGGGTATAACGGTCTTTTAACGTTGTTTCCGTTAATATGGATGGAAAACATGACGGCAGGGGGTCTATCCGCACAATTTGAAAACCACAGGGGGTTATGTGCACACTTTTAAATCATAGGGGGTGTATCCGCACATGGCGATAATCACAGGGGGTGAAAGTGGACTTTCCTCAAAAAAAAAATAGTTCCTTGTTAATCCGCAGCTGATTTAATGCAGGCCGAATTTCATGAGCAGATTTGATCCTCGATACATATCGAACTTAGATATTAGCTGGGAAGAAATAAAGAAGGTCATCAGGACTATATCCGGAAACAACAAGGTTCCTAGTATCGGTCTTTTGAATTTGAACAAGATCGAAACTGATCACTGGAAGCAGGTTACTCCCAATTCAGATCATACTGTTCTGCACCTAGACTATGTTGAGACAAACGTGACTTGGGATACCTTATACCCGGAATGGATAGACGAAGAACAAGAAGATGAAATCCCAGTTTGCCCATCACTAGCAAAAATTGAAGTGCCAAAGAAACGGCTAGATCTCATTATCATTAAGCTTCCTTGTCGAGATCATGAGGCAAACTGGTCTAGAGATGTGGCTCGTTTGCACTTGCAGCTTGCTACTGCTCAGCTAGCAGTGTCAAGCAAAGGATATCAGCCAGTGCATTTGCTTTTTGTCACCAAGTGTTTTCCGATTCCAAATCTGTTTTCCTGCAAGGAACTTGTTTTACGGGAAGGCAACATGTGGTTATACAAACCAAATTTGCATACATTGGGAGCAAAACTCCGGCTTCCTGTTGGTTCATGTGAACTTGCACTTCCGCTCAAACCTAAAGGTCAGTTCAAATCCTGTGTTCCTTCACACATTGAGTGAAAACAACGATGAGAAAATGAGAACAATGCAGGGGAAATACCAGTTCTTCATAGTAGTGTCATAATGAGTACTTCTTTCATCTTGTGTGGGTTAGTCTTTTACTTTGGTATCACACGGTCATAGTTTTTGAGACATTTCTGCTTTTCAATAAAGACCAATAAGATGTGTTCAAAATATGTACCTTTTTTTTTTTTGGCTCGGCCAAAGTCAGGATTGTTAGAAATTTTGGTGCTCAAATTTCTAAAAACTGTTCCTCACAAGAATGGAAAACAAAACTGAACGAGTGTTTTCCAAACTCCCATTGTTTATTGCAGTAAAAACTAATGTAAAATGGAAACAAAGATAGAATTGCTTTGCGGTTTCACTCAATGAATTTTCTTGAAACAGAACAAGGGCAATCTGGAAACAGTCATCGAGAGGCATATGCAACAATTCTCCACTCTGCTCACGTCTACGTCTGTGGAGCCATAGCAGCAGCACAAAGCATCCGAATGACCGGATCCACCCGCGACCTTATCATACTCGTTGACAAAACAATCAGCAAGTACCACAGGAGCGGACTCGAGGCTGCAGGGTGGAAAATAAGGACAATCCAAAGAATAAGAAACCCAAAAGCTGAAAAGAATGCCTACAACGAATGGAACTACAGCAAGTTCCGGTTATGGCAACTAGCGGACTACGACAAAGTCATCTTCATCGATGCTGATTTACTAGTACTTAGAAACATTGATTTCTTATTCAGCATGCCAGAAATTTCTGCCACCGGAAATAACGGATCGCTTTTCAATTCTGGTGTTATGGTGATTGAGCCGTCAAATTGTACTTTTCAACTTTTGATGGACCATATCACCGAAATTGATTCGTACAATGGTGGAGATCAAGGATATTTGAATGAAATTTTCACGTGGTGGCATCGGATTCCGAGACACATGAATTTTCTCAAGAACTTCTGGAGTGGTGACGATGAGGCAGTGAAGGCAAAGAAAACGAGGCTTTTTGGAGCTGAGCCTCCGATTCTGTATGTGCTTCATTACCTAGGATTCAAGCCATGGATGTGTTTCCGCGACTACGACTGCAACTGGAATGTGGACTTCATGCAGGAGTTTGCGAGCGATGTTGCACACGAGAAGTGGTGGAAAGTGCACGATGAGATGCCGGGGGAGTTGCAACAGTTTTGCATGTTAAGGACGAAGCAGAAGGCGCAGTTGGAGTGGGATAGGAGGAAAGCCGAGAAGGGGAAGTACGCGGATGGGCATTGGAGAAGGAAAGTTGAGGATCCGAGGTTGAAGAAGTGTGTGGATAAGTTTTGCTCGTGGAAGGACATGTTACGGCATTGGGGTGAGACTAATTGGACAGATGATGCGTTTTCCGCTCCATCGCCGCCATACATTACTAAGGCATCCCTTTCTGGATAGTGAAAAGGGTTTCTTCTTTCTTATTTTTCGCAGTACTTCATATTCTTTGGGACAATAAAGTAGGAGTATTACTTAAGGCATATGTGCTTTATAATTTTGTAAAGAAAATAACAGTCATTCTATGGAAGAAAAATCTCCTTGCTTTTCTGCCATTGTGCATATTTCCTTGTACCGGTTTGCTTCTGTTGGTTTGCATTATCTTTGGTTACATGCAGCTGATAGTACTGTGGTTGGAAATTCATTATAAGAGAAAAACCTCTTTGGTTTTCTCCCTTATGTGAATCGCCGAATTCAGACTCCCAGAAAAAGCAATCAATAGATCAGCTGATCATTCCAAGGGCTTAAAATCGCGGATTTTGTTCTTTCAATCTACACATTCACAAGGGTTTTCGTTCTTAGTGACGCAGCTAACTTCAACGGTTTAACCCTAAAGTGTTCTTGTTGGAGATCGGAGATCACACGAACACAACATAGACGGTTATTTACATGATTTGACCGGGATGCCTGCTCCACGGAGAAAATAACATTCACTATCAACGGCAATATTGGAGGAGTACAAACCTTACGCAACTCAGTCAATATTCACTTTCGCGCCTCTCTTTCGCCACAGCCAATATACAACACGCGTACACATATTACTTACAGATAGACACGGGAGGAAAAGTGAGGAGCAAAGCGTGGGTACTGTGGGTCCAGCACCGAATACGGAGCCCCAATTCTGCTATCGGGGTGCTGATCTTGATGGCTTTGGGTCAATCATGTGGGGGGTTTTCTCTCATAAATTGGGGAGAACTCAATGAGAGAGTTGTCCATCACCTCCGCAGTATAACCAGAGTACTTGCTGTTAGCTCCATAAAGCGGTACTTTTTTTTAGTTGGCAATTCTATTGACAAAACGTATTTTTTCTTTGTATCCCATTCTTAATTTATCGAGTTGTATTTTTTTTTTATTTTTCTAAGCGTAACGAGTCTGTATAGAATTAGAGTGGAAGGAATTATTGTTTGTAATTAAAACAAATGGATCGAGCACCGGCTGACTAAATGAGCCACATGTGGGAATTGGACCAGATGGATC
The DNA here is from genome assembly GCA_018127125.1 of Rhododendron griersonianum. Classification (NCBI taxonomy): domain Eukaryota; kingdom Viridiplantae; phylum Streptophyta; class Magnoliopsida; order Ericales; family Ericaceae; genus Rhododendron; species Rhododendron griersonianum. Next base: position 33,813,602 of record CM030797.1, on the reverse strand, counting down.
GAGCCATTGATCGGGTATTACTAAAATATAAAAAGGGGACTTTTCTTCACTGCTAGGGCTGAGAGAATACACGCAGCAGCAGCACATAGAAAAGGAAGGAGGGTTTTGGTAAACGAAAAAGAGAGGCTGCAGTAAACTAACGAGAGCTGCTTTGGGTTTTCGAGAATGAAGTTCATCTTGCATCTTGGAGTTCCATTCCAATGATTGGATCATTGAAGCTACAATCAAACTCCAAGAGGTTTTCACAGTTTTTATCTCAACAAACATAGATTGCACGGGATACAGTGAACGAGGATTCGGCTATCGTTCTTGAGTCAATTGTGAGGATTCTCAATTGTGTAGTAAGTTCGATTGTAACCGTACAATGTTTTCTTATAGTTCTTGATTCCTTCCCGTGGTTTTTGCCCATTTAGGATTTTTCCACGTATATCCGGTGTTCATCGTTTATTTTCCAATTCCTATTGTTTGCTTGGTGATTGGTTGTGAATCAAAATAGGAATTTCACTTGCAAACCCCCCATTAGAGCATGTACACAAGACTAGCTAAACACCCTTTTTTAGCTACTTTACCTATGCAAAGTGAGAAAATCATGGTACACCAGAATCGGTAAAGCACAAGGTAAAATACATTTGGTTTTTTGGGTCGGTATATTTCCCGAGCCACTGTTCATAGTCATTCATTAAAATACTATTGTTTCTCTCTCGTCCTCTTCTCTCTCTCTATCTCTCTCTAACTGGTAATACTATTGTTTAATGGGAATAGAGAAGAGGAAAGAGAGGTTGCTGCAGTGTGAAAGGAAAAATTGAGTAGGTAAAGTAAAAAAGGTACTTTTTGGCTGGGTAGTTTAACTATTGTTAATGTACATGCTCTTAGGGATGCCAGACAGCCCTCGCCAATTTGAACACGGTCACACCTCCAAACCGATGTCTCTGCTCCCGTTGTCGCCAGGGCACCCTCACTCCAGACTTGGGTGTCGTGCTAGTATCATCTCCTTGAAGACTGTGACTCCACCTCCCTAAAAACTGCGTGCATCTTTCCAGAGGTCTAGTCGTCACTGTTAAGCTCCCGACCCATGAGACTCGTCCATTCTGCGCTTCGGCCTTGCGACTACTCCTATGCCTGTTCCATGTTAGTCCTGTGCAACTACCTTGCTCCATGTTTGTCTATATTGTTGGACCAGTGTGACATCAGCTCCTCATGTCCTAACACTTGCCTCCAGCCCGTACAGTTGACCAATTTTCTTTCCTGCAACCCTTCACATTCTTCCTTGAGACTTTCGAAACTCTTGCACTTGCTGGTAGCTCCTCAAATCTAGCATCCCGCGAGAAATCACATTCTTCTTCATTCCCGACACACCAAATAAAATTGTTCATTTGCCAACAATACTGCTAGTTGTGTGATTGACCATCGTGACAATACTGCTGTCATATGCCTCGTAACTTCCGAAGCTTCTCTTCTGTTGTCGCACATGTGGACTGAGAACCCTAAGTCTAAAACCCATTTTGATTTTTTACGATCTCTGTTCCTCCTACATTTTTTTCGATCTCTGTGTCTACAACAATAATTAGGAATGGCAATTCCTGATCCTCGAAGTCTGAAATGCTTGCTACTTTCGAAGTTTGGTCTTTTTCCTTCTCTACTTTGTACTTTGGGCAATTTCGCTTGATATGCCTCTCTAATTAAGAGCAAGTTTATCAGTGTTTAGGTAAATTATCATGTGAATAGTTCACAAATCTATTTTACCTATCCATTTTTTCTCATCACATTACAGCAGCCTCTTCATAGAATTCTCTACATCTATTAATGGGCAAAGTATGCAAAACCTCCCTGAGGTTTGGCCATTTGGCAGATAACCTCCCTGAGTTTAACTAATGAGCACATGACCCCCCTATGGTTTTGGAGTAAATTGCTACCGTGAGGTTTTCCATCCCATTTGACGGCTTGTGTGTTGCACGCGCCTGGATGGCGAGTTTAGACCTAAAAAACGTGTTTCCCTCCAAAAATGATCTTTTTTCTTCCTTTAATGCCCTTAGCCATCTCTATAAAAGAGCAACAACCCTAGTTTACTCCTCCACTCCTCCCATTTTCATACACCAGGTTTCCACCAACTTCCAAGGTAAAATATTTTACTTTTTCTATTTAAATTCATGTATAATTTTTATAATTTCTTCATTGTTTACCTTTTTTTTTGTTGTAATTAAGGAATGTCTTCTTCAAGCAACAACAATAGTGGTGGGTTTGCCAGGCAAACCCTTGATTTGAGATATGTGGCCAGCTATTGTTACTGTGGGAGGAAGGCAGTATTGAGGTTGGTGGAGTCTGAAAAACCTACAAAGGGGATGCTGTACCATGCGTGTGAACAAAAACCAAGCTGCGGTTTCTGGGAATGGTGCAACCCTGTTTCAGCAACATGGCAACCAAGTGGGTTTGCAGTCACTGCAAGAGGAGCACCTGTAAATCAACCAAGTTTGGTGATGGCTGGACCAGATGAAGATCAAAAATGGTTGAAAATGGTTGTATTTGGTTGCCTCATTGTGTGTGGTTTGTGTTTGTTTGTGACACTAGTGTCCCTTGTAATGAAATGAAATGCAAGCACCAAATTGTAACTCCTTCTGATGCAATGAAATGAAAGCACCAGTTGCTACTTAGCAGTGCACAACATATCACAACAGTTTATACATATTCCATGCATAAAAAAACAAAAGTTCATAACATAACTTCATACTACCATATCACCAAAAAACTGGATCACCAATGCAGCAAAATAACATAAGTTCATACTACCATAATCCCAGTCATTACCACCACCAGTCAAAAGGATTAGGAGTTACTTCAACCAATACAGTTACCAATACAGATTACAACCATTTCCAACAGTCAAAAGGATTACAAAAGTTTCTTAATTTTTGAAAGTCAAAACAACAATACTGGGCAAACAGTATAACTACTGTGTTGCACCCCTCCCTGAAGTTGGTCTTCCTACTTGTCTGGCCTTCAGCCTCTCTAGAATGATAGTCAAGTTTGCTCCCTTGTTCTTTCTTGTTTGTCCATCCACAGTTGCATCCTTCCATGCATCACCACCTCTCCCACTGCCACCATTTGCAGCACCACCTCTCCCACTTCCACCATTTGCACCACCTCTCCCACTACCACCATTTGCACCACGACCCCTCCCATTTCCAGCATTTCCAGTGCCACCTCTCCCACTTCCACCATTTGCACCACGACCCCTCCCATTTCCAGTGCCACCTCCCCCACTTCCACCATTTGTAGCACCACCCCTCCCACTTCCACCATTTGCAGCACCTCTCCCAATTCCAACATTTGCAGCACCTCTCCCACATTCAAACCAACTTGCAATGCCAACACCTCTCCCTCTTCCACTACCCCTGCCAACACCTCTCCCAGTTTGAGAACCTCTTCCACCATTAATATCACTTGTTGCACCACCACCACCAGATCCAGCTGCAGTACCCCTTCCAATTCCAGTCTCCCTACCAACACCCCTACCCCTTCCAACACCCCTTCCACTTGGCTGTAGGAAATTAAGGATGATTTGAAAACATTTAGCTAACTAAAATTATATAGGAAAAAACAAGAGTTCTGAATTTCCTACAGACTGATAATTATATACCCCTGCCAACACCTCTCCCAGTTTGAGAACCTCTTCCACCATTAATATCACTTGTTGCACCACCACCACCAGATCCAGCTGCAGTACCCCTTCCAATTCCAGTCTCCCTACCAACACCCCTACCCCTTCCAACACCCCTACCTCTACCAACACCCCTACCCCTTCCAACACCCCTTCCACTTGGCTGTAGGAATTTAAGGATGATTTGAAAACATTTAGCTAACTAAAATTATATAGGAAAAAACAAGAGTTCTGAATTTCCTACAGACTGATAATTATATGGCAATTATTACCTGTGTGCTTGACTGAGGTCCATTTGGTGTAGCACCAACAGACTGATCTCCATTTGATACTGGCTGACTGGCTGCCCTTGAAGATTGACCTCCACCAGTATTTCCTCTTTTCTGCATTTACAATAAGTGATGAATGCAGACATTAGTAATGAAAATCATAATGGTAAATTAAAAGTGGTAATGAAATGCAGACAAAGTAAATGGGAAAATAATGTACCTTTAACATAGTTGAATTGGGATGAATCCTATTCTTACAAGTCCTCTTATTATGTCCACTTCCCAAACACTTACCACATGTGACATTTATGTTCTTCCTTGATGCCTTGTGAGGATCTCTTGGCTCATCTGCTTGTCTTCTCCTTAACTTCTTGGGCCTACCAGTTAGCTTCCTTGACAATGGGGGCTGTAATGGTTGAATTCCAGTCACCACATAGTCATGCATATCAGGAACTGCATGAATCATGTGGGCGTATGTCTTCAAATAGGTTTCCTTGGAATAGTATGGATCCACATAGTTCTCTGCAAGCTCATGGTTCTCTCCTATGGCAGCAATGGCATGGCAGCATGGTATCCTAGTGACATCTCATCTCCTACAGGTACAAGTTCTGGCCCTAAGATCCACAAGATATACCCTGTCATAATGGTCCACCTCAAATTCAAGTTGTCCACACCAATGAGCAAAGCAGTCCCTTGAGTCCTTCTTGAAACCTTCCAGCTTTGTTTGGATATTTGGACATATTGCACCAGTATAGTTCTCCATACCCTTTCTCTTCACTTGTATCCTTTTCATAATCTTCCTCCTTATCCATTCAAACATGTTAATGATGGGTTTATCTCTAGCCTCCAGAATGTATGAGTTAAAGGATTCAGATATGTTGTTAACCAATGTATCACATTTGGTCCTAATGGGGAAATGTGACCTACTCCACAGTGAAGGATTCACTTTCCTCAACCATTCAACTACAGTCTCCCTATCTCCAATCTTAGGATCTGCCTTATCTATCTTATCCATCCAGTAGTTGAACCCACTAATGCTGAATACTGATGCAGCCTTCCAAAACAGTTCTTTTAGATCCCCCCTATCTTTGAACTTGTTCTTGAAATTGCTGTACATATGCCTTAGACAGTACCTATGGTCTGCTGTAGGAAATGACTCCTCAAAAGTCTCCACAAGCCCTTTCTGTCTGTCTGAGATGAAAGTCCAACCCATGTCCTCAACCCTCCCAATGTCATTGCACAATTCAGTCATGAACCACCCCCATGTGTCCTTGTTCTCAATCTCAACAACTGCCATTGCTATGGGGTAAATATTGTCATTTCCATCCCTACCTACTGCAGTAAGTAACTGTCCACCATATACACCCTTCAAATGACACCCATCAAGACCTATGATAGGTCTGCAACCAGCTAAAAACCCTTCTTTCAATGCTCCTAACCTGTAGTACATCCTTTGAAAAGTTGGCACAGGAGCATCAAACTCCCCCCTAAGTAGAAGCTGACTCCCAGGATTGTATTTCTTCACAGTCTCACAATAATCCCATAATCTGTGGTACTGCTCAACCAGATCTCCATCAATCAGTTCTCTAGCTTTTCTCTTTGCTCTATAGGCTTGCCACACACTCACATTTACCATGACCTTCCTCTTGATTTTTTTCTTCAAGGTTTCTGGGTTTATGTCTGGATTATCCCTCACTTCATCAGCCATTTTCTGACCCAAATAAGTTGAAGTAACTTGGCTGTTTTCATAGTGTCTGCCACATGTATGTGTATCTGTCAATGTTTTGAGTTGGAAATATAACCCAAGTCTGCCTACTGGTGATCCATGAATCCTCCACTGACACCCCCCATCTTTGTCTTCCCAATACTTGCACTTGGCTGTGATCCTCTTGTTCTCATTTCTTATGTATGTAATATCATATCCATTCCTGACATTGTACTCTCTTACATAAGCTCTAAACACTTGGGCAGAGGGAAACTTCATACCAGCAACCAACTTAGGTTTACGCATCATGCTCTCATTGAACTCTATGTTCTTGTCTCTCACTGGCTCATCTTCATCTGAACCTATTACACTTCCCAGTACCTCATCATCTTCTGGATCAGAATACCATGGCCCATCTGCAACCTCAACCTCTTCTTCAGTTACCATTGGTTCCTTATCTTTAGTCTTACTATTTGTCCCCTCATTATTTGTCTCCTCACCACTTCTACCATTATTTGCAAATATGTCATCATCATCTGGACCCTCTAGGTCTTCAAACATCCAGCTAGGGTCACTACTATGGGTACTGTCACCACTTTCACTGGAACTTCCTCTAACATAGTCACTGTCATCAGGCTCATCACTATCATCCTCCCCTGAGTTGGCATTACAGCCATTATGATCCTCCTCTAGGTCTTCTCCAGTCACAACTTCATCCTCCATCACCCTTTCTTCAGTCACAACTTCATCCTCCATCACCCTTTCTTCACTGTTTTCTTCCATGTGTGGGGTATCATTAATAAATTTATGAGGGGGTGTGGGTGACATACAACTTTATCATAGAAATAACAATCATCATCAAATAAGATGTCAAAGTCATCTATGTTAACTCCTTCAAATGGTAAAGACTTTTGAGCTGTAGGAGTTGTGTTCTTAGATACCTTTGGATAATTCAAAACTTTTCCACATGGTGATATAGCAATAAGAGGGTCACCCACCTTTTCTGCATAAACAACCACCACAGGGAGGCCTGCGTACATTTCAAGCATTCTACTGACATCCTTGTCTGAATTCAATCTCATAGTACCAATGTCTAAGGGATAACCAGGAACCCTAAAGTAAAAATCCACAACTGTGCCCTCCCCTCCTGCTTCTTTGTATAGGTCTCTAATCTCAAATAAAGACATTCTATCAGGGTCACAATCGTCAATAAGGGCCACAGAACCCCCATTGTACACAACATGTGGCTCCCACTCAAATTTACCCCCAAAGTGCAATTCTAGAGTAAAACAAATAGTAGACATCCTACACAGATGCAAACATGTCTTCAATATAGGGTCATATGCAACTATTTGAAAAAGATGGAAACTTTGGGACCACACATCACCCACTATCCACGGTTTTTTATTCCAGAAAGGGACCATTCACCCACAAAAGTGATGACTACCTACCATTCCCAGATGCAACTACCACTACAGAACACAAGGCAAAACTCCAACAATTTTTGTCGGTTTCAATTAAATAAGAACATCTGGTAATCAAAAAAAAAGAAGAAAAAGAACCAACCCCTTTATCTATCTTTTTCGAATAAAGTAACTGACTTTTGATGACTCCCAACAAAACCCTAAAAAACCCATGGAAACTTCCAAAAATCATTGTCGGAGTCATTAAATAAGAACAAAAACCCTAGATCTTTTCGATCAAAGCCAAATAGTGCAATAAACAAAAGGGCAAAACCATAACTGTAAAGAAAGGTACCTGGAAAGATGTCGGTCACTGCACAGTTTCGATGTGGTCCCAAAAGTGTAGATCTGTTGCTTTCCAACCTTCAATCCTTAGATTTTGTGCCTTCGATTCCTAGGGTTTGCCCCAAAATCTCAGATCGCCATTTTTTGGCTCTCAAAGTCACTGTTGTTGTAGGGTTAGATTTGAGCGTACGAAGAAGTGAAATGGCTTTATTTATCACAAGGGCAACGAGGTCTTTTCGCTCTCTGCCGTTAACAGAGTTACGGTAGCAATTTACTCCAAAACCATAGGGGGGTCATGTGCTCATTAGTTAAACTCAGGGAGGTTATCTGCCAAATGGCCAAACCTCAGGGAGGTTTTGCGTACTTTGCCCTCTATTAAATATTGAAAAATATTACAATTGCATTATATCTATATGTTCATATGTATCCATACACACGTATACGGCATATATACCATACCTTTGTATATGCAAATTTATACGCTTCATTCAGCCCAAAAACTAGATCGATGAGGTTTCTAAACACCGGACCGGGTGAGATCGAGGTCGCCGGGCCTCGCCATTGAAAATCGACATCGTCGGACCTCCGTTGAAGACTGACATCAATCGAAACCCAGAGGGAGAGGAGCTGAGCTTGGTGGCGGCGGCGGCGTGCTGGATCGGCGGCGACGGGTTGCAACCAAACAGATCCGTTCCCCTCTTCCTTGGTTGTTTTCAGGTGATGATAGAGTGAGGGAGTCAGCAGTTGAAGTCACGGGGAAAGGAGAAAGGTAGAGAGAGAGAGGGGGGGAACAAATAAAATAATGGGTAGCTGGTGAACAGTGCTTCGGTAAAAGAAGCGAAGCACTGTAGCAAAATGCATTCTCCCGACTTGTATACCGAATCTGCTGCAGTGAGTTTTTTGTGTTTTTTCTTAGGTAAAATAACTAAAAAGGCATTATACAATGTCTAGTGTACTTGCTCTAAGTCGCACTAAAAGCCGGTAACAGTGAGACCTCTGTTGTGAGGCAAACACCCTTTGAGTCTCTCTCTATTCTCCCTTTACCTGAATTTCAATGGCATTTCTCTGACGACTTCTGCCCCTCGCGTGAATCACAAAGATCCACGAGCCTTAGTAGATGGCACTGCCTATCTCCTTCCTTCTTGCCTCCTTGTTGAACATGGCATCTTTTACCATACTCACAGAGTCACGGTCTATGCATGGATGGAACCAGGATTTTACCCTAGCAGCGGCGAAATGTATACTAAAAAATAAAAATGATGTATTACAATATGAATAGTCATCGGCTCCGGAAAAAATTAAAATAGTATAACAAAAATTATAGTAAATGATGTTTTTTATTTGCACATAAAGTATGAACTATAGTAAGTTTGGGCATCGATAATGCTATTCCAACAACAATAACAGTAGAACCCGGCCATGTAGTCCTCAATCATTGGGGGTATGTGTGGGGGAGGATTGGAGAGAGACCTAACCTTTGGCAATATGCACAAAGTGGCTATTCTCATAATACCACTTAAACAGTAGCTCATTATACCTATTTTGTTGCGGAACTATGCCCCCAAATCAAAGCCAAATGGCATCAGAGAGGGCAGACCTAGAGATCCAATTTAATTTATGTGCACATTACTATACTTCTTTCATTGATAGTCTAAAGCATCGATATGCACAAAGATAATGCCACTCCCCAAATTTATAATGTCACTCCCCAGATCCCTATATAGATTTTCCAAATTGATAACCGCACTCCCTTTTGGGAGTGACATTATAAATTTGGAGAGTGACATTATAATTAAATTTCCTTAATTTTTTAGGTTAAGTTATTTTAGGGTTAAAATGTTGAGTTTTTTTCTTCTTAATTATACATTATCATTTATATTATTTCACTTTGGGTCTCCTTTCTTAAAAAATAAAGAAGAAGAAGAAGATTTATGACTAGTATATAAAAAAAAAATAAGGAAAGAGGTGGGTAGAACTACTCTCTCTCCTGGTTTTCTAGGATGAGAGTAGGATCTCCCTAATAAAATGGCCCAGCCCATTATGGGTCCAAATTAAACATATAGCACCATTCCACACGTAACAAAACTATGTAGTAGTAATAAATTAGGTGCGTGATCACTAACTAAATGGGTCTGAACAAATAATCCGATATATTTGATCGTCAAACAAATTCAAAACTTTTAACATGCATGAATATGCTAGTCCACAAAATATGGAATAAATCTAACAAGAGATTGGCACTGACATTTGATTATCGACATAAGAAGTCAGCAATGATGACTCGGCTTCAGGGTTTGTACGAATAGAAATTGGTTTTTCCCATCTACAAATCAAATAAAAACCCTACGCAAAGACCTAATAAATTTTCCATAGCCAACACTCAATAAAAAAAAGTTCTAACCATTAATCAAATAATCAATATGAAGTACCCCTCCAATCAACATGATTTTTGGCGTGATTGATGTTCTCAACGAGTCATAAAATATGAATGGTTTAAATCATCAAAGTAGCCTCGGGAAGGACCCAAAATAGGAAAACTAAACCATCCAGTCCATTTTCATGGGACGGAGAGGATCCCTTTTCACTAAGAGGATTGTTACGGGCACACATTCGTGCATAGATCCAAATACAGATGTGTCCGAAACTTACCGATGCAAATGGGTCCCACACGGTAAACATGGGCCCCACACACTTGGAACAATTCCGAAAACAGATGTATTCGAATTTGTGCATGACCGTCTGTATTCGTAGCATTTTTGTTCCTATATAAATTTCACGGTTTCAAATTAGCTTTTTATTACGTGCTAATTAAAAAAAAATAAAAATAAAGCAATGTGTCTAAGAAATACGATTTCCCTTTCCCTTCTTGATGAATGCAAGATCCAAGCACAGTACCCTAAGAGAAGTTTATTAAAATTGGTCACAACTTTAAGCTTCCTTATGGCCCAATTAATCTAGCTCTATAAAAAGGTTTAATTTATTTAGAGTGTTCAAGTATGTTTCGTGTTTGGGATAGTGAAGTAAGACACATAATTTGATTTGATCAAATGCTTAGAGTGAATGATGAAATGAGGTGGAAAAGACAGAAAACAGGACGGAAGATCGAAGTTAAATAATCTATACCATTTTCTTTTAAATGTACGAACGTGTTTTCTGCTTTTTGTTTTCCACAAATGCCCCAAGCACCTCCTATTATTAATGTCTGGCCCATCCTACGCCCCTTCCCAGCCGACACAACACAACTGCTCCAAGGAAATAATGCAAAACACCAACGGCCTTCCCTGAGAACTCAATGGGTTGTGTCTGTTCTGTTCGGACAGTTGGGTGTGTCCGTTTAGGCTACACCTTCGGTCTAATTTCCTCCATTTCTGCATAAGATTTTCCCGACACAATTAGCACGCACATACATTGCATAATTTTGTTCATCGAGAGAGTAGGGATTGGACTTGGTTTGCCAGATACGCGGATTGCAATGCTGTTTCTGTGTATCTCCATTTCTGCGTAAGATTTTCCCGACACAATTAGCACGTACATACATTGCATAATTTTGTTCATCGAGAGAGTAAGGACTGAAGTTGGTTCACCGGATACGCGGATTGCAATGCCGTTTTCGTGTATCAATAGTGCATTATATCCTGGGAGGTAGACGTTCAAGAAGTTTTTGGAAACCGTTGCAGGGACAAATCTATCTTAAGGACATAGTTCTCGCACTAGCTTCAGTCATTTTTCGATTTTATTGCATTTGGATTATGACAATCACTGTTAATTTGGACTCTATTCAGCTGTTCTCAATTTTTCATGCCAATACATATTCTGCCATACCAATACATATTCTGCTAGCTACACCAATTTTCTCGTGCTTCATTATTCGCTCCTCTCCCATTCATTTGGCAATATTATCAGTTTACACTTTACAGTATTGTGTTCTAGGTTTGACAGAGTGTACATACTCTGAACCAAGTCACATTGAATAGGTTGCATCGTCTCGTAAGGACATAATTTTCGCGGGTCCATTGTGTAAAAATAGCGTTCGTGCCTTAAAAAGAAGTGATTTACGTGGTTTAATTGTATTTTTTTTCTTACAATCTAATTATTGTATTTTTTGGAATCAGGCTTTATAATACTTTTGTTTAGTTTTGTGTTTTAATGCTTTTCTTGGTCTTTGCAAATGAATAATGCTACTACTTATCCGAGACGTGTAATTCTACAAGGTCAACAAATAAAATAATGATAAGAAATACTCTAAAATAATACCACGTGCAACACACGTGAACTTAACTTGTGTACTTGAAAAAGGCTGCAGGTGAATCAAAGTACATAATAATATTTTTACCAAAAAAAGGAGAGCACATATAATAGTGCAATACTAATAAGAAGAAGAAAATTGAAATAGACGTTACCATCTATCTATAGTGGCTCTCCCTACATCCCCCCACTCTCTCTCTCTCTCTCACTCCCTCAACCTGCTCTCTTCTCCATCTCAATTGAAAATTGAATTGCTTTTCATCATGTTTGTGTAACTTATAAGAAGATTTCAAAGAAGCAAAGCATACGACGTTGACAAACTTTTCAACATCTCCATCCAAGATAAGATGGCCAAATGCAAGCTTCATCACATGAAACTTGTCCTGGCTGTCTATATATCTTGCGTTTTTGCGACGATTCTCTATTTGCCAATGGTTTATCATCACGAGCATGTATCACCACCCATTTCTCAGTAAGTACTGATTTCTGTTACTTGGTTTTCTAGTTTCTCCCAATAGTTTGATCACTTCCCATCACATACAATTTCATAAGGCATCTATGTCTGGCATGGCTCCAAAAGCTTGACAATCTCCCCAGTATCATTCGCTGAAAAAAGTGTGCTAAGTTGTCGGCCTTGAACAGACTTATAAGTGTGCTTAAGTGTTGCATGACTCATAAGCTTCACAATTTCTGCATTTATGCCCAAGTCCTTCCATCTAACCATATTTTCCCCGACTTTGCATGAGAAAAAATAGTTCCTTGTTAATCTGCAGCTGTTTCAATGCAAGCCCGAACTTCTTGAGCAGGTTAGATCCTCGATACATATCGAATTTAGATATTAGTTGGGATGAAATAAAGAAGGTCATCAGAACAATACCCAGAAACAAGAAGTTTCATGAAATCGGGCTTTTGAATTTAAACAAGATCGAAACAAATCACTGGAAGCAGCTTATTCCCAATTCAGAGCATGTTGTTCTGCACCTAGACTATGCTGAGAAAAATATGACTTGGAATACCTTATACCCGGAATGGATAGACGAAGAACAAGAATATGAAATCCCAATTTGCCAATCACTACCAAAAATTGAAGAGCCAAAGAAACGGCAAGATCTCATTATCGTTAAGCTTCCTTGTCGAGATCAAGAGGCGAACTGGTCTAGAGACGTGGCTCGTTTGCACTTGCAGCTTGCTGCTGCTCAGCTAGCAGTGTCAAGTAAAGGATATCAGCCGGTGCATTTGCTTTTTGTCACCAAGTGTTTTCCAATTCCAAATCTGTTTCCCTGCAAGGAACTTGTTTTACGGGAAGGCAACATGTGGTTATACAAACCAAATTTGGATATATTGAGAGAAAAACTCCGGCTTCCTGTTGGTTCGTGTGAACTTGCACTTCCGCTCAAACCTAAAGGTCAGTTTTAACCTTCATAATGCTGTTACAGTGAGTTTTTTCTTCTATTTTCTTCCCCAACTGTTTGGTATTGTCTGTTTGCATTTTCAGGAAAACACATGTAACATTTTTGTAAACTGTTTTAGGAAAAGAAATTTTGTAGACAATGATGAGAAAATGAGAACAATGCAGGGGAAATACCAGCTCTTCATAGAAGTGACATGATGAGTATTTCTTTCATCTTGTGTGTGATAGTTCATTACAAACACAAAATTTGTTTGGCGAACTATTTGAAACATTTCTGACAACAGAACACTTTCCAATAAAGACCAGTAAGATGTGTTCAAATTTCTAAAACATGCTCACCATCAAGAATGGGAAACAAACCGGAACACGCGTTTTCAATACTTTCCTTGTTTATTATGGTAGGAAACTTGAACAACTAAAAACGGGATATGGATATGAAGTAAACGAATGTAATACCAGAAGGAATTGCTTTGCTGTTTCATTGAATTCATATTCTTGAAACAGAACAAGTGCTATCTGGAAACAGTCGTCGAGAGGCATATGCAACAATTCTCCACTCTGCTCATGTCTACGTCTGTGGAGCCATAGCAGCAGCACGAAGCATCCGAATGACCGGATCCACCCGTGACCTTATCATACTCGTTGACGAAACAATTAGCAAGTACCACAGGAGCGGACTCGAGGCTGCAGGGTGGAAAATAAGGACAATCCAAAGAATAAGAAATCCAAAAGCCGAAAGGAATGCCTACAACGAATGGAACTACAGCAAGTTCCGGTTATGGCAACTAACGGACTACTACAAAATCATCTTCATCGATGCTGATTTACTAGTACTTAGAAACATTGATTTCTTATTCAGCATGCCAGAAATTTCTGCCACTGGAAATCATGGAATGCTTTTCAATTCTGGTGTTATGGTGATTGAGCCGTCAAATTGTACTTTTCAACTTTTGATGGACCATGTCACCGAAATTGATTCATACAATGGTGGAGATCAAGGATATTTGAATGAAATTTTCACGTGGTGGCATCGGATTCCGAAACACATGAATTTTCTGAAGCACTTCTGGATTGGTGACGATGAGGCAGTGAAGGAAAAGAAAACGAGGCTTTTTGGAGCTGATCCTCCGATTCTGTACGTGCTTCATTACGTAGGATCTAAGCCATGGATGTGGTTTCGCGACTACGACTGCAACTGGAATGTGGACTTTATGCAGGAGTATGCGAGCGATGTTGCACACAAGAAGTGGTGGAAAGTACACGATGAGATGCCGGGGGAGTTGCAGCAGTTTTGCATGTTAAGGATGAAGCAGAAGATGCAGTTGGAGTGGGATAGGAGGTTTGCCGAGAAATGGAAGTACGCAGATGGGCATTGGAGAAGGAAAGTTGAGGATCCAAGGTTGAAGAAGTGTGTCGATAAGTTGTGCTTGTGGAAGGTCATGTTACCGCATTAGGGGGAGACTAAATGGACAGGTGATGAGTTTGATTTTTTGAACTGTCACGTATCTGTCCTGCTTCAAAGAGTTTTGGACAGTGCTTTGCTCAAGTATCGTGCAAGTATTCAGATTAGGATTTCGTTGGTTAATTCGTAAAACGCCGTTGTTTTGGAATGCCAAAGAATTGTCGACTAACAGTACTGTGTTGCGCGCGCCCACCCATTGTTCATTTATTGGGATAGCAGAAAGTGAGAGATTTTGCTGCATCCACTATCCTTGTTTTCCTCATATTTGGTCCATATTTTGTCAATGCATTTGGTTTGATGTTTGTTGAATCTTTTCTTGTGATTGAACTATGTCTTCCATAACAGATTCACAGACAGAGAGAATGAGCTGAGGCAGTCAAAACCACCGGTCCCCCAACCACCGCAGAGAGCTCCTTTGGATCCCTGGATGAAATCCAGGCTTAGAAGGCAGTTTGCACTCCCTAAAGAAGAAAAAAGTTCTGAATCAAATGCTTGAACTATGTTGTTAAAAGAACTCGGGGTGGGTGCTGCGCAGCGTGCTGCGCGGCCACCGGCATCGGTCGGATGATCGGAGACGTCCACTGTGTAGAACTCGTCGAGTACTACAAGTGTACCCTAAATCAACTCTATCAAATATCGTTAAGTGCCTCATCGGAACACATATATCTTGAAATGAATGGATTCAGTGGTTTTGATCCAGTGTTTCGTATCCATTAGGATTCATTTTTTTTCAAGTTATATGTATTCCGATGAAGCACTTAACGATATTTGATCAAATTGATTTTTGGTACACTTTTAGTACTCGACGAGCTCTACGCAGTGGACGTCTCCGATCGTCGGACCGATGCCGGCAAGGCCGCGCAGCATGCTGTGCAGCACCCACCCCGAGTTGAATTTCCGTCTACAGATTTTGTTTCCATTATTTGTTGGAATGTAATATAATGAAGTTCCTCAAATTTTAGAAATATGCAGCACCGGCAAAAACAATGTCAATGTGACAAGTTCAGTGCACTGCTCAGAATTTTCGAATGCCAGGTAAAGCTTTTTGTGGCCTTCCAAACTGAAATTGTAGGTTCAGTATGTCTCAGGATTCGTACAGGAAAAGAAAGGGGTAAAGCTATGAACAAATTTAGACCTCTGCTTTTCCCTTTTTCATTTCTAACTTCGAATCAAAATCTGTCTAATTGTGTAATAATTCTCTCAAGTTAGTTCAGTGTTTCTATGACACAGGAGCTTAGCTTTGGCAGTCGATGATGAAGAGTTCTTAATAAGGGCAAAGTGTCTTTTTGGTTTTCAGTCAATATCTTTATAAGTGTTCAAGCATATAGATGAAGGGTTGTCTCGGTATTTGAAAGGTCTGTGTTGGAAAATTGTCAAGTATTTATTGTTAGTCTTCAAGAATCTCTTTGTAATGCCTATAAATAGTTGATCTAATGAAATGAGAAGGAGAGTTTTGAGTTTATGAAAATATTGTGCAAGCAAGTCTGGTTTGGTGTTGAGGATTCCTCCTACAATCAAGCGTGTGGCTTAGTCGCGTCGAGTGGCATCGGCGATTAGTAGCGTCGAGTGACATCCGCGATTAGTAGCATCGAGTGGCGTCCACTTCCCCCGGTCGAGGTATGAGCCCCCATGTAGGACACAGTATGCTGCATCCTTGGGAAAAAAGGGAATGAAATTGGTGTCCTTGAAATGATAAGTGATGAAGGTTGTAGTACCCTAGTGTTGTATGACAGGGGAAAGTCAAACTCCGTAGTAACAGCACTGTGCTCAACCCTTTATTAGATTAGGATGATAGATGCCTTTGGCCGATTCCCTTGTCACCTCGCCCTCCCCGCTCAAACTCAAAGTCTGTCTTAAAATAGAGGGAGAGGGAGCTCCAGAGCTCTTCCCTTTTTGGCATCCTGGGACTATCCTAACCTCGCGGGTTTCGGCCTATGTGAAATTGGTATCAGAGCGGCGATCCGGCCTTGCTGAGTTTTCATTCCGTGACACTTGAAGATTATTCAATGTTTCATTTGAATGAAAGACCGAGGACATATCACAAAAACAATGAAGTTGTTGCAGCTTTGACCTTGTGATGCTCCTTAGCCAGGGAAAAGACCTGGGTTGAGGCCAACATGATTTTACCAAAGTAACCCCGCGCAAAAGGACAAAAAAGCAAGAAACTAAGAATTGAAGGGAAAAAGAACATAGAGGGAAATGGTGAAAAGTCGGAAAATCTATTAAACTAAAATTTTAAAAACTACAATACATGAATAGTAGCCCAATGTAGCACCGAAAAGTCGAGATTGCCCCGACCTCTAGAGACTCCCAATCAAGGGGCTTAATTGGGAAACTTGGGGCAAAAAGTGGTGGTTGCTAACATGCCTTAAGAAGGCCAATCATCCGTTAGGCCAACAAGCATGGATGAGGAACTGATAGACTCGTTCTGATTGAAAAAGTGTTTGATACTGTTTGCTCCATAATTATGATTTTATTTCATCCGTCGATTGGGTGACACGTGGCACAAGGAATATTGATATTATTAGAGGTGACCCCAGTATACCTTAATATCATAGGTTAGAATAGATAACACAAAACCATAGCAAAAGGTTTTTAACATTATACTCCCGTCGAGCGACCCGTCGATTGGCCAATTTGGGGCCTGTTTCCGTTTAATAAACTAAGTGTTATTGAACTTGTTTATGTGGGCAGTTCATGTACAGGTGTTAAAAAGAAATTCATAGGGACACTCTCATGATCGTGGGAAGTTTTGCTCAGCAATACTTGGAGCAGTTCTTCACAACGTGGGAGCCATTTGCTTCACTGATCGTGGGAACAATTCAAAGGCACAATATAAGGGAGTAACTGCCATCTTTGGAGGGAATATTCAAATTCAAATGAAGAGGCCTATTTATAGAGAAGTTCGTAGCAGTTTTGAAGGACACACAAACAACGCCAATCAGGCCTTTATCTTTTCTTTTCTAGGAGTAGTTTTAACTTGTAATCGTTCACACGATAATCTTTATCGTTTGTTCTTCTACTTTGAAGTTTAATAGAGTCCATTTTATTACTCTTCTTCCATAATCCATCCACTTCATTGTTTGCTTCCAAAGAAGTCCTGAAACACGGCAAGGAACCAAACATCCACTTTCCACAGCCATATTCCAGCAATTCGAAAAACACGAATCCCCGTCGATTCTTCCATCGATCCCCGTCGATCGGATCAATCCTGAAAACTTAGCAACAGATACTCTTTACTTGCTCCACAGGTGCAAGTTGGTATCTTTGTGTAAGATGCCAACTCATCCCACAAAGTCTTCAAAACGGTGTAATAGGTACTCACAGATTCTTGTTCCTGTTGAGATGTGGTAATTGACCTCTTCAACTCGAAGATCCTTGGCCCATTTCCTAGCGACAACCTACCTTCAAGATCCATTCACACCTCATGAGCAGATTCAGCATAACTAACGCTGTTTGCGATAGCCGGATTTAGACTATTGAGTAACCAAGAGATTACCATATTGCTACAACGTTCCCAAGCCATTACAGTCGATGCAGGTGATTCGGGTTTATCCAAACTCCCATCAACAAAGCAAAGCTTGTTCTTTGCTGCAAGTGCTATTTTTACGGCACGTCTCCACGTCTGAAAAAGCAAAGAAGGCAATTAACTCTTGCAAATGCTAGAAGTAGTCACAAAATAATAGAGATCAATGACACTCTGATACCATGTTAAAGTATCCAAACTCAAAATCAATTAGCAATGAGGGGAGGGGGCGCTCAGGCTCATATACTAGTTTTCGAAGCGTTAATTAACCGATATGGGACAAATTCCAATAGTTTCAAATTATCTTTTATTACGGGTAACTAAACAAATACTACTACATACATGCAAATTAATTTTGAAATCAAAAAGTGAAAAAATGAAGAAAAGAAGAAGAAGCAATGGGTGTAAGAAATACGATTTCCCTTTCCCTTATTGATGAATGCAAGATCCAAGGACAGTACCCTGAGGCCTCGTTTGATTCGCAGATTAACTGTCTGGGATAGGACTAAATGTACCTAATCCTGAGTTATCCCACGTTTGGTTCCCGAAATGACTGTCGGGATTATTAATCCCAGGATTAATTTTATCCCTATATGGGGGGTACTAAATAATCCTAGGGGGGAGGTGGGATTACGTAGGATTAACAAATAAGGAATTGTTTTCAAAAATATTTCGATGATATTGAGATTGATTTCAAAAAGCATTTTCAGAATTATTTTATTTAATATTAATTTCAGAAAATGTTTTTAAAAAAAATATTAATTTCAGTGATTGTTTTGAAAAAACTTTTTTTTTAAAATATATATTTTCAAAACTTTCTTATTTTACAAAAACTTTTAAAAAAACTATTTTCAAAAATTTCATGTTTTTCAAAAATGTTTTCAGAAATTATTATTTTTTTAAAAATACGAAAAATGTTTTTTAAAACTTTCTTTTCTCAACAAATGATTTCAAAAACTATTTTGTTTGAAAAATGTTTTCAAAAAACCTTTTTCTTCAAAAAAAGTTTCAAAAACTTGTTTTTTTTTTCTTTCAGAAAATTGATTTTCAACTTTTTAAAATTTTTTAAAAAAAATTAGTTCAAAAAAAAAAAAATTTTCCCAAATTGTTTTGTAATAAAAATGTTTCTTTTTCAAAAGTTTCTTTTTTCGAAAAATGTTTTTGAAATTTTTTAAAAAAAATATTATTCCTTATCCCATAATTAATCCCACGCGAATCAAATATGGGATTGGGTAAAATTAGAGATGAAATTAATCCAGGACAAATAATCCAGGGACTATTAATCCTAGGACTGTTAATTCCATCATTTTCAATCCGCGAATCAAACGAGGCCTGAGAGAAGTTTATTATTATTCAAATTGGTCACGAGTTTAAGCTTCCTTGTGGCCCAATTAATCTAGCTCTATTAAAGGTTTTTATTTTAGTGTTCAAACATGTTTCATGTTTGGGAGAGTGATCAAGTAAGACTTCTAATTGGATTTGATCTAATGCTTAGAGTGAATGATGAAATGAAAGTAAATATAACAGTATAATAATAAGGAGAAGAAATTTGAAATACTAGATGTTACCATCTCTCTATATTGGATCTCTCTCCATCCCCCCACACACTCACTCTCTCTCTCTCTCTCTCTCTCTCACACACACACACACTCCCTCAACCTGCTATTTATCTTTGAAATGGCAACATATATATAATTTGTGTAACATTGATATTGTGAAAGCTTTTAGGCTTTTACCCTCTCTCTTGATATTCTCTTCATCTTGGTATTATCAATCAACCATTTTGGCATCTGGGTTTCACTGAATTGTTCTATAGCCTGAATTTGATGCTTCATCTATAAATATGGAACTTTCAAGAAATTGTTTTGAAAACAGAGGAAGGGAGTAGTGCTTAATTAGTCTGTTTCGTGTACTTGATAACAGTTCAAGTTGAGAGAGAAGCCATTGATATTTCTTCTCCCAGTTCTATAGAGGCTCAACAACGTTCAATGTGAGTTCCTTCTTGCCCATCAATAATAATAATAATAATAATAATAATAATAATAATAATAATAATAATGTGAATTCCTTCTTCTCTGTTCTGTTTACTCTAAGAGTTTACATCTCAATTAAAAAACTCCTACAATTGGTTTTGTGCATATAGGAAATCTCCTCATTCAATTCCAGTGCTTAATACTTGGGTTGTTTTTAACCCAGGAAATTGTAGTAAGCTGATTTTCAAAGGGTTTGGCCCGGTGATAGTCACGTGATAATTAGGTCTTCAACAAGTTTTTGGTCTGGGGTTCGGCTCTCGAGGGTTATATCAAATTTTGTGATGAAGCAGTCCCGGCCATGAGATTTCCCTAGAGGTAGTGGAGGGTAGGATTGGTCGACCAAATGAGTCGGTCTAGTAGGCCAGCCGAGTAATAAAAAAATCATCGTAACTTGATGTGATGGAGGTTTCTTCTACTAAAGAGTCATCAGAAAGCACCAATAAAAAGTTTCTGAAAGTTGGCGTCTAATACGTCATAAATGTTACGGGAAAATCTCTGATAATAGAAATACCCTTCGATTAAAAGAGTTAGTTGAGGAAAATGATTTAGGTACAGATTATCCCACAAGAACAACAACAAAATAGAAGTAAAGGTTAATAGAATTGGCCTGTGTAATCGTGAGAGGCACGTCGAAGACGCTGTCCTAAAGTCGTTTTGCACTCCCTTCGTGCATGTTCTAACCAGGGACTAAACCAGGATTTCGTAAACGCCGGGGCCGAACTATGAACAACAAGATTTTGAAATTTCATGGTTCACGAATTTAATAGTTTGTTTGGTTTAGGTTTGAGGGAGTTTTTTTGGGTAATGAGCAAAGAGAATAAAAAGAGAAATGAGATTAATAGTTAAGGAAAAACTTACGAGAGACCGTGTGCAGAGAGAAATTTTTGGTTTGGGACCCAAAACAAACACATTCTTCAGGCATTTAAATGTCTAAACAACACGCAATACAAAATACAATATCTAGGTGTTCTTAACAAATTAAAAAAATAACTAATTTTAATATTAAATTTTAAAAAAATACCCCGAAACCACGCGGGGGCCGTGGCCCCCATTTGCCCCAATGTGGTTCTGTCTTTGGTTCTAACGATCACAAACGACTCCAAGATTCAACCCAAAACTCACAGAAATCTAGCACAATGCACTAGATGGATTCAGCAAGTTTGTATCAATTGTCCAACGACAGTAGAACATAGAAGAAAGAAGGAATTATATTTGAGGAGACAAAGAGAGAGATGAGAGAGGCAGAAAGTAACGTTGTGTGTGTGTGTGTGTGTGTTGAGGGTGAAAAAAAGTCCAAGTACTTGTAGACTCCTAGGTGCCTATTCACAATAGACACACCTCTTCAATTTATACCAAATACCATTTGGTTTAAAACTCATAACCCTTGGTGTAGTAGAAAACACACCTATTGGATTTGAATTTGTGACCAATAAATAAACGAATAAAGTTTTGAAACTTTTAAACAAGTAGAAATTTCCAACAATATAACAGTAGGGATAATCGACCATAAATACAATAAAATTGTTTTGATCGGGTTTAAGGATGGTAGTTATTTTCTTTTTGGAAAAGGTCCTTACCTATTCATACGGTTGAGCTTTCGTCACTAAATGAGTATAGTTGGCGACGAAAAAATAAATTCGTCACTGTTTTGACAACTTCCGTGACAAAATTATTTCGTCACCAATTATACTGTTTAGCAATGAAAATGGAAAAAAAATATTTTCGTCACCAAAGGTACCTATTTGCCAACGAAATAAATTTTTATTCGAAGAAAGAGTAAAAATGGTGACGAAATTGTTTTTCGTCACCAAAGATAATCATTTGGTAACAAAAAATATATTTCGTCGCCAAATGGAACCAATTTAGCAACAAAATATTTTTTCCGTCGCCAAATGCTTAACTTTGGCTCATTTAGAGTACTATCAGGTCTCAAAAAGAAGAGAATGCTTAACGGTTCTATGCATTTGAAGCAAGCTGGGGCAATTTTAAAAAATATCTTGGGGACCGAAATAGTAAAGTTTGGCTAAAAACTGTAAAATGTCCATGTGAGGAATCAAAGCGAGTCAAGTCAGGTGACCCCACTTGTATCTACAGAACTTAATTTGCCCTTGGATGTACTCATTTTCCTGATTACAGAACCACGTAAAAATCTTCGTGTCGTGTTTTTCAGTTTGCATTCTTTACGTGATTATATCTTGGTGCTAACCATGCAATTGTGTCATTTGGTTCATTTCACTGAATTCCCAGCAGATGCTCTAATTAAATGGGATGACTTGCTAATAAGTGTTTGACTTGATTAATTTTGGAAGGCATATAATGCAGAAAAAGCATTCTAAAAAAGTACTACTATCATTTTTTCTCTGATTATTTGTGGCACCAAGAAGCATGGCATTGCTCATAGTACTCTAACAGCCAAATCTGAATCAAATGTTGCTAAATGTATGCATGAGAGCTAGACTAGACATACTGCTTTGATTTTCATCAGGTTTATGTAACTTCTAAAACAAATTCATGTTTGCATACCTTAACCAGCAAAGATATGTGTAAAAGAAGATTGCAAAGAAGCAAAGCATACGACGTTGACAAGCTTTTCAACATCCCCATCCAAGATAAGATGGCCAAATGCAAGCTTCATCACATGAAACTTGTCCTGGCTATCATTATATCTTGCGTTTTTGCTACAATTCTCTATTTGCCAACGGTTTATCGTCATAAGCATGTATCACCACCCGTTTCTCAGTAAGTACTGATTTATGTTACATGGTTTTCTAGTTTCTCCCAATAGTTTGATCACTTCCCATCACATACAATTTCATAAGGCATCTATGTCTGGCATGGCTCCAAAAGCTTGACAATCTCCCCAGTATCATTCGCTGAAAAAAGTGTGCTAAGTTGTCGGCCTTGAACAGACTTATAAGTGTGCTTAAGTGTTGCATGACTCATAAGCTTCACAATTTCTGCATTTATGCCCAAGTCCTTCCATCTAACCATATTTTCCCCGACTTTGCATGAGAAAAAATAGTTCCTTGTTAATCTGCAGCTGTTTCAATGCAAGCCCGAACTTCTTGAGCAGGTTAGATCCTCGATACATATCGAATTTAGATATTAGTTGGGATGAAATAAAGAAGGTCATCAGAACAATACCCAGAAACAAGAAGTTTCATGAAATCGGGCTTTTGAATTTAAACAAGATCGAAACAAATCACTGGAAGCAGCTTATTCCCAATTCAGAGCATGTTGTTCTGCACCTAGACTATGCTGAGAAAAATATGACTTGGAATACCTTATACCCGGAATGGATAGACGAAGAACAAGAATATGAAATCCCAATTTGCCAATCACTACCAAAAATTGAAGAGCCAAAGAAACGGCAAGATCTCATTATCGTTAAGCTTCCTTGTCGAGATCACGAGGCGAACTGGTCTAGAGACGTGGCTCGTTTGCACTTGCAGCTTGCTGCTGCTCAGCTAGCAGTGTCAAGTAAAGGATATCAGCCGGTGCATTTGCTTTTTGTCACCAAGTGTTTTCCAATTCCAAATCTGTTTCCCTGCAAGGAACTTGTTTTACGGGAAGGCAACATGTGGTTATACAAACCAAATTTGGATATATTGAGAGAAAAACTCCGGCATCCTGTTGGTTCGTGTGAACTTGCACTTCCGCTCAAACCTAAAGGTCAGTTTTAACCTTCATAATGCTGTTACAGTGAGTTTTTTCTTCTATTTTCTTCCCCAACTGTTTGGTATTGTCTGTTTGCATTTTCAGGAAAACACATGTAACATTTTTGTAAACTGTTTTAGGAAAAGAAATTTTGTAGACAATGATGAGAAAATGAGAACAATGCAGGGGAAATACCAGCTCTTCATAGAAGTGACATGATGAGTATTTCTTTCATCTTGTGTGTGATAGTTCATTACAAACACAAAATTTGTTTGGCGAACTATTTGAAACATTTCAGACAACAGAACACTTTTCAATAAAGTAAGATGTGTTCAAATTTCTAAAACATGTTCACCATCAAGAATGGGAAACAAACGGGAACACGCGATATCAAAACTTTCATGGATTATTATGGTAGGAACTTGAACAACTAAAAACGGGATATGGAAATAAAGAAAACGAATACAATACCATATGGAATTGCTTTGTTGTTTCACTGAATGCATATTCTTCAAACAGAACAAGTGCTATCTGGAAACAGTCATCGAGAGGCATATGCAACAATTCTCCACTCTGCTGACATCTACGTCTGTGGAGCCATAGCAGCAGCACGAAGTAGCCGAATGACTGGATCCACTCGTGACCTTATCATACTCGTTGACGAAACAATTAGCAAGTACCACAGGAGCGGACTGGAGGCTGCAGGGTGGAAAATAAGGACAATCCAAAGAATAAGAAATCCAAAAGCCGAAAAGAATGTCTACAACGAATGGAACTACAGCAAGTTCCGATTGTGGCAATTAGCAGACTATGACAAAATCATCTTCATCGATGCTGATTTACTAGTACTTAGAAACATTGATTTCTTATTCAGCATGCCAGAAATTTCTGCCGCTGGAAATCACGGAATGCTTTTCAATTCTGGTGTTATGGTGATTGAGCCGTCAAATTGTACTTTTCAACTTTTGATGGACCATGTCACAGAAATTGATTCGTACAATGGTGGAGATCAAGGATATTTGAATGAAATTTTCACGTGGTGGCATTGGATTCCGAAACACATGAATTTTCTGAAGAACTTCTGGAGTGGTGACGATGAGGCAGTGAAGGGAAAGAAAACGAGGCTTTTTGGAGCTGAGCCTCCGATTCTGTACGTGCTTCATTAAATAGGATATAAGCCATGGAGGTGTTTTCCCGACTACGACTGCAACTGGAATGTGGACTTCATGCAGGAGGTTTGCCAAGAAATGGAAGTACGCAGATGGGCATTGGAGAAGGAAAGTTGAGGATCCGAGGTTGAAGAAGTGTGTCGATGAGTTGTGCTCGTGGAAGTACATGTTACTGCATTGGACGAAGACTAAATGGACAGATGATGAGTTTGTTTTTCCTTCGCCGCCATACATTACCAAGGCATCCCTTTCTAGATTGTGAAAAGCGTTTCATTTTTTTTTGTTCAAAGTACTTGACAGTAATGCACATAAGACATATGCACTCTATAATTTTGTAAAGATAGTAACAGTCATTCTATGGAAGAAAAATCTCCTTGCTTTTCTGCGGTTTGCTTCAGTTGGTTTGCATTATCTTCAGTTAAAGCCCATAGTATTGTGGTTGGAAATTTGGTACAGAGAAGGATGAGGTAGATTCATTATAAGATAAAATATCTTTGGTTTTCTCCATGATGTGAATCGCTAAACTCTCCCAACTCCAAGAAACAACAATCACCAGATCACTTACCAAAAAATATTATTTACTTACCAAAAAAAAAAAAAAAATCACCAAATCAATCTACACATTCACAAGGTTTTCATTCGGGATCAGAGATCACACAAAAAATATGCAAACATGGATTTTGTAAGTCCATTATTTTTAGGATAAATTGCACTTACACCTCCTGTACTATCAACAATTTGAAGATACACTCTTTAATTTCAAATTTAAGCACTTACACCCATGTACTTTCAAGTGAAAGAAGAGAAATTTACACTTACACCCCCTGTATTTTTACGTGTAAGGGGTGTAAGTGCTTAAATTTGAAGTACAAATGGTGTACTATCAAATCGATGATAGTACAGGGGGTATAACTGCAAATTCTTCTTATTTTGAAGTTTGAAAATAGATTTTTATTTTTTTATTTTTTAAATACTTATTTGAGAAAGCGGAACGGGACCTCAATCGGTATTTTTGATTCCAGCTTCGGCGGCCAACAATGATTGGGTAATCAATTCAGACACCTAGACTTCTAATATACCATCCTCTTACGATTATCTTAAGCCAAAACCGAGTTGCAGCGGCGCTTCCCGAGTCCAAACTCTTTGCCAAAAGAAGTAGTTTTAATCTATAAGTTCTTCGGCGTGTGGGGTGCGGTAAAGTTCTTGCGTGAGAAAGAGAGATGCGGTGGAGAGGTGAGAGGGAGTGGCCGGACCGGTGTCGAGTTGGCCAGCAGCCATGGCCGCCGTTTCTCGGTGATATGTGCGCTGTGCCTGAGTGTGTGGGTGTTGGATGTGGTTTGCCCCAATTCTACATCCTCTGATATCTAAATAGTGTACATATCATAATACCAATGGCTCGTTTGGATGCGGGATTAGGTTTGAAGGTATTGTGTAAGAATGAGAGATTAGATAGTAGGGGTATTGGTTAATAAGATATGCGGGATTAGGTTTGGAGGTATTGTGTAAGAATGAGAGATTAGATAGTAAGGGGTATTGGTTAATAAGAGATGATCCACATTGATGTGATGTTTATGGGGGGATTAAATAGTAAATCGTAGGAGGATAAATAGGGGTATAAGGAAGAATGGATAATGTATAAAATTGTCAAATGACCCTTTTGCCCTTGTGCAGTCCCTAACTTAATTATGTACTAGCGAATGCCCGTACCTGAAGAATGCCCGTACCTGAAGGCACGGCTCGAACATTCAGCACACACAAATTAAAATTGAACAACAAATTTAACCAACTAAGATGCATAGAACAAACGCAAATGCATAAATCTTGATCAAATCAAAAAACACAGATGTACCAGTAGTTTGAGTAATGTGTTATTGATACAATTTGTAAATACCAATAGTTTGACTAATGTGATATTGATTATAATTTTGGTGTCCTTGTGACGAATGTTTATTAGCGCTAAAAGAGTGGCCATTTTAAGTTACAGACCAATTTCGAGATCTTAAAATTATGTTTCAATTTTTTTTTTACTCAATCTGCACAACTTAAAGTATTGTTTCATAACAAAATGGACAGAAGCAAAGTAAATTCATATAAAATAAAATAAGCAAAGCATAGGTAAAATTTGTTGAAAATTCATAAATCACGCAACACGCGTATTAAAAATCCAATAAAGTTAAATTGACTAAAATGTTATTGGACCATTCCACAATGCTTTAACAATGATGTGACAATAGAAGGAGAATGACAACTTAGTACCTTTGGAAATGTGCAAACATTCTTCTGACCAATCAACTTTTAACACGAGTTACCACAGAGGCACAATGTTCATGGTACATAGGTTGTGGAGCAGGAATAATAAACACATATACATGTCCATAAAATTGAGAAAGATATTAGACACAATACTTGCTTTGAATTTCTCCAACTAAATAGAAACAAAGGAGAATACTTAAAAAAAAATTATCGGCTATTATCCAAATTCATAGGCAGGAAAATAAAATTTCATTTCAAACCCCTTTTTTATCCATGCCGTCAAAATATTTCAATTATTTACCTTGTCAAAGCACAACCACCAAACCTTCAAGTTGACTGGTGAACTACTATTATAAAATGATCGATAATAGAAATAGCTACTTTTTCAATTTTTTTCTTGAAACCACTGGAAGAAAAAAGTCTTACCTTTCGTTATTGTTTACGTATTTCCTTTAGTGCATCAATTTTTTTCATATGTTTTGACTCAAAACCCCGCAGATATTTTGCGATAATAAAAAAATTCACAATTTTGAAATGTAGATATAAAAAGTCTTAAAGAATATTTTGTATAGTTAGCTCTTTTTGAATTTTTCTTTGGTTTGGCATTTTGTAGTTAGCTGTACATAGCACGGGATTTATGAAAAACCCCTCTACATATTGTATAGATGTTCGACATTTTTGTTCAATTGTGTTACTGAAAGACCCGTGCTATGCACGATTTCGATGATGGCAAATAACTTGAAAGTCGTAGAATTTCATAACCAAATGGATAGAAAAAAAGTAAAATCATTATGTGGGGGCAATCATGATTAAACTTTTACCAAATCCTATTTATCGTGAGGGTAAAAAAAAAAAAAACTTCTTCATTTCAATCCTATAGAATGAACTTCTTCATTACCAATGCACTTTTGGATTGCTCAAATTGAAACCCTCTCCCTCCTTGTATGTTCTCAAAAAAAAAAATAGATTCAAACATTATAGTTAGTACAGCCGTCACTCTGATTTGAACCGAGCGTAATTGAAATTTTTTGGAGTTGAACTTAACAAATAGAACCGGACAAAAATAATAATAATGAAGAACTGGAAAAAAACGAAGTAAAAAGCCATACCTATGGTGAGAGAATTGGAGAGAGGGTGAGAGTCAAGGAGACGGAAAAGAGAATTGGAAAGAAAACATTTAGGAAGAGAGAGAGAAAGAGAAACGATTAGGGAGAGAGAGGGAGATAAAAAAAAAACAATTGGCTTGTGGAGTGGAGTGGAGAGAGAGAGAGAGAAGGTGCAAACCTTTGTAGAAGAACAATTGGCTTGTGAAGTGGAGGAACTACCGTTGTTAAACTTGGGAAAGTGATCAAGGAAGAGAGAGAAAGAGAAACACAGCATTGCAGAAGGTTTCAAATTTTGAACCAAAAGGAAAAAGTAACAAAATTAGGTTTTGGAAAAGGAAATAAAATTAAATCAAAATCATACTTCATGAAAAAATATGCTTGATTGTTTTCCTAATGGCAACGATTATGGCAAAAAAAAAAAAAAACTCCTATTAATAAGGCTATGAAGCCCGTACTTCTTATAATTCCATTCCAAATTAGGAATGCTCAAATTAGGGTCTGGAAATCAGATTTCCAAATTAGGTAGGGAATGTGTGATTGGCAATACTCAAAAAATGTTAAGTATTTACCAAGCTGCCATTTTGAACAACCAACGATCTAGATTTATAGAGGGGACAATTTTGGACCGTTGGTTGTCTTTTGGATTCATACACTTCCCTGTAATATTATATAGATTACATTATATATATAATTGTAAATATAATTAACCTTTCACACGTTAAGCCGTAATATTTAAAAAAGACTAAATTGTAAATTAATATCATAATATGACAAAGAAAATAATGTGGTTATTAAAAAGGGTGTGAAATCACTGCCCCATACTTATGAAGAACAGACGAAAATAACAAAACCCTAATAAAGCAAATTTCTTGATCAGAAGATGAAATCTCGGACTGAGGAGGAGAAGGTGAAACAAAAGGAGGCCGAATCTACGGGAAGAGATGGTGCCCGATACTTACTTACGTACTTTTCACCACTAAACGAAGCTCTCAAAAATGGATTTAAACAACCGATAGTAGTCAATTTCTGTAATACTACCACTAATCTAATAGTAAGTTGGAACTTTTGAACTTACTCGAGTCCTTGCCGCCCCCGAGAGCTACCATCCGATGATGACTGCCCGCCGTCCCTCCGTCCTCTTTACTTAACAAATCCAATTGCAGAGAGAGAGAGAGAGAGAGAGAGAGACAGCGAGAGAGTACCCCCATTGCCCCAGACCCAGTTCGTAATTAAGTGCTCCGGTGGTGGTACTGTACTAGGGTTCTCTATGAGATTGGGGAGACGGGAAAGGGCGTTTGGTGCCTTGGTTTGTTTTGTAGGGAAACTGTTTCCAATGAGGAGTAAGATAAGGCCTTGTTCTTCTTTCATTTTTGAAATTTCTTTTGTCATTTTTATATGAGAATTGATATTCACCTTCACTTTTTTATTATCCACATTCTCTTTTTTAATTCTTAGTGTCGAAAGTATATGTATTGTTTTTGCTTAAAGACAAAAAAAAAATGTGAATAACAAAAAAAAAAGAGAATGTGAATATCAATTTCCTTTTTATATTTCTGTTAGATTTAAATTTTTTGAGTATTCGAAGAGTTTAAAAGAAAATAAGAAAAATTATGAAAAGAAGAAAGATTGGAACTACCCGTCTTGAGTTTGTTGTTATCGTCCGCTTATTTTTAATTTTTTCAACGTTTTAGTACTTTTCTGTTTTTTTAGTTGAAGCGAATAATCTCTATTCGCTTAGAATAGAGAATAAAGATTATTCGCTTCAACTAAAAAAACAGAAAAGTAATTTAAATTCCGTTTGACCAAAAAAAAAAAAAAGAATAATCTCTATTCAAAAAATATATCGAAAAGCTAGATAGTAAAAATTATGACTAGTAATACAGAAAAACATAGCAAAGCAATAATTTAGGATGAACTCGGCTTAAATTTTGGCATCCAATTCATTTGACTGTTAATCACGAATTGAAGCACCACTGAGGTGGGGTGGCATGGACGGCCAAGGACTCTTGAACCAAATGTTTTGAAAGTGGTCCTTGGTTCCCCACGCACATTGGTGGGTTTTGGGACCCGGGGTGATAGGCTGTAATTTCCTGGGCACTTGTTAACTCGCAAGAGCATTCTGTGGGTGACAATTGTCGTTGGGACAAGTAACCACAAACTGATCGAAAATTTCATCTGCGGATGGGAAACCTTGTTGGTCACGCCCATGAACAAAGCTACATTGGTGGCCCCTTCTCATTTTTTGTGAGGGTCGCACAAACGATGATTTTGGTAGATGAAGGTTCAACTATGCCGACGAGAAACACAAAAAAGAAAAAAACACAAAACATATGTAGTTGGTGAGAAGTAGTACCAAGGAAACTCAAATGTGATGATGGTGGTGGTGGTTAGATAAAAATTCAAATAGACGTTACCCTCTCCCTTTTCTACATCTCCTTCTAAGGCTTTCTATGCCATATATGCTCTGCTAGCTTCTCTACCTGACACACCCTCATCCATCATTTCAATCACCGGTCATTCTCAAACACAACTCCCACAGATTTACAGTACAGCTGAGAGGTATCAGGTATGCTCTCTCTCTCTCTCTCTCTCTCTCTCTCTCTCTCTCTCTCTCTCTTTGTGTGTGTGCGCAAACATGTGTACAATGGATTAATGGTGACATGCTAGTTTTCCACTTTTGATACTTATTGTTTCTGAAGGGTTGCTTGATTTTAACCGGTATAGAATCGCTTGATGTAGTGGCTAGTTGAATTGATTCCCGAGAAAAACTACTTTCATCTACCTTCTTTTGTTCGTTCATATCTTCATTTTTCTTGGGGACGGCTCTGGAACCTTTTTTCTCTTCGATACTTGTTTCATACTATCTCTTTAAGGCATATGCATGCTGCATGCCCTTCCTTAGAAATGATGGTTTGGGTTGGTAAATTATCTTCTTTTGAGTTAAGTGGATCAAAATGAATAACTCGTGTACTGTACAAAGTCTAAGTAACTTCACTGATATTCCATTTGGATACGTTGTCTGAATTTTATCGTAAGTTTTTACCTCATTTCTAGAAGATCAAAGAAGGTATCTTCATGTGGTGGTTTTTTCGCCTTCCTTGTATTGATGTACTCTGTTTTGCCTCTACTTAGAGAAAGTCCATTCACTGTTTTCGTTGTATTTAGACAGAAGGACAACAAGAGAGGGGGACCGGGGAAATGGAAAAGAATATTCATAGTTCACAAGATCACCAGTTTTCTTGTGCTCATTATGGAGATCCAAACAGAGCACAAGGGTCTGCATAAAAAGAACTTGACTTTATCTTGCTTAATAATGCAGATACATCTCTAAGACTCTCACCAAACAAAAACAAAAACAAAATTACAGAAATTATGTAGAAGCATCAGTGATTGCTTCCAAAGTCTAAACTAAAAAAAAGAAAAATCCATTTACATGATATTCGCTTCATCAGGTTTTAGATAGGTACCGAAAAAAATGGAATTCAATTAAATTAAGGGTTTAAGTCTTTTCTTACGACTGGGTTAGGGTAAAATTAAAAAAAAAAAAAAGGAGTAAGGAACGCGGTCACACGTGGTGCATGGATGTCGTCAACTCGTGCCGTAAGGTGTTCGGTTAAGTCCCGCAACAAGCGCAACCCTCAACGATGAGTTGTCAAGTCGATACAATTTTGATGAAATTGGTTTGAACCTCGCCCTCTGTTCAGTCGGTACCAAGAAGTTTTACCAATAATTCCCTTTCATAGGCACAAGGTATACTTAGGTGAAGAAACTAGTTTCGAAGTCCCTTTCTTGTCGTAAAGTCCCAAGGTCAGTGTCTTATATACTACTAGTATATACCTTTCTGAAGTTTTTTTGCCCCAAAAAAGAAGAAGAAGTAGAAGGTGTTCTTATGCAAAAAGAATCACAATCAAGTTTTGAAAACCATCAACAGAACAAGGTTACCCTTGCGCGCCTTAAATATGGATTCTGAAAACTGCAAGCGTGTTAGGATTGTCACACACACGTACACGATTTACGAGTATAAGAACAGTAAAGAAATCGACACAGCAATATACGTGGTTCCCCAAAACCGGGTACGTCCACGGGAGCGAGAGCGGCTGTTCTTTTTATTATCACAGTTATCAACTAGGGTTTACAATATAGAGTATTTATAGCGACTCTATTCTAACCATAACCTGGTATTTGGTCTGTATTCCAAAAATACCCTTATACGACCGTACCATACCGCGGGGGGCGTAGCCCCCCGCACCCCCCAAATTACAGAACACCTGGGCCTTCGGCCCAGTCTACTTTTACTGGATTATTGGTGATGGCCAAATGCCGTCGCTCCGCTCCGCTCCACTCGTTGCACTTCGCGCCACTCGTTCCGCTCCGCTCCGGCATCTGGCCTTCTTTCTAGAACTCCTTAGTATCTCTCCATACTTACATATGAGCCATAGTTCTAAGAAAGCGAAACAAGAAAAATTGTCAAATTGAAAGGAGTCATTTTAAAGCAAAAGCCATGAAGTACTTGTGACAATTCCTTTTTTCCTCCATTAAATATGGTTAAGCCTTCAGCATCACCAACTGCTGCTCAAGAGTCTTTCTTTGTCCAGAAGCATTCAAGTTCAACTAACCTGCATTTGGTGAAGACTTCTGTTTGAAGATCGTAAAAATTGAACTAATTACGCACACAAAAAACAGTTTCCCCCTATCCAAGAACAATGAAAACTGCCATAATGAATCGGTTAGTATAATTTTGATGACGAAGAAGTACGACATCGCTTGCAATTTTGCACTCGAAAGTTGAGCAGTGCCTTGAGGTGTACATTTGCTGAAGTGCCTTCGCCCCGTCGCTTGTAAGAGCAAGGCCTTTTTTCTTAAGTCTTGTTCAGTTGGGGCAACTGTTTTTTCTCTTTAGCAGCTGTATAGTTGAAGCTTTCATTTTGCTACTGGAATTACAACTATATTGCCTGTATAGTGTATTTTCTGCTAATTTTTTTGATAAGTATTTTCTGCTAATTTGTTCTTACTCAACATTTGAATCAGAAAGGACATGTACCAAAGGAGGTTCCAAAGGAGTAAATCCAAAGATGTTGAGAAGCCCTTCCACATTCCCATTCATGATAAAAATCCCAAATGCAACTTTTATCTTTTGAAACTTACTCTTGTTATCCTTCTGTCTGCCAATTTATTGGCATTTATCTACTCTCTAACTGTTTGCCATCACAACCACGGATCGCATGCTGTTCCATTGTAAGTTCTCTCTTCTAGTCCGTATTTCTGTACATACACTAATGTTTGGCTTGGATTTCGTCTTTCATTTTTTAGGAGTACGTTTTTTTTTGAAACTTTCTAAAACGTAAAGATAATATTCACGTTGTTTGGTTGTCAATTTTGAGATATATTTTCGACTTTTTGACACGGTATCCCTTAAAGTCTTTCACGTCGAAGAAATTTCTTGAACAAGTAGTTAGGGGATTAATCACTAGTTGACTAATGCAAATATTCATTAACACAAGCTACTTTCTTTTTTTGGACAGGTGGATATGGGGAGGATCAGATCCGCGATACGAGTCCAATTTGGATATAAACTGGGAGGACATTGCAAAAGTCATAGAAGCAATGTCAGATGGGAATGAAGTTCAGGAGATTGGCCTTTTGAATTTCAACGTGACCGAAATCAACCTATGGAAGCACCTTACTCCCGAGTCAGATCACATCGTCCTACACCTAGACTACGTGGAAAAAAACGTGACTTGGGATTCCTTATACCCGGAATGGATTGATGAAGAACAAGAAGGTGAAGTCCCCATTTGCCCTTATTTTCCAAAGCTAGAAGTGCCCAGAAAACGTCTTGATCTCATCGCGGTTAAGCTTCCTTGCAATGATGATGAGAATTGGGCTAGAGACGTGTCCCGGTTGCATTTGCAGCTTGCAGCTGCTGGGCTTGCGGCGGCTTCCAAAGGCTACCACCCTGTTCATTTACTTTTTGTCACCAAGTGTTTTCCCATTCCAAGTCTGTTCACTTGCAAGGAACTCGTTTCGCGGGAAGGCAATGCATGGTTGTACAATCCAAATTTGAATGTTCTGAGGGAAAAGTTGCAGCTCCCGGTTGGCTCATGCGAACTTGCGCTTCCCTTCAAACCAACAGGTATGTTCTATTTTTCTTTCATTTGTGATAATTTGGTTTACAATACACGTTACTGAAATTCTATGGGAATTCGGTTCGCCTTTCGGAGTAAATATCAATACATTGACACATTTCTCGGTTAAAGAACATGGCTACTCAGGAAATGTGCACCGAGAGGCCTACGCAACAATCCTACATTCTGTTGATGTCTATGTTTGTGGAGCCATAGCTTTAGCCCAAAGCATACGCAATGCGGGATCCAAACGAGACCTTGTGATTCTTGTCGATGAAACAATAAATGGGTACCACAGGAGTGGACTTGAGGCTGCAGGGTGGAAAGTCCGGGAAATCCAGAGGATAAGAAATCCAAAAGCCGAAAAAGACTCTTACAATGAATGGAATTACAGCAAGTTCCGCTTATGGCAGTTAACAGATTATGACAAGATCATATTCATCGATGCTGACATGCTTGTACTTAGAAACATCGATTTCTTATTCAGTATGCCAGAAATTTCGGCAACAGGAAATGATGCAACGCTTTTTAACTCGGGTGTAATGGTGGTGGAGCCGTCAGATTGTACATTCCAACTTCTAATGGATCACGTAGACCAGATTGAGTCGTATAATGGGGGAGATCAAGGGTACTTGAATGAAATCTTTACGTGGTGGCACCGGATTCCAAACCACATGAATTTTTTGAAACATATTTGGGATAAAGATGATGAGGAAGAGAAAGAAACGAAAACTAGGCTTTTTGGAGCAGAGCCTCCAATTCTTTATGTGCTCCATTACTTGGGATTGAAACCATGGCTTTGCTTCCGGGACTACGATTGCAACTGGAATGTGGATATGTTCCACGAATTTGGGAGCGACGTTGCTCACTCGAGGTGGTGGAAAGTGCACGATTCGATGTCAGAGCTTTTGCAGCAGTTTTGTTTGTTGAAAACGATTCAAAAGGCACAATTGGAGTGGGATCGGATGCAAGCTGAAAAGGGAAACTACACGGATGGGCACTGGGGAATTAAAATTCGTGATAGGCGTTTGAAGAGGTGCATCGACAATTTCTGTTCTTGGAAAAACATGTTAAAGCACTGGGGCGAGGAAAACACGACAAATAATGGTTTTGGACATCAGCGCCTCCTTCCATAGCCATGGCATTGCTTCTGGATTGAGGCATTGGAGTTTTTTTTACCATATTCTGGTTCTGGATTTTTGAAGTACATATGCTGAGTGATGAAGTTGTGTTCATATATATCAACTTGAAATTGTTTTCAGTGCAAGTTGTCATATCAGTATTTCAATAAGTAACACAGAAAATTTGCTGCCCTTTTATTTTATTTTTTATTTTTACTGAGACTGATCTATATGCGAGTTTGTTTTGGGGAATTCTACGTCGCTTCATGTGAATAAATAACATAATCAAATTTGAAGCAGAAAGCGCTTATGCCATTTTGTCAAACAGACCACCAGATTGAACAGCCTGATTCCTGATAGTATCATTCTTGATCATGAATCTCTATACATCATTTCCAATGTTTCACTTTTGAAGTCTTTCTAATGAAGCCATATGGTTATAAGCAGTTCCATGAGCTTCTGATTGGAGACTTAGATGTTATTTTTGCCAATTGCTCAATTATTACTTTCAAATAACACAATTACACATTCATCTTGAATCTCTAAAGATTTCTTTTTATCTTCTGGAGGTTATCATTCTACAATGTTATAAGCTTGGGCCAAAGATTGTGGAAGAAAATCACGGTGAGGTTGCAAGTTGCAACTCTTGGGAATGGGGTTTTCGTATTATATATGAAGAGTGAAGAAGCTCTTGAGCTAATTCTTGATGATGGCCCTTTCTGCTTTGGCGATCGGCTATAAATTTGCTAAGAGATGGTTCCCAGGAATACAACTTTCCAAGGATAGAGGTTCTCTAGTGTGCCTGTTTGGGTGAACTTGTTTGATGATGTACCTCTTGAGCTTCGGACTATTGTTAGTTTGAGCTATGCATGGGAATACATTTGGACCTTGATGAGTATACCATATGAAATATCAGGCTCCGATTTTCTGGTGTATACTTTGCAGACATTCTAAGACATGCTCGATAAACTTGAGAATATGGTACTCCTTTTGAAACTAGAGTGGAAGTGCCATGGAATAATGGAAACCCCAAAAGGGTGATGAGATGAGTGCAAGGCCGGCTCATAAGTTTTGGAGGCCGGAAGCGAACCTCTTGAATGAGGCCTCCCTATATTTTTCATACAAAAGTTGGTCTACACAAAGTTTCATAAAATAAAAAAAAAACCATATATTACCAAGGATTTAATTTATTGTTACAAAATATAAGCATATATATAGTTGTCCAAAAAATGCAACCATTAAAATATCTCAAAATCCATCATTTGAATATTAGTCTTCTCACACTTTTTGTTGCAAAAGATACTAATTAAGTCTCCATAGTCAAGTTGCTTCACCAACATTAGTCTTCTCGCACTTTTTGTGTAAAGGAGGTTTAGTGCAAAAAAAAAAAATTTGGGCCATATATACATACATATATATAGGGATCTTAGAATTTTGGGGGCCTCATTTTAGCCTTTTTTGGGGGGCCGAAGCCCATGCTTCTCCCGCCTATCCTCTCAGCCAGCTATAGACATAAATTTTGAACCGTAGAATTTACCCACACTTCGAAATCTATATCTCAAATATCCACTGTTCAAGCGAATAGTGTTGATTGTTTACATGTAGGCTCCTATTTGCGATTTGGATTTCAAATCGTTAATTACATACTACAAAAGTAAAACCTCCGATTAATGAAGAATAAAGAACAGAAAATAGACTAGAACAATTTAATTTTATTGATGATTTTAAAACCCTTGTTTACATCAAAATAGAGAATATTTGATACTCCCTCCGTCCCATAATATTTGTCCGGTCCGCAAAACAAGGACGTAAAAATAATATGTTTTTTGTAAGAAAAATTCAAATTTTTTTCAACAATTCATTAGGCATTGATGAGTTCTTGTAATTTATGAAAAAAGTTTGAATTTTTTATTGAAAGAAATGCATTATTTTTACGTCCTTGTTTTGCGGACCGGACAAATATTATGGGACGGAGGGAGTACATTTAGAGGTATTGGAACCTTTTACCTATCCCTTGGTATGCTTACTCTTACTGATCTTCGAAGTTTGCTGAAGATTGCAGGTGGTAGTGAGCTAGTAGGTTGCTTGGTGGTTGTAGATTGTAATGGTTTTGCTTGAATGGAGTATATCTTCTCTCTCTGTATATTTTCTACGTTGAGGGAGAGCAGGTGTGTAAAGCTTCTATGTTTGGGCAGAGAATGTGATGATGAAGAGTTGAGAGATGAAGTTTGAGGTCTGAGATTCCTTCCTTTGATGATGGACCTCATATTTATAGGAGGCTTCCTTCATTAGATGCTTAGCCGCCAAATAATTCCTTTGAATTTGAATAGTTGTTGCTAGAAGATAGGATAATATCATATCTTCTCAGTCTCTTCAAATTTTAAATATTGGTTGCATCAGATGGCATCCACCTTGGAATATTCTTCTAGTTCCACAGAAGTATTTTCTTGGGCTCTAGGTTTTATTTGATTTGAGACTACGTTAACCCATATTTGGTTTGTAGGCCCTGCGAAATGCGGGCTTACATGGTTCAACCGAATATTTGATTTGAAGGCCCTGCGAGATATGGGCTTACATGGTTCAACTGATTTGTAGTCTACTACTTCTTCCGCAGGCTCATATATTCGCTAGGCTTGTCGGGCCAATACGTGTTTGTTGATTCGCGGGCTCGCTGGGTCAACATGCTTTTAGGCTCTTTATATGCCTTTTAGTTCGCAAGCCCAACATATGATACATTGATGATATTCATCAATCTTTGGTTGAAATTTATGTGCCAACAAATGCCCCTCGTGAGTCGTGCAAGCAAGTTTTGACTTGCACAAGTCATGATCTCTTGGCACTTCTTCCTATTTTGAATGTGCTTCATTTTTGCGAGTCCTTGTTTACTTGAATTCGAGCTTTTGGTGGCCTAGTCTTTTGACTTTGCAAGGCATGCACCCTTTTTTTTTTTCTTTTTGCAACAGCCATTTTTATGAGTACTTTATTTTTTTGTGCTGACTCTCTTTTTTTTTTTCATAGGCTTTTTATATGGCTTCTCCTTTTTGGGGTTTTGCATGGGCTACTCTTTTCCACATAATACTTCCATATATCATGGATATTGTGTGTAGATTTTTGGGAAAATGACGGTCAATGACGTGTTTTGATAATTAATACTTGCCAATTACATTTTCAGCATTAACAAATGTTCTCAGCATGTCCTTGGCAGGTATTAATTATATAAACACATCATGGGCCGTCATTTTCCCTAGATTTTTTTGTAAGCCTTTTCTGTAGGTCTTTTCTTTTTGTGTGATTTCTTCTTTGAGGGCTTTGTATTTACTAGCCACCCTTTTTTTTATATATTTTGGTGTGGACCAGGCCCAATACTTCACTCCAGCTGACAGCTTTGTGTGTGTGTATTTTTGCTTCCAAGTCTGAGTAGGACTTCTTCTTGACCGATGACTCAGGTTCCCTTCTTTGCAAATATATTTGAAGTAGGACTTTATAAATTATCCAGCAACTTCTTTCTTTCTACTAGTCCTTTTATGTATAAATCCATATCATAATAGGATTCCAAAGTCTGCATACTCTTGTTTCCAATAGAG
The DNA here is from genome assembly GCA_018127125.1 of Rhododendron griersonianum. NCBI lineage: Eukaryota > Viridiplantae > Streptophyta > Magnoliopsida > Ericales > Ericaceae > Rhododendron > Rhododendron griersonianum. The sequence continues at coordinate 33,774,533 of CM030797.1, read as the reverse complement.
TTTGAAAAGGACACTTATTTCTCTTGTCTTGGCCTATTCTTGAACTCTTGCCTTGACCTATCAGATTAATGCCAAGATTTCTTTTAATATGAAAGCTCCAATAACTCCAATAAAAGCTGCGAATTTTTCCCTTATAGGAGTCTTTGATCAGGAGGGTTTGGAAAGAACTCTTTCATTAAGGCTTTTTGAGAGACCTGACTCATTTAGAAGTCAAAAGATATGCACTGGCTACCCAGATTTTATCTCATGTAGAGTTGTTTTGACGATGACTTCTCTTTACCCAATAAGTCGTATTGGCCTCTTATATATAGAGCTGCCTCTGCCTCTCTTTACCCAATACTTCTCTACAGATTTCCTATTTTGCAGTAAGGAACTTTTCTTCTTTCCTCAAACTTCAGTTTCTTTTCTTTTCACAGCACTTTCTTCTTTGCTGATACTTTTCCTTTTTCTTTTATTTCATCAAGCAAACACCAGGTCTTTCCCTTTCTCGCTTTTACAGATTCCTTGCCCAGGTAAGTTAGCTTTTTTTTTTCTCTGTGTTTTTTTTTTTGCTACAATAGTTTCCGTTTATCTACTGCAATTTTCTCTTTTCGGCAAGTCTTTTTCTTGTTATGAAGAAAGTTGCTTTGTTGACATTTTAAAATAACTTTTCCAGACTCACCTTTCTTTCTTTGGTTAACACCCAAACCACCTTTCTTTCAAAGCTCCATCAGGTTCCTCCTTTCTTTTTTCTTTTTTTTTTTTAATGTCAGAACATTGATCTTTATTTCTTGTTTCCAGCACGGTTTTGTCCATCACTCTAAACCAACCTTTTTATGCAATATGCTGATGTCCAACACTTTCTTGGGATCCCTACAGAACATACACTTTTTTAAAAAAAAAAAGTTTCAACTTTATGTTTGCAAAACTGGAGAGAGAAAACACTGCAGGAGATGGTATTTCAAAAGAACTGAGCCTATTGTCCTCTTGCACCTTCACCAGAAACCAAGCTGATCTTTCTCTTTTTCATATCAAGCATTTTCTTTTTTTTTTTGGTCGACCCATTTCAGCTCCTTTATATATATATAAAAAATCCAAACATCATTATTCTTTCTAAGCTCCAGCAGCAAGTAACCCTTTTTTTAAATGCCAGAACTTAATTTTGTTTGAATAATAATTTCCCACAGCCTGCATGATGTATTGTATTGGAACATACTTTCTTACAAAAAAAAAAGCTAGGCCAAAACCAAGCTAAAAGAAATGGCTGAGTCTTTCACAGTTTTTTTTTACTGCCATAGGACTCTTTTTAACGCCCTTATTTTTGCTTTTCGTCTTGATTTTCAGGACCTATTTGTGCAGTTCTATTTGCCGTCGCTTGCAAGGTAACAAATTTGTTGTTAATCGGTTCAATTTATGTATTTATGCTCCTTATTTGGCTCTAATTCCTTTTGAGGAATTTTTGTCACTTTTGGCTTTAGTCTCTTGTAAGAGGCTTTTGTCAGGCTTATCTCCAAACCCATTTGGACTCTTCTCTAATCCCCTTGTTGTTAAGGATTTTGTCAACTGGTCCTTGAATTTTCTAACAGATTCTTCTCTCATTCGTCTTTGTTATGGCCTTTGAGAGGTTTGATCATGTTATTGAATTTGAGGATTCTGCTGGCTTGTTCAGAAGATTCTTGTGAAAGGGTTCAACATTTGTCTTGAAGGAGGCTTTGCTGAAAGGGAATTTTCCTTTATTTGTCTCTTAGACTTTTGAGATTTCTCTTAATGGCTTTATCTTTGCATTGCCAAGATTCTGTCAGAGAGAATATTCTTCATTTGTCTTTAGAGGCTTTCAAAGGAGCTTCCTTTTGGCTTTGACTCCCAAAGGCTTGTGTTGATCCCCTTTCTATGGGTTTGAAGCCGTACCTGACTTCTGCTTCCTTACGGGGGCATCCAATTACGTTTAGGGCTTTCGAGGATTTTCATCCTCTTTTGTCCTCTTGGATCCTTGTTGAAAGACTTTTGATAATATTAATCTTTATTTGTCTTTTGCTCCACATTGGTTATGCAGATTGAATTGATTCCCCTTTCTTTCTTTTTTTTTTTTTTCAGCATTATGGATTTTACTTCGAAAACAATCAAATACCTTTGTCGTAATCAGGGAGATGTTCTAGATAAATCTGGCCCCAAAGTTGCCAGACACCAGTCTATTTATGATAGTTTGACCTCAACACAAAGATCCCCATTTGACGACTTAGATAGATGGAAGAGGATTTTCCAAAGACCGAGGGTCATCTCATATTTCCTTGCTCCGTCCCTTTTCTAAGAGCGAAGTAGATGATTCAGTTTCTGGCTCTAATTTTAATCTTCTTATCAAGAAGATGAAGAACGAAGGTGTTGGGTGGAATTCTTCTTTTAATATTCGTGGCACCTCCTCGCATCTTCAAGAGCCCATATGGCTTTTCTAGTTAAGAGACGTACTTTCTTCCTTTGCTCCTATCTTAGAAAAGGCTAGCATTTATTCCCCTGTTTATATTTCCCACAATAAATATAAATGTGTTCAAGGCTTTTCTCGAACGCTGGTCATCGGATACCAACATTTTTCATCCAACATATGGGGAGGTTGGCTTTTCTTTATGGGATCTTCATCGCATTAGTGGCCTACCCATTTTAGGAGGACTTTATGAAGAGTATACTCCAACGAATGATATCCTCTATTCTGATCGGACTTGTTCTACATGCCGCACTTTTTTTTGATATATATGCCAACCAGGAAAAATCCAAAAACTTAAGTCTTTGGTCCTCCTACTTTGTAGAGCCTCACGTGGATTCCTTTAGGCGAAGGCAAAATATTTCTGATGAAGTGTATCTTGCTGGTTTTCTTGCCAATTGGCTTAGCGGTTTTGTGCTCCCGCACTCTTCTAACGAAGTGCGTTCTTCTACTTTCATAATGGCAAGCAAAATGGCAAGGGGTTTGTTACTTAGCCTAGCTATACCCATCTTTGCATACCTTTATCACTGTTTTAATAGAGTGGCTAACTCATTAATTCCAGGAAAGAAAGCTGTTCATGGGCCCTTTTAGTATTTCTTGGATGGATGTCCATTTACTTTCCAAAAACTTATTCTCATGGCAATCCTTCAAATGGTAAGCTCATTGACAAGCTCATTCCATATCTTGGGTTTATAGGCACTCAGGCTACTGGTGACTTCCATCTAACTAAAGAGCCCTATGCGCAACAATTTTTAGTTTCCCAGGATAACCATTTTTCTAGGGCTCCCACTCATGATGACGAGCCTAAGGGAAAGATTCATGATGATAAAAACATTTCTCCTTTCCTCCTTAGCTATCTAGTATGTCTCCGTCCGGGAATCCTAACATCCAAGGTGGGCTCTTCTTTTCTTAGTGAGCTAAGTTGCTCCAAGTCGATATGCCCATCAGTTCGGATTTTGTCAAGCTTGCCCGAGAAGTTTAGATACATCTTGCCGCGGACAATCCAATCCTGCCACAGTTTCTATTATTGGTGCAAAATGTTGCGTAAAGGTACGAATGTTATTATTGAGCTTCCGTCAACTCGACATCTCGCATTTGTAACAGAGCCTTATGCTCGTTGGTGGATAGCTTCTTCCTTTGTTGTTCTTCAGTTTTCCCCAGAATTGAAACGAAAACAAAGTAACCAGCCTAAGACTTCAAAGACCTTTACGAATACAATCTTATCACCCTCTTCAAAATTCTCCTATAAATACCCCATAACTCCGACCCTAGGGCACACCACGCTACTCCCCACACCCCACTAGTCCAGAAGAGAGAGAGAATTCGGAGAAAACCAAACTCCAATCTATGGAGTTTTAGAGAGAGAAAGAAAGAGAGAGAAAAGTGGGTTTCGTATCTTGACCCAACCGAAACCCAAATTGATCGTTCCAATCACTTCCCTCAGCCCCAAGCATCCCCAAACATCATCCAATTCGAGCCTAAGGTCTCCCGCTCAAAGAACCCGAAGTCTTCTTCCCCAAGATTCAAGATTCGTTTTTGAACCAATTCGATCTGATTCAAGGTATCATAATCCCTTCCAACCACTTCTCTAAGTATATTAAGTGTTTTTATGCTTAACCCAATAGCCCTCGTGGTCCCATGCATCAAAACCGAACCAAAACAACAACAAAATTCGAATCTGCCATGAACAATGCGACTGCAACCTGCGGGCCGCAAGAACCAGATCCGACCTTGCGGCCGGAAGCTCTACCGCAAGGTTGACTCGGTTAGACCTTGCGGTTTGTACTGTTTTGGTTCGAATCGACTTTTCGACACCCCGAATAATGTTTTCGACCCCCGATCTATTTTTCCTAGACTTACAAACGAAAAATCCTTGCGACCTATAAACCATTTTATTAATTCCCGGACTTTTATTTTTTTTAGATTCTTTACATTCCAAAGATGATATGTTGTTAACCTCAACATATTTTATTAAATAATTTATTATCCATTTATTTTACATTTGACAACTTTAAAAATCATTTTTATTTTAAAAATAATTCCGTGACCCTCCGAACCCAACTTTTGACACTCGAACATGTTGCGTAGTACCATTAGGACTCTCAATAAGGTCATGATAGTTATCCTAATATTTTCACCCATTTAATGTATTTAATTAACTTATAACTTATGATCAACCTAATTATAAATTTTTAAATAGTTAATAAGAACCTAAAAATATTTCTCAAATTATTTTTAAGATCCTACTTTAATTTTGACATCGTGGCCATATAAGACTAAGGGCAACGGCCCACCCATAACAAGTTGAGTGATTTGCATTGCTTGATATTTGTTTAATTACTTTCCGCTTGTTGTTTATTTATTTATTTAGTACCGTGATTATTATTTCTGTGTTAATTGATTTTAATGCTAGATTGGACCCTAGAGACATGAGGTGGTATGCGAATAGAATTCACCTAGACGATGCTAGGTAATGGATAAATTGGAAAGTTTTTGTTTTAGATTGCCTGCAGGCGTGATTTTGAGATATGATGAGATTTAAACTGGCGAGAGTCCAGTGATGAATTGATAGACTGGCGAGAGTCCAGTGATGATTGTGAAGTGGTGTATAAGATAGGCGAACCCTAGTTATGATTCAGGCATGATAAGCTTACCACTTGTTGTAGTTATTGGGGGTGCACACTCGGTATATAACTTAGGTGTATCTGCGATAGCAAAGAGAAGTGATCTCATGGGACCGAGCATGGCTAATGGTTTGGGGAGGAAAGATCTCATGGATGAGATCTTAGACCACACGATAGGTTAATGGATAGTAATAAATCAATTAATGTGAAATCTCTCTGTTTTACTTCTTCGCACTATTTATATCCTGTTGCCTGCTAGTTGTAAAGTAAGAGAGGTAGTTGGGTTGGATTATACTACGGGGTGAACTCCATCACTCAGGTACGGATTGCCTGGCTTCCGTGCCAGATTTTGCAGAAAATCAGGAAGAGACACAGAATTCCGAAGACGAGCAGTTTTATGCAGAGGAGAATGTAGAGGTGGGAGCCGAGCCCGAGTACGCTTGGCATCCGTATCAAACTTAGAAGTCGGCTCTGTTATTTTGTCTATTTTATGACCTCAAAGACTATTTTTAGTATTTCCCCAGTGGTTTGTAATAAATGAATCTCTATGTTGAGAATTCTGTTTTGGATTTTTAAACTTTAATTAGGTGAATATTTCAGAAATTAATATTCAATGCTTTCGATTTTAACTCCGAAAATCGGGGCGTTACAACTTGGTATCAGAGCCTTAGGTTCAACCCTCGGCCTTGGGTAAATTGGGTAGATTCACATTAGACTGAGTATATCACTACGCTGTTAAGATAATGCTATTTGAAATATACCGAAACCTAACGATAATTATATTTTCCTTACTTTTGTAGATGGACACCACCTTTGCAAACCAACTAGCCGATGAGTGGAGCAGATTACAAGACTTCTTGGAAAACACCGTAAGATCCGACTTCTCTTTCCGAGACCCTTACGTACCTGCTGAGTTCCCGATTATGTATGCCCAGTATCAGCAGCTGATGGCAAATCTGCCAAACCAAAGAGAAGTATACACGGCTCAACATCCAAGCCCATGGAGAAGGGCTAATCTCGAGAGGGAGATCCATGACATTCTAGAAATCATACCAGGTTTTGACATCAGGAACGACCCTTATTACTCACATTATAGGGATACGGATAGCCAACCCCCGATTCCTAGCCCAGACTAGAACCATAACCCTCCCAACACTCAGGAAGAGGACGAGGTGACCCAGCTAGCTGCTGAAGTGGAAAACCTAAGGGCATTCATGACAACCACCCCAGATTTTTCGATGGGAAATGACTACTTGGCCGGAATGTTTCCTACCCTTTATCGGATGAGACAGGCTTACAAAAGGGTTTCAACTCTCGCCGACGCCATCACTCACTCCACCGTTGAAGACCACGAGAGACGAGGCATGCTAGCCTACATCCTCGGAGTAGAAATAGGACCGTGAGGGAATCCCGAAGAACCCCCTAAGGAAGAAGAGGATCCTGAAGAACCCCCTGAGGAAGGAGAAGATCCTCAAGAACTCTCTGAGGAGGAAGAAGACCCAAAAGAGCCTCCGTTTCCAGGATCAGACCACGATTACCGTTTGGGCCCCTGACAGCCAGAGCAGGAGGAGCCAATAGTACCAGAGGAACAATAGGTACAGAACCAGGATGAAGAGATGGGCAATGCTGAGCCTGAATCAGAAGGAGATGCAGAAAATAGCAGTGACAGTGACGATGGATTTTTGGCAGAATCAGAAGGAGATGCCATAGTCGTCCAGAGATGCCAAAAATCCATCGTCACTGTCACTGCTATTTTCTGCATCTCCTTCTAATTCAGGCTCAGCATTGCCCATCTCTTCATCCTGGTTCTGTACCTATTGTTCCTCTGGTACTATTGGCTCCTCCTGCTCTGGCTGTTAGGGGCCCAAACGGTAATCGTGGTCTGATCCTGGAAACGGGGGCTCTTCTGGGTCTTCCTCCTCCTCAGAGAGTTCTTGGGGATCTTCTCCTTCCTCAGGGGGTTCTTCAGGATCCTCTTCTTCCTCAGGGGGTTCTTCGGGATTCCCTCGCGGTCCTATTTCTACTCCGAGGATGTAGGCTAGCATGCCTTGTCTCTCGTGGTCTTCAGCGGTGGAATGAGTGATGGCGTCGGCGAGAGTTGAAACCCTTTGGTAAGCCTGTCTCATCCGATAGAGGGTAGGAAACATTCCGGCCAAGTAGTCATCTCCCATCAAAAAATCTGGGGTGGTTGTCATGAATGCCCTTAGGTTTTCCACTTCAGCAGCTAGCTGGGTCACCTCGTCCTCTTCCTGAGTGTTGGGAGGGTTATGGTTCTGGTCTGGGGTAGGAATCGGGGGTTGGCTATCCATATCCCTATAATGTGAGTAATAAGGGTCGTTCCTGATGTCAAAACCTGGTATGCTTTCTAGAATGTCACGGATCTCCCTCTCGAGATTAGCCTTTCTCCATGGGCTTGGATGTTGAGCCGTGTATACTTCTCTTTGGTTTGGCAGATTTGCCATCAGCTGCTGATACTGGGCATACATAATCGAGAACTCAGCAGGTACGTAAGGGTCTCGGAAAGAGAAGTCAGATCCTACGGTATTTTCCAAGAAGTCTTGTAATCTGCTCCACTCATCGGCTAGTTGGTTTGCAAAGGTGGTGTCCATCTACAAAAGTAAGGAAAATATAATTATCGTTAGGTTTCGGTATATTTCAAATAGCGTTATCTTAACAGCATAGTGATATACTCAGTCTAATGTGAATCTACCCAATTTACCCAAGGCCGAGGGTTGAACCTAAGGCTCTGATACCAAGTTGTAACGCCCCGATTTTCGGAGTTAAAATCGAAAGCATTGAATATTAATTTCTGAAATATTCACCTAATTAAAGTTTAAAAATCCAAAACAGAATTCTCAACATAGAGATTCATTTATTACAAACCACTGGGGAAATACTAAAAATAGTCTTTGAGGTCATAAAATAGACAAAATAACAGAGCCGACTTCTAAGTTTGATACGGATGCCAAGCGTACTCGGGCTCGGCTCCCACCTCTACATTCTCCTCTGCATAAAACTGCTCGTCTTCGGAATTCTATGTCTCTTCCTGATTTTCTGCAAAATCTGGCACGGAAGCCAAGCAACCCGTACCTGAGTGATGGAGTTCACCCCGTAGTATAATCCAACCCAACTACCTCTCTTACTTTACAACTAGCAGGCAACAGGATATAAATAGTGCGAAGAAGTAAAACAGAGAGATTTCACATTAATTGATTTATTACTATCCATTAACCTATCGTGTGGTCTAAGATCTCATCCACGAGATCTTTCCTCCCCAAACCATTAGCCATGCTCGGTCCCATGAGATCACTTCTCTTTGCTGTCGCAGATACACCTAAGTTATATACCGAGTGTGCACCCCCAATAACTACAACAAGGGGTAAGCTTATCATGCCTGAATCATAACTAGGGTTCGCCTATCTTATACACCACTTCACAATCATCACTGGACTCTCGCCAGTCTATCAATTCATCACTGGACTCTCGCCAGTTTAAATCTCATCATATCTCAAAATCACGCCTACAGGCAATCTAAAACAAAAACTTTCCAATTTATCCATTACCTAGCATCGTCTAGGTGAATTCTATTCGCATACCACCCCATGTCTCTAGGGTCCAATCTAGCATGAAAATCAATTAATACAGAAATAATAATCACGGTACTAAATAAATAAATAAACAACAAGCGGAAAGTAATTAAACAAATATCAAGCAATGCAAATCACTCAACTTGTTATGGGTGGGCCGTTGCCCTTAGTCTTATATGGCCACGATGTCAAAATTAAAGTAGGATCTTAAAAATAATTTGAGAAATATTTTTAGGTTCTTATTAACTATTTAAAAATTTATAATTAGGTTGATCATAAGTTATAAGTTAATTAAATACATTAAATGGGTGAAAATATTAGGATAACTATCATGACCTTATTGAGAGTCCTAATGGTACTATGCAACATGTTCGAGTGTCAAAAGTTGGGTTCGGAGGGTCGCGGAATTATTTTTAATATAAAAATGATTTTTAAAGTTGTCAAATGTAAAATAAATGGATAATAAATTATTTAATAAAATATGTTGAGGTTAACAACCTATCATCTTTGGAATGTAAAGAATCTAAAAAAAATAAAAGTCCGGGAATTAATAAAATGGTTTATAAGGTCGCAAGGATTTTTCGTTTGTAAACTTTCACAAGAAATCAAATAAATAATTAATAAATAGATAAAAAAAATGACATTAACAAGTTATGATCTTTGCTGTGTTAGAAGTCTAGGAAAAATAGATCGGGGGTCGAAAACATTATTCGGGGTGTCAAAAAGTCGATTCGAACCAAAACAGTACAAACCGCAAGGTCTGACCGAGTCAACCTTGCGGTAGAGCTTCCGGCCGCAAGGTCGGATCTGGTTCTTGCGGCCCGCAGGTTGCGGTCGCATGGTTCATGGCAGATTCGAATTTTGTTGTGGTTTTGGTTCGGTTTTGATGCATGGGACCACGAGGGCTATTGGGTTAAGCATAAAAACACTTAATATACTTAGAGAAGTGGTTGGAAGGGATTATGATACCTTGAATCGGATCGAATTGGTTCAAAAACGAAGCTTGAATCTTGGGGAAGAAGACTTCGGGTTCTTTGATCGGGAGACCTTGGGCTCGAATTGGATGATGTTTGGGGATGCTTGGGGCTGAGGGAAGTGATTGGAATGATCAATTTGGGTTTCGGTTGAGTCTTGGTACGAAACACACTTTTCTCTCTCTTTCTTTCTCTCTCTAAAACTCCATGGATTGGAGTTTGGTTTTCTTCGAATTCTCTCTCTCTTCTGGACTAGTGGGGTGTGGGGAGTAGCGTGATGTGCCCTAGGGTCGGAGTAACTGGGTATTTATAGGAGAATTTTGAAAAGGGTGATAAGATTGTATTCGTAAAGGTTTCTATCTCTTGGGCTTTGAGATGGACGAGATGAGGACGAAAATAAGATCAGGGAGGAAGTAGAGACTGAGTAGGAGTAGGAGAGGGAGAGATGGAAGTAGTTTGTATGCATGCATGCAATTTAAAAATAAAATAAAAAAGAAGATAAATAGGATAAGATAATTATATTGGTATATATCTATTAAGGAAAAGAATTTTATTAGTACTAATAATACTTTTTAATGATATTATTAATGATAGAAATTACGGGTTGTTACAACTCCTTCCTCGTCTCGACCAGATGTTTCAACTTCGAGACGTTCTTCTTCTAGCAGATCCTCAAAGTCTTCTGGTATGTTACTTGGTCCTGATAAAGCAGCGAGACCTTCTCAAAAAGATATCCTCAAAGATATCTTCTTAATATCTTGGAGTCCAAGTGTTGCCATTTCTGTGGTACACCCGTACATTTTGAGTTTGAGAATCCCAAGGCTGTGATTTGCCCATTGGAGTTGATGTTTCCTGAGAACTTTGATCATCCCACACAAGAGTTTGTCTCCTCTTTGGACCAATTTAGAGCTTACATTGATTCTCTCTTTGAGGGCAAAGATTCCATTCTAGAAGGAAAAGATGTACAAGCTATCTTAAACAAATTTGAAAAGGGACGTGAATTACTTGTCTTGGGGCGAGTTAAAGCAAGCATAGAGGCCCCTAGCCTTTCTTTATCTTCTGGATATTCAACTTTGGCATCTAATCGTTCGCGAGGGGAATCAAAGCATGACTCGCAAGGAGAAACGAAGGATGAAGATGATAAGAGTATGTGAGGATGAAACTGATGAGTTCTATAATTATACCCCATTGTCAGATTGTTCTCCTAAGAGTGCTTTTAAGGGTATTATATCTTGCTTGCATATAGAATCATTTTTTTATTAATACTGTTTGCTCATCTTTGTTTTACTCTCTTTCCAGGTCATCCTTCTAGCCATTCCACAATATCAACAGCAGCTCCTAGCGGATCTTCCAAACCCACGGGTATAACCCCCCTCCCCCCTTTTTTTCACTTATTTTACTGCCCCATTGTTCCAGGCTTTATTCGTATCCTTCATTTTCAGGATTTTTACCCTCAAAGTCTGCCACATCTTCTGCTGCTATGGCTACCTTCAAAGGTATATAATTCTTGCATTGAAGCAAAGAAAATTTTAATGCCTCTCTTTTGTATAAAGGTCTTCTTTTTTTCTTAGATCATGCCTCTTCAAAGAACTCGTGGCAAGCTACCTCTTCGATTTTGTTGCCTTCATCAACCCCATAAGTCCAAAGCACTGGTAAATTCTTCACTAGTTTATTTACCTTGCACATGTTTGACCTTTCCCTTTCTTTCTTTTTTGACATGATGCTTCTTTCTATAGGAGAAGCCTCTTTCGACGACTTGATGGATCCTGTTGAACTTGAAGGGTTGATTGCTAGGATCAAGAAACCTCCTGTTCAGTCCAACCCTCTTTCCTCTAGTGAGGTTGCTGTCCACATCCAGAAAGGCCTTTTTATCTCACTCTGGTCGTCCACAATAAGCATTGAGGACATTATTACTCAATCCAATGGAATGATTTCCATTTTGAAGAGCTTTAAAGTGGACCTTAGTTCCCTCTACGGGGTGAAGGCTTTGGTCAAATATTATGTTTAATGGACAAAAGTATCAGGTACCTCTGATAAGGATGTTTCTCTCGAAGAACTTGAGACCCAATATGAGGTCAAAAAGACTAATTTTGAAGAGATGGCCAGTTCTTATGAGGAGATGACTTCTTCCGTCTCCAATCTTTTTGAGCGCGTCACTAGTCTTGAAAAGGAGATTGCTCGTATGAAGGAGTTACTCAAAAAACTCGAGTCTGAATTGTCCTCATGCAAGGCCAAGCATTTTTCTTCCCAAAATGATTTAACCAAGTATTCCAAGACTATTTCTAAATCTGAGAAGGAACTTCATGTCGCCTTGGATCTTGTTGAATGCAAGAAGAAAAGTGCGCATTATGATGCTGTGAAAAGAGCACTTGATGCTGCTAGAGCTTATTTGATGGATTGAGCTTCTTTCAGTAATATAGTTTTGCACCCTTGAATAACGTCACTTTGGTTTATTTGAACTTTGGATTTTTAGACTTTGTTTAGCCGTACACAGTTTAAGCTCTTGCGGGCTAGGAGCATGGTTTATTTATTGAAATTGTTTGTTGAGATTATTTTGCCGTTCATAGTTTAAACTCTTGCGGGCCAGGAGTATTTATTGAAGTTGTTTTGCCATTCACAGTTTAGACTCTTGCGGGCCAGGAGTATGGTCCGTTTGGTTTGTTGGGGTTGTTTTGTCATTCACAGTTTAAACTCTTGCGGGCTAGGAGTATCCTTAGATTTATCACCTTGGATTTCGGTGAGGTGTTTTAGCAGTTTAGCCACATACTGCACCATTGGTGGTTTGTTTATTTTTTATGAAGGATCTAGGATTAATTGCATCATTACTAAAGATGTATATCCCAACTAGGTTGGCACATACACCCCAGCCAATCACGTGCATTCCTAGAACCACCCATTTTATTTTGTTTGCCCTAATTTTTGCCTAGGTCGGGTTTTTGACCTAGCGGGACTTTTTATTTTTACACCCTAACTTTTGCTAAGGAAAATACCTTTTCAAGAACCTTGCATTGGTGGGAGGGATGATCCGCTCGCCATCCATTGTGATCAACAAATAAGCCCCAATAGAATAAACCTTCTCAATGACATAGGGCCCATCCCACTTAGGCTCAAGCTTTCCTTTAGTCCTTCGAGATATGACTATTGGTCTTCTAACCATCAACACCAAATCCCCTTTCTTAAATGAACGAAGCCGGACTCGCTTATTGAAAGCGTTGGCCATTCTTGCTGGTATATCTCCAAGTTTTGTTGAGCATATAGTCTCCTTTCATCTAAGGCTTCAAGCTCGACCATCCTTATTTTCGCACTTTCTTCTTCCGTTAGGGATTCCTGTATTGCTACTCTTAAAGAAGGTATTTGTACTTGCAGTGGCAATACAGCTTCCCCCCCAAACACTAAGGAATAGGGTGTCGCTTGAGTTGGAGTTCTATGCGAAGTTCGATAGGCCCATAATACTTCTTGTAACTTCTCATGCCAAGTTCTTTTATTTCGCTCAACCATCTTTTTGATAATTTTGCATAGAGTCTTATTGAAAGCTTCTGCTAAGCCATTAGCAGGCGCATGGTATCGTGAAGAATGGTTGATTTTTATGTTGTACTTGGAATATAACTTGTATAATGGACCACTTCTGAAGGGTTGCCCATTATCAATTATGATACTATCTGGGACCCCAAACCTATAGATGATATGGGTTCGAATGAAATCTAAGACATTCTCACTCTTCATTTCTTTCAAAGCAATTGTTTCGGCCCATTTTGAGAAATAATCGGTGACAGCTATGATGTATTTATCATCTGCAGAGGATAATGTCTTGATAGGCCCAATAACATCGATGCCCCATGCTGCAAATGGCCAAGAGCATGTTGTCACATGTAAAGGCTCTGGAGGCTGATGGATAAAATTTCCATGATATTGGCAAACTTGGCATCTTTTTGCATAATTAATGCAATCATAAATCATGGTTGGCTAATAGTATCCAAGGCGTTTCAATTGCATATGCAACTTTGGACCACTTTGGTGTGCTCCACATACACCACTATGAACTTCTGCCATAACTTCATGAGTCTGTTCATTGGCTATGCAACACATATACATTCCATCCAAGGATCTTTTGTATAATGCGTCCTTCCACATGATGAATTTTGTGGCTCGGCGCCTTACCTCTGCCCTTTTTGCTTTATCATCTGAGAGACTGCCATGTTGGAGGTAATTTATAAAGGGCTCGCACCAATCTTCGTCACCTTCTTTTGTTATGGCTGCAAAAACTGGTAGTACTTCTGAGATTTCAGTTAAGGGCCGTAGAACTCTTCTTTCTCCAACTGTAATAGTTATTGTCTCCCTATCAGGCAGGGAGAGTGAGGCTGCCAAACTTGCCAAGGAGTCTGCTTGAGCATTTATCCTTCTTTTAACATGGAAAATGTTCACTTTCTTGAATTGTGAAAGCAACTAGTTAGCCTTTTCGTGGTATGGGGCCAAGCTTGCTTTTTTAACATATATTCTCCACGCAACTGTTTTGTCACCAACTCAAAATCTCCATAGACTAAGAGCTTTTCGATCAGTATTTGCAATGCCAATTCCAATCCAGCAATTATAGCTTCATATTCTACCTCATTGTTTGAACATCCTTCTGTCAAGGCAAAGGAATGAGGGATTATGGCATTATTTGGTGTGACGAACACAACACTGATTCCAGATTTGTTATTTTTTAGATCTTCTTGCTTTTGACCATTTGGGCTCCCTGTTGCCCCATCAAAGTACATCTCCCATGCTTTTTGAACTTTGACTTGCATGACCTCTTCATCTGGTAAATCAGTGGCTAGAGGTGAATCATCAGGGATAGGGTGCGCTGCTAAAAAGTCTGCTAAGGCTTAACCTTTTACTGCTTTTTAGGAAACATATTCAATTGCAAATTGTTGGAGGATTACAGCCCACTTTGCAATTTTCCCAGAGAGTATTGGCCTTGATAGTATATACTTCAAAGGGTCAGCCTTCGATATCAATTTGACTTCGTGCTCCAAGACGTAATGTCTTAACTTTTGCAAGGTGAACACCACAGCGAGACATGTTTTCTCAATCGGAGAGTAGTTAAGTTTTGCGCCAACCAAAGTACGACTTAGATAATACAAAGCCTGTTCTTTCCCTTGTTCGTTATGTTGGGCCAAAAGGGCTCTCAATGAGCAGTCAAGAGCAGCAATGTATAGCAACAATGGTTTACCCTTGGTTGGGCTCATAAGTACCGGGGGTTTCATGAGATACGCCTTGATACTATCAAACGCGTTTTGGCATGATTGATCCCATTCGAAGGGTACACCCTTTTTCATTAGCCTTGAGAACGGCAAGCATCGCTTTGCTAAGTTAGAGATGAACCTTCTTATATAGGCTAATCTTCCTTATAACCCTTTCAACTCCTTCAAATTTTTGGGGGGAGGCATTTCGAGGATAGCCTTGATTTTCGTAGGATCAATTTCGATTCCTCTGCTTCGAAGTACAAACCCAAGGAATTTACCCGAACAAACCCCAAAAGCGCACTTTAACGGGTTCATCTTGAGCTTGTACCGCCTTAAGCGTTCAAAAATTTGCTTCAAGTCATCCAAATGATCTTCCTTATTTCTGGTTTTGGCAACAAGATCATCAACATAACACTCAACAATGTTATGCAACATATCACCAAATATCACCGTCATTGCTCTTTGGTATGTTGCCCCTGCATTTTTTAGACCAAAAGGCATCACTGTGTAGCAAAAGATCCCTTTTGGAGATCTAAAAGCTATCAATTCTTCATCTTGGGGGGCCATTCGGATTTGATTATAACCCGAATATCCGTCCATGAATGACAAGGTTTCCTAACCTGTGGTTGCATCAACCAGAAGTTCGGTGATGGGTAAAGGAAAATCGTCATTAGGACAAGCTTCATTAAGATCACGGAAATCAATGCAAATCCATATTTTCCCATTCTTTTTCGGGACTGGAACTATGTTTGCCAACCAAGTCGGGTATTTAACCTCTCTGATGAATCCAGCTGTTAGGAGTTTATCGACTTCAGCCTCGATTTGGGACGTCAATTCTGGCCGTGTCCTTCTTGGTGCTTGTTTAACAGGCCGTTTCTCAGGATGGATTGCGAGCCTATGAACTGCAACTCTAGGATCAAGTCCAGGCATCTCGTTGTAGGTCCATGCAAAAACATCGCAATGCTCTTTCAGAAAAGAGATGTACCTTTGAGCCTCTTCTTCTACCAAGTTTTCACTTACGAAAGTTGGCTTATTCTCTCCTTCATCATCGAGATTGACTTCGCGAAGCTCGTCAATTGTATCCTAACCTCCTTCTTCAGATTGTGTTGGTATGGGATATGTCTCATCTTCAATCCCATCATCCAATGCCCCTTCCACTGTAATTATATTTACAAAGAGCTTTTCTTCTGTGGCTTGATAGCCCAATCCTTCCCTTGTGACCACAATAGGACTTCCTTGCTGAAGGGATTTGGCTTGTGTATGAGTTAGCACGAAGTCAAAAGGTGCTACTGTTTGTGTGGATACTTTTTCAGGATCAAGACCAGCTTTCACTAACATTTTTGTAATGTTTGCAGCGTAACTTGGTCTTATTGGACTCGATATCTCCACAGTTTTGAGATTTTCATCCTGAACTTTCTTTTCCATGTCACCAAGTGCATGGAACACTATAGGCTTCATGCCTTTTGCTTTCGCAGGGACTACAAATTTACGATAGTTCTCCACATATGTGCATTCTGCCTTCTGTAATGGCAAGACAAATGCATCTTTTAACTCCAAAGTTAGGTCAATCGGAGCTAAAGCGCTTGCCCCTGGCTTCCTTTGAGACTTCGGAATGTAGCGAAATGCCTTCTTTGTCTGAGCTTTCACGCTTTGAGTATCTGTTTTTGTTGAGCCCTTCGCTCTATTTTGTGAAGCCTTTGTGTAGAAACGAGCATCCACATAGTAAGCTTCAACCCCATTAAAGGGATCATTATCCGCAACAATTATCCCTTCGTTTATAGGTGAAGGCAATGGATATTTGATGCACTGATGGTAAGTAGAGGGCACCGCCATATGATTATGTGACCATGGTCTCCCAAGTAAGGCATTGTAGGAAGTGTCTACATCCATCACCAGAAACTCGGTATCTTCCTCGATGCCACCAAATTTAGTTCGCAATTTGATTTTCCCCATGGGGCGTTGTTCATTCTGATTGAACCCTTGGATCACCAGATGACATGGCCGTAGTTGGGATAATCGAACCCCTATTATGCCCAAAGCCCTTTTCAGTAGTAAATTTACTATGGACCTACCATCAACCAAAACTCGAGAGATTTTGGTGTTAAGAACAAGACCAGTGATGAACAAGGGTCGATTGTGATCTGGTGTTTCTGCATACATATCCCCATCGCCAAATGCTACTGTGGATAGGCATGTAGTTGTGCTCTTTTGCCTCTTTTCTTGGACCTCCTTGCGAAAATCATTCGGATTGGACAAGGCATAAATCAATGACTTTCGAAGTTCTAGAGACATCATCAAGGCATCATATATGCTTACCAGAGCTGGGATCTTCTTTAGATGAGCAAGAACATCATATTTCACTTGCTCTTATTCTTTTGGAACTTCATCTTGTGTAACTGGTACTTGCAAATTTTAACTTGGTTGATTGTTGGGCTGTCTTTTATAAGTCAGATATGTCTTGTACACATGGACAACCTCCTTCCCGTCCCCTTCTTTAGGCTCATCGCTTATTTGCACCATGTTCACTGATCCAACAAATGAATTTTCGTCATCAGTGATCACTTCTCCTCCTTGGGGATGCCTTTCCTTTGCATTCCTCAGATATCGTAAGTCCCATCTATAAAAGTATTGGGATTGTATGAAGGCACTTTTCATGACCTCCCAACTAGGTACAATAAACCCAGCAAGAGAACAATACCAATCAAATGCAATCCCATCTAGAGAAAGAGGAAATTGCGTAGGCACAACGCTTGATTTTGAGCAGTTTCCCCGCATTGTCTCAAAAAAAGCTTTTTATGCTTTTCAGGATCACCATACCCTTCATAAATAGAGAAATTTGGGAGCTCATATCCGACAGGGAAAGGTGTTTGCTGAACCCATAGAAGGAGCAAATCTCTAGGTCTCATACTTCCCATTTCTCGTTGGTCCAACGCGGATTCAAGCTTCTGCTCCGCAGTTCCTTCTAGCAACTCATATGTTTGAAATGAAACACTTTCATCCTATAATGGCTCCCACATTTCAAGTTCCATTGGCCATGGTGTGTAGAACCTTCTATAAAATCGTTCTGCCATTGTGTCCCAATCAGGGATTGAATTGGAAGGAAGGTTAAAATACCAATCAGCTGCCCATCCTCCTAACGATAGTACAAATTGTCGCAAAAGTAGTGTTTGACTTCGTATTGTGTTTCCACATAGTGCTAGGAAATGCACTAAATGATGCCTTGGACATCCAACTCCATTATACAAGGGAAATTGTGGTATGGAGTATCCTCTTAGGAATAAGACCATTTCAACCCATTTAGGATATGGATGCTTTGAAATGTGTTCTCCACCAATCGCAAAGTTTTGGGGAATTCTGGACTTTTCCTCTTTCAAAGCTACAATTACCTTCGCTTGATTTGTTCCCTCCCTCCGAGCAAAAACTCTTGCTTTTTGATCATCCTCTGGACAACTTCTGATTTGTATATCCGCATCTTGAAAATTCACATCCACCAAAATTACGTTGCATGAAAAATCAAAATGGTCACTGGACACACTTTCTCCATCGTATGTTCTCGCTGGCAAAGGGTACCTGGGAGAGAAATTCGAGTCTACGGATGACTCAAGGATATGTGAGGATTGAGTAGAATGTTTCCACATCTCGTCATCCGATGACACTTGTGGCTGAACTTCTTATCTTCAAAACGAAGCCGCTTTCGAGAAATTCTCACAAGTTTCGTATCCGATCCGTATCCCATGTTTCTTTGAGATGGACTTACTACATACTCTGGAGTGTTTATGTAGAACATAGGAGGTACAGGGGAGTACTTTGGTGAAGCCATTGTCCTTTCAGGAGTCACACGAGCCTTAGGGGTTACCATGAACTCTCCCACCGCGAGTTTTAGTGAAGTAGGAAAATCAGATATATGAATCGGACATGAAGCATTGCTTCCTTCTTCTTCATTGTCACTTATCACAATAGGGGAATCTGGTATGTGAATTGGACTTGAAGCACTGCTTTCTTCTTCTTCTTCATCGTCACTTATCACAATGATGTTAAGGCATGGGACTTGGGTTATCGCCTCGTCTCTCTTCTTCTTAAATAAGCTTTTAGCTCTGGAGATTGAAGTTTTTTAGGCAAAAATTCTTCAAGTGAGATGGTAATGCGAGGAGATTGTTTCAAAGGCTCATCGAGGACAAGCTTCACTTCCTTGGCTTTCTTTTGACTCTTTTTCTTATTCCTCGCGTTTTTACTCACTTTTGTCCTTTTTACCTTTTCGAACATTTTTGGCTTTCACGCTCTTTTTGGAACAAAGGGCGCCCTGGCTCTAGATGAGGAACTTTGTCTTTTCTTCATTCCTTTTGATTGATATACAACCCATTCACCCTCCCCATCGTCATCGGCTGTAATTGGGTTTGCTGTCACTTTCTCAGGAGAAGGAAGCTCAATAACCCTCGAGTCAAAGAGTTCTTGAATCTTGTCTTTCAAGACAAAGCAATCCCATAACGAATGACTAATAAGGCGATGATATGGGCAATACTTTGGATCATTTTTCTTGCCTTCTTCATGCGGCCTTTTCATATCGAGGAGCGTAATCAACTTCTGCTCCAAGATGTCTTCGAACATGTCCTCCCCCAAGTCATCTGTAAAGGAATACTTCTTTTCCAATCTTTCCTTCATGGTGGCCTTTTTAGTTTCCTTCGGTCTTTGCGCCCCAACCACAACTGGAACTCTTTTCTTGGTTTCAACTATTGCAGCAGCTGTGGTTTCAAGCCTATCTACAACCCTCAGCCTTCTTCGTTTGCCCAAGTGTAGTTCCATGTCATGTGCTTTGGTACATAAGTCATCGAACCCTTCAAAGGTCTGAGCCATGTGTAAAGACCCGTAATTTCTTAAAATTTATTTAAATGGTTTATGAATAACAGAAAGGATGAGATGGATTTGAAATTGGAAATTTGGGGCTAATGTGTTAAAAGGTTATATGTAAAGGGTGAGTGTGTGATGTGTGCATATATGTGTGTTAGTGTGAGAGGTAGGGAATTACTTTTCCCTTTTCCTCTCTCCCGACTCCTTCTCTCTCGGCTCACTCTCTCACTCTCACTCTCACCAATTTTCTCACCAAGACACCTTAAACCTCCACAAAACCTCCATCAATCCTTCACCCCTTCGCGTATTGCAACGCATATTACTCCGGTTTGAGCTCGGTGGAGGCGTATCTCGTTCGAACCCAAAGATTGGAGCTAGGGCTTGAGAAATCTTCCGAATTCGTTCTTTGATCTTGAGGTAGGGAGTTCTAACTCTCAATATATGTTTATGACTTGTTTCTTGTAGCTTGATTCATGCCATTGGTTGTGGTTATTGTTGGTGTTGTTGTTGTTGATGAGAAACCCACTGAAATCTACAGAAATTCTGCTCGAACAGCTTTGTTATCGATACCTTGACCTTTGTTATCGATACCCTTGTGTTCCAAAACCCAGAAAATCACTTGTTATCGATACCATTTGCCATTGTTATCGATACCCTTGCGGCTGGAATCAATTTTGACCCAGAGGTATCGATACCTTTGCCTTAGGTATCGATACCTGTTGCTTATCTCCAGCTTTTGCTGTTTTACTTCGTACTTCGCCGTTTTGGTTTCCAATCACTTCTAACACCTCTAAAACACTTTTAAACCTTCCCTAAGCTTGGTTGCTCGTCCCTTGATGGTCCGTAGATTGTTCTCACTCCTTAGGCACCGGTTAAGCGTAAGATTTTAGTATCCTTGTTAATGGAAAACGTATCGTAGAGTGTTTATGAGTACCGTTGGTTGTTCGAATATCGTGGTGGGTATAGATAGTAGATGGGAGCGGCATAACGACTTCAAGGGTAAGGTAGTCACTTGTATCTTCACAACTCGTCGAACCTCTCGATCTTCCTTGGTACACTTATTACGGGATTCAAGTATAGGAACTAGTAGGTCGGATATCTTGGAAACCGCTTGTAAGTGGCATGTTGCGTAGGTGCGGGGATATAATTAGAGGTATGGTGAGGACAGGTGTACTTGCCTATAAGCGATACGGTTAATTGTTGGCCTTGTAACGCCATGTGATTGATGGAATGATACTTGGATTCGATTGAGTGAATTGATGTTCGTGAAATGGAAATGGAGTGAATGTGGATAACAAATGGATAGAGTATTGTAGGATTATATATAAATGGGCTTAGTACGTTGTGTGCGATGCAGATATGTTAACTAATGAAAAGGCATGAACATGTATAATTGTGGAGCTATATAAAGGTAGATTAAAGTTTTGTGGTACAACCGTTAGATTGATGATGAAGCTGATTATGAAATGATAGATGGTCGGTTAAGCGATGTGCGTTTTCGCTAACAAGCGAATTACGAAATGATGATGATATTATTTAGGGAATAGACTCGGGGTGACCCTACGCTCGAGGGAATAGACCCGAGGTGACCCAAACGATTGTTATTGAGGGAATAGACTCGGGGTGATCCTATGCTCGAGGAAATAGACCCGAGGTGACCCAAGTTATTATTATTATTATCAAGGGAATAGACTCGGGGTGACCCTGCGCTCGAGGGAACTAGACCCGAGGTGACCCTAGTGATTATTGATGGGAATGTCTGACTAAAAGGAAAGAAAGACTCTGTGATGAAGGGATTGGACAATGATGACTGTAGACACGAGAACGATTGTGGTATCGTATAAAGAATAATAAGATGAATTGGAATGACACATGAACTAGTGTGGACTGACGTAAGTTTATTAATGTATCTAGTCTGAGGAGTAACGATTAGTGGCATTCCGGTGGAGTCTAGAACCCTTTTGTCAAAGCGTATAGCTCGTCGGTAATCATTTGTACTTTGGGCATCTCTGTCTATGTTTACTCATTCTCGATGCATGATTCACTTCATTTTCATATAGTTTGAGCATAGAACTCTCTACTGGGCACGTGTTTTGCTCAACCCTATCTTTCTTTCAGGTACACCCGAGGATAGTGACATGAAGTGCTTGGCATGTATTTTGACATCATCCCTTTGAAAGCTGACATGGAAATTACTTTGGCATCTTTTGTAAAACTCTTTGGCAGTGTAATAGCGATTTCAATTTCGACTATCGTTTGATCATGGGGGACTGTAAACCCTAAAACTTCTTTTCTCTTATGTTATTTGGATCGTCAAGCTTGACAAGAAACTTTGAACTTAAACTGCAAATATGGGAATGAACCTTGATTTGAGGTATTATCTGTATTATTGTGAGGTATCGTTTAATTGGAAATCATTATTCTATGTTGAAAATCGAGGGCGTGACCATGAGTGCCGTAGAAAGCTCATGTTGAAAATTGTTAAGACACATGCGAATGAGTTCCAACCGGGTGAACTTTTGTGGGCATGCAAATGTCAAAGCTCGCCATCTTGCAATGAAGTCGATGACTGGTTCGTTATCTTGTTGTTTGGTCTCGATGAGCTCTGGTACCCCAACATGTCTTTGGGTATTGCAGAACTGTTTGAGGAATTCTTTAACCATGAAATCCCAACTTTGGATGATCCTTCAGGGAGATTCGAATACCAGGTAAATGAAGAACCTTCAAGAGATTGCACAAAGAGTTATAAACACAAGGCTTCATTCTATGCTATTGGCTCGCATCGTGAGAGGAAATGGGCAATATGTTGTCTAGGATCTCCTATTCCTCCAAACATTTTGAAATCAGGCTGGGAGAAGCCAGGTGGGAATGGAACGGTATCCACCCATGCTGGATAGGGCTTTGTGATCATTCGAAAGCCCTTGTCATCCTTTTCTTTAGCCTTCTTTACTTGCTTCTTCACCATGTCATCGATCATGGCCATGAGCATCGGGTTTGCATTACTGCTCATTTGGGTCAACGAAGAAATGTCCGTTGCCCCCAGTAAACTTTGTTTTCGGGACTTCGAATGATTCCTCCTCAAAGGCAGATACTTTATGTTTGCTCCTGTTACTTGGGCTTGCAAACTTTTGAACTATTCCATCAGGTGAGACACTTCTTGGTCCCTTTTCGCTAGTTGTTCTTGCAGCGAAGCTACCTTCTCCTCCAACAGCTAAGGGTTTGAACTTTATTCATCACCCACTTCCGTCACCATCACCGAAACGGATTTTGTTACACTTCTGGGCTTCTTACTCGTGGAGGATGATGATTTACTGCTCACGGGGAATGACGAGTACATTGAGACAGAGTCATCCCCTTCACTTATAGTTAATCCCTTTGGTTGTTCTTGTTGGCCATAGACCTTGTTACTGTCCCTGGCATAGGCTT
The DNA here is from genome assembly GCA_018127125.1 of Rhododendron griersonianum. Classification (NCBI taxonomy): domain Eukaryota; kingdom Viridiplantae; phylum Streptophyta; class Magnoliopsida; order Ericales; family Ericaceae; genus Rhododendron; species Rhododendron griersonianum. Next base: position 33,751,400 of record CM030797.1, on the reverse strand, counting down.
CGAGGTAGCAGTTCTCTTTGCTTGTTCGACCAACTTGGCAAATTGTTCCTCCGTGGTGATGGAAACAGAATCCCTCTCACCATCGGAAGAGTTCAACTCTAACTCACTTGATTCTGTGGAATACTCAAGGTCGTCATTATAACTACCAAGAGCCTTTTCAATCGCTCCCATAACGTTGGCTACTATAGACTTTTGTTCTCCCTTTTTGAGGGTTTTGTTCCTCCTCTGCCTCTGTCTTTTTGGGTTTGAGGCTTTAGTGGGGGGGTTTTTGCCCAACCCCTACGGGCATGGAAGAGAAAACTTGTGTCTCTTGGATTTTTATGATTGATGCAGCGTTTCTCACAATTGGACTCATGAGTCGACGATTCGGCACAGATGAATTATGTAAAGCCGTCGAATTGTTGGTCTTTTGTTGAGCCAATGAATCCACCACTTTCAGTTGGGCTAACGAATTAGCGTGATTTCAGGTTTGGCTCATCATCTCCTTGCCAATGTTCTTGATGATGGAATAGTTTTCCACAGATGCCCTCTTTTGAGCTTTTTCCGCAATCATAATGGAGTGCTCTACCTGTGTAATCAAAAGACCCAGTGTACTTTGAGTTGTGCGGGCCTTGGCTAGGGTAATAGCGACTGCTATTGCTTCCTTAGCATCCTTAGCTTTTCCAAGGAAGTCCGACGAGCACCTTGTTGCTCTTACTACCAAATATTGTTTGGCAGCCTTTAACAGGTCTTCGGCTACTCTTTTAAGGCTTTCAGCCTTTTGGAGTAGCGAAGTGCTATTGTTTGTTTGAGCTCGTGGCAAGACAGCCAAAAGCTTTCACTCTGGAGCCTCCCGATGAGCAGACACTTCTGGCAAGACAGCCAAGAGCTTGCGCTCTGGAGCCTTCCAATAAGCAGTTCTGGTGAGACAGCCAAAAGCTTGCACTCTGGAGCCTTCCAGTAAGCAGGTGCTGGAGATACTAACACATCCCTCCAGGATATTTGAATCCCCGTCATATGATTCATCGGTGTCTTCACAGCGAGTCCGTTGTTGGCCTTCATGATTGCAACTTCCACATTCGAATCTGTTGAAACAAGGGACACTATTAGAATAATGAGTTTTATAGTTTGTTTTATTCTTCAAAAGATGGGAGGAGAAATAGGTCCCACTGGGCGTGCCAGAAATTTGTAGACATGAATTTTGAACCTAGAATTTACCCACACTTTGAAATCTATATCTCAAATATCCATTGTTCAAGCAAACAATGTTGATTGTTTATATGTAGGCTCCTATTTCTGATTTGGATTTCAAATCGTTAATTACATACTACAAAAGTAAAACCTTCGATTAATGAAGAATAAAGAACAAGAAACAGACTAGAACAATTTAATTTTATTGATGATTGGGGTTTAAAACCCTTGTTTACATCAAAACAGAGGATATTTAATACATTTAGAGGGATTGGAACCCTTTACCTATCACTTGGTATGCTTAGTCTTATTGATCTTTGAAGTTTGATGAAGATTGCAGGTGTTAGTGAGCTAGTAGGTTGCTTGGTGGTTGTAGATTGTAATGGTTTTGCTTGAATGGAGTATATCTTCTCTCTTTGTATATTGTCTACGTTGAGGGAGAGGAGGTGTGTATAGCTTCTATGTTTGAGCAGAGAATGTGATGATTAAGAGTTGAGAGTTCTGGTGAAGAGTTGAGAGATGAAGTCTGAGGTCTGAGATTTGAGGTCTGAGATTCCTTCCTTTGATGATGGACCTCATATTTATAGGGGGCTTCCTTCATCAGATGCTTGGCCGCCAAATAATTCCTTTGAATTTGAATAGTTGTTGCCAGAGAATAGGATGATATCATATCTTCTCAGTCTCTTCAAATTTTGAATATTGGTTGCATCAGATGGCATCCACCTTGGAATATTCTTCTGCTTCTACAGAAGTATTTTCTTGGGCTCTACATTTTATTTGATTTGAGACTACGTTAACCCATATTTGGTTTGTAGGCCCTGCGAAATGCGGGCCTACATGGTTCAACCGAATATTTGATTTGTAGGCCCTGCGAAATATGAGCTTACATGGTTCAACTGATTTGTAGTCCTGCTACTTCTTCCGCAGGCTCATATATTCGCTAGGCTTGTCGGGCCAATACGTGTTTGTTGATTCGTGAGCTCGCTGGGTCAACATGCTTTTAGGCTCTTTATATGCCTTTTAGTTCGCAAGCCCAACATATGATACATTGATGATATTCATCAATCTTTGGTTGAAATTTATGTGCCAACACCAGCCCTGGATGAGTGTGAGTCTTCTGGTCGCCCTAATGAATCTTCTCCTTTCAAGCATGAGGTCATGGGTGAACCAAGACTCGACAGTTAAGGTGCTGGAGATCGTAGGTCGCACACAAAACACAGACACCAAATATATGCGATTTGGCTGGAATGCTCGTTCCACTAAGAAAGTTGCACTACTACACTGTTGTACTCTCTCTATCTCTGTTCTCGCACACTAAGCTACGTACAAATACATGCATATATGGAGGGGGAGGGGAGAACAAGCCAAGAGCCTTCAATGTCTCCAACAATGCGTGGAAAATCCAGCGCCCGAATTAGGGCTGTCGGTGGGCTTAAACTGACCCTCGGGACCATCCTCTCATTTGTGGGGAAGGATACGACATAAGAACCTAGAGTTGATAGTAATGTTAGCAACAACAAAGGTGACGAGGTGATGTCAAATGGCTCGGCGGAAGTCAAGAGAAAGAAAGGCAAGGGGACGGCCCCGGTTGAAGGAGCATCTCCTTCTTCCCCTGTGTCTTTCGGATGTTTTTACGTACATATTTGCTTCATGTTGTTATGGATGTGGTTTCCCACTTGATAGGAAACAAAAGCCACATCAAAATCATGACGCAAATCTTTCAGCTCACAATCAATCCCGAGTGGTGCCAATCGCAGGAAATACAGTACAGTACAGAGCTCTTGTCCAATTTTTCCTTGGTCTAGTCCATTTCAGTTTTGGGCCTTTGTGAGCGCCTTTTGGGCCCACAATAATGATCGAAATGGTTCATTTTGTAAAGCTATGTCATTCACGTGAAAAATTTGGTTGATAGAACATCAATAGGTCATGAACAAAACAGATTTGTTTTTTTTTATGGTTTGCTCAACCATTATTTTCTTTATGCCCCTGGAATATGTATCGAGCGTCTTTGTTTATCTGTCACTTACCAAAAAGAAACCCTTCGTCTATCTGTAGTTTTTGGTTATAACGAGCTTCATTACCGAAAATGAAAAGTCCTTAAAGATGAATCCTCATAAGCCTTGACACTAAGGCTCTGTTTGTTTGGGCATAAAATGTTTTACCTATTTTTTGGTGTTTGGTTGTATAAAAAAGGGAAAATTTCAAAATGGCACCTGAACTTTCACCTCAATGTCACCTAAACACCTGGACTTCATTTTATTTCAATTAAACACCTGGACTTACAAAATCCCCAAAATGAGGCACCTGCCGTTAGCCTCCATCCATTCCATCCACAAAATTGCTGATGTGGCACACTTCACCCGTTAAGTGGGCCCATTTCACATGTTAGGAAGCAAATGAAATGCACACAATCAAAACCCCACCATTCACTTCCCGAGATCCATCGTCACTTCCACTTCTTGAACCTCATAATTTCCTCTGCTTTCCCATCAACCGAATCCACAATTTCTCCCAAATTCGGTTCGATTTCTTCAACAACCCTTTATTCTGAAACTAACTTTGGAATCAGGCTCAACCTCAGATGTGGGTCCCTCTTTCGTTTCTCACTCCTCCCCAACCTCTCAGCTCCATTGCTATCTCTATTTCTCGATCCTCTCCGACCTTCTCAGCTATGGCCATAAACTGGTTTTGATCCACAGGCAAGGGCGGCGGCGCAGTTTGGAGGAAGTGGGTCGGTGGGCTCCAACTTGGTCGATGCCAATGACTTTAGGGGAGGACAGTTCGTGGGTCTCGATTGCGGGTGTTCTTCTTGCGGATGAACATTGGGCTGGAACGTGATTTGCCTCTGCTTCGGCCACCGAAATTGGTCCTAAGAAACCTTGTCAGTGGCGGTGGGAACTTCTCTGACTAGTCTAGTGAAGGGGACTAGATTGGAGGTTTGTGGGGTTTTGAATTTTTTTTTTTGATCCGTGGAGTTTTGATTGTGCGCACAATCAAAAGGTGAAGAAAAGTGAAGTAGGGTAGTGTTGGGTTGTGATTGTGTGCATTTCATTTGCTTCCTAACATGTGAAATGGGCCCACTTAACGGGTGAAGTGTGCCACATCAGCAATTTTGTGGATGGAATGGATGGAGGCTAACGGCAGGTGCCTCATTTTGGGGATTTTGTAAGTCCAGGTGTTTAATTGAAATAAAATGAAGTCTAGGTGTTTAGGTGACATTGAGGTGAAAGTTCAGGTGTCATTTTGAAATTTTCCCTATAAAAAATAAGGATTTCCATTAATTGGATGAAAATGACTTACCCTTAAATCTTCCGTAAGTTATTTTTTGAAATGAACCCGCTACCTTCTACTGCAATTCTCACTGCTCAATTTTCTCGATCGTCAATCCTGACCCACGTTTAATTCCTTTATTCTCATATATATCTCTCTCTTTCTCTCTCCAAAAATGCTTAGTCAACGAGAACCTTTGCCTTTAGATATAAGGTTGAATACCCCAAGCGTTGGGCTAAGTCGTCGATAGCATAATAATCCGAAAGACCGGGATCGTACCCGTAGGGAAATTCCAATATAGAAGCTTATTTGGATTGTAGATGTAAGGATTTCGGCGTTTAGATGGCCAACTTTGTTTTATTTTAAATGGTGGAAATAAAAGGCTAGAAAACAAGTTTTAAACTAATTTAACAAGCGGCAAGGCCTCGGGGTTCAACCGACCCGCGACTCGGCCGGCTAATGGTTCTCTTTAATAACTCAAGTGAGAGTCACGACCGCGCGCTCTCACTCGGAGGGTTTAACTTGAAAATCAAATGTAAAGATGGGTCCGAAAATGGACTAAAACTCATTTAGACATTTAATCAAACAGTCATAGTGCCAGGGTTCCAAGCATCGCACGAGGCAAGAAAAGCTTGCCGACGCACAATCAAAGAAGTTATCAATACAAGCTTTGAACGAAAATAAGAGATTTAATTCATTTTACAAACCAAATTAAAGCTTTAAAACAAGAGAAACCATTTTACCAACCAAGTCTCGGGGTAGGAATCACCCCTTGACCAAGCCTAATTAACTACTCACTCATGCTTGAAAGATTAAGAACAAAGCTGGAGATGGCAAACATATTTGACCGACAAAACTGAAATTAAATTTGATATTAAGTAGAATCTAATCCGTACGAACAACTTTAATAAATGAGAAATTAACAAATAACAATTAACTAAGGGTGTTCTTAAGGAAATTACACTAAGAAAGCTTGAAGAACAATGGAGTAAACTTAGGCAAGAAGAAAATTAAAACTCAGATCTAAAATGAAATCTATGATAGGATCTAAGGAGAGAGAAAAAGACTATTTATATACATGGCTTTCTCTATCCAAAATATCTCAAAAACTAACACGAAAGCACCTGGGTATCGATACAACCAAAAGTGTTGTATCGATACCGAGCAGCTTAAGCCTAAAACTGCTTTCTGACATAAAGCTCCTTTGTGGTTAAGCTCACTGAACAGAAGTTAGCTAAATGTTATCGATAAACTTCAGATCTTCAGCTTTATTCCCGTCTTGGCATCAACGGCCCCAGTCACCCGACGGCTCTTCGTTCCTTTGTTCTTGAACTTCGGTGGCTGCGTTCTGGGTGGCTTCGGGTACTTGGACACCCTCGAGGGTCATTCTTGGTATTAAAAAATGCCTTATTCTTGTGGTTTGCCTGAAACACTACTAAAATTACCTTACGTGCAGTATCGCCTAAAAACGGCATTTAATTTATTCAAAGGAAAGCAACATATAAAAGGACTTTAAGCACCAAGAATTACATTATTGGGTGTTTATCATATCAATCGTCAATCCTGACCCACGTTCAATTCATTTATTCTCAGATCTCTCTCTCTCTCTCTCTCTCTCTCTCTCTCTCTCTCTCTCTCTCCACATTATTTTACATGAAAAATATTTTACATCGAAACAAACGGAGGCTAGGTTTTTCTTTTTTTTTTTTATTTTAGAGAACCTTCACATTAGGTTTAGATGGGAGGAATTGAAGTTGAATGCGGTGGATGTCAGAAACTTCAGCTGCTCATCACTTTCATGGCACAAAATAAGATGTCCGGATTCCAAGCGGAAGAGCATGTGGAGAAACGACAGTGAGAGTTGACAAACACAGTGCAAAATCCACTATGGGTTCTATATATGATAGGCCTTTTAGATTTTGTGAAAAGAAAATGGACGCTTTTTCCTTTCTGTTGCTGGTCTGAATTACCAATCAATCTCTACGCAAGAAGTGACAGGAAACGCCGAGCAAAAAAAAAGAAAGTGACAGGAAAGCTACGTACTGCTGTCCCGGCCGAGGGGGTCCCGCTTCGGTCTTGCTCTGATGATCGAAAACGTTCACTTCATAGAGCTCGTCAAGTTGAACAAGTTTGCAAAAAATCAGTTTGATGGGATATCTTTAAGTGCCTAATCGGAACACATATAATTTGCCAATAATGGATTCTAGTAAATTTGATCCAATGTTTCGAGATCCATTCTTTTTAAGACAAAAAGGTTTCGAATAGGCACTTAATAATATCCAATAGAGCTGATTTTTTACATACTTGTTCAACTTAACGAGCTCTACGAAGTGAATGTTTCCGATCATTGGAGCGAGACTGGAGCACGACCCCCTTAGCCGAGACAGTAGGCTACTGTTCCTTTAAGGGACAGCAGCTCTCCCAAACCCGAAGACAAGGAGTGATGGTCGTATCCCATAATTATTTGCGAAGAGTAAAGTGAGTGCTACATGATATTTTGAGATCATAATTGGCCCTAACTACGTCCTCACTTTTTCCTTTTCCTAACCGTATTTTTTCTCACAAAAATAAAAAATAAAAATCAGTATAAGAACTGTTGAAGATATTATAATTCAATATCTCGTCTCGTCTAATAATACTACTATTTGTTAGGAGTTCATCATTCCATAGGCTTGCTTTCCATAATCGCCTAGGTCGAATAGTAATTTGTTTTGGAAATTTGCATTTCAGGAAAGAAATTAATGATATGATAATTTAGGAGTGTGGCATGGGGTGTGATCTGGCTCTGCTCTGAATCTATTTGAGACCTCCCCAACAAGGATGGAGTTAGGGAGGGATCAGTAGGGGCGGTCGCCCCTGCAAGAAAAAAAAAACACTACTATTATATGTAAAAATAAATAAATTCCTATGAAAATATATAGACTCGCTGGCCCCTGTGTAGAATTTTGGAAAAATATATATATAATAGTAACCTTTGAAATACGAGGATATCAATATTAATTACCAAAGGCTAAGGGTTAAAATATAACAAAATAGTATAAAACTAGAGGGTTAATATTGTGAATATTCAAGTAATAAACTTCCACCTTTCGTTAAATGAGTTTTTAGTATTTTACAGTTTTATTTATTTTTGCTCTAAAACCTCAATGGCCCACCAAACCCCCTCCCTCTCTCTTGGCACAAACATCCCTAATTGTTAATACTTCAAAGGCAATTTCGAGAAAATAGCAACGGAGGAGAAGGGATTTTGGAAACCCTCATTAATTTTGGTGAAATCTAAGTTGTAGGTATGTCTTTCCCCAATTGTTGTTCTAGACTTCTAATTTTATGTTTTTTGACTGGTAAAATCAAGTAACATGAAAGCCCTTGGACAGAATTCGTCCAGTTGTGATGAAAGAAAAAAAAGAAGATGAACAATAAAAAAAACAAGACACATTCATCAAGATCGATCCCATTAGTTAAACTGATTTATGTATTTACGTTATTTTGAGTTTTAATGTATTTACGTTATTATACATGTGTATTTATATTTTTTTTCTCGCATGTACGATCGCCCCTGCATGATGAAATTCCTGGCTCCGTCCCTGCTCCCCAAGGCTGCAAAAGGAACCACCAGTTAGTGCCTAACCTGCTGTAAGAATTTAATTGATCTCCGCCTCCTATGATTTTTTGTTCTATCTTTGTCACGAAATAATATTATGTTTGCAGATTTATGCCAAAATGATAACAAAAATTTTAAAGGCAATATTTGACACTTTATGCTCAGAGAAACAAAATATTGAAAACTTTCAGATGTGAGTGAGATGCAAGTATTAGTGAAGTGGAAGGACCAAACGATATTTTAATGAAGACTATCTAAAAGGTGTATCTTTATGAACATTATAATGCAATAATCTATATAATAAAACAGAAGGGTGTTTAGGAATATTCTTTTGAAATATTCATTTTCAATGGCTCAGATTTCTCCATCGCACAAGTTTTATCTACTCATACAAACAAATCTAACGGTCCAGATACCAATTACAACTTTCCATAATAAGTTGATATCGCATTAATGAAGCCATATCAAGCAATAGATTTCCTGATCAAAAAAAAAAAAGCGGCAAATTTTTTTCCCGCTCCAAACGGCAAATTGACACCCCTGTTTGCAGTGTTCTACGGTGACTACGATTCACTCTGGTTCGTCATCTCGGTAACTTAATTCATTGATCTCTCGACTTTGTGGTTGATTTGGGTTTTTTTTTTTTAAAACTGTATTTTAGGGTTTTGTTGATTTGGTTTGGTTTCGTTTTGTTTTTGAACTGTATTTGGTTTCGTTTGGTTGGTTCGTAATTGCAAGGAGGGAGTTGGTTGGTTGATCAGGGCAAGCCTCATTCATTACTTACAGAGTTGCAGTATATAATCCCACGAAGCGAGGAATTTTTTTCCCACTGGCCAACCAAGAAATAATGATTATTGTGTTCCACTAGCCAAAACTTTTTTTGATATTCGATCCTATATATTCAGCTTATTATGTTCTTTTATCATGATCATCCTGAATTGTTGTCCCTTTATGACCTTTTTTTAAAACTTTATTATTTATATACCTTCAACACACGTGTAGACACACTCTCCTTCATAAGGTAGGCGGTGAGGTTCAAAGCGGATTAAATTGTTAAACTGTATTAGAAAATTTTTTACCTGGAATTTACTGGAATTCCATAAGCAAATTAATAGTTATTTGTAGCTAGCTTAAATGTATAGTTGGAGGAGTGCCATAAACACGGGTAATTCTTTTTCGTGCCACTAAGAAGAGGATCACATACTACACACTAATGTTCGAGCCATTAGCTAGCAAGTGCCGTAGGCACGGACAATTCCAACTGGAGTGCGTAGTGTCGTAGGCACGGGTAAGCACTAGTAATAAATAATCAAGGACAACATGATTAAAAATTTAACTCATCGGGAGTTTGGGTTAAGTGTGTGTATGTTTAAGAAGGTCCTCACACCCCTCCCTAGTCAGCAATTGCCAAGTGGATGTGGTAAGTGAAATTACTCTCTTATCCTTTCGTGTTAAAAATAATACTCCCTCCGTCCCTTTTTAAATGTCCTGCTTCGTAACTCCAACTTATTAAAAAGACATCATCATTATACCTTTCACATCAACTTTTTCCTCCACTTTCCCTACTTACCCATCATCATTACACTTTTACTCACTAACTTTTCAAAATGGAATCTACTTTTAGAGACAAAATAGACAATTCACCAACTTTTACCCACTAACTTTACAAAATGGACACTTATTAAGGGACAGCCCAAAATGGAATACCGGACTATAATAAAGGGACGGAGGGAGTAATTATACTCTCAAACACTACTTTATCGCAAAATCTATTATGCACCCATCTCACATCATAAGATAGATATTCTCTTCAGACCATAATTTAAATATATAGAATTCACAATCCAAAATGCTAAAAAAGAAAATTGGCTTCCAAACGCCCCTGATATCCCTGTCAATATTTGCATGAAATTACTTCCCTTGGAACCAAGGGCCACATGTCAAAAATCAACTTAGAATCTATTACTCCCTCCATCCCGCAAATTAAGTTAGTCCACTATGAAGAGACGTGTAATATTCCTATCATAAAATCAGCAGCCTAAAATAAATTGAAGTACTTCTGTGTATAATTTTTACGAATTTCTTGACATCAAATTAAAGAACTAATTGAGATCATTAATTTGGAGTGTAGAAATCTATAAACTCATGCACATAAATACTTTATTTTTTTATTGATCACAAATTGAATGTCTTTTTGTTGTGGGACTATCTTTGAGGGACGGACAAAGTATTCAAATTTTATCCAAACACTACTTTAATGCAAAATTTATTATGCACGTATCATTCAAACGGACTTCGGGTTGGTGTTGTGCACCTCCGAGCCGTCGGAACATGCATCTGACGGCTCGGATCTCATCTCGGCAACTAACGATCGAGAGTCGTTTATTGCCGAGATGAGATCTGAGCTGTCGGATGCACGATCCGACGGCTGAGAGGTGCGCACACCACTGCATAGCACCATCCTCCAATTCCATCCAAACACTTGCACAAATTCATAATCTACTCAGGCTATAATTCAAAATAAAATTAAAAATCTTAAGAGAAATTGTCCCCAAAAGGCCCCCTTATTTGTGCAGTTGTGAACTCATTCCAGTGGTATAGTATTTGCTTAAGTTGTGACATTACTATTTGGTCACATGCCACTGACCTATGCATAGAATAGGATAAAGCTAGTTTCGTATCCAAAATACGCGTTTTTTTAAGAGAACTCGTGAACATAGAAGCTGGCAGGCCACTATCAACATCACCAAATATCACTGTCTTTTCAGCAACATGCATGTGAGAATAGATATAGGTCTCCATGACTTCATCTCGTATCTACCCTTCTTGTCTTTGGACCCATGCTTTCGTAGCCCCATGTTAAACCGAGAATTATTTAGCTATATAGGACCACCTGCTAGTCATCTAGGGCTACCAAGTGGGCGAGGTGAGACATCTCTGAGTCGAGTCGAGTCGAGTAGTTAAGTGGTTGGACTCCATCGGGTTGAGTGGAGGATTTGAGTTCAGCTCGACTCCTTCCAATAAAGGGGCCGTGCAAAAAAAAAAAAAAATTCAAGTTTTGATTGACATGCATGCATATAGAGAGGGACAAAAAAACATGTCACGAGCACGATGAACAATTGCGCATGAACTTTCATAAGGCAATGCACATGAAATTGCACAAACACGGAAACACCAAGTATAACAACATAATTACAAATCATATACATGTATCCCCCATTTGCAAGCTACTCAAGGTGAACTAGGGTTTCTTGAGCTCAGCTTCCTCAGTAAACAAGCCTAGAACTTTGACTTGTGCATGTTGATGTGACGGATAGAACTCGCGTGGACGAGTTGACAGTGCGCTATTCATGGACGACTCAATTTGTTTACATCCTTGGTTCTAGCAAATGAAAAGCTAAAAACTATCCATAACTTCAACAAAAAGAAATAGAAAGCACTTCCCCATGCTTAAAAAGCAAGCTTTGCCAATTGAAAGTCTTGTGATGGGAAAATAAGTGAAGTGAAAGAGAACTTTGAAGCTTCCCTGTTTTGCTTGTGACCATACCCTCAAGCCTTTCAAGTCACGGAAGCACATAGTTGCCAAATTGTCTTTGTCCCATTAACAAGCATGGGAAAAAAGTACTCCATGTGATCAGGTATCTTTGTCATTCATTTCTATATTTTCTGCTTTTTACTTCTTCATTGGATGTGACTTTCAAGGCTTATTCCTCATCACCCAAAATGGAGAATTGGACATGCAATATTCCCCGGGATGTCTACAAATAACAGAAGTGTTGGGATTGTGAAGGCCCGATTCGGTTTGGGTCGCGCTTCGCTAAGGGTTCGGGGTTCAACATGATAGGTCAGGTCGTGGGGGCATGGGGCTGCACTTCCAAAACCGAAACAGTGGTGTATTACAGTAATTTGGTAATGAAAAACCTTTAGGTTATAAGTACTTGCTGTACGCAACAACCGATGTACCTTCTTTATTCGATCCATAGTGAAACTGGTAATAGCCGTGGATGTGTACGCAACAATCTATTGGGGAACTATGTAAAAATCTATGCGTCTTGGTTTATTTTCCGATGGCAGATCCGGCAGTCCAGAACATCACTCACGAACTGAGCTAGCCAAAGGAGCAAGGGATTCTTGTTTCTGTTTCTTGATTATCTTTGCACGTTGTGTGTTTGCTGGATTTGGCAGAATTCCCAACAAGAACATAAATGTATTCTCATATATCGAAAAAACCTTGAGCTCAACTCGGTTTTGGCCCATTAAAACTCATTCGAGATTGGTTTCGTTAGATAAACGACCCACATTTACTGATCCATAAGCAAACTTCAATCCGCAATATGATGGTTTGCTGTAGAATGTGACCTACCAAAATTTGAAACTTCATTCCTCCATAAGCATTTCAATTCTTAATAGCTTGAAATTACAAAGGGGTCATCAATCAAGTTCTGTTTTGCCCATATGCAAACTGCTACAAATTTATGCATAGGCAACCAGTTCCTATTAATCAAGAAGAAGATGTTGGAATCCATTCCTTACCTTGAATAAAATTCTCGACCGAATACGTATAAATATGTTCCGCCGGTATCTGGCGACTCCACGATACTCTCCCAGTCAAATTGGCTCCCAACCCAGAATTCTTAAACTCGCCGTAATAGAGAGTCTCCAATGCAAAATCACCACTCCAGGGCAACCACCCGTCGGCTGCAAAAAGAGCCTCCAAATTACACTCGATGAAAACCGTTCTCGAATACTCCTTCCACGGCCTCCCGAGGAAGTTCTTGTGGACTTTCGGGTTTTTATAGTACAATGCCATGTAATCGTCGGTCCCGTTCACCACACAGTTTTGGAACACGAATCCGGTGGATTGGGCAGGGTCGGTTCGTCCATGAGCTGTCACGGCATTTTTCTCACCCTTTTCCGGCTGGAGTTGCCTCGGGCGAATGAGAATGAGGCAGTCTTGGAATATGGAGGCTGAGTTTCCGAAAATGAAGTCGACGTTGCCTTGGATTTTGCACGATTTGTAGAACTGGCGGAGGGAGTGGGCGTAGAGAGTGTCTTGGTTACCAAGGAATTCGCAGTTTTCGATGACGGATAGATCGCTGTCGGACCGGAAGGCCACCGCTTGGTGAGCATCGGGACCTGCCGTATTCTGGATGGTTAGACCACTGGCCATGAATCCATCTCCAAGAACACCTGCAACAGAGTGAATGAGAGTCAAAACAAGCTTTACGAAAACACATTTTCTTAAAGAAAACGGTTTCCTTCCGCTAATATCTTGTACTCAGTTCTTACATGGTTATGCATTGCGGGGAGTTAATATACTACATTTTCACAACTCTCTTGCAAACTATAACAGGAAATGAGACTCTGTCCCACATATTTCCCTTTGCTTTTGTTTAATTCACTTTTCCAGTAAGTTGTTTTCTTGAAGGTGTATTTCTGACAACTGAACAAAGCCTAGACAATTTTTAGGTAAAATTGTGTTTTGCCACTATGGTTTCAACTAATACTGTGTTTTGGCAGCTATCATTCTTTTCTTATTCTTTCTTTTTTATCCTCTTCCAGTTCCAATGTTCGCAGACGGTTTGAATAATTGACATCGTTAAGCATACACAATCTTGCAGCACAGCAGTAGCAAGTGACTAAAGAACTCACAGACCATGTCACTCATGTCTAATTAAAGAGTAGCCAAGTGCACGAGGGTCCCTAGCCACTGGGGTGTCTGAGAAAAGGTTAGATGTACAAACCCTTTTCCTCAAGTTCGGAGAGGTTTTCTTCAGTGTTCAAACCTATGACCGCCACATCGAAAAAAAGACCAAAAGCCAAGATAGGAAAACTGGTGCACATTACGTCGTGGCAACTATACTCTTCTACAGAGTCGTTGATCAGTGCTGGCAGACAATGTTGGAGGAGATTTTGGGTCCTACCACGAATGACCTGACAAAGCTATTAGGAATACTGTCTTGGTTCTTTTGGAAGAGATCACATGAACTGTTGGAAATACGTGGCCATAATGAAATGGGCATTGATTTCTACCATGACTTGCAAGGTCAAATGTGGAATTTTTCAATGTATTTGAATAATAAAGAGACAACGCTACGAGAAGGGAAATGACATACCCGGGGTGCGTGTTGTCCCGTTCGTGTTGGGCCAATCCGGGGCGTCCATGCTCGGCAATGGACAGCTCAAATTGCATCTTGGCCGAATAGCAATGGACAACCGAATTCTGTTAAGCCGAGATACAATCTGAGCCGTCCATTGCTGAGCATGGATGGCCCGGATTGACCTAACACGCATGCCATAAGGGGACAGCAGGCACTCCAATTAGAAAATGACACACACCCATCAATCCACAAGTATCTTTTTCCAACCTGGTCCCAATAATTTGGAGACCCGTAAATTAGTCCGATTGAAAAATCCTACTCAATACTAATATAAAAAGAAGTTCCAACTCCACTTTATCATAGTAAGAGAGGAAAACGGAAAAGTAGTCAAAGCAATAATCTTTTTAACTTGGGGGGCTTTTCCGCTAAGTTAAAAGTTATGGTATAGTACTTTGTAGTCAAGTTGTTTTCAATAAATTATGACTTAGATGGTATAGGAGAAATAAAGGGGAGAGGTCAAAATGGATGTAGGAAAAAATTTTAATGTAAGAGAAAGAACTTTAATTTCTACAATAAGTTATAGATGAAAAAGATAGCAAAAACGGGGCCTTAATGATATAGTCACTGTACTTGGACTGTAAACTATTACTCCATGATTAAAAATAAATAAAATTACTCCATGCGTCCTAAAAAGATTGTTAATTACGCAAAGCGAAAACTTAAAAAGAACACATTCATGTTTTTTTTTTTTAAACTCTTACAAAATTCAAAAGTAACTAGATATCATTGAATTTTTTTAATTTGTGGAAAAAAATTTGAATTTTTTGATAGCGAACAATCTTTTTGTAACTTTTGGCAAGTGTTCAAAACAGAACAATCTTTAATTTCTTTCTTTTTTTTATTATCAAACTTGTGATTTTCAGAAAAATATCGAATATAGGAGGGAATCAGAATATGATAGAGACCAAAATAGAAACAATTTAATGGAGTAGATAAAATTGCTTTTAAAGTTATGCATCCTCAAAATAATAATAATAACCGGATATCAAGAGTAATGCATGTTTCCATTAGAGGAAGAGTTTTTAATCATAAATGTCAGCGGCAGTCAAACTGACATTTACCTTCTATCCATAATGAGTAATGAATTGTTATCAACGTTCCAATGTTAAACCAATCAAAGCAATGATTACTTTGGAAAATAGATTTTCTTTGTTTGATTACTAGCTGTTTAACACAAACTGTTCAATGAAAAGTTTCTGTCAAAATAGAAGAGGGGGGACATTGTCAGAAATCCTGTTTTTCCCAACAAAAAAAAAAAAAGAATTGATTCTGGCGCTCCCCGAAATTTGGAGAGTGTCAAAATAAATTCCAACAATTTGGGAAATGTCAAAATCACTCAAAAAAAATTTAAAAAGAAGGTAAACGAAATGGATATGGGTTTTTTAAAATTCTACATATCTTTGTAAGTAAAACATGAAAATTTAAACAACAAACAAGCCATCTATTTCCAAGAAATACCGCCTTTTAGTGTATCTAACGTACTCTTGTATTAAGTTTTTTTAAATTTTAGATATATATTTTTATACTTTTCTAATTGCCTTTGTTGAGATGAATGACATGACGTAAAAATTATACCCAAATATAGACAATTAAGAAAAACACAATCAAAAAGTAAGTGTCAAAAAGTTGGTAATTAAAAAAAATTAGGCAAAAGGGGCCCTTACTACACCATACTTATTTTAATTTGTCTTTGTTTATGTGAATTTACTAAGTATGAAACAATTTCACAAGAACAAAAATTCAAAATAATGTGTCGATAGAGAAAATGAAATGCCTAAACCATTACGCATTTCAAAGAATGTTACAAACTGAAAATCTAGATCGAAAAACTACACGCAGATCATGTCCTATTGGAATGTCCAATATATGCCAATTATGCATAAAGATAATCCCTTTTTAATTGTTTCAAGCATGCATAAGGAAGGATTTCATAAAATTAATTAGATTTTGGTAATCCTACATCGTTTCCATGTTTTTGCGAACGGAAACAATATAAAAGGACCAAAAGCACTTTCATAACATTTAATGTCACAGTGACATATATTTACAAAAATTCAAAAAATATTTTTCTAATCTATCCACCAAGGTGGGATGCCACTCGAAAATTTTCTAACCCATTCATTTTGTTTACATCCTTGGGTTTGTTGTGTCACAAGTTGTGTACATAAAATATCTCACATTGTTAACATATCAGCATAAATATTAGCGAAACTAGACGTCTATGATATAACGAAAAATAAGTACTTTCATTGAATTTTGAATAATGGAAATGATTTTAACACTCTTTTTAATTTTTTTTAAAAAGATAGTCAATTTTTTCCCTAGGCGCTAATGGC
Source organism: Rhododendron griersonianum (assembly GCA_018127125.1). Lineage (NCBI taxonomy): Eukaryota > Viridiplantae > Streptophyta > Magnoliopsida > Ericales > Ericaceae > Rhododendron > Rhododendron griersonianum. The sequence continues at coordinate 33,734,862 of CM030797.1, read as the reverse complement.
GCTAATCAGGCTGTTGGCCACCAGAATTAATCGTATTAAACGGTGCATATTAATTAGTAATTGGTGATTAATCGTTGTCAGACCTAATCGGATACCACCGATTAATCGCCGCCGATTAATTCTTTCTTCAAAACACTGCTTTTGTTTTTATTTTTTCACTATAAAAGAGAAGAAAATGAGTGCATTGATTAAAAAAAAATGAGTGCGAAAATCATTATCCATGAACAAATATTTAGGGAAATAAATTCGATCACTTACCAACTGTAGCAGTGTTGTACGTGGAAACCCCAGGCTGGCCGACATTCAGCGACCCCGTAATGACGGTTTTGCCCACCCCATCCCCCAAAAACACCAAATTCTTCTTCTCTAACGGCACCCTAACGGTCTCCTCATACACCCCTTCCTTGATCCCTATCACGAACCGCTTCCCGACCAAGTTCTCCGGCGCCTTATCCACCGCCTCCTGCACCGTCCCGTAATCACACTTCCCCTTGCACACCGTAACGTCCGCCGTCAAACCCGACGGCAGCCCGCCGTCGTACCCCAACCCGGACCTGCCGCCCGACCCCTCCCAGAACCCGGCCCGCTCCGTGACGGGCGGCGCCCACGACCCGGTCTCGTTTCCGTATATGTCGTACGACCTCACCATGCTGAGCGCGTTGCTCGTCAGCCCCAATAAGGAGTCCAGAAACGCCATCGTTTCGTTCACCTTGTCGGTGTCGTTAGCGTACTTGAGAGCGGACCAGCAGTCGTACTGGAAGAGCAGGGCCGCGCTCATGTACGCCCGGCCGTCCTTGGTCCTGCCGCGCGGGAGGATCTCCGCCGTCGAGTTGATCCGGTACTCGGAATTGTGGAGGACTTCCAAGCAGTTCTTGGACGCGGTGGAGCGGTTGAGATTCCCCGCGGACGAGTCCAGGATGTCCCGGACCATGGACTGGGCCGTTTCGAGATTTTTGGAGGATACCCAGATGGCGGATTGGATGATTTGGGTCGGGGTGGGGTTGGGTGGCACGTGGTTGGACTGGACCAGGGAGGTCTCGCACGTGTCGGGGTACCGGGTGGCGGTGCATGCCTGGTGGATTTCGGGCGGGACAGAGGCTAGAGAGTGGGCGGGTGGGGATGGAGGGTGGTTGTTGTGGTGGTGGCGGACGGCAGAGGAGAGAGAGAGAAAAAGGAGGAGAGAGAGGAAGAGGAGGGAGGCCATGGCGATGAGAAGGAATTTGGATGAGAACCTTGGTTTGGTGGGTTTCCTTGGATGCATATTATAGGGAAATTTTGGAAGGTAGTGAGGTGTCTGGAGTAGTGGAATAGGAAAGAGGGGTTTTTTTTTTTATTTTTGTTGAGTATTAGGAGAATCGAATGGGGGATTCACGGGATCTTTTTCCGCTAATGGGGCGGTGATGTTAATTGTGTTTCTGCGTAGATGCTGCGAATGGGATGATTTGCGTTGGTGGATGGTTAGGGGTGTCTGGAATAGGAAAAGGGGTTTCTGATTTGGAGAACTGGATCGATGGCATTCACGGGATTGCTGAATGGGTGGTGATGTCAATTTGCTCCCCTGTCGTTGTTGCCTTTGTTGGGACTTGGGAGTGGAGGAGGAGAAGTTTTTGGGTGCACGTGGACGTGGTACTCCGTCGGCAATCTCAGCCGTTCAAGATATTTTTGCATAGACCAAATTTTAGAGAGAAAGAAAGAGGAAAGAGAGTGGTCGAGTGAGAGAAGAGAGAGGGGAGAAATCTGGGCCGTCCAAAAGCTTTATTATCGTATATCTTCTTTAATGTTGTATCCACTAGGATTTGTTCGTGCCTGAAGACACGGCGTAACGTGATATCTAATTAGTGGCAATTGTGCAGTTAATATTGTTTGAGAGAGAGAGAGAGAGGGAGAGCCGTAGAATTTATGGAGCAAATTAATGGTTAGGATTTATAGAGAGATAAGATTTAAAAACCGTCCTCCCTTATTATGTAGCTTTTTTAAAATCCAAATCTGGTACATTATTTAAGCTTTTCTTTCAAAATTTGAGTCAAAATTGTTAATATTAAAAAGTGAACAGAGGTGTTGAGAAAACATTGTATGGATTTGAGCGTTCCTGAATTTGAGTTAGGAAAAGGGTAAACTCAAAATAGATAGGAAAATTATTATGTCATTGGTAGAGGTATCGAATGGGCCATGTCGTGTCGGCCCAACTCATTTATTCCCGTGTTGGCCCATTAATAATCATATTGTGTCGTGATGTGTTGTGCTGTGTTATTTCAGAATATTCTTGGCCTGTCACGCCCTCAATTTTCAACATAAATAAATAAACTATTTCGACAAAAGATCCTCGCATAATGTAAATATTACCCAAAATGAGTTCCCACCTAATTAATTACAAACCAAGTCCTCAAGTTTCTAGATAAATAGCTTTGGCACTCCAGCCCAAATTAACTTAGATACATGTGTTAAGTATTTAGAATTTTACAATCTTTTGTCAAAAGATCAAACAAAGTAAATTAGTTACAATACCATCTCTATTCAAAAGTAGACTAATACAAAGATGGATGAGTAACTAAGTCATCTTAGCTTCAAAAAAAAAAAGTCTTCGTCTCCAAATACACCATGTCGTGCAACCTATTGCCCTGCATTCGAACCTGAAAAGAAAGATTTTGCTGACCTACACTGGCCCAGTAGGGAATTCTCTACCAAATCTATATGAAATGAGATGTTATGCATAGATACGGTGCAATCAAGCTAGATGGCGAATTCAATGACCACATATACCAACACCATTTACCAATATCGAAACATTTTCACACATGGACATACACATACTTCTTCCAACCAATTTCCACCCCTTACGACTTTGTGTTTCCACCCTTTGCGTCACAATAAACTCCACACTCAACTTCACAACGACAACCACAATACCAACATTACCAAACACGTCACAAATGTCTCAAGAGCCTTAACAATAAAGACAAAGTATAGTATGCATAAGCATTGGCAATTCACAAGCTATAAAGTGTCCCACCCGGACCATACTTTGCATTCAAACACAAATATCACATGAATTCACCACAAATCATGTAGATAAAGAGAGAAATCCCTACCAAGATGAATTTTGAGCAAAACCCTAGGTTTACCAAGAGAAATAAGCTTGAATCCTTCAAAGACAAGCCTCACCCAAGTTTGGATGCAAGATCTAGAGTGAATAAAGTCCAAAAACATGAATAACAAGTAAAGATCAACCAATAATCGAGAGAGAGAAAAACGTGGGTGTAAGGACCCGTAATTTCGGAAATTATTTAGAGGGTTATTTGATATTGCAAATTGAGGGAAAATTTGAAATGTGTGTTATATGATTTGGGGTTTGAGTGATAGAATTGATTGTGAAAGGGGTGCAAGTGTGTTTTGTGCATTAATGGGTATATATAGGAGGGTGAGAGAGTAGAGAATCATTTTCTCCTCTCTCTCTCACCGGCGTCTCCCTCTCTCTCGGCTCCACTCTCACTCTCTCCCTCTCCCTCTTGCTCCCAACCAAAACCACTTGGAACCTACACAAACCAACCTTCATTTTGTCTTCTAAACGCGATACAAGCTTCGAATTTCGTGGGTCAAGCTCGGGGAAGGATTGTTCGGTTGAAATTGAAGATTTCGGAGTCAAGGGCTTGCGTGGCCCGATCTCCTTCCGTGTTCGCTCTCCAACCTCGAGGTAGGGATTTCTTGCTCTTTCTATATGTCTATGAGTTGAATTTGTGCTTTGATCGTGCTTGAAATCATTGGTTTGGTTGTTAGGAGTAGTTTCAAAAATCTGCAAAAAAATCCCTCGTCATCAGTAAGGTTATGGTCGGTTGTTTCAAGATTCCCTCGGAGTATCATGAGCTTTTGCATTGAGTTTGTTATCAAATTATTTTAAAGATTTCAAGTATTCTTTGAATTCCGAACGCTTCAATATCAAACTTAAAATTCTTGATTAGCGTTGATCGAGTTCTATGGTTTGCTCTTTTCATTTGAGATGACAATCGAATCTATTCTTATTATTTGGATTGACCCAACTTGGTGCGAGAGATTGGTGCGACCTTTAGAAGAATTGGCTTGTATTCTCAGTTTGCTAGAATTAATATTAAGGGGTGCGAAGGAATCTATTCACCAACGAACTCTGGAAGCTCGAGGGAAGATGACTGGACAGACAAAAGAATTCATTGAAGTTTGTTAACTGCGTAAGACCGAACAAAGGATAACGTCAGTTGCCGTCGTCACCCATTGTTACATGAAGTGGAAGGTTGCATATCTCATATGGCGTTCACCGCTAGAAAGATAGTTCGGTGTCGGATATGGTGTGTGTTTTGGATAGCCAAGCGACTACCGATGAAATCCACTTGGAAGAGACGCTTGATCACCGCCCATTCTAAATGGAAGTCTCGAAGAGTCAATTGGATTATCGGGTTACGTTCATAGGCAAGATCTTGGCGCTTGGATAGAAAATCGTATATAGAGATTTTGTGATAAAAGAGGAACCTAGAAAATTGCGTATCGTTTGGCATTGCTGCCGAGACTTTTGGGCAGTTGTAATGCGTCATATATATACGAATATTGAGGAAGTCTGAATCGAATCCATTGCATGTGATAGAAGTGTCCGAACTTGAGCTAGAAATCGACTTCTCCTGTGGTGAGAAGCCGATACGTATCCTAGATTTGCGTGATTAAGTTTTAAGGGGTGAAACGGTACCGTTAGTGCAAGTTTATGTGGAGAAAGGAGGACAAGGTTAGAAAGAAATGCATGCGTTTGTCTCGATGTTGTCGATATGAGTTTGACGTAGATTTACATGATTGCTGAATAGTTGCATGATGAACCGTGTTACGGTTGAGGTGTATCTGTGCGTTATGTGTTGGTTGGACTTGGTTTAGCAAATTTCGAGGACGAAATTTCTTTAAGGAGGGAAGGGTGTAAGGACCCGTAATTTCGGAAATTATTTAGAGGGTTATTTGATATTGCAAATTGAGGGAAAATTTGAAATGTGTGTTATATGATTTGGGGTTTGAGTGATAGAATTGATTGTGAAAGGGGTGCAAGTGTGTTTTGTGCATTAATGGGTATATATAGGAGGGTGAGAGAGTAGAGAATCATTTTCTCCTCTCTCTCTCACCGGCGTCTCCCTCTCTCTCGGCTCCACTCTCACTCTCTCCCTCTCCCTCTTGCTCCCAACCAAAACCACTTGGAACCTACACAAACCAACCTTCATTTTGTCTTCTAAACGCGATACAAGCTTCGAATTTCGTGGGTCAAGCTCGGGGAAGGATTGTTCGGTTGAAATTGAAGATTTCGGAGTCAAGGGCTTGCGTGGCCCGATCTCCTTCCGTGTTCGCTCTCCAACCTCGAGGTAGGGATTTCTTGCTCTTTCTATATGTCTATGAGTTGAATTTGTGCTTTGATCGTGCTTGAAATCATTGGTTTGGTTGTTAGGAGTAGTTTCAAAAATCTGCAAAAAAATCCCTCGAACTGAACTGTTATCGATACCTTTGGTATTGTTATCGATACCTTTGGCTTACAAACCCAGAAAATCACTTGTTATCGATACCCTATGCCTTTGTTATCGATACCCTTGCGTCTGGAGCCATTTTGACCCAGAGGTATCGATACCTTTGTCTTAGGTATCGATACATGTTGCTTATCTCCAGCTTTTGCTGTTTTGTTACGTACTTCATCGTTTTGGTTTCCAATCACTTCCAATCTATTCTAATACTTCCCGAATGATTCTCTAAGCTTGGTTGCTCGTCCTTTAATGTCTTGTTACTCGGTTCCCTTCCTTAGATACTTGATAACCGAAATTCTAGTAACGTTGTAGACGGAGAACGTACAGCGGGTTGCTTAGGAGTGTCGTAGGTTATGTGGGGCATTGTGGTGAGTCCGGATGAGTAGATGGGTGTCCGTCTAGTGAATCGAAGGGTAAGATTGAAATTCGTATTCATATGTTCCGTCTCGTTATCCCTTGTTCCTTTGATGCTCGTTTCATGAGGTCTAGGTGTTAATACTAGCGAGAGGTATGCTGTAAGGCGGCAATGGGTTGGTACGTTATGTGAGGTATGCTTAAGGCATGGGCATGTATTAATTTATTAGACATAGTTATGATATAATTGACAGTTTGGGAATCTTTTGAACTGTAATTCGTGTGGTGGATTGTTAGATCGTTTGGAATGCTTGAAGTGGAATCGATGTTGAGCTAGAATTGTTGGGATGATTAAATTGTGATTGTTTGTTTGACACGTACGGATATGATGAGATTTGACACTACGGGTATCAACATTCGGTGAGATGACCGGGCATAAAACGAATGATCGGTTATGCGATGTGCGTTTCCGCTAACCAGCGATTTATGATAAAACGAATGATCGGTTATGCGATGTGCGTTTCCGCTAACCAGCGATTTAAGATATGACGAATGGTCGGTTAAGCGATGTGCGTTTCCGCTAACCAGCGATTTATGATACAAGGGTTGATGTTTGTTTATCGATAAAGGGACGAATGATTGATTTTATCAAAAGTTTGTTTAAGGATGGATTTTGGTTTTGGAATGAGGGTTTTTATTAAAAATCCTCCGGTATTCTTGAGCGAATCAACGGTCTCCGGTATTCGTGCACAGAATTAACGGACTCCGGCTATTCAAGCTCAAATCAACGGGGTGAAACCGTATTGGTCTTGTTTTTCATAAATCATCTTGCAATCAAACAAAAGGAAAAGAAAGTTTTGTGGGAAAGAGATTTGGTATTTGAGAATGTGAAATCGAGAATGATTGTCGAATCCTCACATGAAGTGATGGAGAATCCGTTGTAGGTTGTTCAGTTTGAGGTGAGTTTAGTGCAGCTTCTAGTTTGAATGGTGTATCGATAGAAATCCTGATAAGACGTATAGGCTTTGAAGTCGATGTCCTCTTGTTTATTTGGTAAGCCTTCGTTGTCATGTTTATTCGTTAAAGCTCATTCATTCCCTGAGTATATTTCATCACATTTTCATATAGTTGGAGCATAGAACTCTCTACTGGGCACGTGTTTTGCTCAACCCTATCTTTCTTTCAGGTACACCCGAAAATGGTGACATGAAGTGCTTGGCATGCATTTTGACTTCGTCCCTTTTGAAAGCTATTTCGGGAAATCGCTTGGGCATCTTTTTTGTAAAACTCTTTCGGGTTATAATATTAGTTTCTATTATGACTACCATATGATTATGGAGGACTGTAAGCTTTAAACCTTGTTTCCTATTATGTTGTTTAGATCATCAAGCTTGACTGGAAACTTGAAATTTTGGTTTGCAATTATGGGACTGAACCATGTTTTGGGGTAATATCTGTATTATTGCGAGGTATTGTTTATCAAAAATCTTTATACTTTATGTTGAAAATCGAGGGCGTGACCGTGGGTAAGCATCAAGGAGTGAGAACAAGAATGTAAAACTCACCATTGGTTCACCAAATGCAAGAATCTTGTGATTTTGAGGAAAAAAACCCTTGAATCTTGGAGATTTGAGGTTGAAATCAAGGATCTTGGATGAGATTGGAGTTGGGTGGGTGAGAAGGTGTAGAGATCCATAAATTTCTTTATAAAATTTTAATGTTTATAATTGAGGAAAAATGGTGGAAAATGACGTGAATGCGAATGTGGAGGTTAAATGTGCAAAGGTTAGGAAAATATGGGTGTTAGTGTAATTTGGTGCATGTGTGTATAAGGGGAAAAATTTTCCCATTTTTCCTCCCTTTCCATCTCTCGGTCTCTCTCGGCTCTCTCTCTCTCTCTAACTCTCACACTCCAACACCCCAAAATACTTCGAACCCAACTTGATCCGCCGTAAGGTTTTCATATTCAAGTGTTCTAGAGCTTGGAAATTCGTGGGTTTGAGTTCGAAGAGGAGTGTTCGGTGGATTCAAGGTTTTCGGAGCTAGGGCTTGCTTAATTAAGCTTGGGTTTCGTTCTTCGACTTTGAGGTAGTGATTTCTCACTTCTATTATGTGTTTATGTGTTGATTTGGTGTTTGAATCGTGTCCTAGATCATTGGTTTCGTTGTTGGAATCGTTCTGGTAAAATCTGAAAATCGTGCACTGAAAACCCAAGTCCTACCGGTAGAAGTTTTGGACCTACCGGTAGAAACGCTGTCCAATAGTGTCATTTTGTGAAATTTTGGTCTTCTACCGGTAGGAGATTAATCTCTACCGGTAGGTATTGAAAAATCAGCATTTTTGGAAAAACTTCGAACGAGCATAACTTTTTCATCCGAACTCCGTTTTGGGTAATTTTATATCGAAATTCATGTGCCGAAAGTCTACATTCCAATGGTGGTGGTCTCATCTCCTCATTCTTAACCGATAAGATTTGGTAGCCAAAATAAGATAGACAGGTTCGTATACGTTAGGTATTCCTTTTTCCTTAGAATCATTTGAGTGAGACACGGATGTTCCTAGGTGCGTTTAACTATTTGAATGCTCTGCCGAGCCTTAGGGTGGTAGGCTAGCATGCTTGGAAAATGTTTGTCGATACCTAGAGAAAGTATGAGGTTGAGATGGTTGATTGTATATTAAAGTTGGATCGGGGATACTTGAATGACGATGATTGATTATATTTATGAAATGAAAATATGAGTTACAACTATTAATTTCCTCTTGAACTATAAGTCGGAAGGTGATGTCGTTCCTAGCTACTTGCATGAAGTTGAGTTTGTGATAAATTAGTAGATACTTGGTAGTACAGTAAGTGGGTTGGTGACGAGATTAACGATGAGAATTGTGGGAAATGTGATGTGAAACGGTTGGCTAAGAATATATATATATTGAAACAAGAAAAGGGGATAACTAATCATGTAAGAACTCGCGGGGTATAAACGATATGTATTGTTGCGGTATTGATATGCACAAAGATGATTTGATATTGAAGTCATTCGATTGATGAGAACTAAGAGTTGGTTCACTACATGAAGGATATCGGGGTCCCATAACGCCCGGCAGGAGCATTCGCTCATGACACGGACTAGACCCACCAACGAGTGTGGTGCTAGGGCAGGGGAAGCGGGTCCCATAACGCCCGGTAGGAGCATTCGCTCATGACACGGACTAGACCCACCAACGGGTGTGGTGCTAGGGCAGGGGAAGCGGGTCCCATAACGCCCGGCAGGAGCATTCGCTCATGACACGGACTAGGCCCACCAACGGGTGTGGTGCTAGGGCAGGGGAAGCGGGTCCCATAACGCCCGGCAGGAGCATTCGCTCACAAGAGCATAAATGAGAATTTGAGAATGAAAGACTATTATGAATGAGGAACAATTAATGTAGAACACCGAAGACTTTATTGGTCAATCACGAGGAAATTCAAGAGTTATGGTCATTCTCTGCTAGAGTTGTTATATTTTGTTTACTATAAAACATGGAGTTGTGGTTTATAAAAAGGATTTGGGATAAATGGAAGTTTTATATGAGAATGGTTCGGGTAACCGTTAATGGAAAATGAGACAAGATGGTGTGATCATATGAGAACTATGAACAGTGAACTGGAGTCGGTATGTTAGATTGTTTGAAATGTCTGTGCGTGGCTTCCTTTTCTTCTTACAGCCCTTTTGATTACTCTGGTTCATTAATTCTATGTCGGTTTGGTGATTTGTTTGGTATGGAGACATGTTGATACTTGAGGTGCGGTAATGGTTCTAGGAGGTTTAGATTAATCTTTGCATGAGGAGCTAAAATGAAACTTAAGGAACGTGGGTATAGGATAAAGGGCATGTGTGTGTGTGTGTATGAAAATGAGTAGACGTTGATACGATGACTTTAACATGAGAAAGTCATAAAAGGGACACGGAGGAGGATACGATAGTTATTAATCGGAGATTTGAAAGATGGATTTAGGTATACGCTTGACTTCTTTGGTGTTGAACTATAGTAGCATAATGTGCATGGTAACCCAGATGAGAAGTGGGTTAGTGAAATGAGATAGAAACGAGAAAATGGTCGTTAAAGGATTTAGTGTGTATAACCCGTTGTATGGAGAAGTGGAAACAAAATTGTTATAAGTGATGGTAAGCCAAGAATCTTAAGAGAAGGTGTGTGTGGGTGCGTGTTGAGTTTGCGATAAATGTTTTGTTGGTAAGGATCGATGTGAGGTGTAACTTTGAATAACAAGGGATTTGATAAGCAATGATGAGTTAAATAGAAGTGTGAAGTATGAGTTCGTTTGTTCTACCATAGGGTGGTACCTTATCGCATGTTTCAAGGTTAAATGAATTTTTTTTTTATGTACCGGTCATCCCATTTGCACATAGAGTTTGTGGAGTTTTTCCTACTGGGCAAGTATATGCTCAACCCTTCATTTTCAGGTACCCACCTTGGCATATAACGTGGAGCGCTTGGAGGACAAGTCGGAAGTCATTTTAAAAGCCGTGTTTTTAGTTATGTTATCGTCTTATGTAAAACGTGTTTTGAGCTAAAGAAAGATGTAATTTCGTTATAACATGTTTAATTATGGAGGATTGTAAAAGATGTATAATTTCTTCTCTTTGGAACTTTAATATGTGGGGATATTGGTCTATGAGATGATGTTTGGCATAACATTTTGGGTATGTACGTATGTATGTGAGGATGATATTTTAATTATGAAAAGAATATTAATATTATGTTGAAAATCGAATGTGTGACAGAAGGGGGGTTTTCCAGGTCTGGTTCATGGCTTTGGGAGTGAGAAATGACAAAAGGGGGTATTTATAGTGTACTGAAATGCGTGCTGAATTTTCTGAAATTCGACAGCGGGTACCGGTACTGGGAAAATGCAGTACCGGTACTGGAACCTTCAAAATGCCAAATGAACCAAGTTCTGGACACTAGATACCGGTACTGGAAAAATGCAATACCGGTACTGGCTGGACAGAAAGTTGAAAAATTTTGACGGACACCGAATCGAACCCAACTTGGTACCAACACTTCCAAACATCAATATAACATCAAAACTAACATTTTACCATTTTCCTAGTGTCCGATACACAACCGTAAACGTATATCCATACATCCCCACAAACAAACGTAAGACTATACTAGTAATACAACTCTTTTACGTATTAAACGGTATCCGAAATTAAAATAAATTCGCGAGTCTCTACACGGCCCAGCTTGACCCACGGCCCAACACAATTCGTGTTGTGCTCGCACTATATTATGTCGTGCCCTATCGATTTCCGTGTCAGTGTACATTCGAGCCTGGTAAAGCTAAAAAATACTTCTACAAGAATTGCCTTCACTTTTTTTACATTGAAAAAAAATTGCCAAATAATTCCAATTAAAATTAACAACATTAAATTCAAAAAATTCAAACATTTTATTGATAATTAAACTCTGTAACACAATGAATGAAATTATAAACTTCCCAAATTTGTCACTAAATGTTTCACGCAAAAGTCCCTGGTGACAAAAAAAAAAATCGCCAATTTTTTCTTTTGGCGACGAATATTTTGCTAATTTGCGACGAAAACCACCATTTTCCTCGCTAAAATTAAGCATTGTCAGGGCAAATTGGCGACGAAAAAAGGTTTGTTTCCATATTTCAAGCTCCCCCAACAATTGTAATAATATTCCATGTGGATTTCTTGATTTATTATTTCACATTCTTTTTTTTGTTTTCAAACATACGAATGTACCAAGACCTAGAATGTTATATTTTTTTGTCAATCTGTAAAAATATTATTAATTACTCCAATGTTTAAACATCATGGGAGGCCTCACTAAAAGCCCAGTTCAACATATTACTTTGCCAAGTCATAGGAGTCTCAATAGACATGGCAAATTTGACTAGTACATGAGACATCCTTTCCTTTTTTCGAAAAATGAGATAGAGAGAGAGATTTATTGAAAACTGTGCAGAGAATAAAAAATTACTTTAAAAAATGAGAACCAAGCGCAGTGTATGTCTCTTGTTCTTTACTTTTCGTTTCGTTTGGCGAGTACATGCAAGACTGGACCTCGTGTCCCTGCAGCGCCCTGAAAGGGCTGCAATTTGCAGCTAGACAAAACACAGCCATTTTGGCAAACAAACCACCCAGTTGAGATCCCCCAAATTATCAACAACATTGTTTTGGGTACGAACGAATGTGTGGACTCACTTTGGGTTCCATGCAAACTATCTGTGATGGTCAATAAGTTTAAACTAATTGTTCGGGTGATTATGTAAAAAAACCAACTTAATCAGATAATTACAAATAATTGATTTAACCTTTTAATTTTTATTTAGAATTTAAGATTCTGAATATTGAATGAACTTTGAAAAAAGTTTAGACAATTGTGTGCACTCTAACACCTTGATCTGAACCACAGATATTGTACAGCTTGTTCAAAAGAGCAATCATTAAAAACATAAATTTAATCGGTCATTTATAGATTGAGAATAACTTATTTACGGCTTCTCCGTGAACTAAGTTGTTACAACACCCAATATTCCTCCGCCATGTAAGTCACCAAAGGTACGTCACAGTCTTGGAAAGTGCAGTTATAGCTTTAAAGTGCTCCAAATTTCATTTTGGTTGAAGCAGTGCGAAGATTTTTTTTTATTTCATCGTAAATAATTATAATTAATTTTTGTCTGTACGACTCATAATTAAGTATCTGCTCTTTATTTGGAACCCTATAGAGCAGAAACTTGATTATAAGAGCCCTATTGACAAAAATTAAGTATGACCCTTTAGAATAAAATGATTAGAAAAATAAGATTTTCACATTGGTTTAAACAGATTAAAAATTGGAGCACTTGATTTTTTTAGACTGTTTATATATTAAAAAATAAGGTTAATAAAGTAAGTGCTCTAATTTTCAATCCGTTTGAACCAGTGCGAAGATCTTATTTTCCTGATCATTTTATTCTAAAGGGTCATACTTAATTTTTGTCTCTAGTGCTCTTATAATCAAGTTTCTGCACTACAGAGTCCCAAATTAAGAGCAAATACTTAATTATGAGAGTTCTGGAGACAAAAAAATTAATTATTTATATGACCCTAAAAGATTCAAAATAAGTTCAATAAAAATATTGAACGGCATGAATTACTCGTATTTTGCATGGAATCCTGAAGTGAGTCACACACAACCGTTCATATCCAAAACTACGTTCTTAACAATGTGGCCGGGGGATCTCAACTGGGTGATTTGTTTGCCAAAGGTTTTGCCTTAACACGTCAAAACGGTCGTGTTTTGTGTAGTTGCAAATTGCAGCCCTCTCAGGGCGCTACAGGGACACGAGGTCCCTGCAAGACTTGGTATTCGGGATGGACGCGGGGGCTCTGGGAGGCGGGGGCTCTGCTGTGCCATGAGGCACAGTACCCCCTACCCATACCCAAACGGTACCATTTTTGAGGAAAAAAATTATTATGCTTCCTATTTGCAATCCTATGGAGCATAAACATGATTATAAAAGCCCTACGGATAAAATTTAATTATGTCTCTTTAGAATAATATGATTAGAATAATAAGATCTTCACACTGGTTCAAACGGATTGAAAATTGGAGCAGTTAATTTTTTAACTGTATATAACTGTCTAAAAAAAATTAAGTGTTCCAATTTTTAATCCGTTTGAACAAGTGCGAATATCTTATTATTCTGAACATATTATTCTAAAGAATCATACGGAGTAATTAACTTTTATCTCTAGAACTCTCATAATTAAGTATCTGCTTTTTATTTAGGATCATATAGAGCAGAAACATGATTATTAGAGCCTTAAAGACAAAAAAGTTATAATTATGATCCTTTAGAATAATATGTTCAGAATAATAAGATATTCGCACTTGTTCAAACGGATTAAAAATTGGAGCACTTAATTTTTTTAGATAGTTTATATATTAAAAATACAGTTACTCCAATTTTCAATCCGTTTGAACCAGTGTGAAGATCTTATTATTCTGATCATATTATTCTAAAGAGACATAATTAAATTTTATCTATAGGACTCTTATAACCACGTTCTGCTCCATAGGATTGCAAATAAGAAGCATAATGATTTTTTCCTCCAAAACGGTACCGTTTGAGGTGTGTGGATAGGGGGTACTGTGCCATGAGGCACAGCAGAGCCCCCGGGGATCTAGTGTATACTCCATTGGATTATACCTTGTTCATCGGTGTGGTGACCCTCCTGTCCATGAATGTGCGGAAAGAATGTTTCAATTTTGTCAACATCGCTGACCAAGTCCTAGGTCTTAGGCTTTGCAAACGTGAAGTTAAACCTAATAAGTAGTAATAACACTCTTAGTGGTCCACGAAATTGACGAAGAAAAAATGGCGAAAAATAGGGACGAAACCTTTTTCGTCGCAAATAGTACACATTGCGATGAAAAATTAATTTCGCCGCCTTTTTTAACAAAATTGGTGACGAAATTACTTTAATTTTCTTTGCCAATGTTTACTATTTGCGACGGAAAAAAATTCCGTTGCCAATTTTAGAGACGAAATTACTTTTTCTTCGCCAATGTTTAATATTTGCGACGAAATTTTATTCGCCTCCAAAATTGGAAACGAAATTACTTTTTCCTCGTCAATGTGTACTACTTGCTAGAAAAAACAAATTTTGGCAATGAAATTACTTTTTTGTCGCCAATGTGTACTATTTGCGACGAAAACCAATCTAGCTCCTCGCTATTTTTCATTGCCTCTTTTTTTTTAAAGGCAAAAAAAATTTCATTAATCTCTAAAATTGTCACAAAAAAATTTCCGTTGCCTCTTACTTGATTTCTTTAATCTCTATGACTTTTTATGTGCATGTATGACTTACAGACACCTATTAGGTAATAACCACGTAAATATCTCTACCGGTACTTAACTACTACAACGTGCATGTCAACAACAGAGGTGCTGTACTCATATGATTTCTGTGTCACCAACACTTTTTGACTAAAACTCTCCAAAGTGAGAAGTAACAGGGGGTAAAACTCAATCACAATTAACTCCATCAATTATTACAAGGAGGCTTATATAATTCGGGCAAACAGAGGCAAAACTCCATCAAAGACTACTGATGAAATAAGTGGGCCCGGCCGTATAGTTAATAATTAACGGTTCGTTTGTCGGCCAAATTTTTGTAAGAGAGATATAATAGGAGGGAGATATGGTATAACGGGAGATGTAAAAGGGGATGAATGATAAATGGTTTATTTGACGGAAGCGGGATATGTATATGCTTTGGTTTGTTGGAGGGAAACTCAAACTCGAACGATTTAAATAGTGTAACAGCCCTAACCCTGATGCGATCGTCAATTGAATTCAATCTTTCTATGCTTGCATTAGAGGAGAGCATTTATTTTTAGTAGTACCAAATTGTATGGAGGAAGGAGCAAAGCAATCAATGTTTTCCCATCCCATGCATAATTCCAGCCGAAATTATAGTTGATTGGGAAACACAGGTAGACTGGTAAAGTAAAATTCGATGTGGACATATACTTACCACCAAATGAGAGATTTTGTTAATCTCTCGACTGTATTACTACTGTTCAAATAGAATTATACACTAAAGGGAATAATAATCTTTCTATGCGCTTTCAATTGTTGTTTTTAAGTATCCGTCAAATTATTCATATCGTTCGGGGTTCTTCAAGTGTAACGACCGCACCAGTTGACCCACTAACTTTTAGCATAATCACGTGACTCAAAAAGTCAACATAAGGTTATACAGTAGCTGGTCGGAATCACTTACCATGTTCGGTTACCTTTTTTCTGTTCACGGTCCCCAAAAACTTTTCGTTGCTCTGATACTACTCTGTCCGCTTAAGATTAGTTTTTAATCTTTAACAGGAACATTGGTGACCAATTAAGGCAAGAGTTTGCCCTCAGTGTTGCTTAATTGTTTTCCTTCATACCCTTGTTGAGTTTTCCTTACATGATTGTATAATTACACAGTTGGACCTTGGGCCTACTTTTACATAGGCCCAACTAGACATAATACTCATAACATGGCCCAATTACAAAGGAATATTTTTTTTGCCCAAAAGTAGGCTACATCTTAGCCCAAATACAAAAAAATTACAACAAAATATTAATTTTAATACATGCCATACCATCCAATACCACAAAGTTGTGGGAGCTGGCGTGCGGCTCGCAACGAGTATGGCTTAACTCAATACACCCACATTTTTTTCAATTCAGCTCTCACAATGATCGATTGTCGACCTATACCTATCCCCCGATGATATGCTCTTCCAAAATTATCTACTTTTTCCGTTAAGAATCAATGATGTATATTAAATAATTCTTAGAAGAGTGCGAGAATATAGCACTTATATGCGAAAGTTTAATGAGAGCATTGACTAGTTAGGGGATATTATTCACTGTTTCTTTGGCTATTGTCATGTTTTTTTTACTATGTTTACATCCTTTTCTATACATGTTTGGGTTAGCACTGTGAGAGAAAAAGCAAAATTGGATAAAACAAGAGGTTACACAAATTAATAAAGGAACTCTAAAACTAAAAGCAAATCCCTGTGGTCGACAACCACCACCAAACCCAACATAAAGGGGATAGAGGTCACTGGATCTTTGACTTTGTTTTATATAAAAAGTCTTTAACCTCCTACTATGAAGTGGATGTTGGCTTTAGTAGGTGTTGACTCTTGATTGCTGGTTGTATATTGATGTTGCCTATCCACATAAATCAAGGGGCGTTGGTAATGCGGGCCAAACCATTTTTGTTCGTGTCAAAGTTGTAGTGTGCATAAAACCTTTATAATATATGTAATGTACAAGGCATTTATGCACCAGAGTTTTGGCACAAACAAAAAACAAATTTGGCATTATTATTTCTCCAATTAACCAAAAATATGCGTATTTTGTTATGAAAAGCTAGTCGTATTTGCTGACCATTAAGCATCCTCACGAGGCTCATCAAAGGCCTTTTTCCGTTAAAGTAGCAAGCAAACTTTCGAAATTGCTCCTGCATCAGCCTCGTCTCCCCAGCCTTTCATATATAACTTTGAAACAGTCCATCGTTTCTTTTGACTGGTAACTGTTCACTTGGTTGATGTTTTTTAATAATTTCCTTAATACTACTGTTCACTCAGTTTTCACTTGTTTTATAAGATAGGGCCTGTTTAATATTGTTCACTGCTTACTTCCCAACCTTGCTTTCCAATAAGAGGTTGAAACACCCGAAGCGTAGGGCTAGGTCAATGTACGCATAGTATCCGGAAATCCGGGATCGTTCCCACAGAGAATTCGATTCTAGCTTGATTCGGATTGTAGGTTTTGTAAGTAACGGATTGTGGCCTTGAAGACGGCTAACTTGGTTTTGCTTTGAATAGAGACAACTTAAACGATAACTAGATTAACGCTCAACTAACTTAAGATGGCAAGTCTCGGGGTCTTCTAACCCTTGACAAAGGCCGTCACCGGTTCTCGATTATAACTCAGGCGAGAGTCACGACCGCGCGCTCACACCCGGATGATTTACTTTAAAAGACTACGTTTAACAATAGATGTGATTTCCCGGAGGCGAGTTAACTTGTTTTTAATATTTATCGAACACAAAGGAGGCCACTGGGCCTCGGTGAGTCACTTGCCAAGACCGCTTGACTAAGCTCCTTACCAAGGGGAGTTAACACCCCTAGTTTAGACCGAAAATGCAAGTAAAGCCCTATTCCGAAAAATCATGCTTTAAAAGCCCGATGGCTCGAGAACCATATAACAACCTAAGTCCTCGGGAAAGATTATCCTGAGACTTAGCCAGAAAACTACTCACACATAGCTAAACGACTAGACAAAGCATAAAAACGAGACATAACTTTAAACCGATAAAATCGAAAACAAACTTGATATTAATGACAATCTTAACCGTAGCTACAACTTTAATACACGAGAAATTAAACGAAGCTAATTACTTACAAGAGAAAAGGAGGCTTGAAAAGCTTGGAAGCTCCTTCCATGGAGTGAGAACAAAAAGAAGAAAAAGTTAAGAGAGAGAGACAAAAATGGAGTTATGGGAAAGTGAGTGGGGAAGAAAGACTAAAAGGGGAGTACTCTCTCTCTCTACAAATATCCTAAAAGTAGACACAAACAAAAATATCCCAAAAGCAAAAAAGTGAAAAAGTAGCCAAGTTCGGACAGAAAATCGCCTCATGAACCGGCACATGGTTTTGGTCGTACCGGTTCATGACCTTGGTAAATCTTCAAAACTTCAAGTTCTGGGGCCCATGAACCGGCACATGGTTTTAGTCGTACCGGTTCATGACTGGCAGAAAATTGATTTTTCCTGTGCTTTGATCCCACAGCCCGGCAACGGCCCGACGCTTCCTTGGCTCTCCAAAAATCACCCGACGGGACTTGACGGGTACTGCCACGTGGCATTGGATACTGGAATTCTTCCGAGAGGAATCCTTGACGTTCAAAAGCACCGAAATTACCACGTTTTACCTGAAACCATCAAAACGAAACCTTACGAGCAAAATGCAATAAAAAGAAATAATAAGGGACGAAACGCTACAAATAATAAGATAAAAGCCCCCAAGATTATACAATCTTGGGTGCGGATCACGCCCCCCAACTTAAGCGTTGCAAGCCCCTAGCAACCAAAAACAACCAACTAAAAGGAAACAACGTAAACCTTCCGGAAAAACAACTACGGCACATGCTCTTTCAATCCTAGTTAACAAGAGTTCAAAACTAACCAGTGAAATCCATAACAACTTGTAGCATGCTAAGAGCCGAGCAACTAAACACTAAGCACATAAATAACAAGCATCCAACGTGCGTATCCAAGATCAAAAGAGGATACGACACGGCTAAAAATCCTTTATGTAAAAGCAGCCACATCCCACAAGAAGTGCTCGAAGCTAGGCTTGGTAAACAAAAATTCCAAGCCTTATTTATGGAGAGCACCAAAGAAAGAGAGCTAAACTATATCAAACATTAACCAAAAACAAATATGCCACAAACTAAACATGCCAATAAACGATAGCTGAATCAAACCGGAATCAAAACGTCCGAACGGTCAACTAAGGACTTTCTTGGCTTATAAAGACCTTGGTTAATCGAAAGAAAGGTTAACAAAACGGTGGCGACCAACACCGAGCTTGGTTAAACTACCCTTGGCCGCCACCAACACTAACTACCAAGTCAAGAGGCCACATGCCGGCCCCAATCAAAAGTTTCCTAACACTATGTACAAACGACTCTAAAAACTGAAAATAAGATAGAACAGGTGGACTGTCAACCACCCTGCACCCCGACCAAGTAGAGGGTTTTACAAAAACTAACACCACCGACACTAGTCCTCACTATCATCCTCCTATTCCTCCTCATAATCATCGTCATCCCCAATCACATGTTCCTTTCCCTTCCGCCTTGCACTAGACTCACCACCACCGCCACTAGTTCCAACCCCCGGTACATCGACGGACACCTCGGGGGTAGACTCTCGCAAATCCGCCTCATCAGGCACATAAACATCACCCTCTTTCCCACATCTCGCTGCAATCCACAATGCTACCTTCTTAACAACCGAAAGGTCCCTCCTTGTCCGACGTAACTGAGTCTCCTGCCTCAACTGCCGTGCCTCCATAGTCTGAATTTGAGTGGCCATGCCTCTCACATACTCCTCAATCCTCCCCGTCGGGGTTCTAGCAGTAGGCTCAGGAAAACCAAAAGTATTGGCCAACTGTGGCTGAGACAGAGCTTTACTCTTCTCAACAGAACTACCCGTGATCGGACCGGGCGTTCCGGGAAAGAGTCTCTCGGGAGACATAACCCCCTGAGCACCACAAAGAGCTGTCACCATGGCCGGAAACGGAAAATTAGGCTTGTACGGGGCCGCCCGCTTCTTAAACATCACCATTGACCTCTAAATCATCAAGGCCCAGTCAAACACCTCCTCACTTGATCCAAAAACAAAGAGTACCTCCGCATCCTCCTTCCTCGGTCTCTTCTCAGAACCGTGGGGGCATAAGTTGTAATGAACCACCTTATTAATCACCCGGTATTTCTCAAAAAGCTTCCCATTGACAAAACGATCAACCTTCAGTGGCTTATCGGTCAAGGCATTACAAATCTCTTCATCGGGTTTAGACCAATTCAAGGCAGGGTAAGTAGTGGTACCAAAACGAGGTCGCTGGTAGTTGTCCAGATACTTAGCAATAGTGTCAAGGGTTACGAGTACGGTCTTCTTCCCCATTTGAGAAGTGATTTTCAAATCCTTTTCATCTATCTCCATATTCAAATAAAAATCATAGACTATCTTTGGCTTATAACCAGGGACCGGTTGAAAGAAAAACCGTAAACCCCTTTCAATGATGAGCTCGATGATAGGATGATTACCAATTTTAACACGATCCACCTGCCGCTCGCAGGTGTAATTCCGACCCCTCAATTCCTTCTCCCATTTCTTCCTCGCCTCATCCTTCTTCTCTCTCTTCCTCTTCCTATTCTCTTCCTCTCGGGTATCGGCCTGCTCGGACTGTTTCTCCGGGTCGACTCGTTTGTAATAGGAAGTTTTTCCGGTTGTAGCATCAATGGAAACCGTTGCATCACCCGGAAACTTTTTGGTTCTCCCCATCTTTCAAAGTTAACTTCCAAAACAGAGGAAAACAGAGCAACCCCCCCCCACCCACCCACCCACCCACCCACCCACCCACCCACCCAAACTACAGTTCAAACAACCACCTGCAGGCAATAACAGCACAATAACAGCCTACTAATTACAATCCAACTTCCAAATGCAATCCTCACAGCAGGGGGTTCAAAATTAAGGGTAGGGTTTATAGGAAATTTCGGATTTTGGGGGTGGAAAAGGGAAATTCCGGATTTTGTCGATTTTTGGGGATCCAAGGGTCAAATCCTTGTCACAAACTTCCAATAATACTTGAAATCTTTCACATTAGGTGGTTTAATCAAGGAATGGCCCAAGAACTTCAAGAGAAAGAGAGGAATTTCGGTTTACCTTGAGGAAGAACAATTTCGGATGGAGAGAGAAAGAACCCACACTTGAATCTTGAAAACCTTTGATTTCCCCCTTTGAATCTTGAAGAAACCTTGGAATGGTGAAGATTGGTGGAGGTTTTTGAGTGATTTTGGGAGTTTTGGTGAGGGAAACCGAAGGGGCAGGGGAGGGAGAGAGGTTGGGTCGTGAGTTATGGAGGAAAAAGGTGGGTTTGGAAGTTATAAAGTGGGGTAGGAGAGAGAAAGAGAAAACCGAATTTTTCCAAATCTGGGCTTCATGAACCGGTACATGGTTTTGGTCGTACCGGTTCATGGCCCAGAAAAACTGAATTCTTGAAATTTCTGCCGATCATGAACCGGTACATGGTTTTGGTCGTACCAGTTCATGGCTGGCAGAAAATTGAAACTTTGTACACTTCATCCAATGGACCCCCGATGATTTCCAGCTCCTTCCAAACATCCTCCGAGCATCCGAATACCATTCCCCACAACCCTCCTTACTCCGGTTCCCTAAGTTCATTGAATAAACGGTAGGACACGGACTAGGATACGAGATAGGACAAGGGGACACTTTGTGGTTTAGTCAAAGAAATAATGCCTTGTATCATCCCCTAAGTACGTCATAGATTCTGAAACGATTCAACTCTGATATTAAACACACTTAGGCATGACATAAGATGAATAACCTAAACTACGAACGAATTAAGAAAAAGAACGGGATATGGGTAAAACTTGCTCAAAACATACTCAACACCTAATTGCTCATCCTTAGCATGCCAATGAGTTAAAATGGACGCACTACACGAAACATGTACCATGAACTCTTGCCAATTAAGAAACACTAAGCATGTGCCAAGTTGCTTCAATCCACTAAATTTGTAATAATGAAAGGGTTACAAACTAAAAACAAAAGAAAACGAAAATTTTGTACAGAAAACAACAAACGAAAATATATCACAGATATATTCCCTCCCCCCAACTTAAGATATGCTATGCCCTCATAGCATGGAGAACAACAGTATTGAGATGGAAAGGGTAGAGATTACCCACGGGGGAATGTCAACCCCCTTATACCTCGACCAAGTTGGAGGATTTCTGCCATTGCCCACTTCGATCCGGAGTTAGGTGCTTCCAGGGCTTCACTCCTTCGGCCGGAACCACCAGCTAGTCACACAGGGCCATAGTCAAAGCTTTTCGGACTAACAACCGCGACACGTAATCGCACCCATGCTTAGGGCTCCTGAATGCCTCAATCATTCCAACGGTAGACCCAAACCACCAAGGATGGTGTGGTAGCATGTTAACCCTGCAGAAGCGGAATTGTACGAAGGACCTACCAGCAGGCAAATGACATTAGAACCGCCCGGCTCGTGTTATCCGGGCACCCACAAACAGAGATATATACAGAAAAATAACAAAGAACACCACCCGATTTTCACGCAATCTTACGAGTCATACTTTTCTTCCCGAGTCTCACCGAAGAGATAAAACTCGGGTGGCTATACTAGACCGTCAAGTATGTTACATCATGCCCGTGGTAAAATTAACCGTTTGACCTCGCCAAGCAATTAAGCCCAGCGTTCCCTTGGTCGAAACAAAGTGAGACAAAAGGTCAAAAGCAAAACTCACCCAAAGACCTAAGTTGCCACCGATAGGGACGATCGCGGAGAGCACGGATCATTAACGGCAAACTACCACAAGGAAGGGCTAATAAAAGCCCGATGCAATGATGCATTGGTGAAATCTCGTAGTGATAAAATCCCGAAACAAAGAAAACAAAGAAAACAAGAAAAGAACTATAAACAATATATACAATATATACAGACATGCATAGAGTTAATATCAGAGCTCGGAGCGTCCAAGTCACCGCTGGACTCCGCCAAACAATTAAGTCCAGCGTCCCCTAAGATCATAACTAGGCAGGCACAAGATAGAGCCAAGTGCGGTTATGGAGCACGGGATTACCAAAGCCTAACCTATGATCTATACCGCCCCCGATGGGGCTAATCTGGTAGACGTGAGTGGTGCACGGTGAATTACTCCTATCAGAAGAGCTAATGAAAGCCCTATGTCACTGATATTAAAAAGAATTGCCCTTCGAACCGGAGCTGGGCACACGATTCTTATTTTAGTAGCGGCGTGCGGAGCTACATATACCCAAGTCAATGGAGGGTACCCCATACAATTAAGTCAAGGGGCCGGGTCCGACAAACAGTTAAGTTCAGCGGTTACGCTTCCGCTCCCCGTGCAAATACAAACAACACAACTAAACTAACGGGCCATCCGCGTAAACTGGATCGGCCAAATCTTCGTCAGGCTCATCAACTTCAAAACCACCTAGAAAAGGCTTAAGCCTCTGACCGTTAACCTTAAAAGAAGAACCGTTTTGCATACTTTCAATTTCAATCGCCCCATGAGGGAAAACAGTTCGAATTACATAAGGACCGGCCCAACGGGACCGCAATTTACCAGGATGCAGATGCAAACGAGAATTATACAACAACACCTTTTGACCGGGTACAAAGTTTTTAATCACAAGTTTCTTATCATGCTTGGCTTTGACTTTAGATTTATAAGAACTAGAGCAATCGTAAGCATTGTACCTCAACTCCTCAACCTCTGTCAATTGCAGCTTGCGACGAGCACCGGCTTTAGCCATGTTGAAATTCAGCTTTTTGATTGCCCAATACGCCTTATGCTCGAGCTCCACCGGCAAGTGGCACACTTTCCCATAGACAAGCCGATACGAAGACATTCCCAAGATAGTCTTGTAAGCAGTACGGTAAGCCCACAGAGCATCGACCAAACGAGTTGACCAATCCTTGCGAGTAGGGTTAACCGACTTTTCCAAGGTGTTCTTGATCTCCCGATTCGCTAACTCCGCTTGACCATTGGTTTGAGGGTGATATGCCGTGGAAACCTTGTGTATAATAGAATACTTCCTCATTAAAGCAGCAAATGACCGATTGCAAAAATGAGACCCCTGGTCACTGATAATAGCCCTTGGCATCCCAAACCGTGCCAGAATATACTCCCGAAGAAATTCAACTACAACCGCCGCATCGTTGGTACGAGTGGGAATAGCTTCAACCCATTTGCTAACGTAATCGACCGCCAACAAGATATAAAGGTACCCAAAAGACGTAGGAAAAGGCCCCATGAAGTCGATACCCCAGCAGTCAAAAACCTCGATAATCAAAATAGGCGAGAGTGGCATCTCATTCCTCTGCGTTACGCATCCCAAAAGTTGACACCGAGCACAATCCCGACAAAAAACGAACGTCTCTTTATACAACTTCGGCCAATAGAACCCACATTGTAAAATCTTCGCCGCGGTTTTCCGGAACGAAAAGTGACCCCCACAAGCTTCCATATGACAAAACTTAATAACATTCTGTTGCTCGGAATCCGGCACACAACGTCGAACCAATTGATCGGCACAGTACTTGAAGAGGTACGGGTCGTCAAAGGTGAACCGTTTCACTTCTGCTAAAAACCGGCGCCTCTCTTGAACATTCCAATGGCCTGGCATCATCCCGGTAACCAAATAGTTGACAATATCAGCATACCACGGAGCTGTGGAGATCCCGAATAGCTGCTCATCGGGAAAAGAATCTCGAATCGGAATATTAGAAGTGTGGTCGTCAAACTCCAACCGAGACAAATGATCAGCCACCACATTCTCAACACCCTTCTTGTCCTTTATTGTAAGATCGAACTCTTGTAAAAGTAAAATCCAACGAATTAATCTTGCCTTGGCATCCTGCTTAGTAAAAAGGTACTTAAGAGCCGAATGATCGGTATAGACCGTGATCGGAGCACCCACCAAATAGGATCGAAACTTGTCCAAAGCAAAGACTACTACCAACAACTCCTTCTCAGTCGTAGAGTAATTCATTTGAGCATCGTTCAACGTCTTACTTGCATAATAAATCACGTATGGATCCTTCCCCTGGCGTTGACCCAAAACGGCCCCAACAGCGTAGTCACTGGTATCGCACATAAGCTCAAAAGGCAAATCCCAATCCGGCGTCGGTACAATAGATGGGGAGGTGAGGCTAGCCTTTAACTTTGCAAAAGCGGCTTCACAAGCCGGAGACCACTCAAAGGGCACATCTTTAACGAGCAAATGACACAACGGCCGGGCAATAGAACTGAAATCTTTAATGAACCGCCTATAGAAACCAGCATGCCCCAAAAATGACCGCACATCCTTTAAACACTTTGGCGTTGGGAGGTTGCCAATCAGATCAATCTTTGCCCGATCAACTTTAATCCCTTTCGAAGAAATGATATGACCAAGAACGATACCTTCGGTCACCATGAAGTGGCACTTTTCCCAATTCAACACGAGGTTCTTCTCTTCACACCTAGCGAGCACAAGTCCCAAATTTGTTAAGCATGCCCCAAAAGAATCCCCAAAAACTGAGAAATCATCCATAAACACCTCCATGACCTTTTCCACCAAGTCACTAAACAAACCCATAATGCACCTCGAGAAAGTACCGGGGGCATTGCAAAGCCCGAACGGCATACGGCGATACGCAAAGGTCCCAAACGGACACGTGAACGTGGTTTTTTCTTGATCCTCCAACGCCACTTCAATTTGATTGTACCCGGAATACCCGTCGAGAAAACAATAGAATTCATGGCCCGCCACTCTTTCCAAAATCTGATCGATAAAGGGAAGAGGAAAATGATCCTTTCTAGTACTTGCGTTCAACTTTCGATAATCAATACACACCCTCCAACCAGTATGCACTCTTGTTGGGATAAGCTCGTCCTTATCGTTACGCACCACTGTCACCCCAGACTTTTTCGGCACAACTTGAATCGGGCTCACCCACTTGGAATCCGCTATTGGATAGATAATTCCAGCATCCAACAACTTAAGAACTTCAGCTCGAACGACATCCTTCATAATCGGGTTAAGACGCCTTTGAGGCTGGCGGGATGGCTTGATATCATCTTCCATATAAATGCGATGAGAGCAAAAGGAGGGGTCAGTACCCTTGATGTCGGCAATAGACCACCCGATGGCTTTGGAATGCTCACGTAGCAAAGTAAGTAATTCCAACTCTTGAGGCTCACTTAACGAGGAGGAAATCACCACCGGATACGTTTTACAGTCGCCAAGATAGGCATACTTGAGTTTATCCGGTAACGGTTTAAGCTCGAGTATTGGCGGCTCCTCACACGACGGAACGGCCCGCTTGTCAATAGGAGGCAACTCCTCAAATTTTGGAAACCAAGGGTTGATACCACAAACATCCTCCTCATCTAGTAAAGAACATAAATAAGCAACCTCGGGAGCGTTAAGAAAGTCGGCCTCGGCGGAAGTAAGTGCTAATTCCAACTCATCCTTGCAAATAAACTCGTCGACATGGTCTTGGACAAGCGAGTCGATCAAACTAACCCCGCATACATCTTCATCGTCCCCCATTTGACTACCAATATGAAACAGATTGACTTGCATTTTCATATTCCCAAAACTCATATTGAGACGGCCATCCCGGCAATGAATCACCGCATCGGATGTGGCTAAGAAAGGCCGCCCGAGAATAATTGGCACGGAAGACTGAGCTGCTGGCGCTGAACATGTATCAAGAACCACAAAATCATCCGGATAAACAAATTGATCAACTTGGACAAGAACGTCCTCCACTACCCCCTTCGGAACGCGAATACTACGATCCGCCAATTGCAAAGTCACCCTGGTAGGCTTCATTTCCCCCAAACTCAATTGCTCGTAAACGGAATAAGGCAAAAGATTGACACTCGCGCCCAAATCGAGAAGCGCCTTCTCAACTGTCACGCCCTCGATTTTGAACATAAATAATAATAACATTTGAGATACAAAACCCTCACAATCGTGTTTACATTACCCCAAAATACATTACAGTTTCCAATTCTTCAAACTGGTCTACAAATACAATCTTCCAAATTACAAAACCATAACAAGCTGTTCACTTTACAAGAATAACAAAGTACTCTTCAAAATAACTTTACTTGATAATGCCCGCATGCACTCCGAACTTTCCATGACCATGACCTACAATGAACCTGAAATGGTAGGTTGAGCAAACACGTGCCCAGTAGAGAATTCTATGCACAAGCTATATGAAAATGTGACGATTTATGCAATGAGAATGAATGATCTCCACTAACGAACAAGAGATACATAGGTGTAGACACCCCAATTTAGGCTTTTCAAAATTCCTTGACTTGTGGCTCGGAGGCTCCCCGATGATGACTTTGGATTGAAACAAGCCTGGTATCGATCGGAACATTGCTCCTTGGAAGATTGAAGAAGGATTAAAAATGGTTACAAATGTTTTCAAGCGCTTGGGAGCAATCCTAAGCGCTCAAAACTATTTCACAAAACCTCTGGCCTGGCTCTTTCTCGAGCGCTCGAGAGTGAGGTCCCAAGCGCTCGGGAGTAATCCCAAGCGCTCGAGACTTTTCTGTTGCCCAATGCATGGCTGTATCACCCACTCACTTTGCAAATCATCATTACAGCCACTTTCAGCCCGCCGATGGCTCATTCCACACTCAACCTCTGGTAGGAAGATATTCAGGCCAAAGATTTACCCATTAAACAAATGTTTTATCAAAACCATTTGATTTTCAAAAACCATTGGATGTTTTGCCTATAAATATGCCTGGCTTTTCAGTTAAAAGAAAAGGAGAGGAGAGGAGACCACGAAATTATCAGCCTAGAGCACCCTTAATCTCTGCTCTCTTTCTCTCTCTAGCCAAAGATCTAAAACCTCCAAACTCTCTTCCAAATTTCAAAGGTTTTGCAAAATCACCAAGGGAAAGGGCAAGAAATCCAGATTACCCATCTGATCTCTTGCACTCTCCTCACTCCGCCCACATTTCAAAGGCACACCAAGGAGCAAGGTTCAAGGAAAAGGTAGAACTCTTACCTTTGATCATAACTAAAGGGATGTTCTTCCCTTCTGAGGGGGGTCTCTCAGCCTGACCCAGTCTTCAATACTGGGTGCATGGTTGGGAGACCCTAGTGTAAAAACAAGAGCAATGGGGCACAAGAAAATATTTTCACAAAACCCTTACTGGAACTACTCCCAAGCACTCGAGAGTGCTCCTGAGCGCTCGGGACTATTCCAGGTCTCATGCATGGCCCCCTTTGTGACACAGTAAGTTGGAAATGATGTGTTGATCTTAAATGAATGGTTTCGTTTTGGCATGCATGCACAGAAAGCCATTTTTCCTCAAAATAGAACCATTTTCTTACAAAGATTTCATGGAAGAGCAAGGCTCCTTTTGTTTAAAGTTAAAAGAATCAGTCATTTCAGAGAAACATAAAAACAAGGGCCTTTGCATGTCAAGATGGAACCATTTCCTGTTTGAGAGTAAGCTGGTATGCAGCTCACTCCCAAGCGCTCAGAACCATTCTAGAGCGCTCGGGAGTGCATGCATGTCATTGCTTCCCATTTCCCAGCCTGCTGTGTTACCTGGTCTCTGCATGCATTAGTGTGGCCTGTTGCTCTTTTAAATTTGTAGATCTAGCCTTGTTAAGGCAGGGATGCATGATTTGAAAGGTTGAAGGCTTAGCTTGGTCTTTCAAGTCCTCTGCTGAGCCAGTAGTGTGCTTTATATTCATTTCAGTTCCTATTTTAGCATTGTATCCTGTCTGTGCTAACAAAGCTTGCAGGTTGATCAGAGCTCCCAAGCGCTCGGGACTTCTCTCGAGCGCTCGAGAGTGAAGTCAGTGACAGATCCTCAGTTTCTGTAATCATGCATTTTGCTCACTTTCATCTAATCATCCACTGTACAACTGCACATGCATGCAATTCTTACATGTTATAACTGTGGATACTTGCTAAATGATCTAATGAAACAAAATCCCCTTTTGAAAAATCCCACAAACGTTTAGTAGAGACCGATCTCGAATCGGGCGAGGGGGGTGCCGTAAAACCCTTCCCCCTTCGTAACATGGCTTCCGAACCCTTGAAACTGATCTCTGGTTTTCAACTTCAAATCAATTGGTTTTCCAAACGAAACGGTTTCTCGGATGATATACCGCAAATCTGGGTGGCGACTCTTCAAATCAAACCAAAACGACTTTTCAAACGGCGTATTTCTCTTCAAAGCGGCACCAAGAACAAAACAAAAAGAGCGACATTCGTATTTTTCTTCTTCGAGAGCGGGAAAAATATAATTTTCGGGCATAGCAGCCACAGTGGCGACTCTGCTGGGGAGAAGTTTAATTAATACTTGAGAAAAGTTGGTTTGTTGATAAAACGGCCCGCTTTTCTTGAATGTCAGTTAAACTAGTGAGCCAGGCTTGAAAAACGTTTGTGGGATTTTGAAAAGGGATTTTGTTTCATTATTTATTTCTTGTATGTATATATCTTGTGCGACCCCGCTGTTGTGTTTCGGCAATCCTACCCGGCTTGCCGGTGATGGGGAATCCCGGAATGCTCAGCAACCCTCGACCGTGATGAGTCATCTCTACCGTTTGTACCATTATTGGGTGTACGCTCAATAGTGGGAGGTATACTTTGACTCTAGTCCGGGGAACCCACTTCAAGCCAAAACCAGCCTTTGTACATGTTTATAAAGCAATAGAACCTTCCAAACTAGGATAGGAATCCGCAGGGTAGGATTATATGCTATATCCTGCCTATATGTTACTGCTTTCTGCATCTCACCATGCATCTCATTCATATCATGCCGTCATGCTGTCCGTCCAATTTTGTGTCATAATCTCACTCGCACGGTCTGTAGAAGGTTGCCGAAGCCCGATGATGAATCGTGCACCCCGGTGTACGTTGTTTAACTACATGAGTCCTTAGAACAAGGAGACTTTGGGAAATCAGGATGTTACTAAGTCCTTGACTAATGCCTAATCAAAATTTCAACGGAGAACGAAGAATAACAAGGAAAACGGCGCCGTGATGCCACTTTACTTACACCACCTTGGCTAATGACACAGTGTCACTGACACCACGATGGTTGGGGTATCACGCCGTCTATACTAAGTTATTCCGAGTTCAAAATTGAGACTTCGAATGAGGACTAGTCGAATACTTAGTTCATTTTGACATCTCTTAGAATTTGTCGTTCTGAACGAAGGATACACCCTAAAAAGAAATTCTGAGGAATTAGGTAACCTTCGAAAGGCCGTAATCTCATCACGCTTGCACATCGCACCTTGCATCTTACGCTTGCTTTCGTGTCGCATATAGAACTCTTACGCTTGCTTGCGCATCTTGTTTAGGATCGCCTTGACCAATGATGAGTCGTGCTTTTTGAAGGCACGTTGTTGAAATTAATTAGTCCTTGGAATGACGAGGTTTTAGGGATATCAAAATTCGTTAAGTCTTCTATACATTTTTCAATCATGGATTCAATGAAAATTAACAAAACAATTAGGCTACAATGTCGTGATACCCACACCACCCAGGCTAATGGCGCCATGCCACTTACGCCGCCCCGGTTACGGTATCATGTCATTTACGCTAAACGGTTTTCGAAACCAGAACAGAAACTTCAAGTGAAAAATATTAAAGACTTAATTTGTTTTGATATCTCTCAAATCTTGTCATTCCTAATCAAAGGATACGCATTCAAAGGAATCTCTGAGGACTAAGGCAATCCTTCATAGGATGTCATTTCTTGAGTCAGGGTCTAGGAGACCATAAATCCATGGAGTTTGGGATAACTCCGGTGTTCGCCGTGCCCGAACGGCTCTTTCTAGTTTAGCTTTAGGTTCATCTTCCAGCAGTCTTATTGCTCTGTCTCGGATGGTCTTAGATAAGGAGATTGGCTCTGATTCCCAACGTGCGGAATTTAACCAGCCTGACACCGACCTACCCGTGACTGTTGGAACTATCCGTAAAGTTTGATCCCTTGAGTCGATGATGACAACACGTCAACAACAATTCTTTTATTCAGCATGCATTTTTCAATAAATCATAACAGGGGCACATTCTGAGTTCGCTTTCTGCTTTACTGTCAGCACTGGGCTACCCATCCTACAACGAAACCATACCCTCATAAACTCAGAATTTGTGGGAAGATATGGAACAGCCAGTGGAAAATTTGAATGAGGAACATCTGAACGGGGAACAGCCAGCAGGGATTCTGAACGAGTTGGATCAAATTCGGACCTCTATCCGACAGATGGGTGAACGAACAGACAACCAGATTACCCAGTTAATGCTTATGATAATCGGGGTTGCCAGACGACTTCCACCTCCACAAAACCCAGAAACACCCCTCGAAAATAATCATGAACCACCCTCTGAGCCGAACCCCCAAAGCCCAGAAATGGCCACCATCGAAGCCAAATTATCCCAACTTGAGCTGTCCTTAGCCAGAAGCGAAAGAATCACCTCAATTGGTTTCGACTTCGACGAACTCTGCCTTTTCTCGAATGCCAGACTACCCAGGAAATTCAAGCCAATCGACTTCGTTAAGTTTGACGGAACCGGTGATCCAAAAGCACACTTGACCAGTTACATTGGGGCACTCTCCATGTGGGGCTTGGAGAAGGACGCCATGGCCCAAATGTTTTCTCAAACACTGGTTGGACATGCCTTGCACTGGTTCACTGCCTTGGAAGTGGCAAAGAAGAAATCTTGGGAAGACATCTGTGAGGCTTTCGTAGCCCAGTTTGATTATAACATCCAACTTGAGGTCACCACTCGAGAGTTGGAATCAATAAAGATGGAACCGAAGGAGTCTTTTATGGATTTTGTTCGAAGATGGAGAGCAAAGGCTGTTCAGATGAAGGATAAACCCTCGGAGAAAGATCAAATTCGGATGATTGTCCGAAATCTCCAGCCCGCACTTGCCAAGCACATGATCCTAGCTCAAGCCTCTTCCAACTTCAAGACATTCTTCGAAACAGGCCTGGCCGTCGAAGAAGCTGTTCAGTTGGGCATCCTCGAAAGTGTTGATTCCTTCCCAGAGACAGAAAATGTAGACCCCGACAGCAGCAACATGTTGTATGGTTACACCGACTTGCCATCTGACCCTACACGTACCGACCATGTCCAGACCGAGCCCGTTAGCCAGATCGCTGCTCAAGCCACCAAGCCTAAACAACCTCGTCTCTTTTCCCAGTTTCCCGTACCACTATCCATGGTATTCGAAAGACTGGTCGAAAGCAGAACCATCAAGCCACTCCTGTCAACTCCCCTACCTCAAAAGCTCCCACACTACCACAACCCAAACGTCTATTGTGCCTTTCACTAACATACTGGCCATCCCACCAATAACTGCTTCAGTCTCCGTCACGAGATCCAAGACTTAATCGACAACGGAACCATCCCAGTGCCGGACTTCAGATCGGGAGGAAGATTTTGAGTGCAGCAAAGCATGAATGGAATTGCTCACGAGTTTGGGAAACTTTTGAGTTTTGAGTTGAGTCTTTGTCTTTCAATTTCGAGTCAGTTTGTACTTTGGGTCTTTCATGCTTTTGTGTCCGAATGTCTTCAAATTCAAGTTTGTAGTAAAAAAAAAAAAAACCAAAAAGAGAGTCAGTTTCGTAGGTCTGAACTACGTTATGACCTGATTCCTTTGCAAGAAGGATACGTAGGCAGCCTTATCCCGAGGCCCGGTCATGTTCTTTTGAGTCGATCCCAAAATTTGGTCATTTTCATTCGAGTCGGTCCCAAAATTCTGTCAGTCCTGTCTTTCTAAGTCAATGTCAAACCTCTTGAGTCGAAATTGTGATAATAAACTCGTGTTTTGTGATAATCCCTTAACTTGGAATTGTTTTTCACCGTCAATTGAGAAATTAAGACACGAGGTATTTTGCCCTTGCGAGAAGAAGAATTTCATGAAATCACTCCCTGACGCCATCAAGAAGCAACGCCTTGGCATGAGAAAAAGCTCGCTAGATCAAAATCTCAAAATATGATCTAGGCAAAAGTTAGAGCGCACAAATCTCTTAAACTGCATCTAGGATCCAGTTATCAAGTTGTGCAATTCAAAATGAAGAAAGGCATTCTTTTCTTTTATCACACGCTTGAAGATATATATCCATTGATAATCCCCTTTGAGCCTAAATCAATTTCTTTGAAAGAACCCAGCTAGGCAGCTATCCACCACACTGGGGTGAAATAAAGAAGACGAAAGTGCCAGACACCTGACCATCATCGACGCGTCAGGATTCAAAGCGCAAAAGTGCCAAATGCATACGCACACTTGAGATGCAAAACATTGAAGAAAAATTAGAGAAAACTCAAAAATCAACTAAAGTTCCAAACACATCGGCACAACAAGTGTGAAGGAAAGCAAATGAAAGAAGGCGCCCGTCAAAAGCAAAAAGGGCACAAAAATATTCAAGATGGCTGCTAGCTCTCGGAACCCCAAGAAAATGAAAAATGTTGAGCCTATTATCCTTTCTTTGTTAACCCGAACCTTGGCCACGTTACAACCCTGATAAAGTCCTTTCAGATTGGAAAACACAACTTGATAATAAAAAATCCTAGACAATAGGAGAAAACAAGAAGGAGCACCAAGGCATTTCATGAATCCTGTAACGTCCGAGCTGGGGCATTTTCTAAAGCCACGGGTTGTCATCAGCAACCTGGGGCATGGTTCGCGGTAAAAGTCCTCGTGTTTTGCCAAAACATTTCAAAGCCTCGAATGGGAAAATCATTAAAACTTGATTTTATTATGACAATTTCAA
Organism: Rhododendron griersonianum; assembly: GCA_018127125.1. NCBI lineage: Eukaryota > Viridiplantae > Streptophyta > Magnoliopsida > Ericales > Ericaceae > Rhododendron > Rhododendron griersonianum. Next base: position 33,701,294 of record CM030797.1, on the reverse strand, counting down.
ACATTAAATCCTCAAATAATCAAAGTGTCTCGTCCGGTCAAATCAAACTCCTCATCCAGTCTCGTTCATCATTGAGAGTCTTTCTTGTCCTTTGAGTCGTCTGGGCCTTGTCCAAATTCACGCAGGGTCATTTCCGGTCGTCATTAAGGTCCCAACTTGTGAAAGAAGCTCCAATACATCATCTCGTTACCGAAACTATCAGTGGAATCAAGGAAAAGATATCAGAACTAAGGTCTGTCAATCACTGGGGCACATCAGCACAATGCCATCAATCACTGCAAGCGTACAGCCGACCTCAAGACTGGGGCATGAATGCTCGGAACTCAAGCCCTGATCAAAGCCAACCTCAAACCAGCTCCAGCACAAGCCCCAGCTCCAGCTCAAACCCAAAGATGAACTCCATCCCAAATCCCAAGATCCTGACAATACCGGTCCGCTGGCCAAAAATAGTAAAGCAGAAAGGGTACTCGGACATGTCCATTGTTGTTTTTCAAAACTAAAAATCATCAGTGTTGTCAAAAGTCGAAACACGGGTCTCACTTTCTAACCACGACCCCCCACGGTCGCCTTCTTCCTTCATATTCGTCAACATGACTGCACATCTCTTGCCATAGATTTGGCATTGTCCTGAGGGACACCCTTTAATTTCAGATTCAAGCTTCCTCCAAAATTCAAGCTTCTTCCAAAATTCAAGCTTTTTCCAAAAATTCAAGCTTTTCAGATTCAAGCTTCTTCCAAAAATTCAAGCTTTTCAGATTCAAGCTTCTTCCAAAAATTCAAGCTTTTCAGATTCAAGCTTCTTCCAAAAATTCAAGCTTTTTCCAAAAATTCAAGCTTTTCAGATTCAAGCTTCTTTTAAAATTCAAGCTTCTTCCAAAAATTCAAGCTTTTCAGATTCAAGCTTCATTCGCCACCCTTCATCCCCGGTTTTCTCCAGGATCTACCCCGCCATAGATTTGGCGCTGTCCTGAGGGACACCTTTCTATCATTTGCTTGCATGTCTTCATTTGCCCCAAAGAACTACGCTGGTCTGATCCTTGCAGAAAAGGGTACGTAGGCAGTCTGAAAAGACGCGACCACATGCATCAGATGTTTGTATCTTTACTTGCATTTGATTTCGAGTTGAGGATTTGATTTGGCTCGAATTGGGCTGTCTCAATCTTTGGACGGCACTCGTATCTAGATGTGATGCTGAGCGTCGCCCAAAGAGGGGCAACTGTAGACACCCCAATTTAGGCTTTTCAAAATTCCTTGACTTGTGGCTCGGAGGCTCCCCGATGATGACTTTGGATTGAAACAAGCCTGGTATCGATCGGAACATTGCTCCTTGGAAGATTGAAGAAGGATTAAAAATGGTTAAAAATGTTTTCAAGCGCTTGGGAGCAATCCTAAGCGCTCAAAACTATTTCACAAAACCTCTGGCCTGGCTCTTTCTCGAGCGCTCGAGAGTGAGGTCCCAAGCGCTCGGGAGTAATCCCAAGCGCTCGAGACTTTTCTGTTGCCCAATGCATGGCTGTAGCACCCACTCACTTTGCAAATCATCATTACAGCCACTTTCAGCCCGCCGATGGCTCATTCCACACTCAACCTCTGGTAGGAAGATATTCAGGCCAAAGATTTACCCATTAAACAAATGTTTTATCAAAACCATTTGATTTTCAAAAACCATTGGATGTTTTGCCTATAAATATGCTTGGCTTTTCAGTTAAAAGAAAAGGAGAGGAGATGAGACCACGAAATTATCAGCCCAGAGCACCCTTAATCTCTGCTCTCTTTCTCTCTCTAGCCAAAGATCAAAAACCTCCAAACTCTCTTCCAAATTTCAAAGGTTTTGCAAAATCACCAAGGAAAAGGGCAAGAAATCCAGATTACCCATCTGATCTCTTGCACTCTCCTCACTCCGCCCACATTTCAAAGGCACACCAAGGAGCAAGGTTCAAGGAAAAGGTAGAACTCTTACCTTTGATCATAACTAAAGGGCTGTTCTTCCCTTCTGAGGGGGGTCTCTCAGCCTGACCCAGTCTTCAATACTGGGTGCATGGTTGGGAGACCCTAGTGTAAAAACAAGAGCAATGGGGCACAAGAAAATATTTTCACAAAACCCTTACTGGAACTACTCCCAAGCGCTCGAGAGTGCTCCTGAGCGCTCGGGACTGTTCCAGGTCTCATGCATGGCCCCCTTTGTGACACAGTAAGTTGGAAATGATGTGTTGATCTTAAATGAATGGTTTCGTTTTGGCATGCATGCACAGAAAGCCATTTTTCCTCAAAATAGAACCATTTTCTTACAAAGATTTCATGGAAGAGCAAGGCTCCTTTTGTTTAAAGTTAAAAGAATCAGTCATTTCAGAGAAACATAAAAACAAGGGCCTTTGCATGTCAAGATGGAACCATTTCCTGTTTGAGAGTAAGCTGGTATGCAGCTCACTCCCAAGCGCTCAGAACCATTCTAGAGCGCTCGGGAGTGCATGCATGTCATTGCTTCCCATTTCCCAGCCTGCTGTGTTACCTGGTCTCTGCATGCATTAGTGTGGCCTGTTGCTCTTTTAAATTTGTAGATCTAGCCTTGTTAAGGCAGGGATGCATGATTTGAAAGGTTGAAGGCTTAGCTTGGTCTTTCAAGTCCTCTGCTGAGCCAGTAGTGTGCTTTATATTCATTTCAGTTCCTATTTTAGCATTGTATCATGTCTGTGCTAACAAAGCTTGCAGGTTGATCAGAGCTCCCAAGCGCTCGGGACTTCTCTCGAGCGCTCGAGAGTGAAGTCAGTGACAGATCCTCAGTTTCTGTAATCATGCATTTTGCTCACTTTCATCTAATCATCCACTGTACAACTGCACATGCATGCAATTCTTACATGTTATAACTGTGGATACTTGCTAAATGATCTAATGAAACAAAATCCCCTTTTGAAAAATCCCACAAACGTTTAGTAGAGACCGATCTCGAATCGGGCGAGGGGGGTGCCGTAAAACCCTTCCCCCTTCGTAACATGGCTTCCGAACCCTTGAAACTGATCTCTGGTTTTCAACTTCAAATCAATTGGTTTTCCAAACGAAACGGTTTCTCGGATGATATACCGCAAATCTGGGTGGCGACTCTTCAAATCAAACCAAAACGACTCTTCAAACGGCGTATTTCTCTTCAAAGCGGCACCAAGAACAAAACAAAAAGAGCGACATTCGTATTTTTCTTCTTCGAGAGCGGGAAAAATATAATTTTCGGGCATAGCAGCCCACAATAGGGGCATCGTAAAGAACCACAAACTACGACTATGGGATCCTATGCTTCTTAAGATATCCCTAACCATTCGTACGTCATCTCGAAGCAACATTAAGCTCATATCATTCTGAATAACCACGACGACTTCTCAACCCTTTTATAAACACTTAAAGGAATGCCACGAACAATCTCATTATTCAATGCCATAGCCATCGAGCCTCTTTTCATAAAACGAAAAGATTCCCGTCTGATTTCCAAAATAATTTTGAGAAATACTCTCGACCTCCGCGGGTCGAGCTCCGTTGATTCTCTTGAATACCGGAATCCGTTGATTTGTGCCCAAATACCGGAACCGTTGATTCGCTCAGGAATACCGGAGGATTTTTCATAAAAATCCCTTTTTCAAAACCAAGTTACTTTCTTTTCAAAAACTTTGATGGAATCCATTGTTTATCTTCTCTTTTCAACAGTTACAATATCAAGCAGCTCAAAGCCCAAACAACGACTTAAACTTCAATAAGTCAATTATAACTTCATTCATCATATGAGACATTCAACTGTATTACCACACCTTGCGTTACAGTGAATTCTCTCCACTTGGGTTTCCGCATTACCACACCTTGCGTTGCGGGCCCTCTAGAGTCCCCGCATTACCACACCTTGCGTTGCAGGACCCTCAATTCAACATTCACAACACATTCAACACACATACACATTATCAATTCGAAAGTGGAATAACAACACTTTCCCCGAGTCCCAATCTTCCATTCATCGTCATTCAGTGTATTACAACTTATAACCATGTCTTATCGTACATTAATAAACACCTTAAGTTCATATTATTCCTCTATGTCTATTTCAACGCCCTATATCTCGTATCGAACCCATAACAACTCTACGACACACCACCGGCTAGGTTCTAAGCAACAATCTATAGAACGAGTGCCCAAGGAACCTATGATGATTAATCGAGACGAAGCACAAAGACATGGGTCACCCTATTCTCTTCCGGATCACTAGGCAAACCCCTATCGTTCAACGAAACGCCCCACGTCAAACGTTATGTCCAACGATACATAATAACCTCTCTACAATACGCATTTTCATCCTACCATTCGCCACATCTAGCCTTAGCACCTAAAACACTTATAGTATTCACCACCTCTTGTCACAATGACCCTCAAGTACCACCAATCCCATAAATACGCTTCGATTGAGTTTTCTCTAGTACGACACTACTCTTCTTCTAACAATGGAAAGCCAACAGGACGAGGATAACTTAAGTAAACCCAAGGGGTTCAGCTAAGCATGCTTGAAATAGGTTGGGAGGTGTCCAAGGGAATTAGAAGTGATCGGGGGTCAAAACAGTGGAGTTCGAAGCAAAACAGTGAAAACTGGAGATAAGCTCACCGTATCGATACGGGCAAAATCCGTATCGATACGGATAGGCTTCGAGGCAGATCAGTGAGAACTGTATCGATACGGATTTTGGGCCGTATCGATACGGGATGCTTTCGAGCGAATTTTCTGCAGATTTTCAAGAATGAAACCCAAACTACAACCAACAATCATAAGCACGATTAAGGTGCAAATTCAACACATAAACATATAACAAGTGCAAGAAATCCCTACCTCGAAGTCGGAGAGCAAACACGCGAAGAGATCGGGCCACGCGAACCCTTGAACTCAAACTTTGAAATACTCCCAAAATACTCCGCTCCGAGCCAAACCGGACGAGCTACGAACTCAAGAGCACGTGAGGAAGATGGAGAGAAGGTTGGGTTCTTTGGGTTTCGACCTTTGGTGGAGGAATGAGGGAGAGAGAGAGCCGGAGGAGAGGGAGTCGGACGGGAGAGAGAGTGGAGGAGGATTTCTATCCTCTACTCACACACACATCCTATATATACCCATATATCTCTAAATCACACATACACTCCTTCAAGTCTCTATTCTTTCACTTAAATCCCTAATTCAAATATCCACCAAATAAACCATATTCCCGTAATTATCCGATTAATAAACCTTTCAATAATTAAGATAAAACAAAAATTTTCCGAGTCTCTACAACCTACCCTCCTTAAAGGAATTTCGTCCTCGAAATTTAGCAAACCAAGTCCAACCATACCAATCAACACATAATTATACTCCAACCGTAGAGCTATCCACCATACAACGATTTGATAACCATCAAAAGCTATGTCAAATATTCATATCATTCAACCATAATAAACACGAGTGTATCTTTCTAATTTCGTCCTCTCTTTCTCATGTAAACTCGCACTAAAGACGTCGACTTACCTCTCAACACTTGATTACGCAAAATTAGGACACGTATCGGGTTCTCACCATGGACACGTCGACTTCTAACTCAAATTCAGATCTTTCTGACTCATGTATGGATTCAGTTCGTACATCCTTAATAACCGTACGTACTATGCATCAAAAATGTTCAAAAGTCTGCGGCGACACTTCCAAACGGTACTTATTTCTACATACGACCACCTATCTCGGCACTTAGATCATACCTCCAAATACGACCCGATATCCCAATTGACTTCCCGAGACCTCCATCTAGAAGGAGCGATGATCAAGCGCCTCTTCTAACTGGATTTCATCGGTTGTCGCCTGGTTATCCGAATGACACATACCGTATCCGATACCTAACCTCTCTTTCTAGCGATGAACGCTTCGTTTTCTTCCCACCTCGAGTGACTACAAGTGACGACAACGATCAATATAATCTTGATTATCTCAAACGAGACAAGCGAACTCTAAAACTCAAACAAAGTTAATCAAGTATACGAGAACGGTAGTAAGGTACCCGAATCTAAAGGACACAAGAGATCTTTAGAATGGTTAGATAACCAACTCATTGAACAACTCATGATAATCTGAGGAAATCTTAAAACAATCGATCATAATTCTACTGGAAATGAACACAAAATGATGAGATAGATCTCTAGTAATCAAACTTATACAAGGTTGAAAATTTGTTCAATACTAGATTCGAGCAATACTTCGAACGAAGTGAAACTGAGTGTCACAGATTTAAACCATCATATGCCTTTCGAGTTGAGGAACCACTACAGAATCGAATAGCACCGAAGACAACTATCACCAGTGGTTTCAAACTGAACAGAACCAACAAATGGATTTCGAGAGATATGCCACCACAAGATTTGGCTCAAATTTTGACATAAGAATTTGCGTAGGATGATACATTTTAACAAGTAAACTGGTAGCTGCAACAAGGAAAACTCAAACCAACTAAATAGCTCTAGGCTAACAAGCAGATACAAGGCGGATACGGGCAACAATAGTAACGAGTCTGAGTTTAACGATTCCAACAAATTTGCATGCCATAAGGTATGCGACCAGAGATTGAGCTTAATAGACCAAAATAGCAATACGAGAACTTGCGCAGACCAATTATGACAGACGATCAAACTGATAGTGCAACAGAGGGATCTCAACCGACCAAATAAAACTTATATCAAGCAGAATAATGTTAGAATAAGACTTCGTATGGGATACTGGAAACAGTCACCAATGGCAAAAGCAAACATGTCATGGGGTGTTTCGCCATAAGATTTCGAATATTCCCAAGAAAAGCTAGAAATGGATTATGTGATAATCAACTTAAGTGTCCAGAACTATAACAGTTTAATGGTACGACAAACTTCACGGAAAACTAATTATGATGCAACTCTAACAAAATTTCAATTTGGTCAATGAGATAGGGTACTTAAAGAAACAACGCTTACGAAATTGCTTTCGGAATACTATCTACTATCATGGATACAATCAGCATCTTCCCAAATCACACCTATCCTCGCCATGCTTAAATTAAAGAAGTCAAAGACAACACTTCCATAAGGAACGATTAACCCCTAATCTTAGCAAATATAATCTACCAATGTTTCTCAACACGCGTGGACTAAGATTTCTTATTTTCAATTCCAAACTTGAGTAAGAATGGGGTTCCCAATGGGTGAAATGCTTCCGAATCAAAGGTATTGCAACGAAGAAGTAGAACAACCTGGAAAAAGAGGATACCTCAAACAAGCGACGTTTCTAAGAGCTAGAGAGTAGTAGGAGGTGGTAGTTTAACTACGGAACTACATCTATTGTCGATTAGGTGTACGCTTGTACGGCTGCATGGAACTCGACTCACCATGTCTCTAGATCCCCGAGGACAATTTCTCGCAAAGTGGCCAGGCTTACGACAAATATAACAAAACTTATCAAGCTGTGAGACTCTCTGATTCCCGGATAAAGTAGGCGGTCCAAGATTAATCTGGTTTTGAGAAGGTTGATTTGGTTCCCTTTGCCTTTTTCTCCCTTGACTTTCGACATCTCTCGGCGACGTACTTACGCTAACGGTTGGTAGTCTTTGTGCATTCTGGGGTTGTGGCTGAATAACGATTTGTCGAATTCCTGGCTGCTGTACTAAGCCTAACTCTTCTTGCATTCTCTTCTTCTGAGGACAATTCCTCGCGAAATGGCCAAATTCCCCGCAAGTAAAACAAGATCTTTCTTGGCGTCCCTGACATTGAGAATGAAGATGACCAGACTGACCACGTCGGTGACACACAATCTGACGCTTAAGGAGAACTCCAGAAGCTTCTAAATGAGATGGTAATGTGAGGCCTCGCTGGCCCTGCATAAACTGATCTGGTTCCTCCGGTTTCTTGCTTCCTAAACTTTCAACACTCTTAAAAGATGATCTCGCGCTAACGACTCGATGCCTAGCTTCCCCCCACATTCACACCGCCTTGTGCACCCTCCGGAATCTCAACACCCTTCGCGCACTCAACGATCTCAGGAAACATTATCTCATCCCTAGTATACTGACTCGCCTCATTCTCCCCGCACACACTATAATCCTGGCGATCAAGATCTCCGGTCTTACCCCACCTAATTCCACGGCTTGAAGACATCCTACTAAAAAAGAAATAAGAAAGAGGATCATCAGCATTAATCACATCACTATCAAATGCAAGGCTCCAACCTTTCCAATATGAGGTCAACAACTATACACAACTCTACCGCAATACAAATGCAATGACACATCGATGGACTAATATCACTCATGCAAGCTCACATGTGGTTTTGTAAAAAGATGCAGTGATTTTTGAACCAATGAGACTAAAAGTCTCCCCACGGTCTCTAGGTATTCAAACCTAGACGCTCTGATACCAATTTGTCACGCCCTCGATTTTGAACATAAATAATAATAACATTTGAGATACAAAACCCTCACAATCGTGTTTACATTACCCCAAAATACATTACAGTTTCCAATTCTTCAAACTGGTCTACAAATACAATCTTCCAAATTACAAAACCATAACAAGCTGTTCACTTTACAAGAATAACAAAGTACTCTTCAAAATAACTTTACTTGATAATGCCCGCATGCACTCCGAACTTTCCATGACCATGACCTGCAATGAACCTGAAATGGTAGGTTGAGCAAACACGTGCCCAGTAGAGAATTCTATGCACAAGCTATATGAAAATGTGACGATTTATGCAATGAGAATGAATGATCTCCACTAACGAACAAGAGATACATATGGGCACCGTAAAGAACCACAAACTACGACTATGGGATCCTATGCTTCTTAAGATATCCCTAACCATTCGTACGTCATCTCGAAGCAACATTAAGCTCATATCATTCTGAATAACCACGACGACTTCTCAACCCTTTTATAAACACTTAAAGGAATGCCACGAACAATCTCATTATTCAATGCCATAGCCATCGAGCCTCTTTTCATAAAACGAAAAGATTCCCGTCTGATTTCCAAAATAATTTTGAGAAATACTCTCGACCTCCGCGGGTCGAGCTCCGTTGATTCTCTTGAATACCGAAATCCGTTGATTTGTGCCCAAATACCGGAACCGTTGATTCGCTCAGGAATACCGGAGGATTTTTCATAAAAATCCCTTTTTCAAAACCAAGTTACTTTCTTTTCAAAAACTTTGATGGAATCCATTGTTTATCTTCTCTTTTCAACAGTTACAATATCAAGCAGCTCAAAGCCCAAACAACGACTTAAACTTCAATAAGTCAATTATAACTTCATTCATCATATGAGACATTCAACTGTATTACAACACCTTGCGTTACAGTGAATTCTCTCCACTTGGGTTTCCGCATTACCACACCTTGCGTTGCAGGACCCTCAATTCAACATTCACAACACATTCAACACACATACACATTATCAATTCGAAAGTGGAATAACAACACTTTCCCTGAGTCCCAATCTTCCATTCATCGTTGTAAGGACCAAATTCCGGAGTCTTTGTGTATTGGCAATTCCGTTTGACAAAACACATAATTTTTATCGAGTTGTAATTTTATTATTTTTTATAGGCTAGTGAGTCTGTATAAGATTAGAGTGGAAGGAATTATTTATTTGTAATTAAGAGTGAGCGGGATAACAAAAGAGGTCGACTACAACAAGACGGATTGATAGAGGGATTGATCTGGTTATCAATCGGAAAAAATAACGTGCAAATTGGTGCTCCAATTAAAAGGTCTAATTATGGACTTATGCTTGATCTCCTAGGGTTTGACCACATCAATATAAAAGGAAAAGGGGGCAGCCATACAACTGACACTCTGGAAGCCACACATATATGGTGGACGGCGATTAAAAGAAAAAGTGGAGCAGGAGCAATACGTGGAAATATACGCGGCTATTTTTGTGAGAGTTTTATTCCTAAGGGATTTCTGTTAGGTCTATTGGAAGGCTTGTGGACTCAAGGCCGTTGGCGATCAAGATCACTGGGTGCGGTGTACGTGTGACTCGACAGGTAGTACTTAGAACGTTGTGAGGATTTACACCGTTTGGATAGGTATATCTGTAACTGCACAATGGTTATAGTGATTTGATTCCTTCCCGTGGTTTTTACCCATTCTGGGGTTTTCCACGTATATCTCTGCGTAGTGCGATTGATTGCTTTGCGTAGTTATTGCTGATAATTTTACGTAGTGATTCGCATTCATACTGTTAGGGTTTTTTTACGGATTATTAGTGAACCCTGATTTTTCAATTGGTATCAGAGCGGGCTGCTCCTTCCGTTAGGATTAATTTTTCCTAGAGCAGATCCATCATGAGTATGAACATGAATCACATGTCTAGAAATTTTCCTATACTTGATGCTGATAATTTTGATTACTGGAAATCTAGAATGAGAGCTATAATGAGATCAGCCGGTGAGGAAATTTGGGACTCCTGTATTGTGGGGTACACTCGACCCGTGAAAACTGTAGACGATAAGCCGGTTCAAAAAACTCAGTTTGAGTTATCGGACAAAGAAAAAGCTTTACTTCAAGCTAACAATCGTGCACTTGATTTTTTATTTGCTGCTGTTGATATAAATGAGCACAGGAAAATAGCTAAATGCGAAATTGCAAAAGAGGCCTGGGATATTTTGGTTACTTGCCACGAGGGGACAGACGTTGTAAAGCAGTCAAAGCTACAAAGGCTTACCACGGAGTTTGAGACCATCAGAATGCAGGAGGAAGAGACCTTCAATCAATTTTACTCCAAGCTCATCGCCATCGTCAATAGCTGCGAGAATTTGGGTGAGCCAATTCCTTCTTTTCGTATTATTAAGAAAATTTTGCGCTCCTTACCTCCTAGATTTAAAATTCAAGTTACTATGCTAGAGGGTAAGAGAAAGTTAAAAGAAAAATCTGTTCAAGAAATAGTTGGGATTCTCCAAACTTACGAGGCTGACCTATTGCAATCTGAACCTGTTCAGCTGAAAGTAAAACCTTCGGAGACCTCGATTGCCTTTAAAAGTATGCAAAAATATAATAAAGGTTCAGAAAGTGGTAGTGATGTCGATCTTGAGGAAATGAAAGTTTTTTTCAAACAATTTAAAAATAGTATGAAAAACAAAAATAATAAAGAAAAAGGAGAATTTTTTGGAAAAAATAAAAAGGAGGGAAAAGGACCACCTGAGGGACCACAATGCTTCGAGTGCTATGGTTTTGGTCATTACGCCCAAGAATGTGTTAATAAAATGAAAAAGAAGGCTCTCGTCACTAAAACGTGGGATGATAGCGATTCCAATAAATCGAATGAAGAACAGGGGGCCGACGAAAACGATAAAAGAAATTTTTTGGCTTTTGGAGTATCCTTGAATTCACATGATCATTCCGAATCGAGTGGTTCTGAAACAGATGATAGCGATGCGGATAGTTGTGATGACATAGATGAGGTCAGAGAGAAGTACAACAAACTCCATGTTTTTAGTAAAAATCTGATAGATGCGAGTGAAAAGCTTTCTGATAAGGTTAAGAAGTTAGAGAATACTTTGAATGAACGCACTCAAGAGAGGGATGATAGAAATAAAGAAATCGAGCTCCTTCTTGAGAAAAACAAAGCTTTGACTGTTGGCTCCAAATCTAAGGATAAATCAGATGATGACACACAGACAGGGGCCAAAGTGTTGGATCATATTCTGTCCATCCAACGACGACCTAGCGATCGTTCAGGGCTTGGTTATCATGCAATGTCTTCAACTCCACCGATAGGGAGAAAAGGAACTAAACGTCCAAGTAAGAAGACTAATGGTAATGATATGCAGAACATGATTAGTTCTTCTACGACAAAGCAGACAGAGAAGCAATTGACGACAGAGGTAAACGGACATCACAAGCGCAAGGAGGTAAAATCTAAAGTCATGAATATTGGTAAGTCTCAATTTTTTTCTCCTGTTGTTAAATTTGTTCCTACTTGTCATTATTGTGGTGTGACTGGCCATATTAGACCGCATTGTAGAAAGATGCATGAGTCATACTCTTCACATGCACATATAGCTCGTTCTTACAGTCATAATTATTTTGTGCCCACTTGCCATCACTGTGGAATTAGAGGCCATATTCGTCCATACTGCTTTGCCCTTTATGGCTATCATAGGACACCTCCTTATTACCCTAAGTTGAATAATCGTAGGGAGTATTTTCAGAGGCCTAGACATAGGATGCCTTCACATGCTAATTTTACAAAGGTTAATAAAAAAACCCATGACCACTAATGTTGAAAAGGGTAAGACTAGACAAATTTGGGTTCGTAAAACTGAGTTGGTTTCTAATGCTGATGATGACCTTGATTCTCAAGATGACTATAGTTCATCTGGAGAGGTTAACCTTGCCTTTTGAGGCTAGGATGTGGTTCTATAACCTAGGTTTAATTGTTCTTACATATATCTTTGTCTAGAGTTATGGAGTTTCATAGTTTTGTGTTTCTTTTGTTTCATAGTTTTTTCTTTAGTCTTTAAAAAAAATTCAAGAAAAAAAAAAGGGGTTATGGGGATTGAGTATTATAGTCTTTGGTGCGTAGTTGAATATCATTGGATTTTATGAACATGTTCATCCAAATTTTTATTGCACTTCTTTCATGGTATTCTCACTGCAATTAAGTTTGAATGTTAATATATCATGAGTATTCGACATTATGTACACTCATCCATGGCTATTGGTCAGGTTCTCGAATAGGGATCACTCTTCTCATATGCTTCGTTTTATCTTGTGTCTTCCTTGAGCCGTGGCCACCTTTTTTTTGGTTTCCGTTGATAGAGCTCTCGTTTATTCCAAAAAAAAAAAAGAGAGAGAGAAGTAGAAGAAGAAGAAAAGAAAAGAAAAAAACATATTGGTTTTTTGCTTATCCGGGCGTTCATTGAGTAACCGGGCAATTGGGGTGAGGTATTCTCTCTCTGAGCGTTCGCGTCAAAAAATGGATAGACCTTGTGAAGGCACCCGTGTTGGACCATTTGCTTAGTAACCGGGCATTGGGTATAAGGTATTCTTACTCTCAATATTCGCGTCAAACAGCGGTGGGGTAAAAGTAAAAATACGGTTATGAATTTCTATTGATTACTTAATAATCAACCGCCTGTTGTTGAGGGGGAGTTTGTGATTAATTATCTGTGGATTGTATGTTGGACCTAGATAGGTGTATCTTGTTGAGGGGGAGCCACTAGATAAACCTTAGCACTTGAGTATCTTGGTCCTGTTTTGAGTTGCTGAATTTTTTTGGTTATGGATGCACACACACACTTTTTTCACATGTCGATGATCATGGTGTGTTGCATTCTTTCTGTCTTACATGGTGTTATATCATTAAACGGTGCCTTAAAATTTGGATGTCTTTTTCATCTCATCTCATGATATAATACTTGCGATAAAACTATCTCATGTTCATATCTTCAGACTTCTCATTCTTTTTTTGGGTATTTAGATTTGTTTTGTTTATTTGGCTTTGCGTATTTTTGTTCTTTATTCTGCTTCTGAATTTAGCTATCATCTATTTATGCTAGTATTCGTGCTTTGCATAAAAAATTTATTTGGCTACTTCTATTAGTTTATAATTGTTTAACTCACATCTTTGAATTTATTGCTTTACTGTTTATCTTATTCGCCCTTTGTCACTCCATGTCAAAAAGGGGGAGAATGTTGAAAGGGGGAGTAGGTTGCCTATTGTTCTAATGTGTTTTAATGTTGAGTTTTGTTTTGCAGCTGCTCTACAACTCGATCTTAGTTCGTTAGTAATTAATTGTGGTGTGTTTTGTCATGGAAGTGCCAAAGGGGGAGATTGTAAGGACCAAATTCCGGAGTCTTTGTGTATTGGCAATTCCGTTTGACAAAACACATAATTTTTATCGAGTTGTAATTTTATTATTTTTTATAGGCTAGTGAGTCTGTATAAGATTAGAGTGGAAGGAATTATTTATTTGTAATTAAGAGTGAGCGGGATAACAAAAGAGGTCGACTACAACAAGACGGATTGATAGAGGGATTGATCTGGTTATCAATCGGAAAAAATAACGTGCAAATTGGTGCTCCAATTAAAAGGTCTAATTATGGACTTATGCTTGATCTCCTAGGGTTTGACCACATCAATATAAAAGGAAAAGGGGGCAGCCATACAACTGACACTCTGGAAGCCACACATATATGGTGGACGGCGATTAAAAGAAAAAGTGGAGCAGGAGCAATACGTGGAAATATACGCGGCTATTTTTGTGAGAGTTTTATTCCTAAGGGATTTCTGTTAGGTCTATTGGAAGGCTTGTGGACTCAAGGCCGTTGGCGATCAAGATCACTGGGTGCGGTGTACGTGTGACTCGACAGGTAGTACTTAGAACGTTGTGAGGATTTACACCGTTTGGATAGGTATATCTGTAACTGCACAATGGTTATAGTGATTTGATTCCTTCCCGTGGTTTTTACCCATTCTGGGGTTTTCCACGTATATCTCTGCGTAGTGCGATTGATTGCTTTGCGTAGTTATTGCTGATAATTTTACGTAGTGATTCGCATTCATACTGTTAGGGTTTTTTTACGGATTATTAGTGAACCCTGATTTTTCAATCGTCATTCAATGTATTACAACTTATAACCATGTCTTATCGTACATTAATAAACACCTTAAGTTCATATTATTCCTCTATGTCTATTTCAACGCCCTATATCTCGTATCGAACCCATAACAACTCTACGACACACCACCGGCTAGGTTCTAAGCAACAATCTATAGAACGAGTGCCCAAGGAACCTATGATGATTAATCGAGACGAAGCACAAAGACATGGGTCACCCTATTCTCTTCCGGATCACTAGGCAAACCCCTATCGTTCAACGAAACGCCCCACGTCAAACGTTATGTCCAACGATACATAATAACCTCTCTACAATACGCATTTTCATCCTACCATTCGCCACATCTAGCCTTAGCACCTAAAACACTTATAGTATTCACCACCTCTTGTCACAATGACCCTCAAGTACCACCAATCCCATAAATACGCTTCGATTGAGTTTTCTCTAGTACGACACTACTCTTCTTCTAACAATGGAAAGCCAACAGGACGAGGATAACTTAAGTAAACCCAAGGGGTTCAGCTAAGCATGCTTGAAATAGGTTGGGAGGTGTCCAAGGGAATTAGAAGTGATCGGGGGTCAAAACAGTGGAGTTCGAAGCAAAACAGTGAAAACTGGAGATAAGCTCACCGTATCGATACGGGCAAAATCCGTATCGATACGGATAGGCTTCGAGGCAGATCAGTGAGAACTGTATCGATACGGATTTTGGGCCGTATCGATACGGGATGCTTTCGAGCGAATTTTCTGCAGATTTTCAAGAATGAAACCCAAACTACAACCAACAATCATAAGCACGATTAAGGTGCAAATTCAACACATAAACATATAACAAGTGCAAGAAATCCCTACCTCGAAGTCGGAGAGCAAACACGCGAAGAGATCGGGCCACGCGAACCCTTGAACTCAAACTTTGAAATACTCCCAAAATACTCCGCTCCGAGCCAAACCGGACGAGCTACGAACTCAAGAGCACGTGAGGAAGATGGAGAGAAGGTTGGGTTCTTTGGGTTTCGACCTTTGGTGGAGGAGAGAGAGAGAGAGAGCCGGAGGAGAGGGAGTCGGACGGGAGAGAGAGTGGAGGAGGATTTCTATCCTCTACTCACACACACATCCTATATATACCCATATATCTCTAAATCACACATACACTCCCTCAAGTCTCTATTCTTTCACTTAAATCCCTAATTCAAATATCCACCAAATAAACCATATTCCCGTAATTATCCGATTAATAAACCTTTCAATAATTAAGATAAAACAAAAATTTTCCGGGTCTCTACAACTTTTCCTCCAATAGTTATGGATATTGTCGGACACCCCGGATCATTGTACTTGGGTGGAAGGGCCGATTGGAAAAGCGAACTAACTTGCTCTGTCAAGAACACCTTCTTTTGAACTTGCAAATTGCGCTTGTGAGTACACAGGTCTTTCAAAAACTTAGCATAAGATGGAATTTGCTTAATCGCATCAAGTAGAGGAAGATTGACCGTTACTTGCTTAAGCACGTCATAAATGTCCGACTTGAGATTCGGCTTGGTCGGCGCTCTCAACCGATTGGGAAATGGGGCGGGCACGGTAAAGGTTGGCGGGAAATCGCTTTCCTTTTCCTTGCCTTTCTCCTTCTCAATAGATGCTTGCTTGGGAGATTCCCCAATTGGCGGTGTCGGAACGGGAACCAAGAAGGGAGTCACCGGTGGCTCCACTTGAGCGTTGTCCACTGTCTTACCGCTTCGTAAAGAAATTATGGCTTTGGCATGCTCAGGGAAAATCACCGAAGAGCTACCACTTGATTGTTGTCCTTGTGGATTGGGCAAAGGTTGGGTGGGAAGTTTCCCTCTCTCTTGTTGTAATAACCCGATGGCCGTTGTCAATTTCCCCATCTGAGTCCTTATGTCGTTCACGGCCTGGGTGGTTTGCTCATTGGTCGTAATCTGCATTTGGCAAAAGGTATTCATGGTATCTTCGAAAGTTCGCCGAGGCGGTGGTGTTTGCTGCTGAAACTGATTCTGGTTATGATTCTGATTTTGCCCTTGGAACTGGCCCGAAAGAATAAACCCTGGTGGTCCCTGGCTTGTCGGAAAACGAGGCGGACCCTGAAACTGAGGTTGTCGCCACGTTTGATTCTGAGCCGGAGGCAGAGCTTGTGTAGCTGAGGAAGATCCTGCCTCATTCTGATTATTCCAGCGAAAGGCTGGATTGGACCTCAATCCCGGATTATACGTGTTCGAGTATGGATCCCACCGTTGGTTAAGTGCACACACTTCTTCCTGAGGTAGTTGACTATAATGGAGCCGGAGGGCGGGAATAGTCGGGCAATTGTCCGTCGAATGGCCCACGGTCTCACAAATGACACATACTTCTTCCACTTAACGCACTTCCTTCACATCTTTTACCGGCTTTGCTTGGCTTGCATCCAACTTCATTTAATCTAACTTGGTTGATAGCTCGTCCAACTTTGACTCGAACATAGTATGCTCACTTACTGAAAACTTGCCGGAACCTCCGGGTCCTTGATTTCTCATGGCTTGTTCCCCCGGGTCAATGAATTCCCAAGTCTGAGCTCGTTCAGCCAATGCATCCAAAAATTCCCATGCGGCTTCCGGATCCTTCCCCAAGAAATCACCGCTTCCCATAGTGTCGAGAAGTTGCTTGGCTTGTTGATTACATCCCACATAGAAGTAGTTAATCACTAAATACATTGGATAATTGTGATGTGGCACGGCCGCTAGCAAATCCTTGTATCGCTCCCAATACTTGTAAAAGATTTCCCCATCTTTCTATTTGAAATTCGCAATTTGATCCATCAGAAGTTTGGTTCGGCTGACCGGGAAGTACTTCTGAGTAAACACATCCTGAACCTCCCTCCAGGTACGTAAAGACTGAGGCTTCAACGAATGGAACCACTGCTTGGCCTTATCCTTAAGAGAAAACGGAAACAACTTCAACTGTGCTTGGTCCAATTGCCCCGGAGTTGTCACGAAAGTGCTCACGATAGTTTCGAACTCCCGGATGTGAGTGTACGGATCCTCAAGTTCACGCCCCCGAAATTCCGGTATAACCCGATGATACTCTGGCTTGAAAGCAAAAGCATTGGCATTGGTGCAATTTGGAATGGCAATTGGTGAAACATGCGGTCCTCTTTCCGGAGTCAAGTAATCCCTCAACGTTCGGGCTCCTGGTTGTTCTTCCATTTGCCTTAACGGTGGAGATAACTCACGCGGTGGAGAATATGCCTGAATAATAGAACGGACCCTCGGTGGAGAAGCAGAACGATGTAGCCGATTGGAGAAAGGGCTACGATAAACGTTAAGCATAAAACCTGCACAAGACTAACTAATCCAGACTAGAGGGGCTATTCCGCCGCCTCGTTCACAAACAGTCTCGTGGGGTTATGCCACCACCACGGATATAACATAAAAGCAATAGAAAGTAAATGACGCTCAATTTAGCTTCGTTACACCTCAAGTCGAATTGGTGGCTCGGTTAGAGGTTTCCGCTAACTTGAGTTCACAAAAAAAAAAAACAAAGTATAAACAAGCGGAATACTTACAGTGGTTTGTCGATCCTCCCAATAAGCTAGAAAAAGAAGATCCCCGGCAACGGCGCCAAAAATGCTTACTTCCCGACCTTGCTTTCCAATAAGAGGTTGAAACACCCGAAGCGTAGGGCTAGGTCAATGTACGCATAGTATCCGGAAATCCGGGATCGTTCCCATAGAGAATTCGATTCTAGCTTGATTCGGATTGTAGGTTTTGTAAGTAACGGATTGTGGCCTTGAAGACGGCTAACTTGGTTTTGCTTTGAATAGAGACAACTTAAACGATAACTAGATTAACGCTCAACTAACTTAAGATGGCAAGTCTCGGGGTCTTCTAACCCTTGACAAAGGCCGTCACCGGTTCTCGATTATAACTCAGGCGAGAGTCACGACCGCGCGCTCACGCCCGGATGATTTACTTTAAAAGACTACGTTTAACAATAGATGTGATTTTCCGGAGGCGAGTTAACTTGTTTTTAATATTTATCGAACACAAAGGAGGCCACTAGGCCTCGGTGAGTCACTTGCCAAGACCGCTTGACTAAGCTTCTTACCAAGGGGTTAACACCCCTAGTTTAGATCGAAAATGCAAGTAAAGCCCTATTCCGAAAAATCATGCTTTAAAAGCCCGATGGCTCGAGAACCATATAACAACCTAAGTCCTCGGGAAAGATTATCCCGAGACTTAGCCAGAAAACTACTCACACATAGCTAAACGACTAGACAAAGCATAAAAACGAGACATAACTTTAAACCGATAAAATCGAAAACAAACTTGATATTAATGACAATCTTAACCGTAGCTACAACTTTAATACACGAGAAATTAAACAAAGCTAATTACTTACAAGAGAAAAGGAGGCTTGAAAAGCTTGGAAGCTCCTTCAATGGAGTGAGATCAAAAAGAAGAAAAAGTTAAGAGAGAGAGACAAAAATGGAGTTATGGGAAAGTGAGTGGGGAAGAAAGACTAAAAGGGGAGTACTCTCTCTCTCTACAAATATCCTAAAAGTAGACACAAACAAAAATATCCCAAAAGCAAAAAAGTGAAAAAGTAGCCAAGTTCGGGCAGAAAATCGCCTCATGAACCAGTACATGGTTTTGGTCGTACCGGTTCATGGCCTTGGTAAATCTTCAAAACTTCAAGTTCTGGGGCCCATGAACCGGTACATGGTTTTAGTCGTACCGGTTCATGACTGGCAGAAAATTGATTTTTCCTGTGCTTTGATCCCACAGCCCGGCAACGGCCCGACGCTTCCTTGGCTCTCCAAAAATCACCCGACGGGACTTGACGGGGTACTGCCACGTGGCATCAAATACTGGAATTCTTCCGAGAGGAATCCTTGACGTTCAAAAGCACCGAAATTACCACGTTTTACCTGAAACCATCAAAACGAAACCTTACGAGCAAAATGCAATAAAAAGAAATAATAAGGGACGAAACGCTACAAATAATAAGATAAAAGCCCCCAAGATTATACAATCTTGGGTGCGGATCATTCACTCAGTGCAAAAGTATGGATATTTAATTAAGAAGAGAGTGAGAGTAAAGAGTCTGATTCTGTGTAATTGTGAAAAAATGACTAGCTAAAGTAGAAAAGTGATTTTTGAGGATTAATTTGGTCCAAAATTAGCTGAGGCTGAGTAGGGGCGGCTCCAGGATTATCATCTAGCGATGCCAAAAATGTATGATGCGTTAGTTACGAAAAATTGTATCGAAAAACGTAAATTTTAACTTCGAGATATATTATAAGCAAATGAAAATTTTGTATATAAATTCACAAAATGATACTCCAGCATAAAGCCCTTAATATCTGACAATATCCCACAACGAGTCTTCACATGTTAAAAGCAATAAATAAAATATACTATTCAGTTCCCACATTTAATTAGACTTTCAGTTCTTTGAACTCCACACGAGTGATCCAGTGCTGACAATACTAAAGAAAATTTCATATGTGTGAGAAATAATTTTTCCTAATGAATTTTTTGAACCAAGGTTTGCTTAACTCCCTAAACTCTTGAATCATATTTAAAAAAACGAGACTTTCTCTCTCAAACTTAAAACTTTCCATCTCCCTCGCTAAACCTAACAAATCTCGTCGCCGCCCGGGGGGAGGCGGCCTCCTCCCCCCGGGCTTCCTTTTGGTCTTGTTTCCTTTCTCCTTTCTTCCGCACCATTTCTCCATTCCTCGTCGGTCGTTCACGCCTCTTTCCGACTCCGATCCCATCTATTTTGCCGTCTTACCCCGTCGGTTTCTTCCCTAGTTGGATCTAATCTCGTGCTTAATGGCCAGGTGGTTTTGAATGCTGGTGGTGGTCATCGTTTGGGCACCTTGATTTTTCCGGCCAGTTCCTATCCTAGGGGAGCTGGTTTGTGCTTAGCAACAAGGGATTCCATGCGATCTTTGGTTTACAGCCCTCCTCTCCGGCCATGCTGCCTTGGGTTCCATTCAATGGCCGCCCTGATGTGTTTTGTGTTTTGATGGAGGGCGCTAGCGTTCATCGCTTTGGCTTAATTTGGTGGCTGCAAATGGAGGGGTTGTGGTTGATGTGTTGTTGAATGGTGGCATGGGTGCGGTGTTGGCTGGATCTGGTTTAGGTGTTTGTTTCTAGGGGTTTTAGGGGTGGCAACGGCGGTGGTGGGTTTGGGGTGGAGTTTTGCGGTTGTATAGGTTTAGGGTTGTTTTTTTTTTCTTCAAGTTTTGGAGGGTTTGCTCTCTCGCATTTTGCAGGTGTTTTGGGGGGTTTCTGAGGTGGTGGTGTTGGTGGTTTGTGGCCAGCAACGATGGCGGTTTGGCAGCTAGGAGGTTGATTGCAGCGGAGCATGGCAGACGGTGGTGGCATCTCAAGAGGTAGTTTCACGGTTCGGCAGTTTCACACACTACAATAAATTACACCATTCCCGACTAAAATATATTTAGTCGGCAAATGTAAACCCATTCCCGATTAAAACAAATTTAGTCGGCAAAATACAAAACTATCACCGATTAAGTATTATTTTGTCGCCGACCAAAATTAATTTTAGTCGTTAAAAATAAGGCGCCAAGCGAGAAATTATACGCAGGATGGTGGGAGTTTTATGGCCGACTAATATTTAGTCGGTAATGGTTAGATTGTTGCCGACTAAACATAAATTTAGTGGGCGAATATCAATATTTTCCTATTTGAAAACTTAATAAATCAAAATACATTTACCGACTAAATAATTTAATCGAGAATATTAATTTTTGCCGACTAAAAATATATTTGGTCGGCCAATATTCTTTTTTTCCCAATTTAAAAAATAATATTTAAATATATTTACCGAATAGCAATTTTTACCCCCTTTAAAAAATTTCAAGAAAGGAAATATTTGTTCCGAGTACATTGATCATGATGCAACCTAATCAATCGAAACCGTTCATTTTCTTTTTCTTCTTAATTGTAAGATTCTCGTAAAATTTTGGCTCGATTGGGTTAAAGAAACTGTCTTATCGGCATGCAAATTCTTAAATAGAAAGAATTTTGCTTTCTGATCAAGTATTTACTAGGGGTGAGCATGGTCCGGATTGGTTCGGTTTTATAGTAAACCAAGAACCAAACCAACACTTATGGATTATGAATTTATAGAACCAAACCAACCCACAAAAGACATAGAACCAAACCAATCCAAACCATTAAAGTACAGTTCGGTTTCGGTTTTAAACCACGGTTTACTTTGAATTAAGCTATCATTTTCAAAAAAAATAAAGTACTTAAAGTTACAAAGATAAATTAAAAGAAAACTTATATTAAAATCAATTTCATTCAAATTATTAAAACACACTAACATCAATCAACTAATTAAGAGTGGAATACCACAATCGCCTCAAGTCTTGGTAGTGAAGGAAGTATAGGAATAGAATTTAGAGAAATTTAGAAATTGGGCAGTGTAAGTTGATTGATCTGGTGATCCCATGTGCTTTTTATGTATGATAAATTAATAATCCTAGGAAATTTGGAATGGTTTGTGATATATGGAAGTTTAATCTAAATTATCTTGGCAGAGAAGAAAAACTAAATATCGCGGTGAATTTAATAGGATCAATAAATTGGAAAAGTAGTTGACTAAAGCTCTCATATTTATTTGGTAAATCATAATTAAATTAAATTATATGTATATATATATGTATTATACGGTTCGGATTGGTTTAGAATCATAATCGTGAACGTGAATCCACAAACCAAACCATATAATGCGGTTTCTAATTTTTTTAAACCATGACCAAACCATACTACTAAAAACCCGAACCAAATCTTTCGGTTTGGATTGGTTTGGACTGGATTTGCGGTTTGACGGATTTTTTGCTCACCCCTAGTATTTACCCATATGCAGTAAACTTCATTCTTGGTACGAATGATCAAATTCATATTACGTCAAAAATAGATGTTTTGATTACCATAAAAAACCTCAAGCGAAGCTCAATTGGTTCAGTATAACACTTAAACGTCTCGGAACGCATTAAATGTCTTTCAATCATGTGGTCGCCGATATCGAATGATCTTCGATTTAGGTGACAATACTATAATTGATAAGACGTGAAATTCTAAGAGCATCCACAATGTAATAATCAAAATCAAAAGATTTGCTAAAGTTAGCAATGTGTGCTTAAAAAAGTGTTCACATTGTAATAATCAAAATTAGCAACCTCCTAACCAATAATCAAATTTGGGCATTTGAATAATCAAAAGTAACAATGTGTGACTTCACATTGCTAACTTTAGCAACCCTCTAAATGAATAATCAAAAGCTGATGTGGCAAGTTTTGATTATTCACTTTTGATTATTACATTGCGGATGCTCTAACGATTCAGATCGAAGAATATAAATATAACTCGGCAATTACTTTTACAATATATACTTTTCATCTACTTGATAGTCAACTAAGTCTTATGTTGTACTCTTTATTGTAGTAGCCTTACGATCACGAGACAATCTTGACGATCGAGACCGTTGAACTTTTGGCTATTGGCTATGAACATGAAAGTTGGATTTCGGTTGTGGAGTCAACGTGCTTGGATGTTTTTTCGTTATCCTTTTGTTGAAGTTGAACTTCTTAGTATTTTGCAGTCCTAGGTTTGGATGATTTTGTTACCGAGCTTGGATTTTTTTTTATTTCCCCCTCGTGGTTAGATGTTTCGTCGTTTTGTGCTCTAAGAATTTAGATACAAGTTGTTTTGTAGGTACTTGGTGGACACATTTATTTATGATACTTTGGATTTATTTCTTGGAAGTTTTATTTTGTGTTATTAATTGCAATTAGGTTGGCAATTTTGTGGATGTGATGATCGTTGACTCAATTTTATAGGGAATCAAATAAGGGAAAAAATTTGTATAAAATTGTGGGATAAACACATTCGCCGACTAACAAAATGGTCGCCAATAGGCCACACTTTTGCAGACTTGTATAAACATTTGCCGACTAACTTTTTAACTTCTTAGTCGTTGATTATAAACACATTTCCCGACTAAACAGTTGGTCGGTAATAGGTCTCACATTTCCTGACTAAACAGTTAGTCGCCTATTGTTCAACATTTACCGACTAAAATACCAATGGCGACTAAATATTGGGTCGGGATATGTTAGTCGCTAAAGATACACTATAGCCGACTAAATATTTTTTAGTCGGCAAAACCATTTCCCGACTCTCTATCACTGACTAAAGTTACCGACTAATTTTTTAGTCGGGAAAACCATTTGCCGACTAAAAAGGACATATTAGGCGACTAAACAGTTAGTCGGGGATTGTGTTTTTTCTTGTGGTGACAACTGGTGCACAGCGGCTTACGATGGGTTGACTAGCAATGGAGGGGTTTCTTTGCAACTTTGGGGCAGCAACAGGGGCTGGTTCCCCTAGTTTCGGGAGCGGTGGCATTGCGTCTTCATTGTTGGCGGCTATTTTTAGGTGCAGTTGACAGCTATGGGTGTTTTTTAGAGTTTGGGGTCTAGACTTGGCCCAGTTTTGTTGGTTTCTTGCCAACGTTTGGGTCTCGAGTAGCCTTAAGTGAGTAATTTCTCCTTTGGATGCCCTTGTCCTTTTAATCTTTGTATCTTTTCAGAGATTAATAAAATTCTTTTGCTCAGGAAAAAAAATCCCTAAACTCTTGGAAGAGCTTCCCCAGCAGTCTTTACTTGCATGGTAATACACTAGTGTTATTTCGATAGCACGTCAACTCTTGCTCATTGGCAAAAGATTATTTTGAGCATAACTTGACTGATAATTTGTAAAGGTGCCATTAATTTTGGAAACAAATTCATAAGCATTGTCTAAGAACACTTGACCAAATCAACCAACAACTGAGCATAGCTTGACAAAAAATGTATGCTCTTAAGCAGGAATTTACCAAGGCACTTCACAAGGCAAGCTCTGTTAGAGTACTTTTTATACCACAAAAAATAGCAGGCCATGGCTTTGTTACTTACAGCAAAGCACGGCCAAAGTTCTGGTTAATATTCACCATAGATACCCCACCTCATTAGTAGCAGTTTTTTTCAAATTCCTAAACCATACATCAATCCCCAAACAAAATATGCATAAACAAGTTCTACATGAGCCACCATTGTTTGCCAAAATACAGTTCCAGAGAGTTTTCACATCAGAGAACCCAAAAATGCAATAGTATTGTTTCTTGTATCCTAGCAATCCAGTAGTAGGAATCATAGACAAAATGTAGATGACGACAAATGAACATAAGAAAAGGAGATAGGATTTCAATTTAATACCAAACCAAATACATGTTCCGCATAAATTGGATACCATACAAAAGATAAATAGTGCTTCCAACCAAATAAAGGGATTAACTTTTTGATTAGTATGTCGTAGTCAACATAACTTATCAATTTAAGATAAATCTTTGGATAACTCTGGTATAAGAGCTATTAAGTCAAGTAGTACTAAAGCTTCAAGGAACTACAAAGCACATCATCCTGTTGAAGAAGAACAAGAGAAGCAATCGAGTGAAGATCATTGGCCAAAACTGGAAGCAACCGATTGCTTAAAATCCATTTTAAAAGATTACGTTGACACCCTACCCAGTTGAAATTCTAGATATACCCTCCCACATATGGACAAAACAAAGGCCAAATAAAGGATACAAACGAAAAACCTCAAAAGTCCGAGAAGGACATGACGGTAATCAGGCATTTGCGCCGAAATGACTTGTATACCCCTCCACTAAAGGGACTCAATGAAAAATAAACCACACAACCTATAATTGAGCTAAGGGCATTCTCAGAACTTTGGGCCAAAGAGCAAGCCATGTCTCAAGTTGGGCAATTGTACCTAATCCTGAGTTATCTCACGTTTTGTTCCCAAAATGACTGATGGGATTATTAATCCCGGGATAAATTTTATTCCTGGGTGGGGGGACTATATTATCCTCGGGGGAGGTGGGATTATGTAGGATTAACAAATAAGGGATTGTTTTAAAAAATATTTCGATAATATAGAGATTGATTTCAAAAAGTATTTTCTTTAATATTAATTTCAGAAAATGTTTTAAGAAACCTTTTTACAAAAATATATTTTTAAAACTTTCTTATTTTTCAAAAATGTTATTCAAAAACTTTTCTAAATTACTCTTTTCAAAACTTTCTTGTTTTTCAAAAATTATTTTTGTTAAAAAAATATGAAAAATGATTTCAGAAACTATTTTGTTTGAAAAATGTTTTCAATAAACCCTTTTTTTCAAAACTAGTTTTGTTTTTTCTTTCCAAAAATCGATTTTCAACTTTTTTAAGAAAATTGGTTTTTTCCAAAAATTAGTTCAAAAAAAAAACATTTCCCAAATTGTTTTGTAATAAAAATGTTTCCCAAAATTATTATTTTTAAAATGTTTCTTTTTCAAAACTTTCTTTTTTCAAAAAAATGTTTTTCAATTTTTTTTTAAAAAATACTATTTCTTGTCCCATAATTAAACCCACTCGAATCAAACAAGGGATTGGGTGAAATTAGGGATGAAATTAATCCAGGACAAATATTCCAGGGACAGTTAATCACAGGACTGTTAATCCCATTATTTTCAGTCCGCGAATCAAACGAAGCCTTATACCAACCAGTTGGGGAAAATAGCATAATATGCAGTCTTTTTCCCTAAGGTATACTCTTACCTTAGAACAAAGGAATTTAAATCTGATTGATCATTGTTTGAATTAGATAAGAACAATAATCAATTAAATTTTTCTATGAAAAAAAAAAAGACAGAAGTAAGCCAAAATATTTGTTTATTTTGGATTATTTTTGTTTTTAGTGAACTTTTAGACATTTTGATTATAATTTTTTTACCTTTTAGACTCCTCTAGTCGAGATAAACCAATAATTTACAAAAAAAAAATACTAAAAACTAAGAAATACGATTTTTTTTAAATAAAGACAAAAAAAGTAATCCACCTTTTTTATTTAGTCAGTTACTACGTCTTATTGGAAAATAAAAGGAGATGATTTTCACATTCCCCTTTTTATAATCTGCATTTTTTGGTCTTATTTTGTCCTTGAATGTGGAAAAATATGTATTTTTAAAAAGGCATAAATTCACGTGGATAAAAAAATAAAAATAAAAAAAAGTAAAAAGGGGTGAAAATCACTCCCAAAATAAATCAAAGTGAAATTTTTTGGGTGCAGTGAAGTCATGGAAATCCGGCGAAAGATTTTTACCCAGTTAAGCGAAGACCCTCTCTCGCCCTCGGGCTCTCAGTGGGACTACTCTCCTCCATACTCGCTTGAACGTGGGCAAACACTCTAGGGTTTTCTCTCTCTTGCCTTGCATGGCAGCTCGTCTTTCAGCCATGTAAGCTTTTTCTCCCTCTTTCCCTCTGTGTGTGTGTGTGTTTGTGTGTGTTTATACGTTCTCAGTTCTATGTGATTTTCCGTTACACTTCCGCACGTGCTGATGATACGTTCTAGGGTTTTTATTCGTTAGCTTTTGCTCTATTGAACGGTAATTCTGTTTCTGAACTTCGACATTAGGGTTTTATTTTTTCCAGGTTTACGTTGCTTTTTCTTTAAGTTGATTATGTTACGTATTTTTGAAATTGTGTTGTGCCCAATGCAGGCTTTGAATTTGAACTGGCCACATAGGAAGCCCCA
The DNA here is from genome assembly GCA_018127125.1 of Rhododendron griersonianum. NCBI lineage: Eukaryota > Viridiplantae > Streptophyta > Magnoliopsida > Ericales > Ericaceae > Rhododendron > Rhododendron griersonianum. The sequence continues at coordinate 33,674,017 of CM030797.1, read as the reverse complement.
ATTCTTCATCTCATTTCGATGAACAAGATTTTTAGGGACCACTGGTTCAGTCGAAAACTATTGCTATTGATTCTGAGTTGTAGGTTCAAGCTTGAGGCAAAATCACTTTGTATATGTAATCCATAGGTTAGGTCCAGGGGTGGAGCCAGGATTTCCTCGTGCGGTCCCAAGTGACGGCCTGCTTTCTATAGACGAACCTGCAGGGACGGAGGGACAATAAAACTATGGGTACACCATTTTCTGTACACCAAATGTACACTGCTTTCCGTGGGACCCCAAGGATCCCACAAAAATGATCGGAGTCGCTCTATTTGTTTAAAACTCCTTTTTTAAAGGATCGTTGTTAAAAATCAACTCAGTAAGATATCGGTAAATGCTTGATCGATTCTACGCTCAATTTGCTCACAAGAAATTGATCAAATAATTGATTAAGTCACTTACCGATATCCGACTAAGTTGATTTTTTTTTACAGGTACCCTTAAAAAAAATGCTTTAAAAAATTGAGCGCTCCGATTATTTGTGTGGGACCCCAAAGTGGGTCCCATGAAATGCGGTTAATGTACACCAAATAGTGTACCCATAGCCGCGCTCAAGGAGGGAAGTGTAGGGGTGGGAAGGCCCGGGCCTCCCCCAACCTTGCTAGAAACAATCTCTGCATAGTATAAAATGTACACTAAATATCCATAAGGTATTATAACAGCCCTCCAAACATTAAAAAATAAAATAAAAAGGGGCTATGTTGTGGAAAAAATTACCCCCATTTATGTGTAGATGTATATTTTGCTAAGTATGAACAGGAAGTGGTTATATTTTTCTTGCAGAACATTATTCCTTAGTTTTCATCATTGAATTCAAACTATATGTAAGGAAAACTTAAATTCAACAACCATGATATGTGTGTGGAATTCTAGGTTCTAAGTTTTGGCCACCCCTGTACAGAAATCCTAGCTCCGTCCCTTCGAACCAGATTTGTGTATTGCACAAGAATGCACATGGAAGTTTTTTCGACAACTTGAACGGCTGTTACTAGAATTAGTTTGTAGGAAAGGTATCAATCATATACTAAAGGAGAAAGTGGCCATGTTTAGAATAGAACCCTTGTATTTGGTCCGTACGTTGTTAAATGACTATGCAGAGGACTTGATCCTTTTCAAAACAACGTGATAACACTTTTTATTTGTTTCTCTCAAAATTATTGTGATTTTTTAGCTTTTGCATGTATATTATATTATTATGTCCCATGATGCAAGCAGAACAAAAATCCTATCTCTTATTTACTTCATATTGGTTGGCTTAGTTTGACCAACATGGGGTATATTTGGCATGTGATTTTGTTTCTGGTAGCTATATGTGTTTAGTGGCAGTTTGGTTTGGGGGGGGGGGGGTCTTAGCTGTTATCACATATAGTCTCAGCTGCAGTCGCACCATGGCGGCAAGAACATATGACACAAGTTTCACCGATCCTTTTGCTTCCCCTTTTTGAGATTGATTTCTTGTAAGAAAACTTCTGCCTACCTACACTCTTATGGCGTGTAAAATCAGGTTATGATCTGTTTAATACATTTGTTACAGCATTCTCTGGTTATCATCACATATCCATGATTCGGTGGTGTGTTTGATGAACTAGTTATGCAACATTACTCTGGTTTGTGTATTCTTTCATTAGTTTTCACCCAGTAGGTTGATGCTTAATCCTCTTGGCACTTGGTAATAGGATGGATACGTTCATTATGCTTAGTTCAGTGTATCTCTGTATGAGTACGTTAACTCAAATGCTAATATCATATATGATATTATGATCTTCTGCAGTACATTCACGGAATTTTGGGAAGTGGTTACCAAATGCCTCCAGTAGTACTGTAGTAGCATATCCTCCTTAAATAAAAGCACCATTTTTTGTGATGGTTGTCTTGGCATTTTAGTGTGGAGGTTGAATCAATAATTTTTGGATTGCAACACAAGATTGCCTCAGACTTCAAGAGGTGAAGTGCTTTTGGATTGCAATATAGAAGTTTCATGGACTGCGGTGATGCCTGTTGACATTAATATTATGCCAATCTACAGTTGTTTGTCAAAGAAGCTCTTGGAAAGACCTCCTCGGCTGCATTAAAGTCTGTCTTGCTTCTGGATGACCTGTTCGATCATTAAAAGTTGTGTGTTTGGAGGGATGAATTTTAAGAGTACGTAATTTCTGTGATAACTGGGAATTTTGTGATTGAAGTTGCGGAGAACTTGTAATATAGCACGTGTATGGAACTTTCTACAGGCCGGAAATTGAAGATCGTGCAGTAGAAGATATGATTTCTTGGAACTGAGGTTTCTTATATTTTGAATCCCATAAGTCCTCAAGAAATTTTCTTACCTTTCCAATTTCTAGTGAATGAAGATTGGAACAAGCGAGGAACACCAAGGAGAGAGTGAACATAAGCTCTGCTTAAGCACTTAGCTGAAAAAAACAAGTTCATAGTGTAGCCAAGCAAAGCGTACCAGTGTGAAGCCAGTGGATTGTCAAAAAGGGCGTTTTCCTGCTCTGCATGAATTACTTGTTGCATCCTTTTACTCAACAAGGAGCGGGTTATGATAATTTCAAGATGCTATTTGAAGAGATTTGACGATATCCAGTGCAGTGCTTCCTATATTCATAATTGTTGGCATGTGAGGAACTCTTGGGTGATATTTCAATGTATGACTCTAATTGGAAGTGATTTGTACCATTAACTTTGCATTAATAAATTTAATTTATCTTTCATGTCTAAGTACATAACGAAGGTTGAATTATGCATCATTCTACAGCTGGCATTGCTTAAAGGTTGGTGGGAAATTGGGCTCTTGTGGTCATGTAGATCTATGGGATCAAGAGGAATTAACATTTGATCATAGTGGGTAAGTTTTTCATTCTAGTCTTCCCAATTATGTTTCTTTGGTCACGTAAGATGGAGTAGGAAAAGGTGTTAATTGAACTTGGTTGGTATAGTTTTCCGTTATAGGAACATGAACCATGTATTATGGAGACGTACTTCTTTATTTGGGGGCTTAAGGCTAATATGCAGAGAATGCACGAGAAATAGAATTATTCTTGTAGGCCATCTTTGATTGGTTAGACTAATGGTGAGGAGATATATGACTCCTTTGGAAGAGTAGTTCTACTGGACTAAGAGGGAGGGAATTCTCAATACCACATTCTCCTTATGATTGTATATCCCATGTTTTCTAGGGTATGTCATCCATCTAGTTGTTCAACGGATATTGCATCCAAACACTGTAAATGCAGTTCTGACTTCTCACAGGATTAACCCATTCCGAATGTTAATCCGTAAAACAAACAGACCCTTAGAGGTAAATGGAGGTTTGTTTGTTTTATTTATTTTTTGTGGGCTTTTTTGAGCAATTTTACCCCATTGAAGCCGTTGCTCATTGAGGTTTTCTTGATCAAGTGAAAATATAAATTATTCTGCTTTAGGTTAAGTACTCTCTTCCCAAGGTTTAATGGATGGCTACCACATGGCTCATTGATAGTCTACCAAGTTCCTCAACTGTGCTTTTGCTAAATAGAGAGCTTCATCTTTGCAAATGCTCTCTGCTCATATGTCATCCAGAGTATTTTACTAGAAGTGCTCATCCATGGCAGCAAGCCAACTGAAAATACATGAGACTTAAGTGAGTGAGTTTATTTGAAGACATATTAACTGAAGTGGATCCTTTATGGTGACATCTTCACTGAAATGAAAGTGATCTGATTGATTCCCCATGATGTAGCAGAAATACCTTTATCATAGATCTTGTAGGAGGCCAGTTAGAAGGTACAGCAGCTGTTCGAAACTTATCTTTCAGGGTGTCATCAGTTATCAATTTCATTGTAGTGATGGCGCCTAAAGTCACCTTAGGCCCTGAATTTGCAGAGGTAGGAGAAATTCTTGAACCTTACTTCTAAGTTGCAGACTTCTAGTATGGATTTTGGTTGGTTTCAAAGTCACAGCGAAATCTCATCTCTTTGCTTATCTTGGGACCTTCCCTTGATTTATCCGCTTATTGCCACGGGTCCATGGTGCATGAACCAAACTGATGCACGAAGTCGAAAGAGTTCATTTGGAATACTACTTGCTAAACGGAAAAAGGAGTTCATGAGGATGAATACAAAACCAAACCAAATCGAGCCTAAGTCACAATCAATTGGGTCGGGTACATGAATCTATTTTCTCTATTGAGCCTCGTTGAGCATTTTGTTCCATGATATCTGTTAAAGCATCCAACTCAAGACCAATTGGCAATGAATGGAGAGGCTGTCTAGGCTCATATACTAGTTTTAGAGGAGATACTTAACTGATGTGAGACAAACTTCAACACTCTTCTGCATGTGCGACCCCCGACTCGCACGTGGAGAGGTAAATAAACGATCCATAACACATGGATCACACCAACGGTGCACTTATGGCATAAACAAGGGAGAACAAATTATCCGAAACACTAGCTCTGATACGATGTTAAAGCATCCAACTCAAAACCAATTGGCAATGAATGGAGAGGCTATCCAGGCAAATATACTAGTTTTGGAGGAGATAATTAATCGATGTGGGACAATTTCCCACAATATCAACAAACTTAAATCCTTTCGAAATACTGCATCTAAAGTAAAAAAAAAAAAAAAAGATCGTTACCTGGAAATTAGTTTCAATTGTTCTAGTAATCACCACCTTTTGGGTAAGTAAAGGAATTAGATTTTCATGGTTTTGGCCTCTAACCCAAAATAAGAAGAAAATCACTTAAAGAACAATCCCAAAATGATCAATTGACAAGGATTTGACCAAGTAACTGACTTTAAGAAGATGGCAAGCACCAAAAGTACCTATCTAGAGTACAGGAAGTAAACTATCTAACAAGAAGTCATAACCAAAAATTATAGGCACAAATATTTCCTGGTAGCAAAAGAAGGCCTTTTCTTTTCTTCTTTTTTTTGGTGCAAAAAGAAGGCAATACAAGGTACGACGAGATCATGATGCATATACAATCACACAAGTTTTGCTGCGCTTGGGCTCTATGTAGGACTAAATTATTTGATTTTGGTTATTATTTTTTTATTCCCCCAGCGCTTCCAAATGAGCAGCTTCTCTGTTCCGCGCCCCCGCTTCGTGCAACTAGGGTTGACCGTGTCAATTTTGGGTGTACAATGGGTGGTGTGGTGCCCAATCTGAACCCATTGTTGGTTTACAATTGTTGCTGGTGTAATCCCATTTCTTAAGAAGTGGAGGTGGCTTTTTGGTAGAACAAGAGCAGCTTAATAAGTTCCATTGTTGGTTTACAAAAACCTTTTATTGAGAGCTTTATTATGGGGTAGGGCTTGGGTTTGCAAATAGTACGATACTTATTCAGTCTTTAGCATAATTCGCATGGAGTCACTGGCCCCTTGGAAGCCCTAGTTTCTTTTTCCTTTTTTTTCTTTCTAAAGCAGACTGACCTCGAGTCTTTACTGGGGATGTGACCTTAGTCACTGGAGTTTCTCTGAAGGGATATTTGCAGCCCAATCTTTGATCATATGTTTAACGACAATGTAATCGCAAGCAATAGTGTATGGTGGAGATGAAGTATGCTAAATTGCATACCTTTAGATGTAACAATAGGTTTCGTTTGCAGAATGACAATTGAAAAATGGAAAATAATCTTATTCCCTAAGCAGCATGCACACGTTAATCTGCCGAGGACACTTGGTCAGACACGAACACGTTCCGCCACGCTCAAATAGTTGTCTAATTGTTTATTACATTTTCTAATCATACATGTTGGGGACACGGTGGGGACATACTGGGAGCACTTATGAGGTCAAAATGCAATTGTAAAAATTTAGGGGCGGAAAATTGCCATGGGTGCTTAGTATTTTAGTATCTATTTGTGTTAATCCCTGTTTGCTCCCTAATTTGATAAAGAGATTTTTTTACTAAGTTAAACAATGACAGATTATATGGTTATGATCATTTTTCCTGACCGTGTCCATGTCCATGTCCTAAGCTTTCGAAAAATGATGTGTCTGTATATTCGTATTCGTTCTTCTTAGCATTATTTCCTTGGATTTTATTTACTATGTTTTTTCTCTTTTCCCAACCTCCCAGATTCAACTGCATTGAACTTAAGGAAGCTGTGCTGCTGTGTGTGTAAACGACATGAGCAGAAGCGGCAGAACACGTAGCTCAAAGTCGGATACAAAAGAAGAGTACCCAGGAGATACACAGCATGGTATCAGGCGTCGGAAACCTGGGGATTCTTTTTGTTATAACAAATCACAAACCAGGAAACATTTCCCACAGCTTGATAGTGTTATTGATTCAGAACGCAATGGTGTTGAATACAGTAACAAAAGTGACAGAGAATTTCCAGATGCCGCACTGGCATGGAATAGAGATGGAAGTTACAGCACAAAAATGTCACCTGGTCTTGAGAACCGGAGGCAACAATACCACAGTCACTCCCCTCGAACTGGTTTGGGCAGATCATACGGGTATTACCTATATCTTCACTAAAATATGCCAGACAACTTTTCAATCTACGTTAAACTGGTGATGTCCTTGATTATACCTGGATTTGTGAGAGGCTCATCTGGTCTACCGTTTGTGGTATTTTGCTTGTGACTGAAGAACTATTTTCTATTCGAGCAAATAAAGTAGCCTTATCTATGATGACATAATCCCTGTGGATGTTTAGAAATATTACTTGCGTAGTTATTTCTAATCCATGGGTTCTGTTGTTGTTGTTGTTGTACTTGCGTAGTTGTAAAATAAAGAATGATAGCATTTGCTTCCTTTCCTCCATCTGACACGGTGGTGTGTAGTGTGTAGTGTGTACTGCTTCCTTTTCAATAAGTAGCAATAGTTTGCAACTGTTACTCTGAAACCAATGTTTTGAAACCCGGACCATTGAGCGAACCAGAGAAGGGACCGGGCGGACGGGTCATGGTTGAACCGGAATCGAACTGTGATGTCGTAAATATATATTAAAAATTAAAAAAAAATCTAACTAATTAGAATGAGCATATAAAAATATAGTACATGCATAGAAAGCATGGAAAAATAGACCTATCCTTTATTATTTGGAGTGAAAGGAGGTGGAATTGAGTTGGTTGAATTCTGGACTTTGTTCCAATCCCACATCGATGGGTTTTCAAACTCTAGGAAGCTCCTCTATCTATAGGTTACATATTTCTACTCAATTTCCACTACAGCTGGCAGGGTGCTGGTGCCTGAGCTACGCGCCCAGATGTCATGGTCAAGTATTTGCCCTTAAAAGTCCACATTTAGTTAAAAAGGTTTCCGATCTGGGTCAAATGACCCTGTCCCGGATCTTCCGGTTCACCGGTTCAACCGGCTAATTTGAACGGTTATTGCTCTAGAGGCCGGTTCTTAAGGAACGGTTTTAGAGCATATCCGGACCAGATGGAGAGCTGGTTGACGGTTCAACTGGCCGGTTCGGTCCGGTTTTTAAAACATTGCTTGAAACACTTTCCTTGGCAATTTACGTTTTTGGCAGGCGGAGTTTTGAAAATGTGCTACACCTGTGTTCCAATATGGTTAATTTAGCGATCGAAAGAGTCCCAAAGTGTTTCCTATCAATTTCCTTAACATTGTGCCTTGGTGGAAACATTACAATGTAAGGAACTAAAAAGCTAGGGAGTGGAGCTTTAACAAGACAGCATGTTAAAAAGAAAAAATCGGTCTGAATGCTTCTAGAAATGTGTTTTACGTGAATAGTTAGAAAAATGTTTTAAAATATCTTTACCTCATGACATAAGGACGTTTTAGTATTGTTATATATAGAAGACTACTCCAGAATTTAGGGCACGTGGCGTACAACGTTCCCTTTCCCGTTTCTCGTACCGGAACAATCTATGTTCCAGGTAATGTAGGTTTGCAAATTCTGTATTATCTAGTTTTCAAAATTCTCTCTTTGGCTTTCTGATGATTGAAAAACAGTTTGTTCTGTGGTTTCTGGTTATCTTTTGCAGGAGTCGGAGCAGGAGTCGGAGCACGAGCAGGAGCAGGAGTCCGCCAGGTGGTTTTAGCCGGGAATCAGGAGTGCATGGAAGAAATAATGCAGCTCAAACTTGTAGAGATTTTGCTGCCGGTAGATGCAGGAGAGGTGATCATTGCCCATATCTTCATCAAGGTGACAGAGAGTACGAGGATAGGAGATGTACTGATGAGGGTTGGACAAATAGCTGGAAAAGTAGAGACAAGATGGAAGATAGGAGGGAGTACTTGCAGAGTATAGGGAGATCTAATGATCTCTGCAGTGATTTTATTAAGGGCAAGTGCTATAAGGGCAAATCTTGCCGATTTTCTCATAATGTTGCTTCAGGTAAAGATTCCGGGAAAGAAGTGTTTCTAGGAAGGGAAAATGTCGGAAGTAGACATGCATGTTTTGACCACAGTAGGTTGCAGGAACCCGATAAGAGAGGTGATATCCCTTGCATATATTTTGCTGCGGGAAATTGCCGCAAAGGGAAATTTTGCAGATTTTCTCATCATGGCAAGACTGAAAATCCCAATGACAAGTCACAGGATGATTGGAGGAGGCCAAGCAGCGATTCAGATGTTGTGGAACAAACAGGAGAACATCTAAGGCAGAGAGGCGCAATTCTGTCGGACCATGCAAAGTTGCTTGAGTGGGATGAAGACATATATGGAAAGGTTGGTGCTCATGAACAAAGAGATGCTACATATCCTAGGGATGGTAGATGGGTGGGTAGTTTTAACATTGGGAACAGATCATTAGGTCACCCACCAAATAACATTGGAGCAGTAGATTGCAATCATACGGAGTATCTCCAGCAAAACAACAGAACTACTGCTGGTTCAGGTGGCTTTGAATCAAATGGTGCTGAAAGTTGGTTTGCTGATATGGAAGTTTCGTCCCCATGGAATTCTAGGCAATCTTCAGGCCATGTTGTTAAAGAAGAGAGTGGTCAAATAGGCCAGACAACATTTAAATCTTTTCAAATGTATGAACAAAACATAACAGGGGAAATGTTAGGCCAGAAACATCAAGCTGTTACAGCTACGCCATCAATGATATCTGACAATGTTTATTTCCATTCAACAAAAGTTTCGAGAGAAGATGCAGGTTCTTCTTTTGCAACTAGTGATTGTCCTGTGTCAAACGTTGATCCAAAATATTCTGCAATGGATCATAATGGCCATTGTTCAAGGGAGTGTCTTCAGCCAAAAGATGTAACTATTGCAAGTTTGGTTGTCTGTGAATTAAAGGATGCTCAAGATTGGTTTGCTGATATGGAAGTTTCTTCCCCATGGAATCCTGGGCAATCTTCAAGCTGCGTTCTTAAACAAGAGAGTGGTCAAATTTCCCAGACAACACAATCTGTAGTTCCTACTCTGCCGTCTTTACAAACGGATCTACAAGTCATAACTGGGGAAATGTTTGGTCAGAAGCATCAAGTTGTTGCAACTATGCCACCAATGGTATCTGGAAAATCTTATTTTCAATTGAAACCAAGTTCAAAGGAAGAGCCGGGTTCTATTTCAAGTGATTGTCCTGTTCCAAGCACCTTTCCAGGAGGAGAAAATCAGCATACATTACCTCTTTATGGTCCTAGAGGCGAAAGTACTATCAGTGCAGAAAGTCGACCACTTTTCGAGGATGTAAAATCACTTGGCAAACCCGATGCTGTAAGTGGTAACAAATCAGGACTCCCTACTGAAATTTTACCAACTCAAAACATTTTAAGCAGGGAGCAACTTTCGCAATTTGCCAGCCTTTCAGCTTTGTCTCAGTTACATGGAAATGTTCACCAAATGCCTCATTTAGGTTCTGTTCCCAATCCCCCAAAGTCAATTACAGTTGTGTCGCCCAGTTCCGTTTCTGGTTTTGACAGGCAGTATGATCCTCTAATTGATAGCATTGAGCCATTTCAATGCCATAATAACCTAACCCTTGGAGGATTATTGCCAAGTCGTTCGGAAGGAAAAGTCATTGTCGGTGATCAACAAGAAGTACCATCAAAAGATTTATTGTCTTCTCCTACTGTTGAGGGAAACAATGGAATGACAGTGGAGGAAAGCAAAAAAGCACAGGAGAATGGGTCATTGGAGAATGTGAATGGAGATGGTAGGGTTGATGAAGGCGAGAAAAAGAGTAATGGGAAGGCCATCCGGGCATTTAAGTTTGCACTTGCGGAGTTCGTTAAGGAGATTCTGAAACCAAAGTGGAAGGAAGGTGAAATTAACAGAGAGTCATACAAGGCTATTGTGAAGAAAGTGGTTGATAAAGTGATTGGAAGCGTCCAAGGGGCTCATATTCCTCAGTCCCAAGAGAAAATTGACAATTATCTCTTATCTTCAAAGCTGAAGGTCACCAAACTTGTAGAGGTTAGTGCAAATGACTTTTGCCTTGGCTGTGACATATAAATTTCAGCGGCAGGTGTATCGGAAAGAAATTGCTTTGCCTTCATAGTGATATAATAACTGCATATATACAATTTTGGTGTAAGAAGCATGGGCGACGTGTCGTGTCCGACATGTGTAGAACACTTCTAGGATACTCATGGACATGTGTCTCGTACTCTCTTTTTTTGTTTTTCTTGTCCACTGGTACAAACCAAACCAAACCAAACTGAACCGAACCGAGCCTTGTGTCCCAATCATTTGGGGTCGGCTACATGAATCATTTTCCTCCATTGAGCTCTGTCAAGGGCCACTTGTTCATACAAACCTACTATACTCATATCGTTGCGCACCACAGCATCTAATGTCAATTTAGGTCTACCCCTCCCCGTAGCATTGCTACCCAAAGCTATCCTATCCATTGGTAAGGAATAAAAATCTTAGTTCATACACGTGTCTGACACTCTTTTTGTAATCTATCCAACACTTCTTCGGTGTCCATGACTAGAACATCAATACGTGATGAAACTTCTTAGACACTTTGCTAACAATCGATATTCATAATTGTGGAATTTCCCAAATTGCAATCTTTTTTTTGATAGGCAAAAGTAACATTTTATTAAGAAACTTGACAGAGGGGACATCAAGTTGGGGGAAGGGGAGGGGAATCCAACCAAATATTGGATGAAAAAAAACAAACAAACACAGTTGGGACTTGGGACAAAGCCACAACACCCCATGGGCTAAGCCCAAAACACCTAAAAGGGCTCAACCCATACACAAATGGACCAAACCCAGCCCAAGAACCCAAACCTAACCTTAATCTGAGCCGCTTCAATCACCACCACCACCACCATTCAGATCCGCCACCGCCACAAACCACCATAACAGCCACCACCACCAGATGACGACAATCCGGTGACCCGCTCCGCCGCGAGTCCCACTAGATGCCGGTCCCCAATAATGACTGCCAAGAAACCATCGATTTGGTCCTCACAAATGACCTGTTGAACTGGCACCTGAGGCTCCAAACGCCGTCGCTAAGCCACCGCACGCTGCCACATCACCAGAACTCCACGACCACCACCACCGGCCGCAAAGCCTCCACTTAGCCGTTAGGCTGGAACCGAAAACGCCCAAGAGCAGAGAATGGTGGGAGACCTTGCTGCTACGCCACCACCAGCCACCACAGCACCTAGCCATTAGGACAACCGGTTACCCCCATAAGTGGTAACCAGCGGGCGAACAGCAGCCCAAGATGAGATGCAACAGGGAGAAAATGGCATCGCAAGCTGCGGAGAGAGAAGCAAAAGCATTCTAGGGAGAGAGAGAGAGAGAGAGAGAGAGACCGCAAGAAGAGAAGAACAGAGGAGAAAGGGAGGAGAGAAAGGAGAGAAGAAGAAAGGGAAAGAGGAGAAGGGAAGAAGAAAGAGGAAGCTGAAACCCTAAGAGTCTTTTTGTATTCTAGAGAGAAAGAGGAGAGAAAAATCTAGAGAGAGAGGATGGAGTTTCCCAAGTTGCTATCTTACGAGCTGGAACATACGAGTGCCAAGACTGTGTTATTAGAAGTTCACTTATAATTTCTTGAGAAATGCAAAAGGTACGCCCATGAATTAATGAAGAAGAGGGTTCAGGATGGGGATGGAAACGTTTGAGTTTGATTGGCGCTCTAGGAAATTCTGCACTGTAAGAAACAGAAACCAGAATGAAATTTCACAACATGAAATTAAACTCTTACATCGAAACAAAGCCTGATACTCTCAAACCAACATTTCACATATGTCAACTTGTAGGAGGTATCTAAAACAACAGGTACAAACAACATATTCATTCATCTTGCAAACATTTCCTAATATTTGTTAAATTTTATTTTTCATCTCCTCCGCAATGAACTTTAGAAGAAAAGCCCCCATTTCCCATAACTGATCTATAAAGCCATCAAATGAACTCCACAAAAATAGAATTAGAAGTAACTTGCGAAGATTTCGAAAATGCTAAGGGTGGGTGCGTCATTAAAAAGTTCAAGGAATTTCACAAAAAAAATCTAACCTTGTCCAATCTTCTTATACTCACCCCCCAAGCCAGCCTTTGTCCAATTCCATCAACCCTGACCCCATCCTCCTTACCTTGATTCTTTGTGAAACTGGAGACAATTGAAGTCTTCACGTCTAGCCGTTCAAAGACATTTTGAAATTCGTCAGCCCTTTTCGACGTCATGCAGGTACATCTAAAACTAACTACTCTTGCTTTCAATCCCCTCTTTTCGGGCGCGTAGCTTAAATGTTGCAACCCTAGATGGAGAAGATTTTACGTATCTCACGACATTGAACTTTTACTATTCATTTACCTGTGTCATACTAACCAGCACAAGACGATTTAATGTATGAGAACACCACCTCACATGCAAAAAATCGAGTACCTTTCGATGCTTAGTCGTCTTTATCATTAATTGATTCAAACAATTGGTAGAGCTGGCATTATCAATCGTGCCTGCAAGTATCTTATCGATGCGCCAATCTAGAAAACACAATTCAATTTTCTTCCAAGTGCCTCACCTTTGTGGTTTTCAAACTAAATAGAAGGTTAGAATTCTGTTGTACTGTTATCACTATCATGAAGTGTGCAGTAAGACACATGTAAATTCAAAATTTGCAAGGAAGTCCATGTATCTGTGATTTTGCAAACCCGTTGACCCTGAAGGACACGTTTCAGATTTTTCTCTTGTTTCACATGAACACTGAAAGTTGAAACAATCTTTGGCAATCCTAATCCAGGTGGGGATACAGGTGATACAGATATCAAATCTATCTCCTCTATGCAAGGTGGTGAACCATTGCGGTGGCATTGAACCATCCATTGAGATCAACACGGTTGATTCCGTGTATCCTATTCAACCATACCTCCTAGCCAGAATCAAAATCTACGTTGTAACCCATTTCGGTCATTGCCTTTTTTTGGCACTCTGACTCTACATTGTACCCATTCAGTCATAGCCTTTTTTGGAGCTGTTGCTGCCTCTTCAATCATTAAACCCTCAATTCTATCTTGCCCCAGCCCTTCAAAGCTACAAATGGAGAAAGTTCTATTGTAACCTTGATCAGCAAACCCATCTTCGTTCAACTCTTTCCTGGATATACCATAAAACATCTAGGTTATGGTTCTGCTCTCCCTGAAAAAGATCTTGTTCTAGGGTTCGATATTCTCCATTCCCTAAACATGGTTCTTGGAATTGAATGGTTTAAGATACGAAATTGGGCGAACACCCCTTGTGGTTTGCTCGATGAGCGGATACACCTCTCAACTTCAATTATCAGCAGATTCAGCACATAAATCCCTGTAGTTTGTGGACTCATTCACACCGTTATATTTTCCATCTAGTTTGAGTGAATTTTGTAAATTGACATAAATATCCTCATATTCTTTCTTGAATCTTTTAAGCTCATAAATCTATGTATGGCCCAGTGTCGGGGAAGGTTGTTGAGAACTTGTTTTTCTACCTTTTATTTTAGAGTTGCTAGAAGATTTTGATTGAGGGACCAATTCTATGAAACTTTGCTCCAAACTTTTTCTTGGAATGTTGTGAGCCATGAACAAAACAGTTGAATTATTGGCTCATGTCTCCCTTATTCAGTGATGACATATTGTATTTAGTTAAAAGATATATTTCAAGCTCTCTTGAAAATTCTCATTCTCAATGGACTAGATGAAAACATGTTTTGCTTACAACGCTTTTACCCTTTCTTTGCAGGCATATGTGGAGAAACAGCAGAAGATAAAAACATAAAGCTCTCACACTGCCTACAGCAGAAGATAAAAACATAAAGCTCTCACATTGCCTTTCCCCCCCTTTTGTCTTCCCTTTTCTTTATTTATTTTTCTTCTCTATTTTAAACTATAATATACGGCAAACGGATAAAGCTATTTCGTGCATATTCAAGTTTTTTTAGCCTAAATCTCTCTCTCTCTCTCTCTCTCTCTCTCTCGTGCGCTCGCGCGCGTGTGTAATGTATTGGTTTGGAAACAGTTCAGCCAGTCTTTGGACCCCTGCGAACGCATACATTAGGGTTCATTCATAGCTTCTCTTCAAGATGTTGGTGATTTGTTTTTGGTGCAACTGTTCTGAGTGTTCACTCTGTGTTGTGAGAGTGTGCAAAGAGAAGTGACTTGTGGACTAGCAGAAAATGTCTGTGAAATTTTGGCAAGCTAAAGTATAAGTGACTTTGTGATTCATGAATTACAAGTTTTTCCTGAAGTTTGTCAGAGTTTGGTTGTATTTTACACTTTCTGCTTGTCGGAGTTGGTTAAGATTGACAATTAGGGTAGTGATTTTCACACTCCCTTTTTTTTTATAACCACATTTCCTTTTTGTCTTCTTGTGATGTAAATTTACTATGCTATCCTTTCAAGTGAGAGCATACAAATGAAAGGTTAATTTTGTAAATTCAGATCACAAGATGACCAAAAGGGAGTGTGATTATAAAAATAAAAATAAAAAGAGTGTGAAAATCAATGACCTTACCATTATTGTTGGGAATTCATTTTTGCACTCCAAAAGTGGATTGCGAAAATCAATTGCCCATAGGAATTGATTTTGCGCTCCACTTTTGTAGTGCAGATCGATGGTAATTTTGGAGTGCGAAAATCATTATCCTTATTGTTGTACTATCATATTTCATGTGTTCGTTGTATGGGTAAAAGTACTGTTCAGAAAAATAGAAGTGAAAAACGGCTTTGAAAAGATGCAGCTGTGAAGTGTTCACTCTAACTGTGGGATTGTAAATTGAAGTGGTGGAGTTGGGCTTGCTTGGAAGATCTGTAGTTACATTATAAATTGGGTTGAATATTTCTAAAGAACGCTGCTACATGTACATATTGGTACCATACTGACGGGTACTTACGGTCACACGGGATCTACTATGAGTCCCACATAAAAAATTCGAGTTGTTTAATAAGTTTAAAAAAAAAAGAAAGTGATTGGGCATTGCGAAAAACCAGCTCAATCCGATACGTATAAGTGCTCGATAAAATCTTCCCATTTTTCATCCAATCTTTCCCATTTTTGCCGATTTTTCAAAAATGTCGAGCACCTACACATATTGGATTGATCTGATTTTCCTCGATGCCCACTTAGTTTTTTTTTTTTTGAATTATTGCACGGCTCGGATTTTTCGTGCGTCATCCATAGTGAGCCCCGCGTGGCCGTCGGTACCCATCGGTCCCTTTAGCTTTTTTTTTAATGTCTAAAGGTCAGTGGAAGTGGGTTTGTATTCTATGAACCAGAGACGGAGCTAAATAGAGGCTTATGGGGGCCACGGCCCCCGCGTAGTTTCGAATTTTTTTTTTAAGAGCAACTATATACATATTTTTTATATTGGGTGTTATTTAGATATTTAAATACGTTAGACTGTTCATTTTGGGTTCCAAAATCCAACCTTTCTCTCTCTCTATGCACAGTCTCCAATCAGTTTTCTCTTCAATTATTACTCTTGTTTCTCTTTCTATATCTCTCCACTTATTACGCAAAAAGACCTTCCTCGAAACCTAAACCAAATAAACTCTCACATTTTCGAACCTTGGAATTTTAAAATTTGTTGTTCATAGTTCGACCCTTGCGTTTAAGAAATCCTGGTGTCCCTGCTATGAACCTAATATTCTTGCAAGACTATTTCACAAGAGGAGATTTCCCCAACAAATAGGGTTCATATACGAACGGAATTGAGCGAACAATCATTGTCCAAACTTGTTTTGAAAATTTAACGAACTTAAAAAACGTCGACTTTATTTCCTTCCATCACGTTGTCTTTAAATGCATTAATAGGCATATGTCACCCAAATAAAAGGAGGTTATTTTTTTTAACTCAGTGCATATTAATGGTGATTTATTTTTATTTTTTTGGTATAACGCAAATAGATGATGGTCTTTTCTGTGAATATGGGTCCGTAGCATTCCTCATGAAAGAGGGTTTTCTATTTTCTAACTTAGTGCAAATTACTTACCAAAAAAAAACTTAGTGCAAATTAATAATAGTATTTTTTGGTCCAATGCAAATAATTAAATGATGGTCTTTTGAAAATGAAAATATGTGATGAGTATTTTTTAAGTTCAATGATAAGTGGTGAAAATAAATGCCCTGATTATTATTATTTTTTATTTTTTTCGCGATCATGCATTGATCATTTTATGAATAAATAGTTATGGACCACCCAGGGGAGGGCTTAGGCCATCTAGTGTCAACCCTTTTCTAGTGCAATAGTTTCCTTTGGAGTAACACTCTCTAATTTATTGACGGAGTTTATATTAGAAAATACGAAAATATTGGAATAGTTTGCCAAATTAGAAAAAAAAATAGATTACTACTTCATAAAAATGAAAAAGTCTTTTCATAATTTTTTTGATTTACCTATATCTTAACTCTGAGCTAGGTCCTTTCATTTATCACCTTCTCATCGGAGATGTCAGGCCCTGCAGTTGAAATGTCGTTGTTAGCGATTACTTGAATAAAATGACACTACTTGTGCAACATTCACACGATATTTTTTTAAGGTAGAAATTTTTTGACCTTTCTCAATTCACCGAGAAACAAAAAACACTCCTTTTAGAATTATGATTTTACACAAAATTACCACTTGAAAATCTTTTAGTGCTTCTATTTCGAACATATTTAATAGTAGATGATCAACAAAAGCCTCACTTCAACTCAAGAGGATTACAGAGGTCAATGCATACCGTAAGGCATTCAGGGTCAATGCAGCTGATCATTTTGTTGTCGGTGGACCTTTAGATGGGACCAATGGTGAAGGGGATCAGTCTTTGACTCCACTCAATTATTTTGAAGTTTGATATCATTGTTAGAGAATTCCAATTTAACTTACAAATTTGACCTCACTTAAATTCTGATATTGGCATATTGCTCATGCATGATGCATTCAGGATCAATGCTCTTAATTTATGACTTGGAGGAAGATGATGCTTTCGAATATGGTGCCTCTCTTTCTCTGAAATTTTAAATCCATGGTTTGGTTTTGGTTTGTTCTCTAGGTCTTCGGTTTGTTCTTGAGTTTCAATTTGTTCCTTCAACTTTAGGTTGTAGTTTGTTTGGGTTGTTTTTAGCGGATTTCGTTTTTGTAGTGGTGTTTTGGTTGGCTTCTTGCCTTCTTTTGGATTTGGTTCTTGGGTGGCGTATACCAGTGTGTCCGAGATCCTTTAAATCTTTGTAATTTTTTTCAAAGATTATAAAACAAAAACTTTGCAAATCAAATCAAAAAAAATGGTCACAATCTTAAGGTTCATAAAAGTTCGTATACATGTCTTAAAGTACCCAATGCTTCAATAAGTGAAAAATAATAATTTTTTATTGTGGATACTTCTGGAATACATCTTTGTGAGTATCAGAAGAGTATCGGTATATATCCGATACGAATATGACTCCTATCTTAAAGTATCTATGCTTCATAGAGCATTTGAATTAAGGAAGTCTCGTAGATTCAATAAATATTTCTTGGTTTTTTCACGTTGAAATTGTTTAATTATTTTCGAAATTAGAAACATGAGTGTGTAATAATGTTGACGACGATCAGTTACCGATAAAAGGTGGCCGGTCCTTCTTTAAGAGTTCAACAAACTAATTTTTGGAGATCTAGTTCTTATTTTTGTTTTGAATCCATGGTGTCATAATTCCTGTTTTTTTTTTTTTTTTTTGAAATGGTATGCTTAATCCTGTAGTTGTATGAAAGATTAGAGAAGCAAAGGTGAAGAAAGGATGAAAGAGAAAGGAGGAGAGCTCAGAGCTGGATAGTCGGTGGTGACGCCTGAGGGGTAATTACGTAAATTTATTCAATAAATGTTTCAGTCGGCCGGATATTGAAATGACACCTAACATGAAAAGCTGGTATATATTGAAATAATAAATATTCAACGTTCTTTGGGCTGTTAGTAGCATTTCCGTACGCAACGAAAAAGGCATCTCTACTAGGGTATCAAATGATTGTATCGTGCATATTTTTAAAATAGTGGCTCTTGTAAAATACATTTATTTTAAGAGTATGTTAGATTGTCGATATATGACTTTTAAAATAATCTCTCCTATTAGTATTAAAGTAAAATTGCCAAGAACGAGTTTTAGGTAAGCTTTTGACCCCCCCACCATTGACATTTCTTGCTTCCTCCCGGTAGGACATCGTTAATTTTTTATATTTTCTAACCAAAAAAAAAAGACGATCTAAAAAATTTCCCTTTTTCCATCTAATTACAGGTTTGGACAGCCTTTTTAGATGTAATATATATATACACACACATACACACAGTCCGTCTCACATTGGGGGGTCCTCATTTTAATTAAAATGTGGAAATCACTGTTTCTCTCATTTCCTGTTCGAATTTCGATGATCCAAGCCGCTCAATGTGATCAGAACGTGATTTTAAGGGTACTCATGAGAAATCGGCAAAAAAAATGATTGGGAAGGGCTTGATTTGAGCAGTTTTTATTTGAATCATTCGATAAAAAACTGTTCGAAACTGTTCGGATGAAACCCTTCCCGGTTATTTTTTTGCCAATTTCTCTCGAGTACTTTTAAAATTACGTTCTGAACACATTAAGCGGCTCGGATCATCGAAATTCGATCGAAAAAGGGGGGTCCGCATTTTAATTAAAATGATGTGGTCCTTAGGATAGAAAGATTATATATATATATATATATATATATATATAAATAAAATCTTGGAGGTGGAGGAGTATTTTGGTCAATATTTGCAAATCCTCTCCATTTCTATAGAGGGACTGGATTGTCCTGTCCCTTGATTGGCTCCTTGAGGATCCACTTTGATCATCGGGGCCGTTTACTTTTTTGACCTCGTCGAGAACATATTACCACATTAAAAATCATGTTGATTGGATATCACTCGATATGATTTCACAAAAGGAAAAAAATTGTTGCGAAAAATGGGTTCTGGTTCAATGTTTTCAACTTTATTTCTTTCATTTTTCATGATATCCAATGAACATGAATTTGGCATGGCTAATGTTCTGGATGAGTTTTAAAAATTACGTGAACGGACTTGATCATCAAAGTAAGCCTAGGGAGGATCATAAATGGGTCCAAATAAGAAGGTCTTGTTCTGTAAATGGACGGAGGTGATCTAGTTCCCGAAACAAGGGGTTTGTGTAGCGCTAGTGCATTATGGGGGTGTAGGGTGCCTTAGTGTGCTCAATTAAATTTTTTTTAACAACAAAAATGATTTTATTAATCACTTGTGTAATGATAACCAATTAGGGTTAACTCAGTTGGTCAGAACTCTTATATCTTCTGGTCTTTCTCATTTGGGAGGCCAGGGTTCGAGCCCTGTCATGAGCCTTTGGGATTCAAGGTTATGAATAGCCTCTGAAACTCACTGTGGACTAACCTATTAACTCTCTGCTAACCCCCATTAATGTACTTATACAATATTGGCAGGAAAAATAAAAGATTTTTTGGTTTTTAATGGATATTTTCGAAAATATTTGGGTAAAAATCATAATTTTTACTACTTTTTCGATTCCTTTCTTTAGGACGAATTAATAATCCACAAAAATTAGGTGCAAAACTAACAAACGCGAATTTTTTTTTAAATAAAGACAACAAGAAAAAACCCAAAAATCTTAGGGGAACTTAGCCACTATAAAACCCAAAACTAGGGACATGGTAATCAGGTCGCCCACGAGTTCGCAGCTTGGGCTATGCGCTCAAAATTTTCTGGGTCTATGGAGAAAGATGAAATCCCGAAGCCAGCTCGAGCCGCCATTTTAGCTGATCAGGAACAAAGATCCTCAGATATGTCCGGTTGAGTTTTTTCTTGGTTTTCTTCTCAGATTGTAGTCTGCTCTTTTATTTGGTTCATTTGTTTCTTCTCTTGTCTTTGTATTTACTCAGAAAAAAGCAATTTCCCATGGCATAAACTAATACTCCCTCCGCCCCTATTTAAATGTCCACTACGATTTTGTGTACATTTTTAGCGGCTTATATCTCTCGATGTATATTATGTTTCATGTTTTTGAAATCATTGTCTTGTAGAAAAAATTGAGATCTATCGAACAAATATTCATATTGCATATTTTTAGCAATATACGCCGAGAGATATTATAAGCTGTTGAAAATGCAAGTAAAACCATAGTGGAAATTTAAATATAAGGACAGAGGGAGTAAGTAATAACCATAGAACTATAGCCAACTCGATGACACTTTGCATATATTATGAGAATGTAATATCCTTGTTCCAGTGCAATACATTTTAAAATGAACTTATAATCATAGAATTGACTTGATCATTAGATTATTAAATGATCATTTTAAAATGACCATTTCTATTTTAGATGAAACAGATCTACTAATTTTTTTATTCCACATAGTAAGAGGGATTTTGAAATAAGAAATACTATAATGTTTTTTTATGACTTCGAAATTTTTGTTTAAGAAAATTATTTGAGATATATCAAACAAGATTCATATTAAATATATAAAATATTATAAATTAAAAGATACAGATAATTTTTGGGACATCCCAAAAAGAAAACAAACACAACATTTTGGGACGGAAGAAGTAGTAGCTAGACCGAGTCGCGACGCCACACTTGAGATCGGGTGGTCGGGCCAACCCACGGGGAATTTTTTCCCTACTACTGCTACAACTGTATTTTATATTTTTTAAAATTCATAAGTGACTCCGTTAAAAAATGATTTTGACACACATTAGATAATTTTCCATTAAGCTTGAAAACCCTCCACAAGTTTCCAAGAATACAACACGAAAGGGCTAAAACCCATTTGCTGTTAGAGACCGCACTAGATAATTTTCCAATCTTAACATCCATTAAAAGTAGGGTTAAACCGACACTAAGAAAAAAACGAATGGCTAAAACCAAACTCACGCGCTTTGGTCATGTATATATTGAAAATGATGTATCAAATGTTATTGACAAAGAGAGAAGTATGCAAATCCAAAATATGAACCTCATCAAATGCAATAGTAGAAGTTCGTGTAATTTTTTATGTGGTGAAAACTGAAAAGTAACAATATTACTTATATGGAGTATGTCTTTTACTGGAGTATCTTTTGTTAATTAGTTGAAATGCTAGTTGAGCTTTAAGGATATGTTTGGTTCGATGAAATGGAATTGACAATCGAATGGAATTGAGGTTGGAATGGAATTTGAGGAAATGAGATTGGAGTATCATTTCCATTCCCAAGTTTTGTTGTACTTAGGAATAGTCATTCTTATCCGCAATAGAATGGTGTGGCAATAGTAGTTTTTGAAGTAGAAATAGTAATTTTTGGAGTGGCAATAGTAATTTTCAGTGTGGCAATAGTGAATCTTGAGGTGACACTAATAATTTTGGTGTGACAAATAAATGAAATGATAATTCCTTAGCTTTTTTAGTGGAATGATGACAATACCTTTTTTTTTTTGCCAAAAGTTGAGAGGTAGTATTTATCAAAAGATCCCCATGGGGGCAGGTTGGGAGTCCACAGATCGAATACTCCAACAGAAAGAGCGTATAAGCGCATAGATGCGCCGCCCTACAGAATAAGAAGAAACCCCCCAAAGGAGGACGAAACCCCCCGAAGGAGGACAAACCCCCCAAAGAGGGGACATTATTAAAATAAATAACAAAAAAAAAAAAAGAAGCACCGCCGAGACATCCGCCGCCACTCTTTCGCAACTATCTTGATAGACTCGTAACCACCACCTCTGCTTCACAAAATAGGAACACATCGTTGGGAGGTGGTCGCCCAACAAACGTGGTAGACGGCGTCAGGTCACAAATCTGAGAAGATGGAGGCTGAGAACGGTGGTGGACAATATCTTACCCGCAACCACTGAAAGCGAAGCTCCGGAACGTTGCTGGAAAACGATCTGGCTGAAAAGTTCCCAATGGACGCCGAACTTCAGTCGCAGAATTGAGAGAGGAGACAGTTCGACGGTGGGGAGAAGGGAATAGAGGGAGAGAGATCAGAGGGGAATGATCCCTCCCCTCCCGCCGCCTGAGAAGGGGGGGAGGGGAAGGGTTGTTGGCGGCTAGGGTTTGAAGTTTTTTAGTGATAGAGGGAGAGAGAGGTTTTTTAGATGCCTTTGATGACAATACCTTTACTAAGGTGAATAGTGATTTCATTTGGAATGATCATTTCATCATTTAATGGTGAACTAAACATGAGAATAAATATTCTATGAAATGACCATTCCATTTCAACGTTAATTCCATCGAACCAAACATATTTAGAACTAAAATTTCATTTGTCATCCCCATTGAGGTTTTAATTTGATTTATAATGGGTAAGAGTATTAATGTTTATGGATGACTCCATACTTCTAAATTTTCCGAGTCGCCACCGAATAGGCCCTGTGAACTATGTATCCTGAGCTTTTGATATTTCCTGGTATAGTACTTCTTCCGTCCGGATTTAATAATCCTTTTTGGGATCAATTGATTATATCTTGTAATTTATAATGTTTTATGTAATTTTAAAAACATTGTCTTATAGAACTAATTGAAATCTATCAAACAAGATCCATATTGAATATAAAATTCATTATTAATTTAAAGATATAACTCATTTTTTATCCGGTTAGAATTGAACGAGTGACTATTAAATCTGAACGGAGGGAGTACAAACTACAAATAAAGGATTCCATTGAAGATTATACCAGTAAGACTCGAACCAAATTCCCATATATTATTATCTCCGTCCTAAAATGTTATTCACGTACATTTTTTTAAAGAAAAAAAGCAAACTTTTTCCATAAAATGAACTCATCGATATTTAGTAAACTTTTGAAAAAATTTGATTCTCTCTCTACAAAATCATTTACGTTTTTTTTTGATAAAAAAAAATCATTTACAAAATCATTTACGTTTAAGTGTTCGTTTTGCAATCTGACAAACATTTTGAGATGTAGGAAGTAAAAAAAAAATGTAGGAAGTAAAAAAAAAAAAAAAAGGGAAAAAAGAAAACCAAAATCATCACAACCTCCATATCCCACCAGGTCAGCCCTCGGGCGCGCGCGTCGAATGTCGGTTACCCATTCTGGTGGAAAGAACATATGCTTCCTCCATAATCAAAACCCATTCATTACCTGCAAATTACACTACATAAGTTCCATACTTTAAATAACAAGATCTATATAAACAAATCTCTAACCACTTCACATAATCCTACACACAAAACAAAATATACCCACAAAATTATACCCAAAATAAATACTCATCTACTCCGCAAGGCTTCTCTCCGTCTACACTTTCCGGTGCAGGATTCAACTAATAACTCCGATCTCCTGCATTTTGTGCCCTACCCACTAGTCTTGAGACTTTTCTTGAAGCTTTTCTTGAGCTTGGACCCATCTGCAAGTGCCCAAGAATCAATGGTGGATCACTGTCTCAACTTCTTCATATGGTAACTGTTTCTTCTCGCATTTATTCCCCCATTATTCCGAGAAATCTAACAGAAACTGTTGGATTCTTTTTTGGGTTAGTTTTTTCTGGAGATTTGTCGCGTACCCTTTTCGTTTTTTAACCCTTTCTGAAATGGGTTGTGATTATTCTACGGTTCTGAGCTTGTAATTGTGGGTTATGGATGTTCTTGTGATTGATAATGTGTGAAAATTCTGTATCAGATTGGTGTTATGATGTTCTTGAATTCTCTCGGTTCGTTGAGTTCTATTTGGGCATTAATGTTTACTGATTTTGATGAAATGGGTTGTGATAATACCATTCTGAGCTTGTAATTGTGGCTTAGGGATGTTCTTGATAGATAATGCATGAAAAATTCGTACGAGATTGGTGTTCTGATGTTCTTGAATTCTCGCGATTCGTTGAGTTCTGTGTGGGTATTAATATACTGATTTTGATGTGGGGAAGATTGGCTGCTAGTTTTGGTATTTGATATTTGATGGTGTGTATCTTTCATGTTTTTAGGGCATCATTTGGGATCTTGACTGGTAATTTTCATCCTAATGAGGGGTATTTTTGGTGGATTGTAGGCTTATGAATGACTTACATGATGAATATCACCAGTAGAAGTCAATCTTTCAATAGAAGGGCTTTGGGTTTCAATAGCCCGAGGGCTCACCGGGCGCTCTTGTTTTCACGATTGTTGCGTGCGCTTATTGTGATTGTGTCTGGGGTTTCCGTGATTTCCTTCTTCCTGGCAGTTGGTAGTGGATATATACATGTTCTACCCAGTCTCAGCCAGGCTTTTCAGGGATTTGGTGTTTCGGTTTTCAATGGTTCCTCTGATGATTGTGATGCTTTTGATGGAAGTTGGGTGATCGATGATAGTTACCCTTTGTACAATGCTTCTGAATGCCCTTTTGCTGAACGAGGATTTGATTGTTTGGGGAATGGAAGAATCGACAAAGATTACGTTAAATGGAGGTGGAAGCCCAAGAATTGTGATATTCCTAAATTTGATGTGCAGACTGTTTTGGAAATGCTTCGAGGCAAAAGAATTGTTTTTGTTGGTGATTCAATGAGTAGGACACAATGGGAGTCGTTGATATGTTTGCTTATGACGGGGGTGGAGGATAAGAGGAGCGTTTATGAAGTCAACGGGAATAAGATAACTAAGAGAATTAGATATTTGGGTGTGAGATTCAGTTCCTTTAACTTCACTGTCGAGTTCTTCCGCTCAGTTTTCCTTGTGCAGCACAATTGGGTTCTTAAACATGCACCAAAGAGGGTTAGGTCAACACTCAGACTGGACAAGTTGGATGATATTGCCAATCAGCTGGTTAACTCAGATGTTCTTATATTCAACTCTGGACACTGGTGGGTGACAGGGAAGCTTTTTGGAACGTAAGTTTGCTTGTGTCTGTACATGAATCTCCTATCATTTTCCCCTGAAAATTTGACTTAAATATGGTATTGGGAAGAAAACCAATTCAGTTTTCCAGAATTTTTTTTTTAATATATAATTTGGGTATCGACATTGCCACTATTAATTTGATTTCAGTTCCTTGCTCTAGTCGTAGTAAGGATTCTCGTGAGAAAAATGGTTAATAGGATATAAGTATCTGATGCAGCTGCTCTTGTGGCTCTATCCTCTGTTTACCTTTTCCAATACTACAGATGTGGTATTTCACAAGGTTATTATCAGTCCTGCTGAATATAGTGAAGAACCAAAGTGCCATCATAATGGCAACATATCTTGTTAAACAAGTGCAAATGGATGATATACTTGTTAGGCACCTCCATTATGCTTGTTTTTCTCCTTCATGTTTATTTAGATTTACCACTAGGGCGTATCAGATACAAACTTCTAGTGAAATGCATGTCCTGATAACTATATCCCCTCCCTTTCAAGTTATTGTACTTGGGACAAGATTGTAGTGCAACACATTTCAAATAGTTTTCCTTCATTCTCTTACAATATTGATGCTAGTTCTTGTTGGATTTTTTGAATATGTGCACTCGATGCCAGACTCTAATATTTTAGGAAGCGTTTAACAGGATGAAAATCTGCAATTTAATCTTTAGTTTTTCCAAGATCCTTTTTCTTGCTTTTATTTTTCAGGATTTTGGGCTTCAGAACCCACTATAATTTGCTTCTCATGAGGCTGTTCATTTTCCTTACTGGCTTATACAATTTGTTAACGCGTATATGTGTGTGTGCAAGATATGTTGATGCTTCACTTAAAACTTGAGTCACATAGTTATTTGGTGAGTCAAGGACTTTATAAATATTTTTGATTGGTGAGGCAAGATGGAAGACATTCATGTAGCAACTGTGTCTGCAATCCTAATTCCCATTCTTCTTGTCTGTGAGTGTGATTTTCTCTTTGATATCTTGTTTTAAATGTTCTCCATTCATTGAGGAAGATAAATAAAAATGGACAAGCTTCTTAGGTTTGAAACAAAAATACAGGAAGCTAAAGAAAACACCAAGAGGATCTGTAGAATGGTCTTTACTTAGTTTGCATAGGCTTCAGATGAGATGTTTAAATTCCCACGAGTTGCCCTTCAATTGGAACACAAAACTATTAGGATCCTTCTCCTTGCATCTTTGCCTAAATTTCCGCCGTTAATTTAAGAAGAAATTTGTACTTCAAATGCGAGAAGGTGACCAATTGGCAAATCTTAAAAAAGTCTAGTGGGCCACATTTCATAGTTTGGTAAAATCGCTTTAAGCAACTTCACTGCGAAGTAGTAGTATTTGTCTTGCCAATCCAAAAATCACGTATCACTTTTTACTTTCTTCTCTGCTAAAATGAGCAGGAGAGGTGACAACGATATGAGGTGACTGGAGAGCCAAATATTTCTGTTCAGTTGAGATAGCATAATGTAATTTCATTGAATTGAGATTGACACATTTTGTGTGCATACTAGTTGGTTGTTTGGTCATCGTTGACACTGCTTTTCACGAGCAAAGCTCTCTTTGCTATATTGTTATGGGTTGGAAGTCTAAAGACAAGTTTTGATAAATGCCATTGTAATTATGTTTAAACCTTATCCCTTGTTTTTAGCAAATCTTTGTTACTGAATCGTAGTTCATTTGAGCTATGAGAAGACTTAAAATAGAAATTTTCCTTCTAAATTTTTGTTTCATCAGCTTGAGTATGATCTTTTTCCTGCTATTTTCTAAGAGCGAAAACAATGTTCCGTCCATCTATATATTCTTACCCCTCCTACCCTACCTTGGACAGGGGATGCTACTTTCAGGTTGGTAAGTCACTGAAGCTTGGAATGCCAATTTCAACTGCCTTCAGAACAGCAATAGACACTTGGGCATCTTGGGTTGAGACCAAGATTGACACGAATAGAACACATGTTTTCTTTCGAACTTTCGAGCCCTCTCATTGGAGGTAACTTATGTTTAATAATTCTCATATTGCGTATGTTCCCCCTCCCCTCAGTTCCCAATCAGTTTTGCTTGTGTTTCTTCAACAGATGTCAAACGAATTTCTCAATGTTTATTCTTCTCCCATTGGAGGTCAATTTATAATACATTACAAGCTACCTATCAACTAAGGAAACAAAATCATGAAATAAGGAAATACACATAATCAAATATACAGATTCCTAAACCAGCTACCTAAATTATTTTCCTTCCTAATTTAAATATATACAGCCAACACTCCCCCTCAAGCTGGAGAGTATATATCATGTACACCCAGCTTGCAACATATAGAATCAATGGTAGCTTTGGGAAGAGCTTTGGTGAAAATATCTGCGAGTTGAGACCCCGAAGGAACGAAAGGAGTAATAATCTCCTTAGACTCCACTTTTGATCGAATGAAGTGACAGTCAACCTCGATGTGTTTAGTTCGCTCATGAAATACTGGGTTGTTAGCTATATGAATAGCAGCCTGATTATCACAATAGAGAGGAGTAGGATCATGTACTGGAATCCCGAATTCACGTATAAGAGTGCGTAGCCAAGTGAGTTCACATGTTGTTTGCGCCATAGCTCGATACTCAGCCTCAGCACTAGAACGAGCAACAACTGACTGCTTTTTACTTTTCCAAGTAACGAGGTTACCACCAATAAAAGTGCAAAAGCCGGTGGTGGATCGACGGTCTGCAGGAGATCCTGCCCAATCAGCATCGGTATATCCCTCGATGCGAAGATGACCAAATGATCGATAAAGAATTCCACGTCCTGGAGCATTTTTAAGATACTTCAAGATACGAATGGCTGCCTCCATATGAGGAACCCGAGGACGAGTCATGAATTGACTAACCACGCTGACTGCATAAGAAATATCAGGTCGAGTAATAGTAAGGTAGATAAGTCTACCTATAAGTCTCCGATAAGCTTCAGGATCATCAATCAACTCACCATCGTCAGGAAGTAACTTTAAATTAGTATCCATAGGAGTGGCGACAGGTTTGGAACCAAGATAACCTGTATCTCTCAAAAGATCAAGAGTGTACTTCCTTTGAGACAAACTGATGCCTGCTTTGGATCGAGCCACCTCAATACCAAGAAAGTACCGAAGCTTGCCCAGATCTTTAGTAAGAAAACTAGAGCAGAGGTGATGAATCAAGCTTTGAATTCCAATACTATCACTGCCAGTGATGACAATATCATCCACATAAACAACCAGAATCACAATCCCACGATCGGTCCTTTTAAAGAACACAGAGTGATCAGCCTTACTTCGAATCATGCCATGAGCAACAACAGAATTGCTGAACTTATCAAACCAAGCACGGGGAGACTGTTTGAGGCCATATATAGATTTACGAAGTTGACAGACACTCTCCTCCTTGGACTCAAACCCGGGCGGTTGAGCCATATAAACAGTCTCAGACAAATCCCCATGTAAAAACGCATTCTTGACATCCAGTTGATGAAGTGGCCAATCACGATTAGCCGCGAGAGATATAATAACACGAATAGAGTTGAGTTTGGCCACTGGAGAGAATGTCTCGGTATAATCAATGCCATAGGTCTGAGTAAAACCTTTGGCCACGAGGCGAGCTTTAAGACGATCAACAGTGCCATCAGGATTATGTTTGACGGTAAAAACCCATCGGCAACCAACAATATGAGCCCCAGAAGGCGGGGAAACCAAATCCCAAGTATGATTCAAATCCAGAGCACGCATCTCTTCTTGCATTGCCAAATGCCAACCAGGATGAGAAAGAGCTTCCTGATACGACTTGGGAATACTAGCAGAAGAGAGTGATACAGAAAAAGCTTGAAACGAGGAGGATAAACGATTATACGAAACAAAGTTAGAAATAGGATGAGAGGTACAAGTATGCGTACCCTTTCGCACTGCAATGGGTAGGTCAAGAGAAGAAACTGAAGGTGGATCTGTAGACGGCGGAGGAGGCGGTGGGGGAGAATGAGGAGAATCCACTGGAGCAGTAGCCGAAGGGCGACGAACATAGACATGGGTAACCGGGGGTCTAGCAATATCAGGAAGTACGGTGGAAGAACTGGAGTATTGATGAGGGGATCCTGTAAGTGAGTGCTCTCTTGAGAATAATAGGGAACCGTCTCAAAAAAGGTGACATCGGCACTAACAAAATGCTTACGTAGTGTAGGACTATAACACCTGTACCCCTTTTGTGTTCGTGAGTAACCAAGAAAGATACATTTATGAGAGCGAGGATCAAGTTTGGAACGATCAGGGTGCAAGTTGTGAACAAATGCAACACAGCCAAAAACTTTTGGGGGAAGAGGAAAGGGATTCTTATCAGGAAACATGACTTGAAAAGGTGATTTACCCCGTAAAACACGAGTCGGCATTCTATTTAAAAGGTACCCAGCAGTAAGAACTGCATCTCCCCAAAAATATTTTGGTACATGCATGTGGATCATGAGAGCACGAGCAATGGCCAGGACAGGACCATTTTTTCGTTCAGCAATACCATTTTGTTGTGGGGTACTGACACAAGTTGTTTGATGAATAATGCCTTTAGAGTTGTGAAATTGTTGAAAAGGTTTAGCCAGATACTCTTGAGCATCATCGGTACGAAAAACCTTTAAGTTGGCATTAAATTGATTTAGGACTTCAGCATAAAAAGATTGAAATACAGTAAAGATTTGCGATCGAGCTGTAAGTACATAAATCCAAGTTAAACGAGAAAAATCATCAATAAATGTAACAAAATACTGAGATCCACATAAACCAGTGATCCGAGAGGGTCCCCAAATATCAGAGTGAACAAGAGCAAACGGGTGCAAACTAGGTGAATCAGTGCGAGGAGAAAAAGTAACTCTCCGATGTTTACTAAGTTCACAAGTTTCACAATTAAAAGTAGAAAAATCAGGTAAAGATGGAATTAAAGATCTAAGGTTAACAGATGACGGGTGCCCTAGACGACAGTGCCACTGATATGGTGTTGTGGTAGAATGAAGAGCAGATGCATCCGAGGAACCAGACGACTGGAAATAGTAAAGGCCATTCTTCTCATATCCCCCACCAATCATCCTCTGCGTCTTGAGATCCTGAAATTCACAATGAGAGGAATAGAAGGTTACTGAACATTGGAAACTGTGGGTGAGTTTTTGAATGGATAGCAAGTTAAAAGGAAAGCCGGGTAAATATAAAACAGAAGTAAACGTGAGACCAGAAGTACGATATGTGCCAATGCCGTGCACTTGAGTTTTTGTTCCATTAGCAACAGTAACATAGGAAGGAGCAGAAGGAGAAATAACATCAGATAAGAGGTACAAATTACCAGTCATATGGTCAGTGGCTCCAGAATCGAGAACCCAAGGTGCATGGGAGGAGGAATGAAGACATGTGTTACCTGAATAGACAACATTGGCAGTGGAGGAAGAAGATGCATGTGCTCGTTGGATCATAGAATCATACTCGGACTTAGAAATGGTGATTTGATCGACGGAACAGACTCAGATGGCTCCCCCTCAACCACGGCTTGATTAGCCCATGCAGGTTTGCCATGAAGTTTCCAACAGAAGTCAACAGTATGATTAGTGCGGTGAGTGCACTTCTTAGTACCGCGACCACCACGACGGCCACCACGGTCAGAAGAACCAGTATGACCACGGTTAGAACTCCCAGAGTTCCCAGAGGATGGGACATAGTGAGCACTAGGAGCAACAAGAGCTGAGCGAGGAGTACTCTCTGAAGTAGAATGATGAGTGGCTGCCCTACGAACACGAGCAAAGGCTTCACCAATAGAAGGAATATCCTGGCCAGATAATTTATTGGAGCTAACTGGAGCAAGATCGGATTTGAGACCAGAGAGAAACTTAGCAACCTGAAACTCATTCCTGTATTTTTGCTGAGTCGCCAGATCTATGGTTAAGGGTTGATAGATGTTTAACTCATCCCACATACCTTTCAATTTTGAAAAATATTCCTCCACCGGGCCTTCTCCTTGTTGAAGGGAGAAAATGTTCTGATAAATCTGATAAATACGAGAAAGATTCTGATCGGAGGAATATAATATGCGAAGAGTATCCCAAATGGCTTTGGAAGTCTCTAAGCAAGCCACATTATTAAAAATATCAGGTTCCAGACTGTTCCATAATAAAGTCATAATATGGGCATCGTGTGTGCCCCAAGCGGGATCAGAAGATGGTGGATCTGTAATAAAAGAGGTCTCCTCACTCGCGCGGAGAGAAACAGATACAGCCCGAGACCATGGGAGATAGTTCGATCCATTTAGTTTAATAGTAGTGAGAGCCCGATTATAAAAATTATGCCGAATAGCATCCTTTATGTCTGATGATACTCCTGATTTATCCTTGTTTTCCTTGTTTTTATCACCCATGATGTAAAACAGAAGACAATCAAAGATAAATAGGATTAGAGATACCTCAAAGGTGTAGAATCAGAGAGATGGGGTTCCGAACAGCCTCAAATATTCTGACCCAGTACGTTCCGAGTCAACTCAGTAGATTTCAAGTCAAACGGAGAAGATCCAGTAGGTTTCAGATGCAAACAGGGAGCAGTAGCTGGAAACGAATCACAGATCTGCGTCAAAAACAGATCTACGGTCCTGCAAGTGTCCGGCGAGGGTCGTCGGAGGTAGACGAGGCTCCGCCGAGGTCGTGGAATGTTGTCGGAGATGAAGAGATACAGTAACAACGAGAGAGACAACGACTGCGAGAGACAGCGAGTGAGAGACAGTCGTGAGACGAGAGATACCCCAACAGTGGCTAGGGTTCTGTTTAGGGTTGGAACAGAAGCAGATTCAGAGAAACGAAAGAAAGGTATGAGGGTTTTCTGCTTTCTGATATGAGAGGGACGAGAAAAAGAAAAAATATTAGGGTTTCTTAACCTGCTCTGATACCATGTCAAACGAATTTCTCAATGTTTATTCTTCTCCCATTGGAGGTCAATTTATAATACAAGCTACCTATCAACTAAGGAAACAAAATCATGAAATAAGGAAATACACATAATCAAATATACAGATTCCTAAACCAGCTACCTAAATTATTTTCCTTCCTAATTTAAATATATACAGCCAACAAGATGTATTTGATGTCTTGGTGGTGCCACGATGTATGTGCTGTGAGAATTGTCTTATTGTCTTGCTGTAGATAATCGAATTAGAAACTGCTCCCCGGTCTTCAAGCATAGAGTTGAACCATGTTTTTTTTTTGTCTTCTTCTACGTAGGACTTTCTTATGACCTCTTATCAAATAAGTTAGGGCAAAGTATAGATTACCTCCCTGTGGTTTGGACATTTGGCAGATGACCTCCCTGTGTTTTATTAATGACCAATTTGCCTCCTTATGGTTTTGGAGTGAAGTGCAACCGTTACATTTTCCGTCCAAAGTAACTATGAGTGTGCCTCACGCGCTCCTACTGCATGTATGGCATGAAAAATTGTACTTTCCTCATAAAGTAGTATGATAAAAAGACAATACTACCCCTGGTCATCTTCTTTCCCAAATCACCGTAAAACGCCACCATCCACCACAACCCCACGCTAAAACCACTCATCAAACTCCACGCAATTCACAATTCCACTCAACCCAAATCCCAACTGATCCAGAGTCTCTCTCTCTCTCTACGCATGACACATACACAGTTGTATCTATCTATCCATCTATAGGTTTGGACAATAATGATGTGCATAAAGGGGGTGAACAGATCGGCGTTCGACCCCGATGCCCTGTACATGGCAGGGGCAGTGGACCTGTAATTCAGCTGGTCGGTGATTCTCGAGATCTTCAAGCTCGACTTCCAGTCGGAAGATCGCGAGATACCGGTCGTTGGCGAGTCAATTATCTCCGAGCAGTGCAACCGGTTGTCGTGGGGGAAGTTCTGTCCGGGATCCAAGGATTTCTCGCTCGGCCTCATCAACGATGGTCTGGTTGATGGGGCATTTACATTACCAGATTTTTTTTTCGTAATATTTTGGAATGAGGATGAGTTTTGTAGAGTTGTTAGTGTGGTATCTGAGTAATTTATGATCAATTAGCTGTCAAAACTCCTTGATTTTCTTGATTTTTTTCCTGGTTCTTGGAAATTTTGGACTGAGGCCGGAGATTGGCGCTAATGAAGTTGGAGGGAGTTCCGGCGGCAATAAGCTTAAGGGGATGAATTTCTATCTACTAGAAAAAAAAAAAAAAAGCTTGGGAAAACGAAGGAAAGGAAATTAAAGTTGGAAGTTTTTTTGGGAAGAGGGGAAAATAAACTTAATGAAAAATTATGGAAGATACTAATAAATTGAAGTAGAAGTAGAAAGTCTAGGCATTTTTTCCAATTACAATATTATCATTTCATTTTTTTCCCTCGGTTGTGAGTGGTACACTGTTTGTGGATTGTTAAAAAAATGGTTTAGTTAATTTTTTTTTTGGGCCAAGAAAGGACTGAACGTGAGAAAGAAAAGGAATAAGATGTGGAAAGAAGGGGCACTATGCAAAACAGTGTCCAAATAGAGCAGCAAGAGACAAGATGGTGAACTCTTTGGCTCTCATTGACGATAATCTTGAAAATGCTGATGTCGAATCCCTATTTTCAGTTGATGATGAAGCAACAGATGAAGCAGTCCTGGCATTCACCTTTGATGATTCTTCATCAGAATCAGAGGATTCTTCTGATGATTCTGATTCATTCCACTATGAAATCCAAACCTTTGGGTTTCCAAACATCATGCTGGCTCAACCTCTGGCCAGGGTCAAAATCTTGCTTGGGAAGTATGAGAAACCCATACCAGTTATCGCTTTCTTTGATACTGGTGCAGCAGCCTCTATCCTCAACCCAGCAATCCTCCCCAGGTCCTACTGGCAGTCATGTTTCAGACCCTTCACAGCAGCCAATGGAGAAACTTTTATCATTACTCTCATTAGTAAGCCTATTATCATTCAACTTTTTCCTGGATACACCATAAAACACCAAGTCTATGGTTTTGACCTCCCAGGGAAAGATCTATTGTTAGGCTTTGATATTCTCCAAAATCTCAGCAAAATCTCTTGGCTCAAAAAAGGCTTGAAATACAAAAACTACCTGTTACCCTGGACCTCCCAACCAAATCTTTCCCAAAGATAATTGGTTTTCCAATTGGAGTTTTGATGCTGTCCACATAAAAGGAAAAACAAATGTCCTCCCAGATTTTCTATCTAGAATCAAAAAAGAAATCAACCAGTTTTCAAAATCAAAGCCACATTTCTTTGTCCCTGGTTGTTTTCCAATGATTTCCTGTGTCCATCCAGTAAATCTTCCTGTTCACCTTCAGTGTCATCTTTTAGAGATAACCCTTCTCTCTAGATGTGTCCAAATGTGTCAAAACCTTCAACATCTCTGTATTTTCAAATATGGTCTTGATGAAGGTCCCCTAAGTGGTCTACCTTTCCATCCTGTCTATCCTTTTCTCACCCAGTTTGAAGTATATGACCATAATGTTTTTTATTTTAAAAAAGAAGCCTACCTCCTCTTATGGTATTTAGTAGATGTATATACTATCAGTGTCTGTTTCAATAGATCAGCAGTGTTGGTCTATTTGGCTCATGCGGCGTTCAATCAGATCCATCCTCCAGAAGATTTCTTCTTGAAGTTCCTCTTGCTCTTTGGAAACATACCATTTTGGCAGCAGAAGATCAGGAGTGTCCCTAACACTGCAGGCGGGAATCTTCAATTTGTTTTTTGGACAAGTCGTAACAACAGATGTCTTCCTACAAGGACATTATTGTCAAGTTATCTTTTCTGTTAACGGAGTTATGATTGCGCTTTACTCCAAAACTATAGGGAGGTGAATTGGTCATTAGTAAAACACAGGGGGTCATCTGTCAAATGGCCAAACCACATGGAGGTAATCCGTACTTTGCCCAATAAGTTAACTCAGCTAGTGATGCCTATAACTTTTCTTTGTTAAAGTATTCTGAATACTTCTATTTTATTGCTGACTGGGCTTTTGGTTTCAATTGATCTCTTCAATCACCTCCCAAACAAAAATGTAGCTAAATAAATTATATCATGCCCTTGAGAACTCCTAGTCTTTGTATTATTATACTAGAAATATTATGATAAAATTGCTAGTAAGATATATGTTGGATGCCATTATTATACCACATAGTGTATTACATGCAGTTCGCTGGCATCTATCTTATTGCGTACTACCCTATTAATAATGCTGATAATTTTTATTGTCTTTCTGCATCAGTGATCCAGCCCTAAGATATTGTAATGTAACCCAACAACCATCGTTAGAAACTGGAGGGAAGGCGCAAAGCCGATTTTCGGACACAGTAATGGAGGTTGTGAAGAATAGGAACGTTCCTGTTAACGTTCTGCATATAACCTCCATGTCAGCATTCCGGACTGATGCACACGTCGGTACATGGAGTGATAATGCTTCGCTGTCTGATTGCAGCCACTGGTGTCTACCCGGCGTACCTGATGCATGGAATGAAATCTTCCTCTCATACCTGCTAGCTAACCACAGAAGTTCACTCCCTTGAACCAAGCATGAAGTAAGTTTCATTCGCCAATTCACTGATATAACTTATGCTCTCAGTTTGAGGTGTAACAAAATCTCATTTTGAATGCTCAACTATTTCTAGTTTCTCAAATGATTATCTGACTAGTAAAATGACCCGTTACCCATGAAAACGCTAATATGATACAGATACCTACAGTCATTGCCCTCAAACTGAAGTTGGATCAAGGGTTTGTACTCTTGTACATTTTGTTAACAAAGGCTCACACTGACTCTTTGGTTCCACATTTTCTGGGATGTGTTAGCACTCTCACTTGTTGAGTAACTTGCGAGCTTGTTTGATGTTCATTGTTTTACTTGTTGCATGCATTTCTTTTAGCACTGTTGCATATTTGTCCAGTTAATTGGTCTTTCTTGTCTCAATCTCTATTTTTTGTCCCGTGGTGCTTTTTTGAACTCTACCAAGTGTATTGCTCGACTCCTATTGGACCTATCATCTATTATAGCAAAGTTTTGAAAAAGGAACCATGCTGACCGCAATTGACTGCGACACAAGTCAAGTTTAGTTTGGTTATATATGTGTCCATTTTCATATATGCTTATGCACACCCGTCCTCCGCGTGTCATGTCCGTTTTTCGTAGATCGCAGTTTTGGCATGTCCGTGTCATTTTCATGTCAGGTCGTGTGCCCCCGTGCCTGTACTAAGCTTGATATATGCCATACTTAGTGTGTCCTATCCATAAACCCCGGTTCATTCCTATGGCATCCAGAAGTAATGCTGCCATGGTAACTATTATCATTGATACGTTTAGTATACTAGTATTAATAGGAAACAGGTCTGACAAATAGCCCTCAATTATACTTGTTTGGCATTAGAAACTATTATTTGGAACTTCTTGTTTAATGAGTTTATTATATTTTCTGCAGATTGGACAAATTGGGAGACAAAATACCTGCATTGTGCTTCCTAGATCATATAAATTCTTTTTGACACACGTAGCTGCCAAAATATTCTGCAGTCTTGCAGATAGCATCGAATTTACGGGAATAGATCATGTACAGGTCCATTGAGATGGAAGTTTTGTAACAGAAACCGATTGTTTGTCCTTCATTCTTTCGTTCCATTCTTTTGTACAAGGTGAGGGGGATTGAAATTCATAATGATTTTGTCGATTGCGATAGTCTGTTGATGAATGTTGAAGTTATAACATTAAGACAATGAAGATAATGAAAGCTCCGGCCGGATGCTGTTATAAAATTGTACATTCTTTTTCTCCTCCATTATTTACGGGTGGAGAAGCATATAAATGAAAGTGATCATATCTGAAGTGAAAATGGGTCATTGTGTTTTCCTCCCCCTACTTTTATTAATATATCACATGGCAACCCTCATTTTGTCTTGGTTCAATCACATAGGCAGAACGAGGGAAAAACTAAATTTGAGGTAGAGAGTTAAAACATGTTTGGGAGCCAATTTTTTTTTCTCAAGGCTCCGTTTGTTTTTTTATGTAAAATGTTTTACAATGTAAAATATTTTCTCGAAAAACAAACTTTAAACTTTTATTTTCCGGTGTTTAGTTAGCACATGAAAAATATTTTTCAAAACAATGGCAGATTGTAGGTTCTGAAATATTTTAATCAAGTAAGCTCTTTCTCTCTCTCCTCCTTCTCTCTCGTTTTGGATCTAATATGATTTGGGGGAAGAATGGAAGGAATGTGTGGTTTTGGAAAATGTCGGACCATCGAGAGTGAAATGCAAAAATGACTTACGGTCAAAATTAGAGGAAAACATTTTCACCTCGTTGGTGTAAAATATTTTACCTTGAAAATATTTCCCCTCCTTTTTGTAGCCAAACAACAAAAAATGGATAAAACATTTGACCCACAAATATTGTACGTTCAAACAAACAGAGCCTAAATTCTATTAAGTTTTTTCCTCTGATTATAAGTTTTTGAATTCTACTCGTATTAAATCTACGAGGATTCAAAAACTCCTCTAGAAGTGATTTTCTCCATCTTTTTTTCATTTTCTTACAGCATTTTCGTAAAATTGTTTCCAAAACGAAGAGCGAAACACCCACGATATAAAAATTTGGCTTCAACAATTCGACTGCAATAATTTGAGGATGCCCTAGTAAACGAAAAATTATTTGATGCCACAACACCATTATTCACACATATCCACGTAGGGCTACCTCACATGTATTTGTGGTGGAAAAGGATGTTGGGTTGGAACGACTCGTGACGGCCGGTGTCCGAGACCTCCTAATCGTGACATCAGGCTTATTGATTGCACTTCCCCTTTAGTACAACAATTCAGTATTCAGAGGTGTAGATAAAGAAGCACAAGTAGTGGGAATTAGGAATCATGAAGGGTGCTTTCTAATGCAATCAAAAACAGCCAGGCTTCAAAATCTTTGCATGAGGATCAAGTCACTAGAAGCTTAGAAGATTTCACAAAACATATACAAATCCAAGCCCCTTCAAAATGGACTACTACAAATAGGCATGAAATCAAAATCCTATTCTCCTCCACTATAACTTCATTTACCAGATATATGGCTCCTATCCAAAACTATGATTACAACTTCCCATATTTCCCCCAACCACCACCTCACTACTCTCCATCCCCACCAAAAGTGCCGCCACCACCACCACAATTTCCACCACCTCCTCATCACCCTTCCACTCCACTGCCTCCTCCGGCAAAACCGCCTAGTCATTCAACTCCACCCCCACCGACAACACTACCACCGCCACCCCACCATATTCGTCCACCACCGCCACCTCATGTTCTTCCCCCTCCACCCCCACCTGGCCACCACTCAACCATTATAGTGGTAATCTTTGTCTCGCTTGGCGGCCTGTTCTTTTTGGCATTCCTCGCTATCGCTTTGTGCTACTTAATCAAGAAGAGAAAGAAGAGAGCGATTCAAGAAACGGATGTAGTGAGAATTGATGAACATGTGAGAGTTCAGGAAGCCATCATTCAGGGTCCACATGGTGCACAAGCTGTTATACTATCCATCGAAGAGGATGTGCATGTAGAGGAAGATATTAAGAGGAATGAAATGGTGAGGAAAGGAATATCACATGTGATTGGACCTACAAAAGATCATCCTCAAGCTTTGGTTATGGCAGCATCCACTTCTGAATCCGGTGATCATCACCATCT
The DNA here is from genome assembly GCA_018127125.1 of Rhododendron griersonianum. NCBI lineage: Eukaryota > Viridiplantae > Streptophyta > Magnoliopsida > Ericales > Ericaceae > Rhododendron > Rhododendron griersonianum. The sequence goes on along the minus strand of CM030797.1, from coordinate 33,635,114 downwards.
TGATCACAAAAGCTGATTGAAAATTTCTTATTTCTTTCCCATGCATGTTCAAGAAGAATAAATGGTACAAGTGTAACAAACGTTGGAGACTTTTAATATATATTGAATAAAGAAGGTTGTATTACTATGATCAGCTAAAGAGAAATTATCAAACATATTGTTGGGTGAATATTGGCATGTAATGTAGATCTGATAATATTATATATCTATTAGACATAAGTTTGAGGCCTTGGATCCTAAATATTGGCTAAACATTACCCACCTGGCCTTTTTCAAATTCTATTACAGCAGGGTCTGCTATTTTCAGTGAGTACTTTTTGCTCAATTGGATGAGTCAATTACGAAATGGATAATATTAAAGTGAACTGATGAATTTTTTTTTTTCTAAGCGACAACTAAAATGAAAGAGTCAAAAGACAATTACTTAGGACAGTGCTTCAGATTGTCCTTGAAAATGGAAAGTTATTCAGTGCCCCTGGGCACCGTCACTTGGTAGTGCCCCAAACTCTTTTTCCGCCACATATTTATGTAAAGCCCACACAAATGTGTGGTAGCTAGAGAACGGTTAGGGGCACCGTCACGTAGTGCCCTAGGAGCATGGGTAATTACTCTGGAAAATGATACAGAACATATAGCACATCTTGTAAAATTTTCTAGCTTATCAGCCGACACAAAATGTTGTACGATTGAAAATCCAAATCGAAATGGAAGCTTTTATTAGTGTAGTATCCTATCTTTACGTGAAATAACATTTACATTTTCTATGTGAAATATGTTAGTTATGCTCATAAACATGAACATGATATTCATTCATAACTACTCTCTCTTTCCAAAATTATTGTTCGGTTAGCAAAACGAGAACTTAAAAATAATATACATTTTTGTCAAATAAAATTCAAAATCTTCCCTCTAATTAATAGATATCAATGATTATTTAAATTTATCAAAAAGTGAACTTTCTTGATACAAGTGCAATTTTTTAAGTCCTCGTTTTGGACATCTTTTTGGAATGAAGGGGAGTATTTAATAGTGAGCGGAAGCAAAAAAAACATTTCAAATATTTTTTGGATAAAAATTATTATACTATTGAAGTGGAGGCAAAGTGTCCAAAAGTAGGCCAATTGTCAACAGGGTTTATATTCGTTGTTTTGTGACCTAAGTTAAAGTCAGCTATTAACCTTAGAGACAATTTCAGACTCCCTTTGGATCAACCTTTTTATTTTTTGTTATTTTAGTGATTTCTAATTTTTCTCTTATAGGAGTAATTCTCATAGTAAAAGAAAGAAATGTGTGTGGAAAAAAAATATTAGAAATGTTAATTTATAAGCTGAAAAATAACTACAAGGGTCCGGATCCTCTCCAGTCCAATGATTTGGACTGGACAAGACAGTTTAGATTGAAACCGTCCATTGGTATAATCAATGAGTTTAAAAATAGACTGCTAATGACGTGTTTTGATAATTAATAACCGCCAATGACATTTTCAGCATTAACAAATGTTTTTAGCATGTCCTTGGTGGTATTAATTATCAAAACACATCTTGGGCCGTCATTTTCCCTTAAAAATACCAGTTAGAGTTTAAGAATATATCTAAACCATTGATTGCAGCAAATGAATTGTACCAATCAGGATTGGAGCCGGGGTCGCCGGAGTCCAAAACATGGACTAGTTGGAGTTTAAAAGTACATCCAAATCTTGATTACAACAAATGAATCGTACCGATCAGGACTGGAGCAAGAGTCCAAAACATTGACCGGGGTGGCCGCTATTTGCAACGTACTTTTTGCTACTCGCAGCCGATTAAAACTTTTATCAATTACGGACAAAAATGCCCTCATACAGTTTGACCATTATACCCCTAAGACCTCATGTTATTTGACCATTTTACCCTTTAAAAATATTACACACAACCCATTACATACAACCACAAAAAATCATCTCCCTAATTTGAGGATCCATTTGCTAACTACAAAAATTTTAGGGAAAAAAAAAGAAAAGAAAAAGAGCTTCTTACTTTTATAAGTTCCCCAAACAAGGCATTAATCACCGACTGTTGGCGCCAAAACCAACATCAATCCCTCCCTCCCTCTCAACTTCACTTTCTTTATAGTCTTTCCCACTCGAACCCTAACCCCTTCTTCAACTTTCAAACTCCCAAATTATTTCCCTTTTATAAAAAGAAGAGAAACCCTAACAAGTGTGTAATGAGGGGTGGAACTGTTCAGATCAATTGGCACGACACGAAGCCCGTCCTCACCCTAGATTTCCACCCTCCCTCCGGAATTCTCGCCACCGGAGGCGCCGATTTCGACATCAAGGTAGCATTTTCCTTTTCGTATACATATTTTCAGTTGATTTTGCGTCCTCAGTAAGTTGTTCACTGGTTTCTGGCATCAATGTCGAAAATGCCCTTTGGGCTTGATTTCGTTTCTGGGTTTTGCACAAATCAATGTTTAGATTCGCCTGTGTGGAAATAAAGAAGCGTAATTTTGAAGTTTGCCCAGATAAATAAAAAATTTGTATCTTTTCTCTTCTTTTTTTCTTTTTAATTTCAAAGAGCCTTTCAGAATATAGGTTCTAATTGTTTTGAGGATTTTGAAGGAACTGCACTTGTTTAAACCTTTTATCTGATTTAAGTTCTGGGGGAATTGCATATTTATTTTGCTGGGTAAAAACGTAACAGAAGGCTTGTTCTGTATGACTTGTATATGTAAATTCCATGAGGTAGTGTCTATTGTTTGGAACAAACTCTTTTGGTTGTCGTCTGTGACGGACTGACGGGTATGTTTTTTACTCAAGTTGTTCTTCTCTTGCTCCAGTTACATGTTCTTTAAGTAGTTCTTCATTTGTTCCACTAGACAAATGGTAAAAAAAAAAAAAGGAACCCAAAACCTTTTTTTTGTTATAAGCGAAAAAAATCCAAAACTAACCTAACAACTTAGCAACCAAAGAGAGAGTACAACATGAAGTAATGCTATTGAGTTCTGATGTTCGCTTATTGTTCGACTTTTTCTTCATTTTATCCATTACCCCATCTTTTTTAATCACCAGTTGCATTACAGAATTATGTTTTGGAGGAAAAAAGGTTTTCCCTCTAGCAAATAGCAACCTATGCAACGAGTAATTTTGATTGTCTCAACCTGCAACATGCAGCTATGGCTGGTTACTTCAGGTGAAGTTCAAAAGAAAACCCCTACAGCTTCTTATCAGAATAGCCTTGCTTACCATGGTTCAGCTGTAAATGCTCTTCGCTTCTCACCTTCTGGTAAGCATGTTCCCCCCCTTCCCTAATGGTGCTTATTCTGTTGAAGGCAAATGAACCAAGAAACTATTTTACGGAACTTATGGAGAACATGACAAATTAAAAGAACAAAGTATTCTCGTTTGGTTACCAATGTTATGGCATATATTTCTCTACGTCACTAATATGTTTTTGGCACTATTTGCGGTGCTGAATTTTTCCCCTGCCTATATCTTTAGTCTGATTAAAGTCTATAGTACCCTTAGTTGTATGTACTTAATTACCTATCGAGTACATGGCGGTAAATGGTAATATTTTAAAAACGGGACCAGTGAGTGAACCGGAAAAGAGACTGGGCCGACAGGTCATCGGTTCAACCGCGGGTGAACCTTAACTGAACCGTCAGGTCCTGTATATGAAATACTCCAATGCATAGGGAAGTGATTTCACTAGAGGTGTCAAATGGGGCGGGCCGGCGTGAGCACGACACAATCCCTACAGTGGGCCATTGTTTTGGGGCACGTGGCACGGGCATGACACAAGCACGGAAAAACACTGGCACGACATGATTTGAAGATATAAAAGAATTAATCACTAAAGTAAATGTGCACTTTATACACTCTAATGTACACTTTATACACTCTTTGTCCCATAATTGATGAGTCACAATGTTTCATGATTACGGATAGAGAAGTATTACATTTGTTTTCTAAAATTATTTTGTGCTTAAAAGGTTTAAGAATTGTAAATGATTGAATAGTTGGATAAGTGCTAACCTAGTTAAGAATTAAGATGTACTCAAACTATAGTGATTCAACTCTTACCTATTTACATTGATTGTATTACGAAATTGCAATTCTCAATAAAATGTTGAATTTCTGAAATTTATTGTTTTATTTTAGTATTTTTGATAGTTTTTTCTGTCAATTATAAAGAAAAAAATTTCATCAATTATTTTTTTTTTATAAAAATCATCTTTACAGTTTACACTGATAAAAAAGTCCAATTGGAGGCATGGGCATGGGATGGCAAGGGCACGGAGTTAGGCTTGCCCGTGGGCTGGATCGGGTTGAGCATATTCCAAAATGGGCCAGCACGGCATGACTAATAAACAGGCCAACGGGCCAAGCTAGGCACGTCATGAAGCACGTTTGACACGGAACTAAACGTGCTAGGCCAGCAAGGCACGACCCATTTGACACCTTTAATTTTCACACTTCCATTTTTACAATCATTTATCCACATGAATTTACTATCTTGCCCTTTATTCAATACACTTTTTCACACATCCAAGGGCAACATGGTAAATTCATGTGAATAAAGACAAAAAAGGGAGTGTGAAAATCATTTCCCTAATACATATACATATGTTTATTGATACATAAAATCTATTTTTCTCATAGTTGTTTTTTCATGAACGAACACATGGTATTTTTTTAATGTGTATTTATATGGAATACTGTAGACGTAGTTTATCTTCTCTAAGGAATACGACAGGTTTTGTTTTCCTTTTGCAATTTTTTCTTTGTAGAGATTTGCAATTCGTAATTAAATTTTACTAATATATAAGTTAATATGTAAAGAGTGCTATAATTGCAAGTGTAATGAAGGCTCTTTGAAAAAGCAAGAGAGAGTGAAAGAATGCTCAAAACGGTGAAGTCCACAATCCCTCGCTTAGCAATGGAAACAAAAGCTGGTACTGCCCCAGGAAGCAGTTCGTGAGGTGCCGCTATATTTAACAGAAAGACATATGACCATATATATTATGGGGCTTTGGACCTTTTTTTTCATAAAACTCCAGTTGATGTAGGATGAAATACCCATTTTTCCAAAAATAGTTCAATCATTTTATCTGGCTTCTTGTATTTAATCCCGAACGTAGACCTATCTATCTCCAATGTCGTGAAAAGCTGTAAGCTAAATTAATGCTTAATGCCACGAAGTACACGTCGTTTAATTTTGACGAGCTTGGTCAATAAATCCGTTACGGCTTTGCTGGTTCTGGATAGATGGTAGGGGGGTAGACTGCGCATGGATGTCAAGATGTCACATGTCTTTGTCAACTTGGTTCTCTTGCAAGACCTATCTGATGTCTGATTTGTTAGAGTGGGATTACCTCAAAGGGCTGGCCAAGCAATTCTAATGATGCCCTTAGCTCTAGCTGCCAATCCACAGGTCCCTCGTGGTCCAGTGCGGCATCCTTAGTCTCTCAGGTATGATATGACAGAGGCAACAACCTGCCTCCTGGGAAGGCGCTATAACGCTCGGTTGTAAGTGTGAAGTCAAGCAGAACGTTGGTGAGGTGAGTGATCGAGGCGAGTGAGTTGGCCAAGTGAATGAGGTTAGGCCACCGAGGCAGTTTTGTGCCTTAGAAGGCCAAGTTACCCATAAGAATAGGCTGGAAATAAAGTTTGTGAAGAGTAAGCTTTAGCAGAAGATGAGAGGAGAAACTTGTTGACATAGCTAACTTAGATAAAATGCTATCAGTACATAAACTCCAGGTTCAACTGGCATATTCTCTTTTATTCTTGTGCCTAACAATATGAACATCTGCAAAAGTAATAGAATAGAAAGTTAGAAACGCAAGGCTGGTATGATTAGCCGTGAGCAATCAGATAACTGTAGAAACCAATTGGGGCTACTCTAGTTACCCAGAATATTTGCACCTCATTACGAGGTCAAGGATTCAAACCTTGACATTCAATTTTTTTTTTTCTCCATCTTGCAGAATTAAACAAGTTACTTGTCAAAAAATTGGGCAGCATATCTACTAAGAAATCATACAAGAAATATCACATTTAAATGGCCGAGTACAGTTTTTGCTCAATACTCAACTAGCTGTATATAATTGGGTCCCTTTCTCATTTGTTGGAAAAATTTCTTCCCAAACTTTGCCCCACACCTGCAAGAAGCCTGCAGTAGCAATAAGCTGGGGAAAGCAAATACCTGCCAATCACATGTATCACTAGTTTTTAAATTTTTTACATGGATGCAGTTACGTCTTTGTAGTGATGTATGTGTCTAATCATCTAACACGTATCAGCCAGAGTTCTTGGACTTGGGGGTACGGCTAAATATTTGTATCTCTTGCTGAAAGTATTTTAGGGGTACATTTCTGTAGTTACGATGGTGTTTTTGTGGAACATGAAAGTGGGGATAATTTATTGAAGTTAAAGCAACATGTCAACTTTGAATTTATTACAGTTGTATGTAAGATCATGCTCCAGTACTTCTGATGTTAGATTGTGTCGTCAGTATTTCTTTTCTTCTCTTTATGACGCTATCATTTGCAAATGGAAATAATATCACCTTCACTTATGCAGGGGAACACCTTGCCTCTGGTGCTGATGGTATGTACTCATTCACTGTTATTCGCCAATTTTGTGCTTTATGTTATGCAACATAATGATTGAAAAACTTCCCAATGCTTTATGTTATGCAACGTAGTGATTGAAACTTACCAGGCTTTATGTTTAGCAGCGTGTTCTCACGTTGAGTTCTTCTGAATGTAGGAGGTGAGCTGGTCATATGGAAGTTACACACTACTGAAGTAGGTCAAGCATGGAAAGTTCTCAAGACATTATCGTAAGGCCATAATTTAAATTGCATCCATTTTGAATGGAAATTAGTTTCATTGAGCACTCAATTGTCGAGGATGTGCAGCTTCAGGTCCAATAGAATCCAAGTTAGGCCGGAAACTGGCTAACCTGGAGCCAACCACCTATTTATCTGTTAGGAAGGCTTGGGAATCTATACTTCAGAGTCTATAGTTGAGATGCTTGGGGCTAATATCATTCTGACTCTCGGCCTACATTCCCACTTGAGCTAAAACTTTTTAATAGAAGATAATAGTCTATTATCCTATCCATCCAAAGGGCATAACTTGGTTATCCACATACTGATAATGGTATGTCTGGAACTTGAGGAAAGAAAGGGAATGGTTATTTCCTTTTCTTTTTGGTTCCTAGTATGGGAGGGAAAGAAAAATTGGTAGGGAAATTGGATTGAAGTTTGTTTTCCTACTCTTCTTTATTCGCTAGGTTCCTTATTATTTTCGTTCCTTTTCTTCTTTAAAATCTAACAAAAGATCATTATCTATCTTACGACTTTCTTTTCTTTTTGTGTTTATCTTTCCCTTCCACAAGTTCAAAACAAAGACTCATTTGGCTTGAAGCAAAAGAAGCTAGATAGGTTGTTTTTTGCTAGATCCAACCCTCTCAATTCTTGTCTAAATTCTTCCTAGCTTAATAGCATGGTCTGATTAGGAGAGCTATCAAAGTGTCAGGCATTACACTACGACATGTATGGAGACATGTTGGTATGTTACCGTCGTCTACTCCTGTACCTGTTAACAGGATTTTTTTGTCAGATTCCCTAGAAAAATACATTTTTGGCCTGGGAAAGGATACTGAGTGCATTTCTTGTTTGCAGGTTTCACCGTAAGGATGTGTTGGACCTGCAGTGGTCTACTGATGGTGAATTTCTTGTTTCTGGTTCGGTTGATAATTCTTGCATTATATGGGATGTTAGCAGAGGTAAGGGAGGCAATGGATGACTAGCATTTATCAGTACCAATTTGATATTATGTTGTACTTTAATTCTCTGTGTATCTTTATTCAGGTTCTGTGCATCAGATCTTAGATGCTCATCAACATTATGTTCAAGGTGTGGCATGGGACCCGTTGGCAAAGTACATTGCTTCATTGAGTTCTGATAGAACTTGCCGGATTTATGTGAACAAGCCTCAAAGTAAAGCAAAAGGAAATGAGAAGATGAATTATGTTTGTCAGCATGTCATTGCAAAGGCGGAACCTCAGATTGTAGATGAATCCAAGGTTAGAAATGAGCCTATCTTCAATATATACCACGTTGGAATGCCATCTTGTAGATATGATAAGATGATTCAGATGTGGATGTTATGCAGTCAGTTAAACACCATCTTTTTCATGACGAGACACTTCCATCTTTCTTCCGAAGGTTAGCCTGGTCTCCTGATGGATCATTTTTACTTGTGCCTGCAGGTATGTACCTACATAGATAGATACTGTATGTCGTTATTTGGTCTAACACTTTCTCTCCTTATGTTTGATACTTTGAAAGTTTGATAACTTTCATGGAGTTTTCTTGATGCCATAGGTCATGGTCTTGTTGCATGTTTTGCCTCTGTTGTTTGATGTCATTTATTTGTGGTCACAAGCATATAATCTCAGCTGTGAAATGGTCTCTTTATGCTTCGTTTGGTAATCCATCTTATTTGGTTGAGCAAATAGACAAAATACGAAAGAAGTTAGTTTTTGTTTGGTTATCTCTAGCTTATTTACTTATTGGTACTTTCCAACTCTAAAATACAATTAACCTTGTTGCCCTTCTACGAAATGCCGTGTATCTAGCTAAGATTATGACATCCCTTCTATCTACATTATCGTTGTTGATCTTCTATAGACCTGTTGTGCACAACACAAGGTGAGATTAAAATTTTTATGTATACATCATTCACGACCATAACCTAGCATTTGTAATCAATAAAGCATACACGTACTACGACCTACGATCATGAATACATTAAACTATTAAAGCACACAATCCTCTTTTCTGACATTGTAGGAAAAGTAGGGAAACATTAGTTAAACAAGTAGCAATGGTATAATGCGTAATTGTGGGTTTTGGTCTGAGGGAAAAAGAGTCCTCTAAATAAGCAAATAAGATGGATTACCAAACGAGGCCTTATAAAGTTAGATTCTTTTCGTGTTCTATGTTGTCCTGTTTCTTTTGCTTTTATTGCTTAATAATTATGGCGAAGATGTTTGTGTTTGGTATCATAGTGGTCGGGGTGCCAGGGGCAAGGGTCTTTAGGGTGTCAAGATTCGTGATCTGAGTCATAAGCACTGCATCTATGATCTTTTGCTTGTTGATTCACCACCTCATATACAGCAATCTAAATGTGGTTGTAAAGATTGTAAAGATGCAATATCACTCCACTGTGTGGTTGTGATGAACATTATCTCAACTGAGAACTAAGCTTTGAGAGGGTAAGTAGCCAAGAAATGCATGATCATTGATCATAGTTTGATTATTTTCATGTGCCGAGTAAGATATGCAAACATGACATTTTGTGTTGGGTTTTTTCCGCCTTTATTTCTTTTGTAGGAGCCAAATGCAGCCTACTCTTTTGGCCATTCCCAAGTTAATGGGGTGACATTTAGCTTTCTCGTCTATTGGGAAAAGTTTTTATTTCTCTATTTGACCTATAAATTACATATGTTTCTTTTTTGTGTAACCTGTAATTTGTGATGTGTTTTGCCAGGCAGTTATGGTAATTCTTATATGTATTTCAATGACACCGAAATCCAATTTCAGGTTCTTGCAGAATCTCTCCAGCATCTGAACCAGTTAACACCAGTTATGTTTTCTCTAGGAATGATCTTACAAGGTAGCATTTCAAGTTACTATATGCTCAGGCACTAGATTCACCATTATCAGTTTATTTTCTTTTCGAATTTTCTGCCTTGTTGCTTGATGATTCGTGGTTTGGGGAGAGGTTATTGTGCCTATTAGATATGTCTCCCATTTATCTTCACATTCTTCGCGAAACGTAGGCCTGCTCTACTGCTCCCGGGTGCCAGCAAACCTGTCGTTGCAGTGCGATTCTGCCCTTTGGCTTTTAGGCTTAGAGCTTCAAACTCAGGTATTTAAAAGCTATGTTATTCTGTTGACAAGAATACACACGCGTGCGCGCGCACACACACACATCTATCATTTATACACGATGACTTGTTATATCCGGTTACGGTAATCTAAATTTTATTGTTCCTACTTTTCTGCAGCTGCTTTCTTCAGGCTTCCACATCGCCTTGTTTTCGCAGTGGCTACTTTGAACTCTTTATATATCTATGACACAGAAGGCATTCAACCAATTGCAATTTTGGCTGGACTCCACTATGCAGCCATTACTGATATTGCTTGGTAGGATATTTTGGAATCCACGTATATTTCCAGTTTTCATCATGTGTTCTAAGTTTTGATTGGTAACAATGTTTTTCTTCAAAGGTCGCCTTCAGGAAAATACTTGGCATTGTCCTCTCAAGATGGTTATTGTACTCTTGTGGAATTTGAAAATGATGAACTAGGATCACCGATCTACTTATCAGGTAAACTCCTTGTTTGGTTGTTGGTTTCAAAATCATTTGTGTTGATCATATTTAGAACCTATTTTTGATCAACAAAAACTCGCATCAGTTTTTAAATCTCTTATTCATTTTATATCGAAATGTTTTTTTTTGAATTTTGGAATATATTTTTGAAGTTTTTTGATATTGAGTTATTATCCTACCAGATCAAACCTATTTTCTGCACTTTCAGAAAATTTCTCAGTTTGTTTACCTATCTTATTTTTTCTTTTGACCGAGTTCTTGAAAATTTTACGCTCCTAATCTGCTCAGAAGGAAAGAAATTAGTGGGTGATGAGAGCAAGGGCGCTGTTCAGAAACCAGACGATAATGGGATGGAAGGATCTCAGAACAAAGGCATTCTCAGTTCTGACAGTGGAAAAACAGAAATTGAAAAAGATGAAGGAAAGCAACCATCAGCGACTCCAGCGACTCCGGTGGTTACTCCCTTGCAAAATAAGCCTGCTAAGCGGCGCATTACTCCAATGGCTATCGATTGATAATCATCAACCTTTTACCCTGTATATCTCAGTGAACTGTACTTTGTAATTTCAAGCATCTATAGAGAACTTTGGCAACTTTTATCTCGGTGTGCCATGATTTTCCCTCCAGTGTTTTCTTAAATAAAAATTCCCGTTATTTCTTGGAATAAAAAGAGCATCATGTTAACACTACAAAAGATACAATGATATTGCCAATGCAAAAATGCAAACATGAATACAACATCATCCGACAAACTGAAAGCACAACTCTTAGCAGCCAGCTCCATGATCATTGGAACTTGAAAACTAGCACCAACCTGCAACATAAAGATCCTAAAAGCAGGAACTGTAAAAGAAAATCTGTTGGGTGTGAGGTTAAAAACAATTTCAAATCAGAGCTTGCATAGAATTCAAGAGGGTTGAGGAAAGGAGGGGGAAAAAAAACCTGTCCTAGCCTACTTATCAGGTAACCATCCAAGCCTGATCTCTCTCCCCACTAGTGGCCAGAAACAACACGAGTAGTGTAACGACAGCACTGAAGCGAAAAAGAAGCTTTTCCAAAATTTAGAACCACAAATCAAGAAGTTAAAGGGAAAACAAGAAAAGAGAAAAGAATGCACAAGAATGATGATCCCTGCCTACAAGATATTTGGAAGCTGACTATCCAATCTCTGCTGCAACTCCTTGACCTTCACTGATAGCTCCGTCTTCTGCTCCTTGTAACTCTGCAGCAGGTATTCCTTTCCTTCTATCACCTCCTTCAACTCACCTACTTCCCTCCTCAGCATCTCAATCCTCTCCCCATCTCCTCTCCCTTTCTCTGAATATTCAAAATTGCTCTCACCGTCAAGATACCCATTCGCATGGCCGTTTCTTCCTTCAGTTGGCCACGTGGGGACAGTTGAGGGATTGTCATTAGAACTCACTTGTCCCACACAATGATCAGCAATTGCTTTCCTCAACCTCTGGATTTCTCTCTCAGAATCGAGCAAATCCCTATTTGCAGCATCTAAAAGTGATTGCAAATGGGACGAATGAGAAAACTGAGTGTTGATCGAATTCTGCAGTTCTACAATCTGGTCCTGCATTTCCAGTATCATATCATCCCTTCTCTTGAGTTGTTGCCTCAGTTTCTGTATGACTTCTCTCTTGCTGAAGATGTCGGAACCAGATTCTGAGACACATGGGGAGCCTGAGCTGTTTGAATGGTGAAATGGCTTCTGGGGCATCTCAAGACGATCGGGAGAAGATGCCCAGATTACGCCGTTTTCTTTGTTGAATTCCCTTGGGGGAACTGTCACCAGAGGAAGTGCCATGTCAGGTTCGGTCGACAAATTCTCATTGGGGTGCTGCTTAATCTCCACACCTTGAGTTCCTGTTTGCAAAGCCTAGTAACTTATCCTTCACAAAAAATATGTTCCTCTTTATGTAACGGACACAACATAAATAGATAGAGCCAAGTATTACATCAAAGAATCATTCCATGACTGTGATAACCCCAAAAGGATGGCATACATGACAATTAAAGCAATTTGAGCATGTTGGCTTCAATTGCATGACTCACTTGAGAATCATGGGATCAAAGACTGGAAACTAAACTCATCAATCAAGAAAATACCACGTCATGCAAAATATCACAATCCAGTACAGCACACTGATGCACACAAGTGTGTGTGTGTGTGTACGCGCGCGCGCCAGAGGAAGAGAGAGATATATTCCACTTCTCATACAAAGTCTCAAGACTATAAGAGGTTTATAACTTGACAGTTTGCGACGCGGGTACTTTCTTTTTCCACTATTTCCTGTGCAGGCAAGTATTTTAATCTGCCATCCTTTTGCACTTCTTCACTTCACTTCATTTTTACTTAAAAAAAATCCAGCAACAGGTAAGTCATGTTCAGTATAATAGTCAGCAAGCAGTGAGTGGGGCAGCCAAAAAAAGCAAGGACAAGTTGAATCCAGAACCCAACTAAGCTCTCTCTGAAAATTTGAAGAAAGGACCTAAGAAGTTTCCCACCTGAAATGTAATTGAAGCAGCCACTCTCATCTTGGGTATAGCAATATGCATTTGAATGCGAGTGGCAATCCCCTGACTTCTTTCTCTCTGTAAATCTCACATTCCCTGCATTGTCACCAACCGTGAAAGTTAAGAGGAGGTACAATGTAAAGAAGACAACCAGATAATATTCAACTCTTTGAAACCTTTCAAACCACCGCAAGTATTCTCTGGTTGCTTTGCATCAAGCACCTGTTTCAGCTTGTAACCCAATCGCATTGACAACGTACTTAACAGGGCACCACCAGCTATAAGCATCCAATTTGGCCCATCCCCCTGGAAACCTTTGGAACTCTGGGCTCTAGGCACCCCATTGGTTCTTGGTTTCATTTTAGAAGCTATTTAACTCTCAGATGGATATCAAAATATGACCTACACCGTAAATGCACCATTACTGTTCATATCAGTGACGAAATAGACCAAAGCACTGCAAACAAGCCAACAAGATTATTTTGGAAGCACATACTTGGGGAAAAGTGCCATGATACGATATATATGTGCATAGATATACATATAGTTTTGAAAATTTCAAGCTGATAATGGCAACTGTTACATGAAATGGACGATTGGATTTGCTAAAAATTAAAAAGGTGAACCAAACATAAAAGGTATTGCCGTGGAGAATAGCAGGATTCTGCCAGTTCCAAAGTAAACTGTGACACATTTTCTTCACAAGCTCACTTAAAAGTGGCAGTCTGCGGACAACTTATAGGAGGCAGCCCAGTTACATAGGCTATAAGAAGTAAAGCGCAAAGATTCATTATCGTCTAAGAGATTCTATGACGTACAAAGAGATCTAAAGTTCTGTTCCACATTATACAAGTGAAAAATATGAGGAGCCTTGAGGATACAACTTAAAAATTGCTAATCAAAATTGAAGGATGTGGTGGTAAAGCGAAATTGTCATAGGAATTACGTATGGGGTTTTCCGGAACTAAACCTATGAAAAGCATCATATAACAATCGCGATTATAATGAACTAAACTAACAATACTCTGTTAGTGGTATTCCAAAACCAGAGATTGGGCATGCAAAACCACTGATTCTTCAGGGACATGAGAAATCTTCAAGTTGACAGAATTGGGCAGCCTCTTATTCAATACGGTTGGGTGATGTCAGATCTGTCTTCTTGAGGATTGAATCAGAAAACTGACATCGAATTTGCCTCTTGCTCAAAAGGTGGGGCAGTCGCATGCAATATTGGTAAGTCTTAACAAGTCGTCAACGTTCTTGGAGATGGCCAACACCAAGAACAAGAGAAATTCAAGCGATCATAGACCATACCTCCATCTTGCAAATCTTAACACCAATGGTGTCATCTGGTTATCAAACAAAACAGGTAGCAATACAACCCAATCTGCATGGAATAAAGTCCGGAAAGGGTCATGTTCCACTTCAAGACCCCTTGCACAGTTTGGTGTTGTTTAAGCAAATTACTCCTAAATGTGCCTTTTACTTCTTTGGATGCAGTGGCAAGTCGGCTACGAAGATGATAGATTACTAGCCTGAGGACTAAAAATAGATTAGACCATCCCATTGTAGAACGAAGTTGTAGAATCTCATCAGCAACTCTTGTTTTGACATTTTCATATCTACCTACGTTTGGGGGGAAAATGATAAATAAGAAAAAATTCATACAGGTTCTCAGAGGATTGTGACTGGGAGCTAGTATGGGCACTCTGGCACTGTAGAAGAATCAAGAAAGACTTGCAGGTTTAACATATCAGGTTATTTGAGGAGGGAGTAGAAAGAATTCTGCTGTAACTATCCAAGCAATTTAGGAGGATGTAAGAATCACTTTCTACTTGGAAGACAACACTTATTCCAACTGGATGACCTGAATAAAAGAAACAAATACACTGCTGCACATAAATAATAGGCCACATAAATTTTGTTGGTTTGGAAATTCCAATACACTGCTGCACTTTTTGTTGTCATAGAAAGCCTAAGCAGATGCACAATACTACTCTAACAAACGGGTAAGATGGAATCGCCTATTACTGTTCAAGGAGGAGCCTCATGAATACATGTTTTGGTGGATAAATCCAGGCTAATTGATCTATACATTGTATGTGGCTGGTTTTGAGGACAATTCCAAATGGAAGATACAAAATCTTTTGTCTTGTATTATGTACCATTTTGTTTATTGTGCAGATTTGCTCTATGGTGTTGATGGTGCTGTCATATTAAAGACCTAGTAAGTTTGTTTCCTTGAAATACGGATACCTTGTGATCCACCATTCCATTGTCTTTTTTGTCTTTTAGAGGAAGTGGATTGAATTGGAAGAACGTTTGATCAAGTGGGCGGTTGGAAAGGTTGGCTGTCATGGAGTTTTCATGATCTTACACGTTGCTGTCAACATGGTTAGCGTCCTTTAGTTTAGAGGTATAACCTTTGCCCTTTGGTGTTCCTTTAGTTGAGCTTTTAAGTAACTAAGTTCCAGTTCTTTGTAAAGGGGTATGCAGTATGCACACTACATAATTTGTTTGATAAATACGGCCTCTTACCTTGAAATGAAATTATTTACTTACTAAAAGCAGTCTGCACAATTTAAAGTGTTACTGCTCCACTAACTCATGGCAAAAATAATGTACAAACTACAACAAAATGACCAATGGATTCACAATACAAGAGTCACTTCAACATAAGCTCCAACAATTGTTTGTCTGCAACTGTGAGCAAAGAACAAGAATCAGAAAATAAAAATAAGAACTTCAACTAAGAGAGACCTTGCTTAGAGAGCATTTTGAAAGATTAAACCTTTCAAAGTAGCCCATAGCAAACCTAGGAGCAACAAAAGCTTCCAAATATTGGTTCATTCGATATACGAAAGGAGCAAAGAGCATCCCTAATACATAAAACAGGTAGTAACCAATGTGACTATCAGAGAACTGAGTCGTTAATCATAATATAGATAAAAGACACAAGAACAAGAAGGTTATTACTATTGATGTCCTATGAATGTTGATCTATACATTCGACAGAACATACCCTTTTGCTTTTATAACTTCAAATCCCAAGACAACATATTTGATTTATATATAGATGCATCAAAAGCAGTTATACTCCTAAAAAATTCAGATGAAAAAGGAAACAGAGAGACATAGGAAGCTTAAACTTCAGTTATACAAATAGGATCCAGGCCTGGGTCTATGTGTCTACTAAAACATGGGTAGACATACACTTACTACAAAAGCTTCATGCCATTCTTGCCATATGAAATTAACCGATGTAGTTCACTCTTTATCATATTAGCCAGTATTTACTGTTTTTGATGTCAATAACAGATTACATTCCCTTTAAGCTTAACTTAATCATGTCCAGAAGCATAACAATACTAACCCAAATCACAATCTTGTGAAGTACTCAAAACTAGATACACAAGGCAAAAACTACAAAAATATACAAGCAAATCAGGAAAAAGAAAACCAATATATCGAAAGGAAAAGTCTAGCTACAAACCAAAACTTACACACACAATCGCGTGGGTTGGAAGTCCCACGCACTCTAATGTACAAGTTGGGTGTGTCTCTAGCATTGATTGATATCAGAAACACAGCTTGTAGCACCTGAACTATAGTACAAAGGAGTTTCCTTTCTAGGAATCGAGATTGCAATGTAAAATGATAGAAACAGCTCAGGTAGCCCAGGTTAATGTTAGTAATCCAGGGTCAAACTCATGAGATGTACAGGTCAGACTGAAATTTCCTTTCTAGGATTCAGCTGTTCCGATGGATATCCAAAACGTTAATCAGCCAGTAGACTCATGATATTTACATTATGTTCCAAGAGGGTGGCTTTTCCCTTTTATGGTAAATGTTACTGGTTCAGGATAAGACTCCCCAGTGATAATTTAAAGCAAAAGTATAAAATAGGTAACAGCAGTTTAGGAAGTGAGATCTGATGAGAAACAAGCATGGTGGATGGCAGTTTGGAAAAATGCAAAAAAAGTTCAGGAAATTTGATCTGATGAGAATATGACTTACTTTCACATATCAAGTTTCCTTCACGACTTCAAGGATTTTCATTCCCCTTTGACTTACAATTGGTTAGCTGGCAAACTTCTGAAGGAAAGCTGGCAAACTTCTGAAGGAAAGATACAGAAAGCTTAAAACAAATAAACTGCAATTAAAAATAGTGAAAAAAAGAAGAAATACATGACAAAATAGATTTAAAAAATTTACATCTAAAACCAATTTCACACAAAACTATGGTGGGGCCTATCCAACTAATTGCTATGCTCCGATAAATTGCCAATTACTAATTGCTATGTGCCGATTAATCACCGATTACTAGGCCTCGAAGCTCGAAGGTGGCTGACCACCCGACTAGTGCCTAGCGACTTTTAGAACTTGGACGGGGGGGGGGGGCATAAAAAATTATAGCTCAAAGCTCTAGCATTTGACTAGGTTATAAACGCCAGACATAAGGGGATAGAAAAAGTGTCGCGTCAACTTAAGAAGGAGCATACCAAAAGTGCTCTGGAGAGTGGCAGAGTATTCTGAAGAGACAGCATACTTCAGTCACTAACATGGGCTATTTCCTAACAAGATGGCAGAGTACAAAACAGCAGGTGACAAGGCCTCCACTTTACTCCATCTAAATAGGTGATATTCATTAAGAACCCTTCATTATCCTTGAAGAGTGGCAGGATTGGACAAATTTCCTTAGGAAGGAATTTAATTCTCACCTCTCTTCCCTAAATTAATCTGCAAGGACTCTCATGATCTCCAAAACCCTGCTTGCACGGTCAAGGAAGATGAAAATTGGCATATCACATGTATTGCATGGTATGAAAATTGGAACCGATCCGTACAGTGTGGTCTGGTTAGCCAAAGAGACATAGACACTTGGTTTAAGGTTTAGTGAATAGAAAATAGTACTACTTATCAGGAATGTAGCTATGTTTTGTTTGTAGAGAAGGATTGTCTAATGGAAACCTGTGCTCTACTCTCTTCTTCTGTCCAGTTCTTCTTGGCCTCAGTAAAACTTTGTCTTGTGGGGTTTATGCCGCTGGGGTTCTCCCACAGAGCGTTGTTTTGCAGTTGATCCTGATCTTGCTGTCTGCATTTTCACAAGGTAAGCCCTGGGTCCCTCTCTTTTGGGGGTTTTTTTTCCGGTAATTATCTTTTTGGTTGTTTGGTTCTATAAGAATTAAATTACCACCAAAAAGTAGGCCTCTCTTGCCTGGAATTCATCTGGGTTAACCATAAATACTATGTTTACCCGACATTTAGAGAGATTACTAGACTTTGTTTGGTAAGTTTTTTGATCCAACAGTTACAATTCCACTAATATTCAAACTACGACGCATATTATTATTCAGTGAGTGGGTGACTCGGTGAAGATGGAAACTTCTAAAAATTAAAAAATTTCACCAATTTTTTTACATCTTCTCGAAATTAGTTAATATGACAGGATAACCTAGAATTGCGAACCAATTTGGTCTGGCTTGATTTCGCAGGTTCCAAGGTTCTGTTTCATCTTTACTATTGTTGTAAAGTGAGGAGCGGTTCAACTCATGAACATGATTTACTACATAAGAACCACATCAATTCAAAGCATCAACGGCCCTTTCTGGGAGGAATGGGAGTTGTGGAGTACCGGAGTTGATGATGTCTACGGTTAGAAGACTGGAAGCACATAACAAGTACGCTATTTTCTGACTCTAGTTCAAAACTGTCTTAGTTACAAATAATGCTCTTATGAAAAGCAGAATAACGGAGTTGGAAGCTACAAGTCTCGGGTGACTATTCCACTGCCTTACTCATAAATCAACTACATGAGAACAAACCAACATTAAACGCTACTCCCTCTATCCCCATGTGTTAGTCCTTTTGGGAGTCTGTGCCACTTTTCAATTGATTATATCTCGTAATTTATGATGATTTATGTGATTTTAAAAACTTTGTATAACAGAATTAATTGAGATCTATCAAACAACAACCATATTTATTAAAAATATAATACCAATTGAAAAACATAACCAATTAAAGAGCCGGTTAGGATAGAAGACCAACAAATGGAGATGGAGGGAGTACAATCTACCAAAAGCAGGTATGATTGCCATTGAAACACAACTAAAACCAGAAACCAGGAGAAACAAGGGGATGCTGAAGACCACCCTAAATTCAATTAGAAGAGGAATAAAGCTAAAACAATCGCAATCCGGATTAACATACACTTTCACATACTTTGAGATCATTTTTCGCAATTTCCAATGCAATTTTCACCTAACTGTCAAAATCGGGGTAGACATACAATCTGTAAAAAGTAGAAAACTGAGCGATTACGATGAAATAGATGATGATAAAGGCAGCAGCGGAGCCAACAAATTTGAAGAACACCAACGGTTACAGTTACTAGGTTTCAATGAAGGGAGTTAGTCAAACGAGCAGCAAAAATCGAGTCGCTCGAGTATGTTTGGGTCTAGGGTTTCGATAGGAGTTAGGGTTTCTGAACGAAACACAGATATGAGAGAGAGAGAGAGAGAGAGAGAGACGCACCTGAAGATCCTCTGACCGGTAAAGGCAGTAGAGAGAGAGAGAGAGAGAGAGGGGAGAAGGGAGTACGGTAGAATGAGCAAAGCGGTAGTCCCGCCCCACAGCTGGCCAACTTCGAAAACTAGCAAATTCTCAAAAAAAAAAAACAAGGAAAATGATTTTGCAACTATCTTTTTTTTGTTATGGTCACTTTCTTGTAAGGGGTTGTTCGGATAAATAAGTCGAAGTGGCTTATTTTTTATCCTTATTCAAAATTTTTTTGCAATTTGTGGCTTATTGTCAATTTTTGGGGGATTATTGCTTCGTTATGACAAGAGGAATCTAAAAAGTAAAAAATTTTGGTCGAAATCCTTTTTTTTTTTTAATTTCGACGAAAATTGGCGGGAAAGTCACTTTTTTCGTCTTTATTCAAAAAAATTTGGATTTCGACCAAAATTTTTTACTTTTTAGATTCTTCTCGTCATAACGAAGCAATAATCCCCAAAAAATTGACAATAAGCCACAAATTGCAAAAAAAATTTGAATAAGGACAAAAAAAATTTGGCGGGAAAGCCACTTTGGCTTTAATAGCCGAACAACCCCTAAGTATATTTTTACATTGCAAGAAAGTGACGTTAACAAAAAAAAAGTGACAAAATCAGCAATCAAAAATAATTTAGTGCTCCTTATTAAAGGCATCCCCAACCAAAGTACTCCGTAGTATATAAAGTGTAGAACTGTATTTACCCAAAAAGAAAAGTACTTTTTATTTTTTCCTATTACTGTTTTATTTTCCTACAACTGTTTTGTCATTTTTTGTAGTAACTTTTATCACCATTTTGTGATGTTTAATACGTCTAAATTAATTAGGTCTCGTTCTGCTAAGGTTCTTACTGCCTCCGTTCCAATTTAAGTGTCTATGTTTTTATTTTGGGATGTCCCAAAAGAAGTGTCCACTTTCTAAATTAAAATAACCATCAAAACATGCCAAATTTTTAATTTTACCCTTAAAAAGTATAATTTCCTTTCTAACTGATTTGACAGCTGTTTATATTCTTGTCATCTTTAGATTGACAATATCTTTGAATTTATAATATTTTTCATGATTTTCATAACTTTGTATAATAAAACTAATTAAGATCTATCAAATACGATTCATATTAGATTTTTTTTGAGATCCATATTAAAAGATATAAGCGATTTCGATTCAAATAATTAACTTCATAGTTTTTAAGGTTATTTTTGGAAATTTAGAGCAAACAATTTGACTTCTTAAAAAGTTTGATTTCCCATAGAGGACATTTAAATTGGGACGGATAGATTATTTTTTAAGTACTAATTTTCTGTTTTACGAGACAAGTCATTCTCTCATAATATATCATCTTTAATTTAAAAAATAATTACTTATTTGAATTCAAATAAATACTTATTTTAGTTAGTGGAACACATTCAAATAAGTACTTATTTTTGTTAGTGGAACAATCCTTAGTTGAGGTAAAATATTTCTTGATAATTATGTATGAAATAGAAATGCAGTTTGGGAAGATAAATCAAATGCTGGAACAACAATAAAAATAATAATGTAAGGCATGACATTGCTTGTACATCAATTTTTACACTATCACATTTCTCCGAAATAATGACGGCACTCTCAAAGTAGTGATGCATGTGGGCCTAATAGAGTTTGTGGGGGTAGGTAGAAATATAAATATTTTAGTATGATGTTTCTTGCATTGCTTGCAATTAAGCAATGATATACAGTACTGTTTTATTTATTTATTTATAATCTGAATCATTATTTTTGAAAGAGAATGAGAATGATGATTTGGGAAGCAAAGCAAAAAAAAAAAAAATCCTATTATTACTTTTTTATATTGGCAAAAAGATAGATTCATTAACTCATAACACGGAGTACAGAGCTAATAGGGTCTTGGATACACCGATCTGACTATCTAATACCCTCTTCTCCTAACAACATGCAAAAACTGATTTAGGCCCGACAGGTTGAGCCCAAACCATAGGAAAAAATACTTAAAAGCCCAAGGTTGGTAAGGAACCAACACAAAACCTTAAAACACCAAAATGGGTGAAGCCCAACACCTAAAGCCCAAACAAAAACCAAACCCTAACCCTAGCAGCCCGACAAACAGCACCTCCGTCCACTGCCGCCGTCGCCCACGCCGCACTTGCAACAAACTACAACCACTCACCACCGCAGATCATCCATGAATCACAGCCGCCCAAAAACAGCCTCCAACCACCACCCACCACCATTTGCTGCCACTATCACCGCCTGGAGGAGCCCAGACGATTTTGCACGCACGCTCCAATCCACCAAACATACCAAGGCCAGGGCGAACGAAACCAGATCTGAAGCAAGAAAAGGACCGTAGTTGAAACGCAATGCCGAAAACCCATGCCATTAGGCAAGGACGATCGACCCAAGATGATATCGACCGTCTGGCTCCCACTGCCCAAAATCCCCAATTTGCACGCCATGGTCCACTATGCCGTTAAGCCCCTAAACCAAAGCCACCCAAGAGATGCTCCGATGGGAGACAAAGCGGAACATAGAGGGAGAAGAGTATGGACGAGATGGACACGCCAGTGAAGGAGGAGGGGAAATCAGAGCACACAAGGGAGAGAGAGTATAACAACCTGGATCCTCAAGCACCACGATATTAAAAAGACCACAATCTGTCTTTTATTCCAAAAACTTTACAATTTACAACTTTCTCTGAAGTAAATAAACAACAACTCACTCTCGCAGCAACTCAGATAAGCTCGCACCACCGGCACCTGTCCCGCTAACCAACCTGCAAGCTAGAGTCCAAAGGACCCCAGGAGTGTGTGAGACATAATAACGTGTACAATATTAACACTAAAATAACAGCACAACACCAATCACCACGTATAACACCAACCACGAATATAATACATTCCACATAAATGGAACCACATATCCGGTCATCCTCAGTATATAACGGGTGACGTATCACCTCACTAGCCTCACCATAGCCCATTGGCCAACATGTCTTTTGACATAGCTTATTAACCTAGTCACCCCGTCACATACCAAACAGTTCCACGACATACAGTTACCGCACATAACGCAACCAACAAGAACCCAACATTAATATTATACGAGAAATATGTATCTCACACTCACCCTCAAATCGCCTTGAATATCGCACCTAAGTTCATCTCTGGAAGCCTCTGCTATAGTTTCGGTTTCTCTTGTTTCAGTTCCCTTTACTGTTTTCTTTTTGTTCTTGGCTTTATATTCATTCATACAATTGCTAAGCAACCTACACCTATCACTAGCAGCACACACACACCCAACAAGAGCTTCACGTGCACCTCCTTGCCAAACATATCAACTTTTATATCTATTCATTTTTGTTTCATAAAAGTTAATTCCACAAGACAAGTCAAACCAAACTCTTCATACCCACTAATGATAGAATAGGTTTTGTTTTAAGAAATAGCTCTTTTTTTTTTTTTAAGTACAAGGTATTACAGAGAGAGGGAAAAGGAGAGGAAGGAAAGAGCCCAGGAGGAGGAGGGAAGAGAGGCGCCACCCCCCCAGGCAGCGGCCATGGCAGAAGAGACGTTAGGATTGAGGTTTAGAGAGAAAGGCTTTTTTCCTTATTATTACTTAGGGGTGAGCATGGTCTGAATTGATTCGGTTTTATAGTAAACCAAGAACCAAACCAATACTTACGGATTATGAATTTAGAGAACCAAACCAACCCACAAAAGGCAAAGAACCAAACCAATCCAAACCATTAAAGTACGGTTAGGTTTCCGGTTTTAAACCACGATTTGTTTTGAATTAAGCTATCATTTTCAAAAAATATTTAAAGTACTTAAAGTTACAAAGATAAATTAAAAGAAAACTTATATTAAAATCAATTTCATTCAAATTATCAACACACTAACTTCAACCAACTAATTAAGAGTTGAATACCATAATTGCCTCAAGTCTTGGTAGTGAAGGAATTATAGGAATAGAATTTAGAGAAATTTAGGAATTGGGCAGTGTAAGTTCACTGGTCTGGTGATCCCATGTACTTTTTGTGTATAATAAATTAATAATCATAGGAAATTAGGAATGAGTTGTGATATATAGAAATTTAATCTAAATTATCTTGGCAAAGAAGGAAAACTAAATATTGCGGTGAATTTAATAGGATCAATAATTGGAAAAGTAGTTGACTAAGGCTCTCATATTTATTTGATGAATCATAGTTAAATCCCATTATAATGTGTGTATATATATATATATATATATACGGTTCGGATTGGATCGGTTTGGAACCATAACCGTGAACGTGAATCCACAAACCAAACCATATAATGCGGTTTCTAATCTTTTTAAACCATGACCAAATTATACTACTAAAAACCCGAAGGTTTGGATTGGTTTGGACTAGATTCGCGG
The DNA here is from genome assembly GCA_018127125.1 of Rhododendron griersonianum. NCBI lineage: Eukaryota > Viridiplantae > Streptophyta > Magnoliopsida > Ericales > Ericaceae > Rhododendron > Rhododendron griersonianum. The sequence goes on along the minus strand of CM030797.1, from coordinate 33,611,241 downwards.
TTTGATGGCAGAAGAGACGCTAGGGTTGAGGTTTAGAGAGAGAGAGGCTTTTTCCCCTATTATTAATATTACTAGTACCAATAAGGAGACAATAGATAAAAATTGTGAGGGATTTCTTCTTCTTCTTCTTCTTCTTTTTTCACAATTTTTTGACGCTCAAGGTATTCGAGCCAGCTTAAGCTCACGCTAACTAATCCCTGAAAAATTCATCCCTCCTTTCGCTAGCGAGATACCCATTTAAGGTTGGAACAAAATTTTGTGTGAACTCAATCATAAGCACTGCAGGATCCACATGAGAACCAGGGAGGTCACGTGCCCGTTTGGAATTTTTATTAATACACTTTTTTTTTCCCAAAGAATACACTGGCACTCTTTTTTTTTAAAATTTTTTTTGGACAAAAGTGAGAAGATTTTATTAATCTGACAGGTAAAAACGCCTATTTATCAGAAAGTGAACAACCCCATGGGGGCAAGATGGAAATCCACATATCGAACAAACCACAAGAAAGGACCTGCTTAGCACAAACATGTGCGGCCGGCCCTATTACAATCTCATTCGACAAAATTGAACACACATAAAATAAAAAACTTCTTGAGAGTTAAGCAATCATGAACCAAAACGATATCAGAAGGCAAACTATTCAAACTAACACAACTCTTGATGATTGATTTAGCATCCGATACAATAATCACGTGTGTAAAATTAAGAGCAATCCCCAAGTTGATACCTTCCAGAATCGCTAAAGCCTCGGCGATCCTTGGCAAATTAAGACCCTTCTAAATATTCACTCATATCCCAATCACTGCACCATACTCATCAGGAGCTATTGCACCTGTTCCAATTGTGTTCAACTCTATGGATACCGCGACATCAACATTAATCTTAATCACGCCTCCCACTGGCCTTTCCCAAACTACAATCTCACGAATGGAGGTCTTAGGCACGGGAGACACCTTCTTATTTGCTTCTAGGTACTCGTAAAAGTTAGATTGCGCTTTCTCGCTAATTGATTATAATGGCCAGAGTTTCCCTTCAAATACAAAATCATTCCGTGTTCTCCATATCCACCAACAATATGTAATGCCCAAACCCATAGAAGAAGAGGGAAGATGAGCTTGGGTAATTTGATATTGAAGACACATCCACCAATCCAACATATATCTACAGTCTTGGAGTTAAACTGACCTTAAGTGAAAAGGTGAATGAATCCAAACCTTTGTAGCAAGCTCACAGTGAAAAGTAGATGGCAAATCAATTCCTCTGCCTTCCCACATAGTGAACAAATTGGATTCGAACTGATTTTCCGGGTTACCAATGCTGACTTTGTTGCTAAAGCTCCATTGAAGCACTTCCAAGCAAAGAGTGTAGACACCCCAATCTGGGTTTTCAGATTAGTTTACTTACGGTATTTAATTCCCCAATGATGAAACGGATTGAGAGCACCCCGGGAGTGTCAAGTAGTTGAGTTTTGAGTATTTGACACCCTTTTAACCTAATCAAACCTAAACCAGAACCCTACTTGCTCGTGTTGGTTCACAACCAGTGCGTGTTGGCCCATGTGCCACCTGTTGGTCAACGGTCAGCTTTGACCATTGACCAGGGTAGGGGCAGCTTGGACCAGCGCGTGTAGGTCTCACGCGTGCTCGTCAAGCCTTGTCCCATCACCTTTTCCCAGCCTGCATTTGCCATTATCACCGGACTTTTGGGGTCGGGGGAACCTGCTTATTCGTCTGAAGGGCAATCTGCGAACAAGGGGATGTTCCCTCCCCTCTCATAAGCCTCCCATCACCTTTCCACCTCTCATTTAATGAGAGGAGACTTTGTTGCCAAGCCAACCAGCCATTACTTGGCTGGTTAAAGCCCCTCTCCCACTCCATTCTCTATATATAGCTCCTATACACCTCCAAGCAAAGGGTTACTAAGTTACAAAACCTTATGATCATCCATACACACCAAGAGCATATCAAACAAACCCTAAGGATTGAGAAGCAAGATACAATACTTATTCTTTATCCTCCAAACACTCAAACACCTTTCATGCAAACTCGTCCAATCAATCCACCAATTCAAGCTCAATCACCTTTCAAACTCAAAAACCAAAGGTATAAACACCTTTTAAATACCCTGTTTTGATCCCTGAGGGAGGCTGGCAGGGCCAAGGCTGGTAATCAATACCAAGTCCTGGCCTTAAAGCTAACAAGGTTTTAAAAATCGTGTTACAGGGGACCAGCGCGCGCCGATCCATAGCTCGCATGCGCCACTATGTGGCTGCGCGCGTAGATCTTGCGCGGGGACTAGAATCCTGTATTTTGTATTTATATTTGTATATACTTCACTGTAAGCATGTTAAAAACCAGTTTACTGCTTTCCATATTAGAATTGCTAGTTTGTCTTTCAATGCTAAGTTCTGTTTCAATGAAATACCCCTGAGGTCTTTCTGGACATGTCCCAAAACCCAGGATATGCAAAGCCAAACACTGGTAGGATGGCTCAAACCTGCGCGCGACAGTAGTGTACCCGTGCACGCTAGTTCATTCTCATCCAGTGTCAAGCCTTTGCATGGGTAGCTTGGCCTTCAGCCTTGTTTTATTCCCCACACTGTTTATGGGGTGTCCTATTCTTTTGGTGGCTTCCATACCCATTAAACTATGTGTAACTGTATATTTAGCTGCCATATAAACTTCTTGGTTTGTCCTGGGTGTGCACTGGTCCTTCCAGAGCCCATAGGGATGAAAGTAAGAGCTGTGGGATTTAACCCATTAGCGCGTGCAAGTTTGGCCAGCATGCAGTGACTTGATTAATTAGTGCATGCTAATCTCTTCTTGTGCACGTTGGTTCAAAACAGTGGCATCCAATCTGTTTAAATCCCACATGAGTATACTTTTAGCCTATTCTAATTGTTTCAATAAAGCAAAGCATGCCATCTATCATATCCTGCAAACCTGTTACAGTTTTATAACCCTTAAACTGTTCTCTTGCCCTACATGGCTAAAAGTTGGTTAATGAAATAGAATCGCAAATATTTTACAAATGCCCGAGTAAAAACCGATCTCCGGATTGGGCGAGAGGGGTGCCTTAAAAACCTTCCCCTCTCGTAACCTGGCTCCCGAACCTAAGATATTCTGGTGACGACGAACTAGAAACAAGCCTTTTTCAAATCAAACACGTAGCGTTATGTTTCAAGTTCGGTTCCTTGGGTGGCGGATCTTCAAACCCAAGTGGCGACTCTGAATTGAGCGTTTCGCCACGCTCTTTCAAAAGGAGCGCACCCATCAATTTTTTGGGGCGTGTGCCCACAAAGAGCTTAATCTTCGGATGTACCGGTAGACCCCAAAGTTTCTTCCAAATTAATGGCAAGACAGTGGCTGAACTTGTTTGCGCTTCATAGGATTCTGGTTGATCCAACGCGCTCTTTTTTTCTAAACAATATGCTGATTTGACCGTGAATAGGTCATTTGGGGAATGATGCTAGATTCTGCAGTGTCTTTGTGGGGTGGTACTGATGGGTAGCGAAAGAATAAGACCAAGAGTCTTTCCTGATTGAAAATCTCTCGAATTAATGAAGCCTTCCAAGTCTTTGAATATGCATCTATAAGGTCCGAAACCTGTTCCACGCTGCTTCTCCTGATTGTGCCTTGGTTAAACTCTAAAACACAGTGTTTTAGGTAACCATGGATCTTCCCATACACGAATATCAATCCTTGACCGGACCTGCCATCTCCATCCCTTGCTAATCAATTCACATGCCCACGAAATGCTCTTCTAAGCCCTTGATGCTTGATTGCTCACAGTGGCGTGCATAAAGCAAGTACATGGAAAGTATTTACCCTTAAAAATCTGCTTGAATAGAGACGCCTCTCCCGATACAAGCTTTCATCCTTGTTTGGCTATCAAGGCCTTATTGAATGCTTCTAAATCCCGGAAACCCAAGTCTCCTTTGCCTTTGCACCTACTGAACTTGTCCCATTTAACCCAATGTATTTTCGTTTCCCTCTCTTTTGACCCCCACCAGCATTTTGCAATCTCAGCGGATATTTGTTTCATGAACGATTTTGCCTTGTTCAGTTTGGTTTTGGAAAAAATTTTTCCAACTCAAAAAATATTCATTACCCCAACTTCCAATCATTACTCTTCACTTATTATCCATATCTCCAATCATTATTCTCATTTCTCAATCTATCTCTCTCCACTCATTATCCCTACTTCCAATCATTACTCTATTTCTCTCTCCACTCATAACTCCAGAAAATTTCTCAAAAATTCATCCTAACACAACATTAGGCAATCGAAAACAAGACATCGCATAGCTTGATAGGGGCGTAAACACTAATTTAATGAGGACTTCCCTCCCTGCAGAATTAGCCTGTAAATCCTTCCAACTCTTCAACCTGATCTTCACTGTTCAATCCCTTGATGTATGAAAATAAATCACGTTTGGACAGCCCAAGGAAAATAGGGAGGCCAAGATATTTCACATTGTTTGCTTACATAGAAATCCCAGCACATTCAGACAATGAAAGCCGTACTGCATGGGGAGTATTAGGACTAAATAAGACTGATGATTTGTCCCTGTTCACCCTTTGACCGGAAGCATTCTCATAAAGTTCCAGAATACGATAAAGAGCATCGCAATCCCGTTCTGTGGCTTGACAATAAACAGCGGAATTATCTGCAAATAAAAGATGAGAAACAACCGGACAATGCCTACTTATTCGGAAACCACATAAGGCCTTATTCCTCACAAAATTGTTGAAAAGAGCTGTGAATCCTTCCCCAAATAGCAAGAATAAAAACGGCGAGAGGGGGCAACCTTGACGAATACCCCTACTCGGATGAAATGTCCCCCGCTTCCCCGTTAATAGTGATAGAGAAAGATACCGTATTGACACACTCCATTACCCAGCACACCTATTTAGAATGAAAACCAAGTTGCACCATAACCAACTCAAGATAACGCTAGTCAATACATTCATATGCTTTGGCCATGTTCAGTTTAAACGATGCCACCCCTTTATTCCCCACCCGCTTGTTTATGATATAGTGAGTAATTTCATGCACAATGAGAACATTATTTGTAATCTGGCGTCCCCCCACTAGCGCTCTCAATAGATGAAAATTATCAAATTTTCACTCTTGTTTGTCTCAAAGGTGTTAAAAGTAGCCCTTAAATAAAATTGCTTCAGCATTCTCTCTCTTTAAGATCACCTATCGTCTCTCTTTTTTCACTTAATTATTGGACAAAGTTTTTGATTTCTCACATGATAATTCTACAATTCAAATTTCCTCTGCTTGATATTCAATTTGATTCTACAAATTATGTTATATTCTTGAAAAGTACGGGTTTTGAGTTCTAAATTCATTGTTAAGGATGTTTATTACATTATGTAATTAATTCATGTGTAGATTGAATGTCTAATTTAGGAGTTATCATTTTGCATGACAAATTATCTTCAAGCTTATGCAACATAGACCGAGATCAATACTATCAAGTTCTTAATTATTTCGTGCCAATTATCTGGATTCGCCACTGTCCATAAGTGTTGATAACATCCAAGAAATATCTAACTTGAGACTTTAGGAGGGAGCAAACATCAAAGTCCAAGTCTAAACAAACAATATAATCCGTTAGGGCTTTTTCTTCAAGTAGTTAAAGGATTGTTTTTGATGAAAGTGGTGGAAGAGTAACATTCACATATAACATAAGAACTACAATAAAACAACATTATTATCAATGCATGAGAGACAACAACTACCTAACTAATCAATTATAAAAGACTAATCAATTATAAAAGAAATTAAATACGCATCTTGTTTACGGCCCCTACTTAAGGGTCCCGTCCTAAGTGGTTTGAATCATTAAGTTCTCATCTTTAAATTTGAATAGTTTTCCTATCATGCCCACATTGTTAGGGCGCCTTAATTCTATCTCACTCGATCTCTCTCCAAAATTCATAACTCTGTCATTTAATAAATTGCATCTCTCTCTCTCTCTCTCTCTCTCTCTCTCTCTCTCTCTCTCTCTCTCTCTCTCTCTCCCCTTACAAACCAATTTGAGCAACATGATCAATTTCGAAAATAGTCTATATTTTTCATGGATTATTTCTGTGAAATTACCATGAAACATATTTTTCAAAATGAAAATTCCTTTTTCGCTATCTGAATACTCAACAAGAAAAATAAAAGGAATCGAAAAACAATAAACGATGAACTAGGATATACGTGGAAAACCCCTTAAAAATGGTAAAAACCACAGGAGGGAAATCAAAACACTATATGAACCATTGTGCAGTTACAAGTAACCTTACCCTCCGATTCTGAATCACTCACAAATCGCCCTAAGGTGTACTTACCGAATCCACGTGCACCGCACCAAGTGTTTGATTGCCAAACGCCTTGAATCCTCAAGCCCTCCGAGATACTTCCAGAAATCCACCGAAAGAACGAACCAAGTTGTTGAATCTGAGCTAGAGACTTCTTGGTGTTGTATTCGTATCTCAAGGATCAGTCGATCTTATTCATCATCCGAGACCCAAATTAAAAGCACCCCTTAAGTGTTTTCTTAGCCTTCAAACCAATATAGGGCTGCTAACCATATTTTCCCATGTAAAAAAAAACAACAATTCTCATAGGCTTGTAGCTATAAAGGCAACTTAATTTTTCCTTATTTTCAACTTGCATTTTCCGCGAAGTTGCCATATACGGAAGACGGGATTTTCTTGATTTTTCTTTCCTTTCGTTGCCTTGATCTCCCTTGATTTTCTTCCACCTAAAAGCTCAATCTCTTAATTACACAATATTGATTTCCTTCCTCTTCCTAAACAGACACTCTAAAAATAAAAGAATACTATATTACAACTCGATAAATGAGAATACAAATAAATGTGTTTTTGTCATGGAATTTGCCAAATAAAACATGACCTTACACGAAACATGGTGGATATTTGAATTGACCATGTCTTCATACATTATTTCTGCAAAATTACCATGACAATTGAGGATCCACTGAGACAACCATTTCATATCAAAATTCTACAAATTCACCATGTTTATAATGATACATTTCGGCACAAACCCAGTCAAATCACGCATTCCAATCAAATATACCATACTTATCATAATTTTTTTTTTTACAAAATTATCATGAAATTTGGAGCTCCACAAACTAGTAAAAAATGACACAATTTCAAAACCCCCTATGGGCTACCACAGCCCCAGGGGACGGGGCGCTTCGGATGGCCCGAAAAAGAAGTTTTTGAAAAATGGAGAAGTCACCACCCGGATTTAAGGTCCGTCATCCGAGAAACCGTTTTGATTGAAAATGAAGCTTGAATTTGAAAACCAGAGATGATTTTTGGGTTCGGGAATCAGGTTACAAGAGGGAAAGGGTTTTACGGCATCCCTGTCGCTCGACATGAGGTCGGTCTCTACTCAATGTTTGTGGGATCTTATCGAAACATTTTATTTCATGAAAACAGTTAGCACATACTTATAGATTACAACAAATAACAGTGTATGCATGTGATTGTGTACAAGGTATGCAAGAGACATGGGAGATTAAAATGAAAAAGTACTTTAAAAAAAAACTCTTTTTCTTGTGTTCCTCTTGCTCTTGTTGTTAAACTAAGATCAGAAGAACTCACAACCAGTATGAGGAACTGGTATAAACCCCTGATCCCCCTCAGAATAAAGGAAAAACAGGAATGACTTGTAAATACCAAGTTTTATACCTTTTTCTCACTTGGACTATGCTTCATTGATGACTTTGCTGCTTAAAATGTACTGAAAAATCACAGAAAAATGAGCTTGACTGTGTTTAAGTTCTTAGATTTTTTTGGAATTTTCTAGAGATTGATTTTGATTTTGAAAGAAACTTTGAAATATTTTGAGAGAATTTAGAGAGAGAAAACATGATCTTTTAGTGGTTTTCAGAAAGAATTTCGTGGTCTTGTGTACTGAATGAGGGGGGGGATTTATAGGCAAGTGAAAATGTGACTTTGATTTTGAAAAATAAAAGTAAAAATAAAGAAAATTTTTTTTTTTGGGAAAAATGTGATGATTGCTCTTTTTGCTGGCTCAGGCAGGCTTGACTGTATGACTGTATTACAGAAGAATACAAGTTTGAATGTTGAATGGAAAAAGGTGGGGTGAGCGGAGGATCTCTTCACCTATTGAGTGTGACAAAGGTCTTGGGCGCCCAAGAGTTGTTGCCAAACTTTACAGAGGCGCCCCGAATACTCCTGAACTCGGATTTGAGTGTTTTTTGAAGTGTTGGAAAGTTGGTTGAGTCTATTTTTTCACCAAAGTGGTTGAACTCAAGATGTTTTGAATGTTAAGGAATGTGACCATTTTACCCTCAGTGTATCGGAAAAATTGTGATTTTGGTTTGTAAAAGTCCAAAAAACATTGTTCAAGCTTTAGCCTAGTCATATTTTGATTCTGTTTCATCATCGGAGAGCCTCGAGACCACAAATTAAGAATAATTAATAAGTTTAAATTAGGATGGATACACCCCCTTTGGCTCCTCATCAGAAACCCATCTGGGGGTAATGCCTTAGGTCAAATCCAATTTTAATTCTCAAATTCAATTTGATTTCACCATTGGTATAGTTATACATACGTTTTGGTACACATAACCGTGTTTGTTAATTATGACTGTTTCTTCTTCTTTTTCTTCTTCTACTTTAGCGCTATTGCAGATTGACGACGAATGCTACAACATCTAATTCAGCGACGGCTAGGGCGGCGGAGAATAGTGGGCTTTGTGTTTATTATGACTGTTTCTTCTTCTTCTTCTTCTTCTTCTTCAGCGCTGTTGCAGATCAACTACGAACACCGCAACATCTAATTTGGCAACGGCTATGGTGGCAAAGGCTAGGACAGCGGTTGCTCCTCCATCATAGATCTACGCCGACACATCGCCGTGGGGTGGAGACAATGTTGGAAAAGTGAACCATTGCACGGTAGCCCGCCACACTGTTGGGCAGATCTATCCGACGGTGCCGGCAACTATGAATGGACGACGGTTGGGGGGAGAATGAAGGGCTAGAATGGGTTTATGGGAGGAGAGAGAGAGATGGCTGATGGGTCACGGATCTAGAGAAAGGAGAGAGAGAAGAATGAGTTTATGGGTGTTATTAGGTTGTATAGGAAAATGGGCATAAGGTTATTTTTGGATTTTTTTCAAATTTCAGAATGAGAAATTAGGATAAAGACTCAAGTATCTATAAGGGACAGGACCTGTAACGACCTGGATTTTTCCCCTATTTTTTTTTAAATACAAATTTGAAATGTTAAATACTAATTCAATAATTAGTTAGATTAATTAATTAAAATACATTGTTATGTGTATAATTGATAATATTTAGAAAATCGTATTCGAAATATATTATACTTTACAGATATACATTCATCCCTCACCATTCCTATCTAAACCCTAACTAGAAACCTATTGGAATTAAACCTCCACTTCCCTCTCACACTCTACCACCTTCATTCTTATCCTCCAAACTTGCATCTCACCTTCCTCCACTACTCCTCTATATTAGCTATCCACCTTCCTCAAATTTCTCTAAAAGAAAAACCAACTCCCACGTTCCCACACTCCATTCCCCACCCCTCCCCTACAAAACTAACTCCCTCCTCATTCTCTCATATTTTTTTTCGGCAGAGAGAGATCATCTCCCTCATCCTCCACTATCTCCTCCTTCTTTTCTTTTTCATATTTTGCCGAGAGAGAGAGAATTAATACATTGTAGTCCATATTCTATTTTTTTTTTGTGTTGTATGTGGACACTAAAATTTCGGCATGACTTAATCGCCGTCCGATCAATTGGGATAAATTGTCCTCAAGAAATTGAAGTCAAGATTGGTCAAAGCGCTCAAATAAATATTAGGCCGGGCAAATTTCTACGGCTCAATCCATTTAAGATGCAGTGAACACCACAATAAGTTGGGCTAATTTAATTGGCTTAGTGGATCAATAAACTGGGCTAACTTAATTAGCCTGACGGATCAAAGAGTTGGGCTAGCTTGATTAGCCAAATGGGTTAAGGGATACAAGCCCAAAAGTGCAGGCCCATTTCAAATAAATCCTAAAAAAAGAGAGTCAAATAATAAATATATTAGTTCTCTTTTAAATTAAAATCATTCCCATAAAATCTTCTTACATAGGAAATGAAATAGAATCAAGATCCAATCAAGCCAATCAAGCCAATCAAATCAAATCAAGTCAATCAATCAAGCCAATCAAATCGAATCAAGATCCAATCAAGCCAATCAAATCAAATCAAGTAAATCAATCAAGCCAATCAAATTGAATCAAGCCAATCAAAGATCTTATTAAAAGATTGTGGGTGAAAGCGGGTTCTGTGGGGTCGCTTACGTGTACAAAAGTGAGCTGGAGAGGTGCAATTGGCCGATAATCAGTACCAAGGGGAAAAGAGGAATAATCTCGTGGGGTGAGGGCTAGAGCAAGAGGTACGGGAAAGACAAAGGCAACGTGTCTCCTTTGTTCTCCGCGGGGGAAATGACGCCTGCCCTTTCTGGAATCAGATGAGTGAGGTCACCTTCTCTCCGGGGAAGAATGTTCTCCTTCCTCAGAATCAGTGCTCTCTCTCTCTTTCCAGAAAAGTCAGCCTCCTGCAATCATTGGGAATGTCAGGGGTATTTATAGGGCACCTGGCCTAGGTCAGGCCTAGGACGGCGCTCCCATAAGACCCCAACACGTGTCCCTCCCGTACCTCCAGGTCGCGGAAGACTCGTCCTCCCGCGGAGGACTTCCACGGGGGGACTCGTGCGTCCGCGCCGCTACCTCCATCCCAAGCCACCAAGCCACAAGAGCTTCCCCAATTCCCGCGAGAGCGAGGTCGTGACCCGCAGCGATCGTTTCCCTTCCGCGGGATTCCTTCCGGGCCTGCCTTTTAGGCCCGAATAGGATCCCGGGATCTTCTTGTAACTTCCGTACCAATTCCGGTATATCTTTCAGTTCTTCCTGGCGGGGCCCGCGGGGGGGTCCCGCGGGGTCTTCTCTTTCGCGGGTCAGTTCCGTGGGCGTCCATTTTAATGTGCTACGTGTTTCCTTTCCACTGGTCAGTCAGACGTCTTCTTCAAAAGGTGTTTTGGCTAAGGTTGACTTCCCGCGTGGACCTAGCGGCCACGTGTCCATGGTCCATTGGTCGGTCAAAAGGTCTTCCTTGATGACATGTCAATGATTTTGACCGCTCCTACATATGCCCCCCGCGCGCGTACGACAAGTGCACGTCGTCCGCGTGCGTACCATTCTTTTTGTAAGTTTCCACGGTCATCCTCGGCTTGTCCCGCGGAGCAACGGGCATGATAACTGCTAACGTCTCTTCGTGTACCGTCAAGTCTCTTCGTGTACCGTCATGACCCTTCGTGTGCAGACGTCATAAATGTCCCCACCGTTTGACCACTATATAAACCCTTTGTCCATTATTTCCTTTTTCACCAAACTCCAAATTTTCGTCGAAGTGCTGTCAATTTCTCCTCTGACTTTCGAGTGTTCATCTTTCTTGTCTCTTTCCATCCTTCGCGGTCAACACTTTCCTTTTTCTTTCACTTCACTCACAAATGGCTGCGCGTGGTCCAATCGTCGAGATCCCAGTACCCTCCGCGGACCAATGGCAAAGGGCCCCGTACCTGCGGACAGCTGGGGACCCATTCTGGTCTCTCACTGAGGCGTATCCCGTTGTGGGTGCCGCCGTGGCTGTTCCCACCTTCTTCACGGCCCCTGCCGCCCCGGAGGATGCAGAGCCCAACAACCCCTCCTCGGTGCTTCGCTTTCGCCTCGAGCGTGGGGATTTCCCCTTTGTGGAATGCCGATTTGGGGCCCAAGCTTCCGTACCCACTGACGGGGCGGACTGGGTTGATGACGTCGTTGGTAATCTCCGCTGCAAGCAGGTGCTGCTGGGCAGCGGTACTCTCGAGGCCATCCAACTGTCGCGGTGCCTGAGCATTCCTCGACAGGGGGCTGCCGTCAAGAACCTGGAGTTCGCGTGCTCGCGTTGGAATAGCGACACTCACTCCTTTGCATGGGCATGGGAGGAGAGTGGACTCTCGCTTGAGGATGTCCACATTCTCACCCGCCTGTCTCTACGCGGGGGCAACACCCTGGATTTCGCCAAGCTCTTGCGGGCGGATCGAGATGAAGTGGAGGCCTTGAAGGCGTTCTACAAGCTGGCCCAGAACGGGCCGATCTTCACCCTCCAAGTGGTTCGCAAGGATTTCGCGGCAAATGCCAAGAAGACCTCCCTCGGCAACTGGCTGCGTTATTTTTTCAAGGACCTCCAGCCCGCGAGGACTGTCGCTCCTGGTGCTGAGCGGGATTTTGTCGCGGGCCCCCAATATGGTCAGCACTTCTACATGGCTGGCTTCTTCGCTTACTTCCTCTCGTACTTCGTCCTGCCCGACTATCCTGGCGATGGCCTGTCTCAGGCGGTCTTCCCGCTGGCCATCCTCCTTGCTCGCGGCCAACCCGTCGCCCTAGCGCCGCTGTTTCTGGGGTCACTCTACCGCCAGCTGGACCTGGTTCAGGCGGATTACGCCAGGTCCCTTGGCAGATGTGACCATATTTCGATGGCTCACTCCACCTTCCTGCTCGCGTACTTCTTCGAGCATTTTCGCACCGTTGCCCCGGAACCCCTGGTCTTTCAAGCCTCGGGGGCGCGATCCCGCGCAGAACAGTGGCACGGGACCAGTAGCGAGGCCTCGTGGTACGAGGCATGTGATGTCGAGGCCAACTTCACTCCTCGTCCTTACAACATTCCCTCTCCGGGCGTTATGGGTGTAGGCCAATGTCTTCTCCCAGTTGCTTCTTCTCTCAATGCTGCAAGCGACAACACTCCCTTGGCGCGGACAGTGATCAACTCCGCGCTTATTGCCCTTCCGGGGTGGCTTCCGACCTTGTCCGGCGAGGGATCCGGGGTGGCGGTGTACCGCCCAGATCGCTTTGCGAGGCAATTGGGTTTCGACCAAGGGGTACCCGATCCCGCCCCTACGATGCCTTCTTTTGCGGAGTTACAACTCCGATTCATGGCGGGGGAGCTTTCCCCCATCCTGGCACAGCTTGGAGACTTGCCCATCCCTGATAGGGATAGGGTTTCAAGCTACACGCGGGAGTTCCGCGCATTCTGGAGGAGAAACCTTGACTCTATCCAGACATTCGTCCGCGGACAGGCCGTGGTCCCCGAGGTAACTACCATCCGAACTCGGGATACTTCGCTGCGGGCCATCACTGCAGCCCGGGCAGCCGACTGGCGCGGGCCCCGCGGCCAATGGGCCGTGATCCATGCCGAGCCCGTGAACAGGGTTTTCCTTGAGGAAGCTGCACCTCCACCTCCTCAAGCTGCCCCGAGGCGAACCCGCGCGCGGGGATCCCGCGTGAGGACACAGCTTCCGCCTCCTCCACCGGCAGGACCATCTCAACCGTCCTCCTCTCGGGCGCCCGCGGCGGTAGAGCGACGTCGCCCAAAACGCATCCGAAATGTAAGTGTCTTTCCCCGCGTTCAATCATTTCTTTGCAATACTTTTGTCTTTGCCTTTTCTGTCCTCTGGGACTCATTCCCTCTGTCTTGTTTCTTCCTTTTCCTTTAGCAGCGGGATCGAGACGCTAGCACCTTCGTGGCATATGAGCCAGAGGCAGCCGCGGTAGCGGAAGAAGCAACGGGCGGGGCGGAAGAGGACGCCCCAGACGCTCAACCAAAGAGACGCCGCCTCGATGGTAAGCTTTGTTTTGTTAGGATGCCATTTCTGTTGCCTTGTGGCTTTCAGCCCCTGACTTGTATTTTGCCATGATTTCTCAAACAGTTCTGTCGGAGTCCGACGAGGAAGAGAACGAGGGCGCGGAGGCAGGCGATGAGGATAATGATGATGATGATGAAGACGATCTCCCCCTCAGCGTCTTGCAGGCCCGAGCGTCCGCGTCCGCGAGGGGCCCCGTCGCGGCGGATGTCAGTATAGTGGAGATCTCCGATTCTCCCGAGGAACAGAGGGAAACGGAGGTGATTCAACCGCGGGCGGAGCCGGTTCCTTTTCTTCACCCGGAGCCAGAATCCTCCGCGGTAATTGGAGGTATGTTACCCGACGAACCCTCCGTTGTCGACCTCGGGGGAGATCCGAACACAGTTTCCTTTGAGTCGTATTCTTCCCCGGAGGAATCCGAAAATGTTATAGTGCAATCTGCTGATCCAGCCCCATCTCCTTCTCACGCAGCGACCTCTGAGGCCCGCGAGCCCCCGCCATCAATGGATACCCACGAGTCTGTGGGCCAGGCCGATGTTGCCGCGGAACCTCTCAACGCGGCGGCTGCACGATTGTTGAGAGAGGGAGATGAGGATAACCTCGAAGAGCTTCCTCATACTTCCGCTGGGGGTTCTGCCGCGGGCCAACCTGAGGTGCGTTCCACCTCTACTCCTTCTGGCTCTCACCAGCAGTCCACCAGCGCCCGCATCCGGTCAACGGAGAGTTATCTGGGCCGGGTCGCTGGTGGTTCTCCAGGGGTCTCCAATGCCTCGTTCCTTCAAGGTCCGGGCTTGAATGCGGAGCGGGATACGGCCATGGACGCCGCCAGCCCTCACTCCCCAGCGTACTCTACTTCGCAAACCCACTCTCCTCATCAGTCCGCGAGACGCCCGCCGACCCCGCAGGCTGATCCTTCCGCTCAACCTTCGGATCGACAGCTAGAGGTAAACGAAGAACTTATTGGTGGCCCCACCTCCATTACTGACTCAGATTTCAATTTCTTATTTAAAGAAATGGACTTCTTGCCTACTGACGACGTTTTGGGGGGACAGGGAAGCCAAGCCCTTGGGGATTACGAGCTTGATTTGAATTTGGACATGGGCGAGCAGAGGGAGGAAGTTGAGTCGAGGGAGCAGTCGCCGCCCAGGCAACCTGTCTTAGATCTAGGGAAGGGGCCCATGGATACTGAGGCCACAGAGCCCATCCGCCTCTTTCCCGCGGGCTATGATGTGCCCGCGGAATACTATCCGCTGCTGAACGCCATAGCCCGGTCCCATCCGGAGACTTTCAGGTCCTTCAACCCGCGGTCTGCCCGGCTCGGGGAGATCTACCTCAGAAGCCTCCATGACGTGCTCACTCTTTGGGGGCAGCTTCGCTACAGGGACTTCAATCCCGGGACCGAGGCCGATCTGCTGGAGGTTGCCGCGGATATGCAGGTCTTCGGGTTTGACCTGGCCTGGCTGTGCACGCGGAGCTCTGCTCTGAGGGCCGCGGGGGAGAGGGCCGTGCTGAGGCCTGAAATCCAGGGCCTAGCGGCGCAGCTGGAGTCTACTCGCCAGCACTTGGCCAATCTGGAAGCTAGCTTTGCTCGAGTGCTGCAGCACGACGCGGAGCTGGCTGCTGCTTCGCTGAATCTAGCCGACCCTGACCCAGACGGGCTTGTTTTCTTGGACTGGCAGGCTTAGAAGATGTTGTTGTTTTTTTTTTTTTTTGAACACATGTATCATCATTTTTTTTTATTTGAATAAAACCATGGGTTTTACTGAAATAAGACAGTCTCTGTGTTGATGATATCATGATAGATGTACTCCTGCTGGAGTCCGCGGGCCATGCTCCGACCTTTTCGTGGTTGCCACTCGGGGGGCCATGTTCTGGCCGCTCAAGACTTAACACTATCTCTTTTTGACAATCGCTAAGTAAGAAACTCGCGGGTCACGTCCTGGCCTCTCACGACTTAGCATTGTCTCTTTTTGATAATCGTCAAGTTTGGAGGGACTGGGGCCATGTTCTGGCCATCACGGGCCTAACATCATCTCTTTTTGACAATCACTAAGTATGAATCTCGCGGGTCATGTTCTGACTTCTCGCGGCTTAGTATCGCCTCTTTTTGACAATCGTTAAGTTCGAAGGAGTGGATTGGGGCTATGTTCTGGCCGCTTAAGACTTAATATTATCTCTTTTTGACAATCACTAAGTATGAATCTCGCAGGTCATGTTCTGACCTCTCGCGACTTAGTATCATCTCTTTTTGATAATCGTTAAGTATGAAATGAAAGAATCATGAAAAGGAGTTGATAGTACCGCGGAAATGTTCTCTCCGCGGAGTCTTATCACTTTACCTCAACGTAAAAAAAAAGTTAAACAACAGTATGAATTAGGAACAAGTGCCCATTTTTTTCATTAACGATAGATCCAATCAACTGTTATAAGAGGGAAGAAAGAAACAAACTGTTCTAAAATAAAGGGGGAAGACTGGCAGGGCAGGACAGCGGCTTGCTCGCTTCCAGAGTTTCTCTTCACGGGTAGAATTTCTTGACATACTTAGCATTTACCGCTCCTGTTTCGAAACCATCTTCGACGCGGGCTAGGTGGTAGTACCCGCTAGCAGAGGCACTGATTACCTCATAGGGTCCTTCCCATCTAGGGGTGAATTTAGGCGTTTTCATATCCCTCATTACTGCCGTGGTGGCGTTCCAAACCAACTCCCCGACTTCAAATACCCGCAGCACTACGCCCTTGTTGTAGTAGCGTGCCACGGATTCCCAGTATTTTCCGTGGGCGAGGGCCACCGTTGTCCTTCTCTCTTCCAAGGCTTCCAGGTCTGCTTTCCTTCCTTCCGCGGAATTCTCCATCGCGAGTATCATTCGCGCGGAGGGGATACTTAGTTCTGCAGGTAAGACCGTCTCTGCTCCGTATACTAGGCTGAAGGGGCTGGCGCGGATAGACTTTCTTTTCGAAGTACGATAAGCCCAAAGAGCTATTGGTAAGTGATCCGCCCAAGTACCCCCACGCTCGTCCAACAGCTTGCTCAAAATTCTGATCAAGGTCTTGTTCGTTGCTTCTGCCTGCCCATTTCCCTGCGGGTAGTAGGCGCTAGAGGTACGGTGATCAACCGTGTATTCATTGAGGAGGCTTCCCACATGGTGATTGATGAACGGAGTACCGTTATCAGAAAGGATCACCTTAGGTATGCCAAACCTGCAAATGATGTTTTCCTTGATGAATGTTGCTACCGCGTCTCCTGTAGCCTTCTTCAGCGGAACAGCCTCGACCCACTTAGTGTAAACCTCCGTGGCTGCCAAAATCCATCTGTTCTTCCGCGATGCTGGTCTAATCGGTCCGACTAAATCCATTGCCCAAGTGTGGAAGGGGTAAGGGGCGCGGATGGAATGCAACTCTACCGAAGGAGCGTGAACCAAGTTTCCGAATTTCTGGCAGGCCCGGCATCTTTGCACGTGTCTCTTTGAATCTTTCTCCATGGTGGGCCAAAAATACCCCAGATTAACCATCTGCTCGTAAAGCTTCCTCCACCCTTGGTGCTCAGTTCCGTGAGTCTTGGCCAGAACCTCTTCCGCCTGCTCCATGTCCACACATACTTGAGGCATTCCATCGAGGGTTCTTCTGAACAGTAGTCCCTTTTCCAGGAAGAAACGCCGCGCACCGCGGACAACCCTCGCGGACTCAGCTCGCTCGATGGGTAGGGCTCCTTCTCGTAAGTAATCGATGTAGACTTGTCTCCAGTCTACATCCTGATTGTCAGTGTTTGCCATTAGGCATTCTGGTTTGGCCATGTACAGGGAACACCAAGTGCAATTCTTCGTAATCAAATCAGCATCTTTCTTCATAGTAGGCCAGTAATAACCTTGCCTCTGAATTCTCCTGTATAGGGCTATCTCGTTGTCCGCGCAGTTGTCGATGTGGATCCTGTCCAATACTTCTTCTGCCTCCTTCGCGTCAATACATCGCGCGAGCCACCCCTGCGGGCCGCGATAATACAATTCTCCGCGTAGAACTATGAAACACGACAGCTCCGCGGTGGGCAGGTGCCCTATGCCGGTGACTAATTGAATCTTGATGGACCCGCGCCAATCCTCAGTTGGCTCTGCGAAGTCCTCCACCGCGGATGGCTCAAACATCTTCACAATTTCAATGCAGGCTCTGTCTTCCTCGAATTCCGTCTTTGCCCCCAGCGTTGCAAGCGCATCCGGGAAGCGGTTCTCTGATCTGGGTTTGTGGATGATACTGACACTTTTGAAGAACTTCATCAATTTCTGCACTGTTGTTCGGTATGGTGCTAGAGTTGGTTCTTTCAGCGCGTAAATCCCTTCCGTTTGCAAAACTACCAGCTTTGAGTCTCCCGCAATCCTTAGGTGCTTGACCCTTCTCTCTTTTGCCGCTATTAGACCCAAGATTAACGCTTCATATTCCGCTTCGTTGTTGGAGCATGGGAAATTCAGTTTGTACGCCAGATGCACTATATCTTCTCCCTCTGTTTGCAACACTCTTCCCGCGCCTCCCGATCCACTACCCGCGGCCCCATCGAAGCTGAGTGTCTAGTGCTGTTCATCTGTGCTGGCCGCGAGAGCTTCGAAACCATCTCCGGGTAGACAATCTTCAAGCGGCTCGCATTGTCCACTTGGGAACTGAGCTAGCAGGTCCGCTAGGGCCTGACATTTGATTGCTTTCGGAGTTGCGCACGAGATGTCAAATTCCGCGAGTGCTAGCAACCAGCGGGCGACCCGTCCCGTAAGGGCGGGGCGTGTCAGAAGAAATCTCACGGGGTCACACTTAGTGATTATCTGGATGGGAAATGACAGGAAATAGTGCCGGAGTTTCTGCGCGGTAAAGACGAGGGCTAAGCAATGTCTTTCAATGGTGGTATACCTTTCCTCTGCCCCGTGTACCCTCCTGCTGATGTAGTAGACTGGGCGCTCTGTCCCATCTACTTCTTGCACCAGCAGGGCCCCAATGGATCTCGGGGTAGAGTTCAGATAAAGAATCAGCGGCTTCCCCGCGACTGGTGCCACCATTGTCTGAGGAGAAGTCAACGCCGCTTTAATCCGCTGAAACGCCTGCTGATGGTCTTCCTTCCATTCAAACTTTGCATTTCCGTTTAATAGGTCTGCAAACGGTGCCGCGATCTCCGCCATCGCGGGAATAAAACGGCGGAGGTATGATACCTTCCCTAAGAATCACTTGAGCGTTTTCTGTGAGTGGGGCGGGGGCATTTCCGTGATAGACTTGATCTTGGCCTCGTCCGCGTCGATTCCGTGGCGATGTACCAGGAAGCCCAAGAATTTTCCCGCGGTGACTTTAAATGCGCGCTTCAGTGGATTCATCTTGAGATTGAACTTTCTGCATCTCGCGAAGACAGTGGCTAAGTTTGCGAGATGGTCCTTGCGCTCCTTGGATTTCACCACCAAGTCATCCACGTAATCTTCAATTATCTTGTGCATGAGGTCGTGGAAAATTGCTGTCATGACCCGCTGGTATGTTGCCCCCGCATTTTTGAGCCCAAAAGGCATGACGATGTAGTAGAAATTCCCCAATGGTGTCCGAAATGCTGTCTTCTCCGCGTCCTCCGGAGCCATTTTGATCTGGTTGTACCCGCTGAAACCGTCCATGAAAGAGAACATCTGGTGACCGGAGGTGGCATCCACCAATGTATCGATGTGTGGCAGCGGGAACTCATCTTTGGGACACGCTTTGTTGAGGTCGCGGAAGTCGACGCAAACTCGAATTTGGCCATTCTTCTTCTTCACAGGGACAATGTTTGCCAGCCACTCCGGGTACTGGATTGGGCGAATGAATCCTGCTTTCCGCAGCTTCTCGACTTCTTCCTTGATCTGTCCTTCCAAATCGGGGTGGTATTTCCGCTGGGATTGTTTCGCGGGCTTAGAATTTGAGAAGGTATCCAAGTGGTGCGTGACCAGCTCTGGATCCAACCCGGGCATCTCCTCATAGTGCCACGCGAAAACGTCTGAGTTGGCACGCAGCAATGTTATCAGCTTCTCGCGGAACTCTCCGCTTAACTCCTTACTTATGAACACCGGCCTTTTGGGGCCTACCCCGTCGCTTAGATCAACCTCCTCTAAAGCTTCTTGCTGCGGCCTGGGCTGGTCTTGCATGCATTCCGGAGCGGGCTCCGGCCTTTCTATTACCTCTTCTTCTTCTGCCGCGGCACATGTACCGCCGGGGCCAGCGGTTTCATGATCACCCGCTGCCCCAGTGGACCGTCTCAAATAGTACACCGTCTTGCCCCCCTCCTTCGTCTTAGTTATCTTTCTGGGGGCTGCGGCGTCTGCCGCGGAATGGTCTCTCTGGCGTGTCTTCGGCTTTTCATCTTTGATATCCTCCCACCTTGGGATCTTGACTGCGCGAGGCTTGGCGGTGATCGCCTGAGAAACCTCGCCCACCTCCGAGAAGTAGACCGCGTCTGAGAGGTGTGTTTCGTGAGTATCAAACGGGTTTTCGGATGCGCGAATTGTGACTTTCTTCCCTGCCCAGATTGTAAGGCACCCGTCGATCCACGTCCGAGAAGGTGACCGAGTTAGACTCATCGCGGATCGTCCGCGGGACTGACCCCTCCGCGGTCATGCACGACTCCTGATGAACTTCCGCGATGTTGACAATCGCCTTAGTAATTTCCAATCTTACCGCCGGTGTGAACCCAAAATTGTCGAAGAACGCGCGGAACTTCGCACTGTTCTGCAATGTTTTGGCCGACGCATTGGGATCTGGTATCACCGCGGGGGCTGGACCCTCCCCGAATTCTTCCGTTATTTCGTAGCACGAGACCATGTAGACCCTGCTTTTTCATCCTCTCCTTCCATGTAGTAGTTGCTCTCAGCCTCGTCTTCATCATTGTACATAAACGGGTAACACTCCGCCATGTTGACCTCCCCGTTGTTGTTTCCGTGGGCTGGATAAGGCTCGACGCGGATGTTGCGCCACCCTATCCTTAGCTCATTCGCGTTCTGCTTCCGTTTGAACAACCTCTTCAACGACCAACAATCGCTTGTCGGGTGCTTGGTGTGCCTATGGTACATACAGTACCTTGGGTGCTCGCGGTCCTCCCGCGTCGGTTCATACTCCACAGGGAGGAGTGCCAACTCTCCATCCTGCACCCATGCATTCACCAAGGCCCGCACTTCATCATCGTCCAGGGGAAATCTGGCGCCGGCCCCATCTCGCGCTCTCTCCGCTTTCGTCCTCCCGCGGCCTGCTGAGTCCGCGGCGCCTCCGCGACAGCCACAGTGGCGCCTGCGGTCTTGCCCTTCCATGCATCTTTTCTTGCCGGCTTGACCACGTGGCGGATGTTGTACGCCGACTCTAGTAAGGCAGAGAATGTTTCCAGCTTCAAATTGATAAGCAACATCGTAAATTCGTCCATCATCCCACCAATGCAAATCTCCACCAATTGAACTTCCTTCGCGGACTCAATGCAATCAACTGCACGATCCTGAAACCTCCTGATGTAGTCCACCACGTCTTCTCCGCTAGCCTGCGTCTCCTTCGTCAAGCTGATCACCGTTACCTTTTCGCGCACCTGGAAGAATTTGGCGTAGAAGCTGTTCACCATTTCTTCCCAGGTGGTGATCGAGTAAGGCTCCAGGTTGACGTACCAAGTGTACGCGCGCGAGGTGAGGGACTTCGAGAATTCCAGCAGGCGCAAGTTATGATCGGACGCGTGGGCCCCCAGGGACTCCATGAAACGGACCACATGTTCCTGGGCACTTCCTTCCTTTCCGTCAAATTTTACAAATTTTGGCGGGGCATACCCTTCCGGGTAGGGGAGTGATAGGATCATCATACGATAGGGCGGGCGGATATCTGGGCTAGGGAGAGAGGGTAAGACCATCTTTGTTTTCTCCTTAGTGAGGAGGGCTTGTACGTCCGCCAGGGTGATGAACTGTCCCGCGGATGAGGCCCCAACTTCAGTAATGGCCGGCTCCTTTCTGCTCGCCTCACTTGCCTTCTGCTGCGCTAGCAGGGCCTAGCACCGTCGGGGAGTTGGTTTGTACGTCTGCCAGGGTGATGAACTGTCCCGCGGATGAGGCCCCAACTTCAGTAATGGCCGGCTCCTTTCTGCTCGCCTCACTTGCCTTCTGCTGCGCTAGCAGGGCCTGGACTTCCGCCATGGTGATATAGGATCCCGCGGAGGGCGTGCTAGCACCGTCAGCGGCTACCTCCTTCTGTCGCCCTCCAGCATGATTTCCCGCGATGCCTCCTACAAGCACGGGGCGTAAGTGGGGAGGCACCGTCGGGGGAACCTGGGGTTGCACCGTCTGGCTAGTGCTGCCCCCTGCCTGGTTTTGTGGCGGTTTGTCGTTTTGATCGACCGCGGCCTTTGGGAGCGCCGCTGAGATGACCTCAGTGAGACCAGCAAAGGCCGCGAGCAGCTGTCGCTGCGTCTCGAGGAACTGCCGCTGGCCGTCCTGGAGAGCCCGCAGCGCCTGCGCTGCCGTGCCTGCGCTGTTAGTTTCCTCGACCTCCTCGAGAACTGGCGTGTAGTCGTTTTGTGCCGCCATTGCTTTACGGCGTGATAGCGACCGCTCGATGTATTCCGTGGAACGGGTACTAACCATAAACCAAAAGACACCTCCCCAGCAGAGTCGCCTAAATGTGGGTGAGAGCGGGTTCTGTGGGGTCGCTTACGTGTACAAAAGTGAGCTGGAGAGGTGCGATTGGCCGATAATCAGTACCAAGGGGAAAAGAGGAATAATCTCGTGGGGTGAGGGCTAGAGCAAGAGGTACGGGAAAGACAAAGGCAACGTGTCTCCTTTGTTCTCCGCGGGGGAAATGACGCCTGCCCTTTCTGGAATCAGATGAGTGAGGTCACCTTCTCTCCGGGGAAGAATGTTCTCCTTCCTCAGAATCAGTGCTCTCTCTCTCTCTTTCCAGAAAAGTCAGTCTCCTGCAATCATTGGGAATGTCAGGGGTATTTATAGGGCACCTGGGCCTAGGTCAGGCCCAGGACAGTGCTCCCATAAGACCCCAACACGTGTCCCTCCCGTACCTCCAGGTCGCGGAAGACTCGTCCTCCTGTGGGGGGACTTGTGCGTCCGCGACGCTACCTCCATCCCAAGCCACCAAGCCATAAGAGCTTCCCCAATTCCCGCGAGAGCGAGGTCGCGACCCGCGGCGATCGTTTCCCTTCCGCGGGATTCCTTCCGGGCCTGCCTTTTAGGACCGAATAGGATCCTGGGGTCTTCTTGTAACTTCCGTACCAATTCTGGTATATCTTTCAGTTATTCCTGGCGGGGCCCGCGGGGGGGGAGGGGGGGGGGGGTCCCGCGGGGTCTTCTCTTCCGCGGGTCAGTTCCGCGGGCGTCCATTTTAATATGCTACGTGTTTCCTTTCCACTGGTCAGTCAGACGTCTTCTTCAAAAGGTGTTTTGGCTAAGGTTGACTTCCCGCGTGGACCTAGCGGCCACGTGTCCATGGTCCATTGGTCGGTCAAAAGGTCTTCCTTGATGACATGTCAATGATTTTGACCGCGCCTACAAAGATCTTGCCATATTTGGCTCTTCTCTCCTAGAGCCTATAAATAGAGGCTCATAAGAGGGAGAGAAGAGACAACTTTTTGCTTGGCATTCTTCAGAGCTTTTAAGACTCTTCAAGAACTCAAGCATTCTTCAACATCCTGCAGAGAATCATCAAACACCAAAAATCGTGTCGATTTCTTTGCAAGTCCACCACATCAAATCGTTCAGCAACTCAAATCACTCAACAAACCAAAACTCTTGGAGATTTTAAGGATCAAACTCCAAAGTTCAAGTCATCTTCAAACTTTGTTCTTCAGTTCATTCAACTTGAAGATTCAAAGAAAGTTACTGTTTGTGCGATTCAACAATAAGCATTCAAGCCATTGGAACGCCAGCAATTCCGGAGATCGAATCAGAGGATTTTGTTCTTTTCTTATTTAAAGAGCATTTATTAGAGAATTGTACCCCTTTCAATTCAAAATCAATAAAAGTATTATTTTGTGCATCTTTTTCGTCTTCTTTATTGCAGGACACGAATTTGTGTGTTACAAATTTGGCACGCCCGGTGGGACCTCTCTACCTCTCATCTCTTTCTCCAAAATCAAGTTCTTCACAAATGGCTTCTAAGAAGATTCAAGTCGCTCCTATCAACAATGCTAGAAAGAACACCGCCGTTGCCAAGAACAGCGACAGCACTTCCGTTGGCGCCATGACACGCAGCAAGGCTAAGGCGACCGATATCGACGTGAATCAAGGAGCTGCGTCTAAAGTTAATCCAACAAAGGTGTTGTACAACAAACGTCAAGGTAACGCCACTCCCGCAGTAAAGAAGAAGGAAGGAAAGGGCTCCAAAAAGCTTCCATCCAATTCCGAAAATTCTGTCTCTGCAAGTTTGTCGCCTCTCCCAACTCCTTTGGTTTCTGATGCAAACTCTAGCACGGGTTTGCATTCAGGATCCTCTCTTTCTTCTCCGAAGCGCCTAGAGTCGCTAATCCATTCAGACGCGTCTTACTCCATGGCTATGCAGGCAATGGCCACTGACGCTGCAACGGTGGAAGAGCAACTAGCTACTATGGCACGCGCCATCGAAAAGCTTACCAAGATCGTGGAAGATAAAGACCTCCAGATTGCGTCATTTATGAACAAGTTAGAGGCTCAGAACATGGAAGGAACTAGCCATGATGCTTCACATCCACTAGGTTTCACACCAAAAGGAGTCATAATTGCTAACCAATCTGGTAAGCTCATGATGGGTGACCAAACTGGAAAACTCAAGCAAATAGATGATGGGAATCATGTCTTGTCGTCAAATCAAGGAGATGGTCGTAAGGCCAATCGCACAAGGGCAGTTGAAAGTGCTCAACCAACCTTAATCGCTTCGTTGTCTGTCCAACAACTCCAAGACATGATAGCAAGCACGATCAAAGCACAGTACGGAGGGCCCCCACAAAGTGCATTTATGTATTCAAAACCTTACACAAAGCGCATTGACTGCTTTAGGATGCCTGTTGGTTATCAGTCGCCTAAGTTTCAACAATTTGATGGGAAAGGAAACCTAAAGCAACACGTTGCCCACTTCGTCGAAACATGCAACAACGCTGGGACGGAGGGAGATCTACTTGTCAAACAATTCGTTCGTTCGCTCAAGGGAAATGCTTTTGAATGGTACACGGACTTAGAGCCAGAATCGATTGATAGTTGGGAACAGATGGAGCGAGAGTTCTTGAATCGTTTCTATAGCACTCGTCGCATTGTAAGTATGACGGAGCTAACCAGCACTAAGCAGTGGAAGGATGAACCTGTGGTTGACTACATCAACCGTTGACGTGCTGTAAGCCTGGACTGTAGAGACCGACTCTCTGAACTCTCGGCCGTTGAGATGTGCATGAAGGGTATGCATTGGGGTCTCATTTACATTCTTCAAGGGGTAAAGCCGCGGACTTTTGAAAAGTTGGCTACGCGTGCACACGACATGGAAATCAACATAGCAACTCACGGCGGAAACAATCCTCCCATTTTGGGAAATCCAAATGACAAGAAAGACGTGAAGAAAGGAGACAAGTCCTCCAAGAACACCACAAAAGATGCGATGGTGGTAAATACGGCCCCAGTAAAGATCACAGCGAGGGACAATAAAAAAGAGGTCAAAAAAAGAATACCGCCCTGTAGAGAAAGACAAACGACTGACTCTAAAGGAATTACAAGAGAAGAAGTACCCGTTCCCCGACTCTGATGTGCCTGGCATGCTAGAAGACTTACTTGAAAAGAAAGTCATTCAACTACCTGAGTGCAAACGTCCCGAGGAAATAGGTCGCATGAATGACCCAAAGTATTTTCAATATCATCGGATTATAAGCCACCCTACTAAAAAGTGCTTCGTGTTGAAGGAACTGCTTATTGATCTAGCAAGCAGGAATAAAATCATTCTGGACCTTGACGATGCTGCGGAATCCAACCATACCACCACCATTGTTGTGGGGTCGCAAGATTCTCCAACTTCTGGCTCTAAAGCAAAGGGAGAGCACGTAGCAACACCGACCGAAGGGGCAATTGCGAGAACTCTCCAATTTGGCTCACTTGAACCTGTGATGGTTCAAGTCCTAAGCCAAGAAATATCAACTTCTTCTTGCGTAAACAAAAATCCGAGTGCAGAAATTGATGAAGGATGGATCGTCGTGACACGAAAGAAGTCATGCAAAAACAAGCTCAAAGCTAAACCAGTCTGTCCTACAAAAACCCAAGGAAAGAGGAATCATCACCAATATGCAAAGAGAAAGGGAGGAAGGAAGATAAAGGCCATGAAAGAGGTGTTAGAAGTTTGCGAACCTGTAGAGCAAAATCCTCTTGCCCCAATCACTTTACGAGATTTCTTCCCAAAAGGCTACTTCAAGGAGGACGAAGTCGAAGCTATCTACATGGCTTCGACAAGTGAAGAAATTGATGGCGACATCGAACAACCCCATGCGCTAAAAGCAGCAATGAACAAAGAAGAGGCTGACCTCCTTACAACTTTGAATGAAGCACCTCTACGGTTTAGTCTTCGTGAAGCATCGCAGCTCTCCCAATCAGCCAGGCTCGCACTCATTCAAGTTTTAGAAGACCCCATGGAGTACGAGTCTATAATCAATAAAGTTGATACCACAGAGAACTCCACTACTTGTGCTTCTTGTTGTGCGACGATCACATTCAACGATGAAGACTTGCAATTAGGCTCAAAACCACACAATCGGCCATTGTTTGTATCGGGATACATCAAAGAACAAAAGGTGGGTCGTATTCTTATCGATGGAGGCTCCGCAGTAAATATCATGCCAAAGTTCATCATGAAGAAACTCGGAATCCCAATCGATGAGTTGGCCCGTAGTCGTTTGGTCATTCAAGGCTTCAACCAAGGAAGGCAGCGCGCAATTGGAATGATTCGTCTGAACCTCACCATCAATGAGCTTGTAGCAAGTACACTATTTCATGTCATTGATGCCAAAACCTCTTACAATCTGCTACTTGGGAGACCTTGGGTTCATGGAAATGGAGTAGTTGCGTCCACACTCCATCAATGCTTTAAATTCTATCAAGACGGGATAAAAACTATAGTAGCAGACGACAAGCCATTCACCAAAGCTGATTCTCACTTTGTAGATGCAAAGTTTAACATGGAGTCCGTTGCCATTCTTGAAGTCATCCCGACTGAGGTTCCTTCCATGGGACAAGGAAGTTCAAAGAAAGAGAAACAAGCCACAACAACGCATTCACACGAAAATGCAAGAAATTGTGAAGAACCACCAAGAATTGAATCTTCACGAGAGAGATCTTCATCTTCTGAAACGCAAGCTGCGGAAAAGAGCTTCAGATACATTCCAAAGTCGCGACGAAAGGAAGGACAATCACCGTTTGAAGAGGTCATCACCACTATAGGGAATCCAGCAAAATGCTCTCAACCTTTGTGCAGGGAAGATCTTCAAGTGCTAAAGGGAGACCTAACAACACCTCTTCCGACCTTGGGACAACCTAGCTCAACCAAGCCCCCATTGAAAGGGTTTGTTAAGTCTACACAAAATCCTTTTCAACATTCCCCTCTTCCCGAAAAGAGAACTGACGGTTTTGATCCAAAGGCTTACAAGCTCTTGGCTAACTCGGGTTATGACTTCAACAATCCTACACCACTTGGAGAGTTGAGTCCTGAACTCACTGGTGAGAAGGTTCACGGCCTTAGTAAAGCACAAGAAGAATTAAGGCTGCAAGGATATAGAGTTAGCCCTCCAAAGACTGGTCTTGGTTTCACGCCACCGAAGCCCATCCGCATATCCGCCAAAGGAAAAGGTAAGAAAGTAGATGTGCAGCATATCACAGCGGAAGAGGTGAAAGAAGACGACAATGAACAAGTTGCTCCTCGAGTCTCTGTCTTTGACCGCATCGAAGCTCCCATACCTCAGACCTCTGTCTTCAACAGACTTGGTGTTACAAAAGAGACGTGCGAGGGGGCAACGTTGCAGCCAAAAAAGTCAATCTTTTCTCGACTTGGGAATAGAAGCACATCATCGAGAGAGCACAATTCCGAGAGAGAGGGAAAAAGCATCGAGCTAGATTCTGCTAAGGAAGATGAGGAAACTCGAAGCTCTATTCCTTCTCGTATGAAGCGGATAACATCACTCGAAGTCAATACAGAAGGTCCACTCAAAGTTAAACGACGCACCATCGTACTAACTGGGCAGCCTAAGGGTAACGAAATAGCTGAAAAAGAAGAGGAAATGGCGTATACTACATCTTACCACGTGGCGGTTGAGGAACACTCAAGCTCGGATTCTGAAGATGACGATTTTCCCGAAGCTCCTCTCGAATTGGAAGATGGAGGGCAACCAACAGTTGACGACCTCAAAGAACTCAACCTGGGAACTTTCGACGAGCCTCGACCAATCTTTGTGAGTGCACATCTAAGCCCAGAAGAGGAAAAAGCATACTTCGACTTGTTGTTCGAGTATAGAGACGTCTTTGCTTGGACTTATAAAGAAATGCCAGGACTAAGCCCTAGAGTAGCTATTCACCACTTGGGGATTAGACACGGTGCCCGTCCTGTAAAGTAAGCTTGTCGGTATATCCGACCTGAGTGGATCCCCGTGATCGAAGAAGAGGTCAACAAACTAATCGAAGCTGGGTTCATACGTGAAGTAAAGTACCCATGATGGATTTCAAGCATGGTCCCAGTAGTGAAGAAAAATGGAAAGATTCGGATATGTGTTGACTTTCGAAATTTGAATGATGCATGTCCCAAAGATGACTTTCCTCTTCCTATCATGGAGTTAATGATAAATGCAACTACCGGCCACGAGGCATTGTCTTTTATGGATGGATGTTCCAGATACAACCAAATAAGGATGGCACCCGAAGATGAATAAGCAACGGCCTTCCGTACCACGAAAGGAATTTTTTGTTACAAAGTAATGCCTTTCGGTCTCAAGAATGCTGGGGCCACTTATCAACGCGCCATGCAAAAGATTTTTGATGATATACTCCACAAGATCGTGGAGTGTTACGTGGACGACTTGGTTGTCAAGACCAAACAAAGAGAGGATCACCTACAAGACCTTCAAGTAGTTTTCAATCGATTGAGGAAGTATGACTTGAAAATGAATCCTCTAAAATGTGCCTTTGGGGTTACATCTGGAAAATTTCTTGGTTTCATTGTCCGACATTGAGGCATTGAGGTCGATCAATCCAAAATTGATGCCATACAAAAGATGTCAGCACCGAAAAACATAAAGGAGCTCCAGAGCTTGCAAGGCCATTTGGCGTACATTCGTCGATTCATCTTAAACTTAGCAGGGCGTTGCTAACCTTTTAGTCGTCTGATGAAAAAAGATGCACCTTTCATTTGGGTCACGCTTGTCAAAATGCCTTTGAAAGTATCAAAACGTACTTACTCAATGCTCCAGTTTTAGGGGCTCCTATTTCTGGAAAACCACTGATACTTTACATAGCTGCCCAAGAGGAGTCACTGGGGGCAATGCTTGTGCAAAATGATGAGGAGAACAAAGAACGAGCACTCTACTACATGAGTCGAAGATTGACTGAAAACGAGCTCAAGTATTCACCTGTTGAAAAGATGTGCTTGGCACTTGTCTTCTCCTCGCAAAAGTTAAGGCATTACTTTCAAGCACACACAATTCATCTCGTGGCCAAAGCGGACCCGGTCAAGTATGTCTTGTCCAAACCTATCCTCTCAGGACGCTTAGCAAGGTGGTCTCTCCTCTTTAATGAATTTGAGATCGTATACGTCCCACATAAAGCACTAAAAGGGCAAGCATTAGCAAATTTCTTGGCGGATCATCCTATCCCAGCCGATTGGGAAATATTTGAAGAGTTCCCTAATGAAGATGTGCTATTTATTGAGGTTCTTCAACCCTGGACGATGTTCTTTGATAGGGCTGCTAGATTGGAAGGGGCTGGAGCTGGCGTCATCTTTGTCTCTCCACAAAAGCAAGTCCTACCTTATGCATTCATACTTAGCGAAAAATGTTCAAACAATGTCGTTGAGTATCAAGCTTTGATTCTTGGTCTCCAAATAGCTAATGAAATGAAGATTGTAGACCTCGAGATCTTCGGAGACTCCAAGCTAATAATTAACCAACTAAGCGGAGACTATGAAGTGAAGAAAGAAGACTTAGTCCCATATTTTCAATATGCAAGTCACTTGTTGAAAAATCTTGAAGGAGTGACACTTGAGCATGTGCCACGAGAGGAGAATTGCATGGCAGATGCACTAGCTAATCTAGCAACAACTTTGGCAGTGCAAAAAGGTGAGAATGTCAACGTCCATGTGTGCGAACAATGGATATTACCACAATTGTTGGACTGCCGCCTCGAAGAAGCAAATGCAATCACAGTCTTGCCCATTGAAGACAACGATTGGAGACAACCCCTGATTGACTACCTCCAACATGGAAAGCTTCCAAATGACCGTCGACATAGGGCAGAGATAAGATGACGAGCTCCTCGATTCATCTTTTTCAAAGATACGTTATTTCGTCGCTCATTCGAAGGTGTCTTTCTCCGCTGTCTTGGGAAAGAAGAATCCCAACAAGCAATGGAAGAATCCCACTCTGGGATCTGTGGGGCACATCAATCTGGTCCAAAACTTCACTTTCGAGTAAAACGGATGGGATACTACTGGCCCACTATGGTCAAGGATTGTCTGGATTACGCGAAAAGGTGCCAACCCTGCCAATTCCATGCAAACTTTATCCATCAGCCACCAGAACCATTGCACCCTACAGTTGCCTCGTGACCATTTGATGCATGGGGGCTAGATGCCGTTGGACCACTAACCAAGTCTTCCCCCGACCATTTGTACATTCTGGCTACAACGGACTACTTCTCAAAATGGACTGAAGCTATTCCGGTCAAGGAAGTCAAGAAGGAAACCGTTGTTGATTTCATCAAGTCAAATATCATCTTTCGGTATGGAGTGCCGCGTCACATCATCACGGACAATGGAACACCCTTCATCAATAAGCTAATGGATAAGCTTTGTGACAAGTTTGACTTCATGCAAAGAACCTCCTCAATGTATAATGCACCGGCTAATGGGCTCGCAGAAACATTTAACAAAACATTGAGCAACCTCTTGAAGAAGGTGGTCGCAAAGTCTAAGCGAGATTGGCATGAAAGGATTGAGGAAGCTCTTTGGGCATACCGAACAACGTATAGGACCCCTACTCAAGCGACCCCATACTCTCTTGTGTACGGTGTTGAAGCTGTTCTTCCACTAGAGCGACAAATTCCATCACTGAGGATAGCCCTCCAAGAAGGCTGGACTGATGAAGAAAATGCAAAGCTTCGCCTCGCTGAGTTAGAAGCACTAGACGAGAAGAGATTGGAAGCGCAGCAACAATTGGAATGCTACCAAGCTCGAATCTCTAAAGCTTTCGACAAAAAAGTTAAGCCTCGCTCCTTTAAATTTGGAGACTTAGTGCTTGCACTGCGAAGACCCATTATCACTAATCGCCGAACCCGCAACAAATTCTTGTCAAAATGGGATGGTCCAAATGTGGTGGTGGAAGTCTACAACAGCGGAGCATACAAGATAGCTGATGAACAAGGCTTCAGAATTGGTCCAATCAACGGAAAGTTCTTGAAACGCTACTATCCCTGAGACCTCCAACTCCAAATCGCACGAGCCTAAACTGCATGATGCTCCTGGCCCGCATGAGCTAAAACTGTGTACGGCCCAAAAAAAAAGAAGATTCTATCATGTTTGAACTACGTTTTGACTTGATCCCTTCCAAGGGTACGTAGGCAACTTGAGAACTTTCCTTAAGTACAGTCAACCCAAAAAAAGAAAAAAGAAAAAAGATTCTATCATGTTTGAACTACGTTTTGACTTGATCCCTTCCAAGGGTACGTAGGCAACTTGAGAACTTTCCTTAAGTATAGTCAACCAAAAAAATAATTGTATTTTTTATTTTGAACTACGTTTTGACTTGATCCCTTCCAAGGGTACGTAGGCAACTTGAGAATTTTCCTTGAGTACAGTCAATCCAAAAAAAAAAAAGAGTAAACAAAGAGAATGAACTGTGAACGGCTAAAAGTATGAGAAGAGCTTTTATTTAAATAATAAAGTGATTGTCTTATACTAAGCATCATAAACGCAAGACATGATTTGCGGTGAAAATGAAACACTCATCCAACAGACTAAACAAGCCTAAAGAAAGAAACATATGACAAAGGCAAGCAAAATAAGAACTAAGGTAGCCATGCCAAATTCTGGATCTCGTCTCGCTCAGACTTTAGAAGTTGCTCTAGATTATTCGCTACTTCCATATCATCCTTCTCAATCACCTCAGCTGCCTCTAAAGTAGCCCGTACTGCTTGCAAATTTGCTATAACATGCTGATCTTGAGCTCTCTCTGCATCATCTCAATCTCATCAATTGATTTCTTGAGCTTATCTTCCTGCAAATCTAACAGCTCTAGCTCCTTCAGCAATTTAGCTCTCTTTGGACCAATGCCATTTAATTCAAAGCTGAGTACTTGAGCATGTTGCATTTTTTGGCCATCGAGAGCCAATGCATTGGTAAGACGTTGATCTACATCCACCAGTCGTTGCACCTGCACCTCCAAGGTCACCCCACTAGCAAAACCAGATCTCATCGAAATATAGTTACCAGCATTCTGTATGTGCTTCTCTATCTCGATTTGGAGCGGAGAATAATCTACTTGGAATTTCGAAAACTCATCATAAATCTTTTGTAACTTTTGCCTCAAATATGCTAGCTTCTCAAGAGGGGTCTTGTGTAAAACACTCTTAATGCTGTTATCCAAAATCAAACAAGCGGCACGACGAGCATCTACAATAGCACTTCCAGTATCATATGCAGTAATAGTCGATGGTGCAGCTACACCTAACTTAGAAAGGTTTGATGAAGGTGGAAGTCGGATTGTCCCAAATGTATGATTTGGGCGTTGTCGTAATGCCAAATCAAAGGAAGATGGGCCGTGAACTGATTCTCCACTCATAGACTGCTCATCAAGGAGGATAAAGTTTTCATCCTCTGAGTTGTGTATAATATCAACTTCCTGCAACTAAAAATTTTTTTTTTTGTTGGTGTTTGGAGATATAACAGGCAAATATTGGTTGGAATAATAAATAAATAAATTAATGTCCTTACCTCAACTTGATGGGTCTGAATTGGTTGAGTGCTACTTGGAACACCTTCAAGGAGCATGTCCACATTATTAAATGAAATATTGACCCTTTCAGCAATGCCACAGCCAGATTTCTTCTTAAGGTGGCGCCAATTGCGATCCTCACAACTGCTCCTTTCATCGGTTATTTTGTTAAGAGGAACAACACTTCTAACCAGGTCATGGTTCCCACCATTCGCTCTTGTGGTGCGAGGGTCAGTACGTGGCTCAACAGTAGCCAATTTCTTGGCCTTAACCACTTGTTGCTTGGGAGAGGCAGGACGCTTACCCCTCACAGAGTGTTCGGTCGAGCTTCGAAAATAATCTCCATAAATATGAGACCACCATTCTAGATATACCTTGGTAATGGGAATGGCTCGACGGTCGGCACGGTTCGGCAACCTCAACTTGTTCTGGGACTTTTCACGAACAAGGGACTCGAAATGCTTGACAATATTCTTTAAGCTGCAAATACGAATGTTGACGTTAAGTCTCTCTGGTACATCCTGAGTAAAGCCAAACTGTCGGCTGAATCTATGAGGGCTGTACGGTTCGATGACTTTAGTGGAACCACTCCGCAACGTCAGATATCCAGATCGAATGCTGATGAGGTACTCCATCTCCCAATCACTGAGCTGACCGTCGTCAACCAATTCTTTGCTTTTGACCTCTCGTTGTGCAAAACGATCCATAACCAGATCATCACACTTTCGGAATAGGTCGAGTGCTTCAGCCTCATCAAGCTGCTTAGCCACCCTTTTGCCACCATATCTAATCATCTTTGGTCTTTGAGTCGATGGTTGGGAGCCGCTGCTAAAATGGGTGCTGAAATACTCTCCTAGCACAGGAAAGACAGCATCACACTTCCCAGGATTAGAAGATTTAGCAATATCATTTAATCCTCTATAAATACTCGCCAATACGGGAACAGCAAGGCAGAATCTTGTACCATGAGCCATCATGGCAGCAACTTTGAAAACCCCAGGTCTGATCAATTCGCAACTCCCAACAGGCAAAACAAATTTGCATAACCAACAAGCAAGAAAAGCTGCCAAATGGGTAACGTCCTTTTGTGTCTCTTTGACCCCCAAAATGGTGAAAACCTCTTCCTGCTTGGGTGTTCGCACTTGAGCTTCGCCAATGGTACCTGAAGGATTGTTAACATTGGCAGGTCGCTGGGTCTTGTTCAGAGAAGTCTTCCTCAATGACTTGGAATAGGAAATCGATCCCTTTGAACCAAAACTTCACCCAGGCATCAATCTTCACTTCACCATTCTTTGAGTCCGTAAGAAGACGATGGTAGGCAAGGAAAAGGTAGCGACAATTCACCGGGAGATAGTACGTATTATCCTTATCAACGCCGATTAACTTATCTGCATGTGGAACGGCCTATCCATAAATTAAACCAGAAATTGGAAGCCCACCAAGTGCTCGCAAATCCCAAAGAGAAATGGACATCTTTCCCGCAGCAGTATGCAGAGTGTTGGTGGATGGACTCCATAATTCACAGAAATGTCGCATGACACTTCCGAGTCGATCGTATGAAAACAAAGAAGCGTATATGGCCTCATAAATCTTCGCCTTCTTCAACATTTGCTCATGACGACTCAATATGTCTTCTAGCCACTCCCAATACCCTTCGCAATATGAAGGATCAATGATCGCTTTAAAAGTGTTTCCCCAAACTGCTTCTTCGGTCTGGATCCTATGGCCAAGGAGGGAGAATGAAGTAGGTTGCTCTTCATCATGATGAGCTGACTGCAAGAGCAATGCCAGAGAATCAGACTTGCTTCCAATAACCTCGCAACTAGTCTCGATAGCCCACTGTGGAGGATGAAGCACGTCACCTAGAGGCTCATACTGTAGAGCCCATGCACCAAGAAAAGCGGGATGAACAGTCAAGGTGGTCCCAATCTCAACTTTATCAGTAGAGTCATTAAGAATGGTCATGGAGCCTTCTTGGAAACTCTTGAAGCGAGTCATGCCTACAATGCAAAATAGAGTACCAAAAAAAGGAAAAGAGACTAAATAAACTTACAAGGAAAGCTCATGTTATAAGAAAGACATAATCAGCCTACGGCCACAGGACGTGTTGAGGCGCCCGGATAACTAGGCAGAAGCTAGCCCACCAGGCTCACTCTCCATGATGGTAAACATCCAACCCTCTCCAATTGGGGTGGAGAAGTGTCTAGATAACTAGTCAATGACTAGCCCACTAGGCGCATCCTCCGAACTGCGAGAGTACATGGGTGTGGTGAAGTGTCTAGATAACTAGTCAAGGACTAGCCCACTAGGCGCGGACTAGCCCACTAGGCGCATTCTCCATTAAGTCAAACTAACCACCTATGGTTTATGGGTGTGGTGAAGTGTCTAGATAACTAGTCGAGGACTAGTCCATTAGGCGCATTCTCCGTTAAGTCAAACTAATCACCTATGGTTTGTGGGTATGGAGAAGTGTCTAGATAACTAGTCGAGGACTAGCCCACTAAATGCATTCTCCGTAAAGTCAAACTAACTACCTATGGTCGGTGGGTGTGAAGAAGTGTCCAAATAACTAGTCATAGACTATAGCCCAATAGGCGCATTCTCCGTGAAGTCAAACTAGCCACCTATGGTTCAAAAGGTAGGAAAGGTGCTTAGATAACCAGCCAATGACAAACCCATGCGCATTTTCCGCTACGAAAAATTGGTGGCTAGTTTTAGACAAGAAGGATATATTTACCTCGGAAATCGAAGCTTCTGTCGAAAGAAAGAACGTGAATCCCTTTGGAGGAAAGCAAGAACTCCAACCTGAAAGTGGAAAAGAAAACTACAATTATTTAATTGTCCAAAAAATATGTACGTGTTATTGACCAAGTGTTCAAGACAATGCAATTAAAGGAAGGTGCAGCAACAAGTCTAGACATGCATATTTTCTTTAAGAGCAAACAGGAAGTCATGTGGCATAATGGCGAGCTTTTGACAGTTGGCATTTTTTTTTATATATGGCAACTGAAGGGTCCCTGCATTGCTTCATTACTTTTGCCAAAAAAAAAATGGGCCTTTAAATAAATAAATAAATAAAGAGTAGAGGGCACTCAAAAGTGTGCCTCATACGGTTCTTCTTCTAACCTACACATGTCAGACTCAAAAGAAAGAGTAAAGGCTGACAAAGACAAATGTGAACATATAAAAATATAAAATAAAATAAAAAGAAAAAAAAACAAAACAAACAAACACGGTGCTAGCTGCACCAGAAAAATCCCTTTCAGTGACAAGTGGAGACTCAATAATAAACAAATGCATCCCTCCACTGTTTTTCTTTGTGATATTCACATATGGCCAGCAAACGGGCAAATGAATGGATACATCAAGACAAGAAAAGGAAGAAAGGGATTCCAAAACGATTCCTTTGCTGACTTTGGCTTTTGTTTGTAGTGTTCACATGTTGCTCACATATAGACAAAGCTAGTAGCATAAGAGCATAATAAAATAAAGAAAGAAAAAAAAAAGGAAGAAGAGAGATGATGCTTACCCTATTGGAACTCTCCCACTGCAAGAAGGCAGACAAGCCAAGCACGGTTACAGAAGCAAGAAGTCGGTGTGAATACAGTACACAAGATGTGAAGCTTTGTTTCCCCTAACGGTGCAATTTATAGCGACTGAAATGTCCAACTTCTAAGGAAATTGTTGGGCTTTGGAAATAAGAGGAAAGAATTGCAAGAGAAAGACAATATGTGATTTCTTTTATTCTCGGCAAATAAATCTGTAATGGGTTTGTGTTCTTGGCTTTTGTGAGTGTATAAATTAATCTCTCTCCCGTTTGGGCGTATTTCTTATGGGGATGATTTGAGCACATGCATGACTTAATAGGAAGGTACCGCTTGACTTGCCATGAATGAATCCTAATTAAATGTTTATTGCCAAATCAAGAACTTCTACAAAGGAAATTCTCAGCCGTGAGCTCGCGGGGTTCTACAAAGGAGTCGCAAGCCATCTTTTGGTCTTGTTGACTCATTCATACACATGCCTTGTGTAGGAAAGGAAAGCTTTGGATCGGTGATTGCATGGGAAAATATTTCGTAGCAATAAAAATTTCCATGACAGAAAAGCAATAGTTTCCCGTCGAGTATTCCTTGCCTAAAATTTTAAAGTCAAGCTCGCTAATTCACGGGCTGAAGCTAAGTTGGGCACAATTCATAGAAATAAATAAATAAATAAATAAAGTGATTGCTTGGACGAGCCACGGTTTTGCTCGAGGGCCGCGGCGCACCAAGGTTCATTTTTGTGGACCATAAAATCCAAAACACTTAAAAATTTTGTCATGAGGCACTGCCCAGTTTAAGAATAATAAATAAATCCGTCTGCAATCTGCTCAAATATGTGGGACGGCGGGGTCAAGCAAGCACCTCAAGGTATAAGGACGCCAAAGAACTTCAAGTCTCGTGCTCAACGCTAGCAAGCAAGCATCCGCCTGAGTCTTGAAGTGGGGGCAAATTTGTAGACACTAAAATTTCGGCATGACTTAATCGCCGTCCGATCAATTGGGATATATTGTCCTCAAGAAATTAAAGTCAAGATTGTTCAAAGCGCTCAAATAAATATTAGGCCGGGCAAATTTCTACGGCTCAATCCATTTAAGATGCAGTGAAGACCAAAATAAGTTGGGCTAATTTAATTGGCCTAGTGGATCAATAAACTGGGCTAACTTAATTAGCCTGACGGATCAAAGAGTTGGGCTAGCTTGATTGGCCGAATGGGTTAAGGGATACAAGCCCAAAAGTGCAGGCCCATTTCAAATAAATCCTAAAAAAAGAGAGTCAAATAATAAATATATTAGTTCTCTTTTAAATTAAAATCATTCCCGTAAAATCTTCTTACATAGGAAATGAAATAGAATCAAGATCCAATCAAGCCAATCAAATCAAATCAAGTCAATCAATCAAGCCAATCAAATCAAATCAAGTAAATCAATCAAGTCAATCAAATCGAATCAAGCCAATCAAAGATCTTATTAAAAGATCTTGCCATACTTGGCTCTTCTCTCCTAGAGCCTATAAATAGAGGCTCATAAGAGGGAGAGAAGAGACAACTTTTTGCTTGGCATTCTTTAGAGCTCTCAAGACTCTTCAAGAACTCAAGCATTCTTCAACATCCTGCAGAGAATCATCAAACACCAAAAATCGTGTCGATTTCTTTGCAAGTCCACCACATCAAATCGTTCAGCAACTCAAATCACTCAACAAACCAAAACTCTTGGAGATTTTAAGGATCAAACTCCAAAGTTCAAGTCATCTTCAAACTTTGTTCTTCAGTTCATTCAACTTGAAGATTCAAAGAAAGTTACTGTTTGTGCGATTCAACAATAAGCATTCAAGCCGTTGGAACGCCAGCAATTCCGGATATTGAATCAGAGGATTTTGTTCTTTTCTTATTTAAAAAGCATTTATTAGAGAATTGTACCCCTTTCAATTCAAAATCAATAAAAGTATTATTTTGTGCATATTTTTC
Organism: Rhododendron griersonianum; assembly: GCA_018127125.1. NCBI lineage: Eukaryota > Viridiplantae > Streptophyta > Magnoliopsida > Ericales > Ericaceae > Rhododendron > Rhododendron griersonianum. The sequence continues at coordinate 33,572,827 of CM030797.1, read as the reverse complement.
GTCTTCTTTATTGCAGGACACGAATTTGTGTGTTACATTGTCCTTCTTCTAATTTTCCGAGAGGGAGAGAAGAGTGACTGGAAAGGAAGGAAAGAAAAGAGAAAAAGAAGAAAGAAGAAGAATATCATCCGTTGCCGCTGCCGATCACTTCCATTCTTTTTAAAATCCTAACTAGAACTCCAAGGATCAAGGTAGATTTTTCATTACCCCTTAACTCTAAGTATAGTGGATGTATTTTTAAATATTATTGTGGCTTTAATCAAACCCATGAAAAGAATATCAAGATCTTAGAAAAGAAAACAGGAACTAGTCGGCATCTCGCTTCCAACACCTCACTACTTCGCGGTCGTGAGATTTCTTTCCGGACAGAATTGTATTTTGATTCTATGTTCTGTTTTATGACTTGTTAATCTATGTGGGGTTCTAGTTAAAAATATGTACTTTGTTTTGAATTGTTTTTACTAACCTGGTTCATTACGAAATCAAAAGATAGTCATATTGTTAGTAAATCATAGAAGGTAAACTTACCATAGCATAGTTTAGGTTTTACAGATTGATAAGCACCCGATAATGCAATAAAGGGTGCGCTAGTAGCTAGCTTTAGTTTATTTTATCGCTTAATTTGTTGCTTTTAACCTCTTGTGCTCGTAAGGTATTTTGGTTGCGTTTTGTAGAAAAATCATTTAATTCAGGAATTTTGAAGACCAAAGCGGGCCAAAGGTATTCAAAGTTCAAAAGACCGAGCAAAAGCAACCAAAGCAATGATCAAGCAGCCAAGGGTGGCCCGTTGCAAGGCAGCCCGACCAAAGCATGGCCAAGGCAAGGCCAAGATCAAGCCAAGAAGCAGCAGTCAACGCCAAGAGGCAAGCAGTCAAGGCCCGACGCTAACCACCTCGGCATCGATGGCAAGGATCAGAGACATCGGTACCGAGCAGCTATCTGAGACAACCACTAACCACCTCGGCACCGATGGGAAAGAAATGAGACATCGGTACCGAGAGCTTAAATGCATTTTAAGCCCATTGCCATCGGTACCGAGGCCTTAAGGGGGAATCTCTGGAGAATATTCCATCCGCGTACTTAGGGACTATTTATAGGCGTGATGTCATTGTACAAACACCTTTTTTACCTTTTTGCATTGTATTTTCTAGATCTAGAGCTAGATTTGAATTGTTCTTGGTGTTCTTGAAGAGTTCTTATTTTCCAGCCCTTATTTCTGCATTTTCCACTTAAGTAAGTTAGTTTTGACTCTTGTCTCCTTAATTAAAGTTGTTTAATTTCTCCCGATCTATCTTTCTAGCTAGTTTATTTCTAGTATTGTGTTTTCACTTATGCTAAGTAGATTTTCGCTTGCTCTTATCTCCATAGATATGTGTGAGTAGTTTTCAAGGTTGGGTCATGGGATGATTAGCATCCCATGGCTTGAGTAAAAATTGCATTTTTCACCAATAAAGTTTGCAACTTTGATTCGGAAATTGATGTGGGGCTTGGATTTGTTTGTCAAATTACTGAGGTGTTAACCTCCTTGATCATGTGTAGGTAAGAGCTTCGCCTACTTACCACACATGATGCTTGGAGCTCTAACGCTCGAGGTGTTTGCTAAATAAATTCTATGGCTAGCTTAATTTTCGAACCATCTTATCTTCCGGGTAAAAACGTGTATTGAGGTGAAAAATGTGGTTTTGCTTGAGTCGTGGGCGCTAGTGATTCCTAGACCTAACCTTCTTTTTATCTAGTTTATTCTCGTTTAATTTAGCCTTTTTAATTTCCACCGCATACGGAAAACCAAGTTGGCTGACTAAAAGCCGGAAACCATACTCGCATCTACAATCCATTAAGCCGTATTATTTATCCCTTGGGTACGATCCCGGACTACCGAATTTATTATGCTTCAATTGGACGCTTATACCCTATGCTTGGGGTGATCTCTTGGATATATATCGAGAACGAAGTATTTTTGGCGCCGTTGCCGGGGATTTCTTATTATGGCTTTATGGAGGCTCGACAAACCATTGTGAGTATCCCGCTTCTTTCTTTTAGTTATAGTTAGTAGTTTATTTGTTAGTTGCTCGTATCTAATTCGGTGGATACCTCTAACCTGGTTTCATGCCAAACTTGAGGTGTAACGAAGCCGGAGTAGATATTGAGTTAGTTAGTTAGTTAGTTTAATTTAATCTGCATTGTTGAGCCGAGGCGGTGGCATAACCCCTCGCACTTTCTGTTTTGTCTTGTTAAGGCGGCGGCCTAGCCCCTCCGGTCTGTTAGTTTGCTGGTAGTTAGTTGGTAGTTTTGCTTGTTTATGTCTGTTGTGTATCGGAGCCCAAATTCCAATCGGCTTCACCGTTCTTCATCGCCTCCGAGAATCCATAGCATTGTCAGGGCGTATCCTGCCCACTCTCCACCGCGCAAAGTAAATCGAAATCGCAATCGAAAAGACCCAATGGCCGACGAAGTTCCAGTTCGCTCTCTCCGTGATTATTTGAATCCAGAAAGGGCTCCTTCTGTATCGCCTATCGTTATACCTACTCCGACTGTTGGGACTACATTTGAATTCAAGTCTGAGTATCTTCGGGTTATTCTAGAGTTTCGGGGGCGGGAATTGGAGGATCCTTATTTGCATATCCGGGAGTTCGAAAATATTTTGCATTCCATTTGTCCTGCTCAGAATCAACTTGATCAAGCTCGCTTGAAGCTGTTTCCCTTCACTCTCAAGGATAAAGCAAAGCAATGGTTCAATTCCTTGAAGCCTAGATCCTTGCGCAATTGGGGTGAAGTTCAGGATGCTTTCACTACAAAGTTCTTCCCAGCTAGCAGGGCCAAGTTGCTTATTGATCATATCCAAATGTTCAAGCAAAGGGATGGAGAGACGTATCACAAGTATTGGGAGCACTACAAAGATTTGCTTATGTCAGTTCCTCATCACAACCTCCCATTATATCTTAGAGTTAACTACTTTTACACGGGATGTTCTCAAGAGAGCAAACAACTCTTGGATACAATGGGTGGTGGAGATTTCATGGGAAAGACACCAGAAGATGCTTGGGACTTCTATGAGATATTAGCGGAGAAGACTCAGACTTGGCAGGTTGCTGATCCTGGGGATATGGCGATGTTCAACCAAGGTACTTCAGGTTCTGGGAAGTTCTCTATTTCGGAGCATACAGCCTTTGAAACACGTTTGGAGGAGATTTCTCGTAAACTTGATAAGTTGGAAATTAAGAGTGCTCAGTCCCAAGAAGTGAAAGCGGTACGCCAAGTGGAGGAAGTGTGTGTTATTTGTGAGATGGTGGGCCATTCTACAGAATCTTGCCCTAATATCCCTGCCTTGAAGAATGTGATAAATGGGATTGTCCCGGAAGAGGTGCATGCTGTGCAAAGATTTGACCCTTATTCTCAATCCTACAACTCGGGGACTCGACAACATCCCTCTTTCCGTTGGGGTCAATCAAATGAGGGAAGCTCTTCTCAAATGCAACCTCCTGCTCCACTGTTGCCTTGGAAGCAACAAACCCAGAGTGCCTTCCGTTTTCCTCAAACTCAAGCTCCGCCGGGGTTTGCTCCTCCTACTTCATTTCCTTATGCAAGTCAATTCCAGCAACAGCCTACTCAATTTCAACAATCGTCTCAGTTTCAACAGCAACAACCCCCTAAGCGTTCTTGGGAAGAGCAATTTGGTGCCCTCTTGCAAGGCCAGAATACTTTCAATGAGCAACAGACCCAAATAATGAATGATATTAGGATTCAATTGGGCAAATTGACAACCACTGTGGGGATATTACAGCAAGAAATGGGAAAATTCCCAACTTAGCCTCAACCCAACCCGCAATCAACATCCAGTCAGACTTCCCAGGGTGTGCACTTTGCTAGCTCCTCGGTGATTTTCCCCGAGCAAGCAAAGGCGATAATCTCCCTTCGAAGTGGGAAAGTGGTAGACAACCAAGTAAAGATGCCTTTGGATCCTACCTTGTTACCTCCTCCTGATGATCAGTCAAGTCCAACAACAATCCTTAGGGAATCTCCCAAGGAGGCAAGTGAGGAAGCTCCAGAAGAAAGGGAGAAGGAAAAGGGTAAAGAAAAGGAAAGTGTACCGGACCCTCGAGTTGTTCCAACAACGTCACCTTATCCTCATCGCTTGAAGGCTTTGGCGAAACCGAATCTTAATGCGGAGTTGCATGAGTTGTTTAATCAAGTGAAGATCAATATCCCTCTTATGGATGCGGTCAAGCAAATCCCCTCTTATGCTAAGTTTCTTAAAGATCTATGTACTCGAAGCGGAAGTTGAACGTTCAAAAGAAGATCTTTTTGACCGGACAAGTGAGCTCCATTATTCAGACGAACATTGCACCAAAGTACAAAGATCCGGGGAGTCCCACCATTGCAATCACCATTGGAGATAAGCGTATCGAACAAGCCTTGCTCGATCTTGGAGCAAGTGTCAATCTACTTCCGTACTCCGTCTATCAAGAACTTGGGTTGGGGGAGATGAAGGCTACTCGAGTCACCCTTCAGTTGGCCGACCGGAGTGTTCGTGTTCCAAGGGGGGGTAGTGGAAGATGTTTTGGTGCAAGTTGGTCAGTTTATCTATCCAGTGGACTTTGTGATTCTTGACACGACTCCGACCGACTCTTGTGCTACTTCTACTCCGGTAATCCTTGGGAGACCCTTCTTAGCCACGGCGGATGCAGTTATCAACTGTCGGAACGGATTGCTTAACATGACCTTCAGTAACATGAAGATGGAGGTTAATGTGTTCAATATAGGCAGTCAAATGGGGGATGATGAGAATGTGAATGAAGTGAGCTTTATTGACTCTTTAGTGGAGGAACATGTGGATGAGTTGCTTTATAGTGATCATTTGGAAGTCGCTCTTACTGCCGAAGAGGCTAAATTTCTCGAATCTTCCGAAGTAAGTTGTTTGTATGCTTTGCTGAATGAGGATGAAGCTTGCGCACTAAATGCTTGGACCCCAAAGTTTGATGAATTTGAGGAGCTACCACCGATCGAGAAGAATGTTCTTCCCTCTCTTGTGGATCCCCCTTTATATGATGATCTGGGAGGGAAATGCCTCACCGCTAAAGTTATCTCTTCCGATCTCCCGTACCTTGATCCTTCCCCGGAAGAATTACTCCTTGCTCATGAGATGAACATGTTTGAAATGTCGGGCGCCTACTATGAAGATCCGTTGGCAAAACCTCTCACCGCCAAGGAAATGGATGCCGAAGTGGATTATATGTATGCGTTGTTAGCTAAGCAAGATGCTTATGGACCAATCTTTGAAGAGTTGGAGCCCATGGAAGCTACAATTGTCCCTTCGAGTTCTCCTTGCCTTGATTCTCTCACCGCTAAGGAAATGGATGTTGAGGTAGATTCTTTACACCCTTTGTTAGAAAAACAAGATGCATGTGAGCCTATTTTTGAGAAGTTTCCAATCATAGAAGTAATTGATTTTCTTGTGGTTTATCATCCTTATATTGTAGATTTTGTTAACAACTTGAAAATTGATTTTGTTTGGGCTATGCATTTGGTGGAACTCAAGTTTTTAAAACGAATTCAGCAATTGCTTTACTCAAAGTACTTTTTCTTGTGGCATGGTCGAGTTCAATTTTTGGTAAAGAGTGTAGTTTGGAGTGCTCTGTTTCTTTTAATAGTTATTAATGGCGTGCTAAATGTTCGTAGCCTATGTGTACCTGGCAGAGGCTTAAACCATTTCTCGGCAGTTTCGAGGTTGGAGAGCCGGATGAGGAGTTGATCGATCCAGTTTACACGGTTGATTAGCTCGTTTCTTTATGTTTGCACGGGGAGCGAAAGCGTAACCGCTGAACTTAATTGCTTGTCGGACCCGGCCCCCGGGTAGGGGGTACCCACCATTGACTTGGGTATATGTAGCTTCGCACGCCGCTACTAAAAGAAGGATCGTGTGCCCAGCTCCGGTTCGAAGGGCAATCATTTGATATCAGTGACATAGGGCTTTAATTAGCTTTTCTGATAGGAGTAAGTCACAGTTAAACACTCACGTCTTCCAGATTAGCCCCAACGGGGGCGGTATAGATCTTTAGGGTAGGCCTTGATACTCCCGTGCTTACGCACTTGGCTCTATCTTGTTGCTTGTCTGGTTACGATCTTAGGGGACGTTGGACTTCATTGTTTGGCGGAGTCGAGCTGTGACTTTGACGCTCCGAATTCTGATATTGAATGTGTAAATACTGTACATATGTGTTTTCTTTCTTGCTTTTACGTGTTTCTTCTGTTTTTGTTTAGTATGCATGTTTAGGCTTGCCATGTTTTTTATGTGTTAATTGTTCTGAATAAAGTCTTGGAGATGTTTCACATGAAAAGATTTCACCAACGTGTTAGTGTAAAAAGGGCTTTCATTAGTTCTTCTTGGTAATAGTTTGTCGTTAATGATCCATGCTCTCCGAATAGGCCCCTATCGGTGGCAACTTAGGTCTATGGGTGAGGTGTGATATTGCCTGGAGTGCACGCTAGGTTGTATCTTATCTTGCTTTGTTTTGATCGTAGGGGACGCTGAACTTCATTGTTTGGCGAGGTCGAGCGATAAATTTTATTACGGGCGCTAGCATAACAAATTCTCAACGGTCTAGTATAGCCACCCATTGCTTACCCCACCGGTAAGAAATGGGAAGAAAAGTATGACTCGTTTGATCGCGTGATGATCGGGTGGTGCATTGCATTATGTGTTGCATTTTTTTAAATCGTTTTGCATGATCTTTTGTGTTTTTCTTTGTTTTCTGTTTTTATTTTGGTTTGGTTTGAAGCTGGATAACACGGGCCGGTGTTACTAATGTCATTTGTTTTGTGGAAAGTCTTCCTCTTAAGTCTTCTGCAGGGTTTATTTGCTACCACACCAGCCTTGGTAGTTTAGGTCTAAAGCCGGGATGAGTGAGGCATTCAGGAGCCCTAAGCATGGGTGCGGCTATGCGCCGCGGTTATTAGTCCGATAAAGCTTTGGATATGGCCCAGTGTGACTAGCTTTGGTTTCGAGTGGGCAAAACAGAAAGAGTAAACCCTGGAAGCATCTACAGACTGGAGCAAGCAATTGACATGAAATCCTCCTACTTGGTCGAGGTATTTAGGGGTTGACATTCCCCTTGGACGGTACATTCGCGCACTCTTTCCTTCCTTCGCTCTTGTTCTTAATGCTATGAGGGCATAGCATCGCTTTAAGTTGGGGGGAGGGGTTGGCTTATGTGCTTTTTGTTTGCTAGTTGCTAAATTTTGTGCAAATTTTGAAATTTTAAAAATTCAAAAACAATAGAAATTGAAAAATCCAAAAAAATGAGAAAATTGAAAATTCCAAAAATAAATAAAGGTTTTTACTTGCAATTCGTTCCTTTTGTCATGTTTTTAGTTCTTTTTCATAACTTGTTGCATGCTCAATAATTGTTAGTTGGCAAGAGTTCATAGCAATCCTAAGAAATTTTGTGCTTCTCAATTTGCATGCTTGGTTAAAAATTGAACGATTAGGTTTTGAGTTAAGTTTTTGAGCAAGCTTTGGCCATATCCCCACCTTTTCAATTCAATAAAATGCTTGTAGTTAGGTGAATAATCGCATGTCTATCTCTAGTTGTGTTTAATGTCGATTTTCAATCATTTTGGAATCCAAAGCGCACTTAGGAGAAGATACAAGGCATTCTTTGCATGATCATACCACAAATGAGTCCCCTTGTCCTGTTTTGCAACCTGTTATTTCTCCAATTCGTTGTTTAACCTAGGCGACCAGTTGTTCGGAGGGTGGTTGGGATGAGAGTTCATTGTTCAAGGAGTTTTGGAGGTGGTATGAATATGATAGAAATGGTGTGAATGTGATAGAAGTGGTTGGAATACGAAAAAAAGCGAAAAATTGTTATGTTATTCTCTATCTCTCCTCTCCCAGTACAAAAGCAAAAACCCCAAATTTTCATCTTCCTCTCCAAAAAGCCCCAAAATTGGCTCCAATATTTCTCTCACTTCAAATCTTACCTCAAATGACCCGATTTCTCAAAGAAAAAAAAAGGAAAAGAAAAAGAAGAAAAAAAAAGGGATCAAAGTAATACTATGAAAGAGAAAAAGTGAATTCGAAAGAGGGTTGAATACTTTTATGAGAGAATTGGTTTGGCTTATGGGCTAGCATTCATTCGGGAGGAGAAAAAGTTCAATAAAAAGGGGGAGCTCGAGGCACAATACCGTGAGAAGTTGGATGAGGATGGCGACTTGGTGTGATTGAGTCGGTGGTAGTAGTTTTAATAGGACTCATTTAGTAGTTCTCTTTATTTCTTCTTCGTATTTTTGTTTGGCCGGGTTGGCCCTTGACTTGGTTGATCTTCATTTGTTGGCGGCGGTCATTCGGGTAGTTAACCAAGCTAGTAAAGGACCGTCGCCCATTTTTGTGCTAACCTATTCTTTGTAACCAAGGTCATTAAAAGTTTAAAAAGTCCTTAGTTGATCTTTTGCGCGCTTGGATTCCTTAATGTTTGACTGTCTGATATTTGCATGATTAGTTGTATAGCTTGCTTTCCTTTCGTTATCCAATAATCATCTGTTAGTTTGTTAATTCTGTTGAATAAAGTGCTGTAGTTGTTTGAGGCATAGTATTTGTTTTTCACTATTGCCTGTTTATCCAGCACTCTTCGGTGGATATGGTTTAGTCTGAAATCGCAAGGTTTCGTGTCCCGTATCTTCCCATTGTTCAAGGACACAAACCTTTTTAACTTGCTCTTAACTTGCTTAATACTTGGCCTGTTTAGTTGGAAACTGAAACTGTGAGTTGTAGAAATGAAATAAAACGTTGGATTGTTTGAACTCTTGTTAGGTTTCAAAGTTGAGCATGTTCTAAGTTATGATAGCAGAGGAATTGCAAGTTGTTAGTTTTTCAAGTTTTTTTTTTATGTCTTATTTGCTAGGGACTAGCAAACCTCAAGTTGGGGGGTGTGATAAGCACCCGATAATGCAATAAAGGGTGCGCTAGTAGCTAGCTTTAGTTTATTTTATCGCTTAATTTGTTGCTTTTAACCTCTTGTGGTCGTAAGGTATTTTGGTTGCGTTTTGTAGAAAAATCATTTAATTCAGGAATTTTAAAGACCAAAGCGGGCCAAAGGTATTCAAAGTTCAAAAGACCGAGCAAAAGCAACCAAAGCAATGATCAAGCAACCAAGGGTGGCCCGTTGCAAGGCAGCCCGACCAAAGCATGGCCAAGGCAAGGCCAAGATCAAGCCAAGAAGCAGCAGTCAACGCCAAGAGGCAAGCAGTCAAGGCCCGACGCTAACCACCTCGGCATCGATGGCAAGGATCAGAGACATCGGTACCGAGCAGCTATCTGAGACAGCCACTAACCACCTCGGCACCGATGGGAAAGAAATGAGACATCGGTACCGAGAGCTTAAATGCATTTTAAGCCCATTGCCATCGATACCGAGGCCTTAAGGGGGATTCTCTGGAGAATATTCCATCCGCATACTTAGGGACTATTTATAGGCGTGATGTCATTGTACAAACACCTTTTTTACCTTTTTGCATTGTATTTTCTAGATCTAGAGCTAGATTTGAATTGTTCTTGGTGTTCTTGAAGAGTTCTTATTTTTCAGCCCTTATTTCTGCATTTTCCACTTAAGTAAGTTAGTTTTGACTCTTGTCTCCTTAATTAAAGTTGTTTAATTTCTCCCGATCTATCTTTCTAGCTAGTTTATTTCTAGTATTGTGTTTTCACTTATACTACGTAGATTTTTGCTTGCTCTTATCTCCATAGATATGTGTGAGTAGTTTTCAAGGTTGGGTCATAGGATGATTAGCATCCCATGGCTTGAGTAAAAATTGCATTTTTCACCAATAAAGTTTGCAACTTTGATTCGGAAATTGATGTGGGGCTTGGATTTGTTTGTCAAATTACTGAGGTGTTAACCTCCTTGATCATGTGTAGGTAAGAGCTTCGCCTACTTACCACACATGATGCTTGGAGCTCTGACGCTCGAGGTGTTTGCTAAATAAATTCTATGGCTAGCTTAATTTTCGAACCATCTTATCTTCCGGGTAAAACCGTGTATTGAGGTGAAAAATGTGGTTTTGCTTGAGTCGTGGGCGCTAGTGATTCCTAGACCTAACCTTCTTTTTATCTAATTTATTCTCGTTTAATTTAGCCTTTTTAATTTCCACCGCATACGGAAAACCAAGTTGGCTGTCTAAAAGCCGGAAACCATACTCGCATCTACAATCCATCAAGCCGTATTATTTATCCCTTGGGTACGATCCCGGACTACCGGATTTATTATGCTTCAATTGGACGCTTATACCCTACGCTTGGGGTGATCTCTTGGATATATATCGAGAACGAAGCAAAGATCCTTATAATTAAGTAATACAATGGCTTAAATAATACATAGCTGTATGTTAATTTAATTTTCCTTAAGAGAAAATAAACGTTAGGAATAATGGGAGAACTAAACCAGTGGTTTCAAACAACTAAAGTTGGGAGCATGAAAAAGTATTACTAAACTATTAATAAGGTTAGAACTAAGAAAAAAATGATAAGCTATAAGAATCGTTATAAGAGAAATTAAGAATACAATATAGAATAGTATGTTTAGGTATGTAGAATAGACTTTTAAGTCAGATAAGGACTCCCTATAATTTGTAAAAGAAAGGGAAGTACATTATTAAGTATAATTTTTCGTTAGAATAAAAAAAATGTACATTTGATTAGGAGATAAATTAGTACTACATTATAAATACTCAAGAACCCTTAACTTAATGGTTATCAGTAAAGTAACCCAAGATTTACGAAATAACTATTCCATGCCAAATAATAATAAATTTTTTAAAAATGAATCTATGTGCGAAATCCTAATGAAACCCAAAAGTCACAAGGACAAATTCGAATACTTTATGTGAAATTCTTTTGTCTTTTGAATTATCAATAATGTTATGTTTCATTAATTCCGTATGAATAGTTGTTATTATTTATTCCCCTGCGATTACTTTGTTATGAAAATCTATCAAGATTTTTATGAGGTTAGTTTGAACTTAAGCCACTGGAGATGAGTGTGCGGTGGTTCAATTATCTTGTGTAGGTGGTGATATTATGATATGCTTACTCGTCGTTTGAAATGATTGCTTTGTTGATTGAATGCGGTGGTTCAATTATCCTGTGTAGGTGGTGATATTATGATATGCTTACTCGTCGTTTGAAATGATTGATTTGTTGATTGAATTGAGAACGTAGAAAGGACATGAGGGACATTGGAGGAGTTGTGGACTTAGAGAACTTATGTAGACGTTGTTCTGGTTAGTGGAAAAAGGAAACAGATGAAAGGTTGTGGGCTTAGCAGGACCTCGGGGGTAGCTTGACAGGACCTCGTGTGATCGGGGGTAGCCTGGTAGGACCTTGAGGGCAGCCTGAAAGACCCGGTGTAGCGAGGGTGGCCAAGCAGGACCTCAGGGGTAGCCTGGCAGGACCTCAAGTATTGAGGGTAGCCTAGAAGGACCTTGAGGGTAGCCTAATGGATCTAGAATTGTGGGGGTGACCAAGCAGGACCTCAGGGGTAGCTTGGCAGGACCTCAGGTATTGAGGGCAGCCTAGCAGGACCTTGAGGGCAGCCTGATGGACCTAGAATTGTGAGAGTAGCCTACTAGGACCTCGAGATGTTGAGGGTAGCCTAGCAGGACCTGTAAAGTATGTCCAGTGAAATTCTGAGTTTGGAACGTGGTGAATACTGCGGTGTTGGAATAATTATAAAAGTTGAGATTCTGGAATTTACTTAAGTTGATGATTATATAATGAAATAAATTTTGTGCTTTTCGATTATTACCTCCTTTTATTATAAATGTGATTACTTGTAGAGTAAGGGTTAATGGGTAAGATTTATCTACTGAGTTTCAAAACTCATTATAGTGCCGTTGGGCTGGCGTTTCATGCCAGGTAATCAGGAGACCGAAGAACAAAATCCTCTATAAGATGATCAGTACCAGGGTGAGGACCTCCCAGCTGAGGAAAGGGAGTTTGTCGAGCCTTGGATGCCTTACCCTTAGAAGCTCTATTAATTTAAAATATTGTTATTTGAATTTCCAAAAGTGTTATCACATTTGTCAAACTCTGTTTTATTTCGTTGGGTTGTAAGACAGTTAAGTAGTTTTAAATTTGGTATTTGAGATTTCCGTTGCTAAACTCTGTTTAATAAAATTTCATTTCTTAAATTAGTTTTACGGATTTTTAAATCAATTAAAAATGATTTAATTAACGTGTTCGAAAATCGGGGCGTTACAGGACCTCTATTTATTACTCATTCCGTCCCAATTTGTTCGTCTAATTCTGGAATTCCAACTTATTAAGCAAACATAACTATTACCATGAAAAGACATTGAGTTTCCAAAAATACCTCATCTTTTTAGCATTAAATAATAGCACTCTTTTCATTGCATAGTATTGTACTCTAGATTTGTTTGTTTGTGCTTTAAAAAACAAGGGCATAAATGAAAATTTTCAAGAGTCAACTTAAAATGGACAAATATTTTGAGACATTGATAAGTCAAAAAGTGGACAAAACAAATCGGAACAAAGGAGTGGGTGAGAACATAAGTATTCAAACTTAACTGACTCTTTACTTATAACATAGGATCGTCACTCGTCACTATTTGCCTTCAACAAAAATTTTGAAACCTAGCTTGTCCATTGCGAGTGTATCCAATGTGACCAACTAGCTTTGATTGTGTTTGGCTCCGAAATGGCTCAAGGACTGAGCGGGCGTGCCAGGACTTGTCGCGTCCAAACGTGAAGGACTGGGCGTCCCTTTTCTGACTTCTAGATCTGACAGGGCGATAGTGCTGCAAACCTAAGGGCTAGATTACAGTGAAGATCCGTGGTTTTGCCTCGTCGTGTGAGGACTTAGTAATTTCCTAACCGTGTAGGAAAGAAAGTAACAACGTAGAAGTACTTTACTATATCGTAATAATAAAGTAAGGGATGAAGAGAGATATGAATAACTTTATTATGTTGCGTAATAATAAAGTTGGGATACAAGAGAGACGAAGCTCGAATTACTTGGTGAAGTAATTGAGTAAAGGTGAGAAATAGAGATAATTGCTTCGCTGGGAAAGCTTTGGTTTTTTAAGCGTTGAGCTTGATTGGTGTGGGAACCTTTTTCTTCTTTAGTCCTTCTATTTATAAGCCAAGCAGCCTCCACGGTTTTGCATGTAAGGGTGTTTGCTGGCTCCTCCTTGTGACGCCATGTGTCCCATGATTGAGCTTTTCCCTCCAAAGCAACGGTTATTGGAAGTTGGCAGAATATGGCACATGTTATTCTTCAATCATGGGCAGTTACTTGAGATAATGGGTTCCCTCCACTACTTGCTTCCGTGGAACTAAAAGGACATGGGTTATTTGACTGGGTCAAATAGCCATGTGGCAAAATCCCCCATTAACTCACTCCATTTTTTATGAGATGATTCCAGAAGGCTTAGTTAACATAACAATGGGCCTATTAAAAATAAGAGGCCTTGCTCCCATCACATAAACTGAGTGGGCCTAACCGATATGGCCCAAAACTCATGACTTGAAATTATATCCAGATTGGGCTAAAATTAACCGAGCCCAATAAACATTGGTTTGGCCCATTAATTTTAATCCAATAATTCTTCAATTCATGGCCCAATTTAATTGAATTTCAATTAAATGGCCGCTCAACGCTAGTATAGGACTGGGTGCCAAAAACGAGTGTAAACAGATTGTGAGACAGTAAACCATGCTAGTTTGATTATTGTAAACCCTTGAGGGTAATGAAAATGTCATATAAATTTTCTACATTTTATAACTAGAAATATGACTCTAAGCATGTAATGTCGATATTAAAACCTTTAAGATCTTATTATAAGCTATTTAACCCTTATAACTTAAAAAGTTAACATTTGAATCCTAACCCATATTTTTTGCCAAGGAGAAATCCTTAGAACTTAACATATACTCTAACACTTTTACTAAACATATAAGAAATGACTATTTTATCCTTCGGGTGTAGCAAAATATAAATTAACCCTTATAGTTTATTAAATTACAGCCTAACCCCTACAGATCAATAAGTTATAGATTAACCCTACCAGCTTAACAAATTACAGTTTACTCCTAATAATTCTACAATCACTATTTAAATCCAAAGAATGAGTACCCTTACATGTTGATTTCCCTCATGCTATGAAACTTAGTGTAGCCCATTATTTCATTTCATATTATACTTGTTAGTTGAACATCCATTGTACCGAGAACTTATAAGAACTTAGGTTCATTGGGGGTTTGTAGACTGGAGAAATAACATAGAGCCAATCATAGGAGAACTGTGTTGAGTATGGGTGGCATGCAGGGCCCGATGATTTGGGTGACCTATGGCCCTGGAAAGTTGTTACATAACTCTAAATTATATGACATGTTAGTGATTAGCATTAGGTGATTGATCTGGGTATAAGGTTGGGCATGTGCTAAAGGTGCATCCCAGGAGTAGAACGTTCCTTGAGGGTTTGTTCAATCCCTTTGTGATAGATGCAGTTGAGTTCAACTCAGTAGATAACTTAGTTGTTGTCATCCGGGCCCCAAAGTAAGGACAAGCATGAGAGGAGTTGAATCATGCCACGGCCATAGTTTGGTGGTTAAGGGAGGAAAGATTCTCAAGAACGAGATTCTTGGATTTGACATAAACTGTCTAGATAAAGATAATCCAACAAAAAAAAAAAAATAGAGTTGCACTCCTTTTTGCACATGATATGTTATTTCTACTTTTTATGAAAATCAAGGGCCAGAAGGGTAGGAGTTAGTCTATTGGGCGTCTTTCACTCACAATACTATGTTGTCTTAGTACTCAAACACCAGTTGTTGAAGACGGAGAAAAAGAGTAGCACCTACCTAAACACAATATACTAACCCATAAAAAGAGTTTGTCGAGCCTTACATTCCATACTAGTAAAAAAAAAAGAGTTTGTTGATCGTGTTAGTTTATGCAGGATGAAGGTATAAAACTTGTGAATAATTTTTGAAGTATTTTAAATTAACGACTCCGCTTTTGGCTAATAAGGAAGCAGCATTAGAATTATGTAACATTCATCTTTTAACAAGTTTGATTAGTTTCTCAAAAAGGATTTATGATCCAATCAGCTAGAGAGCAATTTTGAGAAAGTTCATCAATTCAAAGTTTTATCATGAATACCTATTCAGTCGGAAGAAATGAATGAAAGTCACCAAATTATACTATTTTGGGATATAGTATAGAAAAATAAAAAATTAGACTTCTTGGGATAGTATAGAGAGAGTGCGATGTGAATTTTGGTTGCTTTCTGATATTTTTTAATAAAGTTTATAATGTGTGTCCAAAAACGTGAAGAGAACTCCATAACAGTTTTTTTCCCCTCTTTAGAAACTTGGAGCGTACAAACTAAGGCTCTGTTTAGAACCTAAATAAAAGAAAGGAAAGGAAAAGAAAATAAAGTGGGAGGAAAATAGGAAGAAAAAGTTACTATTCACAAAACTGAAAATTGTTATTTTCTTCTCATTTTCTCTTCCAACCAAACAATCAGGGACGGAATCAGGATTTTGTAAATGCGGGGGCCGAACTATGAACAAGATTTTGAAATTTCAAGGTTTGGGAATCTAATAGTTTATTTGGTTTAGATTTTGAGGGAGGTTTTTTGGATAGTAAGTGGAGAGAGATAGAAAAAGAAATGAGATTAATAATTGAAGAAAAAACTTATAAGAGACCATGCGCAGAGGGAGAAATTAGGGTTTGGGACCCGAAACGCACACATTCTTAGAGCATTTTAATGTCTAATAACACTCAATACAAAATATAATACGTAGGTGTTTTAAAAAAAAACAACTAATCTTAATACTTCTTTCGTCCATTTTTAAGTGTCCTGCTTCGTAATTTTAACTTATTAAAAAGACATCATCATTATACCTTTCACATCAACTTTTACCTCTACTTTCTCTCTGTACCCTTTATGAAAACATCATAATTACATTTTTACTCACTAGCTTTTCAAAATGGAATCTATTTATAGGAGCAAAATAGAAAATTCACCAACTTTTATCCACTAACTTTACAAAATGGACACTTATTAAGGGATAGCCCAAAATGAAATACTAGATTCTAAAAAGTGGACGGAGGGAGTATTAATTTTTATTTGAAAAAAAAAACCCGAAACCGCGTGGGGGCCTTGGCCCCCATATGCCCGCATTTAAATCCATCTCTGCAAACAATAGGAGGGAAATTTTTTTAATTTTCCTTTCTTTACCTTAAGTTCCAAACCGAGCCTAAGTAAAGCCCTCTCACGGTGGGGTAGTCTGTCGCCTCCTCAATCCCCCGCCACACCCACCCCCCACCGCCTGAAAAACCACCCCTCTTTTCCACAAATAAGCATCCCTTTAGTTCCCTTTGTCATTCGCTCTGCCGCTCCGGGCGTGTCCGTCCTCTGTCATCGCCTTATCCTTCCGCCGCCTCTTTGCCTCTCTTCGTTCTCCTGCTGTTCCGGTGTCGCAATGTCCACCGTTCCAGCCACGCACGCTTCTTCTCAATCACCTAGCCGTTGGGGCCCCTTTTCCGATCGGCTGGTCCTTTCACAAAACCCGATTGGCCCCCGGCCCCTTTTCTGATTTTCCCCTCCCCGTCCGATTGGTCCTCTCCTCTTTTCTTTTTCTCTTCCTATTGGACCCGACTCCCCCTCTTGTCCTCCCTTTCCCCGTCGGATCTGATCAATCTATCCCGTGCGTGGCTTATGGGTGTTTTAGTTGTTTTATTGCAGATATGCTAGGAGTTCCTTGAGGAATAGGGGTTTTGCGCGGAGGTTTGTTCGGGTTTAATGGCCAACTAATATGTGTCGGCCGCCATTTAAAATGGGCACAATCCAACCAGCGGTTTGGTCGCCTTCGATTGATGGGGTGGGGTCTGGTGGGCTCCTCTAGCTTGCTTTGCTCGTTGGTGGTGGCTCTCACTAACCACGGTTGTGGTTCTCCGATGATGCATTAGTTTAGGCTTGGTAATAAGTTTTCAGCTGTAGTTTTATGTTTATCGGGGTAGGTAGGTTAGTATTTGCAGTGGTTGGTTTTTTGTGCTGTAGCTTCCGTTTCATTTGCACTTGTTTTTGTTAGATTCTAGTTTTGGGCCACACACACATATCACACCCACTCCACGTACACTATGTTTCGTTCATCAGGCCTCTGTCGGCATTCGCATGTCGTCGGTGTTCCTAGGCCTCATATTGGCCTTTATCTTCTAGTGATATATAGCATAGGTGCTGTGCATTTTGTGTTTTGCGGATCAGTATGTCGTGCACTATTGTATTTTTTTCCCTATTATTATTATTGCATTTTTTTGCTCTTCCAACAAAAAGAAGAAGAAGAAGAAGTTTATATGGTACCACTTGAACTGCTTGTGCTTAGTAAATCTATACTAAATACTACTTCCTCCGTCCCCTTTTTAAAGTCTAATATTCCATTTTGGGTTGTCCCTTAATAAGTGTCTATTTTGTAAAATTAGTAGGTAAAAGTTGGTACATTTTTCATTTTGCTCCTAAAAGTATATTCCATTTTGAAAAATTAGTAAGTAAAAGTGTAATAATGATGTCTTCATAGAGGGTAAAAGTTGATGTGAAATGTGTAATGATGATGTTTTTTTAATAAGTTGGAGTTACGAAACGGGACACTTAAAAAGAGACTGAGGGAGTATAGAGTTGTATGATAACAATATTGCCGGGTGACTTTTCGTGACAAGGTTTTCCGAAGCGCCACGTTGCATTAATTTTTTTTCCACTTTTTAAAAACAATAGGAACAATCTTAACTAATTCTATTGTCTAAATTTTTTAAAGGAAATGATTTTGTTACTCCCTTTTTTGTTAACGCTACTCTCCTGCAAGTGTATTTTTGCACAAAAAATACACTTGCAGAGGAGTGGCGTTCACAAAAAATGGAGTGGCAAAATCAGCAGCCTTTTTTAAGCTTTTAAAGTCAAGGAAATATTCAAATAGCTTTTTGAACATCAAACGGGGTAATAATATCCATCATTTCTCTCACCTCAATTCATTCGTGTATTTTTAAACTGTTGAAAGTCAAAAGAAAGTTTAAAAGGAACCTAAAACGTTATCCTATTTCGATAGCATTGTTGCTTTCAAGACACTTATAGAAGTTATCCTTATAAATCAATCTGCTAAACATGTTTTAAATTTCTAAATTATTAGTAAATTAATTAAGAGATCCCATAATTTGCGCGATTATTAGAATTTTAGAAAGGAGATATACATGCTCTTCCTTTCTATTTTCTGCCTATATAAGAGCATCCACAGTGCAATAATCAAAATCAAAAGATTGTTAAAATTAGCAACCTCCTAACCAATAATCAAATTTGGGTATTTGAATAATCAAAAGTAACAATGTGGGACTTCACATTACTAACTTTAGGCCATCCACAGTGGTATAATCAAAAGCCAATTGTTTTTAAACTTAACAATATTGGTGCAAAAAATGACTCACAATGGTATAATCAAATTTAGCAACATCCTTAGAAATAATCAAATTTTGGGTTTTGGATAACCAAAACTAGCAACCTTTTTCAATAATCAAAATTTGTGGACTTCACACTACATAAGTTAACTAGTTCCAAAATTTGTATACACGCATGTTTCAACTGGTATTTTCTTTTTCTCTTCTTCACATACTCTATATCTTCTTCACTTCACCGACAAGTTATTTCTCTTTCTTTCCCTCCAAAAGTGAAACTCATATCTCTCGATCATCTACAATCCAACTCATCGTCGCCTGATTAAGGTATTTCACTCTTCTTTCCCGTTTTTATTGCCCAAAAAAAAATTCATAATACAAGGGAAGAAAGTCACCGATTTTTCCCCAAAATGAAAAGAGGAAATTGATATATTTTGCCCAAAAAAACGTAAATAGAGGGAAGTGAATAGCGCGCTCACGCGTGTGTGTGTGTGAGAGAGAGAGAGAGAGAGAGAGAGAGAGAGAGAGAGAGAGAGAGAGAGAGAGAGAGAGAGAGAAATTGTAGTGGACCCCTTATTTTGGTTATGGACTAGAAGTGAACATTGTGAAACTTAACATTGTTAAGTTTAGCAACCTCTTAAGTGAATAATCAAAAGCTGATGTGTCAACTTTTGATTATCCTTTTTTGATTATACCACTGTGGATGACCTTAGCAACCCTCTAAACGAATTTTCAAAAGCTGACGTGGCAAGTTTTGATTATTCACTTTTGATTATTACATTACGGATGCTCTAAGCCTTTTAATCTTTTGTAATCCAAACTAGCATACGAAGTTGTACGCGAATGCTACATTTTTATGGAAGTCCGTCAATAACTGTTTTAATTTCAGAAAATTACCTGTGGGTCTAGAAAATCTAGACTTAATTCCCACTAAGGATGAACTCAATTTGTATTTACCTCTAAGGACAACCTCACATGAAGATTACCCTTTTACCCTTCATTAAACACAACCACCCCCTCCCACCTCCATTGCACAACCCACCTCCGGCCGGCGACCACCTCCGGCCGACAACTTTTTCGGCGAACACCTCCGGCCGGCGACTTTTTCCGGCGACCACTTCCAATCGATGACTTTTTCCGGCGACCACCTTCGGCCGACAACTTTTCCGGTGACCACCTCCGATCTGCGAATTTTTCCGGCGACCACTTCCGATCGGCGACTACAAAATTGTAGTGCTTTTTCCGGCAAGTTTCACAAATTCAAAGTGCTTTTGTCGGCGACTTTCATAAATTTTTGCAATGTTTTTTTTTGAAAATTCACAGTGCTTTTCACAAATTTCACGGTGTGAAATTCTCAATCTCACACAATTCTCAATTTCACACTGTAAAAATGACCTATTTATGAGTGTTTTCCACAAATTTCACAGTGTAAAATTCTCAGTCTCATATAATTTCACAGTGTGAAATTCTCAATTTCACACTGTGAAAATAACATATCTATGAGTCTTTTCACAAATTTCAGTGTGAAATTCTCAGTGGGAAATAAAGCATAGCGATTGCTTTTGGGTTTTTTTTCCCCTGTGGCCCGCCCGCTAAACTAAAAAAGGAGCTATAAACAGGTTTAAAACAAATGACGGGAACTAAGTCCCAGGAAAGCCTACTTTTGTTGTAGTTATATGAAGTATGGCATGGCGAGAACTTAAACATAAATACAGATAGAAGGTCACATAGGAACAAGTTACAAAACTCAATCAAAAGCCAACTCATTCCAGACCAAGAAATGGACTGCAATCTCCACGAACAGACCCAATCAACAATTTCACTAAGGAACAAGTTACAAAAAGAAATTGAGCTTATCTACAAACATGTTTTCTTCAAATAACATGTTCTCTCCTCTTGTTCTTTCTCTCATGTTAAGCGTAATTGTAATAGGGTACGTAGCCCATATGTTGGCTAAGAAATTCCTAGCCATTGGATGCGGGAACGACGAATTGGAGGGGCGATTTTCCCCTTATCGTCCCTAGCCCTTCTATTATACAGCAATAAAATCTTCTTCCCTCATGACAAAAAAAAAAAAGAATAATAAGAAGAAGAAGAATGTCCTCAAAATTACTACTTCGGTCCTATTATATAAGCACTCTTGAATTAAGTGATTTTTTTGACTAAACGTGTGAGCTTAAAATATTCTCATTTACGTCAAATAAGTTTAACCAAATTAATGAAATAAGTTTAACCAAATTAATGAAATATATAAGCAGGCCCAGCACCAAAACTGCCACCGCCACTGCCACGGCCGAACCCAGATCTTCCTCCACTACCCTGCAATATACATCTCAAGAAAATTTATTTAAAAAAAAAAAATCACAAGCCAATTACATAAGCATCAATTCCATCCAATGTGATTGTGAAAATGACCTATCTATGAGTGCTTTTCACAAATTTCACAGTGTGAAATTCTCAGTCTCACACAATTTCACACTGTGAAATTGTCAATTTCCCTTTTCTTTTTCCTGAAAAAATAGAATAGCCAGGGAAAAAAAAAACGGAAAAAGCAATGAAGACAGTAACACAAGGCAAATACCCAAGTATTAGGAAATCTGTCTGGTGGAGTTGAACCTTCATATAAGCAGCGTTTGCCACGTTCACAACAATTGAGATAGATAGTTGTCAAATGTTCTGCAACATCCTGCACATGATACAAACAACTCAGTGTCAAATTATGTGCATTAGACAGTAATAGAAGTACTAGACCAAAACTCTTTTGATAAGGTAAATTTTACTTTAAAGTTTGGACACAAAATCTCACAGGGAATTAGCAGAGGACCAAAGTTCGTAGCAGCAATTATACTCACGAACCTTATAGTTTCAAACTTATGCAACATGATCATCCAGATGCACCGAGCATAAAATGTTCCATGATGGAACATTAGCCCAGGTGATAGCACAGTTCAATTTTCCAACAGAATATAGTTTTCTTTTCATAACTTAGAATCTACAGGTCATTCCACAGTTTTTCTGCTGCGTGTGTGTTTGGGGCACAAAATCTCTATTACTAGATGACAACTTTTTCCTTCATGTTGATACCTGAATCATTAAAAAAAAACTACAAAAAATGACCTTCCAGCTCTGTTTTATGCATTAGGCAAACATAGGTTCCGGGTCTCTGAGATCCTTCCACTGACTTACCCAATATATCACACAGGAACTTTTTTCAGGTTTGCGGGGGAAAGGTGCAAGGTGTGCAAGATCAAATGTAACATGCATTGCTTCGCTAATATAACCTTAGGAGTTGTAGACATCCAAATTGGTGCTGCACTTATCTTTCTTCAATCTACTTTTGAGGTCCTTTAATTTAGTTTCATGAGAAGTTTGTGGAACCACTTCCTTATAAGGAAAAACCATAATTTGCATAAGTAAAATTACTACACCCCTATGAGATAAAAGGCATTGATCACAAGCAAATATCATAGAAGTCAAGAGAATCCAAGTGCATGTTATGTATTTCAAGATTATGGTCTGATGTGCCTGAAAGCTTACCCCAATAACTTCTTCTGGCTGTGATCGCTGGTCCTTTGGGCGATCAAAGAAGTTCTTGTATTCTTCTGCATCTCTGATGGCATATGTACTTAGCTGCAGGCATTGAGTTTTAGTTAGAAACAAGAGATACTATTTGTCACCACAAATATAATACGAAGTTCATGAGTGACAAGAGAAGAAAAATTCAAGCCCTACCAGGCAAAGAAAAGGGAAAGGAGAAAGTAAAATAATAGGTCATACAAGAAATATGAATCAATAGAAATGCAAAAGTGGATTGAGAATACTGAAGTACAAAGTTACAGTTCAAAAAGCATACGAAAAGGAAGCCAATGATCACCCCAAAATATGGAACCTAAACGCAACTATCATACGGCCATATTGGATTTATGAGCCTTGTAAGAAAATTTGGTATACGGAGCTCACCTCGGATATCACTTCGACGAGTCAAACTATCTATTTGCACGTTTCAATAGGTAAATTATCCATACAAAATCATCAAGTTGATCAGAGTACTCTTGAATGGAATTTCACAGGGGTATGCGAAATTCACAAGGGGTATGTGAATTTCTCAGGGGGTATGCGAAATTCACAGGGGTATGTGTTAGAATTCCATTTTCAAGCAAAGAGTACTCTTGAATGGAATTTCACAGGGGTATGCGAAATTCACAGGGGTATGTGTTAGAATTCCATTTTCAAGCAAAGAGTGCACAACTATATATTAGAAAAATCAAGGACAATGATCTACTTATTTTAGTCTTCTTTTCAAAGCGAAAGAAAATTTGGTATACGGAGCTCACCTCGGATATCACTTCGATGAGTCAAACTATCTATTTGCACGTTTCAATAGGTAAATTATCCATACAAAATCATCAAATTGATCATAGTACTCTTGAATGGAATTTCACAGGGGTATGCGAAATTCACAGGGGGTATGTGAATTTCTCAGGGGGTATGCGAAATTCACAGGGGTATGTGTTAGAATTCCATTTTCAAGCAAAGAGTACTCTTGAATGGAATTTCACAGGGGTATGCGAAATTCACAGGGGGTATGTGAATTTCTCAGGGGTATGCGAAATTCACAGGGGTATGTGTTAGAATTCCATTTTCAAGCAAAGAGTGCACAACTATATATTAGAAAAATCAAGGACAATGATCTACTTATTTTAGTCTTCTTTTCAAAGCGAAAGAAAATTTGGTATACGGAGCTCACCTCGGATATCACTTCGATGAGTCAAACTATCTATTTGCACGTTTCAATAGGTAAATTATCCATACAAAATCATCAAGTTGATCAGAGTACTCTTGAATGGAATTTCACAGGGGTATGCGAAATTCACAGGGGGTATGTGAATTTCTCAGGGGGTATGCGAAATTCACAGGGGTATGTGTTAGAATTCCATTTTCAAGCAAAGAGTACTCTTGAATGGAATTTCACAGGGGTATGCGAAATTCACAGGGGGTATGTGAATTTCTCAGGGGGTATGCGAAATTCACAGGGGTATGTGTTAGAATTCCATTTTCAAGCAAAGAGTGCACAACTATATATTAGAAAAATCAAGGACAATGATCTACTTATTTTAGTCTTCTTTTCAAAGCGAAAGAAAATTTGGTATACGGAGCTCACCTCGGATATCACTTCGATGAGTCAAACTATCTATTTGCACGTTTCAATAGGTAAATTATCCATACAAAATCATCAAGTTGATCATAGTACTCTTGAATGGAATTTCACAGGGGGTATGCGAAATTCACAGGGGTATGTGTTAGAATTCCATTTTCAAGCAAAGAGCGCACAACTATATATTAGAAAAATCAAGGACAATGATCTACTTCTTTTAGTCTTCTTTTCAAAGCGAAAGAAAATTTGGTATACGGAGCTCACCTCGGATATCATTTCGATGAGTCATAAAATCCCCCTGTCATACCACCTTTCTTGCTGACTTGATCACCTGTATGAGAAATCAAACTAGATCATTATTTTCAAGCGAGCCAAGTAGCCAACACATAATTATGATCTCTAGAACTGATCCAGATCTGTTGATAGAGGCAACAGTTAATCAAGGCACAGGTAGTATGGATCTAAAAAATGGTCAAATTCTTTTAATGGACACAGTCGACCGGAACCGCCCCGTGTATATATATATTTCTGATCACCATGTAAATTTTGATCCACTTTTAAATCCAGACACCAGCAAACACTGCGACGTAAAGTTTAATGAGGCACAGAGAACTTAGACATGTCATATAAACTTGGTCTAATGAAGTTTAACTCTTTTCGCCCTCCGTAGCTAGCAGCCCTATTAGCCTTCTACTGCGAACTACAAATTTCGGCAAGTAGTCAATTTATCTACTAGGAACCATTTCTCATGGTATGAAAGTTTAAAAAAGAACACTTTGAAAGTTCTTATCCCTCAAGTGGCTAACTCTGACATGGTAACACCAACTAGTAACCACTGTTTTCACCTCCACAAGGCCAATAGCCATTCACTGCTACGAGCCTCGTTAAACATTTGTATAGCATATAGGCGTTAAGTTTTAGACTTTCTTTGATTCTTTCAAACCCCAACATTTGGAAAATTTCCTCAATTCTACATTATTATGCCACTGTAAGCTTGCCAACATGTACCTGCGGATTCGGGTACCGGCAGGCCACCGAATCTTGGTAACATGTACAAGCAGAACAAGAGAAAGAAAAGGTTCAACATAGTTTCACTTAACTTACGTCACTGGCTTATGTCACGTGCAGCTAAGGATGGGTATTACCTCAACTTTAGAGGACTAGAAGCAATTCTACAGGATAGTGCAAGCAATGAAATGTAAAAAAGTTACCACTATCCCCCCAGTGAGAAGTGAGAACCCGTAAGATTTAAATTCCTGGATTTTTGGTCCTGCTGTTTACTGATCGATACTTCAACTATTCGAACAAAAATAGCTTCACTCTTTTCTGTTCTAAAGACTACTTAGGGTTGGGAGGAAGCTTCTATCATCAATAATAGGCTATGAGAACAAAGATGTTTCTCTGCAAAGGCCTGGAGCATGTTACACTTTTCGGCAATACAGTTAGGACTCTTTGGAGTCATGGGATTAGGAGCAACCCTACTTGAGGTAATACAGAAAGCATCATGATTTTGGTTCTGGTCTTATACCAACTGTTAAGTTCAAGACCATGTGTGTTGGTCTCTACAATGCATCCATGGAAGTTCCTTGATCATCTAAGAATAGTCCTTTTGTGCCCAAACCACACAACTTAAATATGGAGAGTGTTTGCTCTTATGTCATACTTCATTTTTTGCTTACCGATTCACACCTAAATCAAATGCATGTTTCTGAGCTCACCCCTAGAACAAAACCAAAAAGGTGATGTAAGATAATATAAATTTATATACTTCTTCAGTTCCCAATCTAAACCCCTTATCATACACTAAATGAAACCTATATCCTATTTATTGCAGCTCACAATTTAACCCATGATTTTCCTTCATTGGATAGCCTATGCACAAACATGCTCTCTCGTGCTTCCTTCGTGTATGTGCGTGCAACCGCATGGAAGTGTGTTTGTGTGTCACTTGTCATAATGGTGATTTATTCGTGATTCTTTCCTCCATGGTTCACCTAGGGGATGAAAATAATCACTTCATTACCCCACGTAGACAATAAACTCTGCATCAATTCAAAACTAAAGTAAGATAGTCTCTGAGGCATTCAAGAACTAAAAACTCTCTCTCTAAGAATTCAGCATAAACAGTAAGCACCCAAGCAAAGCATACCATTGACATAAGATAGCATAAAACCATTGAATACAATAAAAAGTCACTTGAACAATGGATGCAAGTACCTCGCACACTGCTTAAACGTGGCAACAATCGACTTCCCTTTCGACGTCCTCCTCTCTGCCTCCCCCATCTCATTTAACTCCTGATTCCACTCATTCAAAAGCCTCTTGAAAAACACAAGAATCTTATCCTCATCACACAAATCCTCGAAATTCGCCTTCATACTCTTCAAATCCTTATCATAATCCACACCTGACGACCCCCCCCTTCCCCTCCACTCCCTCCCTCCTCCTCCTCCTTATCCTCCCCCCATCCTCTCCCCCCTTCTGCCGCTTACCCATGACCCCCGATTTCTGCCTCTTCATCAACTCCACAATATCGCGCAAGAAATCATTCGTTTGCCCTTCAGTCATATCGCTATCATCAATCTCAAACAACCCCGCTTTCAACACGTACTTTAACCGGTCCTGAGAGAGAGAGAGAGAGAGAGAGAGAGAGAGCGCGCAGGTAAGACTGGTAGCATAACATCAAACAACTAGATTCTAAGAAAGCACAGGCCTTGGCAATTTGGAGAAGAAAAAACTAGTCGAATAAAGAGAATAATCAAATACAGATAAAGATCAAACTAAAGATATTAAGCATAGCTGCATAACAGACATTTTTTTCTTGCAGATGGGAGCTCAATCGGGGTGAACTACGGCCTGTGAATTTGTTTAAAACAAATAAATCCCAGAGAATTTGTATAAAACACCACCCACGGCTGTAAAATTCACATGCCCTGTGAAATTCGCAATGTGAAATTTGTGAAATTCGCAGTGTGAAAGATGAGCTGATTTTTCATTCCTTTGATCTCAAACATCAAAGAAAAAGGTCAGAGATTGCGACAAGCTAATTTTTCTTCCACCTTTTCATTTTCTCAGCAACCAAACACACAAAAACACACACACGGAACCAAAATTGAGCAGAAACATGCGGATCGAGAGGTATGTAAATAGTTATATACAGCTATATAACTAAATGTACGTGTATATAATATAGTATCTATATGTACAGCTATATACTAGTATAATACAGCTTGGATCAAAAAAATAATACAGATCTCGGAGGCCTACACGTCGACGACATATTCGCCGAGTTTTTCGGCGGATCTGGATTAGTTTCTCGTACTCGCCGGCAATTTCCAGAGCGAACTCGTCTTTGACGGGGAGATGGATACGAAGCAGCAGCAGCCGATGTGAGAAATCAAAGTGAGCCTTGTACCTATTTCCCTCGCCCACTGATCCACGGCCTGCACTTGGAAACTCAGGGGCCAACTCGCCGTACTCGACGCGAATCGGGACCAGGTCGTCATCGCCGCTGGTTTTGGGGGCGAAGAGTTGTTTCAGGAGGCCGATGATCTGGTGGTTTTCGGTGCGTTCGGGGTCGATATCGTCGTCGGCAGGGGTGCGGCGGGGGAGGGAGGAGGAGGAGGAAAGGGACTTGCGGGGGGTGAGGCGGAGTCGGGAGTAGGTCTGTTTGCGGCTGCCGATGGACTCGTTGAAGACGGAGGAAGTCAGAGAGAGAGAGATTGTCTGGAAGAAGAAGGGGGTCTTTTTGGCAAAAAAGTTAAAAAAATCCTTAGCGGGGTATTTTGGTTTTAGGCAGGAGTTGGTGGAAATATAGGTCCATAAATTAGACCGGCCCGTAAATCGCCCTTTTAATTTTTGTACATAAAATTTTATTTCACCGAAAAAGAACAACCAACAACAAATAGAGCTATACAAACAAAACAAAGCAAGTCCACAGGGGGTCTAAAGCCCGTTGGAAAAAACAACAAAAAAAAACAAAAACCAAAGCAAAAATAGAAACCAACACTATGAACGATTCTTGAACGCAAAAATAGTCTAAAAGCCAATCCTGATCACCTAGGGCGGAGTCAGGGTTTTACTCTGGTAGTGAAGAAAAGTATACAAAAAAAAGAAAAAAGATGCATTGCAATATAAAGTCATTGACTCTAGGAAAAATAAAAATAACATAATAAATGATGTGTGTCATTTGCACATGGAGTACGAAAGAGACTTACTTTAATTTAAGGGAAAATTTTACAAATGGTCCCTCTAGTTTGTATGAATTCTCATTTTCGTCCCTCTAGTATCAATTGTGTTACTTTTAGCCCTATAATTTGCATTCTGTCTCAATTTCGTCCCTCTCGCTTACGGCGTTAATGAAACAAACGGAATTGGAGGACAAAATTGACATTTCCCTCACAGAGGGACTAAATTGAGATTTCGTGCAAACTAGAGGGACTATTTCTACAATTTTAATTTTTACTTTTGTTTTTGTAAATAAATTTAAAATACATCATATGTAATATACTCCGTATTATATATATCACAAAAAAATGAGAAAATTCGAAAAGCAACCCCTATGTTAAATGTCTTGGTATTGTATTTTTTTTTTCAATTGAATTTTTACTTTCGTTATTTTCTTTGTCACATGATTAAAAAGAAAAAAAATTTCAGTAGTATTTAGAAATCTAGTAATTGTGTTTAATTGAGCAATGAAACACTATTGAATATTAAGAGATCAAATACATTAAAATATGGGTATAAGTGTATTTATTTTGGGACTTAATCATAAGATCACTCATATAACAAATAAATACCGATTTTGAACATTTTTTATCGGGTGAAAAATAAGGAGATTATAAGAACATGATACAAAGACATTAGCTAAGGGGTTGATTTGTGCATTTTCTAATATTTTTGTAATTTGTAATGAAATATAAATTTTTTCAATATAGTTTGATTACCCAATAAACAATAATTCAGTTGTCCCTCTAGTTTATTGGGTAATCAAACTATGTTGAAAAAATTGGGTAATCAAACTATATAGTTTGAATTATTATTTATTGGGTAATCAAACTTTATTGAAAAAATTTATATTTCATTACAAATTAC
The DNA here is from genome assembly GCA_018127125.1 of Rhododendron griersonianum. Taxonomy (NCBI): domain Eukaryota; kingdom Viridiplantae; phylum Streptophyta; class Magnoliopsida; order Ericales; family Ericaceae; genus Rhododendron; species Rhododendron griersonianum. The sequence goes on along the minus strand of CM030797.1, from coordinate 33,544,120 downwards.
AAAAATATTAGAAAATGCACAAATCAACCCCTTAGCTAATGTCTTTGTATCATGTTATTATAATCTCCTTATCTTTCACCCGATAAAAAATGTTCAAAATCCGTATTTATTTGTTATATGAGTGATCTTGTGAGTAAGTCCCAAAATAAATACACTTATACCCATATTTTAATGTATTTGATATCTTAATATTCAATAGTGTTTCATTGCTTAATTAAACACAATTACAAGATTTCTAAATACTACTGAAATTTTTTTTCTTTTTAATCATGTGACAGAGAAAATAACGAAAGTGAAAATTCAATTCAAAAAAAAAAAATACAATACCAAGACATTTAACATAGGGGTTGCTTTTCGAATTTTCTCATTTTTTTGTGATATATATAATACGGAGTATATTACATATGATGTATTTTAAATTTATTTACAAAAACAAAAGTAAAAAATAAAATTGTAAAAATAGTCCCTCTAGTTTGCACGAAATCTCAATTTAGTCCCTCTGTGAGGGAAATGTCAATTTTGTCCTCCAATTCCGTTTGTTTCATTAACGCCGTAAGCGAGAGGGACGAAATTGAGACAGAATGCAAATTATAGGGCTAAAAGTAACACAATTGATACTAGAGGGACGAAAATGAGAATTCATGCAAAGTAGAGGGACCATTTGTAAAATTTTCCCTTAATTTAATCCATCTAGTAAAATGAGGCATCTTGAAAATTGTGCCTAACGCTCTTTCATGTCGTTAAAAACATCGATGATAGAATCGGCGTCAAAACTTCTCAATGTATGTGATCAACACTTTGTTCAACACTTCTTTTCTTAAAGAATGAGTCAATCGTTTTCGTGACCATGATTACCTACCATGCACATTTGTGACATCCCACTTTTTTAGTAAAAATAATAATACTAATATTTTTAACGCAAATAATTAAATCTTTCATTTTTCTTTTTTCAAACTTCTTTCTAATAAAAAGAAAGTATTGTTGCTTGTGTACTACTTTTATTTTGAAATCGAATAACTTATACGTGAGTATGTATTATATTATTGGGCCTCTTATTTTTATTTGGGTCGAATTTAATCTTTTAAGTTTCGGATGGGCCGATCGAGTATTTAGGTTTAAGAGGAGAGGGTCCCGTTATTCTTATTCTTATACATATTGACATTGACAGCTAGGGTTATCTTATTTAAGTCATCAAATTAGGGAGAGAGAAGGTCGTGAGGTAGAGGACGGAGATTGTGGAGCTTGCGGTGGATCGAGATTGGTCTTCACTGGGTTAGTGTATCCTTTAGTCTAAAACAATATTTCTGCTATTTGTAATCTACATGCAAATATGATCTATATAATTAATTTACATCTGGTTTTGTTTGGTGCTGTGAGAGAGAGAGAGAGAGAGAGGCGTCGTGGCTGTCTAAGCCATGGGGTTTATGCTAACGTGGTGTGCATGTGGCTGGGTATTGGTAATTAAGGGAATAAAGGGTAGTGTCAATAGTACTAATAATTATAGTAGGAACTAAATCAGTGCGTACGTTTCTTTTTCACTAAACTGATAGAAGTACTTGCTTTCTTTTTATTCAGAGCGAGAGTACTCGAGCATTGCATTGCAGTTTATCGATCTAATCGAGGTGAGTGGTTAAGAGTGGTATCAGAGCTTAGGTTTCGATTTCTATATTTGCATTTACCTTTGCATCATGTCTTAGTAGAGGTCCAGATCCCCGGAATCCTATAGGCATGTGAGTACGTCACAATTTTATTTGCTTATTAAATTTTGCATTTAGCTTGCTTATTGTCGGTCATACTATATGTTCAAGCAGCTTAGGGAATGGATCGTCCACGTTGTAATACTAGGTCGACAAATTAGCGCGTGGCCGTGGTTGGGCTACATCTTCGGCACATGGTCGTGGTCGGGCAACTCCTTCAGCAAGTGGCCGTGGTCGCGCCATTCCAATAGGCCGTGGCCGAGGTAGCGCTGAGCCTGAAGTTTTTGATGATGCAGTTGAAACATAAAATAATATTGATATAGCTGACCCCGCTGCGAATCCAGTTGATCCATTTCCAGATATTATTATTGCAAATTCTAGTGCACCTACAGGTTCTACTGACCCAACATCTGATTTTCAGGCCTTCCAGACTTTGATGGGACCGTTCATAGGACAGAAGGCCCAAGTGGCATCAGTAGATGCAGTAAAGTCTTTGACAACGGATAACGACACTATTTTTGATAGATTTCTGAAGACTAATCCACCATCTTTTGTGGGAACTGATAAACTTTAGGATGTTGAGGTCTGGCTATTGCAAATGAAAAAGATTTTTGATGTGTTGGGTTGTTCTAAGATCCAAAAGGTGGCCTTGCCAGCATATAAGTTACAAGAGGGAGCTGAATATTGGTGGCGGTTAGCTAAGCAGCATTATTAAAACAAGCATGATGAATTAGTTTGGAGCAATTTCAAGAAGGACTTTGAGGATAAGTACATTCCACCCGCAGTCAAAGACCAAGTGCGAATTGAGTTTTTGAATTTAAAGCAGGGACATATGTCAGTGGCAGGGTGTGAGCAAAAATTTGATGAATTGTCAAGGTTTGCAGGAGCTTTGGTGGAAAAAGAAAAAAGAAAAAAGTATGGCATTTCCAGAAGGGGTTTCGGCCTGATATTCATGGAAGGGTTCCTTTACTTGACACTTAGACGCTACCTAAACTTGTGATTAAGCCTTGACAACGGAGAGTAATTTGAAAGAGGAGAAGATGAGTGAGGAGCACCAGTTTAAGAGATCTAGAGAATGGTGGCAATTAGGACAGAATAATGAGGGTGATAACTCTAGTAAGAAAATGTTTACGCCAACGCAGTCAAATGGTGATAGGAGTCAGTAGGTTGAGCGGTTATGCAATCCTTGTGGGAAATCTCATTATGGTTATAGTTGTGATGGCTCACCCAAGTTATGTTACAATTGTGGACAGCCTGGACATGTAGTTGTTCGCTGTAGGGAAAAAGGAGATGGAGGACTACAAGCACATTAGATCATTTCAAAATCAGAACCAGTCTAACCACAACCTAGAGATGAAAAAAATGTGTAATAAATTTGTCAGCTGAAAAGCTCAGTGAGTAGTTAAGCATGTTAGGGTAGAGAATACAATGCGGCATACTTTCCAAAACATAATTGAGGGTTCCAAAGGAATTGTTTCAAATAATGAAAGTCGATGGTTCAACGAATCATATCAACGAACCTTCTCTAGGTTGTGGTTAGACTAGTTCTGATTTTGAAACGATCTATGTGATTGTAGTCCTCCATCTCATTTTCCCCCACAGTGAGCAGCTATATGTCCCGGTTGTCCACAAATGTAACATAACTTAGACGAGCCATCACAACTATAACCATAATGAGATTTCCCACAAGGATTGCATGACTGCTCAACCTGCTGACTCTTATCACCATTTGACTGCGTTGGTGTAAACATTCTCTTACTAGAGTTATTCTGTCCTAATTGCCACCATTCTTTAGATCTCTTAAACCGGCGCCCTTCACTCGTCTTCTTCTTTTTCAAATTACTCTATGTTGTAAGGCTTTGCTCACAAGTTTAAGTAGCGTCTTAGTGTCAATTAAGTAAAGTAACCTTTCTATGAATATCAGGCTGAAGCCCCTTCTGAAATTGCCATACATTATCTTTTTCTTTTTCCACCAAAACTATTGCAAACCTTGACAATTCATCAAATTTTTGCTCAAACTCCACCACTTTCCCTACTTTAAATTCAAAAACTCAATCTGCATTTTGTCTTTTACTATGGGTACTGGAATGTACTTCTTCTCAAAGTCCTTCCTGAAATTGCTCCAAACTAATTCATCCTGCTTGTCTTTATAATGTTGTTAGCTAACCGCCACCAATGTTCATCTCCCCGTTGTAACTTATATGCTGCCAAGGCCACCTTTTGGGTCTTTGAACAACCCAACACGTCAAAAATATTTTTCATTTGCAATAGCCAGGCCTCAGCATCCGAAGGTTGTGCTCTGATACCAACTGTAACAATCCGCCCCAGCTGACCTGCTAATCATTCGCCTAACCACGTGGCTCAAAAGGTTAACCTCAAATTATACAGTAGTTGATAGACGAATCCTTATAGTATTTTGTTTCAATTTCCAATTTCTAGCCGATGTGGGACTATGTTACCCATAATGGGCTATCACAGTGTTGGATCCCTAGGAAAATAGTTGGCTGTTGATAATTGATAATCGGTAATTATGGTTTCGTTTTTGGTTGGACTGCCTCATTATTGTTCATTGTTATGATAAAATATTGTGCAGACTGTTGGTATAAAAGGCATGTTATTGTTATTCGGATTATTGTTGTGTAAATCGTTAATCAGTTCATTTATCTCATTGATACTATTCGTCAAGTCATTGACTTTTTGTTATTCGTTATTTAGTTCGTTGCTATGATTCGTTGAACCATCAAACTTCGTTATTTGAAACCATTTCTTTGGAACCTTCAATTATATTTTGGAAAGTATGCTGCATTATATTCTCTACCCTAGCATGCTTAACTATTTACTGAGCTTTTCAACCGACGGATTTATTCCACATTTTTTTCCAGGTTAGTTTATGGGGCATTGTAGTAGACTCTATGGTATTGTCGGGACCTTCTGTTTGGACCTCTAAGGCGTTTGCATTTTTATTTCTTTTCTCATGTCAAACATCTTTCACACTTTTATTTATTAGCTTCCGCACTTTTATTTATTGGCAGTTCATTGTGAAATTTGGAGTTGGAGAATATGAAAATATTGGTTTAAGTTTGAACTTTTTGCTTTAATAAAATATCCATTTTTTCTTTTATTAGTTTTGAGTTATTAAAAGGTTTCATGTTCCATGATTGCTTCATGGTTCACGGCCAGTCATGCTCCCGGATTTGGGGTGTGACAACATTAGCTTACACAAATCAATAAACTATTATGTTTTCTTTTTCGTATAGTGCAAATACAATCTATTGCAAGCTCAATACAAACTCAATAAGGGATTCAAAACATTCAAATAATTACTCTTAACTTCAATTGAATATTGAAAAATTGAAGAAAACTAATCTTTTTTCAATGGAGTTTGAGAAATTCACACCAAACGCCAAACGATAAATATTTTTTTACTTTTTAAAAAATTCACTACTGCACAGTGCCGGCATTAAAAATTTGAAAGTCCACTGAACGAGAAATCCACTACTGCCAAGTCGTGCATAGCGTCGACTGTGTTGGTTAACTTGTTTAATTTTTTAGGTTAAGTTGTTTTAGGTTAAGTGTGGAGGTTTTTTTCCCTTAATTAGATTACTTTATATTATCTCACTTTGGCTCATAGAATTTAGTTTTGAAATACTCCCTCCGTCCCTTTTTTAGAGTCTGGTATTCCATTTTGGGCTGTACCTTAATAAGTGTTCATTTTGTAAAGTTAGTGGGTAAAAATTGGTGAATTTTCTATTTTGCCCCTAAAAGTAGATTCCATTTTAAAAAGTTAGTGAGTAAAAGTGTAATGATGATGAGTAAGTAGGGAAAGTGGAGGAAAAAGTTGATGTGAAAGGTATAATGATGATGTCTTTTTAATAAGTTGGAATTACGAAGTAGGACATTTAAAAGGGGACGGAGGGAGTACTATTTTGGGTCTCCTTTCTTGAAAAAAAATAAAGGATTTAGGACTAGTATGTAGCAAAAAAAAAAAAGAAAAAACAAATCTAGAGGTGACGAGTCTATATAAGTTAGGAATGATGTTTTTTTTTTACATATAATAATTACCTTTTCTAAAATTATTGCCATGACAGCCGTCCCTACTAGACCCCCTAATTCCATCCTTAACAAAGCCTGCGATTCTGAGCAGAAAACTTCGCCATAAAACTTCTCATTGTTTGTTCAACTACCAACACAAACATACATTGTGTTTCCTTTCTTCTAAAACACTGTCTTTAGTTTCTTCAGAGTCGTCTCATCTGGTCTTTCTTTATCTCTCATCTCAATGAAATAATTTAGAAAAGTATGAAATATTGAACAAAGTGTAGAAAATTCAAATAAGATGATACTAAGGTCATCCACAGTGGTATAATTCAAAGCCAATTGTTTCTAAAGTTAACAATGTTGGTGCAAAAGATATGACAATGGTATAATCAAACTTAGCAACATCCTTAGAAATAATCAAATTTTGAGTTTTGGATAACCAAAACTAGCAACATTTTTCAATAATCAAAATTTGTGGACCCCACACCACATAAGTTAACTGGTTTCAAATATTTTATACACGCGTGTTTCAACTGGTATTTTCTTTTTCTCTTCTTCGCTTACTCTAATCCTTCTTCACTTCACCCACAAACTGTTTCTATTTCTTTCCCTCCAAAAGTGAAGCTCATATCTGTCGATTATTTACAATTCAACTAATCGTCACCGGATTAAGGTATCTCACTCTTTTTTCCCATTTCTATTTTATTCCTTTTTAATTTCTCCCCTGTGGTTGAGTATATGAAGAACCATGCATTCTTTTCCAAATTCAAAAACACATCTTTTTTTTTTGGAAGATTGAGAGAGTGGTGGATTTGTGATATTAGTTTGGTTAGATAGGCTACAGGAATAGGGAAATAAAAGTTTCGGTGTTGTTTTGATAGAGAACACTAGGAGGGAAGGAAGTCACCGATTTTTTCCCCAAAACTAAGGGAGGAAATCGAAATATTTTTGCCCAAAAAAAATGTAATAGAGGGAAGTGAATGGCGGAAAACAGAGGGGGAGAGAGAGAGTGAAATTGTAGTGGACTCCTTATTTTTTTGGTTATAGACTAGAAATGACCATTGTGGATCTCAACATTGTTAAGCTTAACTACCTCTTAAATGAATAATCAAACTAATATCAAACTTTTTGTCTTTAGGCTCTATTTGTTTGGGAATAAAATGTTTTCCAGTAAATATTTTACCTATTTTCCAGTGTTTGGTTGTATAAAAAAAAATGAGAAAAACAGTTTCACATGTAAAACGTTTTTCATAAATTGGATGACAATGACTTACCCTTAAACTTTCCGTAAATTATTTTCCGAAATGAACCAGCTGTCTTCTACTGCAATTTTCACTTATTAGTTTCCTCGATCATCAGTCTTGACCCACATTCAATTATCTTATTCTCAAATATATATATATATATCTCTCTCTCTCTCTCTCTCTACACTATTTTGTCGATTTTTGAAAATATTTTTCATATGCCAACCAAATACCGAAAAATAAAAGTTTGAAGTTTTTTTTTCTAAAAAAATATTTTACATTGTAAAACATTTTATATCGAAACAAATGGAGCCTTAGTATATTTTTATTTTGGTCAGATTTTTATTAAAAAAATTCAACTGGTTAAGATGAATAATTAATTTATAAAATTTGACGCAAATCTAACGGATATTTAAGGAAAATGACGGTCAAGGACAAGTTTTGATAATTAATACCCATCAAGGACATTTTCAGCATTAACAAATGTTCTCAGTATGTCCTTAGCGGGTATTAATTATCAAAACACGTTCTAGGCCGTCATTTTTCCGGATATTTATGAACTTGTGTATACAGACCGATGGGGTATTGACGGGCACGCGGGGCTCACTCCAGGTCCCGCACGAATGATCCAAGCCGTTCATTAATCTTTTTTTAAAAAAATTTGAGTAGGCCCATGGAAAATCAGCCCAATCCAATATGTGTAGGTGCTTAATCCAATCTTTCATTTTTTTCATTCAGATTAAAAAATAGAAGATTGGATCGAGCGCCTACACGTATCAGATTGAGCTGATTTTTCATGGGCCCACTCAATTTTTTTTCTAAAATTAATGAACGACTCGGACCATCTGTGCGGGATCCAGAGTGGTCCCAAGTGCCCATCGGCCGCCTTAGGATTACGCGATATTCATATCGAGCGACACCAGCTATAGTTGCATAAATTTAATCCAAACTGGCCTTCTAATACCCAAAATGCCTTATTGGATAACTGATTTTTACAATGCCTCCTCAAACCGTTGGGTAAAATATTTGGGAACAAAACAGTAAAACCACACTACTAACTAGGGCTGCTCGCCGATCGGTTTGAAGCGGATTGGTTCGGTTTCTAATTCGATCCGTTCACGGCGGATTGTCGTTTTCTCTATCCGTCAACCATCCATAGTGTTGTTTGGTTAGTTCGGTTTGGATGCGGTTTCAGCGGATTTGAGCATGCAATTTATTTTTTTTATATGCACCAAAAAATTGAAAAATAAAGCCCCAAAACTTCAAGTCCGCCACAAATTAAAAAAGTCTAAATTAGAATTAAGTTACATTCATCCACCCTAAGTTTAAAGATAAACTATTAGACGTCAATAACACTCGAACTTGGAGCTGGACTAGACCATGAACTTGATTCAGATTCTAATGTACCAAAAACATAGAGAAGGTTAGTAACATTTTCAACATAAAACATAAAAACAACATAGAATACATGTTTAATTATTACTTTGTTACCTATGATATTTTGTTCAAATTACTCAATATCATCCATAACCTTCAGAAAAGAAATAGGAACATTGCGGATTGGACAGATTAGGCGGATTAAGCGAACCGATTTGAACCGATCCGGATCCGTCAGAATTAGTATTTTTAGATCCGTATCCGTCCGTAGCATACCTCAATTTGGTTCGATTTGATGCGAATTGAACGGTTCGATTCATTCGTTGAACAACCCTACCACTAGCTGCCGAACCCACATTTGGGAAACTCCCCTCTCTCTATAACCGCTAAAAAGGAAAATTGGGAGATACAAAGAGATGTTTGGCAGGGAGTACTTTAAAGCTTGGAAAAATTTTGAAGCCACTGGAATCCAGATAAGCAAATGGTATCGATACAACAAAAAGTTGTATCGATACGGAGACGTTACGAGTAGCAATTTTGTGCAGAAATTCAAAAGCAAACTCAATACAACAACCAACGATCCAATGCACGATTTCTGCACCTAATCAACATATAAACACATAAAAGAGGCAAAGAAGTCCATTTCTCGAGTCAAGGAGCGAAACCCAAGAGATTCGAACGAGCCCTAGCTCCAAACTATTTGAAATCAACCGAAATCTTCTCCCCGAGCTTCACCTAACACGATACGAGCCCGGGGTTGCATTCTAGAGGTGAAAGCAAGATGGATCCTTGAGGTTTTTGAGGTATTTGAGTGAGGTTTTGTGAGAGAGCAAGAGAGAGGGAGAGAATCGGTAGAGAGAGAGAGAGAGAGAGAGAGAGAGAGAGAGAGAGAGAGAGAGAGAGAGAGAGAGAGAGATAGGCATGTGAGAGGGAGAGAGATAGGGAGATGAAATTATCTCCTACACACTCACACACTATATATACCCACATATCTTTAAATCACACACACACCCCCTCTAGTTTCCATTTTATCACTTCAAACTACAATTCAAATAACCACCACATTATTCATATTCTCCCAATTTGGTATTTAATAAACATTTCAATATATTAGAAAAAAATACAGGTCTCTACAACGTAACTCTTGCCCAGGCATAAACTTCAGAGAGTAGGGATTGAAGCCAGGTAACACAGTTGTACGGAACGCCCGGATGGACTTGAATCCCGCCCAGGTGAAAATTGCAGACAGCACACAACTTCAGACAGTTCCGAAACAGCTCCGAACGACTCCGAAATTGAGCCAAAACACTTCAAGTTTTGCATCAAATTGTTTTTTAAATTAATCTATTCGTCTCGATGAAAAAATAAAAAATATATAAATCAAATTTGGAAAACGGGGCGGTTCCAGGGACCCCTAAAAAAACCCCCCAAATCTTAATCTTATAGTTTCCGATCAAATTTTGATGATCCGAGCCGCTCAATGTATTCAGAACGTGATTTTAAAGGTGCCCACAAGAAATTGGCAAAAAAAAAAAACCGGGAAGGGCTTGATTTGACCAGTTTTTTTATTGAACCGTTCAATAAAGTTCAATAAAAAACTGTTCGGATGAAACCCTTCCCGGTTATTTTTTTTTGTTGATTTCTCGCGAGTACCCTTAAAATCACGTTCTTATTACATTGAGCGGCTTGGATCAACAAAATTCGATCGGAAACTTTGGGAGGTTTTTTTAGGGGCCCCCGGAACCGCCCCGTTTGGAAAAAGTACACAAAAAGTAATTGCCCATAATTTTAAGAGATAAAATGATAGGTGCGTAAATGTGCCCATTTACACCCCCTAATTTACTCTTGTTATGTCCATTTATTACTCCCTCCGTCTCTTTTTAAGTGTCCTGTTTCGTAATTTCAACTTATTAAAAAGATATCATCATTACACCTTTCACATCAACTACCTCCACTTTCCTTCCTTACCCTATATGGAAACATTATAATTACATTTTTACTCACTAACTTTTCAAAATGGAATCTACTTTTAGGGACAAAATGGAGAATTCACCAACTTTTATCCACTAACTTTACAAAATGGACACTTATTAAAGGACAGCCCAAAATGAAATATATACTGGACTCTAAAAAGGGGACAAAGGGAGTATATTATTTGGAGTTTGATACTCGTTTTCTTAATTTCAGAACCTACGGAGCTGTTGGATAACATTTGAAGCTAAATCGATATAAAAATAATTAACGATGCAAAGTGAGCTCGAAGTCATGCTTGGAGAATGTTATTCTTGCCGATCAAACTAATCAAGAAGTTGGGCCAAGCTTATAACGGATGGAAAGAGAGAAACACCCATTAAAATTCCTGCAAGATGGATAATTATGTGAATAATGATGGGCCACTAATTAAAAGTTCGGCGCCTCCTTTCTCAAGAAAATTATTTCAGCACTTATAAAAGGGCAGCAAGGGTTTTGTTTGGGATATCTCATTCCCACGCAGCAACAGGCCATGGCGGTGGCCACGACTTCGCATAACGCACAACACTCCATGATCGGCTAAATGCTCCAGCTAGGGTGACGAGGATGCTTCTCCAAGTAATATGATTGTTTGATTTCTAGGGTTTTATATTCGACTTGATTGTATGACTTGGTCGATTCATAACTTTTTATGAGAGTTTATATTTTTTCTGATATTCGAATATGTTTGTATCCATGATTTCAAACACTGTCATACAATGGTTTCTAATATTTCAAGATAGGTTTTGAGATAGACTACACGACGTGAGACGGGTCGTGCCGTTGGTTAAATCCAGTGAGACGATCCGTGCAGTGTTGAGATAGCCTATACGGAGTACGAATCTTGATTATCTTTTTGGGAATTATCGATAGGAATTGCTACCCTACGGTGGTCTGGTTGAATGTTGAATGTGAACCCTAGGTTTCGAAATAATTATGTTATAAGGGGAGACTGAATCGGAAACCCTAATCCCTTCTCTCATTTGTTTCCAAATTCTTTAATCGCTTTCTAGTTTAATTTTAGTTTAATCAAATCCAAATCAAAATCCAACTTCTCTTTACTTTCTGAATTAAATTAGAAATTAATTGAAACTACTGCAACTCAGCTTTTTACTCCCTGCGGACGATTCTGGACTTAACTACTGTTCTTCGGAATACTAGTTAATTCCTTGGTTTTATAAATTATATTTTTGATACGAAAACGACACACCATAAAAATACACCTAATTAAGGTAAACCAAAATTCATAGTTTACACCAAAAAATACCATATCGTGCAGCAGAAAAAGGGAATGCGATAGAAGTCCCATTCGCTTGAGTGAAATTAAGTTCAAAATCACCATCCAAGAAGATTGATGATACTCAAAACCACATCACAAATATGCTTCAACCCGTCCTCTCTACCCACAAGCTCAGGTGGATAAGCCAACCCCGCATACCTCTTAAACCCATTGTGACAAGCATTCGGATAGTCCGCGGCCGCCATAACATGCATGTAAGCATAGTCGTACGTCTCCGTGTTCAAATCCTGAATCGAAGATTGGAGCGCATTCACGGCGTATGAATACTTATCAGCACACTCCTTCATAACTTTTCTCATTGAGGTATCAGTACCGATGCGAAGTACTTGTGACGACAAGTAAGAGGCTGTGGCAGTTGCATTAGCGATTCCAACGCCGACCATGATTGTTGCTAAGCCCTTTGTGTCGGCTTTAGGGCTCGTTGGGTCAGATTTGAGAGAAGATAAGCATAAGTCGTAGTATTTGGTGCTTTTGCAAGTCTTTTGGATCAAATCGGTGTCTCCGTTTGCAAGAACAATTGGTTGGTAAAAGTGGAGTGCAATGGAGAGAAGGAAAAGCAAGAGAAAAGAAGAAGAAGTCATTGTTGAGACGAAGTAAATTGGAGAGAGAGAGAAAGTAAATTTCGTAGTGCCTTCAGTCTTGTACTAGGCAATGAAGCAAAGAAGAAGAGCGCTTATGCTTTTATTGGAACTTGTGAAAAGGAAGGGAAGAGAAAATCCATCATTTTAGGGACGGAATATTGAGGATTTCACATACAAGGGACTACAACATGAACAACATTTGCCGATTAAAAAAAACATGAACAACTCTTTTAGTAAGTCATATTTTGCATACAAATTCAGTAGGGGGCAACATGCAAAGGTTTAAAAGTAAAACAAAAAATAATACTCCCTCCGTCCCTTTTTAAGTGTCCTGCTTCGTAACTCCAACTTATTAAGGAAACATCTATAATACAATTCGCGACGGTGTGGTGGCCCACACATTTTCTCTGCATAAATCTTGACCATTGGCTTAAGACACATTTTCCTGCATAAATCTCCACCCTTGATTCAACCCTTGGCATTGAATGGCTCAGATTGATTTCATCCGACGATTGAGAGTGATTTTTACAATTTTTGGAAATGATTTTTTCAGTTTGAATGTTGAATTTTTGGAAATGTTCAGTCACTTAATTTACGGGAATCTTGATTGGCATGGCAAATACATATACAAAGATTTGATTGGGTGAAAGAATATAGTGACAGATTTTTTGGTAATGATTTTTACGGGATTGATTGGCAAATACATATACAAAGACTTGATTGAGAAGCTTGATTTTTGATAATAATTTTTGATTGCCGATTTTTGGTCAAATACATATACAAACACTTGATTGGGAAGCTTGATTTTTTGGTAATGATTTTTGATTGCCGATTTTTGGGTAAGGGATATAATGATAGATTGGTGTTTATTCTCATTTTCAGTTTTCTTCCCTTTACCCTTTTTTTCCAGTTCTCTTTCGTGTTTCCTTAACCCTCACCCTCTCTTCGGTTCTCTCACCATAGGTATGGCTCTTTGTTCTAATTTTTTAAAACGATTGAGACGGATGTGAAAATTTGATTTTTACAATTTTTGGAAATGATTTTTTCAGTTTGAATGTTGAATTTTTGGAAATGTTCAGTCACTTAATTTAAAGGAATCTTGATTGACATGGCAAATACATATACAAAGATTTCATTGGGTGAAAGAATATAGTGACAATTTTTTTGGTAATGATTTTTATGGGATTGATCGGCAAATACATATACAAAGAATTGATTGGGAAGCTTGATTTTTGGTAATAGTTTTTTATTGCCGATTTTTGGTCAAATACATATAAAAACACTTGATTGGGAAGCTTGATTTTTTGTAATGATTTTTGATTGCCGATTTTTGGGTAAGGGATATAATGACAGATTGGTGTTTATTCTCATTTTCAGTTTTCTTCCCCCCACCCCCCTAAACATTTTTTTTTCCAGTTCCCTTTCATGTTTCCTTGACCCTCGCCCTCTCTTCGATTCTCTCACCACAAGTATGGCTCTTTGTTCTAATTTTTTAAAACAGTTGTGACATATGTGAATCCAAAAATTAGTTGTTTAGAAATTTTGGTTTTTGTTCTCTATCCATGGTGAATTCTATTTTTTTTTGGGCAAATTCTTTGTTGGGAAAAATTCAAAAAAACCCCTGAACTTTGAACTCAATGTCAAATAGGCACCTGAATTTAAATAAACTTCAATTGAACACCTGAACTTTCACTCCGTTATTCAATTTACCCCCTGCCGTCTCAATCCGTGACTTGCCGTTAACGGCAAAGGCACAGTAGCCCTACCACACACCAAAACGGCAACGTTTTGGTTAAATAAAAAATACTTACCACCAGTTTGCAATCCTATGAAGCAGAAACGTGATTATTAGAGCCTTAGAGGCAAAATTTGATTATGTCTCTTTAGAATAATATGATCAGAATAATAAAATCTTCACACCCGTTCAAACGGATTAAAAATTGGAGCACTTAATTTTTTAACCATGTTTTTTAAGATATAAACGGTCTTAAAAAATTAAGTGCTCAAATTTTCACTCCGTTCGAATCGGTGCAAAGATCTTTTTATTCTTATCATATTATTCTAAAGGGTCGTAATTCATTTTTATCTCTAAAGCTCTCATATTAAGTATGTGTTCTTTATTTAGGACCCTATGGAGCAGAAATGTGATTATGAGCACTTAATTTTTTGAGCACTTAATTTTTTATGAGCACTTAAATATCTTTGTACTGATTCAAAACGGACGGAGTGAAAATTTGAGCACTTAATTTTTTATGACCGTTTATATATTAAAAAATATGATTAAAAAATTAAGTGCTTCAATTTTTAATCCGTTTGAACAGGTATGAAGATCTTATTATTCTGATCATATTATTCTAAAGAAACATAATCAAATTTTGTCTCTAAGGCTCTCATATTCACGTTTCTGCTCCATAGGATTGCAAACTGGTGGTTTGAATTTTTTATTTAACCAAAACATTGCCATTTTGGTGTGTGGGTAGGGGCTGATGTGCCTTTGGGGCAGCAGAGCCCCCGGGTCCCGGTAATAAGTGGAGAGAGATAGAGAGAGAAATGTTGGAAGTAGGGGGAATTTTTTTAAAAATTCTTTTTGAAAATTTGAGCACTTAATTTTTTTTTGAGACCGTTTATATATTAAAAATATGGTTAAAAAATTAAGTGCTCCAATTTTTAATCCGTTTGAACGGGTGTGAAGATCTTATTATTCTGATCATATTATTATAAAGAGACATAATCAAATTTTGTCTCTAAGGCTCTCATAATCACGTTTCTGCTTCATAGGATTGCAAACTGGTGGTAAGTATTTTTTATTTAACCAAAACGTTGCCGTTTTGGTGTATGATAGGGCTACTGTGCCTTTGCCGTTAACGGCAAGTCAAGGATTGAGACGGCAGGGGGTAAATTGAATAACGGAGTGAAAGTTCAGGTGTTCAATTGAAGTTTATTTAAGTTCAGGTGCCTATTTGACATTGAGTTCAAAGTTCAGGGGTTTTTTTGAATTTTTCCCTTCTTTGTTCTCTCTCCATGTTGCTTAGAAAATTAGTTCTTGGTTTTAATTGGGATTGGAGAATCGAAAAATTCTTCCAAAAACCATATTGCATGGGTATAAGATCAGTATGACTATTTTTTAGGGTTGCACACGGGCATAAACCATATTGCACGGGTAGAGTTAAATTTTTTTTAATTTTTGGTAATGAACTAATAGAATTGCAGATTGTCGATTATGGACTAATAGATTATGTGTCACACCCTCGATTTTCAACATAATCAATAAGGATATTCATAAATAGAATCCTCACAATATTCCAGATAATACCCCAAAAGAGTTTGACATTCCCATTTCACAATTACAATTCATCCACCAAGAGTTTCCCAAAAGATTACAATTTTCGGCATCGAGGCCCAAATTAACATAATCACCGAATGTCAAAAGAAAGTTTAGGAGTTACAATATTTCTTAATCAAATAATTGATATTAGAGTTACAAATACATCTTTCAAAAAAAAGATCACAAAGATGACTCGGTAACTCCACGATGTTAGCTTTCAAAACATTGCCACTTCCAAGCAATCCAAACATGCAGCTATTGTCCCAAGTTTGAACCTGAAAAGAAAGAAGGTCTGAGCTACACTAGCCCAGTAGAAAGTTCTAATCTAGCAATATATGCATATGAAATGTAGGAAAGAAAATAAGATGATCAAAGACAACAAGGTCCAACGGACGAACAACAATGGCGATTTCAACCCAACCTTTCATTTTCAAAACCAATCATGCGTCTCAACGTGTACCTTTTGAAAACACCAAGTGTCAACATGTGTCTCGTACAAGTGTCATGAGCCGTAGCTCCTGCCGGGCCAGTTAAAGGACCCCGATGTCCTCTGCCAGGCACCTTGCCCAAAGGGAGGTCCTGAAATATCAAATATGAGCATATAGCTCCTGCCGGGCCAATTAAAGGACCCCGATGTCCTCTGCCAGGCACTCACCCGTCGATGAGTCCTGAATGTTCTCGTCGCGTCCGTAAAGTATCAAAATTCATTTCACTATCTTAGAAATGCCTTTCAAACACAACTTTGATGTGTATAAAACTAAATAAATTTCGGAAAGCCACGTATAGCCAAGCATTGAAGACCATGAACGTGTTCATTGGTGGCACATGACAAGAGTGATCAAGTTTGAGGTCATTAAGATAGTATTAAATATAGGCTAAGCATGATAGGAACCCCCTGAAATGGAATGGGAATTAAAGTTGGCCAAAACAATACAGTCACGAGGTGTTATCGATAATAAACGAAAAAGGTATCGATAACTTACGGTCGAAATTAATAAAAAACAAAACGTTATCGATAACAAATGAAAAGGTATCGATAACTTCAGGGTCAAAATCATTCCAGCCGCAAGGGTAGCGATAACAATGACCAAAGGTATCGATAACAATAAAATTTCTGGGCTCCGGAACAAAATGTTATCGATAACAATAAAAATGTTATCGATAACAATGGATTTCGAGCAGATTTTTGACAGACCAAGATGGGTTTTTCAGCAACAACAACAATGGCAACAACAACAACGATCCAAGGCACAAATCAAGCTTCAAGAAACACTTCATAAACATATATTGATAGTTAGAACCTCCTACCTCAAGATTCAAAACGAATTTGGGAAGAATTTTCAAGCCCTAGCTCCAATCTTCGAGTTCGAACGAAAAACGCCTCCACCGAGCTCAAACCGGAGTGATACGCGTTGCAATACGCAAAGGAGTGAAAGATTGATGGAGGTTTTGTGGAGGTTTGAGGTGAATTTGTGAGAGAGAGGTGAGGGAGAGTGAGAGCCGAGAGAGAGAGGAAGTCGGGTGAGAGAGGGAAGAACGGGGAGAGAGAGAGGAAAGGGGAAATTTATTCCCTACACTCTCACACACAACACATATATGCCAAACACATTTCATAAACTCACCCATAATTATTCCACCTTACACATTAACCCCAACTCTCCAATTTCAAAATCAATCTCATCCTTCTTATTTCTTTTAAAACCTTTAAATCAATTTCATGAGATTACGGGTCTTTACATTATGGACTATAATGACTGAATTTTTTATTGGTACTCTACATCAACTTTAATTGGGCATGAGGAGCACACCGTTGTATGGTTCGGCAAGCGAAAAAAATAGTTAAGTTTTTTATTCGGCAAGTTTCTACCAGAGCTTTGGTTTTCCAGAAGTTGAACAAAACTTTGGCGACTGATTTGCAATGGTATTTGTGTTAATTTTCAGCTGATGAGCAATTTAATCTATTTCATTCTGGACAGAGCAATCACATTCCAAGAGCCAGCCGGAAAGCCATAATAGTTGAAAAGGGTTGCTAGGGAGTCGTATTCGGTGAATGTAGGAAAGCCACAACAGTATCAACTTGGTATTGTAGGTTCTGAGGTATATATTTCGATCTTCTCAGGCGGTGAGACCGTTTTTTTTATCTTGCTCTTCATATCTTAGGAGGTGGGACTGGTTTTTTTTTTTTTTTTATGCTATTCATATCTAAGGTGGCGGGGCCGTTTTTTTATTTATTGTTGTTTGTCTTTGTTTCTAGCCCACTTGTAATTCTGGATAGTTGCAAACTCGCTATTCCATCTCATATTCTATGAATATGCTTCTTCTTTTTTGCGTAGTTGGGTTCGTTGGGTAAGAGTTGAAATATTGCACGTGAGTCCAATGTTTATTTGTGTGTGCGATCGTTCGAGTCGAGCCTCCAGGCACGGACATGAACCTAATTTAAGTAAAATCTTTCCGTATATCAGCTTCGTTGGCAGGGGTGGCCAATAGTTGCATAATTCATTTTGGTTGTGTTCAAAAGGCGTTGCGCCGTGCCTTCAGGCACGGGCAAACCCTAGTTATTACACATTTTACATCAACTTTTATCTCCATTTTTCCTACGTACCCTCTATGGAGACATCATCATTACACTTTTATTCACTAACTTTTCAAAATAGAATCTACTTTTAGGGGCAAAATGGAAAATGCACTAATTTTTACCCACTAACTTTACAAAATGGATACTTATTAAGGGACAGTCCAAAATGGAATACTAGACTCTAAAAAAGGGGCGGAGGGAGTACAAGATAATCATAGAGTTTCGCAGATATCGGGTGGCCCTGCTCCCATAAGCCAACCCCTAGTTCTATCTTTGCATAGTTTGGTTTGAGAAGAACGAGAAGAGAAAACAACAAAATAAGGAGGGTTGAAGAGTAAATTTTTTCCTACACTTCCCTTATTATTCTCTCTTCTATTTTCTAAAGATGATCTTTTTCCACTTTATGGTTCTTGTAAAATTGAGTTCTATGGTTACTTGAAAAATATTGCTTTATTTTAATGTTTGATTTATTGCTCTGAAATGAGTTGTCATTGTTGCTTTGTGTTCATTGAATGGAAGGGTTTGTTTGGCAGGAACCATGCAATCTTTAAGGACTTGTTTGGTAGCTGGCCAAGTTGCCAAAACTGAAGTCACGGGTCACGGATACAAGGACAAGGGACCCTCTCGCGCGATCTTGATCACATTTGATTCTGGAATGCCTGTTCCTTAGTACAGAGATTCTGCACCTTACAATTATTGGATCCCCATGGGCTCTTGCGTTCACATTTTTTTGTCACAACTCTCGTAGTTTTGCTGGGTATTTTTCTAATCAATTAATATCAAAGTAAGAGAGATAGTTTTGAGCCAAGTCACATAATTTGTCACTAGAGAGTGGCGAATCGCGCTAGTTCAAGGATCGGTGTACAAGGACGAAATTCATGAGCCCGTCTATATGAGTTTGTGATGTGGCAGGCTAACAGGATGGCGACTAACTCATTTCTGATACAACTCCTCTTTTAAAGTACATATATAGCTCTACTTAATTTAAACATGCCTCAGAATTCAGGTTATATGAGATCGACGTTTTCCGCACTCTCGTACCTTCATGTTCACGCTCACATAAGCACTTTATGTGACTTACTTTTTAAGTTAAAATTTTCGACACCGCCATGAAGATCAGGGACAATGGGTTGGAATTACAACGACAGGATACACAGGATCTGAAACAAACATTGGAGGTTTGGAATTCATGGCAGTTTGATTTGTATTTAAGCAGAAGCGTTAACTAAGTGCCAAGGTTCATGGATGGGGTTTTGAGCCAATCTTGAGCTGCTAGACTCACAGTAGTTGGAATCGAATTTCACTGTTTGGAGTTCTTACTCTTCCACTAAAAAGTCACTGTTTGGATAAGATTTACCAGTTCCACTAAAATTCTTATTTTTTAAAGTACTTATTTTTCATTTTACGAAACATGTCATTTTCTCATAATAATTACTTTTAATTCAAAAAATAAGTACTTATTTGAAAAATAAATAATACTCCTACTTATTTTCCTTAGCAGAACGGGGCCGATGGTAAGATTAGCAATGTTGTTATGTGCGTAGATCTCAAGTCACAATACTGTAAAAAGATATACTGAACTAAATTTGCAATCAACATAAACATAATATCAACAAAATGACATCATGTTTCTTTTACATACGACAATAGAAAATTAAATAAAATTCCTTTGTACATTCAGGACAAGGAGTCTCGAATTAAGGATATCACTCTAAGCATTCATACGGATGATGCATCGGAGACCATCTCCTTTTAGCATTTACTCGAAAGCCTTGTTGATCTCTGGGAACGAGACTTCGTGGGTGATGAGTTTCTCCAGTTCCAGCTCCTACACGAATTTCAAAGGAAATAAACACAAGAACAATAGGATTTATTATATGGCATGTAATCAAAGTTCTCTCCTTATTGAAGGAGTCCGTTCGTCGTGCAGGTGAAATGATTTTACATGGTCTGAAGCAGGTTTCCAAATGGATGTTTAATTTGTTACGTACGGGCCTATGCCTAACAGAATTTCGAACATTCAGTACCATTATTTCCCCATGCATGTATAAAATGATATTGACCGGCCGCTATAAGCTAATACATGGCCATATCATCAATACCCATAAAGTATCCCAATACCAAGATTTATAATCTGGTCCATAGTTTCAAGAAATGCGGACAGGACCTAGATATATGCCTAAAACAGAACTAGTTCATGTATTTTTCCACCACAGCAGGAAGGTCAGAGCGTGGTTTATAGTTACCAAAGAAGGTTCCTGTGAGAGTTTTTTCATTTAAGACATTCATCGGGTGGGTTTTGAACAAAAATGCTAGACACACAACGTACGGACACACAACAATTCACACAACCGCTGACGTCAGCATCAAAACGACGTTGTTTTGATTAAAAAAAAAAAAACCTCGCTCTTTACTGCTTTCCCCTTTCCCTTCCCTTCCCTCCCCACCCACTTTGACGCTCAAAAATTTCAGAGAAGAGAGAAAGGGGCGACTGCCACCACCACCGCCGATCAGAGAGAGGGGGGCTCCCACCAACCGGCGACCACCACAACCCCAGCTGCTCCCCCATCGCCGGCAACCGCCACCACCACCGGCTTCTGGCACCCCGACTCTGTCCACGACAAAGGTCTCTCTCTCCTTGTTTCAGATAGATAGATTATCCCCACTATCTACTCCTCATCCTCATCCTCATTAATTAGAGGGTTTCAATTTGAGAAACCCTAAAGTGTTGTGCTACCAAAAAAAAAAAAACCCTATTTCGAAAATTTGAGAAACCCCTAATTCGAAAATATTGGAAACCCTAAATTGGAGTTGTTATAATAGTGGTTTAATGTGTTGGTAATCTTTGTTAATTGATACCATTTTGTGGGTCACCTTAATTTGATAAGAATGGATGCTTATACTTTTTCTACTAGTTTTGGACAGGAAAGAAAAAAAAAAAAAAAAAAGAAGAAAGAAGGAAGCTTATACTTTTTCTACTAGATTCTCCTTTGTCTTTTATTGGTAAGATATATATATTAGCTTTGCTTGATTGGGTAATTAGGTAAGTAGATGAAGAAAATTGTTTTGCTTTTACAACTGGGTTTTAAGAACCAGCTCCAAAAATAGTGTGTTTGAGTGCTTGGGTCATCAATTAAGTGCTGAAAATGGGTCTCTAAGTTAAGGAATTTCATTGTATATGCTGCAATTAGTTATTTACACCTTGAACTTGTGCACTTCTATGCCGAAAGCTGATTAGGGAAAGCTGAATCGTTGTTCTTAAGTGCTAAAAGTCGAACTAATATACTGAATTCTGTGCTTAGATGGTAGAAAATATAAATTATGCTTGTATATGCTGGAAATTATAATTGGAAGCTAAAAACTGAAGTTTATATGCTGAAACTCGTACTCTTAAGTGCTGGAAATTGCTATATGGTGCTGAAATGATGTTTTTGCTATGCTTATGTCAGTTGGCTGTTGGCCAAACATCAGAATCATATCTCGTATGCAACAAAGCTCTTAAATCATGGCATTCCAGTGGCCACTTCTTGGTTCTTAAGAAAAATTATTCCATGGTTCTTGAGAATTACAAGTCACTGAATCTTTTATCCTTCTTTAGGCCTCTAAATATGTTTTGTTGGTCTTTGTTATTCCTTATATGTTGATTTTTTGTTGATCTCATTATAGGCATGCTGCATTCAATTTCTTAGTAATATGCACCTGCATTATGATAGTCCATGCTCATATCAATTTTCAAAAAAACCTCTTTCTAAGACTTTAATCTATAGCAACAAAATTTGAGCCAGTATCTACAACTTTAAGATGCTTCATCCCTGTGAGTTCATATGGATTTGTCTCTATTGGCATGGATTAAATTTTGATGTGGAAGGGCATATGCCCTGTGCATATCTCTTATATTTGACTGCTAAAAATTTATATTTGAAGTGCGCTAGTTCATGTTTGGTACATTTGGGGTGATGGCTAGAAGCAAAGCTACGAATAGAATTTAATTGAGTACATGGTTAGTTTGTAGAATTTTTTACTATGCATAAAGTATACTTGGCAATAGTAAACTTTTTGGATAATTTGGCACTTTTGGTTAGTATTATGAAAGATAATGTTGGAATGGTTTGTGTTTGATAAATTGAAACAGCTCTTAAGTTTAATTGAGTACATGGTTATGGTTTATCCTTATTGCTCATTGTTATTCTCAGGTTATGGTTGGAAGATTGGTAGGGCAGCTTGATTACATATGGTAACTTAAGAGCAAAAGAAAGGGAGAGCTTAGAAGATTTACGGGGTAGAATTGCTGCTCAATTCAGTGACAGGCAAGATGGGATGAGTTCAATCATGCCTTTGTTCATATGGCGCGGCCAATGGAGAGCCTTCTGTAGTCAATACTAGTGGAGACTCGAAAAGGCAGTGAAAGAGATTGAAGCTATTCAAGTGAATCAAAGGCCAAGGAAAATGATCAATTTGTTGTAGTTTGGAATATCAATATGTACTAAGCTTTGTAATATCAAGTTGTAGTATTGCGAAACCTAACTTCGTATGTAATTGATAATTGTGATGAGAATGGCTGGGTTTTAAATTTATTGTATTATAGTTTTCGTTGTGAAATGATAATTTGGCAATAGATTTTGGTTATAAATGTGGCTTGTGAATGGTGATTTAGAATGAGAAATGCTCGGCGTGGGCTTGTGCATAACCTCATGTTGTTTCTATTGTTGTTATTGTTGTACTGATTGAGACGCGAGACATCGGGCTAGGACCAAAAAATAGGGGAGACCATGCCGAAATTTTTCAAGAACCAAATACTGATAATGTCGAATAGAATCTCATGTTCAATAATATCATGATCTCAACATTAAATAGAAACAGAGAGAAAGTGAAGAAGTGGTCCAAACTATCAATCCCATGTTCTATAATAATAATATCATGATCTCAACATAAAACCGGAGCAAAAAGAATACAGACAGCCAATTTGACATTCTAACATGTCTATGTTCATTTCCATTAATCAAAAAGAATAACCCATCGTCAACAACAACTAAAGTGGCGCAATTTTATGAACAAAAGTAGAATGCGTTTCATTAAAGAAGTCAACAAGAAACAGAAATCACCAAACCATCTACCTCATGAAAGGTCATTACAATGACACAAAAGGGGACACAAGACACAAAAGGGGACACAGGACATAGGACCCGATATAAAACAATACAAGCAAGTGATCGAACTACTCTCTCTATTTAAACTCATGAATCATCTTGGTCGCTGCAGCTTCAATCTCTTTCAACGGCATGTGGCATCTTGAAGTTATTGAACTGCCAAGCGGAGTCATCTCTGTGCCGATCTCTCTTTATTTAAACTCATGAATCATCTCGGTCACTGCAGCTTTGTGGGCTCCAAGCATCTATATTTGGGGAAATTAGGTCCAAATTTCTTTGTTGGGTCCAAGTTTCTTTGAACTTGCACACCGGGCAAGACGTTCTTCTTCTGAGCCATGGATCGATGCACTGCAAGACCAAGAAGAAGGAAGTTAGACGCTTGGTGGATTAAACTTAATAGGAAGTGAATGAAAACAAGTGCCCTAATGAAAGAAAACACTTCTGTACATGCTAACTATGTGTGAGAACTGGGTAGAATATGACATGTCACGACCTGGATTTTCAGCATAAATGAATAAAGCTCTCTCGACTAAAATCCATCGCATATGATAATAAATACCCCAAATAGTTCCCACATGTAGAGCATTACAAATAAGTCCCTGTTTCAAAAGAGTAAACAATTTTGGCACTCCTGCCCCAAATAGATTACAATTGTTTGTACGGACAAATCATTAAGTTACAACCTCATCTTTATCAAAAGAAAGTCTACTACAAAGATGACTTTGTAACTAAATCAGAGTTAGCTCCCAAAAATCCTTTTCACGCCCAGACACGCAAGTCATGCAAATCATTGTCCAGCATTTAATCCTGAAAAGAAAGATTAGGTTGAGCTATGCGAGCCCAGTAGGAAAATCTTTACTAGACTTGTGTGCAAATAACATGCTAAGTGCAAAAGGAAACGAATGAGAAGACATGGTCCAATTAAGCATGACGATGATCAATGCACTCACTCTGACCATTCCGACAAGCCTCGACAACATTAACCTTCGTTAACTGTATTTCCACCCCTTGCGTTACAGTGCTACATCCCGTGAGTCACCGTGTTACCACCCCTTGCGTTACGGCGAACCCCAACACCTCGGACCATCGTGGTACCACCCCTTGCGTTACAAGGTCCACTAGAGTCTCCGTATTTCCAACCCTAGCGTTACGAGACTCCCTATACCAATCCCGACACAACAACTTCTTATTTAACCAACACGTAACTAAAACTCTCTCATGCTCACACTCATGCGTGCAACATCTCACATCATGTCAACAATACCACCGAGATACCACAAATACTCGCAAACAGTCAATCAGTCAATAAGTCTTATTTTAACAAAGTTTACTCGAATGAACTTAGAGAAAATCCTACTAACGAGAGGTCAATTGAACAAGGATACACCACTCAATCATTGGAAGTCAATTGAATAGCTTGTGATAGTGTAAGAGGTATTACAAGGGTGTTAGAAATGTCCGGGGTTCAAAACAATCGAAGTATGAGCAGCGAAGGCAAAACTGCCCATAAGGAACTGGTATCGATACGGCCATAATGGCTGTATCGATACAGGATGCTTATCAGCAAAGCCCGTTCTGTTTTAATCAGGTATCGATACGGCAAGAATCCCGTATCGATACGGAGAGGTTTCGAGCAGATTTTTCTGCAGATATCAGAATTTCAAGCTCAACACCAACAACAACAACATCAAGCATGGATTTCACACCTTATCAAGCTATTTACACATAAAAGTAGCCAAGAAATTCCTACCTCAAGGTCGAATGAACTTCCCCCGAGCCAAACGAGCTTTAGATCTCGAGATACTCCGAAACCGAGCAGAATAAACTCCCACCGAGCTAGACCCACGAAATTTGAGCTTGGAGGAGCAAGGATTGAAGGTTTTTGGTGGGGGTTTTGTGGAGTTTTGAGTGAGAGGAGAGGAGAGAGAGAGAACCGGCGGAGGGAGAGAGGGAGCCGAGATTTGGGTTTTGGGGAAAATGATCCCCTACTCCCAATTACACCTATTTATACCTCAAAATCTTCAAATCACATAATTACCCTTCGATCTTCTATTCCTTCACTTTAGTCCTCGAATCAATTATTCACCAATTAATCCAAAATTTTCTCAATTAGACATTTAACAAATATTTCAAACATTAAAAAAAATAGGGAAGAATTTTTCCCAGGTCCACTATAGCACTTCCCAAACCCACTAAGTCCACTTCTAAATTCTGTAACCCCATAAGTCCACTAACCTATTATTAAGGATATAATAACCCTAATTAGTCTAATATACCCCTGCGTCTTTCAAAAAATGTTTGCCCCGTTTTTTACTCAATTTCCGTTTTTTTCTCAATTTCAAACAGATCCAATTTCTCCCCTTACAAAACCCCTCGCCCCTCCCCCCCCCCCCCCCCCCCACTTTTCCAGAAAACACAGCTTTTGGGGGATTTGCCATTACAAACCAGAAACCATCGATTATTTCCCCGCCGTCTTCGTCGTCGACGTTCTTCGCCCTCGTCTGCCCCTCCTCCGTCGTCGTCAGGCTTTGTCGTCGTCAGGCTTCGTCGTCCTCCGCCCTTCTTCGTCGTCCTCGGCCCTTCTTCGTCGTCCGTTCTAGGTCGTCGGCCCTTCTTCGTCGTCGTCCCTTCTTCGTCGTCCGTTCGTCGTGTCGGCCCTTCTTCAGTCGCAATCGTCTCCATTTTCGCCTTTGTTTTTCCATCGACTTCGGCAGAACCTACATCGTCATTGATACAGTAGGTATGTTTCTCTTCGTATATATGGTTATA